>OY829904.1:10330000-12830000 GCA_963691955.1 Chloroclystis v-ata | reverse complement strand
GTTTTATCTTAATAATATCAATATTTATTTTAAATCTGATTGATTATTTGAAATCAATTAAGTACATAATTTTAAATTAAAACATTCATGATTAATAATTATCTATATAAGAATAAAACTGAAAATAGTCTTATTGAAGTTAAATGTCCTCATTCATCTCATCTTATGGGCTCATTATTAAACCGATTCTTCTGAAATTTGGTGTGTAGGTTTGTAATTAAATGTTTTTTTTTGTCGAATGTTGGGACTTTATGTAAGTTCGAAAGTCTAAATTGAACGGACTAAATACAAATTCTAATTATAACAAAACAAATAAATTATATTACCTATATATATTTAAGTTGCTTGTTTTGTTAGATGGTATATTTGTGTTTGAATAAATAAAAGTTTCGTTAACGAAACTTTATATTAACTTAATATACCATGTTATTATCATTATGTTTAGGTATTATCTTTGTAGTTTCGAACTTTATATTTATTTTTATTTTATTACGAACTTATTGAAAATATTTCATTTATATATTAAAAAAAACCAACCCGCACTTGGCCAGCGTGGTGAATTAAGGCCTAATCTATCTCGTCAAGAGAGAAGTCCCTATCCCAGCAGTGGGAACGTGAATAGGGGTGTTATTTTATATACAGGGCGTCCCAAAATTATGGGCCATGAAGGGGAAGTACCATATATATCGTTGATAGTGAATTTTGCTCAAAGAAGACTTCATTTTATTTTAAAAAGTAAGTAATTTAATTAATTAATTTACAAAAAATAATGTTTCATGTTTTTTATTTGATTAAAATAATTAATTTCACGTTGTTCCTTTCTTTTAAAATACTATGTTACTTAAGCAGAGTTATTATTTTTTAGCTTTTCTTTCGATTGGTATCATAAAAATCGAGTATTTTTTTTCTACATGTAAGTCGGTTCGATTCCCAGACAAAGCAAGTAATTTTTAGAAAATCAATGAATGCAGAATTACTAACTTTTAAAAATAAAATGAAGTCTTGTTTGAGCAAAATTCACTATCTACGATATTTAAGGTACTTCCCCTCCATGGCCCATAACTTTGGGACGCCCTGTATTTATTAGAAAGGTATAGATGATCTAATCTTAAAATGAACTCCCCTCCACAAAACCGTGATAATTTCAACGTGTGAGAGGAAATACGTATTGCATCAGTATACTTGTGTGCGTGCTACAACTTTACTGTAAACATGGACTCATCCGCGCACTGCGTTGTCAATAAGTTGTGCGACCAATCCCGTGTAGGCATTTGTATGGCGGGGAGCGCGCTCTTTGTTTGAGTGACACGTCCGTTCAGTCTCGCGTTCGGCTAATTAATGCCGAAGTTGGCCGACAGATCCAGCCTTTCTCTCATAGTGACACCGTGAAGGCTAGACATTTGGCGTTCGTCGACATCGTTAGAAAAAAGTACAAAATGTATGGATTTGACATAAACCTATTATCATTATGGTCTAAGCTATTGGCACATGTCTATGGGGCCCGTTTGTTTATACGTAATTGAACATCCAATGACAAAGATCAATTTATGTGTGTTGTATCTATACACCTTTTTGCATGTACGTGTAACCGCGGTGGAGGGGCGTTCAGTTTAAAAATGGTTTTACTATACATACATATTTAATGTTTACAATAAATAATATATTTATTAGAAAGGTACATTATTTTTTGTTTACATATTGGATACTCGGTAAAAATAAGAACAAAAAATTACGGAATATTTTCTTTGTAATAAATATTATGGAAATCTATACTACAATTATCAAGCTGAGGAGATTGCTTGTTTATTTGTTTGAACGTGCTACTCAGGAACCGCGGGTCCGATTTAAAATATGATTTCAGTATTGGATAGTAAAATGATCGAAAAAGGCTATAAAACATAAACTAGTATAATAAACCTAACCTTGGTATGATTTTAAATAAACAAAACACGACAGCTCAACACCAAATCACAATTATTTATCTCTTATTTTAAAATGTACAATTCAAAAAGAGCGCAAGGAATCAAGAATAAACAAAATTAGCGTCCATCAAACACAAGAGAGGCACCCCCAGTCAAGTCCCCAAGATGGCGTCGAACAATTGTCTATCCACCCGGGAAGATTGACAAAATGACGTTATCATAGAGCCACAGATAACGAAACTGCCTCGGTAGCTTATTTATTTATAATACTAGTAAATAACGTAAAAACGCAAGCGCAGCTGTCGGCGGGTCGGCAAGTTAGTCATCATCTAAAAAAATCATAGGCATAATTACATTTAGTCGTTGTACGGTTTCACCAAAAAAAGTTGCCTTGTTGTTTTTAATTAGGATAGATAACTTTAGATATGCAATCCACATCCTACAGCATAACCTCCAAATAAATAAGGTTAAACAAGATGACAATGATGTGGTACAATTCTTAGGCCAGCAACAAGTGGTACAATTCTTAGGCCAGCAACAACAATAATTGATCATTATCAATAAAAATAACAATTGATCGTTATCAACGGATCAACTTATGTCGGTCGTAGTATCGCAATAACAAATAAACGCACACTAACAGCGTTTTTACAGCAATTGACAGTCCCACACACTGACATTTTACGAAATATTTCTATATTTTATTCAAGAACAACCGACATAGGTCCGACCTAGACAAGCGCTCGCGCGGTACTAAATGGAAAAAGCCGGCGGAATGAAAAAACTACTAAATTATGGTAGTTTTATTTTATTCATAAAAAATTACCAAAACCGTTCTACAAATTAAAATTAATATCATAGTTTAAGCAAATGTTGATAAATATTTAGATATAAATATGACGTCCCATTGATTTAGAACTTCGGAGTTATTGAGGTTTGTTTCGAAGCATTTTCGGTCGATATTAAATTCGGTATATCTTTAGAATAAAAGCATTTAACGAAAATGTACTCTACTCTAAACGAAGAATAGGATATACGTAACATAATAAAAATTAGTTTGATCGCCCATATTCATTAGAATCTACAAATTAGAGCTAAGAAAACAGGTCTTCGAGCGTTTTTTACGAAACATGTATCCGGAGAATGATTATTACTCAATATATAAACAAGTTATCTAAAATGTTTCTTACTACTTTTGTAGAGGAGAAAACGAACTATTATAAAGATGTAATTGTAATATCAAACAACTAACGTAAACCATAGAATTAGGACGATAAACCGAACAATTTCGCGATTTCCGGTAAAAGGCCTCTTAAACATCTATTTTAGACCCGAGCTACTTTATCGTTAAATGACAATTATATCTGAAATACCCTTTGTTTAAGAGGTACAAGATAAGCTCTTCTATTCTATGAATGTTAGTTAATATTGTAATAAAGCTAAGTAAGTCTATTGTTTGGGCAGGTCACAGAATGTAATGCGTACCTACATTACTTAGCACAATGAATATTCATCAAAGCTAGACGCAGTTACATTAACTTAGTTTTGCCCTGATAGGGTTGAGTATTATTAATTAATACTTTAAAGTTAATAATGACTTCTATAACTCTTTTTGTCATCAGATCACGATCTAGTTCAGATCATAGATTACCTGTCGATATTTACATTACTTTTTATGTAAGGTTTAATTATAACTTAACCAAAAAACTTACTCTAATTATTCATTATTAGATAATCTTCTCAAATAATACTTTTAGCACGCCTGCGTAAAACTTCAGAATGACCACAAAGCAAAATAAGAAAGGGGTCGTCTATTTTTACGATCCCAAACTTTTAGCTACATTAAAAGAGGTTATTCACTGCGGTTCATTCAACTTGATGTCCAGGAAACCATTTAATTCTGGCACAGAATCGTCTAATAAATAAAACATTCAAAGCCTTCATTGATAAATTTCCGATTTCTATGGAAAGAATATTCTAGAAAAGGCTTTTTGTTGGTTTAGTCTGCATTTCTTTGTTTGTAATGTCCGATTAGATAAATTGTCTTAATGATAGAAAAATATTAGAAAAACTTTACAAAGCATAAACAATTTTGCTAGTAAGTAAGAAATGCTTCGTTATTAAAAACTGTGTGGAACAGATATGTCGGGCGTCCGCTAACTTGATAGGATAAGATGGTTGTGTAGGTACATGTACAAAGACTTTAATGATCACTAATAACTGCTCTTGTTTGTTTTGTTTTTGCTTATTTGATTTAATGCTTTGCGTATGCTTGAAATTCCTATATTTCGATAATCGTAGACCTTCTAACTGTTATGTTAATATTTTTTTATAAATATATTTCTGGACAACTCACACAACAACATTTAGCCATCAATCTTCAATAAGGTGTATTGAAATCAGTTACGCGAGAAACATTTATGCAGTCATTATGCAGTGTTACGGGGAAACCCGCAAGTAAAAAACCACTGGTAAGTCTGCTCCCGTTACACCGTACTCCCGTAACTTTTCAATACCCAGTTTTAAGGCCTCGTTCTTTACCTATCTAATTGACTATTCACAAAGCGCAAGTGAGAACATGAAACAAGCAATTTGGGTCCGCATCTTCACTACCTGCCCTGAACGGCACTTTCCGTAGTTTTCGTCGTCGCTCGTGTCCGTAACTCACTGATTACGTCCTGGCTAACTGCCAACGTAGCTCTCTTTATACACAAACAAAGTCTTTGCTCCTTTATCGACGCTAAAAAATATTTGTTTACGCATAAAAAGGCCGTACGCTGAGCGTTATTTGTAAACGAGTTTTCGTAAAACGTGGCGGTATTGTTTACTTTTGCAAAGGTTAATTTTATTATCTGTTATGAACAGATTTTTTAATTAATCGTCCTTAATAATACAATGGTATTAACGGCTTATTATGTCCCAGTTCTGGATACGGGTCTCCCCTCCCTTTATACTCATTATGCCGTTTATGTAAGTCTTGAGGTACCTATTAGTTGTTGGTTATTAGTCGGTAAAGTATACAGAACGACGCTGCTGTCCGTCTTCTGGTATATTAACCCCCCTGTGTGGTGCTTACTAATCTACTTTTGGTAATACTTTGACGAATATTATAACTACTAACATTTTAAATATTAATGTTTTTGTGCTAAAAACGTATTAGTTATGTTAGTGCATGTTAGTTTGATCTAGCTAGATTAACATTTTTACTACATTCTACCACAAAACACCTCAAAAGAACCGTAAGGAGCGCTCGTAATTTATCACGCATAAGT
The DNA here is from genome assembly GCA_963691955.1 of Chloroclystis v-ata. Taxonomy (NCBI): domain Eukaryota; kingdom Metazoa; phylum Arthropoda; class Insecta; order Lepidoptera; family Geometridae; genus Chloroclystis; species Chloroclystis v-ata. Next base: position 12,824,806 of record OY829904.1, on the reverse strand, counting down.
TTTATGAGAATCTATGTGGGAAGTAGTTATTTCATAGCCTGTGAGATGATCATCTAAGTTGAGAACTGTCCCTCCGAATGAGGGGGACTCACGAGATAGGATGAATTATTCAGCGAAACTACCCTGTCAGTTTCACTATGAACAACATTTTGATTAGGCAAACTTATATGAAAGCCTGTAAATAGAATATTTAATGAAAATGAGGCGTTCTCCGTAAACTTAGTTTTAACAAACACATTTTGGGTCATTCTACAGTTTGTACAGATGAATAGACAGCTAAATTTTGTGGAAATTTCGTGATGAAATCTTTTGGTAAATATTTACAATTATAATTTGAAACTGAAAAGGTTAAAGGTAGGTCGTTAAAATCAAATTGAGTTTAATAGAAGGTTCACGAATTTTTCACGAGAGATTTTTGCTACTAGCTACTAGAAATCTATTTTTCGACTACTGAATAAAAAGTGTCAAAGAATACAAACAATAAACAACAATCATTCGCTTCTAATAATAATATTAATTAAGGTGAGTTAAAATTTATTTTATATATTTTCCTTTGCGTCATCCACTATCGTTAGAGTTTCGTTTGACCTACATAAACTGTGTTTTTAACATGCATTCTTTCGTTGTGTATAAGGTATGTTATCTTCTATGCTATATTTTTATCTCCTTTAGTATAATTACAATATTTCATGAGTGACGCAAGGACGTAACGCTCCTAAATTTTGGGCATATCTCGTTATGAACGAGGCCTAATCGATTTCCCCACATTTCTTATTTAACCATAAATACGTCTCGGATGCTCGTACGAGGCACGTGAGGAGACTACTAAAGCGCCACCTGTCGATGATTTATAGGACTAAGGACAGTGAAAATATTTTTCCTAGACAATGTGGGGAAAATTTCGGAAATTAAGTAACGCGTGTTTAGACGATGAAAACGAATAAATTGCGTGCAGTTTCTTGCTAAGTTTATTCATTTTGGTATTGTTTATCTAGCGTCCTGAATAGCATAAGCTTATATTATAGTTTTCAATTGATTGATTGATTCAGATTTTGTCCGTAAAATCACAAAAAATATGTTGGACACGTCATTACTATCAATCATCTAATTTTTTCCTCCTGAATTTAACAATCCCATCCCTTCCCATGCATTGATATCATTTAAAATAAATCTTAACCTTTTTAAGGAATACGGGGCAAAGCAAGTTTACATCGACATTGTATAAGGGGTTATTAGACATCTGATTTATGTATAGGGCTTTACATTTTTATCCAGAAGCACAGACTGTAAATGTAACGTGCTCTCTTCGTCATTATTTCACTCGTTGGACGAAACGAAACGCAAGACCTTTATAAAGATTTACAGTCTGATGTGAATAAAACCATTTGAATGATCCTTCTAATACACCTTTCTGGAAGATTATTGATTGCAGAAGATCGCAAAAGCAAAACTAGCTGGGACCTATAAAAATTACCGGATTAAATTGGATTGAGATCTGATCTCAGTTAGCTCATCAACTTTTTTCTAGGCAATAGAGAAAACATTGAGTAAGAACTCGAAGAAAGGTTTCAGAACAACGTTCTCTATTGGGTTCGTTATTTGAAAACAGCCGGCGTTTCTTAAAAAGGGTAAGGAAAGGGTACCGAGTGTAATAATCCATTTTGTTCTATAGGTACTTTTTGGAGTGATATGTAGAATGGTTCGAGTACTTTAGCGCCTTATCTAGACCTGACATAAGTCGCGCAACGTGTTTGCAGTAATTTTGAAAAGAGCGTTCGATAAGGACCTTTTAAAAATTTAATTTAACTTAACTTACAATCATGGTACAAAATAAGGCCGGCGGGTTGGGCCGCCGGGCTGTGCCGCCGGGCCGCCGGCTTTGGTGTGTAGACCGCTTTACCTAGGATAGCGCTATCTAAGCCGAAATGTTTAATTATGCTGTCTGATTTTTTTTTTATTTATTTAAGCGCTTGTTGACGTGTAGGTAACTGTATACACACGTGTGGATTAAATTCAATTTATTTATTCAATAATGAAATACAATGATTGTAAGTACTATAATGTACTTACAATCATTGTATCAGTATCATCAGTTTTATAGATCTTTATTTATGATCTTTACATTGAATTTCTTTATGGAAGGTTTATGTCCGGAAAAAGAAGTCGAACATTTGAAATGATGGTGATGGCTCAATAACGTAAACAACAAACTATGTAGTTACCACACTAATTATAACTTGCCCTCAGTTGGGTATGAAACCACACAAAACAAAACTGACCCAAAAACAACACGAATAAATTGTACCCAGTATTTCAGTGAGCTATCTTCATTTTGAGGAGTTTGAAGTACCTACTTTGTAGATAAAGTTATACGAACTTCTGTAGTAAGTTTCGCCTAACTTTAGAAATCCGTCGAGCATGCCTAGATCCTTTTCAAGATTGACCAAGTTTGAATAAGTTTAAACACTTAACCGTAGCTCTATTTAACCTACTGAAATTTTACAGATTTGTTCAGAAACTTGTTACGACAACACTTGAAGACTTCTTTTTATAAGAAAAGAATAGCGACCTCTATGGCGCAGAGATCGAAGGTTTCCCTGCGACGCAGGAGGTTGTGGGATCGTTTTCCATCCCGGCACAAATACTGCGATCTGAAGATTATTGTTCGTAGTGTTTTGAGAGTGAGACCAGATCTCCCGCGTCGTAAAAGGACCTTACTTAGCACGCCGCGCCAGAAAGGCATGGAACAATGTACATCAAATTAATTAACAGTACATATAGAAATTTATTTTAGTTTTATATAGGTATAACAAAAGTTATCAAGTATTAAAAATAAAAAACAGTTTTTATATAAACGGGAAATCAAAAGTGAATTCGTTAAAACGCAACTTAAAATTAGATACTAGTAAAGTATCTAATTTAAACTTAATAAAAACAATAAAGAACCTATCTTTCATGTGAAAGGACATATTGCCTTTTGCCGTGAGATTAGGTACTTTTATATCTCGTAGGGCATAAGGCGGCATGAATTTAAATTAATATCCCTGGAGTTCCGAAATTTTGCGCCCTTCTACCCTCAAAGATTAATTTAATTATGATTAAGGCTTGATAAAATGATGGGATTACACTCCACGGGGTTGAAGATATTTTTGAGCTGGAAGCTTTATTCGGTTACTCGGTGTTATTTTTAGGTGTCTGTTCATGGAAATTAAAAAATAAGAGTTAGGGAATAGAAAACTTTAGTTATAAAGTAATTTTATACATTTAGCATTTCAACAAAATGTTTAAACTTCAACGAATTTATAAGATTCAAACTGTCTATCGGTTCATACATAATATCTAAACACTCTAACTTTCCCCTTATATCGTAAAAGTAAATATTAGATACTAAGATTATGTTAAATTATAGTTTTTTAACCGTTATTGTAGGTTTGAAAAGTTCGGTATTGACTTCTCAAAGGTTCGTCATAAGATTCTTCCTATGACGACCCATTAAAATAAATTACGATGTTTCAACCTCCCGAGACTTTGTGAAACTTGTCCCATATATCATTCTGATAAGATTCTTGTATTATATATTATGATTTTAGAAATTCATGATGAGCCTGGGAAAAATAATTTATCGTTCGTGTCTTTGATAAATTATGTTTATAAATCAGAGCTTTTTAATTTGCTAAAAGCTATCTTAGCTAAATAGCTATTAGCTTTTACCTAAATAGATAAAAGTAACTACTTCTACTTTATAATATTCTGAAATGAAATTATAGTTTAAGTTGAAAGTGGCCTGCATTCATTGATAATTCTTTTTTATTTGTTTGTCTAAAAAAATATTTACTTGGTTTCATTACATATCTATTGAAAACAGCGTTTATTTCTGTTTAGGTAGTGAAAAACCCGTTCGGTAATTTTAAGTAAATACAAGATTGCAGATAAAATGTTAAAGAAGAGGGTTTAACATTATTCAATTATATCGATACCCAACTTAACAATATTGAAATTTTAGATATTTATCAAATGACAAACAATATTTTTTTAATAAATCAATTTAAATATAATAGGCGACATTATTATTTACTTATAGGTTTATTTAAAACACAATACTTAATCTTTTCGTCCCAAAGAAGGTAGAAGTACCTATATAAATTCTATTTCATTATAGTACGGGAGGCGACGATGCTAAATGGGGATTTACTCGAGCGTCAAAGAGACCTATTGGGTTGCATTTGGTAGATGATAAGAAGAAAAAAATTGTATGAGACCGATGTGTTTCATCAGTGGGGGAAGCGACCATAGATAAATAAAAACTTATTTAAAAAAATACTGATGTATGGACGTACTTAAGCGCGTCAGTTAGTGATAGATTCTATGAATCAGATTCAATAAATTGAAAATCAGCTTAACATACTTACATACTTAAAAATAATTTAGGAACTATGATTGATAATATACGTTTGTAAATCTGATTGTTTACACGATTGGGGTGGAAGTACGTAAAAGTTAAAAAAATAAAAATCGCGACTCATTTTTTATCAAAAAAATTAACAAAAAAACTGGCATTTCTAAAGGTGTTAGAGCGTCAGATTTAGATGTATATGGTTCATCTCTATGTTCTGATTCTACCATATCTTAATCTGACAATTATCTAAAGTGATGCGCCTAATATGACAAAAGTAAATTTTGTTCCCTTATAATTCACGTTCGAATATAGATAGATTTTTTATATTTGGTGGAGGTACTTATCTGGGTACTAGCTATCTCCAGTATCTTAATCTGACGCGCTCGAGTAAATCCCGAAATCCCCTCTTCGGCTCCCCTACTATTACGTACGGTACAGTTTAAGCTTCACATTTATCTACCAAATAAATACTTCCTTAACTCCATAGACAGACTTTAAACTTTTGCTAGAAGAAAGAGGAATATTGCTTGGACACAATAATAAAAACAAGTTAAACTATACCACCTACACAGCTGCACGCAATTTTGTTCACTCTGAAAATGTAGAATTGGCACAAGGAAAACCAGATGGCTACTCTACACTCGTTACAGCAAGCACGTTTTGTCTAGACATCCTACAGTTTTATTACAACAGTAAAGTGTTTCTGAGGGTTGCTATGTACTTGTAATTTTTTATAAGGTTCTGCATTATCATGATAACAACTTCAGCATTCTAAAAAGTTCCATTTTATATTTTTATAAAATTGTTTTTTTTTTAACTTAATTTGTAATGTCGTTATGTCTAGCCAATGTTTAATGATCACATTGTGTCATCCTATAATTATAATAGAAACTTCGTGAGTGTTTTAACTTTTTAGTAAAAACGTGAGTGATTCCCGTTGTTAAAATATTAACTTCATTACTTATAATGCATTATATTGCATTTTTATATATATAAAAAAAAATTTGAAGTACTTTCTCAAACCTATATATATATAAAAATGCAATATGTTTGAGAAAGTACTTCAAATTCGTGAAATTTGTGTAGTTTATTCTGTCTTCTCATATAGATACGTTATATTTAGAGTTTGTATTGCACCAGTCGTAGCTTTATGAGAAAACTTTCAGTCATTTCAACTTTCTATTGACACTGCTCGAATGTTAGTTATTCTAAAAAAAGTCAATATAACTTACTTCTAGGGTGTATTATCTACGAACTATTTTTATCTAAGTATATCTATTTATTGAACGACGATTCTATTATAATATGTATCAGATTAGTGCCCGTAACACAAGCTTCGAGCTTACCACGGGGCTAGATATTGCTGTGTAAATTGTCTAGCAATATTCATATTTTTTTAATAAAAATATTCATACAGTACATTAGGAACACATTAGCTTTTAAAACAACATTTTGTTCTAGCAACCAATTAGAGTTCAGTTTTCTGTAGATTCAAAATAAATAAAATATATTTTCAATTTGATTGCAAACGTGCTGGTATGATACGGTGGTAAATTTGTAATTAATTACATTGTTTGCTTAAAATTATCTCCCCACGACTGTGAGTTCGTTAGAAAAAACAAACATCTAATCAAATCTTATTTTCATGTCACGATATTCTCACAAGGGCGAGTAAAAGTGACATTGAGAATAAGTACTTACTTAAATCTCTAGGTGAGCTATTCTGCTACACAGGTGCAACTGCACCTAAATATTTACAAACTTTAGCATCGTAAAAGACAAAATCTGAAATCTTCCAAGTTATAGTCATAAAAATAAATATGTGTGGTCCTTGAGCCAATGGTGATTCTTAAATTTCATTTTTATGACCTCGATAAAATCCATTGTTGAAACCTACCTTCGATAAAAGCATGCTCAAAAATATTATTTGACGAAAATTTTATTTAAGTTGATGTATTAGAATCTAATAAAATATTTCATGTTTGTCTGAAATCAATATACCAGATGTCCAAAGTTCTTCTGGATTTACACCGAGTAGTACTGTTATAGATTTTAGATAGATACCCGAGTAGTTATATAGTAGAAGAGACCATGGAAATGAAATTTCTGATATTATATATCTGTGCAAATAGAATGGAAATTAAACACCAGGTTTACCGCATCCCAAAGCAATTTTGCAAACTAATTCGAAGACAATGAACTACGTCTATTCACACAAACCTACACCCGAATCCCTTCAATGGAATCCCTTTGGTAAGTTAAACAGACTTGGCCATGCCGCACTATATTTTGCACTTAAGTATACATAAATGGATAGAAAAATATATTAATATATAAGTACCTTTAAGATATTAAATCTAGCTTACGTAACACAAGAATTCGAGCTTACGACGGGACTAAATGTTACTGTGTGAATTGTCCAGCACAATTTATGCATTTTATTTATTGTAGTCGTATTTTATCATCCTTAAATAGAATAATCATAAGAAAAAGATACTTAAATATGTTTCCTAATATGTGATTCTTAATTTTTATTCTGTAATTTACCTACATGAATTCGCATGATTGAAATCCTTTAGGTATATTTAGAACGTATTTGTTCTTAATATGTACGAATCAGAATAAAGGATTTCAAATCACTCGAATGCCAAACAGCAGATATTGTAATTAATTAGCGATTCACATTCATATCCGAGATTAGAATTGGTAGTGAGCAAGCCAGGCTCATCTAATTACGTTCCAGTCACAACAGCCTCACTCGACGTGACATGACATGTGTTATTTAATATTCCATGCAACGGCTTCAATTAAATTTATCTATCCCTTCGATATTTAAAATGAGAGTTACTATTTTTGTTAATTATGTTAAACTTTATTACGCTCTTAATAAAATGATTGATTGATTGATATCTGGTAAGTATAGGTACAGAAAAATCAATGCCAGTTTCCATTGTAATTTTATAACTCAAGAACGACTGGGTGGATCTAGGTGCTTTTGGTTTTAAAATAGTCTAAAGTAGCCCAGGAGGTTATAAGGTGAAAAAACATGGTAATAAAGCGGGTGAAGCCGCAGGCGGGTCAGCTAATACCTAATAAATATATAAAGTTTCAATAAAAATAACATCCTATTTAACCACTTATTGGAATCTCCATATTATTTGCTAAAAGCTGTGGAGTTAATATAACGTAGCCACGCACATCACGTAGCACTACGTACGAGACCAGTCTATTAGGTATTGTGTGTAATTGAGATGGAGGGCTCATGAAGTGGTCCTTAGGTCTTTTGGGAGTTCCTTTATTGGGCATCCAATTGAGCTTAATTACTTAGTAAGAACTTAACGTTATCGTTAACCGTCGTGTTAGACAATAAATGTATTATTTCATAGATAGGTATTAAGAAACGGATAAAATTAGGGGGAACTAAACCAATATTGAAAATTTCATTCAAATTCAAAACAAAGTTGTAGCGGAATGAAACTGATGTGATCAGGCTGACAAACTGTTACGCAGACGCATACCTACTATTTAACGAATTTTTAGTTTCTATATATACGGAGCAAACGTTAATACCTATTTATATAATAAACAAACTTCTTGCAAACCTTGTTTTTAAAATTAAAATACTATTAGATGTTAGTAAGGTACAAAAACTTCACTGTTCTACCATAAAACAGTCTTTATTGTTACAAAATTCAGCAAATAACAAAAATACAGCTTTGCGTACAACTAAAGTTACATAGCTCGTAAAAATAGTAAATAAACCGGTACATAATTTATCTAAACGTTGGGTTCTCGAGATAAAAGCCTCATCAAATATACAGGAGCTATCGAAAAGAATAATCACAGCGAGAATTTGGCTATAACCTTTTGTGGAATATGAAAATAGTACTTATTTTACTGAAAAAGGTATTCTGAAGGAAATATCTCTTTACAAATTTATTCTTAAGAAAACCTAAAAGTACCTTTATTGTGGGTGAAAAGTGGAGGATTAGATTATCGTTTGAGTGTCAGCATAAACTTACCTTCTTATGCATAATGAAAATATCATGCAAATGCTTTAAATATTGTAATCACTTTCAAACCAATACTAATCAAGTCATCGTAAAAAATGAGGGAAAAGAATGCTAAATGCATGTTAACTAAAGTGACTATTATGCATAAGATGGTCAGCATATATTATTTTTGATTAAATAAACTTCTACAAGCATAAAATGTTATGTTTCCCTACTTGTCTCCATATATACCATACTAGAAGTAAAAACCGTATAACCATTTTAATTATAATTTTAACTAAGAACTGTTGCTGTAATTATCTATGAAGGTACTGTTAGAGTTTTATTTATTCTCGCTGTAAACATTTATTTTTCATAATATGGTTTCAAAAGGCAACAATAAAATACTCTGCATAAAAATATAAAACTTATCTAATGTCATTTAAAGACTCAACATGAGTCGATAGATAATGTTGAACTTTTTCAACAAAATAAAAATCTAATTTATACGAATATATAAATTGATATAAACATAGAAAATAATAGCGTCTTTTTATTGATAATAGCAACAGCAACATATATTAATAAACATCTCGACAGTAATAATTCAATTGATTTAATAAATCCTGACAATGCCCGTATATGTATAGTACCTACTAACTTGTATAATCAGCTTTGATATAATATAATATGTATGTAGTAAATATATTAATAAGGCACCTCTATTTGTACTTAGTTACAATATTGTGAAAATTATTTAATAGAAATTTCAATACTAGGTAATTCGTCTTAACTTTAATATTTACATTGATTTTCTACTTATTTACATGGCACATATTGGCTTAAACACATAAATATATTTATTTATAATCTAAAATTCTAACTCTATAAAAATACCCATTTACTGATTAGATGTAAATCTAACATTTTCTGTATTTTTTAACGATGGCACACTGTTTCTAAGTAAGTTTATAATATTTATACAGGAATTATATTACAGAGTAAAACAATAAACAAATAATTGTATTTGTGTCAATAATTTCAAGGCACTTAACGAACCTGTCATAAATTCTACTTCAATAAAGTCAATTCGCTTGTCAAATTCTCTGAAATCGTCAAAAAAGGACCACTTAAATATTAGTATGACAAGATACACCTTTCCATCCATTACATAGGATAAAAAATATTTCTACCACAAAAACAATTTAAGAGATCTGTTTTTTATCCATCTTCCTACAACCTGGAATGATACTTTGGCTACATAAAGTCCAGCGTCATATAACCAAATCAAACATCCACAGAACAATGTCTCATAAAATCCACTTCACTCACACTACTAAATAGATATAGATTTCTATATTTTTTATTCGTTACACAATCAATAATCACAGAACGTAAGGCACATCATTAAAACTTTTAAGTCTGCTTACGATTTCACTTATATCACTTAAAAACTTGTCTCATCTTATAAATACTTCAAAACTTCTGCTCTGAAAATGTTCGCACGATCCTAGTCAATCCTTGTCAACGTATTCTGTTTGTATGTAGGCTTGTCAGAATCATGATACAATTTCAACCTCGAATCTTCAAAAGGATACGAGATTACATTCAAATCGATTACAGTCTCGATTCGGTTCCTCAAATCCGTCTGTCGATCCTTTGTATTCAATAGAATTTGTCCTCTTCGACATCAATGTTGTTCTTATTATTCGGTTGGTTGGAATGTCTTCTGAGGGTTCCGACCGAGTCGTATTCGTTAGCTATGGCCTTGGGGTACAGTTTGGGGGTGGCGAGGGAGGTGTTGTGGTTATTTGCGTTCGACAGATTGTTGCTTTTGGACAGGATAATACCGCTAGAGCCTCCGATACCCGTGAAGGATGGCTGCCGTTTCGCTTTGCGAGGCTGAGGACAAAAGATTTGTTATAAAGTTTATAGTGATTTTGTACAATAGTTTAAGATCAAAGTGGACATTTTGGAAATAGAAGAAAGCAGTAGGTACTATGATAGTAATTAATTTGCATTGATTGCTTCAGAGTTGCACTAAAACAACAAATCGTTTATTAAACTATTTTTATTGAAGTTTAAGTTGTCATTTATTGTTTATTTTCATTTGTTCATTATAACGCTTTTCACATTCACTTTATTATAAAATAACCATTACTATTACCAAAAATTAATAGGCAATTTCGTTTCAAGCGTTACGACTACTGGCCCAAATCAATACTTATCAGATTACGAGTTTGACCTTTCATAAAACGTCCGAACCATCTTTCTAATTAATCACTCCATTCATTTCAAAATAAGGTTTGTGAAACTCTATTAAAACCGTAATCTAAGCTTATGGATACCGTTACAATGTTCCACGAAGACAATACCCATTATTTTCAGATTTGGCATTTTTGGAACAATGAGGCTGAGAATGAAGGGTGTACAGGAGCCAGTTTTAATGATACCATAGAAGTTTCAAAGTTATTTTTGGAAATAAGTACCTATACTAAGTTTAGCATTTAGCCCACTCGTCTGTGATAAAAATGAATTTGTTTGCGGGTTTAGGTTGAAAATGGAGTTGTATTTATTTTTGAACTTTAGTACCTAACGTTTTACCAGAATTATAAATTAATATTTTTCGCTTTGGTAAGGGAAAATAATTGTAAAATTTGTGAAGGCTAGGGAACATTTTCTCCTTAAAATTACTTGAATATTTTAACATCACGACATTTGGTAGAGATGAACCATTTCTAAAATGAACGCCCCTCCACCGCCGTTACACGTACATGCAAAAAGGTGTCTAAATACAACACACATAAATTGATCTTTGTCATTGGATGTTCATTAACGTATAAGCAAACGGTATCACTTTGACAGACAGATGAGCCAATGTTACAGTAAAGTTGTAGCACGCACACAAGTATAGTGATGCAATAAGTATTTCCTCTCAAACGTTGAAATTATCACGGTTTTGTGGAGGGGAGTTCATTTTTAAAATGGATTATCTCTACTTCCACTGGTTTTACCTATAAAGTGAGAGTATTGAAAATAGATTCCAAATTAAATTAAATTTACACAATGCTTACAAGTGCTTCTACAACTAATCAAAATATAAACTATTATAAAAAAGTGTTTTTTTTTTATTCTGTGAAGCCAAAAGTTATTCTCACGTTAAAATGCACAAGCATATTCGTATGGCAGTTATGTAAAGCTAGTATTCTTCAAACTCACCACATCCTTCAAGGGTACAGTGACGTAGCTGTTCTGCTTGGCTGTGATGTAGTGCGGACTGGACGGCACTCTGTTCTGTTTCTTCCACGGCATGCGCGAGCCGCGCCGCTGACACACTATCACTGTGGCTAAGCAGAGGATACAACCTACGGAAGAGATATTAAGTCTAAGTAAATATTTAATACCATGGAGATTTTTTTTTTATTTAACCTAGTAGGCCACACCGTGGCCGTCAGCTGAAACTACTAAACTAAATTACGTATCGGTATTTTTATGCGATAACATATCAATAATACCGTAGTGTTATATATGTATTTAGAAACTCCTGTTTCCACAGTTAGACTCAAAGTTGGTCCTTTGTTGTTTTGTCGAGGATCAGAGGCACAATTTTTTTTTTAAGAAATAATTTTAAATTTAATAAGTATGTGATACCTACATTATTTTAAATATTTTTAATTTTGTTTCATTATGATGAAGTTATTACTAGAAACAATTGAATACCGTTGAGAATCGTCTACTCAGCGCCATCTCTTGACAATGTTATGAATCAGTTTCTAAAAATTAACGTCAAGGCCGAAGCTTTACAAGCCAAATATGGTATTTACAATATTATTTAATTGTAATGTTTATTATAATAATAAACATTACAAAACAGAATTCTATACTGTCGAATCCCCATAAACCTTATAACTTACCCATAACAAAAGCTGCCACCACACAGCCGATGATAGTTCCAATGCTGAGCGACTTGTTACTGTGGTCCATCGTCACGAAGGACGCCATCTCAACGTTCTGCGAGTAGGCGGGCATTGCGTATAGTTCTGTGAAATATAATTAAATTACTATTGTACTTTTTCCACTTTTGTGGTCTTTATTTAGTAGTCAGTAGAAGGTTTTTTGAATACTAAGCATATTCCCAACAACGGTGACGTAGACGGTGTTCCCAGCAGTGGGAACACCGTCTAGGAGTAGGTCTAAATTTAAACAAAATCGCACATTTAAAATGAAAAAGAATCTGCATACATCTACTCTCTTTCTTTCTTTCATCTAGCTCGGGCAGACTGTCTGTTGCATGTTGTATTACCGCTTGCGTAACGTAGATGTGCGTGTGCAGTGTGTCCTGTCTCATACACGTCTACGAATCTGGTTCGAAGCTTTAGACAGTCCCGAGCCACTTTCATCTTGACTATTATATTGTCTCGTATTGCCGTCCTATTCTCACCATTATCGATATCCTCGTCCCCCTCGCAGCGCGCGGCCTGCAGCTGCGCGCCGAGGCAGGCGCCGGACTCGCAGCTGCGCTGACGCACGCGTTCTCCATTCTCGCACGGGCCCCACTCGCCCCACTCGCCCCACCCTGCTTCTGGGTCTACGAATAACATCAAGTTAAAAACACAAGAAACACAGAAACCTAAAAAAATACGTCATAAAATATGAATTGTAATTATTGTCTATTGTAATTTTTACTTAACTAACTTTCCGCCCCGAGGCTTAGCACGCATTCAACTCTTTCCCGCGGAAATATATTTATTTCCCGCTGTAATAAGTAGGCTATGTCAATCTTTATCCCTAAAACTTCTCTCCACTTAAAAAACACGTTAATTTGTCACTCTGTTTTGCCGTGAAAGACGAACATACAGACAAAGACACCTTTCCCATTTCTAATACCTATTAGTAAGTATGGATAACTGTGACAAATAACATTAAGTATGGAAAGTAATGTATAAGATAAGATAATTCTTTATTACACACACCAATAAAAAAAAATATTTACATAAAAACTTAAAAACTACAAAAACGTAATGTAAGTAATGTATGTGCCTAATGAAATGACTTGCCTAGTGTAATAACAATTATCATAAGGCACTAAAGGCTTTATAAGTAAATAAATAAAAATGTTGTGATCACCTGCACAGTTGGTAAGACACGCTCGTCGCTCCAGGGCGGCGGCGGCGTCCGCACATCCTTCAGGGGAGAGACACTTCCTTGTACGAACTCGGTGTCCCTTGGCACTGCCGCTGGTGGAACAACTGCCGCTGCAAGGGCTCCATTCTGTCCAGCAGGACCATTCACCTACACAGATAGATTACAATAATTACAAAACAATCTACCTAAACGACAGCTCTACTGCTTTACAGCAGAGCATTATAAACGGGAAGTAGTGGAAAATAGTTTTTAATAGTTTTTTGTCAAACAATTCCAATTTCTATTCTCTTAACAACCCAATCAAGGGTAGAATTTTTGAAAACATTAATCAAGTATAACAAGTTTTGCCTCAATTGATTTGAGACTTTTAAAACCAACTTCTACCTACGTAGGTAGGTATAGTAAAACCATTCTAAAAATGAACTCCCCTCCACAAAACCGTGATGATTACAACGTGTGAGAGGAAAAACAGAAAAACAGAAAACACAGAAAAAAAAATACAGAATTCGGTGGAGGGGCGTTCATTTTAGAAATGGTTTTACTATAGTAAGCTTAGCAAATTCAATAGGATATTGGTTTAAGTTTAAGGTGTATCTTCAAAACGGTCAGCTGAACCGGGCGTATACATTTCAAGTTAAAAATTCAAAAAAAAAATCAAGACCTTAAATTGGATTGGAAAAAGCGCTGCGTCAGATTCCACTACTTACAAGATGAACAGATCTAGTAAAAACTGCTGTTTTAATAGATACAAGCCTTGTCGAAAGACTTTAAATTAAGACTTTCCAATGGCTGAAATAATGATCATGAAGTCTTCTTACCAGAACAAGCCTGTGTATTACAAGGTCTCAGCATGTCATTGGACCCTTCGCAGGGAGGCCTCCGGCAGCGCCGCCGCCGCGTCTGCTGGCCTCCCCCGCAGGCCGCCGTGCAGGCCTCCCAGGGCCCCCACTCCTCCCACCCCGACTCCTCGGGCGGACTGTTGCTGCAGACACCTCGGGAGTTGCAGTAACGATCCTCCTCGCGGGCTATTGATAGCTGCAAGTATAGATGTAAATAATTAGAATCGCCCCTACACCAAAAACTGCGTCATTGTCTTTGACATAAAATACAGAACCAAGCGTACTGTGAAAATAGTGTCATCTCTTTTTCTCCCACGATATTTGCAAGTACTACTATCTTTTTCGTTTGATATCAACTGCGCTTACTAGCTCACCTTTACTTGGCAACAAAACGGGCGCGGACTTACTATGGAAAGGGCCTATCTACATAACTACATATTTACATCTATGGCTGCAAGTATCAGTTAGTTAGTAATTACAAGTATAACTTCGATTTAAAATCCCAGATAATTTTTGTAAACAATGAAATGTCATGATATGTCACTGTCATAATGACAACTCAGGGATCAGCTTTTTACAATTAATTAGGAATATATTCCTATAGGCTTTTTACCATGGGTCTAATGATCCGCGCGCCATTACTACTAATAATTTAGTAGTAATGGCCCGCGGTTTTGCTTGTGTTGTATTGTGCGATAGATACTTAGGTAAGGTATAATTATGAAATTGATACAGTAAATTAGCTTAATGAGATTCCACTTACTTTAATCTGTTCTGGTGATGGAGCCTTACACAAAAACTTGAACCTCTTCTCTGAGTAGCTCCCGTCAGATGTGTTACCTGGAAAAGATTAAAGCAAATAAATAAATTGATTGATAAATTGTAACCATCATACATTGCCTGTACCTAAGTTAAGAACTAGTTTCGTTTTTGGTAACTTGCTTAACTCTCAAAGTAACTTCAACCATTTTCTAACTGGTATGAAGATGGAAAGACTTCTGTCTTGACGAAAGAGATACAGGACGGTGTATAGCGTTTATAGCTTGTGTTGTCATCATCATCATCATATCCTTCATTCTACGACGTTTTTGATTCATAAGACGTTTATTCCTAATTATACGAGTATAATACGAACAACTATGAACATACGTGAAAGTATGTTTTGTTTTGATTTCATATGGATCACAGCATCACTGTATAGTCTGAAATAAATGATTTTAAGACCAAGTCACCCAGGCGTACTATTCTTACCAGGAATCTGCACCCAAGGTGTCCAAGCAGTAGCCTTGCGGACCTCACAGGGTCTCATGTCACAGCTCTGCCGGTCAATCTTGATCCCCTCGCAGTCTGTTCCTCCGTGGTTGGGGGTGGGGTTGGTGCAGGTTCGTCTCCTCTCCCGCAGTCCGGCGGAGGGGCCGCAGCCGGGGCCTCCGGAGATGGGGTTGCATTGAGTCCAGGGGCCCCAGGGGGACCAGCCACCGTCCACTGGTGCAAGAGCTGGGTCTGGAAGAGTATGGGTAAATAATTAGCTAGATTCATTTCACTTTTCAATTTTGGTGAGTTATACTATTCATTTTACATACCTATAACAACGGGAATAACTCACGTTAAACACACACAGGAGTTAAAACACTCCGTCGAACGTTTCGACCAAAACAAGATCAGTCTTTTTCAGGAGATCTACTTTCATATTATAAATTCGGCATACAAATATTCGAATAAACTAAAAAAACTTCTGTGCCAATTTTAAAATTTATTCTACCATTGGAAAGGTTCATTCACCCCAATTCACCCCGAGTAACCATAGTATATAACCATATTCTATAAATATGTAAATAAGTAAAAAACGCAAGCGAAGCTGCCGGGTCTAGCATAAAATGGAAATAAAATAGTTTATCGTCTGGCGTCATTGCTATTGTAGACTAGATCCTATTCTTATTATATAAGCGACATCTATTGATTCTCTACATAATATTGTGAAACTTTATGTAGTTTGTATACTCACCAGGACAGGGAGGTAGATTGCTGCAGAAAAGATCATCGATATCCAAGCCCACACATACACGTCCTCCAAACTTGGGCTCCGGCGAAGTGCAAGTCCGCCTTCTAGACTTGACTGCAATGCCACAAGACGAGGAGCATTCCGACCAACCAGACCAGCTGGACCAACCGCCGTGGACTGTGCAGTTTGTCACTGATACGCTCACTCCTGGAGAGAAATAAACTTTAAATTCCAACACCAGTGTAAAACAGCAACAACAGTGTGTAGGGGTAGCCAAAAATTGTAGTAGGTATGTAGCGCCCTGCATCATCGGATTCTTGAAAATTTGATCATATTAAACTAATGGCGTTGGTATGGTGTTGGCCTAAAAATCCTATTAATTCACCCGGTGTTGTCTAAGAGCCCAGGGGATTTAATAGGTATCAGAAGAAGTATATGGGTTTTACTGTGTGTGTATGTAATAATTTACTGTGACCTGATTTTATAAAATCTCCCAAGACCACTTACTTATGATGTAAGTATATTGATAACACCCAGACGAGGAGTAATAATTAGGGTGTAAGAACTATTTCTAATTACCAAATCAGTGCATTTGATAGATTCTTACAGATTTTGTTAAGGATCCTAATACAAACCTTTGCAATTGTGTCCTCCATTAGCCGGTCTAGGGTTATCACAGTTCCGTTTCCGGCACATACACACGTCTGGTTTATCTCCGTAGTCGGCCCGAGAGGTGCCGTCTTGCATACAGGGCTCCCATTCCGACCAAGACGACCAACCGCCATCCACTGTAACAAGAAATAATAGGTAAGTTACTTCTATTGTAGCAAAATCGTTGTATATTGTAACATCATGTTCTACTGACTTTATTGATTTACAGACAATAAATAATTATTATTTTAGGCGTATGGCGCAAGATTATTCCTATGGTTATATAGTACCATGTTTTAAGAAGAGCCCAGGTTTGCACTTTTAATTGTTATGCCTTGAGTCCATGAAAAAAGGATACGTTCTACTTTTTTATACATCATTATACTTACTACCATCTTATTAACATTATTATCTCGGCAAATTTGCATAAAAAAGTAAGTGATATAATAAAATTTAATTGTCTCACATTAAATCACATCATCTATAACGTAATTTCTATTTTTAGTTGGCATGGTAAACATTGCATGTTCAACGTTGATAAGTGATACGGACATAAGTCTGATATCGGGTTTGATAAGGCTAATGATGTCATGAGAGCACTAAGGTTCATAAGCACCTAAGTACTTCACTAAACCACTCATGATAAATTTATTATGATGCTGTGCCATAAATGCATTTATTGCGTATACAGAATTACGTCACTAGGATAAAAATTACCTACGAAGAGTCACAATAGACGGATACAGACTAGATGGAGACTATATGGAGACTTGTACAAATATCCTTGCCTTACGCGCGATTCTGAGCTTCTTCCAACTCGACAGATGATGGGCTCCACTGATAAAACGATCTGATCTGTTTGTCGCATATCAATTATCCACTTATTTTCTCCTCACTTCCGACTCCTGATTTCTTACTCCTGACACAATCGATGACTTCAAAATTTTAGAAAATTTGCTCTTGAAATTGTCTATAAGAATCTGGAGAACTCTTCAGTGAAAAAACGACAGTTACGTCACAAACTATCAGACAAATGCCCAAGTGCCTATGACTAACCTATCCCAAGTGCAACAAGAGAATCTCACGACTTGCACGAAAGCCGGGTCACGCACGAGCTGTCCCGCACTTACGCACAGCTGCCACGACTATTTACATCCCTCCACGCCAATGACATCAAACATTATCAATCACTGCTATTGCGAGCCATTACTTGATACTCACCTGGAGAATCCCTCGGTGGGCAGACTCCAGTGACCTGTATAAAGGCGGGGTCACGCACGCGCTGTCCCGCTCTAACGCACAGCTCGCGCGCGTCGTCCCAGCCGCAGTGCGGGTCGCCGGCGCCCACGCAGCCCGCGCGGCTCTTGTAGCGGTCACAACGCTCGCTGCCGATGCGGACCACTCCGGTCGTACTACCGATGTACACTGACATCTTGAAAAATAACACAACTTTGTAAATAGATAGTATTTATTGGTGAAAAATTTGGTACCTACATTAAATGGTCTAGCGTCTTAAATCCTATGTTAGGTTTATCTAGACACTACGAGTTCTCTTATAAATTTATTCTAATTTTATATTAAAAGCTACAAACAATTACGCACTAAAAATACTATACAATACAAAAACACTTTATCGTACACCAATAACAAAACAAAAATAAAACGCAAAAAGAGACACGTACAATGGGCGGCCTTATCGCTAAAGAGCGATCTCTTCCAGGCAACCTTTAATAAACCTTTAATAATAAACATTCATAAATGTATGGTGGCACTGTTACTAAGCGAAGTTAAAATGATGACATGTTTAGAACCATGGACCAAAAGTCTGAGTATTTCAAAATAGGGGCACGTAGGCAAAATAGTACAATATACTATTAGGATATTTATGCATACATTAAACAAAGGGTATTTTATGTCCAGTCTAGACCGCCTATAAACGCTACACCATAAAAAGTAATTTATAGACTCGTAAATACCTAGTAGATGGTATCGCGTATATATCACACTTTATTGTAATTTACGTCCCATTGAGAATTTGATTTAGATTTTGATTAGATTAAGTTTGATAAGGTACAATTTATTTTATTTATTGGCATGCTGGTGCTAAAAGTTAAGTTAAGTATCAATAATAAATACTGGCAATAAATATAGAACTCACCGTTTCCTTAACAAACTGCATATTCAACACATCAAAGTCATTCTTCTCATCCCTCAACCTCCACTTCTCCACCAAGCACGCTCCATCCAGCTTCGGAAGCACAGACAACTTCAGCACATATCCGGACTCCGTGGCCACAAACAGCACGAACTGCTTGTCTATGCCTTTAGCGGATGTGACGTCAGCGGTTATGTGCGAGAATCGCTCGGAAGTGGCGCGGTACACGGGATGGCCTGAGGTCGGTTTGACGGTTTCTGACATTAGTTGGTAGTGGCTGTAGTCCATTGGCTCATGGATTCTGGAAGGAAGATTGATTTGAAAAACTTTGAGTTTATAAGAATAAGGATGTTAGGCAATTTATAAGGGTGACGAATAAGAGTAACACAAGGATAGAGAGTAAACAACACCTCACGTATTCTAAGCTTTGTATTCATGTGACAGATTTGAATTTTAAGCATTTTATAAATAAAATTTCTGCTGTTTGAATAAATTTAATTGAACCATAATTGAGCACAAGTATGTTACTTGTGTTCAATTATGGTTGTTACTTGAAGTAACTCATAGTTACACAGAATACATGTGCTATCTGCGTCAGCATACTGTTTTAAATAATTTCAAGGGTAAATAAAGTGGTAAGGGAAATATCTAACTCTACAAATCTATGGTCATGAATCTCTTTTAATTAAAGACAAGTTTGGAAGAAGGATGATGAATTGATGCATTTTTCAGGCATGTTTATTTAAAAGTATAGTATATAGGTATCTATGTATATTTAAAGTATTTAGTTACCTAGCATCAGCTACACAGTTATATCGGTTCTTCAACTGCTGCGTCGGTATCTTAGATTCCCACGTGGAAGTAGGGGAGTTCTTGACCTTGTAGAGACCGTTAAACGCCTTCTCAATGTCAGACATGTTGTAGATACAAACTGCACTGCCGGTTATACTGTTCCTGTAGATACAAAGTAGTCGTAAGGTTGATTGAGTATTGTTTTGTAGCTGATTGATGATTGAAAACAATGTTGCAATGTGCAATGTAAGTACATAAATATCCTAATTGGAACGTGTATTTCATTCATTATAATTTGCAATTCGTATAATGAATGGAAATTAATAATGGGAAATTTTATCTGAATTATCTTTGTAGATGGAAGTAGTTGGAATAATTGTATAATTTTGATAAACAACATGATTATTAATTACCAGGTTGTTTGTTATTAAAATAAAATTACTTTCTATAATAAAAGTTATAGGTACCTAGGTAGTTGTAGTTCGAAAAAATTCACCATTAAATAGGTTCTGGATAGAGCGTATACTATGACTCAACTCAAGAATTTATTATTATGTAGTAATGCTTCTTATACGATTAATCACAATACGTGAAATATTCAAAACAAGCAGTGCTTATAAATACATAATGTAGTTTGATAAAGTATTCCAACAATTACGCAAATCATAATACGAAAGAAACTTTAAAGTTAAACAAATCAGCTAAAAACAAAACATTTGTTTTAATTTTTTAAAGGGTTCTATCTAACTCTGTAGTAATTTATGTTATCATTGACAAAGCCGTGTTTATTAGTATTAAAAAAATCCTTAATCCATCCCAAAATAGAATTCAACAGACTTGTCACAGTATTTATTTCTTTATAAAAACGTAGCCCTCACAGGTATAACCACCTGTACCTTGACCTTAGTGGAGATTGGATAATGACTGTATACGACAATAATTACAGCCTGTTTGTATGTTTATCACGTATTTATTAAATTCAATTTACTGTAAAGTCGGCTTCCTTTCACTTTATTTAGCAGCAACCACTACTGTGAGCGCTGCGGCTAATTGCATTGCTAAATGTCTTTTATTATATGAGTATTTGAAAGACACAAGGTTCTGTATATGTATAAGGAATATTATAATTTACTTTAGAACTTTTTACTTTTTGTAATAAGAATACCCTAAATAATAATATGTAGTTGCAATTAATTCCTGGATTTTAAAGCACTTATATTTGTTCATCCCTTAAAAAGTTCGACAAATCTCAAACTGAACTCCTATTTCCAAAAACCTAGGAGAGTAGTCCATATTTAAAAATTACTTACACTGGAGTAGTAAAGGTAGCTACAAGTATCTTCTCCTGAGATAGATACTCGACGCCTTGCACTTGGTCGTAGAAGAATGGGACCATTCCGGAGACTGAGCAGACGAGGCGAGCCTTGAGGAACGTGCTCCAGTTCTGCTTCATCATCAAAACACCGCCGGAGTCGTTCTTGCAGACGCGAGCGATGCGGGAGTATATCATCTGGAGTACAGATCAATCTTTATATGGAATTTCGTAAATGGAATTATCAACAAATGTGTCTAGGTCCTAGGTGTTATATTCATAATAATAAAAGTGGCCACGTGCGAGTCGGACCATGTAGGCTTTCGCAGCAATTGTTTATATGGAATAGTTTATAACAAAATTATATTATAAAAAAACTACATGCTAGATCTCGTTCAAATCAAACCAACTTTTGTTGGTAGTTTTCATGATAATGAACCTACATTATATATATTTTTTAACTTGATCATCCTCTTATTTTAGAAGTTAGCCCGGGCTCATTTTTCAACCACAAAAATATCTATAGGTAATAATATTTCTATATTATATGAAGTATATCAGAGGTCTAGCACCCGCAACACAAGCTTAGAGCTTATCACGGGGTTATATTGATGAGTGAATTGTCAAGAATTATTTAAATTTATTATTGTCTGTAATACTTACAGTTCCACAGTTCATGTGCTCTACCGCGATCTCCCGGTACACGAAATAGACAAACTGGTCGTCTTCGAAGCTGCCGACGAACTGCGGCTCGTTCAGCCAGTTCGGGTCGTACTGCGCGGTCCGCAGCATCCCCATGTCTCGGTGGGAAGCACCGCGACTCCTAGCAAAGAAACATTTTACCATTACTATCACAGAACGACTCCTATCAAATAAACATTTAATTAACATTTAGACCAGTGCAGATCCCTTCAAAAATGGTCAAAAAAGGAATAAAATAGTAGTAGGATGAAACCTATTAGAAATGGTTTATAATTATGTTTTGAACAATTTCACAGAAATTCAGCTTGTTGGGACTTTATGTAACTTCGAATGTCTAAATTGACATTCAGTAAATGACTTCTCAATTTTAGTTTGAATTATCTAAAACTACCGACAAATGACTGTCGCGTTCTATTTAAGTATCTACATAATACATAGTAAATTACGAGTTGTTTTTATTATTTGAAACTTTTCCAATTGGTCGGTTATAGCGTAACAGAAGCACCAACAATGTCACCCTATTCCTTCCACGCACAAAAGACCAACTTTGAGTCTAATTGCGGAAAAAGGAGTCCCCAAACTAAACTAAAAACCCTATTCCTTGTTATTCCTTGCTCCCTAATGCTCTAATTCACTGTGACTTTGACCCCCTGGTCAAGAAAGAAATGATTAACATGACTTACTTGGTGATAGCGAAGTCAGAGCTGCTGAAGTCAGTGGGTGTGCCGACGTAGTATTCGCCACTGCCGGCTAAAATCGCGGTGACATTTGACTGCGGATTGTATGGACAATGCGCCACTCCGCTAGTATACCCTGATACAGTGTTCAGCGATTCCAGCTGGAAATAAACAGTTTTCATTCAAGTCAGTGTATTTTAATAACCGATTTGACTTCAGAAATGTAGACTAGGTGAACCGATTTCGATGATCCTTTTATAATTCTTGATAGCCTGGAACTTTCTGCTTTTGTCCCATTAGAAACTGACAATGTGTTTATGAGAAAACCGTGCAATTCTTATATTCCAAGACAGCGTGCAGTCGGTAGATACAATAAGAAAATTATACCTACATTCGGTAGGTATTATTGGAAGCGCACGTCTATATCCTGTCAATCAGATGCGATAAACTTAACTGTACCACTCTTTTATATACTTATAATGAGTTTTTATAGTAAATAGATTATCTCTTATGAATCTTTTAATAGCATGTTAAACTTATACTGGTTATAATTATAAGTCTGTAAAACGTCTACGTACCTCTCTCCAAGTACAAACAGGGCTGAATGCATGCGTTCCACACGCGAACAACTTGTGCCCGTTGGATAACAGGACTTTTATGTGGTTGTGACAATCTTCTTCCGTTTGCCCCTTGTCTTGACAGAGTTTGGTCTTCTCGGGAGTGGCCAGCCAATCGGCTCTCTCCATTTGATGGAGTTCTCGGAGGGAGAGGCGATAAAGAGCATCTCTGTGAAAGAAACATGAATTTAAATTTGTAATTCGTACCTAAGACTAATAATTGTAATTAATAATATAATAATGAATTGTATTCTGGGTATTTACTATGTTACTAAGCAAAATACTTTTATCCTTCGTGTAGTGTATTCTACTTATTAGCTATAACTGAGATACCTGTAACAGAAGCTTGAAACTTACTAAGAGATGTTGCTGTGTAAATTATGTAGCAACATATATTTATACATATACAATTGCAAATAGATATGAGACTGTAGACAAGTAGGTATAAGTATCGGTCGAGCGAAATCTATACTACGTTCGTGTGTAATCATGCTTACTGCGTCAAGTCTCATGTTTCTGAGTTTAGTAATATTTGCACTCACAATACAGAATCGTTTATTATAAACTATGCTTATTTTGAGTCTTACCTTTACTCCTATACTTGGATGTCGTTGTTGGACTTATGAAACGAAATTGAAATGTTTTATCGCTTTCAGGATTTCAGAAGAATTGGCGTTTTAGCATTCTCATCAAACTAAATTATTATTTTAGACGATTCTTTGAGAATAATATTGTTACATAAATATATGTTTTTATGTAACAATATTCATATACTATATTATTATAGATACTGTAGATTAATCAACATAACTATTTCAACACAATACCATTAACTAAATCCAGTCAATAAATTTACTTTCTATCGACAATCATTATGTTTACCAGCCAACGCATTAAGAAACATTATTATTAGGTTATAAGCGATTACTTCAACTATACATACAAGTTGATGTATTAATTCGTTCGAGGTAAGGCGTAATTATTCAATCTAAATAAGGAGATGTAGTTACGCAATGTCGGATCTGCTTTCCCATTTGGGTACTGTTCGACAATTTTGGAAAATTATGTAAGGGCCGCTTTGTACATTGTAAAAGTGAGTTTATTGTAAATGATACTATTGCTGGTATGCTGTAGTGGTTTGACCAAAACTTCGAAGGCTGTCTGGGTTTCAAGGCAATGCCCAATTTTATCCAGATTGGGTTACGCTTTTACCACGGATAGGCTTACCTATAATCTAGAGTTCTAGAGTTGCAGTGGCAGCGTCACCTCATAATATCACTTATATTACTACTTATAACAAACAAAAGAATTTCTAGAATATAATTTCTTTGCTACGCATCAATATTACGTATTTTTTAATCGTAGTCGCTTTGTTATTAAATTCCATTTAATAAGTTTGACATCAAGAAAATGAGAACGCCCGACATACGTCTATAAACGAATTCGAAAATCACTTGAGCTAACAATGTAGCTAAGCCTGATGTTAACATATTGACATAATGTGGCAAACACAGGTCAGTTTCTACATTATTTGATGTTCACCGCCAAGATGTCGCGATCTAAATTCATCTTAAATGTTCTTATAAGAAAAAACTAGGTCACAGGACATATAATTACTCTAGGTATAGACACCTAGTTATAACTTATAAGAATATTAAAGAATTACAACGATAAGTGGCACTGATTTTCTCGGTCGGGTCAGCTAGTATTTTATGACTTATATCGTCGGTGTCGAGCGAGAAGTCACTAATTGCCATTTTGGCCAAAATGACTTAATGATGCCAAAGTGTTTTTAAACCTATAATCTACCATGTGAGAAAATAAAAAAATGATATTTCTATATATTTTAGAAAATATAAAAATGTCAGAAATCATTAAGTGACTGTAATAGCAATAAACTGTATGATTAAAAGTAACTAACTTCACTTAAGTATTATTAGACTTAAATATTTTGGTGAAATGTAGAACAAACGTTTCTCACTAAGGTCACTTAGTTACTTTTTAATACATCACGATGCCACGAAAAGGATTAAGCATTTGCGTACAAGTCACTAACTGCACTTAGTTATTATGTGCATAACTAAATTCTCGAATTTTGTTACTATTTTAAATGACTAATTGATCTTAATGACTTCATACTAAAAGAACACGTGCATCCTGCGATTTTTGGATGATAAAAATAACTAACGCACTTATGTGAAATCAAGAATTACGAAATTTATAGTAGGTACAATTCATTTTTAATTATGTATTGTCATTTGATTATTTATTATTTCCATCACTGTACATTATAAATTAATTTTTTTTTTATTTAATTCAAATACCTATAACTCACGCAAATATTTAAGCAATAATTATATATTTTTGATGGTAGGATTTTGTAAAACATCTGGCACTTCCAATACGGAATAGGTAACAACAATGTTTTAACACTATTATTATTCATTTAGCATCAATAACAAATTATTCAAGATAATTATAATATCTAATAACACCCAGAAACCACAAAGGTGTATAAATATATAACTAACAACGAACATTATTACAAATAATAAGCTTTCATAAAAACTTTAAATTATGAAAAAATAACATTAAATTATCTTTACCCTACATTCATTAAAACATAATCAATATTATAAAAATACCTTGGATAGGCAGCATTATTAATTGAGCTAGACACTCTTGACGATATTTTTTTAGTAAATGAGAATTGATTGATCAATCAGTGAAATTCAACAGAAATAATAATATTAGATCAGTATAGGTTTATAAAAATGTTTCTTTTCCTGTGTCCATCGTATTTTTAAGAAAGAATCATTCGTTTTTGGTCAGTTCTTTTCACTTATTCCTTGTTTCTTTTGCTGTATCAAGGACATTTTTCGCTATTATGGTTGTTATGGAATATTTATCAACCTATACTGAACTGACATAATTCCTATTGATTACTCATGGTTCGAAGTAATAAAAGACAATGCAGAACCGCTTTCCGAACTAGACACTTGAAAAGAAATGTAGAAGAGGAATATTAGATCTTATCTAAAATAAACATTGACATACGAGTCTATAGCTAACTATATAATTTTTTTATGCTGTCTTTGCAAGATTTAGTTATATTTATTGTATTTTAAGACGAAAGTCTTCAACCAGTGTGTGTTGCCAGTAATGACATACGGATCCGAAACGTGGTGCTTCACTTTCGGCCTCATCAACAGACTCAGAGTCGCTCAAAGGGCTATGGAGAGGGCTATGCTCGGGGTTTCCCTACGAGATCGAATCAGAAATGAGGAGATCCGTAGGAGAACGCGGGTCACCGACATAGCCCAACGGATTAGCTTTCTTGAGTGGCAATGGGCAGGCCATATAGCGAGGAGAACAGATGGCTGATGGGGCCGAAAGGTTCTCGAGTGGAGACCACGAATCGGAAAACGCAGCGTTGGGCGTCCACCAACAAGGTGGACTGATGATTTGGTGAAGGCGGTCGGCTCGCGGTGGATGCAGACTGCGAGCGACCGCAATAACTGGAAGTCATATAGGGAGGCCTATGTCCAGCAGTGGACGTCCAATGGCTGAGATGATGATGATGATTGTATTTTAACGTATGTGTGTGTTGATGGTTTAAATAATGATGATTGTTTTTAACAAACTTATTATTTGTAATGTTCGTTGTTAGTTTTATAATAGTGTTTAAACATACTTGTATTGAAAATTAATTTTATTTAAATGATGATGATTGTTAGTTGATGAAATCTTATTCTTTTTAATCAAAGTAATATAATTAAATAATAATATTCACTGCTTGTTTTCATAATAGTGTTAAAACACGCTTATGCTTTTATCATCATCTACTATCATCATCATAATTTCAGCCATTGGACGTCCACTGCTGGACATAAGCCTCCCTATTTGACTTCCAGGTATTACGGTCGGATGCAACTTGCATCCACCGTAAACCGGTAGCCTTTATAAGATCATCTGTCCACCTTGTTAGTGGACGTCCGACGCTGCGTTATCATCTCATATAAAAGAGTTTGATTAATTTTTCATAATTAGTGAAAAACACTTATATTAGGTCATAATCGCGCTCAAATCACAGTTATCATTATTAAATTAGTTGCATGAATAAATCACTAACTCAACAGAATGTTTACACAATATCTGTTTGCAGTGTATGGCAAAAGTCATTAACTGCTGTTTTTTCAAAGATTTTGTTATAATTACTCACTAAATATGGTTATTTCAAATATTATTAAAAATCTTATTATTGGGATAAATTTGCCATAATTTCCTCAAAGAAACATATTTGCTATCTATTTGCGTTACAGAGATATTACGACTTAAAGACAAAAAAAATCTTAAAACGCGTTTATCTCGGAACACGGTTTTTGCAATTAGTGACTTCTCGCTCGACAACGACGATATACTCTTTTGTATAATTGTACCTACTCATCGAAATTCGCTTGAATCTTTTAGAATCTATGAGATATATAACAAACTAATTTCAACTCAAAACGAACACTTGAACAAGTCTAACGTAGTTCTAAGGTTATTCATAGTTAGAAAGTAGACGGAACGTCAACACAGCGCACCCTACAACAACCTATAACCATAGACTTATGTTTGTCTATGCTATAACAGACACCGTGGATGAAACAACGAGCACGATTGTATGAGATGAACGGCTCTCGACATCCGGAACTATGAACCTGAGGTCAAGCTAGTTTCCGTGTCGACGCTAAACCTAGACCAGAACAAAAACGATTTGTAATAACAGAAATCTAGAAGTGTTTCCTTATTATATCGCATTTATGGTGTCGTTTCTATAACGCGGTAGATTTCTCTGCAGATTATTTTATTACTTTTCATTACTTTACAGGAAGACATTTACATTCTGTGCAAAAATATGGTAGCAATATTTGTTTAGAAAATGCTTTCTGAATTTTATGTTTGTCAGTTTCTTGACTAGTTTATTAAGATTTAGTACTGTAATCATCATAAATAGAGGCAACGTAAAATTTAAAAGCCTTTCTGCATAATTTCAACGAAACACACTTCTACACTACAGGCTTACAGATTCTACAGGCAATTTATTGATAATATTCCGATTTTTTTATGAAAGGCATTATATTAAATTCTATGTAAATTTTTTTGACACATAATTTCTCTCGAACCAACAGCATTACATGCATTCCATCGATATCCATTATGATCTTAGCATTCGCAGATTAACATGAAAGCAGGTGGTCGCACGATTGTTATCGGATTCCGGTAGCTTTTTGTCGGTGTTTCTCAAGTTAATTTGAAGATATCCTGTTAATTAACACCGCGTTATTACGTTACGTGACAGTGCTGGGTAGATAAATGAAATCTTTAATATTAAGCGTAGTGTCAAGAATAATGATGAGTTCCCACGAGCTGCATAAATGACATTGGATACCTTTTTTATAGGCGTATCTTGTCTGTGTCGTGCCACCTAACTAACATCTATGCATCGAGGTTGTCGATAATTGTTTACTTCATAGATATGACATAGATTAGTCAAGTAGGAATTCAATTGTTTCAGTTATACATCCCCACTATAACAAGGTCCCAACTTTAACATGATAGTATTAATAAGTTAATTACAATAATGTGTATTACAAAAACGCACGGTTCCTACAAAAATGAATACTTACAAATAGTCGTTAACACACCGTATGTTTAGAGTTGTTCCTTGGTTTAATTTAAAAGGTCATTGCATGTGTTAGATAGTTTTTTTCATTTGTCGATGACTTCCAATTAAAAGTGAAATCAACAGAGACGTAAAACATGCAACAGTTGGACGACCGTCTTATTAATTAAAAGATTTTAACAAACTCATGTTATGCAACATGAAGAGTTACCGTTAACCTGTTCTTGATAAGGACTATCTTATATCACAAGTTGACAGTCAGGTGAATGACTCAACCTGTTTGCGTTAGTTAATAGGCCGGTCCCCTTATCAACGCTTAACTTCGTATGTGATTAGTGATAACCGTAAATTACTGATTTCGTAGATTTATTTATTAGTTTTTGGAAAGCTAAATAAGTAAGTTACCCTCTAAAATCTCTATTAGAAATATAGATTAGCTAAATAACTGTGCCAATAATTATGCTAGATTTGATCTACACGTAGGTAATTTACTGCAGATTTTTACAGACTAAAAGTACTTTTTTACTTTAAATATTCACTTAAACTTTCATCCTACATTGAAATTAAATTGCCTTTATTTCTTCTTACGATATCTAGTTATGTACACTAACTGCTACCACTTTATATTAATAACCAAATGAGATAATATTTCATGGTCACAGCAAACTTGAGACACCATCAAACCGCAAACCATATCAAATGATATTGATGAGGCTGATTACGTCTACCGCTAAACTTTCTCCCTATTGGAATTTGATCAGTAGGTGCTTTTATACGGTTATGAAACTTAGAACTTGTAACTTGGTTCTGACTGGATTCTATCGTAGGCAGACTAGCCTGAGACAACATTTCGCGGTTAAGCAATGTTACAATGCTATCAGATACTTTACACTAAGAGTATTTATTAGGTCCTTACCTTTAATTTACATAACATAGTGAATTGATCTTAGTGGTTTACTGGCCATTTTCATTTCGTTTATAATTTTATAGAAATGTAATTCAATCTGGCTTTTGTGCAAATATTTGCAGACCGTACAATCTTTTTGTTTCGAGGCAGGAATCTAACCAGCACCCTGCGTTGCAGGCAGACCTTCTCCCGCTGCACTACAGAGGTCGTCAATGATTTATCGTAGCAACAAAGTCGCACATAACCTCGGCAATTCACAAGTGGACCTACCAGAGAACTAATTCGCAAATTGAATTCACAGTAATAAACATAAACCTAAAGCTAGGGTCACCCACCTTGCGCCCACAATCAGCTGGTCCCTTGCCACATCGAATAGCAGTTGCGAAAATGATCGAGTGCTCTTATCTTCAAAGGTATCGCTGTTAGACGCCAGTAGATCTGAAATTTGAATATTCGGTCAAGAACCTGTCGGTTGGCTGGTAAGGTGGACTATGAACTATGCCTTAGTTTAAACTTGCTGTCTGTTTTAACGTTGGTTGATTTACAGTGCTGTTTTGGAGTATTTAAACGAGTTAATTCAAATTTAACAGTTGCTATTACTTACAAATTTAATATAATTGTTGACATTTAGAACCTCTTATTTATGCCACTGAGCGTACCCCATTGTTTGAATAAACATGAATAAGTCGTCAAAACGTAAAAAAATGAGTTTTTCCCATAGATTGAAGTATATAGTATATGAGTCTTGTTGAGTTCTACTCAAGACATAATATTTTGACAGTCAGACCGATAGACACAGAGATAACACACGGATAATAAAGTGTAATATTTTAAGGTTACCTTTTAAACCAGGCGAATCTTAACCAATTACCACTATAGTATTTCCCCTGTACATTTAAATATCATACAGTTTCGTAATATTCAGATTGTTAAGCCTAGACGCCAGTAATTTGAATTTTAAATATTCGATTGCTTTGATCAAGAACCTGTCGATTGTAAGGTGGGTACAGGCGCCATTCAAGGATTTCTCAACTTGTGCGTTTATTCTCATACAAGTCTACGTTAATCTGCGATAGATAAATCGAGTTGTCTGGACTTAATTGTATCGTTGAAATATTAACATGTGTCGAAATGTATAAAAATGTAAAAACATTATTCCAGAACACAAAATATCTGTATGATTTTTTTTTTAATCAGTAATTATTGTTTTACATACATTTATCTCATATACTTACTTTATATGACAGTTATCATAACAGTAATTCTTACTAATCTCGTAAATATTAAGAATCATAATATTAAGTGTGAAGTGATTTGTTTTGACTGTTATGATCCAAATTTGGAGGACATGATTATTAAGGTTATCAGAGGCCTACAGCATTGCTTTTGATACCGTAAAACACTCCAACATTGCCCACATTTTTCGAATAATTACAATTTTTGTTATTTTTTTGTATGGGGACACAAGTATTTTCTATTCGCATCTGCAACTATAGGATATTTTGCATGTATTATTTTATTAGATTTTGTTATTCGTCAATATTAAATCAAGTATTTTATTATTTTTAAAGGCGGGCAATGTTATCTCGACTTATTGCCAACATTGCCCACGTTGATTTTTGACGCAAATATCTCCTCTCCGGCCTCTAATCAGCTGACAGCAAAACCTGTAGAAGAATTATGACCAAAACTGGCCATTACTTTAAAACTAAAGCGAATCCATGACAGGTTTCCTACCAAAATCCATGTTAGGCTAGTTGGGCAAAATTACCCTGACCTTGTTAGCATTTTCCATACAATTCGCTTTTCGCCTTTAGTAAAGTGATAGGGTTGGTACATCTCAGTAAACTGTTCTTGACTTTTTATTTCTTTTTATGTTAATAAAAAAACAAGATTATCTTCTATTGAATTATTTAAAAAACTTTCAAGTAACATGTTTGATTCAACAGATTCACATGCAAGTATTAACATTTATTCCGTGTTATTTTTAATACATTCTGGTTCCAATCTTTCGTCTTGACTTTCTTTGACGAATTCGAGATTTGTTCTTGCTTTTAAGAAATAATAAAAATAAATTATCTAAATAATCAAGATAATAATAATTAGCAAAAAAAAAAAAAGTCGGATGTGTCAACCCTAAGCTTATTTTGACTGCGGGCAATGTTGTCAATAGTAGATCGCAAAAATACTAGATAACTTTGCCCACCTTTATAACTTTAGTTATACAAGAGCTGCATCAGTGACAATAACGGTATAATAATACCTTAAGTTTTTTGTACAACATAATATAAATTAAACTCATCTGTGTTTTCTTCATCACGCACAATCCACTTTTGAATTTTCACCAAAATTTGCCCGCAAAAATACACTCTGTCTTTGACGAGTTACTGAGTGACGTTAGCGTTACATCCAATAGACAGTGGTGCTAAACACAAAACCTATTTTCTACCAAAGTCAATAAATGTTACCATAGTATTCAGATATTTTTGCTATTAAAAGTTTTGCTTAAAAATTGGTCTTCGGGCAAAATTACCCTCGGTGGCAATGTTGGAGTGTTTTACGGTAAAATTTTGACTTATGTTTTAATAAATTCTTCCTTTATTTACTTATATTAGGAAGGTACTAAATTAATAAATTTTAGCTTTCATTCATAAGGATTTTTTATCCAATAAATTTAATTCTTTGTTAAGACTAAAGACACAAATTTTACCTACAAATGTGGGTATTAGCAGAAATTACTACGGAGAATAAAGAGAAATGCTTATCCTAAAACACATTTCAGTATCCAGTTGTGATCGTGAAAACCGTATAAAGTTAGATAACCCCCTAACCTTAGCCTCATACAGGCAAAAGTCAGTACTCACATTCCTGTTTGCTATCATGTAAGTACCTTTTGGATTTATCCATAATTGCTATATACTATTTATACCAATGAAATCTATAAGTAAACATCATCATCATCGTATCAGCTGGTATAAATAAACATGGAAACTAAATACTTATTTAATTAGCATAATAATATCTCCATATATTATTGAATATATTTGATTAACATAAATTATTATTGTATTTATTCATGAAAATCTGGTTTCTAGATTTAATTTTAACACTATAATGTTTATTTGATTTGATGTATAATATAACGTTTTTATGTAATTTGATTACCAAAAATTAATTTGTTTTGAACCATTATCTGGTTAATATGGCCTATTTATTAATGTTTTTATCTTAAAGTGTAGTTACTACTCAGAAAATCATCATCATCATTATGTTGTACGTAGGTAAAATGTATCCATATATTTTTCCTGATTCTACCTACCTCGATATCTACCTATTATTTCGATCAAGTTCACACATTTACGTTAAATTCAAATCTATTCGTTTCTTGTATACATTTACAGTCAACATTAACTTAACTGACCTTTTTAATTAACCTTAGTTACCAGTGAAATCGCTTATTTAGTTTACTAAGTTATGCATAAACGAGTTCAAAGCTTTGAACGTCAAACGATGTCAATCAGTCATAGTTTGCTTTAACGCTTCGAGCTGAGATGAGATCGTAAGGTTGATCGTGATATAGGAGAAAATAGGTCTTAGTGGATTCTGCATCATCATCATCACACACACATGGACACAGGGATTAGACCACGTTGGCCAAGTGCGGGTTGGTGAATGAAACATATCAGATGTTTTAAAGTTCTCAGAACATAAAGGTTTCCTCACGATGTTTGCCTTACCCGTTAGAGCACGTCTTTACAGAGCGCATCGGTTTTCCCAATATAATTCCACTAGTTTCCACCCGCGGCTTTGCTAACGTTTTAATGAACTTGCCCGCGTTATAAAGGATGTCTACTCTTAGGTCGACACCATGCATCAATATGCTGATTAGTTAATTAGATTTCCCCAGTCAAGAACATTTTCTCTCAAACATACACTTAATGAGCAAACATGAATCAGTACAGCAAATACACTAAGTATGGATAAATAAGCGACGAATTAACGATTGCTAATTATGTTGTACAAACGATGTAATCTGTAAAGGTTAGTACTCACATACAGTATTACTGGATTGTTTAACTCGAAGTCTAGTAAAAATCAACGTGTGGACCGCAAACTCACAGCTTGAAGGCTTTTCCAATCCGTCAAGTCACAGAGCGACGGTTATTCTTAATTCGAAAGACAAGAAAGAGGTAACTAACCTTGTCGGTTTACTATCCTGAACTCATCCTCGGGCCGTTCTCCTTTGCCGAGTGCACTCAACAGCACCAGCCCCGCCACCTTGAGAATCGTCGACCACATTGTGTCTTATTCACAATCTGAAACAAAAATAAATAAAAAATCTTTATATTTAATTGTCTCCGTAAACGTCATTGATGTTGCGTACCGCTTATGCACATGAAGGTACTCATATTCCATAATTACTCGATTTTTTACGTTGGTATGCATGATGACGAAATTATTTTTCTGATTGATACGTTAAAAATTACATTTTCATCGCATTTCAATTTTTAATATTGATCAAAATGTAGCACTAATTACTAAACAAATGCCAAATCTACTTTTGGAAAAAGAACTAAATGTTTATGAAATAAAGATAATTTAAAATTAGAATTCTTAGACGAACAAAAATTATTTTGATTTGAAATGGCCAGTATTGCAGAACATTAATTTTGTAGGTGAAGACCTATTACAAAGATAATATTAACCTCCTTGGTTCATAGCGAAGGTAAAATACTCTGCCAGTATTTAAAAAAGGTTTTATAAAAAACAACTAAACCAACGCCACGAAACCAAAAAGTATTTAACACGCATAACGCAAAACCTATTTCGTTTATGGAAAAATCTTCGTTTAGTAGGCGTTCCAAAATCAATCTAGTGCAAAGTGGCGTTTCAAAACTGGAATCGAATAGTTCCTAGTGTTTATCAGGTGCCCGTCAATTCCCCGTCGATTTGTCCGTCTGTCATTGATCTATCTTTTAAGAGCTTAACATTTCACTTAACGGTAATCTACAACAAGTACACTAATGACAACACAATCTAATGTTTTACATTTGGACTGTCCTGCGGTGGTTCTAGGTTGTTGCATTTACATCTAAGCACTTAAAGTACTGACTAATAAACTGTACTCTAAAAGTTTATATTCGATGCATTTTTTTTTAGGAATATTTTTTTTAGTCACATGTTTTCCGTGGGATAGTGCGTGATACTTTAGTACCAAGGTAGAACAAAATTTAATATGCACTCTTGATTGGTACAAAGTAATTTAAGCTACCTTCTCAATTTACAGTCTAATATTTGGTGAGGTAACCATAACTAATAGTTAGTTTTAGTATGTCAGTAAATTCTGGTTCAAAAGTGATTATAGCGAGACCTCCTACATATTTATGTGGGTGGGTAAGAAGGCGGATGTATGGCCATTATTATCATGCGAACAATAAATGATTGGATTTTTACGTATTGTTACCAATACCAATCACTTTCACAATCTGAGCCGAAGTATGTACTTCCTTTTCAAATACACAATCTTTCCATAAATACGTTTACAACTGCAACGTGTCAAAATATCTCTACACGCTAAAATAGCGCCTATTAAAGTTATTATTTTCCGCAGATTTAGTCTACCACAATGAAAAAATATGGGCCGAATGTAAAGCTAAAAAGTGGGACCAATATTTTTTTTTTCAAATAAATAATATTAGGGCCTAATGCGGGACGAACGCAGATTTTTATGCGTACCGAACATTACCAGACGTATCTCGAATAAATCGTCAGTTCCACGAATCAGGAAACACAACCCAAGATGATAGCTGACCTCACAAGGTCGCAGTTTTAACAATTTTATTTTATTGTTTTTTGAAGGGAAACGAATCGTGTAGAACCGGACAAGCCAGCGCCTTCCCAAGCGTTCGCCGTTAGCTTTGTAATGGTTATAGCCTCTAATCAATTAACTAGCTTCCGTACAAAACAAACGATTAATTGGTATGCGTTGGTACCTCTCTCTTTGACTAATTTATTTGAATTGTTGGCAGAACTTTCGTTCTATTGTTGTAAACTGTGCTTGTTCGTACACTTGTTTTATCTAGACAGACAAGATTGAGCAATTCAAATTTATTTAAGTGTTATGAGATGTTTTATTTTATTTACTTTCTTTTATTTTATTAATACGTAGCATATTTTTTTAAGTATGCCAGCATAACATGGCAACGAACAAAATAAGTTCCGAAAATAAAATTTGTAATTAATGATTATTTCGTTTCGCATTAAAATTACAATGAAAGTGGCATTGATATTTATTATATCAAGAATATATTTATGTCGGTATCGGTATATAAACAGAGCAAAAGCTTTCTATTGCAGTAATTTAACTGATGATAACTAGATTCAGCAATAAATCAATTACGTAATTGCGAAACGGGTGGTGACTGCATAGCCAATGATCGAATTACATATTGTCATCAATTCATTACACACACTTACTAATAATAGAAACCCATAGTGGGAACAGATTTTAGTAATGTAATGTACTCGACTCGTATACCATATTCAATTTTGTTTCCAAAAAAGGTTTAACAAATTACTTGTTTACGTTTAATGTTAAAAGTTGATTGTATTTATGTAAATAATTATAAACTACTAGCTGACCAGCTCCCTTTATCTCCATGTTTCCACAATAAGTATCATACATTTTCTCGCAAAGTTTATTCGAAAGAGGTAAAGCAATAAATGAAGTAAGATAGAACCTTCTTCGTGAAACGAGAAAGGCAGCATAGCTTTTGTGATATGAGCCCGACCCGACTAGATTATCAAGAAAGGCGATACCAGTGCCTACAAATTATCTATAGTCTTAAAATAGATACTGGGTGACTTGCTTCGTGAAACCGTGAAATGTAGTAATAAATGCCCTTGTTCTTATAGAAAGCTGTATCATTATGTGCCTGACTGTACCATATTAAGAATTTTGTTATTATCCTGAGAATAAAGTTACAAATACCACCTTAAAAAGTATCCTTATATGTATACCTATTGTTATCTGTTTATTAATTTACAAAGCTTTATTTCGCACTAAGTACCACACTTATATCAACAACATAATCATCATCGCCATCCCACGTTTTTCCATACGTTCCCACGTTTTTTACGATTTACGTTGACGAGAGAGATTAGGCCTTAATTCACCAAGCTGGCCAAGTGCGGGTTGGTGAATGACACATGCGCTTCAAAATCTTCAAAGTTCTTAGAACATGCCGGTTTCCTCACGATGTTTACATTCATCATTACTGAACGTATTTACAAAGCGCACATAATTTTTTAAAAGAAAAATCCAGGGTCGCGACCGGTTTTGATTCCACTATCTTCGGAATTAAAGTCGAGTGTGCTCCCACTTAACCAACACGGCTCTATAAAACATCAAGTAACTTGATAGGTATGGTATTTACATGTGGCTTATCCGTTCCATGCAACAAAATGCCCTGTAAGCACCGTAGTAGGTAACTTACCTATAGTCTAGAAAAATATCAGTGGAAGCAATATTTTATCACCTTCTCACTGTAGGTACATTCCCACAGTGTGATAAAATATGCACATGCATATTCACACTCGTCTTAGTTACGTATTGTTTTTATAAAAGTTATTTCAAAATGCTTTCAATAGATTTTGCCGTTGTTCCATATTTCATAAATTTTTATAAATACCTAAAATTTCCACGATAAGCAAAATGTAAACAACCTTATTACCTTACCTACGTAGTTGCAAAATTAATAATCACGAACATTAAACAAAAAAAAATTTAGAGAAAACACGGGATTAAAGGGTCAGCTAGTTTTATATAAAATATAATATCCAGCGCTTTAAAACATAAATTTGTTTTATTATACCGTAATATGTGTATACTAACAGTAAAGACCAATATAATAATTTATCATTGTCTATCTCAAGTAGGTTCAATGGCTTCGACCCAAATATCAAGTGCTCATTAAATTGATATCAGAAATAGACACGAATAAAATACAAATACACTTTTATTCAATTGATTTTAAGTTAAAATGCTTCCGTGTTGAAAGAAATCATAAGTAGCTGAACACATATTGGTAATTCGATCTTTCGGAACGCATGCAGTATTAAAAGTAGGTAAAGGAATTCAATTAGTAGATATTGATTAAAAAAATACATTAACTGGATAATGGAATCAATCAAAATAATCTTACGTCCTAATTAATTACACTTCAATTACTCAACTAGTTCGCTTATATGTTTGCACATTCTCACGTGAAAAATATACTTAAAGAAAATTTTAATGAAACTTAATAATTTATACATACTACAGAATAACACATCCTGCGGTAAACCGCAGAAAAATCCACAATAACGCGGGCAAAACTGCCGGCGGAAACCTAGAACTTCGTAAAGAGTAAACTTTAATTAACTAAAAGTATGTTGGCACCTGCTTAGGGGCTAAATACCTATGTTGTTATGTCTAAGGTGTGGTTCGATACTGATGGCAAACTTTCAAGTGCGTGTCGGTAAACAAAATGATAAGGACGCGGCAAATTTCTTATTCTGTGTATATTGACATTATGTAGTATCTACTGCACCTGTTTTGATTTAGGCTACTTTTTTATACCACATGGAGCTACCATAAATAATTTATCTTAATTTTATGCCTATTTAATGCCTATCATAATAATACATCATTCAAAATTGTCTTATAAATAAATCAGAATAATCGATCAGTTTTATTAAATATTCATTAAGTAGATTGTGATCTACTTTCTTATTTTAAACTCATACTAGATATTCATAATGTATACAAGATTAAATTTTTACGGTCACTTAAATTTTATCGATGTTTTGGTCCTGTATAATAAATAATGAATGGTAGCTGGATCATCGACTTTTACATTAATCTCTGAACAAACTTTTATTTTAACATAAACATCATAACATGGTATCCCACTTCTGGGCCCCGTGCCTGGTTGTGGGTCTTTTCAGCCATTTCCATTATCGTACCTTGCTCAATCTTGAGTCTACACAGGTGCTTCATATTTACCAAAATTACAAAATGTAAACAAATTATATTTGCCATTGATATAAGTGCCGTATAGATTGGCCTAGATTGATAATAATATAGTAAACTAGTAGTACGTCTTAAGTGATAAGGATAACCTAGCGTTGTTATCAGCACTTATCAAACCATTACAAATATACGCTGATAAAAACAAGTGTAGTTTTTATGGTTCCTTAGCCATATAAGAAATGGTTTGTAGTTCTTATAGTTTTGCCATGTCTGCCTTTTTATTTGAGGTTTTGCGGTAGAAATTATGATTTTAAAACTAAGCTGCATTTTGCATGGATAGGTGAGAGATAACAGTTATTACATTATTTTACCCAGCGACTTATTTTGTCAGTTCCTTTTATGTTATTAAATACGATAATTTGTCTCTTAATAATATTGTGATATGGATTTCTATATTGCCTGAATGTTTTTATTTTTTTATTAATATCGCAATGGCAAGAATAGCCACCCTGGTTCACGCCGCGTACGAGTATGTCCTCTATTCCAATTTCCAACATAGTTATACTTGTATATAACAACAAGTCTAGCTCTACTATTTATAATGGATTTTAAAAATTGCTCTAAAGTTTTAAGTCGCTCAACCGAGCAATTGACATTTCAATACAGTTCACAAACTAAGCCAAAACTAAACGGATTGGAATAGAGGCAACTGTACGTGGGAGAAGGTATCTCCATCATTTCCTACATGCTTTTATCCATTTCCAATAATGGTTATTGCCCTAATAATGGGTATGCTCTCATGGCTGTGTCATTACAGCTGTCATATACTTTACGTGAAAGTTTTAAGTGGAAAACTATCTATTCAGTATGACATCTAGACGTTACCGTTTTCACACGTTCGCAATCTTGTTTACGATTCTAGTAATTCAAAAACCAGTTACGACTTTAGTATTATATTTATTGCCATAGTAACTAGGTTAGTCTTTCTGCGTGAGATGACACTTTGTAAAAGTCATTGAGCAAAATTATTCGTGTTTACTGAAAGGCTAGAGTTTTGAGCTAGATCTCTCTGAAGCTTAGAGTGTTCGTCGATTATTACATTAATATGAGTATTATTATTTTTTAATTAGGTACCGTTTTAAATTTATATTCTTATAATAACAGCTAAGATTTTAGAAAAAATGAAAAATATCCCAGCCAAAAAAATTAGCGTATTTTCTATAATCAAAATATTAAATTCTTATTTGGAACACACAATGCCTTGTTGATTCAGGGCATCAGGTGGATGGGACGTAAGTAAATAAGGGGGGCATTATTATACTTAGCAATGGGCACAATTTAACTGCAACCTCTGGTAATGGATTCCGATCAAATTTCCAATAGCTTATAGAATTAGTACCTACTCAAGTACCTTTAGTTACTGGCAGACAAACAGTCGTAACTTCGTAAGATAAGTACTTATCAATACTTCAAGATAAGCTGACTACAGTAACAGTAGCAATTACAAAAACATACCTAGGCATAGGTGTGCCTATATTGTTGGCCTACGTGCGTTTAGCCATGTCCACTGAAGTAACTGTAGTAAACTGAAATATAACCGATGCATGTAAACATCGGTGTAGTTTAACATTGGAATAGGGTTGACTCCTAAAGACCATCACATCTTGGGAATAGAATAAGTGCGCATATTTTGGTGCTCTAAAAATTGTTGCGCAAAATGGGAATACTTCTACATTATATGTAGAAAATTTCTAATTAAACATAAACTTAATTAGCATTAGCCCCCTTTTTATCTTCCCACAGCTGGGACACGCAATATGTATATTGTAAGAAATTCACGTGAAGTTAGGCTACTCGACTTCTTACCTATGTGTATTATGGGCAATTCTGTGGCGGTAAAGTACTTTACTTTAGTACCTAATACTTATTATAGGGTAAGTACTTGCTTAATTATAAAAAAAAATCCTAAGTTAAGAGCTTACAAGCATACAAAATAAAGTCTGCAAAGTTATAATATTCGTTGTCTACCTTAATGAAAGGGTCGCGGATTTTTTCTTTGCGTTCACTTAGCTAGAAACTCCAAATTTTCAACTGAACACAGTAATTAATTATGTATGTACTTACAATATTTTAAGAAACTTTTTCCTTGTAGCAACCCTATTCAACAACAATAGCAGTCTCAGGGTAGTCGATTGTACAAGGGCAAACAAGTATGCCACTGTTTCTCGGAACAACAGCAACCATTGAACCCGCGATTGATACAAACTCTCACTTATTCCATATCGCTCCAGGCTCCAGTCCTACTCCACTTTATTCTGTGGATCTAAGCAAAACTTCTGATAGTTTATGTACTCCTAGTACATTTTTATCGGACTATACGAAATAATATTAAGTTCATTACCAATTCTGATGTCAGTAATAAACCAATAAGTAAAATGAAGATAAAACAGAACGTATGTAAAAAATTTATTTAAGGGCAACACTTACGTCAAACATACAAAAATATTGTAAGTCAAAAATTTAAATATTTTCATTAGAGATAACAAATTTGCTTTTATTTAATGTGCCATGATTGCCGATTGTCTTTATTTGCTATTTCTAATAATGTCATATACCATCTTGACATGACCAGTTATGACATCATGTATTTAATGGTCATTTATCACACAGCTAGTAAGCCCACAAATTCCATGATTGGGAGTGTCTCGCCAATTTAGAAAAGTTAAACTTTTATAACCTGTAGCTCGTAATTGTTAATATCATACTTCTTATAGGTAGGAGGTACCTCTCTGAGCAATAAATTATAAAATATGACCTTTCTCAACATTAATTGGGTTTTCAGTAATTTACGGCTTAATACCTCTGATAGATTTATTGACGACGCGAACGATAATATTTTTGCAAGAGTTTATGCAGCAGTTTTCTACTCGAGGGACTTAAACTTTGTCAGTTCTTTATAAGCTCGCGAAAAGTATTCAACACAATTGGCACATATCAATTATGATTAATTTAATACTATCATCATTCTGTACCTACTTTGTCAGTATTAAGCGTTGGCAGAATTTATTCTGCTTCTATATTTAAATTATCAAATATCCTATTCGCGATAATATTTATACCGCAACTAACACGAAAGGTCATTCAATAACTATTAGTCGCATATCTACTGTGCCTATATGTCCTTATTTGGTACAGCTTGAGTCCATATGTGGCATAGCTTGCAATAACTGCGTGGTATTCTGGAGCAATATTGTGTGCAGGACTGGTTCAGGCCACGCACGCGAGAGAGCCGACCTACCGGTAAGGTCGATAGGGCTATAAACAGTCGAGCTTATTAGGATTTACACGACTGAAGGCACAAATCAAAGTTGGCTACATTATTTCAATGTTTTAGGGTTTCTCCGGTAATTCGTGGGGTATATCTGTGTTCGGCACTGATGCAAGCGCCATCTTGCATTCTGGGAGAGACTGTTGATGATGCGGAGTCGGTAAGCAGTTCTATCTGCGTCTTTTTTTGTGATGTGATACAGTAACCATACTAAAAACCATGATGATTTAAAAAGTTTTATTAGCTATGATAACGAATAATTTTATCTGGCTTGTTCATTTGCCAGAGCCCTGGGTATCCCAATACCTACTACGACAATTTTAAAACCAAAATCACCGATCAAATTGGCCCAGCCGTTCTTGAGTTATAAAATTACAATAAAAAGTTTTTGATTTTAATATAAAATAATAATACGAACGGAACGACGAATCGCCGGAACGAAATCCATAATTTATAAAAACAACGAAACTAATCAACGTGTTATCCGTATTATCAGAATTTTAAAGTATAGTAGTAAATCATTGTTTATCTCCTACTTAGCTG
The DNA here is from genome assembly GCA_963691955.1 of Chloroclystis v-ata. Taxonomy (NCBI): domain Eukaryota; kingdom Metazoa; phylum Arthropoda; class Insecta; order Lepidoptera; family Geometridae; genus Chloroclystis; species Chloroclystis v-ata. The sequence goes on along the minus strand of OY829904.1, from coordinate 12,782,067 downwards.
AACTGTTGAGCCACCTCGTTAGTACGTCCCACATATAGTTTTTAGGTCAAACAGCAAATTAAAAAAACAAGCAAGAAGCAAGTTGCTTGATAAACACGCGCTTGATAATCGCACTAATTAGAGGTCAGGTTATTTTACGAAATTAATAGGTAACTACCATGTGTTAAGAACTAGAGAAAATAAAAGGTAAAAACTACTTAACAATATTAAATAAATATCCGTTGAAATTTGATTTGAAATCTAAACTGAGCTTAATATTTCTGACAAAGATTTGTTGCATTCGAAACTTATTTCAATGAATGTTACAAAATCATGGCGCTGTTGCGATTAGAATAATTCGTGATCGCGTAGGTTGGGAACCTAGGTAGGTTTGAGTATTTAATTTGTATCGGAATGTATAGTAATTAACCATTTATGTAGATCATCACATCATCATAAAATTACTTGGGTAGCCATTAATTTTGGGGATTTGATATACCTAACCTAACTCTTCACCTATAACAGGCGGGTAGGTCGTATTCAAAAACTTAAATGTTTTCACATATAAATATTCAAAAATGGAAACGCTTAATTTGATTAGCTTGTCATACAACCTAGAATAATAAATGCAAGTATATTGTTATTTAACTTGTAAAGATATTTTACCAATAAAATTATTATTGGTTATCAATATCCAATAGTTATTCAAAGCAATCTTAGGTCATTGATAATGTTTTGCTTAGATAAACTTTCAAAACCTTGCGCGTAAGTTATAAAGGCTTAATGGGTAGGATATCTTTCTAAGCATTGTTGATCAAGATTTCGAGATCATACCAATAGCAAATCAGTTTAGGATGTGGTAACCAAAGGCATTATTACACAACATGTGAACGGTAATGGTTATAAATTAGAATGGCAAAAGCTTTCTGCAAATTAGTCACCACTTTCACATCATAATGATAATGTTATAAGGTAATGTATACTGTGACCATGTTAACAATCATCAAAAAAATTTCATTGATCTATTCCATTCTATTCTATTCTATAAGTTAAAATGCAAAATGATGTCATAGGTTTAGTTTGGTAAACTTACCTATGTTCTTCGAGTAGGTTTTTCTATGACAGCAAGTCATTAAAGTTAAGATAATAATTATACATAGAAAGATCTTTAAATTAATATATACCAATGCTATAAACCCATTATAATGTTTAAAACTTGCATTCAATACTGCAGTTACGTAAATAAAGTAGCACATAATAGTCTAATATTGTGACAGTAGAACACCAGCAATTGTAGCCCGTAAACTTTATCAAACTACCCACACATCAGTACCTAAGGGTACAGTGTAAATGGGCAAAAAAGTTTAAGAAAAAAAGCGCGCGATCGCAACTTCGTACAGTCTGTAAACACGGTTACGAAACGAGAAACTTTTTTACTTACCATAAACGATAAGTAGGTGAACCTGCAGTAAAATCACGTTCCAGAGGAATTGAACGGCGCCATAATCCAGAACATCCAGTTTAATCCATTGTTTAATTCATCACTGCCAAACAAGGCAACTAACTTGTACGGTACACTGTTTATTATTTGTTGACACAAAACGAGGTTATTGCCGCTTACAACATACGAGCTTCGCTGTCCAGATTTCACTATGAAGGCAGCTTAAAGTCCTGTCCTTAAACTATACACAATATTAAAAATAATATTCAACTTGGTTCACAGGTATACGCGGCAAGCAAGTGGTCGGGATCGGTAGAAAAAAAACAAAAGTTTATACGTCGCACACAACCTTTGCAATCAAGACAACGTCACAGTGTGAGTAAAGGAAACAACCGCGGCTGTAGCACGCGCGCTGTGACGATAATATTGCCAGCTGTAATTCCAAGATAGCCCAGTCCGTTATTCACTTTTTGATATAGTGACGGCAATATACAGAGAGATAATTTGTGTGGCCTTGACCAAGTTTTTTATCGCCAAATTTGATAGATTGCGTGAGAAGATTGCACGAAGATGATGATCAGTAGATTATTAAAACAGATTTAAAAAACTTAAACAAAAATAATAAGGAAGGTAGGTACTTAGGTATCTAAGTTAAGTACCAATTTTGTAAAACATGCTTCAGCATTCAAACCACGCTACCCAAAAACGTTACTGTAGTTCAATGCTGTCGTAACGCTTCTTAAAATGGTGATAAATTTACATTGGTCATTACTTCGATGTTTATTTGATTTAATAATTACGTAAGTAAGTGTCATAGGTTGGCAGCTCACATTATATCATTAGGCGTAATTTGAACAAAAAGTAAATCAACATTTTTTTTCAGTCTCTCCGTGAGGATGGCGCTTGTAACAGAACTTAAATGTCGGGAAACTCAAAAACATTTGAACCATGGTATGTTACCCGTTTCGTGTTCTAAAATTGTTAATCAAATTCTCCCAAACACTCGGGTAACCTAAACTCCCAACATCCATGGCAAGAAGCTCAGTGTACGTACACAAGTCCCACTCACACATAGCACGCTGCGCCGTGATTGGAGAAGAAGTTGTCGAACGCCCCCTCCGCCCGCGCACCAACGTCCTTGCGGGCACCGACCGCACTTCAAGCACTCCAAGTTACTCTGACTGACTTTAACCCAAGCTATTAGGTTCCAACTTTAAAAGTTGCTGACGATTCCCGGAGAAAATATTCGCCCCAAACGCTCAATTCTAATACAATGAACGGTTAGGTACCTAATTCTGTTTTAAGTCTTTTGCTAGCAATAACCATAGCTTTTAACAACGTTGAGGCGTAGGTAGGTATATTATTAGTTGCTATTGTACCTACAAGATGAAGCCTACGTAAGGAAAGCTAATTTGTTGGTCTCAGTTTAATTGTTAAGAATTTAGAAGTATGATTTGAACCAGAGTTTGGAAAAGACATTAAACTTTACGGTAAAATGTCCCGGAATTAATAAAATAATTAATTAAAAATAATTTGCTTAGATGGTAGGTCAGCAAAAAAGTTACTGAAGTTGTACCTAATAAGAAGTCAAATAATTTTATTCTGATTCAATGCTAAGTTATTTATTTTTAAACCTTTGTGAGTTTATAATAATATTTCTGGATATAAGTAAAGTAAAAAGGTCACATAAGTTGGTATCAATTTCATTACCGTAAAACACTCCAACATTGCCCACATTTTTTGAATAATTACAATTTTTGTTATTTTTTTGTATGGGGACACAAGTATTTTCTATTCGCATCTGCAACTATAGGATATTTTGCATGTATTATTTTATTAGATTTTGTTATTCGTCAATATTAAATCAAGTATTTTATTATTTTTAAAGGCGGGCAATGTTATCTCGACTTATTGCCAACATTGCCCACGTTGATTTTTGACGCAAATATCTCCTCTCCGGCCTCTAATCAGCTGACAGCAAAACCTGTAGAAGAATTATGACCAAAACTGGCCATTACTTTAAAACTAAAGCGAATCCATGACAGGTTTCCTACCAAAATCCATGTTAGGCTAGTTGGGCAAAATTACCCTGACCTTGTTAGCATTTTCCATACAATTCGCTTTTCGCCTTTAGTAAAGTGATAGGGTTGGTACATCTCAGTAAACTGTTCTTGACTTTTTATTTCTTTTTATGTTAATAAAAAAAACAAGATTATCTTCTATTGAATTATTTAAAAAACTTTCAAGTAACATGTTTGATTCAACAGATTCACATGCAAGTATTAACATTTATTCCGTGTTATTTTTAATACATTCTGGTTCCAATCTTTCGTCTTGACTTTCTTTGACGAATTCGAGATTTGTTCTTGCTTTTAAGAAATAATAAAAATAAATTATCTAAATAATCAAGATAATAATAATTAGCAAAAAAAAAAAAAAACTCGGATGTGTCAACCCTAAGCTTATTTTGACTGCGGGCAATGTTGTCAATAGTAGATCGCAAAAATACTAGATAACTTTGCCCACCTTTATAACTTTAGTTATACAAGAGCTGCATCAGTGACAATAACGGTATAATAATACCTTAAGTTTTTTGTACAACATCATATAAATTAAACTCATCTGTGTTTTCTTCATCACGCACAATCCACTTTTGAATTTTCACCAAAATTTGCCCGCAAAAATACACTCTGTCTTTGACGAGTTCCAACAAGTTACTGAGTGACGTTAGCGTTACATCCAATAGACAGTGGTGCTAAACACAAAACCTATTTTCTACCAAAGTCAATAAATGTTACCATAGTATTCAGATATTTTTGCTATTAAAAGTTTTGCTTAAAAATTGGTCTTCGGGCAAAATTACCCTCGGTGGCAATGTTGGAGTGTTTTACGTACCGTTTGAAACGGTGTTTTTGTACACTGATTGTGGTCTGAGGTTTTATAACTTTATCGAGAACGGACGGGTCACATAAGGATTTGATGGCAACTTGATTATTTATACATTTTGAATAAAGAATCCAAAATAATGAGTCAACTAATATATCGATTACGTGAAAGACATATAGACCAGGGTTTTTAATTTTTTACAAGGAAAAAAATAGTAGTAGAATGAAACCCATTAGAAAAGGAGGGGAATATGATAAAAATGAAAGGAAAAATAAATTACGGTCGATCTGAGTTCGGGAAGTGGGAGGGGGTGGGCTTTTAAGGGGAGAAAATGGTTTATCTCGATTTGCGGTGAAACTACAAGTCCTATGAAAAAAAGTTATATGGCAAAGTTGTAGGTAATATAAAGATCTACAGCTTTTAATTCACAAGTTTTTTACATAACGTCAAAATATATGTGAAAAATTCAAATAACTAAGTTTTTGGTTTTTTATTTCTATCTTTTTCAAAAACATTTTATTTTCTACGAAATTTGGTGAAAACTTACCTCTTTATGTCTCAAATCCACTATAATTTATTTGATTAAAAATAATAATTTTTTCACCTTATTTTGACTTAATTACTAAAAAAATAGACCAATTTTCAATCGAAAATTCACGTGTCAAAATATTAGCTTTTTTATAAAAATCGGTATGCTGTTTGTTCATTGAAATCTCTATATTTTGATGGTTAAGAAAAATATATACATTACAATAGTAAATTTTCTCAGAAAATGCAAAACACCGAAACAAAATTTGTATCATTATGTACAATTGCATCATAAAAATGTGATTTTTGAAATTTTTATTTCATATAATTGCTTATAATCCGACTTATTGCACATTATACAAACAGATTATTATATAATAATTATTATTATATAGTCTGAAAAGACAAAATCATATTTTTATGATGCAATTGTACCTAATGATACAAATTTTTGTTTCGGTTTTGTGCATTTTCTGAGAATATTTACTATCGTAATGTATATATTTTTTTTAATTATCAGAAAATAGAGATTTCAATGAACATGTGGTGAACTCACACATTATTTATTTATTCACACACACACATAAACAAGTTCATATACATAAATAGAAATATATTATATAACACAGTAGGTACACATCATTATTTATAAATATTATAATATACTTATATAATTAAATATAATGTTATACTTACAGTTTACACTATACTTATCCTATTTATTTAATTACGTACATAATATTACAAGTTATAACTTATCGCAATGTGAACGCGCTCGCCGGCCAAACCTGTTTCTTTGTTCGTATCGCACGGCGCGTGAGTTGACTAGCAGCGACCGCGCCCGGCCGCGGCGCGCCCGCATTCCTCAGTCCGAGCCTAACAATTGCTGCGATAGCGCGTGCCTGTTTATATTATTTTTCTCGTGACGAAACCTCGCAAATCTAGTGAATATTTATGTACTCTCGTTCCTTGTGCTTGTACAAACATTCTAAGCTAATACAAGTAGTGACGTAACATCGCGAATCTTGCGAACACTTATGTACTGTTGTTTCCTGTGCTTATATAAACTATACCAACGCTTTATATCGCTTCTTACTCCTTCTTTCTATCTGTGTGGACTTGTAGTGTGCTTTGTAATAATATATAAACTATTGTGTGTAATTCCGTGTCTTATTTCTGCTACGCATGGACACCCGCTTACAACTACTACCTAAAGCTAAGTACTGAACACACTATATACATATATACACGAAGACCTACCCAAACCACCTAAACTGGTGACCCCGAAAGAACATTCGAGAAGCATGAGCATGAGCGAGTACGAAAGCACGGACTCGAATGTAACCGTACGAGCGTCAGAGCGGAATACCAGAGAGCGCGTACCCATGGACCCGTCCGAGAATTCGTCCGAACTTTTTCGTGTTGGTGTGAGGATCCCACCGTTTTGGCCCGAAAAACCTACAATATGGTTTTCACAAATAGAAGGTCAATTCAGCATGGCGCGCATCACTGACGATCAGACAAAGTTTTATTACGTGTTGTCACACTTGGACCGGCAGTACTCAGTCGAAGTGGAGGACATTATAACATCACCGCCACCTACCGGCAAGTACGAGAAGCTCAAGACAGAGCTGATAAAGCGACTTTCTGTATCCAAGGAGAAGAAAGTCAAGCAGCTGTTGCAGTCGGAGGAATTAGGAGATCGCAAACCTTCACAGTTCCTGAGGCACTTGCAGCACCTGGCAGGACACACACTTCCCGAGGATTTCCTGAGGTCTATCTGGACGAGCCGCTTACCGAACAATCTTCAGACGGTGATTGCATCACAGCAGAGCTTATCACTCAGTGAGCTTGCTGATCTGGCAGATCGTGTACACGACATTGCACCAGCGTCACCTCAAGTAGCAGCAGCATCCAGCAGTTCCAGGAGTGACACTGAATTGGCATTGGAGATGATGGCCAGGCAGATAACCGAGCTTACCAAGCAGGTCAGTGCCCTGACGAGTGACCGTTCCCGCCCACGTCATCAGCAGCAACGAGGACGCCGAGGACGCAGCCGTTCCCGAACTCCAGCCAAGCGGTCAGCTTCAAACTACAAGAAGTTCCCGAACTGCTGGTACCATTTCCGGTTCGGCCAGGATGCTGACACATGCGTCCCACCCTGCGATTTTGAGAAGAGGTCGGGAAACGAGATGGGCAGTCGTTAATGGCGGCTGAAGACTGCCCAAGTAGAACTGGTCGCCTGTTCGTGACAGACCGTAGATCGGCAGTTCCATTCCTGGTGGACACAGGGAGCGACTTGTGCGTCGTGCCACGATCTACGTTCCCGAACCAACGTGCGAAGACGACATATCAATTGTGTGCGGCCAATGGATCAGCAATCAACACCTACGGTTGGATAGAACTTAATCTTAATTTAGGGTTACGTAGAGATTTTTTGTGGCGATTTATCATAGCTGACGTCACGAGACCCATAATAGGTGTAGATTTTCTGGCTCACTACAGTCTCATGGTAGACGTACGTGGTCAGCGGTTGTTGGACACAACAACTGGGCTTTCTGCCGTAGCCAGCACTTTTGCTGTTGTAGCTGATGCGTATGTGCCTAGTGTAAAGGTTGTGACTGGGGATTCTAAATTTCACTTACTTCTTTCAGAATTTCCAGAACTTACACGGCCAGCGGGCGCGGATCGCATACCTAAACACAACACAGTACACCATATTCGCACCACACCAGGCCCCCCAGTATTTTGCACACCTCGTAGGTTGGCGCCAGACAAACTCAAGATTGCCAAATCTGAGTTCGAGGCGATGTTGGCGAATGGCACAGCTCGTCCGTCGCAGAGTCCATGGTCATCACCATTACATCTCGTCGCTAAGAAGGACCAAGGTTGGCGACCGTGTGGTGACTATAGGATGCTCAATGCGCGGACGATCCCAGATAAGTATCCCATACGTCATATCCACGATTTTGCACATAGCTTATCTGGTTGTAAGATTTTCTCAACTATTGACCTTGTAAAAGCTTACAACCAGATACCAGTTTATGAACCAGACATCCCGAAATGCGCTATTAGTACGCCTTTCGGTCTTTATGAGTTCAAGTACATGAATTTCGGGTTACGGAATGCAAGCCAGACATTCCAGAGGTTCGTAGATGAGATGACCCGTGGTCTAGATTTTTGTTACCCCTACTTAGACGACTTTTTGGTATTTAGTAAGAGTGAATCCGAGCATGAAGATCACCTGCGTCAGTTGTTCAACCGGATGAAGGACTACGGCATGCTCGTCAACACCGCTAAATGCGTCTTTGGTAAGTCCGAGGTAACATTTCTAGGCTACAACATCTCTCAACACGGAACAAAACCTCTGGAATGTAAAGTCAAAGCTATAAGAGACTTTGAAGCTCCGAAGACAGCCAGGCAGCTTAGACGGTTCTTGGGCATGATAAACTTTTATCGCAGGTTTATCCCCCAAGCAGCCACCATTCAAGCTCCTCTGAATGCCTTATTGACAGGGTCTATTCGAGCTTCACAACCAGTCGACATAAGCGGCGACGCGTTGAAGGCATTTGAAGCGTGCAAAGATAGTCTTTGTACTGCAGCCATGCTGGCGCATCCTGATTCCGAATCCAAGTTAGGTCTTGTTACTGATGCATCAGATTTCGCCATGGGTGGAGTCTTACAGCAGTTCAAAGATGACGCTTGGCAACCTCTAGCTTTCTTTTCACGCAAGTTGAGCTCGACACAGCAAAAGTACTCGCCGTATGATCGAGAGCTCCTTGCGATCTACGAAAGCATTAAGTACTTTCGTCATTGGCTAGAGGCTACTGTTTTCACCATCTACACTGACCATAAGCCACTGTGTTTTGCATTCCATAATAGGAAAGACCACTGCAGCCCACGTCAGTTTAGACATCTGGATTTTATCTCTCAGTTCTCAACAGATATTCAACACATCTCCGGGAAAGACAACGTAGTTGCTGATACCTTATCCCGTGTTGAAGAACTGCAAAGTCCAGTTGATCTCGAGGTGATTGCCAAAGCTCAAGACTCCGACCCAGAACTAGCCGAATTCATGAAGCAAGAAAGCAGTCTACGCATCGAAAGGTTGAGTATACCCGGAAGCCGTACCCAGCTGTACTGTGATGTCAGCACTACGACTTCCAGACCACTCGTACCTAAAACGTTGCGTAAACAGGTTTTTGATAGCTTGCACTCGTTAAGCCATCCTGGCGCCAACGCGAGTGCGAAGTTAGTCGCAGAACGTTTCGTCTGGCCACTGATGAGGAAGGACTGTCGCGAGTGGGCTAGAACGTGTTTGTCTTGCCAGCGCACAAAGGTGAATCGTCACGTTACAACGCCGTTAGGCGCTCACGATTTACCTAAAGCGCGATTCAAATACGTACACCTAGACCTCATCGGACCATTACCTCCGTCGGGCGATTTTAGGTACTGTTTGACAGCCATCGATCGCTTTACGCGATGGGTTGAAGCTGTCCCAATTACCAGTATCACCGCGGAATCAGTAGCCAAAGCGTTCCTAACAGGATGGATAGCGCGATTCGGTTGTCCTACCGACATTGTTACTGACCGCGGTAGGCAATTCGAATCGGCGTTATTTGAGCAGCTATCGAAATTCATAAGCTTCAAGCATCGGAAGACTACAAGCTATCATCCGCAGTGCAATGGTCTCATCGAGAGGTTTCATCGGCAGCTAAAAGCAGCGATAATGTGCCACGATGACAGTAGCTGGACAGAAGCCTTACCCCTCGTACTTCTCGGCATTAGAAGTTCCTTTAAGGAAGATTTAAATTCATCTTCTGCCGAGCTCGTATATGGAGAACCATTGCGACTGCCGGGTGAATTCTTTGGCCAAAAAGTTGACGGACGTACGACTGACATAACTGAATTTTCAGCTCGCATCAGATCGTTCGCCAACAAATTACAGCCAGTCCCTACTTCGCATCATTCGAAGGATAAAATCTTTATCTATAAAGATTTGAGCTCCTGCTCTCACGTATTTTTGAGAGACGATAGTGTGAGAGGTGCTTTACAACCAGCGTACACAGGTCCGTATCTCGTGGTTGAAAGAAGCGCTAAAACTTTTAAAATTAATTTTAAAGGTAAAGTTGTGACAGTTTCCGTAGACCGATTGAAACCAGCCTACATACTAGCACAACCTAATAACCTTTCTTCCATACCTGATCCGTCCCCGGTTTCTCCAAATACTACTACGGAGAAGAAGACAACTCGTTCCGGACGCATAGTTCGATTCCCGGATTATTATCGCCCGTAACACGGTCTCTCGGGGGGAGTGATGTGGTGAACTCACACATTATTTATTTATTCACACACACACATAAACAAGTTCATATACATAAATAGAAATATATTATATAACACAGTAGGTACACATCATTATTTATAAATATTATAATATACTTATATAATTAAATATAATGTTATACTTACAGTTTACACTATACTTATCCTATTTATTTAATTACGTACATAATATTACAAGTTATAACTTATCGCAATGTGAACGCGCTCGCCGGCCAAACCTGTTTCTTTGTTCGTATCGCACGGCGCGTGAGTTGACTAGCAGCGACCGCGCCCGGCCGCGGCGCGCCCGCATTCCTCAGTCCGAGCCTAACAATTGCTGCGATAGCGCGTGCCTGTTTATATTATTTTTCTCGTGACGAAACCTCGCAAATCTAGTGAATATTTATGTACTCTCGTTCCTTGTGCTTGTACAAACATTCTAAGCTAATACAAGTAGTGACGTAACATCGCGAATCTTGCGAACACTTATGTACTGTTGTTTCCTGTGCTTATATAAACTATACCAACGCTTTATATCGCTTCTTACTCCTTCTTTCTATCTGTGTGGACTTGTAGTGTGCTTTGTAATAATATATAAACTATTGTGTGTAATTCCGTGTCTTATTTCTGCTACGCATGGACACCCGCTTACAACTACTACCTAAAGCTAAGTACTGAACACACTATATACATATATACACGAAGACCTACCCAAACCACCTAAAAACATAAAGCACACCGATTTTTATAAAAAAGCTAATATTTTGACACGTGAATTTTCGATTGAAAATTAGTCTATATTTTTGAAAATTAAGTCAAAATAAGGTGAAAACAATAATATTTTAAATCAAATAAATCACAGTGTATTTGGGACATAAATAGGTAAGTTTTCACCAAATTTCGTAGAAAAATAACAATTTTTGAAAAAGATAAATAAAATAAACCAAAAACTTGGTTATTTGAATTTTTCACATAAGTTTTGAGGTTATGTAAAAAAGTTGTGAATTAAAAGTTGTAGATCTTTATATTACCTACAACTTTGCCATATTACCTTTTTTTCGTAGGACTAGTAGTTTCAACGCAAATCGAGATAAACCATTTTCTCCCCTTAAAAGCCCACCCCCTCCCACTTCCCGAACTCAGATCGACCGTAATTTATTTTTCCTTTCATTTTTATCATATTCCCCTCCTTTTCTAATGGGTTTCATTCTACTACTATTTTTTTCCTTATTTGACCATTTTTGAAGCTAACTGCACTGGTCTAATAACAAAATTACCATTTCAGTTGTAGATAAAACAACCCAAAAGGTTATGGGAATTGTCAAATTATTTTTAAACATAGCTTGTGACGTATCATTGACACCTCGTTCATCAACAACGACCCAACGACCCGTTAAAAACTAAAATTAAACAAAAACAGTGAAAACAAAAACCATAGACCTTTATTCCCCGCGAACGTTTGTGATAATTATGGTGAAATAACCTTGTTCATGGCCATGCAAGGTCGAAACCAAGCTACAAATTGAGTGAAGGATAATTACGATTTCACGGTAGATACTATACGAACAGAATTTATGGAAATATTATTATATTTTCTAGAATCATTAATCATAATCTGTAAAGGCAAGGTAACTTAACATTTCTTAGGCATTGTAGATATTTCAGAACTGTGTAAACAATAAATCTACAAACCGTATATAAAATAGCGAATTCTTTTGTAAGACATTTATTAATAGATTTAAAACTATTTTCAGGTGAGGTGATCACCAAGGCTAAGCTTCGAATCTATTGCACCTACTACAGAGCTTTCAAAACCCATGTAAATAAGGTAAATTATAATTTGTATGGCTTCATTTTATGACTAAGCCCAAAGTGAAAGAAATCCTTTTGAATATTTCACCCTTGATGCCCTAAACTATAGGGTGAAATAAAATACTAAAGGAGTAAGACATCTTTTAATTAAACACACATATTTTACGTTAAAATAGTCGTACTAGCTCAGGGAAGGTTTCAAAGGTGGTGAAAAACATTGACTTTATAACTCTTATCTATTTTAAAGATAAGAGTATAATAATAACTGTTTATTAATTAAAAGCCTTAAATTACTAGATATAAATGTGTATGTCAAGTCGGTCTGGTTGTTTCATAAAATAGTATAAAAAGAGATCCTAAAGATTAGTAGGACAAGACAAAATTGGATACATAGGTACATTGTAACGTTGACGACCTCTGTGGCGCAGCGGGCGAAGGTCCGCCTGCGACGCAAGAGGTTGCGGGTTCGATTCCCGCCTCGGAACAACTATTTGTATGATCTGCAAATAGTTGTTCCGGGTGTCTGGGTGTTATATATGTATAATAAAAAAAAATATCTATCTATGTACGTATATTATATTAAGTATATCAGAAATCTAGCACCCGTAACACAAGCTTCGAGCTTACCACGGGGCTAGATGTCGCTGTGTAAAATTGTCCAGTAATATTTATTTATTTATTTATTTATTATTTATTGTATAATAATGATCTTGATCAAAACTCGAAGTTCCTCAACTTTTCTTCTAATAGCTGTCCCATCTTCCAAGATATTAGGGTCAAAGCAATGATAATAGAATGTAATAGAACTTTAAGTAACTATTCAAAACATGAAACCTCATACTCATTACCAAGGATGCTTAGAACAATTTTATTACGACAATTATGTCATGAGTTGACAGTTTAACTGTAATTCCTACTGTGGGTGGCAGGAAAGGAATTATTTTACAACATAAAAACATGGCCTACGCATTGAATACCTGCGAATATGTAAATGATCGTAACTCCGGCCTCGTGAGACCATATTTGATATTGCTTCAATAAAATGCATACGAGAAAACGTGATTTCTCAGAAACATAATGTTTCTTGTGTAATATACTGTTATTAAATAGGAGGAAATAAGCACTGCCTTTTTACCTTTCATGTTTTGTAAACCTAACGACGATTTTACTTCTTTGCAAACGTTTGCGCTCTTAACATTAGGCATTACAGTGGACTGAATAGCATGAGCTTACAGTTTTAGACAAATAATATAGGCCTTACTATCAGTATGAACATATCGCTCGTTAACAAGCATCTAATATAAACTGTAATTAAATTTGACATATAAGTGTGTTAACACTAATGAAATAACATAGACATTTTACTCTATTTGTTCATAGTAGATTGATGATTATAATTGTTCTTTGTTATTTAACCGTAAACATAACATTATTGTATTCAATTTATTATAAATTTGCGCACTTATTAAGTGATGCCAGATGTCAAATATCATAAATATTGTCATTATTATCACAACTTACGGAGTTGTGTCGGTTCGTTTGTACCTTACATAAACAAACTTGTAATTAAGTTATACATTGTAAACCTACCTATGTCAACCGCTTTTATTGACTTGTGTACATGTCAATACTGTTTGGTGCGAAGGCTATTATTATATTATTATGATTGTATACGAAATCTCTGCATGTGGCTTTGCTGAGGGTAAAATGAATTTTAACCCTATAAATTTTCACTGAGCATTTGCCCAACAGTGGGTCAGTTTAATAAAAAAAATATGTGTTATTTATGGATGAATTGTATTGTATTTTTTATCTGTTAATACCTACATTAAATCAAACTTAAAGTGGCCCCATCGAGACAATGGAAGTTTACAGATTAAATTGTTTTCAAAATTAAAAATCCATCCATCCATACACAACAAACTTTTGCGTTTATAAGAGTTGTCATTCGTCAGTTTGGGGCCAACTGCCTGATTAATATTTAAATCAGTGACTTGCACAATTTTTGAAGTACAGACCTTTTTTAAATAATATTTATACAATTTACTTATTAATAAAGCTACCGTTTAACCTCCAAATTAAGTAACGGAGTAATTTATTTTTAAAGTTAGTAGGTGTATCATATGAAATAGGTAGGTATGAATATTTTCTTAAAATATAAATTTATAAAACTGACTATTAAAGTCTAAACAAAATAATACTTACATCCAAAAATTAGGTTTGAAAATTAAAAGCTATTGTTAGAACATTAACTTACACTATTAAGTTTACTAAGTTTTATTAAAACAGTTATCTTCCTAAGATCAAATATTCACTTCTCTACAATTTATTTAATGAACCCAAAAGCAAAATCTATTATAATAATTTTTCAACGCGCTCAATCTTCGAAGTAAATCAAGATTATGGCCACAAAAAACGCCAGATGTCTAAGAACCCATTTACCAAAGCGTTTTTTGCACTTCCTCTTATAAAAATTAGTCTTGTTTTTACGAGGTATAAAAACTAGTTGCTAGGTCATACACCTTAGAATGCATAAGAACTAAACCGGAATTCGATATATTTTGGTATCAGATCAAGTTCAAGGACATTAAAGCAACGAAGCGTGACAAATCTGTATCGGATTACACTAAGTCTTATCTGAAGATGCTAAGACCTCTCAGAATGTGTGCTCTGGATTCAGATAAAAGATATGGTGACCACAAGATTACCTAATGCATATCGCGGTCAACAAAGTGAGGCTTGGAGCTTTTAGCAGTCACAAAAGATTCTAAAAACTGGACATTTTATCAGCATGTTGGTTTTTTTTGTCCTTTATGTAAACTAGATTAAATTAGAGCCCCTTACTCAGGTTTTGTACAACATCCGTACGTTTACTCGCCTAGCCATATTCGCTTACTAAAAATTATACATTATGTTTATTTATTAAAATTTGATAATTTATATTTTAGTAAATTATAATATCATTGGAAATGGAAGCAGATTATTCAAGGTCAAACATTCCTAAAATTTTAATTTATTTTTAATGTCATAACTGTATACCTACTTACATTTCATAATGGAACCGTCTTATAGAAAACAAAGATATTTTATGACAATCTCTTTAGTCCTACACTGTCGGTAATCCAAATGAATCCAGTTGATCGATTTGTTCCAAATCCCAATTTCCAGTAACCGGAAAGTGTTACAAAATTCCTCAACACCTCAGCCACATAACGGCACACTGCACTCACGTGGGCAGATGCTCATAAGTAGTATTGTTTGACTGTTTACGTTACATCTTATTGCCAAACTCTTAATCTGTTCCAGTTTTTAGAGAATAGAGCTTTCGTCTGATTTATTGTAAGGACCTTTATAAAATTACTTGACGGTCCTATCGTATGTCCAGAACAAGAGCATTGGTATTAAGATGCGCTAAAAAATGCTATATCAATAGGCTACAACCTTTTGGGCTGTAGCACCGAGCTTGGGCATTGGATGTGCTATGCCGTGAGACGTACACTGCAGGACATATGCCTCTCATGGAATTTTTCTGTTGTTTCTGTCGGAAGGGACTACTCCACCTTGAGCCAGCAATTGTCTTTAAATCAACCGTCCTTCTTGTTGGAGGATGTTCTTTATAGTCTGCCTCTTGAGAATCCTATTCTATTCTTCTATTCTATTCCGCTTGGCTATGTCTATGTATCGTATGTTTAACTAAACGAGAAGTGAAATAATTTACATTCAAAGTTTATGCTAACAGTTAAGCTTTTAGTCTTAACAAAATAAGGTAAGTACTTTATAACGAGTTGTTTATATAGTCTAGTTAGGCCTCATTGGTTATGCGTAGTTGGTTCCTAGAAGGCTCTGCTACTCAAGTTTCTAATCACTATCATCTAGTCTACTTCAAGAACTGAATCAATAAGCAGGTATCCTTCCGAAGCAATGTTTTTTAAACAGTTTCTTCGAAATCACTTTCTTGATCACCTACTTTTGTACGTAACTTGACGAATAATCGCTCATTCGTTCGTTATGTGCCCTATTTTTAGTGTATTTTGGTAATATTTGCAATTAATGCTGGTGAAAATAAATAGGTAAAAATTCATGATAATCTGAAAATAAATCTACGTATTTTCAGAATATGCCACTATGCTATCTTCCAAATCATCTTGGTAGAACACACGTTCATCGTTTTAACAATTGTGAATAACTTAAATCTGGAGGAATAATACGTTAAGATTTGGCCTCGAAGCCGTTCCGGCATAGCATTTAAAACAATATATTTAAACATATGTTTCATTATGTCCTTGGTAAGTCTCGTTACAGAAAATTGCAATCAAAGCACGAGACGAAAGGCGACTTACAATCGACTTGTCCTAATGGTCCCGATTTCGTGACAAAGCCCCTTTTGTGAGTTTTTATCACAAAGGTCCACTGTGGTATGGTGATAAAAAGAACGCACTTTGTTTACTTACACAATCATTTAAACACCTTGTGTTATAGACCTTAAAGTCTATTATTGTAAATCTATATTATCTTCCTCCTACATAAGTAGGTAAATGAAACATTGTTTGGAACAAAATGTTGCGCTGACATAATAATTTTAGTGTTTTACGGGTAAGTTTATTCGACTATGTATTTGGTTGAGTTCTTTCGGTTATCGGTGGGTGGTAGAGACCACACATTCATTGTCGACTGGTTTATAAGTAGATATGCAATATCAGCTAATTTGTACATACCATAAAGCCGTTTTTGACTGCAATCATGATGTGGGTGTATTTTTCAAAATTAGTATAGTTTTCCTCATCTCTTCCTGTCATTGTCGTTATTAACCAGGTATGTACGTTATATTGAAGTTATATTGAAATATCCGGTTAGGACTGAAAGGTGATACTTTAATGAAGAAAAAACATGTGAATTAATGTTCAATGTGAATTAAAACATAACAATTATGTCATCATTGTTCTAAAACAGCTGTTTAATATCAGACACTAGCTACCTGACTCGACATTGCACTGTTATCTCCTACCCTCTACATAATATGTCGACATAAATCATACACATAATTCATATTTTATAAAAATCTGATAGTTTTTAATTTAAATATCTATGTAGTTTTAATAGACAGGAAACCTCGACAATATACAACAAATCAATGTACATACATAGTATTAATGTATAACAATCTAATTAAATAAATTCTCGTCATCATCATCTTCCTAGCTTTTAAAACTTTGCTTTGAACGTCGTCGTGAAGTAACCACAATGTTCTGCCAACTTTAAAGAATTTGAGAGAGTTAGAATTTTGGTGTATAGATCGAAGATCCTGCATTCAAATGTTTACCCAATTTCTAATTCTGGTACTCGGTTAAGTACAAACAAAATGCATAAACTAAATGCTTTGTTGTTGTAATTCAGAAATGTAGACAGTTGTCGTAATTCAAAATGGAAACTCTCACGCATTCATTATTTCCTCATCAGAAAATGCCAACGGCAGTGTCTAATGAGTCGCTCCATTGACCAAAACATGCTTCACGGATTCTATTGTAGCTTAAAGTAATTACTGCACAAGCAGATAGTTATGCTATTAACTACCTACAGTGGAAAAGAAAAGGCATTGTTTTATCCATAACAGGAATAGAGTTTGCTAGCCGTGTTCATTGTTGATCATGATGAGAGTTTCAGCGTTTTTATTCAGTGAACTCAATTTTAATTATCTCGTGGCAAATGAGATCCACATCTATAAACGATAACCTATGCTTAAGATTAAAGAAGTATCTAATGTTTCATCCACACGGATATTTGTTAAGAGGTGACCTGACCAAACATCACACACTTATCAAACTTAACCTAGCCGTTTATAAGGTAAAGTTTTCGTAAAAAATCAATTAAAAAAAGAAAGTACCTAACATAATACATAAATCTTTATCTATATCTCCTAGTATCTCCCGACATCGGCCATAAAACAAAACAATAGCTAAGGACTCAGACAATAACCAAGATGTAATTAGCTTAAGCCCTAGGCCATAGGGCACTATGTATCAGATATCTGCCTTAAACCGGAAACCTGCGACAATGATCCCATCTTAACTGCTCGAGGTGAATTTATAGCCGTAACAAATGATAATTGACAAAGTCAGTGCTTTCGCCGACCCCAGTTTAATGATTCGTAAATTAGCGGAGAACTTCAAGTACTGGATATAAAACTAGAAGGTAATTACAAAATGTGGAAATTCTAGAGAAAATCACGAAACGAAAGCTTTGAAGAGCTTCGACGGTTATTGGGATTGATGCGGTTGTAGTTTCAAGTTTATGCGGCCTCTGTTAATGAAGAGTTAATTAATCAAGTCTTATTAAAACAAGATTTTCGTTACATATAATACGGCTCGCGTGTTAACACATTAACACATAGGTACAACAGCACCGCCACACCATGCCCTACAAGCGGGTGTCACAGATAGTGCTAAAGGATCAAAATGGTGTTTTTCCGCGGTCTAGACAGGTGGTTTTTTACACATCTACAGGATGTGAAAAGATATTTGTACTAATAAATTAAATATTCTCATTATTCTGATGATCTAACTGTCAAGTTAAATCTCTGCATACATAAACCCACATATAAAAATACTTGAATTACTAGAACCATAATCGAACCGGGATATTAAATTATTTACGTCTATGGTTCTAATTCCGCCTGAGTCAAAACATTGCATTTGCAGAAAGCTTAGAGAACCTATAAACAAAGTTCCACCGTCTTCTAACGGGCGACGCTATCGTGACCTGCGGTTTCAAAAACTGGCCAATACACAACCACCTGAGTCTTAAACCAGGCTACTATCAGCGGATACCAGTACATAATAGGGTATTGAAAGTGGACAACGGGTACACGAACAAGCTAGGCCGTAGATAAACATGTGCCCAAGAACGCTTCTGTAGAATTTTCTAGAATTGTCTTGGGTCGTAATCCGGAAATCAGTGGCAGAGATGAGATAACAAGGTGTGTTTAGGAATAATATGGTCTTGTCAGCCAAGTCGAGCCAAAACACATTTTCTGTACTCCCAATTGTACATAAGATGATTTTAAACAATGTCGGTAACTAAACCCATGTTTCTATTTAATGTATTCGAGTTAGTATACCAGGGGCAGTATTACCTATTAAGAGAACCTATTAAATTAATATTAAATAGATTAACCTGAAACTCGGTAACACATTTGTTTTTTATGTCGTCGTCACGCAAAAATAAGAGGAAGACATGCTTTTGCTGTTAAGAGTAAGTAAGATAAGGGATATTAATGATCACAAAACTAAGATGACATTTTAGTTAATCCCATCAAACCGGAAGTCTACTCTATACTGGTTTTGAACCAGACACTAGACCTAGCGGTTTAGCATTACGCTTGTTCAAACAATTTGTCTACCAACACCAAGACATTGCAGATTTATAATTCCGAGTATTAGCTAAATCAATTTTCATTGGATTTGAATAAGTCGTCGCTATTTACAGTTTAAGATAGCATCTGGTTGATTATAGCTCGCTTGTTAGGCGTGTTTCTTAGTAAATATTTTGTTGGAAGCAAAATATTGCTGTTCATCTTATACGAGTAAGCTGTTATTTTAAGTACGTCGTGACTGAGGATTATATTGCTGACCTATTGTTATAATGTAGAGGTCATCATTATCATTGGCAGCCAAATTAAACGACTATTATTTTACTTAACTTTTTAAATATTAGAAAATGGAATGGAAAATATTTTTTTTGTTTTCATTATTAGGTACTTACCTAAATTTCCTATCATTAATTTTTTTTACAAAAATCAAGCTTGTATTCTAATAAAAATCAAATTGATAGGAAATTTATTCGTATCGCAGAGGAGGAGATTACTCACTAAAAAGTTTGCTATAAACTTAGGTCTAAGAATACATATTTTTCGAAGTAATTATGCATATTTGATGATCATAATTACGAGTATATTCTAAGCAATTCATGCATTTGTGAATTTTATATCCACGCCACCTTGACATACTCATCAGACTTCGATTGCAATCAACGATGAACAATTCCTCGATAATTTATACAACAATTTAATTGATGATTTGTTATGCTAAATGGGTAGGAAATGTTACTTTTTCATGATCGTCCATATCTTAAAAAAAGACTACATGGATACACAAACTTTTAATAAACATATTCCTATTTATTCCACAGAAAATCTTCAGTGGATAGATTCTGCAGCGTTGCGGATGATATGACATGCCATCTGTTATGTATAGAGGATAACCAACTCTTCATTTCTCGACACATCCACTGAATGAACAAATGATTCACTAGCAAACTTAAACTTTAATGGATTTCCTCAAGTTAGCGTCAAGGTAAGCTTTTTAGCCTCCCCTCGGATTAGTTTAGAAACTTTCTGCGATCATCATCTCGCCTCATAATCATCATCATACATATTTACGTTCCCACTGCTAGGACACAGATTAATTGTTCAAAATGTCTGAAGACCTATAATTGATTCGATTGGGGAGACTCTTGCTTAATAATCTTACGTACCCAATATAAGTTGTATTGTAATAATAATGATTAAATCCCAGGCTAGTAGCAGAGTTAAAAATACTCATTGAAAACCAATAATCACATCATCGAAGCTTTTTATTACCTACTTCAACGACAGTTTCGGTACGAAAATTACACTGTTCACGTGTTAAAAGAACCATGAGCACATTTTATGACCGATGTGATACTTTGTTCACTTATATTTTGTAATTTAGAGGTTCTGTTGACAACTTTATTACAACCTAATATTTGGAAACTAATAGCTTTGTATACTGAAGCAATAGTTGATAGTATCATCATCATTTTCAACTCATATCTACATATGTCCGATAGAACCTATTATAGGGAATTTGGTATTATCACCAGGCGGGTCGCAGTAGCGATGCAAGAGGTTGTGTTCGATGCCCACCTCGGGACTTTTGTACAGTCAGCGAATATTTGTTCCGAGTGTCTGGGTTATTTATGTATAATAAAACATATCTATCTATGTATGTATATTGTATTAAGTATCAGAATCAAAAATCTAGCACCCGTAACGAAATTTGTTTATTCTCATGGATGAATTAGTACACTAAAAATAAATTCTTACAGAAATATGAAATTCGGTAGGAATTCGTGTTAATTATTTCAAACGCAATAACATTACTCAACAAGTTAATGTTTATACCTTATCAGCGAAATATTAAATATGAAATTTAATATGGAACTGGTGGACAGGACAACTCGCTTATATGGAGAGCCACTTTCTATCAGCAACCAGCATATCCTGAGCTGCTCAGTTGAATTTATCTTCTTAAACTTTATGGCATAATTCTGTTGGAGAAGTAAATAAGGGGTCCGCTGATACTGGCCAAGGTTTAGTTTCACCTCGCTCGCTTCTGTTAGCCTGAGGCATGTCTTTTTGTAGTTTTGAGAGAGGGTATCGATGGATTTAGTTGAAATGCCAATGATTATTAAATTAACACTGGAAGTAGCTACTTGGTGATATCTTTACTAATAATAAATATAGTATGTCATGGAGTAAGTTAGTTTGTTTTCAGAGATATTCAATATAATGCTGAAACTATTTTGACGATTTTTTGATTTTTTTCTGAACGATTTTGATGAAATTTTGTAAATATACACTTAGAGGAATTTAATAGCCTATCCTGTGTCCTAGACAAAGGCTATTAAATTCTTGCTCCAGTTATGATAACACGCGTGGCCCCCATACAAACGCGGACGGAGACGCGGACATCGCTAGTTGTTACATAAATCTGAAGCCAATTATGCCACAAGTTTAATAGTCCCATCTACGTGTAAGTATTATGACATTATTACTTAGAAAATGATCTAACCTTAACCCTAACATCTGTCGAATCTAACAGTTATCTGATAACCAAAGCTACCTTGCTGTCCATTAAAAGTTTATGGCTCAAGTTAACGATGAGTTTTATGTTGTTGTTTTAAGTTATGAGCAGAAATAAATCAACATTTACCCAGACAAGGCTACAATTTTATAGGTTAAGGCTTAAATCAAAACGAATTATACTGGATTTCTAAAAATAATTTAGGACTTTGGTACTAGTAGGTACTACGTTTACAGAGTAAATAACTAGATCATGTTAAATTGATCCTTTACACTGAATACTGGCCCAAGTTACGGGGTGTAACGGGATCCCATGAAGTGATGATCGAGCGCCTATTTGGTTGCAGGTTCGATTCCCGACTTGAGGCAAAAATTTGTACGATCTGCAAAGTGCAAATATTAGTCCTGAGTGTCTGGGTGTTAAATACGTGTAATAAAAAATATCTATCTATCTCTATCTATGTATGAATATTATATTAAGTACATCAGAAATCTAGCACCCTGTAACGCAAGCTACGAGCTGACCACGAGTCTAGATTATTTAGCCAAGTTAGCCCAAGCTTAACCTACAGCACGACTCTAGTTATCCGTTTATAATAGAACCTTATTTAAACAAAGTTGTTTTTTTTTATTTGACAAATCCAGTTTATGTATTTCAAACAAAGGTAGACCTTGAACCAGACACTAGAAATCTGATTCCAAGAAACTTGAGATCTTAGAATGGTCTGCAGTGCCACAAACTTATCTGTAGCGGTAACAAACACTAGTCGTGAATATAATCAACGAGTATTTCTAAGAAAATGATTCAGTTTTAATGCCTCCACTGAATAACTAACTTTGTATTTTTACCATTTTAGGGTAACGTTTAATAAGAATATTATAATGATTAAAAATGGTAGCGTATTTTTGTTTGTTGATTTTTGGTAGAGAGTTATGGAAACTATACTGTGTGATTTAATTGAGGAGTTACATGTTGTTATTAATTTAGGTATTTAAAGTTTCATAATGGACCATTATAGTTCTACATCCTAATGTACTATGAAACAACATGGAGAAAAGTTCGCAAAAAATAAATTTAAAGATAATTAAAAGTTAATCATAAGTTATAACGTAACTTAAAAATCTTAAAACTTTAGTGCAATCCGTAAAATTATTACAATGTATAGCTCGTTTTGTCACACACACGTGAGTAAAGCTGAGAGCAGAAACTAGTATCATACCAGATTGACAACCTTTGACAACATTAATCTTGACGTTACGCAACGCCGGCGCCATAAGAACGGCGCCAATTTCGGACGTTTCGAGTTAACTTGAATATTAGTCAAAACGATCGTTAAAGTTTCTGCCTACGACAATTTCACCTTTTTGACATAATTTACGAAAACCGGTCTATCCAAAGAATATTTATAATTTATAGGGTGTGGTTGACCGAATATGTTGGTATTAATCTGATTAGCCCAAATTATAGCAAAGCTTAATTATAAATAGCTTCCCACAAGTATATGTAAATTTGCACAGAAAGATATCTTTATACCTATATAAATATATTATACTATTTATAAAAAGAACAAGAAGTCAAGAACGGCTGAATCGATTTGGCTGAAAATTGGTGGAGAGATAGATGGCGAGAAAGACATTATATATAGTATAGTTTTTTAAAAGAAACACTTATAATTTGCTATCATTTACAATTATAAATAACATAATTATTGACTTTTTAAGTAAAAAGTATTATTTATATGGTAGGTAGAACTTTAAATAAAAATTATTACCATGAATTTTAAATTTTAGTTAGGTCTAGGCTGAAGCTGTGCCTAACTAGACCTAACTAAAATTTAAAATTGCGTTGTAATATGCTAGCTAATTCCAGAGACCAGTTATCGGTCTCTGCTAATTCAAATAAATTCTTGCTTTATCAGGTTTTCCGGGAAGTAGCGGAGGGAAAAACTATGCTGCGTCTGCTTAATCAAAAATTCTAAAAACTTTTAACCACTTGCAAATAACGGTTAGTTCATTGTATAATTTTACGCATTATAGATTCTAAGCAAATAAAATAAAATATATATTTTTATCCGTGGTTGTACGAGGTTCGCATCGAAATCGGCTTTTTAATCAAATTCGGAAATCAGATTATTATTCAACGTTGATGGTGATGACTCTGATGATAGTAATGTTCACGCCATATTTTATTTCTAATACCCAACGGCTTTTGATTATTTTTATTAATTGTATACAAATATATATACTAGCTGATCCACCCGCGGCTTCACTCGCTTTTTTCCTATGGTTTATCACTTTTAAACCTTCCCTGGCTATTTTACTGCGGCTATTTTAAAACTACATCGGCCCAGCCGTTCTTGGGTTA
The DNA here is from genome assembly GCA_963691955.1 of Chloroclystis v-ata. Lineage (NCBI taxonomy): Eukaryota > Metazoa > Arthropoda > Insecta > Lepidoptera > Geometridae > Chloroclystis > Chloroclystis v-ata. The sequence continues at coordinate 12,757,851 of OY829904.1, read as the reverse complement.
TAAAATATCACCGAAAAGTGGCAACGATTTTTATAAATTACATTCGCATAGAGTAAACCTATACCTTGAAATATAATATGAAAAGTTTAAAGTTTATCTGTATGCCAGCATTTCACCAGTAAAATAAGGTCCTTAAACAATATGATAAGCAAGCAAGACTGAGAAGCAAGCAAACAAGTAAATACTATTCAACGGTAGAAGAATTTACAATGTGTAATGAAACCTCCTTGCTAACAGAGCGTTGGAGTAAACCTGAGTAAATCCTCATGGGAAAAGACAACAAGCTTTTACAAAAGGATGCATAACTCACAAGACTACCAAATCCGAGTTTCCGGTGCCGCCTACTCAGTAAATAACTTGCGGACATACAAACATTTCAATTAATTCGCGAATTGACAGCCGGAAAAATTACCATAAATTTACATAATGCGTGCGAACCAAAGAGTAATTAAAATATTTAATTATAACTTTTCCTTTAAATAAAATGTATATAAGTATCAATAATTTTTTGGACATACGATGCTCGGATGCGTTATATTTGTATTTGTTATATAACAATGATATTAAACTAGGGATGTTTTGTTATTTTATGGTTTATTCCCAAAATCCCCCATGAAGAAATCCCCCTTAAGTCATACAATTCTTCGTTCATTACAAAAAGAGCAATATGTATCTACTATATATCAAACCTTCATGCTTACCACGCATCCCATATAAATCAGCACGACTTATTTAAATTCAATCATTATGTCCCAATAAAATCACAGCCAGAGAATATAACTGGTCGAACAAGATAACTTAGCTTGGGTTTTATTTAAGCGGACTGGCTAAATGTGAACTCTCTATAATATTCTGGAAGTGGGTCATTAAGGTATACAACATACTTTCTTTATAGCAATTAAAACTCTTCATGATCAAATAACATATTTTGTTGGAGATATGGATTCAGTTCAAAAGGCATTAATTTTATATAATTTGTTTAGTTATTAGTCAACTAACTACAACAACAAAATAAATACAAATATAATACTTATATTTACTATATTATAAAAATATTAAATGTCCGAAATGGACAAAGTTACTTACCTATAATTTAAGATTTTACCTTTGTAAAGTTTCACAACTTAACAATAAAATATTCTTATTCAGAACTTATTTAATTTTCTGCTACAGTTTAAGCATTTAGGTACTATAAGGGACCAAATGATCTTTAAATCACTACAAATTAATAACGTCACTTGAAATGGAATATTATACCGTACTCACTGAGATATTGTGGTTGATTAGTAGCTAGTAGGTGCTACATTATAAATGCCCTATAATGATCACGGTTGTGCTCCATTTATTTGCCGTGATGAGGTGTAATAAGGCACGTCCGTTCGTATACGTGAGGACAGGCTCATTTAAAGGCGGACGGGGACAGGAAGAGAATAATCATCATCATTTCAGCTGCAGGACGAACTATTGGCGTAAGTTTTCCCGTGTCAATTTTTATTATCGACTTTATTGACGACCTCTTTGGCGCAGAAGGTTGTAGGTTCGATGCCCGTCTCGGAACAAAAATGTGTACGATCTGCAGATATTTGTTCCGAGTGTCTCTATATTAATGTATATTATATTAAGTAGGTACATCGGTATATCAGAAATCAAGCATCACTAACACTAGCTTCGAGCTTACCATGTTGCTGTGAGAATTGTCCAGCAATATTTATCATGCATCATAATATTATGTATGTTTACGTTGGCTGAGAATACCCCAGGACCTATTATAGATTCCATTGGAAAGACATGTGCCAAGTGGGACGTATTATTGCAATGAACCATTTTCAGTTGATCTATGTATTATGTTATATAATGACAAAAGTCTCCTCCTCCCCAATAGAGTTAGTTGCACTATCACTATCATTAGGGCTGTGGATTTTGTTAAATAAATAAATAAATCACACCTTGCAACTTGAGGTACTCAACCGTAAACACAGTAAGGCCCAACATAGTTGCCTTAATGAGATATTTCCTTCTCTACGTGTCGTCCGCACCGTAACATTACAACACAAACGAGGCTGATCCTAACCTCTCATTAACTTTGCACACCTAGATACTAGAAAATATAGAGGTTAGTTAAGTTAGTACATAACCTAATAGGTATTTTGACTTTTTGTCTTGAATTGTGCCATAACCTAATAGGTATTTTGCCCTTTTGTCTTGAAATGTACTTGTATAAATATCTAAAATAGAGTCGGTTAAATTGATTAAAATACCTTTTAAATTAAATGTGTTTTTTTTAATTAAATAATTTTTTTTTTCCTTTTTTAATACAAAGTAAACATTTTCTTTACGAACGAAAAAACCTTTATGTTACATAAATCTGTGGCAGTCTAAATCAGAGTGTCTTAACTACATACTTCGATGAAAAATAAATAATGAAAATATTGCTTGTTCCAAAAATAACTCGGTTGTAGGTACTAACAAAACGATACAAAATAATATACTCTCACAGTTTCACAATAGCCTTAGAGATTATCTTCATCGAGATGTAGTATCGTTAACGTTTTGCGGAGTAGCTTTCTTAAACAGTTCCTCAGCAGCAATAAGCGGATTCGAAAGCGTCAGTGAAAATCAATTATCTACTTCAGAAGTGATTGGTGTGATTGACTCTCTGAAGAATATAGTTACTTAGAAGAATATGTTGACGTCAGAAAACGGCCGTAACTTGTACGACGAGTATTCATCTTTAACATTTAACACGACAGCAGTTCATGAAAATATGTATTTTCTTGTAAACTGTTGATTACTAAACATCACAAATAAGAATATTTAGTTATCTTTATACTTACATGTTGTAATAAAAATATCCTATCAGCTTAACGAACTTGAGTAAAATTATAGTACTTATACACTAACAGTACAAATTCTATTATACAGTTTTACGATGTCATTTGTAGTTGGTAAATTTTATCATCCATATTTCATAGTCGAAACAAACCTCAAATAAAAAAAAAGTTTTTTTTGACTTGAAACTTGAAACGGAGTATCAATTTTTAACGACGTATTTAAATTTCACTGATTTTTAAAAATCATCGCCATCGTTTTACAATTGACGCTATTGCAAAAACCAATATTAAAATAAAATAGAAAATAATTTAACCCATAGAAGTCTATTTTATAGCCTGATTTCATGATAATAATTACCATCAAAACTAGGCAATGACTGGAGATATATTGACCCCATATTATGTAAAATAGGAAAGCCTAGATATTTGAATACAGGGTTATATCTTGCTATGCTAATTGGGCTCTCAGGGAAACGAGTGACATAATTAGAACTTTCTAGGAAATCAGTCAGTACTGATTCATTTCATTATACCTACAAGTTTATCGCAAATGACCATATCTTAGACCATAGCTTAGCAAAAGCAACTTCACTTTACAGCGCTGGTAATGAGTAACAAGATACCTATTTCTTATTATTTATAGTTCCAAGAAGTAAGATAAATATATGGGAAAATGATAATATTCCATCTTTATACATATAGATAAAGCTGTAAAGTACAGAAATAAAAATAATTTCAGTATCATTTTTCATTTCATTCTAGTTTTACAACTTCTAGTTTCCGCTCGGTTTGCAGTGTTGGTCCTGAAGAAGTCTAACGTTTTGGGACGAAACTGTTGACCATTTCCAACGTTAAAAAGTTTGTGTATTTCGCGTTTTTCCCAATGTGAAGTTATAGTTATAGATTAGATAATTTATATTCACAATTAGAATAACTGAATGTAAGAATACAATATACTGAGTAGGTACTGGATTTATATATCTATCTAATACATACATATAATGTAACAGACACAACAGCATCATGTACTAACTAAATAATAATAATTATTATTTAGTTAGTACATGATGATAATAATTATATTACACACAAATATAATTATTATATTTGTGCTCTTCTAAGATATAATGTACATAGGTAGGTACACAAGTAATAGTACTTTGTAATGTTTTATTTATTTTGCATAAAACTCTTTGAAAACTGAACAACTGAGTTGCTGACTAAAATACCAATTTTAAAATAAATAATGTTGTCTTTTCAATTGCAGATAATGATGATGACAGGTCATATTGTATTTATTAACGATGAAATATTCAGAGTTGCAATAAATTCCATTAAATACATTGTATGGCGTCTGCTTTTCTCTTGATAAATTACAAAATGGTTTCATAAACTCGTTATTGTGATGTCTGCCTGTCACAGTTGAAAGAACTCAATCAGCAACTTTTTAAGATGAAGAAATGTTTGTCTCTCGTTCATTTACAACTGGCTCCGAGAAATACAAATGCGATACGATAAATTATATTCCTCTTGATTTGGGTAGCCATTTTTCCAGTAATTTTAGTTAAAAATTATTTCAGTTTGTTTGATTGAACACCATATTAAATCATATTGTGATCAGTAATTGATAAGTTATTGAGTTATCTTTAACGTATAAATATAAAACTTTGCTATACTATTTACACAACATTATCTTACCCTAAAATTTTCGTGAGTTACAACGGAAGTTAGTCACTTATTTACATTAAATAACGTTTCGACCTCAAATATTCTTTTAAAATAAGTAAGTACCTACAGAATATTACAGTTAATTATTGAGAGTTATTGTAGTGCTCTTTCTGGTTTCATGCTGGACTTAAAGCTTAAGATCTTATGTAACTCATGAATACAAATCGTTATCGTTTTGATTTTAGGTGAAATACGTGAATTATTCCCGTTGTTATAAAAGAAGCAAAACTTGTTCAGTGGGCCAGTTGACAGATACATTTCAAACTCAATCAAAGAATCAAAAGCACAATACATATGGTAGCGCATACATTTCAGTTTTTACCATCCACACAGGACGCAGTAAACCGGTAAGGGCACGATCACGCATCAATGGAAGCCTGAGGAGCTACATTCCCCTCCTTGTATGGACTCGGCCTGTTATTCAGCAGAACTTCTAATTGGAGACTTACGGGATACGGTGATGTTGATTTAGAACTGTACATGACAGGCCGAGTTACGTCGTTTACTCCCACTTGTCCTGTTGAGTAGTCCTGTTGACAGGACAACTGAGAAAAAAATTCCCAGTAGTTCTGTGACGTTTAGGACTATGCTTTACACCTAACTTTTATTCCCACGTGTTTTGTTGAGTAATTCTGTTGGTAATTTTTTCGAATTAGTTTTGTCTAATTTAAAAAACTTTACTATGTAAAGTATGTTTTGATTTTGATTTGATCCATTTATTCTTTGTAGAAAGACGTGTACAGAGGATCATAAATAAGCTTATGTTCTAAACAATCTACTTTTTCAATGGTAGGTACAAATATTATTTTATTTTATTTTACAATGTTAGGAAAACTAACAGCTATGCTTATATATAATCAAATTAAGTTTAACATAACATGTCTAAGAACATTTATGATGCTTAGGGCTAATTATAAGTTTCCAAGTTTGTAGTTTATGTTACATATAGGTACTTGAATTTAATATAACATCATGTTACAATAATTATAAAAGGAACAAAAAACGTATTAACATAAAACAATCATAATTACTGTTATAAAATACTTTTGTTCGGATGCAAGCGCACCAAAATTGGCGGAATGCGCGGGTTGCGGGGACTGGAACAAAGGCGTTGTGACTGGCTATTTCAAGCTATTTCACTAATAATAGGGTTAGGAAAGTTGAAAACTAAAAAATGAATTTGTCGATAATTAATTTCATTTATTGGTTTGTAAATTTTAAAGAAAGAATGAAAAAAAAAATTATTTATATCTACAATCTACAATCTAACTTAAATTTAATCAAACTTAAAGTTACTTAAAAAAAACACCATTACAATAGATTTAAAATAAAAATTGGGAGAGAATTTCGTAAGTATTAAAATGCAAATAGGATCATGTAGTTATGTATTTTAATAATGCATGCAATTATCACTTGACAACTGATTGAAATAGTTTGAATCATAAAAAAATTTTGTTGTGACAAACATACAATTTTTCTCACTTTTTCTATATTAATTATTACTCAACAGGACAAGTGAGAATTATATTGTCATTTGTCCTGTGGACCGAACTACTGGGAATTTTTTTCTCAGTTGTCCTGTCAACAGGACTACTCAACAGGACAAGTGGGAGTAAACGAGTTACGTGGCCTATTTAGGCAACATTCTTGGCGAAATCAAAGTCTTAAAGACCATTAGATTCGTAACACAAGCTTCAAGCTTACCACGTAGCTAGATATTGCTTTGTGAATTGTTCAGTAATATTTATATCTATCTGATCAGTGATCAGATTAAAAAATAAAATTTAAAACACAACGTTTTATAAAATTGATTGAAGTGTTTAGAGAAAATTGCTCATAAATTAAACTGGATGCTAAGGACATAGGACCAATTTAAACTATTAAAACTCACAGCAGCCGTCAATCAAAAAAAAAGAACTGGCAAATTTTATAATACATAATCTTCATCCTGCCACGGCGGATAGACAACAGTTCCCACCATATATAATTAATAATACGTAGACCAGTAAGATCTTTTTTTGTAGGTTTTGATTCATAAATACGAAGAAGCAAAAGTGTTTTGGAAATTAAAAAAATATCTACCATACGCATGCTTTCCATTAAGAAATTGCTGAACTGCGCAAATATAGTAAATTCTACCTTGTAATAATCGAAGAATTTGTAATAAGCACATTGATGACACTTCGTCGCCATATTTTCTAAGAGTCCATGGGAACTCTTTCAAGCTGCGGGTTTCACCCAAGTGCCTTCTCATTAGACGCTACAAAACAGTGGTTACCTAAACAACAGGAAACGATAGTAGTCATTATCTTGTTGAGCCAATTATTTCTTAACTAAATTATAGAGCAGAGTTGTGGATATGTGTTACTTTTAAAAGCGTAATGACAGTATATCAATATTGTTATTACAGTGAGAAGTGGTTTAAAAGCATTAAGGCTGATATTCAGGTAATCAAATTTAGCCAAAATAGAGCTAGAAAAGTAAGTTTGGTTAACAGGGTATCAACCATAAAAATATCTATCTATTTATGTATATTATATTAAGTATATCAGAAATCTAGCACCCGTAACACAAACCTCGAGCTTACCACGGAGCTAGATATGTTTTTATCTATTTACTATCATTGCCCATGACGCACGCTCGTATCTACGGGCGATATGGCAGCCTTGCAATTCGCAGGGAGCGTGAGCATTGAATTGCATTCGTGTTAAGTCGCAAAAGTAATAACCAACCTCTAATAAGGTCATCTAAAATTTATTATCTAAAATCACTAACCTTGCAACAATGCGGGTTCCTACAGCCAAACTGCAAAGTATTATCAGCATTTGACATCCTGTGGATAATTCTATTTATCAGCTATATAGCCAGCATCCTGCCAGTGTGGCTACAGATTTCGAATAAATCACTACAAATTAAAACTGTAGTTATTTTTTGTGAGTTGTGTGCTGAAGATGGTGGTAATGCGGCTGGCTTTGTTAGCTGGTCTGGTGGGTGTTATTCTAGGTAAGTAGTAGTTATTCAGCATTGTAAAAAATCTGTAAACTACACTTCAGAACAAAAATGTTTGGTTAAAGTCCTTTAATCGTCTTTAGCTCGTGTCTCATGTTAGAATTCTAAACTGTTTTTAAGTTCTAAAGATATATATATTTAGGTCTATTTAGAAGACTGTGTGTTCATTATCGTTCTGGATCGAAATAACTAAAATATTTTTGGTAAAAACTTTTGGTTATTCGATCCTTTTCAACTTTTGTCTTATTATTAAAATAAGTCTGTGGGCAAATTTAAGGGTTTTACCGCATATTGTTACTTACATAGCTTACATAAGAATGTTTTATATTTTCAGCCGATCCATTCCAGCCAGTCGGTGGAGAGAACTCGAAAGGCGTTGTTGGAGTCGGCTCGGGGAGACATAGAAGATTTGTAGAGTTGGACTCAAGACAAGTACGTTAATTTATTTTTACCTTTTTATACCATGAATACATCAAAAACGCTAAATCTAAAACGCCTCTAAAATCGTGTTACCAGACTTGCTTTAAGGATGACTTGATTTTAATTTGTCATGACTTTTTAGGTTCGATAACAAAATACAGACACAAATGGCAAGTTATACCATAATATTATGAGAGAACTACTAAAATAATTTTTCATTCAACTTTATATGATGATTTGTTACCAACAAAAGAATTCGTAGACTTCGTTAAAACTACGGATTCACGTGTAAACTGGTTTTAATATTATTCAATAATTATTACACATACCTTCGTTAGCAATAATTTAATTGGAAAATCGATCCGAGATTCATCGAATAGTTAAAATCCAATTATTTTAGATATTTCGATGAAACCGCAATTCAAACTTAGGTACAAACTCCACTAAATGCTTTATAGTTCATCAAGCGCCATTAATCTACTACAATTTATAAAAATACGTTGTTGCTTCTCTTTATTATTCTCGGGTGCGAGACAAAATGTTACCGAGATATTATTCCAATGGTTTTCTTGAGTAAAAGAGTAAACTGGCAATCTATACGTGAATGCAGACAACAATTCGGGACGAATGTGGACTAATTAGTTTTCAACTATTTTTGTAGACAATTTTGGCATGATTTGGTCCCACCATTGTAATAAATCTAATCTTGTCAAAGTAGGCCTGTGTAAAATAAGAAATCTTCGTTTTTCAGCCAGGCTTTCTTACAACCCTCAAATAGAAGTATGCCGTGTGGTGTTGTCCTAAGACCATGGGTGTCGTTCAACCGAATAAGAGATTTATATACCAGAAGGTGGTTAGCAGCAAATTTGATTAACCAAAAACAATAATGTATTACCGTTTTCACGATCACAAAGACATTATAATTGGCAATATCCGAGGGCGTATTGATAAACCTGCAAGACATTATGAAATTTTAGCAGGTACATAGTTATCTGGGAATGCCTAGGTTCTGCTTTATTATGCCAATGATAGCTTCAATTATTCTGTGATGCCGACGGCGGTATTAGCCATTCGACTTGGTAACGATGTTTGGCGCCATTATACTGATTTCCATGTGTTTTGTAACATTGGAAGCTGAGCGAAACGCCGCCGGCGCCGCAGACATTTACAATTTCAACGAGGTTTGAGAAAAAATGGTGAACGGGCTTTCAGTGCTTAAACACAACTTTGACTGTATAAATTATTTATTTATCTGACTGTGTTTGCCGGCGTAAAGCATAATAGATGATGAGAAGAGTGTTTTGTGATAATTAAAACATTCTTAACAAAATAAGTTTAAACATAGTACCTACCATGAATATTTATTGCGTACATACAAAGAGCTCATGGTAAAATAGCCTTAAACTTATTCAACCTTTCAGGCAGTTTTTTATTCAGCCTTTCAGATATCTATTTAGGACCAAGCTTTAAGTTTACGAAGTAAGCTTTAAACTAGGATATTACTGGGTGAATCATCCTGAAATATTATTTATTACGAGGTGAGCACACGCAGAAGTTTTATACTCGTACTTAGTAAGAACGAGGAACAAAGGTTTAATCTCAAGTTATTTATTAATATAATTAAACCAAATATAAGGTAGTTAAATTTCTTCTTTTTAAATTATTTAAGTAATTTGCTAAACCTTTTTTGAAAATAGAAACATTTGTATTTGTATTTACAGGCCAATGAGGTGGCAGGCGAGCCGTGTCAGCTGCCGGACGACCAGCCCGGGATCTGCACGCCGCTGCAGCAGTGTCCTCAGGAGCAGTTCAAGAAGGACTTCGTGGCTTTCGCCCAGTATCTTTGCATACTTGATAACAGGTATGTGCACTCATATACCGTCCATCGGATGGAATCGAAAAACCTTCAATATTACATCTCTTAGTTCAGTAGTAAAAGTCTGTGTAACGGACAAAGCCGGCTTACTAAGACAAGATCATCAATCATATTATTTAAAATAAAGTTGATGTTTTAAGGATATACCATAACGAATTGAATAGCGCTTCTCTGCACAAGCACATACGCAAAAACCACCTAATCAGCATTGGCTGTTTGTATAAATTTAATTCGTTCGTTAGACGAATCAGTTTTTATGCACAAATTTAAAATGGGTCAAATAATATAAACACAGATAACAAAAATACCAAGATACTCGTAAGCGCTTTCCTTCCTTATCATTGCTCTATCCATTGTTAAGTTAGATAACCAGTAGCAAATACAAGTAACCTACATCAGGATTATCGATCCATACGCCTCTCTGAGCGCTTAATCAATCATTGGAGATATCGACGTGGGAGGCCAAAGAACAACGCTTATTGTTAGGTCTGTAGTCTGTACTGTACCTCTTGAGTCTTGCAACACACTCCATGTCTCAAAGATTGCAACGTTCGGTGCTGAGATTATCGCACGGATTATCCTGTCGATTCTAATTAATTGTGAGCGGTATGATTATAAACACGAATGTTTGTACGTCAGGATGGTTAGATATTGTTAATAAATAACCTTAATGTCGGAAAAAGAAATAGTCTACTATTTACTGTGGGAAATTTAATTATTATGGCATGCCAAATAATCAAGGAAGCTTCCATTCCCCTTAACATCCTAGCCCTGTGAAATAATAAAGGGAGGCTTATTTCCATCAATGGACGTCCGTAAAATGGTGATGATGATAAAAAACATATATTTTTTTTATTACAGCGACTCGAGAAAAATCGGCGTGTGCTGCCCTGACAAGAGAAAGCAATCTGGCCCCGTGGGTCTGGCGGGCGACCTGCCAGCTACCGCCCCGAGGCAAGAAGACGAAGACGTCCTGGGCAAGATCTCCAGAACAGAAAATAGAGGTTAGTTACTTATTTACTTCTATATAGATTTTTTATATTCCTTGACAATGTTTTTAAAAATTAGTCCCATAGCTATACATATACATATATCAGTCACATTTGAGTCGATATTTTATACAATAACTTTTCAAAGTTATTTTACCACAAAAGGACAAATTATTATTATAGTTGTTTTTTATAATTTATTTTTTTATCAACATTAACCGCTACCACACTATCATGATATAGAATTCACACAAAATTCAACTGCTGATATTGAATTAAAAATATTGTTTACAATTTTCTTTCAAACACTAAAGCGTATAAAATATATATTTTTAATCCATTACAGCCCATATTTGTTTCGTCTCACTACAGGACACGGGTCTTGTGTATGATTGATAACAGCCGCAAGAAATTTTCAGTACTTCTATTTTAAGGTTGCCATCACACACCCGTAACCTGATTTACTAATCATAATATGATTTAAGATAATTAAAATTATATTCTCCAGGATGTGGACTAAGCACGCGTCCACACGGGCGCGTGCAGGGCTCCCGGCCGGCCAACCCTCGCGAGTGGCCGTGGATGGCGTCCGTGACCCCGACGGGCTTCGAGCAGTACTGCGGCGGGGTGCTCATCACCGACAGACATGTGCTCACTGCCGCACACTGCTTGAGAAGGTTACAAACATCTTTATAATTTTGGCGAGTTGTCATTTATGTGAACTAAGCACGCGTCCACACGGGCGCGTGCAGGGCTCCCGGCCGGCCAACCCTCGCGAGTGGCCGTGGATGGCGTCCGTGACCCCGACGGGCTTCGAGCAGTACTGCGGCGGGGTGCTCATCACCGACAGACATGTGCTCACTGCCGCACACTGCTTGAGAAGGTTACAAACATCTTTATAATTTTGGCGAGTTGTCATTTATGTGAACTAAGCACGCGTCCACACGGGCGCGTGCAGGGCTCCCGGCCGGCCAACCCTCGCGAGTGGCCGTGGATGGCGTCCGTGACCCCGACGGGCTTCGAGCAGTACTGCGGCGGGGTGCTCATCACCGACAGACATGTGCTCACTGCCGCACACTGCTTGAGAAGGTTACAAACATCTTTATAATTTTGGCGAGTTGTCATTTATGTGAACTAAGCACGCGTCCACACGGGCGCGTGCAGGGCTCCCGGCCGGCCAACCCTCGCGAGTGGCCGTGGATGGCGTCCGTGACCCCGACCGGCTTCGAGCAGTACTGCGGCGGGGTGCTCATCACTGACAGACATGTGCTCACTGCCGCACACTGCTTGAGAAGGTTACAAACATCTTTATAATTTTGGCGAGTCATTTACATAAGGTTTCGACTACTTTCGACCTTTAGGGCTACCACACACTGCGTTGCGATGCCGCATCCCTTGGCATTCGCTATTTATAAATACAAATGAGACACGCTTGAGTTTACATCGCATCCCATCGCATCATAGTTTCGTATGGGAGCCCTAATGTATATCTTGAAGGATTAGCAGACCGATTTAATGTGTCTTTGAAATGTCTGATGAGATTTTGTGAGAAGATTATTATGGTAAGCAATTTCTCGGAGACGGAGAAATGGAATTCTCCGAAAATCGGTCATCAATTCATATGATATCTGATCTGATGGTTTCATGAGTATTATTTTCTACAGCAGATTGATTGGATGACGTCTTCACAATATATAATTAGTCTATTAATTACATCTGAGTTTTTGATTCCGTCTGTCTGACTTCATATTTAGAGTCAAAACGCTTTTTGTGACGAACCACCACGCAGGTAACTCTCGGTCTTATTAACAAAATGATTTTTTGTTCTTCCAGATGGGACGCTGACGAACTCGAAGTCCGTCTCGGAGAATACGACTTCAAACGCAACAACGACACTCGCTCCTACAACTTCAAGGTGATTGAGAAGCGTATGCACAAGCAGTTCGACAACGTCACCTATAAGAATGACATCGCCATCTTGAAGTTGGACCGCTCTGCTACCTTCAACACTTACGTGTGGCCCATTTGTCTGCCACCGCCGGGAATGAACTTGGTCAACGAATCTGCTGTTATTATTGGTAAGTTAAAATCTATTTGTATTTGTTAGAAAATACTAAAGATCTAAAATATATTTGGGGTGGAACCTAGTTGTATCATTGGTGTCGTCATTGCAATCTCAAGTTTCATTTATGTTAACTACGTTAACGTCTTTTTTGTACTACTGTGTTTTTATAAGGCCTAATCTAAGACTTTTTTGTATTTTTCAGGATGGGGAACGAAATGGTACGGAGGGCCACACAGTAATGTGCTTATGGAAGTGACCGTTCCAATCTGGGAGCAGGAGACTTGTCAACGATCCTTCACTGACGCCGTGTTCGATGAGAATATCTGCGCTGGCGGCTATGCTGGAGGAAAGGACGCTTGTCAGGTAATAAATGAGACAATGAAAACACCAATGGGTTAGAAAATCAGCATTTTCGATCGTTTTCTGAAAACTAGTCCATACGTCTGGAGCCGAGCTAATAAAAAAAAAAAAATATAAAAAAAAATAAAAACTTTTTATTTCAGATATCTAAAAAATGATCCATATTGTGGTTAGTAAAATCTTAATCCTATGTTAGTAGGGTACAAAATATACAAAAAACAAACTAAATTACTACGTTTATAAACTTATGCCAAATTGGCGAATTCATTCTTCCCGCTATAGTCTGTAGGATGATATTTGGGCTGTCCCGCACTCTACGCATCAGGGATGCTGTCTTTTTCCGCAGGATGGCTGCAAAGCCATCCGTTTGGTACTCTGAAAACATCCCCGACGCACTGCAGAACCGAGGCAGCCCCAACATCATCCTAAAAATGTTATTGTACTGAATACGTAGGGTATCCAGCGGCCGTACGTTGTGGTTTACCCATAGGTTCCCGGTATAAAGGCTTTGGCAATAAGCTTTAAATAGCGTGACTTTAACTTCCTCAGAACACCGGGAAAACCTACGTATCAACATGTTTCCCCTAACCGCTAGGGCCCTACGCTCTCTTTCAATATCAACATTATCTTTAAGGTCGTCGGTAATGTAGTGACCAAGATATTTAAAAGATGTTACTTTATTTATGTACACGCCATTAAGGGTTATATCTGGAAACTCTTTGAGGTTATTACCGGCGGCCTTAAAGACAATGTATTCACACTTTTTCTCATTATACCGAAGACCATGAGACGCAGCGTAACCAGCACAAACCTTCAACATCTCTTCGACAGATCTCGCTGTAGGGCCCAGCAACACCATGTCGTCCGCGTAGCTGATGTTATTTATACAAACCCCATCAACACGACAGCCGACACGCATGCTGCTGAGCTCTACAATGAGATCATTTACGTACAGGTTGAAGAGAGAGGGAGAACTCACCCCGCCCTGTCTGACTCCGCACTCCAACCCGTATGCGTCAGATAGAGTGTTGGACCACTTGACAACGTTCCTTTGGTTCCCGTACCAATACTTAAACAAATTTAGCATGTCCACCGGTACACCCCTGCTCCTCAACTTCCCCCAGAGCACATCGTAACTAACTAAATCAAATGCTTTAGAGAGGTCGAGGAAGCAGGCATACACCGGCGTCCTGCGACTAGTATAGTATTGGACAGTATGCTTGACAGCTAGTATAGCACTTTCAGTTGATAGCCCGGGTCTAAACCCGAACTGTGCGTCATGTAATTTCAGGTACTTTTGAAGCAAAGAGTCAAGCATACTGTCCAAAACCTTGGCAATGGTAGTAGCAAGAGAGATCGGTCTATAATTCCCCTTGTCCGATATGTCTCCTGTCCTATTCTTCACAATTGGTACCACAACGGTCTTCATAAGGTCAGCCGGTAAATACGCATGATTGAGACAAATTGTGAAGAACATGGAGAGGAGACCGGGCAAGTGGATTCCTGCATGTCTAAGGTGCTCGATACTGAGCCCATCGTGCCCGGGTGACTTGCCTCGCGTCATGCCTTTAATTGTAGCGCGGACTTGATTCGCAGTCATTAGCAAACAAGGTTCATCACCCCGCACCATGAACTAATGGTCACGACTTTTTCATTCTCTGTTAAAGCATTATGCTGAGAGCATACTTTCATATTATGGAGCAGAAAGATTCAAATGTGTTGACGGGGCTCAAGTCTTGTCTTTGGACTTAAAGTCTAACGGCATCCCAACTAAACTAACACGGGTGACTACCCCATCACTAGCAACTACATTGCTGGTGCGCAAAATGGGAATAGAATTGTTGCGCAAATTTTGGTGCTCTAAAAGTTGGCGCGCAAAATGGGAATATTTCGTTGTATGCTCAATATATTTCCAGGGAGACAGCGGCGGTCCCCTTATGTACCAGATGTCCAGCGGCCGTTGGACGTCCGTCGGCGTGGTGTCGTGGGGCGTGCGGTGCGGCGAGCCCAACCACCCGGGCCTGTACACTCGTGTCGACAAGTACCTGCAATGGATCGTTGAGAATGCACTTTTCTAGACGCTATTACAGTAAGGTCCACAGAGTGAGGAGGCGTTTTCTGAACGTTTAGAAAAATAACGTCGCCATCTTATAATTCAGAAAAAAAGTTAATCTAGAGAAAATTAAAGCATTTATTGATAGGTACTTAAAATTTACTTTCCTCGCTGGAATGTCCTGTAAGACTCTGTTATTTACTACATTCTTTTAGTTCAATTTTCATGAAACTATAAAAACCCTTTTTGTAGGTACCTACTATACTGTAGTACTTTAATCGGTGTATCTATTAGGTGTTGAGATATTAAGAAAATATACTTATTTAGTAACTTATAGTTTTTATGGTATACCACATCTCGAAAACTATTGAGAATAGTCTAATGCCTCTGCAATATTATAATTATTATCAATTCAAACCGTTGTTTTCTTTTAACCATAATTTGAACAATTACCATGTCTGAAATTTATGAGAAAGTATAAAATGTATGTAGAGCTGGCCAAAGCAAACAAAACATTACGATACATTTTCTTCATCCTTTCACACGCATTGTCGTAGCTCTAAACTAAATCACGTTTGAATCGAGCAATGAATGCATTGAGACAATCATCAAATTGAGCAGAACTGTGCCAAGGAAACAATAATTGAGTGATAGATTACAACTATCAAACATCACTGTGGGAGCGCGTGATTTTCACTCGGGGGTCCATAGTTGGGTGGATACGTACTTTAGTTTGTACATTCTGCTAATATCATAAATGCGAAAGTTTGTATGAATGTATGGTATTATATGGTATTATATTATTATTGTCCAGTAATATTTATTTTATTTATATACTATACTTAGTATAGATGTTTGCTACTCTTCAATGTTATTATTATACTAGCCGACCGCCAACAGCTTCGCCTGCTTTTTTTTCATAAAATATAGCCTATAACCTTCCTCAAGAAATGGACTATCCAACACTGAAAGAATTTTTTTAATCGGACCAGTGGTTCCTGAGATTAGCGCGTTCAAACAAACAAACAAACAATCAAACAAACAATCAAACTCTTCAGCTTTATAATATTAGTATAGATATCAGAATAAGCCATGGGCAACTTCTTATCGCGGGAAAAAACTACTATAAATAAATAAATATTGCTGGACAATTCTAACAGCAAGGTCTAGCCCAATATCTAACCACAGAACCAACATAATATAATGTATAATTGATCTGACTATAAGTTACTATAGGTACTATAAGCTTGAACCTAATTATAAATTGAAATAAAAATTGAATATTATTTTAACCAAAGCTTCTTTTTAGCTTCCGCTACATTACGTGCTTTAAAATTTATCTTAACCCAGAATCTAGTAAAAACTAAAAACAATGACCGTTTTGGAAGCAAGGAGACAAACTGTTTAATTTTTTAGCGTCCAGCCGCGGGGTTTAGCAATTACATACGTGACTTGCGCGCTAATGGAGTTCTACTGAATCAAAGAGTGGGTAGAATTGACCATCACACTACAATAACTCCGGGCTTTGAAATGACGTTTATGGATAAACCGCTAAGATGAGCTGTGTGTTGTAGGTGGCCTGTGTCTGTGCATTCGACACAGCAAATAAACTTTTCACTGATTTAAGTAATCTTTTGTCCTCGTAGGCTTTGCAAAATGTTTTTCATAGTTCAATTTTGATGTTTCCTAATATAAGGTGAACGACATGAAGTTGTTATTATGTAACTAAAAATAAATGATACGTATAGAAAAAAAATGTTTTGGAGACATTTGGTTTGATAATTAATTAAATAAATACTGGACAATTCACACAGCAACATTTAGTTCCGTGGTAAGCTCTAAGCTTTTGTTGCGGGTGCTAGGTTTCTGTCTGATATAATATACTTACCTACATAACACTGTATCAATCTTATAACTTAAACATTCGTAAGTAATTGTTAAAATTTATTCGTAGCAAACCAGCATAGTGATTAAACATCCTAATCTGAAACCTATCGAGAAGTTGCACAAAATCGGAAACGATTACTATTATCTTGATTCCAATAAGGCTTTATTCACCGATATTGAATCGTTAAATCCGGCTTTATCTAACCCAACTCTACTAAAACTACGATCGATTCCATGTGTCGCGGAACCGGAATTTATATGGATTCAAAAACTTTTTGCGCGGGCAACAAACTCGCCTGTTCACTGGAGCTGAATGAAAACAAAATCTTGCAGTATTGAATAATGTTAGGACGAAAAAACACGTTTTAATGTTCAAATACTACCTACGTGCATCCCAATTTATTTATCAACGAATCCCGTTGAGGGCATCCGTTTGATAAAACTTTCAAAGAGCCATTCAATTTTACGTATTCGTTTTGGTTGCCTACAGCTTACCTAATTTTTTTTGTCTTGGTCATTGTTTTGCCTGGTTTTTTATTCAAGAAGCTAACTGACCTTGTCTTGTCCATCCTAAGATAAGATCTAGCCTTGTCAAGAAACAAAGAGGCACTAATACCCACCCGCCTCAGTGGTCAGTCAATGTTATAAATACCAGACATACCAACTGTATAAGATCTAAATAAATACATAAATTTGCGCAGGATCTGTAATAATTTTGAGGTTTAATGATTTCAACAATGCAACTCATGCACTTTTGTGTCAGGTTATATGAAACTTGAAATATCATTAGTCATATACGTGACATGTTTTTTAAAAGTTACCATAAAATTATAGTTACCGGAAGACATAAGTTACTTATTATTTTGATTGTATAGAGCTGGAACTCCAATGAATAGTCACATTTTGAAATCTTTAGTTTTAAGTTCCTAATGTATATCGTCAAAATGCATTTTTGTCGATTAAATAATTTGAGCTATGTTTAAGTCAGAATTTTCAGTTATAATGACGATCCATTATTGAGCAGCATGTCTATAACAATGATAACGAAGAAAAAGATAAATTCTTTAAGAATATAATAAATTTTACTATCATAGTCTCAAACATAAAATGTAAAATTTAGATAATCTAGTAAAAGTCGGAGAATTTGACATTAAAAGCATTTAAAAGATAAAAATAAACAACCAGCCATCAACATGTTAATTAAATGTATTATCTAAGGATAGATCACGATTACAACAATAAATACCTATAAAGCTTCTGGTTTACAACTATTTATGATTCTTGTTCAGACGTTGTGATATAATGAGTAATCTGTATACTTTATGCTAATTATTATTTACGTGGATTACATAGGTGATACTAAGTTGCATGGGAACTAGAGCTATTAAAATTATGTTGCCTAATTAATAAGGTATGTTTAGTTTAACCTATTACAAAGAAAATTCTATAAACCGTTTTAATTTATTTCGTTTTAGTTTAAGAGTCTTATAGTATTCCGTTATGTACCTTATCTAAACCAATTATAATCCCAGAACTGGGATGATTTTTTGGGAACGTTTTGAAGCGGATTAGCTCTTTGAAGTGGCAATGGGCTGGCCATCTAGCGAGGAGAACGGATGGCTGACGGGGCCGAATAGTTCTCGAGTAGAGACCACGGATCGAGAAACGCAGCTTCGGACGTCCACCAGCAAGATGGACAAATGACCTCGTCAAAGCTGGCAGTTCACGGTGCAAGCTGCATCCGACCGTAATACCTGGAAACCATTAAGGGAGGCATATTTCCTGTAGTGGACGTCCGATGGCTGAAATGATGATGATGTTTGGTAAGTACCAAAGCTCTCCTTTTCCATCCCAACTTGAAACTGCAGACCTGGATGGTGTTTGGAAACTAAGCTGGCTCGGTTTCGCGTATAACTATAGTTATACGCGAAACCTATTCTTAGTATTATCTAACGTTTATAAACGTTAGATAATACTAAGAATAGGTATCTGATTCTTATGAGTTATGGCCTCGTAAAATCATGAAAATGATGAATGACACTTAACCATTTACTAGTTTGATTGCAACCAGATTCATAAAAGGTAACGCAATAATGCGTAGGATAAGACAAATTAAATTATATACGCGTTTCCAGTCATTACAAACATAATTTAGGTTAACGAGTCAATAGTATCTAAAGTACCTAATCGGGACTTAAACATATAATAATTGTATGATTCTTAAATTTTTCAAAATTTGTATACCTACTTACTTATTTTGTTAAACCCTTATATGTCGATGTGGCCTAGGATGAAACACAAGTGTCTAGAAAATACCTATTCACCTTAGACTTCAAGAGATAGACCCAGATTATAGGATTCAGGAAAGACAGACAATCCGCTTTAAACCAATTCAATGACGACGGAACTATTTTTAATTGTAATAAATGAACAATTAGACCAACCGTTAATCCAATCTTATAAACATTTATATCTATACATATTGCCCATTGTTAAGAGCCTTACCTTGCCGCCGGATCTGTCCACATAGCCACGAGCCAAAATAATAAGTTTGACATGTAGAGCTCATTATGCTATTTGCCTACTTGAATGTCGGTTATGAATGCACATGTTATGGGCGTGGAGATTCCAATAGCTAACTATTTGATTAGCATACAGACTAAACAATTGGTTTAACCATAGGAATGTGGGAGCGGCCGAGGAGTTTTTTTATTTGTTTTTTTTTCCTAGGGATAAAATATTCAAAAGATATTTACACAGGAGTTAAACAACTCTCGACGTTTCGACCACAACAAGAGCAGTCTTTATCAGTCTCCTGTGCAAATACGTGAGTAATTCCCGTTTTTAAAATGAATTGTATAACTCACGAAAATTTTGAAAGTGAAATATTCAAAAGATGCATATTCGGTAAAAAAAATTAATTTCACCAATGTATGAACCTACACATAATTGGGTAAAATAACTTAAACTTAATAAAAATTTTATGTTAACATTTGAATACTCATTATTTATTAATTCTAAGTTAAATACTGCTACACAACCAAAGTACCTAGCAAAAAAGTACCTACTAGGTACGTACTATATAAATAATTACAAATCATCTTATTATTCACATTTTCTTATCTACAAAGAAGGCTACTTCCGAAAAGTTTCTACTTTCATACTGGAGTATGTAACTCCTTGAAAATCTATGGCGATCATGCTTAGTCTGGTTTATGGTCTCATAAGACATCTTCCGTGACCTGTTCTCCGCACTCTTCAACAGCTCGCAGCATCTCCAGGACCTGCTCCTCATCCAGGGTGGGGTGGAAGGGGAACGCCAGTCGGAAAAAGTTCTTATAGTGACGGAGTGGGGAATATGCGACCATGAGGCGGGAACTTAGCACTAGGAGTTCTTTGATTTTTGGCGTAACCTGGGAAAAATTATTTATTTTATTAAGGTTTTAACAACATGCCAATTATAATATACAGAATCCCTCTTGTGGGATTCTGTATAATAACCAAGCTTATCAAGCATAATGATAGCTATGCTACCCTAATGAAAAAGCACATTTTATTCAATTGTTTTTCTAGGCTCAATGACGGTTTTCAATATCTACACAGATTTTACGACGGACGCTGAAGTGAAGACATAGTTAGATTTAGAAAAGGATTCTGAATGATTATCTTGCAATTTTTAATAACACGTTTTTTTATTTTATAAGGTGAGCATTTAAACCTTCCTTTGACTACTACAAACATTTCTATAGCAAAATCAGCTAAATCGGCCCAGCCCTTTTCGAGTTTTAGCGAGATTAACGATTATCAATTAATTTTTATATAGAAGAAGAACATAGATAGGTTTATCATAGTGTAGCTAACGCCTATTCAATTACCTTGTGCATAGTATTCCACCAGTCTTCACTTTCCTCCTTTCCCCTCATGAACTTGGGTATATACCAGAAGCAGACATTGGGGCACTGCAGCTCCGTGATGACCAGCTTGAAGCCAGCCCGAGAGGATACAGCCTGGAGGCAGAACTCTGCGGCGGCCATAGTCCGGTCTGCCAGCTGGTTAAAGCCGCTGTCACCGCGAGCCTTCCACATTACCCAGAGTTTGAAGGCGTCTGTCTGGAAGGGTTATTGTACATTTGCCACAAAGTTAATTCGTCATGAAAAAAAGGATGTGTAAATTCGTCATATATGTCTTTCCGTAGAGACAGCAGGAAAATCATTTAATAAGTAGGATATAACAAAATTGATGTTTTCACACTCATTGATAGTTTTAAATAAAATTCCATATAAAGATATTAAAATATGACGTTTCATATGTCACTAATATAAATAGGCAGTAACTTTTCAAACGCGGGTATAAATGTTCATTTATAAGGCTGCGTTGCAAAAAGCTAGTTTAAAATATTTTTATGGTGGGAAATTAAATAAAAGTGATAAAATGTGGGTACCTATGCGCGAAGTGTGTGACACATCAATAGGATCTATATACATTGATAGAATATTGGTTCGGTACACGTAGGTCCTATATCATACAAGTAAAAGCGGTTTCGTTGAATAGTATCACACTTCTCGACATAGATTTCACTTGAAACCACAACGCATTGTAAACAATACCACTGACAATACTCTCCAACTAATTCTTGAATATTATGTTTAAGTGTTGTCTACTATAATAAATTGCGAATAAGTCAACTAACCTAAGTTCTTGTGTTTTTGTCATTCACATTGATATATTAGTTAGAAACTTCGAAGAAAGCTCGAGTAAGCCTGGCAAACTTTGCTTTATTTACCTTTCTCCCACACTGTACACTCTTGTCACCCGTGTCATAGCTGATATCATAGAACTTGTCCTGTTGGAAGAGGTACTTGGCGGCGGCGGAGTTGGCTTCATGCAGGAGACCCTTGTCCCTGATTAGAAACACGGAGCACTGCATTGGAGCGCCTGCCATCTTGTGCGGGTTCCACGATATGGAATTTGCTCTGAGAATTTCATTAGGGTTATTTTGTATCTTTTTTGGCTTTTGACTGTATTGATAGTGCTAGGGATGTTATCACACACAAGCACCACCTACGTATTGCGTCTTATGACGCTATCGATGTTTGTAAATGATATAGGTAGGTAAAGAAATAACTGACTGAAAATGGCGTTCACTCTTCCTGATACTAAGCGAAGAGAGTAAGATCCTTAGTATGTTCCTCGTTTTGTATGAAATAGTATGGAATATAAAAAATATTTACTAGTCTTACCAGTATTCCTAGCCGCATTGTATACAATTCATGTCAAAAAACACTTACCTCTCAATTCCTTTTAGCCGGTGACGATATTTTTTCGATAAAATTAAACTTCCACCCCAACAGGCCTGAAAACAAATTATTAAGTATTAAAAATAAAAGAAATAAAAGCAAAAAGAGTCTCTCCGGCGGGGAATCGAACCCCGGTCTCCCGCGTGACAGGCGGGGATACTTATCACTATACTACCGAAGACTTGTTAAGAAGTGTTGAAATTACAGAATAGTCCTTTTATTATAAAGATGCTTCTTGAAAATGTTCTAAAATTAACTGTATGTATACTCATAGGAAGAATGTTATTGCTTTGGATTTGAGAATATCCAAATACGTACCTACATTATTATAAAAAAAATAATATTCAGCTCATTATATCCCGCGTGTGACTCATAATTATGTGGGCAGCGTGGTGCCGGCTTGGAATAGTACCACCCCATATTTTCCCGTCTATGATTACCATCTCGTCTGCATACTGTAGTGGAATAATAAATATATTTTAAAATACTTACCTACAAACTTTAGTACTAACTAACACTAGTAGCATAGACTAAATGTTAGTCTATGCTAGTAGTAAGTACTCACATCAACATGAAACCAGATGCCATATTCCTCACACAGCCCAGCTATCCCCTCCAGCTCATCAATCGCCCCCAGGACTGTAGTCCCGGCTGTTCCGTTCACCAGCAGGGGCTGTCTCCCGGCCGCTATCTCCTCCTGGATCGCTCTGGCCAGCTCGCTCGTCACCATCTGTCCTTGCGCGTTGGTCGGGACGAAACGCACGGCTTCCGTGCCGAAACCTAGCCAGTGGGCTGCTTTGCGGATTGAGTAGTGGCTCTGGAAATAGATATACTTAATAGAGAAAAATTGAGTTATTGCAAAACTTATTGAAGAAAGGGAAAAACGTGTCATAGATTATGAATCAATTGAATAATTATAAATCAAATCACTTTATTTTGAGTAACATGGAATACCTATGCCGACAGCTTCGCTTGCGTTTTTTACGTTACCTAGTTAAATCTATGTGGATGCAAGCTGCATCCGACCGTTATTGTATAGCTGGAAGTCATGTAGGGAGGCATATGTCCAGCAGTGTACTAAAATGGCTAAAATGATTATGATGACATCTTCTCTTAAGTAATATTTTAATTACTAGAATTATAGATTGTATGTCCTAAATTAATGGAAAAAAATTGTTGAGTCATATAAGTAACATTCTCCATTACCTACCACCTGAATGTAACACAATTTTACAATAAATTTTTCTTTATCTTTATCTCCGAACCATACTCACATCTTCAGAAGTAAACAACACGACATCAGGCAGCGCCCGCATGCCCTTCGTCTTGACCTGGGGGTAGGCCCGGTACCGCGCGGCCACAATGCCGTACAGGAGTGACATACTGCCTCCAGGACTGAAGATGCCGTCTCCCTCGCACAGACCGAATAGCTCCAACATGTGCTGCAGCAGCTTCAGTTCTATGAGCGTGAATGCTGGCGCTACATCTCCGAACCATACTCACATCTTCAGAAGTAAACATCACTACATCAGGTAGCACCCGCATGCCCTTCGTCTTGACCTGGGGGTAGGCTCGGTACCGCGCGGCAACGATGCCGTACAGGAGAGACATACTGCCTCCGGGGCTGAAGATGCCGTCTCCCTCGCACAGACCGAACAGCTGCAACATGTGCTGCAGCAGCTTCAGTTCTATGAGCGTGAATGCTGGCGCTACTTCGAATGTGTATCTGGAATTTATAAATAACGATCACCAAGTCTGCATCCGACCGTAATACCTGGAGGTCATTAAGGGAGGATGTCCAGCAGTGGATGTCCGATGGCTAAAATGATGATGATGATCACCAAAGGGGTTGGAATGTTATTCTGGCATATCAAGAAATAATGGATCTTAATTAATGTTACCTAAATTACTTTTTAGTGTAGAAAATAAAGATTACCAAAGGGTAGAGAACTAGCTTTGAGATTTTTTTTCGTGTATTTTCCCGTGGAAATTGGAATGTTACGAGTATTCTGGCATATCAAGAAATAATTGATCTTAATTACTGCAAGTTTCTTTATAAATGAAATAAAAAGAAACATCTACTTATAGTTTTCAAAATTTTGATCATTTGACTTATCCATCCTTCCATTCCATTATTTTTTGAGTCCATCATATTTTTTACTGGAGTGCGAATCGCGTAAAAAATAACCTAAGCGCCATACATTACGCCTACATTGTACCTACAGTCACAGCTTAAATAATACTATAACGTATTTTATTTATTTAAGAAACAGTTTGATAATTACTTACTGGCCAGTATTAAAAGCCTCAGAGATCCAGGCGCCGGACAGTCCATAAGGGTCGGTGGGTCCAAACAGCTGGTTCTTAAACGTGGCCTTGTTGGTCCTGACGCTGTACTGGAGGACCTTCCGCACGCAGGACTCCAAGGCATCGTTGTCGAGCCCTACTCTTACGTCGAGGTCGAGGATTTTCTGGAACATTCAAGAAGAAATAAGACTAACTTTATGCAGCAGGGTTAGTCTACTATATCAAAGATTTTTATGACGATATTGTAAGTGTTTGGTTTACCAATTTATGATTATTGAGGTAAGTAACTAATGAACCTTCATTATGTCACCTGCCGTAACTACAATTTATTTATACTATAATCACCTGTAGGGCGGATAAACATAGGTACATACAATGTACGTTTTGGGTGAATAAATATAAGTGAATGATTTAAACATTTAAATTAGCTTGCAAATTATAGCCTTATCTAACCACTAATTCGCATTCGAATATTTCGAATATTATCCATTAGAACGTGATTTGACCCCATCTAAGTAGCATGTATCTAGTAGTTACTTTAGTATCTATGTATCTGTCTGCCGTCGACAAAAGTGTCTGGTTTTGGTCATTATCTAAGAGTAATGCACTTTGTTATTTTATCAGCGTACGCTGATAATGGTTGGTTTACCTACAATGCAATTTTTAGTTAAGGTTAATGTAATTTAAAATTGGATCTAGGAATGTAAAATGAATTTTGAACTAAGGTACATATTCCATTAATAAATATCCAATAATTCGCAGATTGTAGAATAATTAAATTATGTACCTAGTTGACGATGCAATATATAATTTATTAATTGACTGGCCATTGCCCCTAATTAAGTAGGTATATCTAATACCTAATTTATCATTTTAAAGTAAGTACATAAATGTTAAAATTCATCCTAAATATTATACTACCTACATCTATAATAATCTCGAAAGTTTCTGAGTATTTAACGTTATAAATACTAAAACGTAGGTACCTAACATGCAAAAATTTACGGAAAAATCCATTATTACGCGAGCAAAGCAAGAACAGAAATCTCAATAAAATATTCAAAACAAAACAATCAGAATATTCACCTCTAACTCTTTAGGATGTTTGAACTGTATAAGAGGAGTTTCATGTCCAGATTCCTCCTTCACTATTTGTGGCACTTTATCGAGAAACGAAAAACCTTCGTGATCCATCGTGATGTGTCAGCCTTTGGGAAGTGACTGGGTCAATGGTCTAACCACGACTGCGCTCTGCCAACGTTGTATGACAATGTGTACCTTATAGCTGTATTTATTTGTTGTTATTTTAATCCGTTACCGGCACATGTAGATAGTAGATAGTATTATTTAATCTGTCGTACCGGTAACCAAGCTACATATTAATATGACATTGTTATCATTGCATAGGATTGATTAGATAGACCTCGGTGACATAAGACAATAAATATAGAGGTTATGCAAGTTTCACCTACTTTTAATTGTTCAGACAAATTAATCTTGAAGCAAAATTATTAGAATGACATTGAGGATCGTTTTAGGTTAGCGGGACAAGAACATATGTGCCGGTCTATGAATAGTACTGCCCCTCTTCTCCGCGGGTGTCGTCAACCGACTCTGTATGGGTAGATAATTTAAACCGCACTATCGTTCGCAATGATGAAATAGGTAGCTACATGTATTTTAATATTCTTAATCGTTCTTCAACAACAATGCGGAAACCGCCAAGCGCCTTAATATAAAAATCTTCAACCAGTCTGTATTGCTTGTGCTAACATCCTGAGTAGCTCAAAAAACTATTGCAAGAGCTTTAGTGGGGGTTTCTCCACGGGATCGAATGAGGGAGGCAATGATAAGTAGAAGTTACGACGGTCACCGATATTGCCAAGCGGATTTGATAATTTTGGCATCTCAAGTGACAATAGGCCTTTATAGCGTGTAGAACAGATGATGATGATTTATTTTGTTTCGTGCACGAGTAAATTTTGTACAAAAAATTGTTAAGGTTATGTAGAGAACACTCAACAGGCTCTAAAACTAGTATATCGCCCAAATCAAAATACTGTAGGTACCTACAAACCGCCGGTAACACGACAAGAAAATTTTAGTCACGATTTCATAATTTGGGAAGATATTATGTCCTATGATTATGTACTCGTATTAAAGATCTAGTTTTGGTTGGATTTTATCTTTGAAAATGATTACCCAATTGAGAATATTATTGAAATCTCAAATGATGAAATAATGTTAGATTTGCCATCAATGCGAAATAATTATTTTGGTCGAAAGTGATAAACTAATGAATGTGTATTAAGAAATTCTTCCTTGGTTTCAATGTGGTTTCAATTGATGACGCAATGGATCTGAAACCTTGTACTTACCTACTTTCCTATACCCAATACTTTGAATCGGGCACAAAAAGGATTTAAACGCCACCGCCAACTTCGTCATCAAAATAATTCTTACCCTAGTAAGAAAGAGATGACGAGATCGAAGCTTTGTAAAGATTGTTTGACAAAATTAGGAAACTATCGAGACCCAATAGATTACAAATCACATGTCAGGTATTAAGTTAAAGCGATCGTTCAAAACAATAATCAAAATTCTTGTGCTAGTTTCAAACATGTTAAAATGAATTTCGGCAAAACGCGCCATCGATCTAGACGAAACTCTTTAAATTTTGGTTCTGCTGAGAAATGGAGGAATGCCAGAAAACGAACTATCTCCAAAAGAAACCCTTTAAAAGGCGAGAACGATACAGATGATGATGAACCTTTATATGAAGAGATAAAGGACTGGGTACAAGACTTTTTACAAAATAAGACATCACCGGAATATAACAAGACTGATCAAGATGTAGAAGTACATTTGAACCAAAGACAGACTTTGATAATATCTACATTGGTTCCCGATGAAATATTGATGATTGAAAAGTTAGTTGAATAAAACCTACAATGGCAGAACAATTAATAGGTTAGGTACTTTATGGGAAGTTATTTCAATGCCTATATCTTTTAAATTATTTATGTAGTACCCGTAACACATGCTTGATACTGAGGTTCCACGGGGATAGATATAATATGTTGTAGATTTAACCTATTTATTTACAAATATTATTAGTATCGTTTTGATGATATTTCAATTTAATCAGAATTGTTATTTTAGTTTTAATCACAAAGAACCGAAGCGGTTCGTTGGGGTTCTTCTTATGGCAGACGTGTCTGGATACACAGCGTTATCAGAGAGATACAACAATACTGGAAAAGGTGGTACTTACAGACTCACTGTCACTCTAAACACCTACCTCGGATCTCTAATAGAGCTCATTTATAGCCACGGTGGCGATATTTTAAAATTTGCAGGTGACGCGTTTTTAGCGCTATGGAAAACTGACAAACGAACATTTCTTTGTCACACGATTCACAAAGTTATAGCCTGTGCTTTGTTGATTCAACACTCATACTCGTCGTACGAGACAGACGTGAAAGTTAACCTAAGAGTGAAACTTGCCATTTCTGCCGGAAATCTCTTGTTTGCTCCAATCGGCGTCGGCCTAGATATGAACTATGTTATTATAGGGCTCCCCGTCTTGGAAGCTAAGGCTACGGAAAGTATGTGTTCTTCTGGGGAGGTTAAACTAGCTAAAACAGCCTGGGCACACTGTTATTCTAGAAATTACGATCACATCATTCACGAAGATGGCCATGTCACGATCAAGTCCATACTTTACGATCCACACGATAGTGATGTGAGCAAACCATTTCTTGGTTTTAATGCTTTAGTAAAACAAATCAAAAGCCCTTTAAATGCAATGGAGAATCTTCCGGAATTCCTATTCGAGCCGAGTCAGAATTTGAGCCAAGTAGAAGTATCAAAAAAGACTGAATTACTGAGCCTCCGTAAAACTATCTGCGTTGCAGAAGAAAAAAATCTTGGTTCTGAAATCCGCAAGTTTATGATCAGGCCAGTCCTGACTCAAATTGACGCTCACCAGCCGCTTGAGTATCTGACTGAAATGAGACAGGTGTCTATCTTATTCTTAACCCTCAAACCAAAAGATTGTCCATTTTTGCAACTAATTACCATAGTTAATAATGCATACCAGATAACTTGCGAAATTGTGTACAAGTCTATGGGATGTGTGAACAAAATAATACTTTTTGATAAAGACGTTATGATACTTGTTGTATTCGGAGTCCGCGGTTTCAAGCACGAGTCAGAAGCTCAAGCTGCCTTAAAATGCGGTTATAGCATAAAAAAGTCAGTGTCCACTCTTGATGGTGTTCTTGAAGTATCTATTGGTATAACAACGGGCCAAGTTTACTGTGGCGTCGTAGGACATCCGCTTCGAAGAGAATTTACAGTAATTGGCGCCATTGTCAACAAAGCAGCTAGACTAATGTGCGGGTTTCGGAATAAAGTCACATGCGATGAAACAACTTACATAAAAAGCAAAATGTCAAATAATGGCTTTACTTTACAACAGGAAACCGAACTTAAAGGTATTGAACAAAGCGGAAAAATATATGAATATACAGAAGACATTCGAAACAAAGAGTTATATGATATACCTGTTATGCCACCTCTGCTAAACAGAAAAGACGAAATGGATTACTATCGAAATTGGCTAAATTCTAACCAAACATTTAGAGATTTTGATGCTTTATTGATAGTGGGAGAACCACGTGTTGGAAAAACTAAATTATTAGAATGGATGATAAGATATGCAAAAAATGCTGAACATAACACAAGCCTAGTCACATTAACAACAATACATTCTGCAACACCATACTTGGCATTTAATCAAATTATGAATCAAATATTAAAAATCACAGAACCTGTTATAGGCTTCATGAAAGAAGAAAAAATTGTGTCAATGATAAAAGATTCCATGGATGATTTGTGTTACCTTAATCCAATTATGAACGTGCGTTTCGCCTACAATGATACAGTTCATTCCCTTGATGAAAACAGACGTAAAGAAATTGCAAAAACTTTATTTATGAAAATTATAATGGGACTTCAGGAAACTCATCTCGTATTTATTGATAATTTACAAAATTTAGACGCTTTTTCTTGGGATTTTATATCATTAATGTTCCGCTACACAAAAATATTTACAGTTTTGTCTGTAACTAAAGGGAAGTTCGGTGCCATACAAGAATGGCTTTATAATGTTTTTGTGAACAATAGTATCAGAAAAATGGTTTTAGGACCATTACCATCATCCTTAATTCCAGCTTTAGCTTGTCAGATTTTGGACGTCAACGCTGTACCGAAAGATCTTTGCGATGCTCTCGTGTCTAAAAGCAACGGTATGCCAGGCCTTGTGGAAGGCTTTATTATTCATTTATTTTCGAACGGTGCACTTGACTTTAAGAAAATTCAATACAACGAAAAAGATGAATGGAATGAAGATGATTTACAATATCCCGACCACGATTTATTACATCCACAAGCAGTAGATATAAAAAAACAAGAAACACTAGATGACTTTTTAGAAAATGACGACACAGGAGATATAAATATTTGTATAGTAACCCAAAAAGATGAACTTAATGCTGATTTTAATGTACAAAATTTAGATACACTTATAATGATACAAATTGATTCCTTAACACCATATCAACAACTGTTGTTAAAAATTGCATCAGTCATTGGAAATGTGGTATCCAGACATATTTTAGAAAGTATTATGTATGAAAATAATCCAGTAACAACTGCGAAGGCTATTAAAAGATTATTTGCAATGCGTATATTATCCTGCGCTTCATCGAGTAGTAGAAAAACTAAATACCAACGTAACGGTGCTTCAGACATTACTCAAGAATCAACTGCAGAGTTTAATTTGACATGCGATTGTTCTTTCGATTACGACCCAGAAAATATGGAAATGCTGCCAAAATACGCATTTTGCAAATTAATAAAATTTAAAAACAAAAATTCAAGAAAAACATGCTACGAATTACTGCCTCTTAATCAGAAAAAGGAATTTCATTCCAGAGTAGTCAATTATTTGGAAAATAATAAACATAAATGTCCTAGCTGCGGAGGAGGTATTATGGTAGTACAGTCTATCTTGAGCGTTGTATCACCGGCATCTTCTATTAGCAGTTCCATAGCTGAACAATTTTCCCCGAATGATTCTCAAAGTTCTGATGTAGAAGAAAATGAAATAAAAACCTTATCACATGGTTCTGAAAATATTAATACCAAACTAGCTGATCCGCTGATGGACAAACTTCAAAGATCAAAAAGTGAAGAAATTATAAATAACACAAGACAACCTTATGATAGCAAATATATATCCAATCTAAAGAAACAGTATAATTCTATTTTAAAAAGTATGAGTAGCGAAAAACAAAGTGAAACTGCACGAAGATCAAAACGAGTCACTATTCCTGATGCTAACTTAGACATACATTGGCAAATAAATATACCATTCAACGATATCAGTATATTTAAAATGGTACGGGAGGTGATAGAGGCTGAGCACACAAAAGATTGGCATAATTTAGGTATAATAGACAGTAAGGATGACTTATTAATGGAAAGGCAAGAAAAAAATAACAATAGAAGATCACTCTGTATAAAATTAGAAGAAGGAGTTTCAGAAACTGATTTCAATCAGTGTACTTGTGCCGATTTACGTATCACTATTTATGAACAACTGATAAACCACGCAATACAAGCAGAGTTAAAGAACAAAGCAATAGAGTTTCATTTAGCATACTGTTATTTAAATCTTTTGTCCAATAATTATGAGGTCGTATTTCCCAGTCTTGATGAAGCTGAAAAAATGTGTTTGGACGAACATGCATTATTTCAAGTATTAGTTAAAAAACGATATTTAGCAAAGCTATACTCACTTCGAGCCGCTGCCTGTATAATGAGTGGAAGAGTTCCGCTTGCTAAACTCGCTCTGGAGCAAGCCATGAAAATTTATAGAACACATTTCGAAGTCGCTGGGTTTTCACAAGTTAAAAATGCCATGCATTCCATTACCAAAAGAAAAGCATACCGCGACAACAAAATAGCTATGTTATCGGATTCTATTTACTGTCTAAATATTTTAACACTTCTGAGCTGTATGACAGGAGAGCACCGTCAAGCAAAACTATCATCAGCGCGAGCCTTACAAATCATTCGTGATGTGGAATGTCCTTTTGTAGATATATGTGATACGTACAGCAATGCTATTGATTTAGAGCTCGAAAGAGGAACACCCGAAAACACATCTGAATTAGAAAAAATGGCGAGTATAACTATACAAAAATTAGACAAGACTATTCAAGCTGAAGAACTTTATGCAGTCGGGAAGCTTTTTATGGTGTCATTCCGGGCACGCTTAGCGAGAGGTCAGCTCGCCCCAGCCATCCGCTCAGGCTTGCGCTCTATAGCAATCAGCCATTTTCTTCGAGCCAACAATGTTACTATGGACTTGTTACCCGATTTATTCTATACACTCCTTTCTAAAAAGCGAATTGAAGAAGCCATTGATATTGTGAAATTATCAGTAACTTTGGGAGATGAACAGGTTTCAGACTGCGAGACTTGGTACTATGCCCTTTGCATGGACATGATATTGGATGCTGGATTCCAATTAGAAAACCCAAATGATATAAGTCGCTTCGCTGAGTTTTCGATAAATAGAGGAAAGGCTGCTGGTAATAGCAGACGACGGTTGGTAGTGGGGCTATGGACCTATTGGCTTAGGTCAGACATGGAGAAGAAAGCCCGGCGGTTTGAATCTGAGGCATTGAGTTGGACAGCAAATGACTCTGATGACGGCTCTATGTGCAATCTAATATCCTCCTTGCGATTAGCTGAAGCAATGTTAGAAAGCTTGGCCAAGAAAGTTGACGACTTGAAAAAGGTTTGTTTGTCTCCAACGTTCTTAAGTTTCTTTTAAGAATCGTAATACGTAAAATAATATAGGTAAATATTTGAACATGAAACGGGTAATATACCATGATTTAAATGTTTTTGAGAAAATATAGGTAAGTAGGTATGTAATAATAAATATTGTTTAACTAGGTATTTACTAGAAATCTGATATAGGTACCTGTACCTACCTACTTAGATATCTAAGGCAGACCAGAAAGTTTTCTTAAGTACTGCTGCGGCGCAACGACCCGAAGTGCATCTTAGGCTTCGACACGCCTGATGGGCTGAAAGACGGTTGGAGATCTAATAATGTATTTATATAGGTACAAAACAATCTTACTTTCAGGTAGTAGATCTAATGGAGTTGCGGTCTATAGCTGAAAGAGAATTGGTCAGATTGGAGAAGGAGGTTCGTTTGATGCGCACTATCTACCCGCGTTGGATGTTGTTGAAAGCTAACTGTCTAAAGCTCTCTGGACGGACTCAAGCAGCGTTAACGCTTTTCAATCAGGTACAACTTTAACTTATATCACACATTGGTACTAACAGTGTAAGCTTTTTTACCCGACTGCGCCAATAGGCGGATAATAATTTTCAAGTGTAGGTGTAACTTGAAAATTATTACCTAACTATAACGCGTAAAACCGTTTAGACCGTTTTCGTATTTAAAAAGATGTACCTATTTAGTTTCAGGTTTATTAGGTAGCTGTTTAGGCTCTAGTTCGTCCCAAAAAACAACATAGGTAATGATTTTCGAGTGTATTAGTTAGGTGTAGGTAGGTAACACATCACACTCGAAAATCATTATCAGGCGGATAATTCTTAAGACTTGACATATTTTTCCTTAGGCGTCAGAAGAAGCGCGTCGGATCAACAATAATTTAGAAGAGGCCTTAGCAAAAGCCGCCACGACAAAGTCTGTGTTCTGGATCCAGAACGCCCGAGCCAGCTGTTTCATGGATTGGCAAGCGGGAGCTGAGCACGCTCGAAACTCTTGGTACCAGATCATGTACACGATTACAACGGCAAGGCGAACTTAACTGTACTGGTGTATACATTTTATCAAGTAGTTTAGATAGGTAACCAAAATATAATAATTGATGACCTTGATCTTTTTCACCTTAATAGTAGATAGTTATATTCTGGGTAAATTATAATGATGTGTCAAATGTAACCTAATTAATGAGCCAACGATTAAGTCGTAAGAAGCCTAGGTAGAAGGATTGAGTGTATTCATTCCCAGTTCAAATTGTAGTGCCTTGCAAAAAAGGTTAAAGGGACCTACCCTTTAACCTTTTTTGCAATTCCATTTTTTTAAAAGGTTCTGGGTAATGTTTCTAATAGGTACTTACTTAAATACGAATTGATGCTTTTTATCGCAACACTTCAACACAGTGGTGGCCAAAATTAACGCGAAGGTAATCGCGGTTTGTGTAGTGGCATCTCTCACACTTCTCACAGGTATCAGAAGTTATCTACTTGTTTTGATTGAATATTTTTTTAAATAATTCTTCTTCGTTTATTTTTTCTTCTATACAAATAATGACAGTTGACGGCAAAATATCAATAGTCAGTCACGTTCGCCACAAAACAAAAGAAGATGAAAAAGTTCGCTTGTCGCTGTCAAAGACAGCTGATCCGACCGAGTAAAGTCTGTAAAAAAGTTACGATATCAAAAGCAAAACAGAACAATGTTGTGATTTTGTTCTGCGGTTATCAGCTTTATTGATAGCAAACAACAAGTTTATCTACACGGTAAACATCTGATGTAACCAGGGTTTTAACTTAAATAAGATGAACCATTTCGTTTTGTGAATTTGTGTTATAAAAACTCAGTTTCTGCAGAAATGTCTGATAATAAATTAGTTTTTCTTGGCTCACATGTTTCTTCGGTTTCTTTGAAGGAACTACATATCGGCAAAGGCTACATAAAAGTTGAAAATGGAAAGGTAATAATAATAATTGAACTCCCGTTTTTAGTTGTTTAGAAGTTTCCGGTTTCTTAATAACTTTTAAGTATCAAGGAAGTAAAATAAACTTGGAATTATAAACCATTGTTGATAAGTTCAATAAAAGTACCTAGCTTTTAAAATCTACGTATTTTTAGCCATACAGAATTCATAATAATAATTCCTTTTCATAACCAACTATAAATATGTTGGATTTTGTATGAAATGAAGTTTGATGTACTTTTAATTCAATTAATATATCATAAGTTGCCCAAGATGTTGTTTTTTTAATTACAATATATAGGTAATAAAATAAATACATAAAGATGTTTATTTCAGTACTTACATATTTTACGAAATAAATTAATAAAACACAGTATTTCCCAATCTTACAAAGTTATTTAACTTTTTCAGATTACAAGCAAGGGTTCTTTTGAAGAATACAAACAGTTGAAAAGTACTGGAGTTTTTGATGACTTTACTATAAGAGAGTTGGGGAGAGATCAGTTTCTGATGCCTGGCTTTGTGGATTGCCACACGCACGCTCCACAGTACCCTAATCTAGGGTTAGGCTTAGACCGGCCGCTCCTGGAATGGTTAGCAAAGTACACATTCCCTTTGGAAAAGAAGTACAGTGATCTTGAATTTGCGCGATATGTGTATGATAAAGTTGTGGTAAGGCTAAATAATTCATATAATTTGTTAGATGGTAATGCGTTAAGAAAACTTTGACTGAAAATATCCAATGATGTTTGGAGCGGTTTAAGCCCACAACATTGGTCATACATAAATTAAACTAGGCACATTAAACAAAACCGTGTAATTAGTTATTTATAATATTGAGATCAACAAGCACTTACAAGCCTTTTTTTAAGTTGAAATGTTTGGTTGATCAAAACTCAAGGTTTGTGTATTGCCCATTGATCTCAATATTAATTTATGTCCAGTTATGTATGTATGGTATGTTTATTGTCCAGTAATATTTATTTATGTAAAACTTGTTCCTCATGTAAGCCAATTTTTTTATATTTGTTAACAAAATAATAAAGATATAAAACCATTATTTTAGCAAAGATTGCTGACCAATGGCACAACAACTGCATGCTACTTCGGAACGATCCACCTAGAAGGCACACTACAGTTGGCAGCTAGTGTTGCTAAACACCAGCAGAGGGCTCTGGTGGGGAAAGTCAGCATGAACTTGAAGAATGATGAAGGCTACTTTAACAGCACTGAGATAGAATTGGCCGATACCGAGGAGTTTGTCAAGAAAGTTTTAGATCTAAAGGTAAATTAACTTAGATTAATATGAACAACATTATAGGAATAA
Organism: Chloroclystis v-ata; assembly: GCA_963691955.1. Lineage (NCBI taxonomy): Eukaryota > Metazoa > Arthropoda > Insecta > Lepidoptera > Geometridae > Chloroclystis > Chloroclystis v-ata. The sequence goes on along the minus strand of OY829904.1, from coordinate 12,721,866 downwards.
ATAATACTTAAAGTGAATTAATAATTGTAGACTTATGAAATAAACTCAATGCTGAGTCAGTGTCCTTTCACGATGTTCGGTTTACAAGCTCTGATTGTGTTATTTAATTTAATTTTAATGTATAGGTATAATGTGAAGCCAACCTTTTTAATAAACTTATTTTCTTTCTTTCTTATGATGTTGATGTTGATATTGATTCCAGAACGATTTAGTGCAGCCGGTAGTTACACCGCGGTTCGCCGTCAGCTGCGACACAGAACTGATGACTGGACTCGCCAAGATTGCAGCCAAGTACAACTGCTTCACTCAGGTTTGTCATTATAATCTAGAATTATCTTATCTAGATCTAGTCCAGCCGGTCAGTACCGCTTAATTAATCCATGCTATTAGAACACGAATCGGTTAACATATTATGAACACTTAAAGACTTAAAGCTTAAAACAGTGCCGAAATATCGGGAATTTCATAAACATAAATAAAATAAATATTGCTGGACAATTCACACAGCAACATCTAGCTCCGTGGTAAGCTCGAAGCTTGTGTTACCGGTACTAGATTTATGATATACATAAAATACATACAAGGGTTTTTTTATACATATATAACACCCCCCACACACTCATTCATAGAAATTGTTGTCCCGAGGCGAGAATCAAACGCGTAAACTCTTGCGTCGCAGTGGGACCTTCGCCCGCTGCGCCACAGAGGTCGTCAATCATTGTATATTACCCGTTTCGTATTCTAATTTATACTAAAAAATTATACTAACCACTAATAACTACTACGAATATATCTAATAATATACTAATATATCACTTTAAATACATGAATAGACAAAATTGGTTTTATAACAACTATTGTTTTTTTAGAGCCATATATCGGAGAATTTGAATGAAATCGAATATGTTCTTGAAATTAATCGCGACTGTATCAGCTATGGACACGTATATGAGAAAAGCAAGATATTGAATGACAGGGTAAGTTATCTAAATGTTATAACAACTGTGTGCCAGCCTAAGAATAGTACCACTATTTCCACCCGCACATCGTCATATAATTGAGCTTCTCACAAAAATACACTGGATTTAACCTTACATACAAAACCTTTAGTGAATTCCTAAAGCAAACGTAAGTTTGCTTTCCCATATTTTTATTGTTTGAATAACTAATCTGTATCCTTCTTGAAATCTTTAAAATATCTCTTTTCGTGGATTCCATAATACCCTTTTCGAAGAACAGGAATCCTAATGCCTTTTGTCTTTGAAAGAATGTAATTCCTTTTTGGGTGGTCCTATTTACATAGATTGATTTTCTCTAAAAAGTCTATTTATAAGAAAAGTCGTGTAAGTTACACTATTTAAAACTCAAGTAGGTACGCCTTATCCACCACCCGAACCAACTAGCATCAGAGCTGACTACAATAAATTACCCGAGAAGGCTCAAAAGACAGCATATCACTGAACTGGACCAGTGATATAACAAAAAGAAGAGGAGCTGATCACTGGATCAGGTCCCCAAAACGCCGACCAAGCTCAACAAATCTGCTTATAGTTAAACGACTGATTGCAGATAAAAGCCGCAGGCAGAAAGTGAAAAATGAAATAAATTACAAGGTTCGAATCCGTGGTTCGAATACCTACTCTACATATATAATGTTAACGGCTAATACCCGAAGTGCGGCTACACCTAGTTTTAGCCGGTTAGAACTAGGTGTAGCCACTTACTCTTGGTTAAACCTAGTATTAGCCGATTGTTTTCGGGTAAAACTAGGTCTAGCCTTCATCATGCCGGCTACAACTAGGTCCAGCCATTCCCTGTTGGATAAAACTAGGTCTATCCGATATCACTCCGGCTAGAACTAGGTCCAGACAATCCCTGTTAGATAAAACTTGTTGTTCTAATAAATAGTTTGTTACTTTATAAAATTGTGATTTATAATCAAAATAACATTCTTTAAATTATAATATGCAACTACCTATTGTCTGTTATTAAAAAAATGTTCTTGATTGTTCCTATTATATTAAAAATTGCACTCCTAATGCTCATAATAAGCTCTGCCGATAGCATGCCGGCTACAACTATGTACAGCCAATCCCTGCTAGATAAAACTAAGACACGCGCTGCTGGGTGGAGGGCATAGCGAGGCACGTGCCTCTGCAGGTTGTGAGCGCCAGGTGCTGCTGATCTACTGCAGGTCTACTAGCGAGTGTGACTCACAGCGTCTGCAGCAGCAGCACGTGTCTTAGTTTTATCTAGCAGGGATTGCCTGTACATAGTTGTAGCCGGCATGCTATCGGCAGAGCTTTTTTAGATATAACCTGCGCACATAAAAAAGATATTTAGAAATGGCGTCCACTAGCATGCGTTCTCGCTCACTCTCTATCGCTGTCTATACTCACACAGTGAAGTACGCGCTACAAAAAAATAGTCAGTCAGGCCTAATTCGCACGAGAGCTTTTTTAACGTCCGTTAAAAAAGCGTTCAAATAGAACATATTAATTATGTTCTATTTGAACGCTTTATGCATACCCAAGTACGTGTTCACACGTCGGCGATTTTAGAACGCGACGCTTTTTTATCGAGCAGTGTTGCATTTTCAACGCAGAGTGCTGGTAATAGGCCGTATGAAACTTTTTATTAGTATTCACACGATTAAAAAAACGCCGGCGCTGCGATTAGTACGATAAGTATTAGTAGAAATATTCCAATAATTCGTCAAATCTTGTTTACTTGTCAAATCTTCGTACAGTGTCACAAACTGTTATTTTAAGTATCTCTGTTCATTCAGAGGATGTACCCAGAATGTCCTTTTTTTCTTTCTTCTTCTTCTAGCAACACAAATCGCTATAGCTATATTAGCAGAAAACATTCCCACGGCTTTCTAAAGCGAGGGACGAGACGAAAGTGATTTAAAAGCGTTCGTATGAATGATCACATTGAGGACGTTATAAAAGCGCCGACGCCGGGTTTATAACGCAAAGCTGTTTAAACTCTTTACTTTACTTTACTAAAAAAATAATTTCATTTAAAATAGGTAAGTATTTTGAAAAAAAAACGCCGGCCTGTTTGAGAACTTGTTTTGCCAACCGTACCATACCTACCCGCCGCCATTTACAGAACTCATTTTTAATTGCGCAGGTTATATTAAAAAAACATCCAATAATAAGAAACGTAGAGAGTTTTTTTATTCTTATAAATGACATTGTAATAATTAGCACAAATTATTAGGGGTGCAATTTTTAATATAAAAGGAACAATCAGGAACATTTTTTTAACAACAGACAATAAGTAGTTGCATATTATAATTTAAAGAATGTTATTTTGATTATAAATCACACTTTTATAAAGTAACATAAACTATTTATTAGAACAACAAGTTTTATCTAACAGGGATTGTCTGGACCTAGTTCTAGCCGGAGTGATATCGGATAGACCTAGTTTTATCCAACAGGGAATGGCTGGACCTAGTTGTAGCCGGCATGATGAAGGCTAGACCTAGTTATACCCGAAAACAATCGGCTAATACTAGGTTTAACCAAGAGTAAGTGGCTACACCTAGTTCTAACCGGCTAAAACTAGGTGTAGCCGCACTTCGGGTATTAGCCGTAACATATAATACCAAGAGTAAGTGGCTACACCTAGTTCTAACCGGCTAAAGGCGTAACATATATGTTACGGCTAATACCCGAAGTGCGGCTACACCTAGTTTTAGCCGGTTAGAACTAGGTGTAGCCAACTTACTCTTGGTTAAACCTAGTATTAGCCGATTGTTTTCGGGTAAAACTAGTTCTAGCCTTCATCATGCCGGCTACAACTAGGTGCAGCCATTCCCTGTTGGATAAAACTAGGTCTATCCGATATCATTCCGGCTAGAACTAGGTCCAGACAATCCCTGTTGCTGTTGCATTAGATGCGTGTCCCGCCTGTTCCTGATTGTTCCTATTATATTAAAAATTGCACTCCTAATAATTTGTGTTAATTATTACAATGTGATTTAAAAGAATAAAAAAACTCTACGTTTCTTTTTATTGAATGTTTTTTAACAACCAATCCCTGTTAGATAATCATAATCATAAATATTTATTTGCATGAAACATAGCCTTCATTAATGATGTTATAAAATAATTTTGCACAGCCATTTCGCGCCCAGGTGGGCCAACAAATATTCAAAATTCAAAATTCAAAAAATTCAAAATTATTTATTGGGAACATAAAACAATGGTTAGAGTACATAATTTTGTGAGATGACTCCACAAAAGTTTAGAAAACTGAGTAGCGGAGTCAGCGCCCCCCTCTAATACATTCATAATTTCAATACGATAAAACTAAGACACGCGCTGCTGCTGCAGACGCTGTGAGTCACACTCGCTAGTAGACCTGCAGTAGATCAGCAGCACCTGGCGCTCACAACCTGCAGAGGCACGTGCCTCGCTATCACAGATAACCCCCACTAGATGGTCCATTATAATACTTTTGTTCCGATTCAAACGCACCGAAATTGGAGGAAGGCGCGGGTTGCGGGGACTGGAACAAAGGCGTTGTGATTGGCTATTTCAAGGTCGCACTTAGGTCGCGGGTTGGGAACATTGAACGAATTTGTCGATATTTAATTTCGATGATTCGTTTTAAAATTTCATATTAAAATGAAAATAGCATCATGTAGGTAGGTAGATATGTATTTATTTTTGGAATACACAAATCTGTAGAACTTAAAAATTAAAAAATATTATTAGAAAAATTTATCACTAATAATTCATTTTACTGAGTAAGTACTCTATAATCATATTTAAACGGTTTATGGATAACTTATTTATTTTTACATACCATAAATACCGAGAGACCCGCTTATATACGTCGTCTATCATTTTTAACGATATCGATTAGAATTTACAACACTAACGTTACACGTGCTTTTGCCGAGAAGGACAACGAATGCAATAAGCGCGATGCGGAAAAGAGACAAGTGAACGTCCTTCGTACGAGTAGCCATTATAAGCTGACCTCTTCACTTGCGTTAGACTATAGAAACGTATATGAAGTTCACGGGTCTGACACTTGGTCGCAACTAAAGCCGTGTTTCGAGGCGGGGCTTTACATATGGTTGGTTTAACCATATGTTTGGCGCGCGGTCCTCGCCTGTTATGAGGTATCTGGTTGGTTATTAATCTGTGCTCGCTATGCTCTCCACCCCGCGCCGCTGCTGCAGATGCTGAGAGTCATGAGTGAGACGCGGGGCGGAAGGCTTGGCGGGACACGCATCTAAGTTTTATCCAACAGAAAAGAAAATAAAGAAAGAAAACTCGTTTATTCAAGAATGTATGGCTTACAAATATACATACAAATAAAATTAGTTTGGAACAACACACGGCTACACCTAGTTTTAGCCGGTTAGAACTAGGTGTAGCCAACTTACTCTTGGTTAAACCTAGTTCTAGCCGGAATGATATCGGATAGACCTAGTTTTATCCAACAGGGAATGGCTGCACCTAGTTGTAGCCGGCATGATGAAGGCTAGAACTAGTTTTACCCGAAAACAATCGGCTAATACTAGGTTTAACCAAGAGTAAGTGGCTACACCTAGTTCTAACCGGCTAAAACTAGGTGTAGCCGCACTTCGGGTATTAGCCGTAACATATATACATCTGTGATATTTTGTTTTTGCGGAAAAATATTTTTTTCTGTGCAAGTTTACCTACCAATACAGAAGTTTTGTTACCAGGTAAGTAAGTACCTAGATTATTAAACGGATTCATAAAAAAATATTATGGGAAAGAAGGAACTTATGAATGAATAAATTGATAGTTCTATAGTAATAATAAAAAAAATACAGTCCCTTAAGAAACTCTTTTTTTAAAGTCGGTTAAAAAAAAACATTTTCTATTTACCATTAAACTGATGTCGTAATGAAATCAGTTCTGTTAATCACTTCGGTATTTCGGTAGGTAATTGTTAAACTTAGAATGATATGTAACTTACCTACAACCCACAGTAACTTATATTTTCTGGTTAAAACCAGATATGTTAATATGTTATGCAATGAGTTTGATATAGTGGTTTCCTGATTGTGTGTGAGAATCTACATGTTATTATCATCATCATAACAATCCATGTCTAGTTAGTTTTAGGCACATGTGGGCATGTGGGCCTAATAGTACCAATTCTTTAAGGTTTTGGGGGATTTGGATTTCGGATTAAATAAAAAGAAGTGTTAATATATTTACCTCATTGACTTTTTAGTCCTAGGCCTGCCTTTATCTCACAATTTCAACTTCAACAAATCGGTCTCCTCAAAAACCGACTTCCAAAAAAACTAAATCGTATTTTTATATTTAATTGTTCCCCCCAGAGGCGCCACATACTAACAGCGTCAAGTCAACTTCAAGTCGGTAAATAATACCTAAGACCCTTCTTTTAAGGAGTTATAAATAACTCGTTAAAAGAAGGGTCTTAGGTGGTGGATAGATTGAATATTAAATACGATATCGTTTATTAAGAAGTCGGTTTTTGTATATACATACGTATATCGTTTTTTTTTCCTTTTTTATAAGGACTTATAATTTAAGTCCCTGAAAAAAAGGTATTTCACGGTGAACCTGATAAACTGTAACCTAGCAACAATTTTTTTATCGAGTTATGTAAACACACTACGTGTTCCAGTGTATAATGGCTCACGCGGTGCACCTCAGAGATGAGGAGGTGGCTCTGCTGTCGCGGCGAGGAGTGTCCGTGGCGCACTGCCCCGCCTCCAACACGCGGCTCCGGTCAGGGCTCTGCCCCGTGATCAAACTCATTGAGAACCGCATCACCGTGGGATTAGGAACAGGTAACAGTCAAATACACTACGTGTTCCAGTGTATAATGGCTCACGCGGTGCACCTCAGAGATGAGGAGGTGGCTCTGCTGTCGCGGCGAGGAGTGTCCGTGGCGCACTGCCCCGCCTCCAACACGCGGCTCCGGTCAGGGCTCTGCCCCGTGATCAAACTCATTGAGAACCGCATCACCGTGGGATTAGGAACAGGTAACAGTCAAATACACTACGTGTTCCAGTGTATAATGGCTCACGCGGTGCACCTCAGAGATGAGGAGGTGGCTCTGCTGTCGCGGCGAGGAGTGTCCGTGGCGCACTGCCCCGCCTCCAACACGCGGCTCCGGTCAGGGCTCTGCCCCGTGATCAAACTCATTGAGAACCGCATCACCGTGGGATTAGGAACAGGTAACAGTCAAATACACTACGTGTTCCAGTGTATAATGGCTCACGCGGTGCACCTCAGAGATGAGGAGGTGGCTCTGCTGTCGCGGCGAGGAGTGTCCGTGGCGCACTGCCCCGCCTCCAACACGCGGCTCCGGTCAGGGCTCTGCCCCGTGATCAAACTCATTGAGAACCGCATCACCGTGGGATTAGGAACAGGTAACAGTCAAATACACTACGTGTTCCAGTGTATAATGGCTCACGCGGTGCACCTCAGAGATGAGGAGGTGGCTCTGCTGTCGCGGCGAGGAGTGTCCGTGGCGCACTGCCCCGCCTCCAACACGCGGCTCCGGTCAGGGCTCTGCCCCGTGATCAAACTCATTGAGAACCGCATCACCGTGGGATTAGGAACAGGTAACAGTCAAATACACTACGTGTTCCAGTGTATAATGGCTCACGCGGTGCACCTCAGAGATGAGGAGGTGGCTCTGCTGTCGCGGCGAGGAGTGTCCGTGGCGCACTGCCCCGCCTCCAACACGCGGCTCCGGTCAGGGCTCTGCCCCGTGATCAAACTCATTGAGAACCGCATCACCGTGGGATTAGGAACAGGTAACACTCAATTATATTATTATAGGTAACAGAAGCACAGCAACGATCAAGAAGCTACGCAACGTCTTTTCGTAAAAAATACCTCAGTGCCTCAAGACGAAAGTCTACAATCAGTGTGTGATGCCAGTGATGATTTATGTAGTATCCCAAACGTGGTGCATCACCATCGGCCTCATCAACAGACTCAAAGTCGCTCAAAGAGCTATGGAGAGGGCTATGCTCAGGGTTTCTCTACGCTACGGGATCGAATCAGAAATGAGGAGATATGTAGTAGAACACTGGTCACCGACATAGCCCAGCAAATTAGCTCTTTGATTTGATGTGGCCATGGGCTGGCCATATAGCGAGGAAAACGGATGGCCGATGGGGCCGAGAAGTTCTCGAGTGGAGACCACGGAACGGTAAACGCAGCGTCGGAGCAACAAGGTGGACAAAGAATCTAGTGAAAGTGGTTGGCTCGCGGTGGATGCAGGCCGCGTCCGATCGCAAAATGGATGGAAATCATTATTAGCTTCGAGTTTACCACGGGGCTAGATGTTGCTGTGTAAAATTGTCCAGCAATATTTATTTTATTTTATTTATTTAGATGTATCCGGAGGAGATAACGCGTCTATTCTGGACGCCATGCGGCGCGCCATGGATGTGTCAACCTTGATCGACGGCGGTGCTGGACAGGGTATATCTTGGTCGGAGGCGTTCTACCTGGCAACGCTGGGAGGTGCTGAAGGTAAGGAAAAGGAACAGACGGCCGATGGGGGCGAGAAGTTCTCGAGTGGAGATCACGGATTGGCAAACGCAACGTCGGACTTCCGCCTACTAGATGGATGAGTTGGTAAAATTATCTGGTTCACGGTGGGTGCAACTTGCATCCGACGAACTAAGGGATATCTAAGGGAGGCCTATGTCCAGTAGTGGACGATCGACGGCTGATATGATGATGATGATGATAACAAATCTGTTTGCCCAATATCTACGAGAGACACCTTTTTGCTTAGTAAAAGTGATAAGTACAGCTTTTTGTTCAATTGTTTTGTAATATTGTTATTTAAGAACTTCCAAAAATATTGTCCGTTCCATTACTAGTTAACGAATTCCAGTAATCTTTAGTATCTGTCTCGTCTTCTTCTTGCCTTAAAAAAATAAACCCTTATCTTTATCTAACATCTTCCGGATTAAGAGATTTTACGATTTTTATCTGCAACATCCGAACTCAACAATTTTGGGTTTGTGATCAAAATGTTCTTTTCAAGTACTTAATCATTTCAATTATTTACAACTAGCTGCCCCCGCGAACTTCGTATGTATGATTGTATGTGCCAAATTTCATCAAAATCGGTTGAGAGGTTTAAGCGGGAAAGCGTAACAGAATATTAGTTAGGATTAAAAAAAATAGAATATTTTCCTGAGAAACATACCTACCGGATATTAAATATTGTTTCAGCATTAAGACTCTCCCATAAGATTGGAAGTCTGGATATCAACAAAGAGTTTGACGCACTTGTTATCGATGTTTATCCGGCTGGTGGTCCGGTTACGAAGTTTGATGGTGTCCCATACTTTGAACCTTTATCTAAGGAATACGTCGAATGCCTTCTGCAAAGATTCATATACGGAGGTGATGATAGGAATATCGTTCAGGTATATGTTAATGGGAAATTAGTGAAAGATCTTAAACCAATGTAGATTTTGTAGATTAACTATGAAGTGGAAAAACACAATGCATTTATTCTGTATCTGTTTTAGTATATTATTGTATACGAGTTCATTGTGATATCTTCAGAATGTCATAAAACATTATGTACTTGCAATTTCTATTAATACATAATATGTAAATGTACCTTCGTGAATTTGAAATACACTTCGTTTACAAAAGTTGCAAATTGCATCAGCTATTTGTAGAAGTTAAATGGGACATCTATTTTAGATAAAATCTATAAAATTGAAAGATATATTTATATAATATTTTTACATTAAAATATCTGTATGTTGACTAACAATGCATTTTATTTATTTACCTATTGATAACAATTAACACTGAACTAGTTAAAGTGACGCAAACTAGTTTCGGTAATTTTACTAGTAAACTTCCATCGTTAGATAACTCAATGTATTTTTCCATTGTTAGTGGTTTATAAATAGACTATTACTTACCTAGGGAAAGATACGCAGTATACAGGTTGAGTTTTTACATTAGTTATACAACATTTTATCGTATACCGTTTTATATACTTTTCCACGGGTAAATCCATCATAACACGGGCATAACTGCGGGAGGAAAGTTATTTAAGAAATCGTTTCATGTAAACAGGTTAAATGAGAGTTTCTAATAATAACATGTAACCTAATCAAACTCACGGGATAAAATACCTATTTTATTAGTTTCAATTGAGAATCGATTGCCTCTATGCTGTAACTATAAGCTTCATTGAAACAAGGACATCTAGAATCGATGGCTGCTGGGGCCGAAAATATTTCGATACGAGACCGCGGGGGGCAAGCCCAAGATTTTTTTTTTAATGGCATGACTTAATTAAGGACATTGATAAAATAGGCTGCAGTTATAATTTGATAAATATAAAAATAAATTTAAATAATTCCCCCTGTAGCTTCTGAATTATCTATATTACTTAGGTATTAACTATTTTATCACAATAACACGTATAAGACATGCCAATTACTATAAATAAGCTACTAATGAGTCTATTAACGCTTAATCTTTTTATTGTTGAAGCGCATTGTTGCAACAGATTGATAAGACGTCTGATAATATTCATTCAAAAGGGATTTGACTTAATTACATAGATAATTTAGGAGTAATAATATCCCTTTGTTATTTTTTTTATCAAAGGTATTGACGACCTCTGTGGCACAGCGGGCGATGGTCCGCCTACGTCGCAAGAAGTTGCGGGTTCGATTCCGCCTTATTTTTAACATTTTTACGATTTGCAAGTATTGATTCTGTATTATCTATAATACGTCGTAATATTTCGCTTTTGGCTAGGTCACGTAAATTTAAATTAACTACCTGATTATATTAAATTAATCTTAAGGTATGTTTCACTAGATAATAAAATATTTTTATCATTATGCACGGGACGGACGCGAGCGAAAAAATGTAGTCAAGCAAAGCTTGCTAATCTGAATAGACCCGAAACAAGAAATGAATAGATACCATACATTTTCTGTATACCCAAAGAATGTTCGGTAATCATTACGCAATATTAACTAATATGTAGACATAGGCTGACAAAATCAGCAACATATTATACTCGGCTAAATATGCGCGTGATTCACCTAATGGTATTCATATAAGAGCGCTGTTTTGTCAATGTAGACCATTTATTATGTTTATCTTTTGACCGGTGCAAAGTATGCAATTAGTAAGTCAAGTAAAATATAATGATTCATTCTAATTTACTTAATACTATGTATTATGTTAAAAAGTAGGTAAGTCATACAAAGTAGGTAGTTATGTAAAAGTTGGTGCCTACAAATTGATTGATTGATTCAGATTCAGATTGTCAAATAAATGTATTTTGCCATGAAGCAAAACCAAAATGGTTTTACCTACAATAGGTACACGGAAATAATGTCAAAAATATTAAACCCAGATTAAACTGGGTTAGAATCGAATAAATTACGTTTAAAATACCTTAAATAGAGCATTAGCTCTGAGCATTAGTCATCTTGACTCATATTCGAATTTGTGGAACTTTAAATGTGCCTCTGCGGAATACGTCCTTGACTAAAGAATAACTCATAAAATATGACAAATAAAAAAAACTTAAAATACTTAAAAAAAAACTAAATTCTAATTCGTCGTATTGCAATTTCTTCCAGAAAAACTTGGAATGTCGTACCAAATGGTTCGCAAGAGCTTTTTATAAAGCCTTAAGCCAACGACCGTACAATTTATAAAAACTAACCGGTTTCGCCATTATATACTAAGCACTTCTAATAACTCAAGTCTCAATCTACCATTGTCGCTGATTGTGTGTGGACGCCTTGTGCAATGACGACGGGCAAGAAAATTGTGTTTGTAGGGACGATCGCCACTTCGGCGTCCTTGAAAGAACTTCATATTTTTAATGGGTTTATTTGTGTGCTGAATGGAAGGGTAAGTTATTTTTATATATTTATTAATAATAAGGCTGAAGAGTTTGTTCGAACGCGCTAATCTCATGAACCGCTGTCGAACTAGCTGCTCGGATTTGAAAATTATTTCAGTATTGGATAGTGCACTCGTGTGTGTATCGTGGAATGCTTTAAGCTATTTTATAAACTAAAGGTACCTATGTAGATAACGTTAAGAACGCATGCGAAGCTGTCGGCGGGTCGTCTAGTTCATAGTATAATAGATTATATGTAATTGGACATATAAGTTATCAAGGATTAATTGGAAGATGCGTTCAAATTATAACTGATGTTTCGTATTATATTCCAATTATTACAGAGGTATCTACAAATGTAAGGGTGTCTTTGGGTTACACAAAACTTTAAAAAATTACTCATTAGTGATTACCTACTTAAATTAAGACCGGTTTTAATTTTTGCATATAACATGAGTTAGCCTTCGTGCTTCGTGCGTGTAGCTTTACCGTCACTGACATACAACTTATCTAAGTTATGCTTAAAGACCCAGTTAATTAAGGAATTTTATCGCATCATATTTATTTTTAAACCCGACCGGAAATATTGGGAGGATATCTTTGGAATTAGTATTCGAATGTAGAGTCAGTAGAGAAGGTTCTATCATTATAAAACATGGAAATTGAACTTTTTAATTTATTCTACATATAAATAAATGCTTTTTGTCTTAGTTAACTAGCAAATACATTTTTTACTACCTCAGCGTCATGAGAGCAAAGGTCTGCTAGCAGCGTGCTATGATTCAATTCCCGCTCAAGGATCAATGTTTGTGTCTGATTAGCACACATTGTGTACCTACCATATGCGTGATGATTATAATAAATATATAGGTATATACTTAGATTTTTATTCGATTAAAATCATAATTCATTTCATTTAATCCGTAATACGTTTCGAAATAAACATGGGATTCTAGAGTTTGTTTGTGAATTGTTATTACGAAAACGTCAAGCCGATTAAGGAATTTGTATACCAGCTGTTCTGCGGACTGTACATATTTACTAAGATCATCAACCCGTTCGTAAACTTACCCACAAGCACGACATATAATGGGTTCAATTGTGTGCCGTGGGACGTAGGGATAGTTAGGGCCGAATGCAGACAACAATTCGGGACGAATGTAGAATTTTTTTATGCGGGTCGATTTTCACGGACTAAATCAGGTAGTATGGATTGTTATATTTTATTTATGTTACAGATAATAAACAGAGGTACGCTAAAAGAATTCCACGAGCTTCAAAATGCTGGAGATTTTGACGATTTCCGGATAATCAAGCTCACACATGACCAGTTTCTCATGCCCGGGTTTGTGGACTGCCACACACACGCCTCACAGTTTCCCAACATTGGGCTTGGCCTGGACAGACCACTGTTGGAGTGGCTACCCAAGTACACCTACCCTTTGGAGAAGAAGTACAGTGATAGTGAATTCGCGGCGAACATTTACGATAAAGTTGTGGTAAGTTACAATACAATACACAACACTATTGTACACCAAAAACAAAACACATTAATATAACACAAAAAGAGACACGTACAATGGGCGGCCTTATCGCTAAAGAGCGATCTCTTCCAGGCAACCTTTGGATGGAAAAGAGAGATGATATTTAAATAAGACGATACACTTGTTTACAATCAATCAAAAACACTCACAACATACTCCTCTGAAATGACTTTACCGATTTTTACCAAATGCGTATTCAGTAGGTCTGAGAATATACTATCTTTTTTTTATGTAGAAAGCGTGCAAAGCCGCGGGCGGATCAGCTAGTATCTTATAATATCAATATCCTGGACATATGACTTGTAAGTAAGTACCTACTTACCTATCTCCTAAGTGGATTAGTCTCAAGTGGCAGTGACCTGTCCTTATCAGCAACAGCACTTACTGGGTTAATGAGTTATCGTATAAAAAACTACACACGTAGTTTTATATATTTAATTATAATTACTTACCTTTTTTCCCGCAGCTTTGCCCGATTTTAAGTAATTAGGTATAATTACCTTTTCTCCCGCGGCTTTGCCCGACTCTTATAGATTTTCACGCGGAAATATGTATTATTCCCGCGTTAAAAAATAGATGTTTGCCGATTTGTCATAGAAATATAAAAACCATTGTAATTAATAGAATGAATGTTCTTGTGATTTCCTTGTTTATTTATTTATTTTATTCACATACAAAATATTACGTTGTAGTAAAATTACACTTTAACGATGACACATACTTATTTAATACCTAATTGTTACTTGTCCTATTTAAATAAATAGACATATCATTGTAACAAAGGAAGATTATCAGAATTGTTAGTCACACGATAGGTACCTACTATAACAAAACTAGTTTTGTTTAGAATGACAATAACACGGCATACAAACTGCAATATATATACCTATATAACAATAATTGAGTAGATACCTTGACCCCTTTTATATATTTTTTTCTTTTTTTAGTGGTTTGCCTTACTGTTAGTCGAAGCTGACTGTACCATTTATTTCCAGCGTAACCTCATAAAGAACGGCACGACAACAGCATGCTACTTCGGCACCATGCACTTCGAAGGAACCCTGGAGCTGGTGAAGAGTGTGGTGAAGCACCGCCAGAGGGCGCTGGTGGGGAAGGTCAGCATGAACGTGCACAACGACGCGGGCTACTACCAGGACACGCAGCAGGAGCTGCTTGAGGCTGAACGGTTCGTGGAGAAGGTTAAGGAGTTGAAGGTGAGGAAATTAGGATATGAAAACCCGGCTTCGCTCGGGTGAAATTTGATTAATAAAAATAATATTTATGCGGAAAAAAGGACTGACGATGAAACGGAACGTACCAAAGATGGCGACAGCCATTGTTTACATTATAAAACATAATTTAACGAAATTCTCCGTAATCCGAATTTTGCGGATGTAGGTTTAGGTATGTATGTTGTCGACTCAAAATCAATATTTTTTTATGTTTTGTTATTCAATTATAAGGTTTTGATCGAGTCTACCGTACCCCCGGACGAAATAATTAATATAAATAGAAGATAGCTAAGAAAGATAATTCTTCTGTTAGCAATCCGAATTTTATGAAATTTGGTAGATAAACATTTAGACGTCTGGGACACAGCATAGGCTATTTAAATTCTTGCTTCAGTTATGATAAGACGTGGCTAAATACAAACATAATTTATCGCGGACGGAGTCGCGGGCTCAGCTAGTCTAATTTAAATCTCTACATTGCGTCAGAACTATAACGTTTCAGTACCGTTGCTACCTGATTTCAATGTTCAATAAGACGTATCATGTTTCTTTCTATTTGTGTTTAGTTCTTGTTGTTTTCTAACCACGTCGTCTCAGTTGTCTGTCTAGAGTTTAGAGATGAGAGTATATGTTTGGGATAGATGTAACTTTTCACTTTGAGCGAAATTATTTTACTTATATTATTTTATTTTAAATTTATGTAGGTATTATCTATGGTATGTTTCAGAATGACCTGGTGCAGCCAGTGGTGACCCCGAGAGGAGGAGTCAGCTGTGACCAGGAATTGGTTATAGGACTCGCAAAGATTGCCAAAAAACACGATTGTTTTGCACAAGTGAGTAGGTATAACATGTTTTGGTTTGATTTATAATCGCTTTTTCGCGGTAAAGTATAGAGAGAACAGAGGTTTATACAGTCTAGCTGTTAGTAATATTTGATTAAAATTATTCCAGTAGTTTTTTCAGGACCGAATTTTTAATTTAGTAATAAATGTTTGGTAATTTATTTTAATGTAATAATTGCTATTATTATTTTTTCAGAGTCACATATCAGAGAACAAGAAGGAAATCCAGTTAGTATTGCAGAGAAATCAGAATGTTAGCAGTTTCGCTGATTTCTATGAAACATGTGACCTGTTGAATGATAAGGTGGGTAGTCTGATAACGGATTATCCATTTTACGATTTTTAAATTTTATAAATTCTAAGGTTTTTAGAATAGGTAGCTCTTCATCGCGGCACCGTTCTTAAGATCATCTGATCTCTAGAATCCCCAGAGACAATACTTTCACTTTAGTGAATTTAGTTTTTACGACCGGTACTACTGTAGCGGATGTTATGCCTTACAGTAGGAATAAACGGAGTATGTAGTGACCATTTTTGTCGTCATCAATTTAGTCAAGATTATGTTTACATCTCAGTCATTGGGCGTCCACTGCTGGACATAGGCCTCCCTATATGACTTTCAGTCATTACGGTCGGTCGCAGCCTGCATCCACCGCGAGCCAACCTTCACCAAATCACCCGTCCACGTCCAACGCTGCGTTTTCCGATCCGTGGTCTCCACTCGAGAACTTTTCGGTCGATTATTTTTATTTATTTTATTTATGTTTTTTTTCTCATTCCAGTGCATCCTAGCCCACGCCGTGCACCTGACGGAGGCGGAGATGGCGCTGCTGTCGGGGCGCGGCACGTCCATCTCGCACTGCCCGGCCGCCAACACGCGCATCAACTCCGGCTTCTGTCCCGTGCTCAAACTCATCAAGCACAACCTCACTGTGGGCTTGGGGACAGGTACTTTAGCCCTAAAGCCTAGATACTAAAGATACAGTGTGTTTTACGAAAATAACATAAAGTTCAGTTCTTTCAGTTAGAAAACAGTAAAGCCTCGAGAAGACCGGATGCGTATACGTGCACGTCTTCGCTTACGTGTACGAATACGCATCTGGTCTGCTCCAGGCTTAACTGTGGACCGTTTGCTGTTTCGATTTAATTGTAAAACACGCGATCATGACAAAAAATCATACAAAAATAATACTAAATCAGATTACAATCAAATATTTACACCTAAGTAGTTACGTACCTAATCATAGCCCGTGACGTGTGCTATTAAAAAAGGCTGCTCAACTGTGGCTGCAGTCAGTTTATCTTAGTTGTTATTACTGACTAATGCAGCTTACTTCTTACTTATAAAACAATTAAAAAATAATTAATTTCATTTGTTTGTTGTAGACATATCCGCCGGCGACACGACCTCAATCCTGGACATAATGCGGCGCGCGATGGACGTCTCTATGTCTGTCAATGCGGACGAGACTATTTCCTGGAGGGAGGCCTTTTTCTTGGCGACTTTGGGAGGAGCTAGGGGTAAGTTCATTCCATTTTTAAATATAGGTATTACTGTGTTGGTAACATCTATGTCTCATGACGACCTTTGTGGCGATGTTCCGCCTGCGACGCAAGAGGTTGTGGGTTCGGGTTTATTTGTACAATCTACAAATATTTGTTCCGGGTGTTTCCTTATCATTTATAATTTATTTACCTATATTCCATACCTATAGTAGATATCGAACAACCGCAACACAAGATTCGAGCTTACCACGAGGCTAGATGTCGCTGTGTGAATTGTCCAGACATACCTATTTATTTTTACATATATAAAGCTGTGTTTTTATTTCCAGCTATCTATATAATATTTGTCCTAAAACATATATTTCGCCAACTATAATCAAGTTATTTACGAGATTTTTTTCCTCAGCGTTACGGCTGGACGACAAAATAGGCAGTTTCGAAATAGGCAAAGACTTTGACGCACTCCTCATAGACGTTTACGCGAAAGACGGACAAATAACCAGATACGATGGATTCCCACTGTTCATCCCCGGATCTACAGATTATAACGAGAGTCTCTTGCAGAGATTCATATTTGTAGGTGACGATAGGAACATCGCGCAGGTTTACGTTAAGGGTGAAAGTGTTAAAATTAAATGAACGTTTGTGTTACAGTGAAGGACATTATTATTGTTATATCTAAGGTTTTTGTGATAGTGTTGATATAACTTAAATATACTGTAACTTATATAATGACTGTATTATTATGCAATGCCATTTACAAGTATAATTCGAATAAAGTATTTTGATAGTGCCGATTTGTTTTCTTTGTCTACTAAACTTTCTTGTGTGTTAAAAGGTTTAAATAAAATAAGTTGTAATTGTTAAACGTTTATTTCCGTGTAATCCTTTATAATTTGTGTAAAATGTGCAAATAAAGTGACAATAACTGAACTTATGGAAAAAACAACATAATTAGGTCTTAATAGGCCTAATAAAGAGGAATTACAATCAATTCCTAAGCTTGCACAATACTATGGACTACACTCCTTACATTGCACTCATAGCTACCGGGTTTGAACTAATATTTAGACAAAATAATACTCCAATGCAACTGGACCTGTTCAATACTAACGTCGGTGGAATGAATAACGTATTCGAGTGTTAGTAACAAATAAATAATACATAAACAGTCTTATAAATCAAAAATACTATCTAAATATTAGAGCAAATAATTACAAAATTACATCGCAATACTAGTTCACATTTTATTTGTTAATCCGCACAAAAATATATGCTAAATATGATTCCATATTTTGGTAGAAATAGCGATCACAATTACACTGAACTTCGTTAATCAAGTTAACGAACTTAATTGTGATGACATATCAAGACGAATATTTAAAAGTGATATAAAGCTATTCTCCTATAAATAACCTACGGTATCTGAACACAGCGGGACAAAGTAATCTAACAACTGTGAATAAACAATAAAAATAAATTTGTTCAATATGTCAGTTCCATTAACAACAACGAATAAAATACTTCTATGAACACAGTTTAACTAAATTATTATAAGCAATTTAGAGTTAATATAAATACTATTTTATTCTGAATCTAGAATTAGACATGTTTTAGTTTTTATAGAAATCGCATGTTAAGATAATAATAATATTTATACGAAGTTCAATCGTTCAACAAGCTATTTAGTATGTACATAACATATGGCCAACGTTTTCTTTACAATATTTTTGAGCTGCCTGGTAAATCAAAAACACAATTATTATGTTCACTATTAACAAACAAAACGCCAATCTCTGGCACAAATACAAACAACATGACTTTTGCATTGAAAAATTTAAATCTAAACAGTCTTAAAGTAATCCTTAAAAATAATCATTATATCTATAATAAATGTGCGAAATGCTGTGCATAAAAAATAAACATGTCTTTAAACTATTTACACCTTAAAAAAACTCTGCGAGTTACAAGATGGAAGAGCGTATTGCTAAACAAAAATAATTGTAAGTCAATTGTAATTAACTAAATCAGATTCTCACAGGACTTCATATTTAACTAGCACCTTAAAAATAAGCTACATTTTATAATTCACATTTATTTGCAGATGATAGGGATATTTTGTACTGTTTTATTAGGAAAATGTGGTACAAATTTACCCATCAACCTGAAATGCATAGGGACAATGAAGATAATTTCAGTCTTTAAATTTTGGCTCAAAGTCTGAGTCAGCTGATTTTGGCAAAGTTTGAAAGTAAAGTTATTAAGAAAGGAAATTATACGAATGTTAGATTCGCTGAGGTAGAGTTAAAAAATAATACGTGAATAATAATCATATAGTCTAATAAAAATGTAGACAAAGTTCACAATACATCTTTTGAAATCCTATTATGTTATTTTAATTAGTTAATTTACAGGAATGTATTTAGTGACGATAAGTGAAATATACGCTTATGTATTCCTATAATACGAATCATAAGAATTCATATTTGAATAAAACTTAAATTGCATATCGTTGACGCATCGATATATCTTAACCCTCTATTGCATACAGAGCCATATTTGGCTTTTTAACTTTAGTAAATTTTTTCTACCCTAATTTTAAACAAAAAATTTCAACTTTTATTGTAATAATGTTAAGTACATCAAACTGAAACGGAAAGCAATTTTTATTGTCTATAGCAAATGTCACCTGTCAGTATACTTTCATTTTTCTCCGACGCGTCCGCAAACTTGTGATAAGTTAACTTTACTGCAGTTTTGTTGTTGAAATTAAAATGGAAATTGTAAGAAAATTGCTTTAAAAAAATATTAATAATGTTCTACAGAGCTTCTTTTTTTATTCCCTGTTGAAGATTTCTTTATATATATGTTTTTTGTTTATTATTTTCACCATTTTATATCGGAGCCATATTTGGCTTCGTATGCATTTACGGTGAATACGCTTACGCCAAATATGGCTTCGTATGCATTTAGAGTTCTTTTTTTCTATATTTCCAGAATGCATACTTCAGGCTTTTATGATACTGATAAATGCACTAATTATATTTCTGGCGATAGATCCCTCAGATAACAATATTTCTTTATCCGAATCCGATGAAGATGTTTTTGTGGCGACGTATACCATGTCACTATTTGATTTCAAGCTTGTCATTACCGAACATTATTGCAAGGCTGGCAAGACCATCTCAAGATAAAGAGGGCGTCTTGGTACACATAATGCCGAACATACCTCGTCAATATATGGTACACACAAATTGTTACGCGTAAAATCTCATGCATCTAGGCAAAGGGCACATAAGATTACGATAAAAGCGCAACCTCTAAATTTAGTGCGATCATGTAAATTGGCATCAGGGATAATTGAACATTTTTTTTGTAAATCGGTACCAAATAATCGTCAATTATGCCAAATTTATTGTTGTTTGCGTTCTTATATAAAATTTGTGGAATGTGACGTTTTTCTTTGCTTGAATGAACTGTTTTAGAGAATTTAACCTTGTATGAGTGTTGGTACTTCTTGTGCATAGGAAGCCAAATATGGCGTAAGCGTAATCACCGTAAATGCATAGGAAGCCAAAAATGGCTTTTGATATTTTTTTCTCAATAAGAAGATTATTTAATTGTTTTATTTTATATTTTGTCTCTTAAGCCCTAATAAAACACATTATATGAAACAAATATTTTTTTTGTTACAATTTTAATAATTCATGCAATAGAGGGTTAAAATACTATTTCGAGGCTGAATATTGTTTAAATCACAACTATTGCTAAAATATTAAGTTTAACACAATTCCTTGAACAGTTGAAAATTCCTAAATTACCTGCAGTTATAGAAAGTATCGCTATTCTATTTGACACTGCACTGCTATGTTATAAATTTGTAGGAAAACACCCGGGTTGTTAAATCTATAAATAACTATCATAATACAAGTAATTATCTTTATCAAAAGTAGAAAAATCCAAAATTTAGAGAGCATACCGTATTTGAAATTTAGAAAAGTTATTTTAGCTGTCTTATCTTTTAGCAAATTTTAGTTTTAGAAGACGTTCAATACGCAACAACTACGTAACGTACTTTTATGTATGTAAGATCACCATTATACGGTTCTGTAGCGCCCTTTAATTTATTAAAGTTATTTCTATTTATAATATTACCATTTATAATTTTACTGGTAATCCGCAAACCCTTGTATATTGATGATGCATTCCGCTTACTCCCATACAGACTTACGGATGTGTGGTCACTTGTCCGGAGAGCGGGACTAACCGCACTGTGATGAAGCATTATTAGGACCTATGGATTCGTTTATCAAGAGACAATAGCTACCCATAGACTAACGTTCATTCCTGCCGGAATGTACAATCCTTACGGAATGAACGCCAGTGTATTTTCAATAGCGGAAAGAATGACGGTATTATAACACCGCGACCCTTCACGTCGTGGTTTATTTTATCCCGTCGCTTATCTGTACACGGGATAAGCCGGAAGGAATGAACGTTAGTCTATGGGCCGCTAATATTAAACACACTGCGATGACGTGCGCGTATATCTGCAGAACACAGGCGCAGTCGAGGTGCGCGGCGGGCAGATGTCAGGTGGTCACTTATCTTTTAGCAAATTTTAAGTTCACTCTATAGTACTTTTATGATCATTATACGGTTATGTAGCGCCCTTTTATTTATTAAAGTTGTTTCTCGTGAAAGTGACAACAAAAATATTACCATTTATAATTTTACTGGTAATCCACAAATCCTTGTATATTGATCTATGCGCTTAGACACTGCGACTCTAGTATAAATAGACCCGTTAGATGGCTACCTCCGGGTGCGCGTATACCTGCAGTGGACAGGCGCAGTCGAGGTGCGCGGCGGGCAGCTGTCAGGCGGTCACTTATCTTTTAGCAAATTTTAAGTTCACTCTATAGTACTTTTATGATCATTATACGGTTATGTAGCGCTCTTTTATTTATTAAAGTTATTTCTAGTTTCTCGTGAAAGTGACAACAGAAATATTACCATTTATAATTTTACTGGTAATCCGCAAATCCTTGTATATTGATCTATGCGCTTAGACTCTGCGACTCTAGTATAAATTAACCCGTTAGATGGCTACCTCCGGGTGCGCGTATACCTGCAGTGGACAGGCGCAGTCGAGGTGCGCGGCGGGCAGCTGTCAGGCGGTCACTTGACGAGACTGGAGAGCGAGCGGGATTTCAGTGTCGGAGTGTGCGACGCGGCACGTGCCGCACACGCGCGCGCGCCGGGACCGACGCCGCGAGCTGCGACGCTCGTTACCTATACAGATCGCGTGTTAGGTTGGGTTTTGGTTGCGGATATTACGGAAAAGGCATGTCTTTGGATTAAACACAATGTGTTTTATATAAAATTACAGTTATTTGGACTCAAATGTACTTTTCAAAAAGGTATGTCTTTGAACTAATCATAGTGCTTCGTATAAGTCCATCCAGTTATGACTAAATGTACTTCTCAGTGAGATTATTTAAGCTTCTAAACATGGTAGTTTAAAGCTTGATTTCCGGAATAGCTCTTGCTACAATCATCTCATTTAATGGTTCTGTACTGCACCCCCTTTAACTTGTAACACTAATACTCCCTTGTATAACTAATGTAATAATTTATTTTATGACTTAACTAATGATTGAAGTCAGCATAAAATACTTGTTATCAGATGATAATTAAATACAAATTTATTTAAAATTAACAAAAATAAATCAATACACGCCTTTTTCTGTAATATCCAATAAGACTAACAATAACAACTAAATTGGATGCAATGTGGCAGACTACTTGATCATTAGTGCTTGGCCGTGTTATAAAATTTATATCTTTATAGGTTATAAACGTGACATTAAATTACAAATATTAGATTTTTGATATGGCCTGGATAAGCACGAATGTCCATTGCGTGTATAACCAAAAGCTTTCGGCAAACTTTGTACAGACGTAACATTCATTGTGCGTACGAATGCTTTTAGTTACATAATACACATGCCAACGTGAAGTCAAACTTCTTTAGAGCAAAACAAACATCTTAGCAATAAATAAAAAGTTGCTAATTTACCATTGCTCACCAGTATACATATTAATACTAAAACATCAATAAATATTGAATTATAATGCAACGAAAACATAACACGTGTATGAATTTTAAAATGTTTTGCGAATAATACATCTCAAGATGGTGTTCGTGACTTAATTAAATAAAACATGCTTATATTAATGTTTATGGTATTGTGAAGTGTTTGTGAATAGAATAAAAACATCAAGTCAGTTATGAGATACCTGCCTAGGCCTAGTGATAATAAACCTAGTAAAAACCGTCAAAATGTATAAATCTTAAACGTTAGGTATTTAAGAGATCTAGACATGTCGGGTTAGTTTTATATCTAAATAAAATATAAAGCTGCTAAATAAACCCCTACCGTTCCTCTAAAATTTAAGGAAACATTGAATTATATAAAATACAAATAATTACTTGTAAGGTGTTGATATAACAATAGATGGACAGATGAATGCATGGACGATTCACTGGCTACATACGAACAAGCATGCCAATAAACGTGCATCACGAAGGAACCATGCGACACCAATAGCGTGAAGCGAGCCCCTTAATACCGTGGTGTGAGTAAGCTACGAAGACTTTGCTTCCATTTTTCCAACAATTTCATTAAGAACTAATAAAACACGACCTTCCCAGATTTCATATTGATCTTGTGGTAGATGAGAAATGTATCGATTCAAATTTACTTCTAATATATTTTTTTATGTTGTTGAACAACGTAAGCGATGTGAATGAACATCGTGTATTCCAAACAAACATTTGACTAGTAACCGAGTCGTGCGATTGTTAGGACACCAATTCTAGTTCAACATGTAAGTACAATCAGTCAAAAATTATGTTAGAAAAGTCAACCTTAGGGATCATTACATGTCGCAGAAACTATTGTCAAAACTGGTAGACCACTTGCTTGTCCGACTGTACCTAAAATGGCTCGTTCGTATAAGTAAAATTCGCGCGAATCTATGTTGATCCATTCCGATACCGAAAAGTTAACAAAGAAGCAAAGCCTTCGGCCGGCTTGGTTAGTCCGCACCGAAGCGTATCACAGACACAGTACCGGTGCGTCAAAACAAAAACTCAAGGCAGGCGACAAGGATGTAGAGCGCCGTGCTCTCTCTCTCCGCCGCGGGGGCGCAGCGGGGGCCGGGGGGGCAGAGGGGGGCGGGGCCCCGCAGGCTGGCGGGGGGCGGGGGCGTACCGGCGCGCGCGCGGGCCGCGTCCAATGACCCCGCCGGCTGCAGGAACCACTCCGAGCGGGTGCGCATGCGCGCTCGCTGTCTCTCGTGCACCTACGCACCGATCACGTCACCGCCGATGCCTACGCGGCTCATCCGGGAGGACACGTTTTACTTTTGCCTAGCCCTTACTTTATTACTAGCCAGTGAATACAGAAGTATACCGCTGAGGATAGTAGCCCCATCACCCATCTCTACCCGCGCGTGTAGTCACGCTGACACAGGCCAAGCAGCAGTCGTTCTGCTTACTGTTCCAACCTACGGCAAATTTCAATCCCCTTGACGAGTACTGATGGTACTACCAAATTTATTATACCAAATCCCTCAAGATCTATGACAATTGCTATTAAGATGACCGGTTTTTAGTCGTGGGAGTTAGGTAGTAATAAGGTTGTTACAATGACTACTAGAAAATGAAGGACTATAAAATGAAGGACCAAATCTCTCCGTTCAAAAATATGCGCGCTACGTTGGGGCTTGCAGGTTTGATATTTGATATGTCCCAAGATTTATTTCTAATTTCAGCTAGTCTAGGTCCAGTCAGAAGACAGTTAACCAAGGATTTCTTTGCGAAGCTTTTCAACGCTTATACGCAAGAAGCAACAAATAAATTTGTATCCAATTTTTATTTTAGAACCGCCTTGCTTTATAATATTAGGTGATTAGTCTGATGGGGTGACTCGATTGTTGGTTACTCATAGGACATTAAGTAGTCATTAATAAAAGAATAATTCTTCAACAACAATTAATTAAAATTTTGCAATGTAGCATTAACTAAGGATTAATATAACAAAATTTTGATGGCTTGCAGATATTTTTCACCGTGCCTCCCGGAAAGAAATAACCGATACAATTTCTAGACGCAAGCGTTTATTATCATGAACATATTACTCTTATTCTATGTTACATTTATTATCATGAATATGATGTATATTAAGAGGCCGGCGTCAGACGAATTTCCCATACAAACGTAATACCAACATTATTTGTAATTCGACCATATTTCCACCGTATTATTGTATTATTATTATCTAAATAGTATTTATCTAGGTTTCTATAGAGTTATTTTTTACAAAATACTTAATAAAAAAAAAAAATTTATTTAAAATAAGTATTTTGTAAAAAAAAAACTCCATAGGAACCTAGATAAATACTATTTAAATAATAATAATACAATAATATCGTGGAAATATGCTCGGCCAACAAATAATTTTGGTATTCGTTTGTATGGGAAATTCGTCGTGTCGCCGGCCTCTTAAAACTACCCACCAATGTCATTAGAATTGTTAATATTGTTAAGATGAAACGAGAACGTTAGTTCATTAGTAACTACATTATCTACGATTAATTTGTAATATCAATATTTATTGCATAAATACATAATTTCATAAGATAGAACACAACCATTTCCAAAAACAGGTACACGTCTAAATCCCTACTTCTATAGGTAATTTTAAAAACATTTATATTCAAAATACCTTAACTCCTATAAACTTTAAGACGGAGCTAATTTAAGTCTTCCTAACAACAGTAACTTCTGCCGTTCTACTTATTCAGGTAAATAATAATCCCACCACCATTTAAATTAGGAACTTCTTATAATTATAATATAATAAGAATATATATCTAGAACTACAGATCAGAAAGGGGGAACGCACCAATGTGCCACTAAAAGCGATCAGGGGTGAAACACACTTATTTTACCGAACACAACTGCAAGCGAATCACAGGCTTCAAACAAACCAATAACGATGGACGTGCTTGAAATCTGACTTCTGATTGGTTCCCTGATTCTAGTGTCAGTTTCTAATGTAAAGATGGCGTTAGCAGGAAGTAAAATCAGTGAACCATAGTCGAGATTCCAGGTGTCATAGAATGTTGGAAACTTGTTATCGCTTTTTGTTTATGGGCTTTTCAACAAAAATATCATGTAAAACTATAACAATTCTAATGACCTTTTTAATAATAATTTTAATACACAAAGCTCTGACATACTATATACTTATAGGGCAATGTAATACCAACATGCTTGCTACACAATAGCGTCAATATGTTTAAAAAAAATGCCCATAAACAAACCAGTGTGCTTGGTTGTCTCTCTCCGTAGTCAGAGACATAGATAAAACGAAAAGAACTATCTAACAGAAAGCCTCAGACATTATGATTCGAGGATCACATCGTGTTGGCCATGCAATCAAAAACGGTCCACTGGCAAAGAGTTACTGTAATCTTGTGCGTTTCGTTACATTCAAGGAAATACGCGGTCGTTTTTTCGCGCAATTATTCGCGTAATTAGTAAGCACACGCAAAAAGTACGTGTGATTGACAATGGCCGTTTTGTTAACACCGGGTGGTCTACAGGTGATTATAAAACGGTTTCACCATTTCTTAAAGAATCCTTTTAGTGTGCGCTATAATTTAAAAGAAAAGTTGGTTGAACTGCAAATCCATAAAGCCAGGTATGTCCTTTAATTCATATTTTTTTGGTAAATTTTGATTCGAAAAACCGGTATCCAATTTTCAGAATAATTTTGACAAATTCTTAAATACTTACAATTTATGGCCAATTCGGGGAAACTAGAAGATTAGGATTATGTATGGAAATCAAAGCCAGCCGCAGATAATCTAATAACTCTGTAGAGAGGTTATTTTATAAATTATCAATAATACTTAAATAAATGTTTTATATGATTGTTATAAACATTATCTGTGGCTAGCAATCGAATCTACCCCAACCAGTAAGGCTTTATGTACCAGATCTTTATGAAACTACAATAGTTGACAGGATAGATTAGTTTGGGCAAAAGGTGTATAACTAGATAACTATGAAACTTATGTACTGCTGAGCAAATAACCACAATATAACTTTTTCATCTACTTGTCTAAGAACGACTTTTTATGTATAAGCCCGCGACTTTGCCCTCGTTTTTAGCTAGGTAACAAAACTTTTATTTCAAAACTATTTTCGCATTTAATTATGGTGAGATACGGAACCGTCAGGTCAGAAATTTCCAATAATTCATTGAATTATATTATTCTTTAATGAACAACAATGGTGGCAGAAAGCTAATATAAGCTAATATACCAAATTTAAATGATGAATACAAATGGTTCGAATGTTGTAGTAAGTGAAAGGAAAAATTGCGAGACAGATAAAAAGTGGAACAAAATCGCGGGGGCACCAAATAGAGCAAGATAAAAGATAAGAGCAAGACAGGTTTCTCATCAATACCCAAGTTTCACATCTCATCTATCCATAAAACCAAACAAGCTGTACAGAAAAGTTGTTACCTGCGGCAGATAAGACAGACTCTTGGTGCTCTCTGCGTATTTGTTGATGGCTCGTAACTCTTCCAGCGTCATGTGCGGGCTGGAGTTGCTGCGGGACGACTGCGAGGAGGAGCTTACTGACACCTGCAATGATGATAATCTCGATAAACAAAACATTTACAATTCAACATCATCATTAGCCGCCATTATAGGGAAATTAAATGATAATGACTAGAAGAATATTTTGGTGATAGAAAAAGAATAATAAGATTTATTTCTGTACTATAACATAAAATGACAAATTGAGACTTTAAACTGGACACGAACATAATACACAAAAGGGTCGTCAGCTCAGCATCGGCTGTGCCTGCAATACTGACATAGCGCTGATTTTCAATGACGCTAGGTAGCGCCTTGAATTTACCGTATATGTGATGGTTTTTAGCACCCCATTAGGAAATAGAGAAATAAAGAACATCGAAGAAATAATGCAGTCTTATCCTCAAAACATACCGTATTTGCAGTGTTTTGAGGTTAGAGTCAAACCTCTAATACGTACCGAGAGATATGGTACGTGTGCATTTCTCGGATAGTGCCTACCTACTCTACCCTTTTGCTATTTAGTTCATTGACCTCTGGTGTTAGACGCACCTTAAAGACGCTCTCCTCCAGCGATATGGACAGTCTGGTGCAGGAGTCGAGCAGGCTGTGCTCCGGGATGATGCCGAGGCCGAGCACGCCGCCCGCGCCGCCGCCGCCGACCACGCCCACTAGCGCTACTGTTTAGTTCATTGACCTCTGGTGTTAGACGCACCTTAAAGACGCTCTCCTCCAGCGATATGGACAGTCTGGTGCAGGAGTCGAGCAGGCTGTGCTCCGGGATGATGCCGAGGCCGAGCACGCCGCCCGCGCCGCCGCCGCCGACCACGCCCACTAGCGCTACTGTTTAGTTCATTGACCTCTGGTGTTAGACGCACCTTAAAGACGCTCTCCTGCAGCGATATGGACAGTCTGGTGCAGGAGTCGAGCAGGCTGTGCTCCGGGATGATGCCGAGGCCGAGCACGCCGCCCGCGCCGCCGCCGCCGACCACGCCCACTAGCGCTACTGTTTAGTTCATTGACCTCTGGTGTTAGACGCACCTTAAAGACGCTCTCCTCCAGCGATATGGACAGTCTGGTGCAGGAGTCGAGCAGGCTGTGCTCCGGGATGATGCCGAGGCCGAGCACGCCGCCCGCGCCGCCGCCGCCGACCACGCCCACTAGCGCTACTGTTTAGTTCATTGACCTCTGGTGTTAGACGCACCTTAAAGACGCTCTCCTCCAGCGATATGGACAGTCTGGTGCAGGAGTCGAGCAGGCTGTGCTCCGGGATGATGCCGAGGCCGAGCACGCCGCCCGCGCCGCCGCCGCCGACCACGCCCACTAGCGCTACTGTTTAGTTCATTGACCTCTGGTGTTAGACGCACCTTAAAGACGCTCTCCTCCAGCGATATGGACAGTCTGGTGCAGGAGTCGAGCAGGCTGTGCTCCGGGATGATGCCGAGGCCGAGCACGCCGCCCGCGCCGCCGCCGCCGACCACGCCCACTAGCGCTACTGTTTAGTTCATTGACCTCTGGTGTTAGACGCACCTTAAAGACGCTCTCCTCCAGCGATATGGACAGTCTGGTGCAGGAGTCGAGCAGGCTGTGCTCCGGGATGATGCCGAGGCCGAGCACGCCGCCCGCGCCGCCGCCGCCGACCACGCCCACTAGCGCTACTGTTTAGTTCATTGACCTCTGGTGTTAGACGCACCTTAAAGACGCTCTCCTCCAGCGATATGGACAGTCTGGTGCAGGAGTCGAGCAGGCTGTGCTCCGGGATGATGCCGAGGCCGAGCACGCCGCCCGCGCCGCCGCCGCCGACCACGCCCACTAGCGCTACTGTTTAGTTCATTGACCTCTGGTGTTAGACGCACCTTAAAGACGCTCTCCTGCAGCGATATGGACAGTCTGGTGCAGGAGTCGAGCAGGCTGTGCTCCGGGATGATGCCGAGGCCGAGCACGCCGCCCGCGCCGCCGCCGCCGACCACGCCCACTAGCGCTACTGTTTAGTTCATTGACCTCTGGTGTTAGACGCACCTTAAAGACGCTCTCCTCCAGCGATATGGACAGTCTGGTGCAGGAGTCGAGCAGGCTGTGCTCCGGGATGATGCCGAGGCCGAGCACGCCGCCCGCGCCGCCGCCGCCGACCACGCCCACTAGCGCTACTGTTTAGTTCATTGACCTCTGGTGTTAGACGCACCTTAAAGACGCTCTCCTCCAGCGATATGGACAGTCTGGTGCAGGAGTCGAGCAGGCTGTGCTCCGGGATGATGCCGAGGCCGAGCACGCCGCCCGCGCCGCCGCCGCCGACCACGCCCACTAGCGCTACTGTTTAGTTCATTGACCTCTGGTGTTAGACGCACCTTAAAGACGCTCTCCTCCAGCGATATGGACAGTCTGGTGCAGGAGTCGAGCAGGCTGTGCTCCGGGATGATGCCGAGGCCGAGCACGCCGCCCGCGCCGCCGCCGCCGACCACGCCCACTAGCGCTACTGTTTAGTTCATTGACCTCTGGTGTTAGACGCACCTTAAAGACGCTCTCCTCCAGCGATATGGACAGTCTGGTGCAGGAGTCGAGCAGGCTGTGCTCCGGGATGATGCCGAGGCCGAGCACGCCGCCCGCGCCGCCGCCGCCGACCACGCCCACTAGCGCTACTGTTTAGTTCATTGACCTCTGGTGTTAGACGCACCTTAAAGACGCTCTCCTCCAGCGATATGGACAGTCTGGTGCAGGAGTCGAGCAGGCTGTGCTCCGGGATGATGCCGAGGCCGAGCACGCCGCCCGCGCCGCCGCCGCCGACCACGCCCACTAGCGCTACTGTTTAGTTCATTGACCTCTGGTGTTAGACGCACCTTAAAGACGCTCTCCTCCAGCGATATGGACAGTCTGGTGCAGGGGTCGAGCAGGCTGTGCTCCGGGATGATGCCGAGGCCGAGCACGCCGCCCGCGCCGCCGCCGCCGACCACGCCCACTAGCGCTACTGTTTAGTTCATTGACCTCTGGTGTTAGACGCACCTTAAAGACGCTCTCCTCCAGCGATATGGACAGTCTGGTGCAGGAGTCGAGCAGGCTGTGCTCCGGGATGATGCCGAGGCCGAGCACGCCGCCCGCGCCGCCGCCGCCGACCACGCCCACTAGCGCTACTGTTTAGTTCATTGACCTCTGGTGTTAGACGCACCTTAAAGACGCTCTCCTCCAGCGATATGGACAGTCTGGTGCAGGAGTCGAGCAGGCTGTGCTCCGGGATGATGCCGAGGCCGAGCACGCCGCCCGCGCCGCCGCCGCCGACCACGCCCACTAGCGCTACTGTTTAGTTCATTGACCTCTGGTGTTAGACGCACCTTAAAGACGCTCTCCTCCAGCGATATGGACAGTCTGGTGCAGGAGTCGAGCAGGCTGTGCTCCGGGATGATGCCGAGGCCGAGCACGCCGCCCGCGCCGCCGCCGCCGACCACGCCCACTAGCGCTACTGTTTAGTTCATTGACCTCTGGTGTTAGACGCACCTTAAAGACGCTCTCCTCCAGCGATATGGACAGTCTGGTGCAGGAGTCGAGCAGGCTGTGCTCCGGGATGATGCCGAGGCCGAGCACGCCGCCCGCGCCGCCGCCGCCGACCACGCCCACTAGCGCTACTGTTTAGTTCATTGACCTCTGGTGTTAGACGCACCTTAAAGACGCTCTCCTCCAGCGATATGGACAGTCTGGTGCAGGAGTCGAGCAGGCTGTGCTCCGGGATGATGCCGAGGCCGAGCACGCCGCCCGCGCCGCCGCCGCCGACCACGCCCACTAGCGCTACTGTTTAGTTCATTGACCTCTGGTGTTAGACGCACCTTAAAGACGCTCTCCTCCAGCGATATGGACAGTCTGGTGCAGGAGTCGAGCAGGCTGTGCTCCGGGATGATGCCGAGGCCGAGCACGCCGCCCGCGCCGCCGCCGCCGACCACGCCCACTAGCGCTACTGTTTAGTTCATTGACCTCTGGTGTTAGACGCACCTTAAAGACGCTCTCCTCCAGCGATATGGACAGTCTGGTGCAGGAGTCGAGCAGGCTGTGCTCCGGGATGATGCCGAGGCCGAGCACGCCGCCCGCGCCGCCGCCGCCGACCACGCCCACTAGCGCCGGCATCGACTGGCATTCCTCGGATTTTGATAGACCTGGAAGGTTACATAACTTATTTAAAACAAGGAGTCTCTAAGTTCATAGTTTGTAAGATAATTTTATGTGTTCGCTTTTCGGTGGAAAGTCTCACTAACGTTAGTTAGTAACTCTGCCTCACTAGGACCCCATGGCGCCGTAGCCAGCTATGTCTCCAAGCAGTTAAGATTGAATTTGGCGACTTGGCGACGTTGCCACACCGTCGCCAAGTGTAACATACATTTTCAATAATAACTGTTTGGGAGATGTAGCCTGGCTACGTCGCCATGGCGTCCTAGTCAGGCATAGCTTTAAGTCTCAAATACAGTTTTTGATGTGCCAGGTGTTTCGGAAATTAATGTCAGTAGTCAGGTCTACGGTTACGGGTTGGGGTATATCAGTGATTCGGTACAAATTTAGCTTAATCAAATTGGTGCCAATTCTCGGATTAGTAAGTACTGTTACAGTTTTGAGTGCTTAGTGCTTACGTTCGGCTTCGTAACTTTGAAAACGGTATGTGATTTATACAATTTACACTTATTTAGGAGAAAAATGTTAATTGTTTTTATTGTATGATACCATAAAGTTTAACTAAACTAACTTTTATTTGTGATATAACTGTACAACACATGAAGTTGTAAAATCTATATAATTTTCTGACTCATTATACAAACTTTAGTAAATACCAGTTAAACATTTGACTCATTATCTTGTCTTATTATTAACTGGGTAATATAAAAACACAAAAACGAAATTTCTACAAAACTAGACAAACAAAAGGGAATGATTCAAAGAAGTCACATAACTACTCATTAATACCCATTATTTTCTATTCCATTGTTACCTTTCTACGCATTGATTAATCAAACAATGGTTTTACTGCTAATGCATAATAAGACACGCATTTCAAATACTTCATGCCCTACACTCAACTCTACTTTATATAGGTACATCTGAAATTTTGTTTACTATGGCTTTAAGGACTAAGTCTAGAGTCAAAAATATTTGTAGCAACGCAAGATATTTGTTTGTGATTTGTGTGTTAGTGAGTCGTGTTGGCTAAGTGGGGTCGTGGGTTCAAGCCCCGCCGCGCACCTCTGATTTTTCGTCTTGAAAACACGTGCTCGAATGTTGAAGGCAAATATCGTGAGGAAACCGGCATGTTTGGAGAAAGTGACATTTTGAAGGATATGTGTTATTTATTTACCAACCCATACTTGGCCAGCGTAATGAATTACGGCCTAATCACTATGTTGCTATTTGTTATACGAGAATGTTAGGTTTTTAACGAGTCCTATAATGGTTATATTGACCCGAGTGATGTATTATTTTTCTGTGCTACTTTACTGTAAGTGTAATATTACCTTTCTACTAACAACAGTGCTACCTCAACCTATTGTCAATTTGTTATTAGTTATTACAATGACTCACCAAATATGATACAAATTGTACTATTTTATTGAAACTTGACTATTAGTAACTTAATCGATTTTCTCTTTGTCGACCTGCGGAAAATATTATATTGAGGTTAATCTTCTCAACAAAAAAATTTTTGGTTATACCTGGTGGAACACCAAAAATATATTTGATTATACTAAGATAGTAACTCATTTGTAAGACTCCTTGGCAAATTAAAATTGTAAAAATCTGCCTTTCATGCAAAAGTATAATAACCGCGCAATCCATAGGTACTAATATTATAAATGGAAAGGAAAGTGTATGTATGTATGTTTGTTTGTCGTCTTTAACGTTAAATCGGAGCGAATTGACGTGATTTTTTAAGTGGAGATAGTTGAAGGGATGCAGATTGTCATCCCTTCAACTATAGACAACTAGAGACATAGGCATACTTTTTTGAAACTTCACGGCGGTAAGTTATAAATTAGCTGTAATAAATCCATACCTTCTAAAGCGAATTTATTCCCCCAACGATCGCATTCGCACTGCAGCCACGTCTTTTCAGCCTCCAAAGATAATTGTCCTGGAAATTACACAGCCTTATAAGATTCAGCCTTAAAATAATATAAAGTTTATTTAAGTCAGTCTGAAAGTATATTTCAAAAAGATTTTATCCGTTTGATTTAACACAATAAATAAATAAATAATGTTGGACAATTTACACAGCGATATTTATTAACCCAATGGTAAGCTCGTAGCTTGTCTTACGTGTATCTACTAAATAATCTGATACAATCATTAGAAAACAACATACATAGATAGATATTTTTAATTTTTATTATACACAAACACCCGAAACAAATATCTGCAGTACGTGCAAATTTATGTTTCTACACGGGAATCGAACCCGCAACCTGCGCCGTAGTCAAACCTTCGCCCGCTGCGCCACAAATGATGAAATATAAGCTCTTCCATAACATTCCAGTGCGTTTAAATTACCGTAGATACAGCACACATTTTACAAAACAGTAAAAAGATGGTAAAACAATGAGCGATTACGACTCTGATTTCTCATAACACAAGACACTCGAATTCCATGTTTGATTTAACAAGAGCGCCAAGGAAACGATTTTCACATGGATTGTTAATTTTATGAAGCTTAATTAGTAAATCGCAATGCGGTAGTCGTTTTAATTTAAAACTGAATCAACGATCATCATCGCGACGCAAGACTTAACACAAGACATTCACACAGCAACATCTAGCCCCGTGATAAGCTCTAAGCTTGTGTTACGGGTGCTAGATTTCTTATATACCTACTTAATAGAATATTACATACATAAATGTAGATAGATATTTTTTGTTATACATATATAATACCCGGAACAAATATTTGCAGGTCATACAAATGGTTATTCCGGGGCGGGAATCGAACCCGCAACCTGTTGCGTCGGAGGCGGATAATGATCTTGTCAAAGCTGCCCGTTCACGGTGGATGCAAGGTGCATCCCACCGTAGTAGCTGGAAATTATATCCGAAGGCCTATGTCCAATAATGATGATGATGATTTATGAATGAGAAGGAGAGAAGAAATGAAAGTCCTGTGACGAGAAGGATGTTAAGTATGAGAGTAGATGGGTATGCCAGGAGAGGTAGGCCAAAGAAAAGATGGATGGACTGTGTGAAAGATGATATGTGTAAGAAAGGAGTGGGTGTAGATATGACGGCAGACAGAGGAGAGTGGGGAGAAAGGACGTGTTGTGCCGACCCCACATAATCTGGGAAAAGGATAATAAGAAGAAGAAGATGATTTATGAATACTCCTCTCCTCCGACGACCTCTGTGGCGCAGCGGGCGAAGGTCCGCCTGCGACGCAAGAGGTTGCGGGTTCGATTCCCGCCTCGGAACAACAAGTTGTATGATCTGCAAATATTTGTTCCGGGTGTCTGGGTGTTATATATGCATAATAAAAAATATCTATCTATGTATGTATATTGTATTAAGTATATCAGAAGTCTAGCACCCGTAACACAAGCTTCGAGCTTAACACGGGGCTAGATGTCGCTGTGTAAAATTGTCCGTAATATATATTTATGAAGACTTACTGGCATACGCCTCTTGGTCCCTGTGATGTCGCGGCGGCGGCGGGTCGCGGAACGAGCATATCCACTCGTCGCGCACGCGCAGTATGCGGCCCGTCACGCGCGCGTAGTACTCGTAGTTCTCGCGCCCGAACAGATCGCCCGCGCTGAACTGCTCTATCATCTGACGCATTATGCGTGTTGCCACCTATTACCGAATATAAGTTTAGGAAAATTATTTGATTTTATATTCATACGCCTGTAATGGTAGGTTTTGGATAAACTTTTATAAATAAAGATCTATGTTAAAAACCCAAAATAAATAAATAAATGAAGTATCGAAAATGTTAGTTAATATTTTGGTAAAATCGAGCATGTCACTTTACTATAAATGAAGTGCACTGCGGAACGGCGAGATTTCGTGATCCTTGCAGTGTTTGATCCTGAAGAAGTCCCACGTTTTTGGACGAAACGGATGATCAAAATTTAACGTTAAAAAGTTACGTGCCCGTGAGGATGTCACTGAAATCTGATGATCGAACATCGGTTAGAACATTCTGATCTCCAGAACCGTTGAACCATTTAACAAAACGTTATCTAACGTGCTAACAGTTTCGGCTTTCATAATGTGAATTAACAAACATTAGTCAGCAGGCGGATGTGAGTAACGAATAAATTCATGAATCAAGCTCTTATCAGGAACAACTTGAATTTGGTATACTCAGTTAGTTAAATATTGAATAGATAAGCTTACTAAGAAAGGTGTTAAGAACCGTGTAGATATGAAGGTCTTATATACGAGTAACCATAATTAATGAGCAGCACAAGAGCAAAGAAATAAAATAAAATGAAAACGTCAGTGAGATTGATTATGCCTCATAATATAAAAGTAAACAACAGAAGCGAAGCGAGGGCCGGTCGCTAGTTTACTATAATCACAAATAACTTATGGAAATAATTCTAGTCTAAGAAGGCATTAAACATTTAGATATTATCGTGTTAGAAATAGGAGCACTACTGCAATACCTAATTTAGACAAGGCTAAATTAATTGGGGGTTAAGCAACGTTTCACACCATTAAATACACAAAGCATTCGAGGTAATCTCTATTCTAGATAAGTATTCTGAAATTCTAGTATTTGCAATACTTTTCGAAAACTAAATATACACATACAACATAATTACACATATTGCAATAACATTATTGGGAAATATACACATTATCTTAAGTAAAATATCTACTTATGTGTAATTAGGTAAATGAGAAAAGTGCATGTGAGTAATACCAGAGGCTATATATCAGGGGTGGCCAACCGGTCGATCGCGATCGACCGGTCGATCGCGACTGTTAGTCCAGTCGATCTTGGCAAAAATAAATAAATAGACTAGACTGCCCAACGTAATCACCTACTGCTGGACGCATCATTTTGTATAATTTTTCAATCGCAGGTATTTAATCCTCTTTTTAACGCAGTGTAGTCTTTTCTTTTCGGCGCGCGATGACCAATAAGAGGGAAGCGAACTGAAATATGCTGTTTCATTTTTAGGGTTCCGTAGCCAAATGGCAAAAACGGAACCCTTATAGATTCGTCATGTCCGTCCGTCCGTATGTCACAGCCGTTTTTCTCCGAAACTATAAAAGCTATAAAGCTGAAATTTGGTAAGTAGATGTATTTCGTGAATCGCACTAAGATTTCATAAAAAAATTACATTTGGGGGTATATAGGACCATGCATAGGACTGAAACTTAAAAACTTTTTTTAATCGAACCCATACGTGTGGGATATCTATGAATAGGTCTTTAAAAATCATAATAATGTTTCTAACACCTCTCTTCCAAAGTGGAAAACAGAGTGTCCCCCCCCCCCTCTAATTTCTAAAATAAGAGGATGATAAATCTAGAAAAATATATATATTGTACATAACCATAAAAACTAACAACGAAAATTGGTTTGAACGAAATCTATCCAGTAGTTTTTTTATAATACGTCATAAACTATTTCATATATTTATATGCTAATTGCTGCGGAAGCCTACATGGGCGAGTCCGACTCGCACTTGGCCACTTTTTTTGATTTCTGGAAGTAAGTATGTAATTGGTAGATCGCACAGGGTCTCTATAATGAAAAAGAGATCTTAGGTCCTATCAAGTTGGCCACCCCTGCTATATATGTATATAAAGCAATAGTTTATACAACACAGCATTTCATACATAGAAAAGTTATCATGATCAAGAAACCATAATTCTGGCACAAAATAATTGCTATGTCGTAGGCTTCAAATATTTCATTTCTAAAAGTTTGCAGATCACTTCGTTTAAATATTTTGCTCTGTGCAAATTTAATATAATCTGACCAAGCAAATAATATGTTATTAGCTCAATATACGCAGGGATCTAGGAAAAAATGAATGATAAACTGAAAGTGCACAAAGATTTGTTAATAAAATAAGAAACTACGCAAGGAGAGTATCTGCTATACCTAGTATCTAGTATGCCTATATATACATATCTTATACAGAATAATGCGTCTTTCTACACTAAGCCATATGCTAAAATAAATATATGTATATACTTAGACGGTATACTTACGCTGACTTCCGCCTGAGCCGCATGTTTTAGACAATTTTAGTGAAATTCATAAAGCTATTTACAAACTATGGCAGTGTTCATAAAGTCTTGGTTGGTTGGTATTATCATTTTTTGAGTCATTTTACAAGGACATTGATGTGAAATAATATTAAACACAAGTACATAGGTATTCCTTTTTTAAAACCCGTAACGTGTAAGGCAAAACAATCATTATCATTCTGTAACATATCGGAATCATAAAAACTTTAGTATTATGTACTTTAATTTACAACATCATGGTCATGTAGTAAAAGATGATTAAATTTTACTTAACTTATCTGATAAGGAAATGTTGGTACAAATCTTAATTAAAGTCAACAGATATGAAACTTTAGTTGACTTTTCACGATAAGAGCACAACACTATTAATGTTTTATTGATCAAGATTTTAAAATAGATTTTGTTCAGATAAGAGTAACAACGTCTTTTAAAGTGTCTTCAATGGAATTTTAAGTGTCATATCTTGTTTCCACTAAAGTTTTTATTAATAAAGATTACATAAAACCTGAAAGAGTGTTAGATATTTAAAAAAATTGAATCATTTCATGGCTTGAAATGATTTCATCTTCATATTAATGTTATGGACCAATAAATTTCTACCATAATTTCAAAATATAAGCAAAGTTATGTGCAACTGCAATGTGTTCAAAAGGTGATAATACCAAACCGCAAGTCTGATGAGACTTTAGTGCAATATCTATTTCACTGACACACCTCACACAGACATCACCTGTGTTTCATCACAGTGATTACAATAATTACACTAACTTGTATTCGTCAAAACATCTCCAAAATACCTAAATGATTCACATGGTGGTTCTGCTTGCTTTATTACATTGTATTTACACCCACAAAATTATTTAGGCGAGTTTAATATCCATCGAATCGCGTTTCCACTTCGATGAATCGGCAATTTAAATTGTAAAAGCTCAAGGAAGTGAGCGTTTTATCTATTCCGCGTATAAAAACAAAATCGTTTACAACCATTGAACTTTGTAATCAATGACTGTAACGATTTTAGGTCAATTCAATACCCATGCAAGTTCCAAGCATCGGGGATTTATAGATCCCTTGATAGACAAATTAGGTTTAGAAATTAAATTTCTGTTCATTTAAGGTTTCCGCTTATTAAGAAATAGATACCAAGTTAACATAGGAAGATTAAAATTAAAACGACAGAAGATTACTTTTATTAATATTAAAGAAATACGTATCTAGTACTTAATTATATATTTTTTGTCGGACGTAAAACTAAATTTGTATTTCCTTACTAATAGTAATTCTTTAAAGATCCGGTAAATAATTTAAATTGCCGAGAATTTAGAAATAGTTAACGATAACCATACACGAGTAGTAATTAAGATTCTAGCCACACTTGCAATACTATAGCATAACGCATAACTTGCGTTACATTGTAATGACGAAGATATAGACATCGTAGATTGATAGCATAAATGCCAATATAGACAGGTAATTTAGAAATACTTATATCACTTATCAGCTCTATAATGTGTATAATAATACAATTTTCTATTTCGTTATCTTCCAATATCTGCAATTTTTAGGCTTTTTTGTACGACTCACTAGGTATACTTGCTGGGACATTAATTCGTTTAGAACACGAAACGGGTAACATACAATGATTTAAATGTTTCCGATGTATCGATGTATGTTTCGAATGTATTCCGATAATTCGGAACTGTAACGAGCGCCATCTTCACGGAGACTTCATGTTAAAAGCCATGATAGTTAAAAAAAATATGATTTAGTTCGCCCAAGATTAATCAGCCTCGTTAGATAATAAGTTGGTTGACATTCATATTATTACCTAGTCATTAGTCACCAATACAGATTACATCAAATCACGAACGAATCCTACAGATATATTTTGTTAATAGTTTGCTGTAATTATTATCAACTATTAGCTTTTATCGCAACCATATGGCGGAAAATCACACATTGTAACAGTCTGAACAAAAGTCACCTACATTTGTAGGAGTGCATAACCGTAGTATGTAGTGCATGAAATCGAAGTGGAAACGCGTCCCACCGCGGTAGGTACCTCTGGTCTGCACGGCTCATTAAATCATACCTAGCCTATCAGAGCGGGCTAGTCTGCGGTTTACTACGTCATAACACGTTTTAGAAATAGAACTTGTCAAACGAATTGACAGGAATATTGATAAACCAAGTCATTGTGCTGGACGATTAGCAGGTAATGGCATTTAGATCTGTGATTCCATTAGATAAATCAATGTACCAATCATTTCAATTGATATACTTTCTTAGATATTTTATAAATTATATGATATCGTAGTAGTAACTTTGAATATCATAAATGAGTGAGTCAATTACACTTTCCATTAAAATAATAAACTGACCACATTGCTCATTTAATTAATTCAAACATCAAAACCACCATACATTCCCATAACAATGTCACAGAACATTATAAGCTCCCATGTCAATTAGTGCTCTTTGTAATAACTATAAACTGACCTTGAATCTCTGCACGTCCTCCATCGTGGCCGTCTTGCCGTCAGACACGCAAGAATGGAAGAAGGATGGAGCAACTGATACTCCCAGAGCTTCGGACGTCATACCAGTACCTGAAAACATGGTTACTATGACACTGTGTTCTGTGAACACATACTATGTTACCAGAAGAGCACATGGATATAATTCCTTTACCTATATATACTCGGTTGTAGAGGCCCTCATTTAAGTTGGTAGTATATTTTATCCTAACCTGCCTTTAATATTTTATAACCCCCTATTGTCTGTTTAATGTGAGCTTAATTAATGAGTGTGATAATGTGAGTTATTAAGCTAAATATCGCATCATCGAGAACATAGAAAACTTCGTGTTATTAACGAAATTTGACCCCAAAACGTATTCCGTATCAAAATACACCAAGTCGGAGCTACATTGAATTCAATTAAGCACCTTAAAAAACTAATTACCGACCCGAATTAAAACCGGTTTCCAACATTATCAGTTGTTTACTTGTTTTCCTTTGTAATGAAAGTGAACAAAAACAAAATTTTCTGTTTCAATAGTCCACGCGAGGTAGAATTTACATCAAGAACGCGGCAGCTACCATTAAATTAGTAATTGAGCGTGACATAACTTCTTGAAGTTTACAATTTCATAGAAGCTACGAAAGTTCAGTGACCCTTGTGGTAGCGACACCACAAGACCTTTCTAAGCCGGGAACTTCGTATTGTAGGTCAGTGATACACTGAATTTATTTTAATGTTCCAAATCAGGAAAGGAGGGGCATAAAAGCGTTTAAAGTGTCGTCATCGTCGGTACATTTTCGTCTCTTTTGTTGGGCACTTGTGATTGACGTACTTCATACATACTATAAGTGGCTGTGCGCGTTGTTCCTTTTACGCACTCACAATCGCAACGGTCGGTACTAATACGTCTCTTGTGGCGAGTGCACATCTTCCTTACAAAGCCAACGGAAATGTCGACATGTCTGTCTGCCAAGTGCTTAATAGACGGATGAATCTTAGCAATCGAATGCCTGTGTGACGCAGAAATTTTAGATGCATTAAATCGATTCGGACATTTGTTTATCAATATAAAATAAACCACAAATGTTAATCGCTGGTTATTCATTTTACGAATTCTGAATATAACGATTCATAGTTGGTGGGTATAGTTTGTTTGTTTAAACGCACATATCTCACCCAATTCAAAAAAAAGTTATGAAGACTTGATTTATCGACGAAGGCTATATTAAAGCTATGCAAGCGAAGCCGTCGGCGGGCCGGCTAGTAAACGATAAGATACGACAGTAAGTTCAAAACGTAAACACCAAGATCAAGTTCAGTTTAGTAATGACAGGATACAAGCCATATATGCAACATGCATTTCTTGGACATTACAAAAACTCGTTATCCATAAGTCAACTTTTACTACCAGCTAGAATTTCAAACATGTCGGAGATAGCATTAAAGCAACTTTTTTATATCTACTATTATTTTCAGCTTATAAATACAGGGTTAATAATAAATACAGGGTTAATAATAAAATTAGAAATACAATAACAATAATAATACCAATAACTAACAAGATTCGATTCGAAAAAAAATATGCTCACTGGCTTAGCGTCAGTGACGCCAAGAGTGAGAGAACTTATGCAATTTATCTATATTCAGATAAATTTATTCCATTTAAATACATTGAGCACACTTGGATAATTAAGAAAATAGACTAAAAAGAAATAAAAATTAAAACAGAGATTATCTTGCGGCATTTATACGGAGTTCTCTTTTGTTTAACATAATATAAAACGTACATATCCTGGCACCAAATTATAGCCACCAGTTGAGTTCACAAATTGAAAGCACCTACTTACTAAACCATACACTTGACATTTATCCGTATCCAAGCGAAAATAATTAGTGTAATTAAACCAATGACACGCAAGTTCGCGTGGGCGGCGGCGCGTGATGCAATGCGTTACAAAAATCGTGCGATTACTTAATCTGCGGTCTTCTTTGTTTTTCATTCAAGTTTTAAGCCGTAATTACTTCCTAGGATTATAAACATTATGATTTTAACATTTTAAACCGATGTATAATGTGTACGATTATATGTACATATTAATTGCATGAGCTTTGCGTTATGATTAAGTGGTATGGATCTGGAAGTTACGAGTATGTTAATTACTTCATTTTTTTACAATATAAATCAAAGTTAGCTAACGCAGCACAAGACGAGCGAAGCTGTGACGGGTTGACTAGTTGTAAAATACAATGCTTGACAGAACACAATGTCAGGAAGCACGCACATTACAACAAATATGACTGGATTGACGTATTACAGGATTATATCAGCAGCAGTCGTGCAATACAGAGAATTGTTTTCGTAACAATCGATATAATGGTGTATTCAATACACGGAAGTGAAGTTAAAGCAATTTTTCAGTTTTTCCGCGAATCGGAAACTAATTGGTACGAAAATTTCTAACACTAGCTAACCCTCGCATGTTTACTCAACGATTGAACCTTCTCTGGGCTACTACGACTGTTTTAAAACCATAAACACCTTAATCGGCCCAGCCGTTCTTGAGTTATACAAATACAACGAAAAGTAGCACTGATTTAAATGTATATCGATTATGAAGTATTCAATTAATTATAATAATTTACTATTAACTTTGCGAAAATAATTTAACTTTAAATATAGAAAGGTATCAAACTGATTGTAATGATTTAGCCCAGTCAATTTAAACATTTCAAGTTACATAAAGTCCCAACAAGCTGGATTTCTGTGAAATTGTTCAAATCATAATTATAAACAATGTCTAAAAGATCCCCATCATTCCACGTTAAGGAAAAAGTTTTATTCAAGGTTAAATGTCAAAAAATTTAGTTTTTCGCGATTTTCAGCAAAACGGTAAGTTTTATCATAAAAGTACCCAGGACAAAATTGTAGATCATGAAATTATCTATCAAAATGTATCAAAATTTTTTTATTACAAGCCACCGTTTCTGAGATATAACGGTTCAAAAAGTTATAAAAATTGTTTACAAAATGAAATGAAATGTTCAAAAAGTTATTAAATTGCGTCAATAGCGATGTATCGCATGATACTTTGTTGGAACGAAATGAATCCTCCGTTGTTTGTGATTCAATATTAGAGCACGACCGGCCTTGACAATTTTTTTTTATTTTTTTTATTTAATTACAAGAAAAAGGCTTTGTCGCTGAGCGACCACATCGTCTTATCGGGAACTTGACAATTTGTGCATGCCAACTTTTATAACTTTTTGAACCGTTATATCTCATAAACGGTGGCTTGTAAGAAAAAAGTGTTGATACATTTTGATAGATAATTTCATGATCTACAATTTTGTCCTGGGTACTTTTATGATAAAACTTACCGTTTTGCTGAAAATCGCGAAAAACTAAATTTTTTGACATTTAAACTTGAATAAAACTTTTTCCTTAACGTGGAATGATGGGGATCTTTTAGACATTGTTTATAACCTAAGAGCCCGTGATGGCCAGACCTTCCTTTAATTCACAAGCGTGAAAATTCTCTCATGTGTATGTCTAACATAGGTAAGAATAACCCCCAAACATGAAACCTGGATCGCGGTTCCTTTGGGAGATAACAACCTTTTACCTGTTATCTCTCAAAGGAACCACGATCCAGGTTTCATGTTTGGGGGTTATTCTTACCTATGTTAGACATACACATAAAATAATTTTCACGCTTCAGAATTAAAGGAAGGTCTGGCCATCACAGGTTATTAGTCTATACTAAGAGCCCGGTCTGGCCAGACCTTCCTTTAATTCACAAGCGTGAAAATTCTTTCATGTGTATGTCTAACATAGGTAAGAATAACCCCCAAACATGAAACCGGGATCGTGGTTCCTTTGGGAGATAACAGGTAAAAGGTTGTTATCTCC
Source organism: Chloroclystis v-ata (assembly GCA_963691955.1). NCBI lineage: Eukaryota > Metazoa > Arthropoda > Insecta > Lepidoptera > Geometridae > Chloroclystis > Chloroclystis v-ata. The sequence goes on along the minus strand of OY829904.1, from coordinate 12,677,490 downwards.
CAAAGGAACCGCGATCCAGGTTTCATGTTTGGGGGTTATTCTTACCTATGATAGACATACACATGAAAGAATTTTCACGCTTGTGAATTAAAGGAAGGTCTGGCCATCACAGGCTCTTGGTCTATTATAATTATGATTTGAACAATTTCACAGAAATCCAGCTTGTTGGGACTTTATGTAACTTCACCCTCATTTTTTTGTATAAATTGACTGGACTAATTTGTAAATAACAGATGTATGTAGAAAATAACTTAAAAGCTTTGTCCGTTAACACAATACATAATAATGCAACAAGCTGTAAAACCTAACACATGTTATATGAACATTAGATATTTAAACCCGAAGCACATGTAGAATACAAATAGAGAATCCTTTCATTAAATGTGGGAATCAAACTGACGTCATAACATCCTTCCACATTCAAACCCATTCCCAAGAAAGTTCGTTATTAACTTGCACGCGTAAATATTTTGAACATTTCCCAGATAAGTAAAGAATTCGAGATATAATTATCTGTTTGCGTAAACATTACAGAACCGTGATACTGGTGTTTCCGTGAAAGTGAAATGGGGAGAGATTCTACATGAATTACATGACAGACAATAAAAGGAGAGAAAATATAAGGTGTTATAAATGGTTTAGCACAATTTAGGTTCAAACACCACTCTTCTTTCAACCGAATCGAAGGTTTATAATATATCCTACTAATATTATAAAGGCGAAAGTTTGTATCATTGGATAAATTTTAGATTGGATATGTTTACTCACGATTTTAAGAGAATCTTTACATAGTGCATCAGAATAAAACAGGCTTACTACCGGAAAATATTATATGACACTGCCAATCTTACGGTATGGAGCTACGGAGATACCTTTTTCAGGGTTTCTCTAAAAAATTCAGAAATGAGATTTGTAGTACGTGTGTCACCGATAGCTCAGCTGATTAGCTATTGTAGTGGCAATGGGCAGGCTATATAGCGCGGAGAACAGATAGCCGATGGGGCTGTTGGTTCACGCCGGATGGAATTTTTCATCCAACCAAAACAACTGGATATCTTTTGGGCCTATGTCCAGCAGTGGACGTCCGACGGCTGATATGATGATGGATATACCATTTATAGATTTTATTTATTTACCTGCTTTGTCAGCATTAGACGCCATAACTCTGAATGTGCCGAAAAGAAGAACCAAAAGCCTCTGTGTGCAGACAGGCAGCGCCATCAATATCCTGGCGACAAAAATACATGTTAAAAATAACAATTTACACACATTGGATTACTACACTAAATGTGTTAAAAGTTTTTTATGTCTGGATACATGTTAACAGTGACACTGTTGTACGCAAAACTGAAATTAAAATAATGGCACTTTACAATAATATGAGTCGTAGCTAAGAATTACACAATATGCTAGTTTTTACAGCAGGAAGCGAAAAGCTAGATTCTTAATTTGTACACAAATTATTATTCAGCGAATACATTAAAACGATTTAATAAAAATTATCAGAGCAGAGTTATTTCTAAACATTTGTGTAACACTAGGTATTGCAGCGATTAAAATAATTACAGAAACAATGCCTTTATCAATGATCCACTTTGTACAGGAAAATTTACATAATGCGAGAACAGGTCAACGACCCTTCCTCTCACCTGCTTGATAACGTAATAATTGAGTGTGTGCAGCTGAATTCATGGAAATTATACACTCACGCATTTAGGTCAAGTTAAGATGACCTAAAAAATATGTATTTGTCAAAGACTTTGTTGTTTTGTTTTTTACTGTTTTTTTTTTATTTTCTTTATATTTCAGCACTATTTTATAAACTTACATACAAATACATCTGATTCCTGTCAATTTCCGAAACATCCCTACAGATTGCTGGGACTTAGTTCTAAAAAGGTCATTAATTAATTTGTCTTCTAAAAAGACCTATTTATGACAAACGAATTCATTGTAAATTAAAAGAAATTATAGACATATATTAGTTTAACAATGTTTATATACACTTCAAACTCTATACCTACTGTATCCTTACCTTTAATTTCTTTAAAAAAATGTTAAGGATGTAGTAGGATGACTTGACTTTACTGTATGTATGATGAATGGACCAATTTACAAAATATCCTGGTATGTTCATTCATAAGTCTCATGTCCGCGGAAAACGACTAAAATAATCATCATAAACGATAATAATAGGCACACAGGAATAGGTGGTCGATAAACATTATGTGGTTTGCGGTAACATGAGGAAAACAGGAGAGGTCATTCAAATGCTTTGTATTGTATTTTATAACACGATTCACCATGCATTGTGATTGTGTTATGCACACTCAGTCCAAATAGTCATAGATGACCTCTCTCGCAGCGGGCGAAGGTCCGCCTTAGACGCAAGAGGTTGCGGGATCGATTCCTGCCTCGGAATAACTATTTGTATGACCTGCAAATGAACACCCGTAACACAAGCTTAGAGCTTATCACGGGGCTTGATGTTGCTGTGTGAATTGTCCGATAATATTTATTTATTTATTATAGATGAATGCATTTTGTGTATGTGTCCTACGAAATGGCCATAAGCATCAATCTTAGATGGTTTATAAAACGTTAGCATCTCTAAGTGCATGCTATTCACACGCTGGCTACATAAATAAAGGATTGTCGAAGATCAGAGCCAACCTCTGAGTATAATTTACCGGATTTTAATTAGACGCGAGTTTCCTCACGGTGTTTTCAAATTGGAAAGACATGTTTAATGCATTTTAGTAATAAGATGAGTTTATCTTATTCGCTCTAAACACATTTGTTTTTTTCTAGATTTAGAATTCTAGAAAATTATAGGCTGGGCTCGAACCCATGACCTTCGGAATTCAAATCAAGTGTCCTTCCAAATAACTAACACGTATATAACAAACCAAATGCTTGATTATTGGTACTGTGGTCTTATTTTAGTTGTTTAATTTTATCAAGCAAAATGAAAAACAGAACAAGAACAAATTCAGTAAGTACCTAGTAAACAAACATTACTAGATAAACTGCTTGTGAATGCTTGAATGAGCACGGCTGCTTAGCCTGGTTCAATGCGACGATATTATACAATGGGCTTCTTGTGATGGCCGTGTGATTTGTAGTGTGACCTACGACTCTAGCCACTTCAAATGTAACATTTAAATGCGTTTATATGAATGAGTGACAAACGATCGTTTTCGAACAAATGTTTGCATTATTTACGGGCACTCTGTGACTAGTTTATATACCATTTTATATGAAAATAAACCTATTGAGTGTGAAAAGCGGCTTTTGTTTATCTATACACTAATATGTACTATATAAAAATAAGTCTGGTTTTCCTTTCTGACGCTATAACTCCGGAACGCACGAACCGATTTTCACGGTTTTGCATTCGTTGGAAAGGTCTCGGGCTCCGTGAGGTTTATAGCAAAATGTAAACCGCGGGCGAAGCCGCAGGGCGGAAAGCTAGTTATTGATAAATAACAGATTATGTTTTTGCGAGATTGTAGGGGGTAATACAAGAGGTGTATTCACGAGGGAATTTTTTAATTAGGCGGGCAAGTAAGCGGGGTAATAAAAGTAAAAAACATTTACTCATGGACTTACCTAAAAAAAATTAACCTTTTGTCGTCGGCAACGATTCGTGTTTACCCAAATTACAATGGTTGAGTATACTGGTTAATGTAATTGTGCGTTTCGCGATATAGGTTAATGAGCTTTGTGTTTTAGTACGCGTTTTAGGAGCCGAAGAAGGCGAAAAGAATCTAATAGCTTGTAACGAGGAGCTATTTCATTCAAATTAGCTTTAAATGTTCATTATTAGATACGTAAGAGAACTTTGAGTAATTATTCGAAGGGTTTCTAAATGAAAGCTCTATGCTTATCAAATGTAGCAGTTTGTAATTTTACTGGAAGGTATTTATCATGCCCAAAAAGACATCCACTGCTGGAGGTATGTGGTGTAGATTCAAAGTTGCAGGCTCCTCCATAAGTAATTACGAAATTCGGTTATTTAAAAAGTTTGGTAAAGATGAGATTTGACAGATGAGATGTTCACCTCAATAACTGCCTGCCATGTATTATTTTTTCATAATTAAGTAAATGATTATTTTTATAATTTTACCACTTAACATGACTCACTCCATTGTATTGTTATTTTTTGGCATACCTAACGACACTACACCATTGTGAATTTACATCATAAAAACAATGCAATTTAACACACTTGCAAAATACACTTGCATGCTTTTAAAAAAATAAGCATAGGTTACCTAATTAAAGTAGGTACATACTTATAAGTAGTGGTTGGTAAACTTACTTCCGTATTTCGTCAACTTGCTGCTCATCCGGCAGTTCCACAGCTGCAAAAAGATGCATCTCTCCATCCCGGCCGAAAACTCCTCCAGGTATTTTCCTGTTTGAAAATGAATTTCAAATGAATAGCAAATGGGCAATTTATCAACATATTTTTTTTATTTAAAAGTATTAGGGATATTCAAAATGTGAGATCAAATTGTTTCAGCATTGTTGCAGTGTATAAGGAGGCAAACATTAGAAATGTAGCAATCAGAGTTTGCGAGATAATAATTAATAAAATTTAGTAAATAGTTTGATCAAATATAATTTATGATTAATCATTCATTGTTCACAAAAATTCAAGCACTTTGTCATTAAGCTCATCAATTTATCTACAAACACATGACATGCAGGGTTACAGGGTAGGCAGGGCAATAAAAAGCAATGATTTTATCTAAATTTAACAAATTATAGGTCCTAAATAAGATGGTTTTTCATCATTACTTTATGAGATTTTATTGATTTATCTCCATAGATACATATCAGATTACTTCAATGTGGATAAGAACTTTATCAAGCAATTTGTTTCAGATTCAATAGATAAACATTCAATCAATATTCAAACAATAAACAAAACATGATTGTTTGATAATCAAATGTGAAAGTCCTACGTGATGGTTTCAGATAAACAAGTGCTTTGCAAATATAGGTCAATGTATCAAAGGAGCTTACCGAAGAAATTTCTTGAGGACACTGGCAATGGTATACACTGAGTAATTATCAACATTGACCAGCCGGCCTGTCTGCAGAAAATGAATTAACTTCTTCATTGCGCCTTGGTGCCCTGGGGCTCGGAAAACATCGCGCCGCAAAGGAGCCTCCTTGTTTAGCTTCAAAATCAGCACCTGAACACAATTTGCAAATCTATCACATCACTATCACACACAAATTCAAATTGAGAATTGATAATAACCATAGCATCACAATACTAACAAGCAAAGGCCCGGGAATGTCATCCTTGCAGACTTCGAGCAAGGGGGCACCAAACTTCACTTTTTCCAACCTTCGCGGGTAAGGTAGGGAACTGGGATGACCGCAGGACGTTACAACATTACTCAATGTAGCTGCTCGGCGGTGCATCCTTCTCGCCCAACCGCTCATGTTGCTGAATTATCAAATTACCAGATCGTCTGAAAGTTCGTAAACCACTGTATTTAGATGGCTGAGATGAACAGACGCATCTTAGTAGTGGTGAAGTGATCTGTTTATTGTCTTGGAACACTATAAATTTGAAACCGTTTTATCAAAATCTATTTTATTTGCAGTTTCGATTAGCGTTTGGTTTTGATTTTATTGAGAAAATAACGTTTGATTGATCTCGAACTTCAAAAGGCGACTGAACGAGTCCAGTCGGGGAGCGCAAACGCGAACGCCCACCCACCCGTGCCGTCTTGTCTTCAATCAAATTATTTCACAGACTAAAAAACTATCTTTGACAGTACTCCATTCTGTCGTCCGCAAACAATAATACTGCCATTTTTGTATGACAGTATTCTTCTTCTTCTTTTATTATGGCGAACGTGATATGACAGTATTGAGATCCCACATAAAAAAAACCAATTACCTTGTTCACTGTACAGTAAAATAAGTTCAAAAAAGTTCAAAAGTTCAAAAAGTTTTATTCATATATAAAACATTACAGTTATTACAACCAATGCGTCTTATATGCTAAATAGTAATATTATATTATAAAAGAAAAAATACAGTAATAAAAATTATGGTAACACTTATAGTCTAATATTGCTTGTATCATACAACTACTTAGTAGAGGTAACATATTTCTTATATTTCTTATTGACTACTATAATGTAAAAAAAAAAAAAAAGATCTTATATTAATAGGAACTATAAAAATATACAAAGTATTAAGTTAAGAGTAAGATAATTATGTAGGAGAATCTATTTATATACAATTTACCAAGGTAAAAGTGAGCTGGGTTGTTCGCAATAACTTAAACAGCGCCTTTGTACTTCCGACCAATTGCTATCAAATAAATCTAAGTCAGGGGTTTTCACTAAGAGTGCATTTAAGTGGCGCTGGGCTCGGCAGATTGCAGATTCTTGGCGTGCCTTTGTGCGTGCAGACCTTGGCGCAAGCAGCGGGACACGACCAGGTCGGAATCGGCAGCGGTTTGCTGGTACATACAGTCGAGTTGCTTCGGCTAATAGGGAGGGACACTTTAAGAGTCCACGTATAATTCGGCATAAAGTTAAAAGCTGTTCTGAGAGCCTACGTGTAGACAATGAGTGGAACCCCAGTGTACCTAGAAGATATTTTGTTGGGTACAAGAATGGGTAGTATCCATATGCCCTTTTATAGAAAAAACGCAGAAACCTTTTCTGAACTTTTTCTAGCATCAAGGCGTAAGATGCTTCGTGTGGGTTCCATACGCAAGAGCTTGTTTCTAGTTTAGACCTGACCAGTGAGATGAATAGTAGTCTAATAGTGGAGAGGTTATTAAAATGTTTACAATTTCTGGTAACAAGTGGCCAAGTGCGAGTCGGACTTGCCCATGTAAGCTTCCGCAGCAATTGTTTATATGAAATAGTATTATATATTATGACGTGTTACAAAAAAACTACTTGATAGATTTCGTTCAAACCAATTTTCGTTGGTAGTTTTTGTGGTAATGTATTTGCATTACATATTTTTTTAGCTTTATCATCCTGTTATTTTAGAAGTTAGAGGGGGGGACACTCTGTTTTCCACTTTGGAAGAGTCTCTCGTGCAAACTATTTAGTTTAAAATTAAATGATGTTAGAAACCTCAATATGGTTTTTGAAGACATATTCACACGTATGGGTTCGATGAAATTTTATTTTTAAAGTTTCGGTTCGTATGTATATATGTATGGGGACTCCCAAAAATTGATTTTTTTTCAATTTTTTTATTTTTATTTTTTATTTTATGACGAATCTATAAGGGTTCCGTTTTTGCCATTTGGCTACGGAACCCTAAAAAGTGAACATATAGATTTGTGCAATAAATAAGAAGTAGCATTGCATACATACATAAACACGGAAAGTAATTTAAAGTTTTTTTTTGTTGTGAAATTTTCTAAAAATGATAGTCCTATTTTTGTTTATTAATCAGATATCCAGTATATATATTATGCATGTAATTAGTAAATAAGTTTAAATTAATTATCTATCGTATTACTCTAATGTTGTGTTCTGGGTTCACTAAAGTCATAGTATCTTTTACGATCCTTATTGTGAGATGTGGCATGGGCTTATTGAGAATAATGATTCGATTATGGAGTTTTATTATTATTCATTATTTTCACCTTTAAAGCCCACCTATAATAGAATACCTAGTTTTGTGTGTATACATACGCACAGAATAAAGAAGTAAATTTTAATTTTTAGATGTATTTCTTTGGTTTATTGTTTCGGTATTCGATATTATTTTGAACTTTGTCATTTTACATCTAATTTTGAATAATAGGAATTTGCCTAATAGGTATCTCTGCTGCACCAACCAGGCAACACTACGGTGTTTTTTCGATTCGAATGAGCGAGCGAGACAAGTCGACATGGCAATCATTTTCAAGTAAAAGGAAGGAAGGAACCGGATACTAACTTGGATTTTTTACATGCAAAATAAAAATATTGTTTAGCTTTCTGAAATTTACATAATTGTAAAATAAAATTGTATAATGGCAGACGACGATTGGGACAGTGACCCAGGCACGGGGCCCACTATCGTACAACCTGTTTACAATACTCGCGTTTTCCAACCGGGTGCCGGCAGAAGCAGAAACAATCGAAGTAGTAATGATAATAACTGGAGATCTCGAGATGGTCCATCTGATTCTTATCACCGAGAGAACCGAGATCGTCGAAATGACCGTGGAGGTCGTGATAACAATAACCGCGGTGATGGCAATAGATCCGAATTTAGAGCTCCTGCCGGTCCTCAGAAAACGATGTCTGTACCTTCGCAAAAAGTTGGACGAATCATCGGCAAAGGTGGTTCAAAAATACGCGACCTAGAATTCGAAACCGATGCTAAGATTAAAATCGGCGATTCTAGTGGATCTGAGACCCAAGTTACTCTGTCTGGAACTGAGGCATCCATTGCTAAAGTGCAGGACATGATTTATAGCCTTATTGAGGATCGACCTCCAGCCCAACCCAAAAAAGATCTCAACACAAGCCAGGAAAGTACCGGCGGCTCCGATTTCTTCAAAAAAAATGATGCCGGGGTTCAAGTTATAGACTGGGGTAAGTTAAATGCCTTCCATGAGAATCACCAACATGAGAGATGGGAGAGTTTACCTCCAATAGTTAAAGATTTCTACAAGGAAGATGCCTCAGTTGCTAGAATGAACCCTGCTGAAGTTGCCCGCTGGCGTAAAGCTAACAATGACATTCAGGTCAAGAGGACTTTTGATGAGAAACCAGGTATGAGACCTGTTCCTAATCCAGTACTCACATTTGAACAAGCCTTCCAAAACTACCCAGAAATACTTCAAGAAATCTACAAGCAAGATTTTAAGACTCCTTCTCCAATCCAAAGCCAAGCATGGCCAGTCTTGTTGAGAGGTGAAGACTTAATTGGAATTGCACAAACTGGAACAGGGAAAACCCTAGCTTTTCTATTACCTGCTCTAATTCATATTGATGGTCAAGTCATCCCAAGGGAGCAACGGGAGGGTCCCACTGTTTTGATTATGGCACCAACTAGAGAACTAGCACTGCAGATTGACAAAGAGGTTTCCAAATACCAGTATAAAGGAATTAAGTCTGTATGCTTGTATGGAGGAGGGGACAGGAAAGAACAGATCAAAGTGGTAGCAAAGGGAGTTGATATTGTTATTGCTACACCAGGACGCCTCAATGATCTGGTCATGGCCAGACACCTAAATATTATAAATTTCTCCTACATAGTCTTGGATGAAGCAGACAGAATGCTTGATATGGGTTTCGAGCCACAGATTCGTAAATCTCTTTATGATGTAAGACCTGACCGTCAAACTGTCATGACTTCTGCTACTTGGCCGAGTGGTGTACGCCGTCTTGCCGAGTCCTACATGAAAGATCCCATCCAGGTTAATGTAGGATCTCTAGATCTAGCTGCAGTTCACACAGTTACACAACAGATTCAGTTTGTAGAAGAAGATGATAAAGAAACAGCTATGTTTGATTTCATCTACAACATGGGTCCAAATGACAAAGTCATAATTTTCTGTGGCAAGAAGGCTACTGCATCTCACATCAGCACAGAACTGGCTATGAAGGGGATAAACTGCCAATCCTTGCATGGAGACAGAGAACAGAGCGACAGAGAGGCTGCCTTGGAGGAGATGGTTGATGGCACTGTGAACATCTTAGTTGCGACTGATGTAGCTTCCAGAGGCATTGACATCAAGGATCTGACACATGTTCTTAACTTTGACTTCCCTAGACATATTGAGGAGTATGTTCACAGAGTAGGGAGGACCGGCCGTGCTGGCAGAACTGGAGTATCATTGTCATTTGTGTCTAGAAAAGATTGGGCACAAGCTAGGGAATTGATAAAGATTCTTGAAGAAGCTAATCAGGAGATTCCTGGAGAGTTGGAGGAAATGGCTGATAGGTTTGAGGCCATGAAGATACGCCGCGATAGAGAGGGGGGCGGCAGAGGCCGCGGGGGGAGGGGCGGTGGCGGCGGGCGTCGCGACCGGTGGTAAACTTGACTCAAAACCATGTCTAAGTAAATTCAGTATTCTGTATTGTCATTATGATTTTCTACATTATTTTTCTTATCTCAGTGAACCTTATGTTAAAACCCGAAAAATTTCGTTATATTAATATTGTTAATGATGGTAGCTAATGATTTACCATAAGTAACCAAAAGCATGACAAATTAAGGACCTTTTATAGGGCCATATAACATGTTATTAGGTGTTAAGTATAGTACTTACATACATTTTAGGTAAAAATAATGTACCTGTAAAACTGCCTAAAATTATTAGTTTGAAAATTGTTTCTTAGTAAGGCTGTGAATTATTTCATGCATACATTTTTAACAATGTATTGTGCAAAAACTACTTCTGTAAGAAGAGATATTTCTAATTGTGTAGTATAAGGTTTTTTAACTGGGAGATATGGTTGAACGGTGAGAACTTGGTGAAAACTTGTATTGTAAATTTAGGATACCTTAAAATAAAACAGTAATTATGATGTATGTATTTTCATTTGAAATATTCATTTTTGGACAAAAGCGTATTTAAAAGTTAACATTTAACCGTTTATGTCCAAAGATTCACGGACAGGTTTCACCTTATATAGGTGTAGGTAATACTCTCTCATATAACTTTATCATCAGCAATAAATACGAGATGCTTAAATTCTAAAAGCGTGCACTGCTACTAATTAGGTAAATACCTGAGTGCGAATCTTCAAATTTTATAACACTTATGTTTACAACAGAATTTAAAAATGACTGTAGCACAGATAAAATACATATTAATATAATATATTAATAGTAATATTATTTACTATAACGATTAACATAGTAGACTTCAACATAATTTTGTACATTAAAAAAGGTTACAATAAATTTCAATGTACTCTTAAGATGATTTAGACGATTTCTAATCTTTTCATTTCTTTGTAGAGTTCCTGTCCCATTCTAGCGGGGGAGCGTGTGACGATAACATTGGCTTTTTCTAAAGCTTTGATTTTGTCCATCGCACCCCCTTTTCCTCCTGAGATGATGGCTCCGGCGTGTCCCATCCGCCGCCCCGGGGGCGCGGTCAGACCGGCTATGAACGACACCACTGGCTTCGCATTGCGTCCCTGGAAAACAAAACCATCCATTGTTATATTATTTAAAAAAAGAAGATATTATTTTATTGATCTGGTGGTCTTCCAGGTAATTAGTCATGTTGGAGGATAGAGTGCGCGCTACCACTGAAGTCTCACGGTTACGGGAACTACAGTATTAGAAACGTTAATATCTAGGCAAGCAGCGCCACGTCTAACGGACTTGAGTGGTGGCGCGCACTCTACGTGTTTATTCGTTTGTGGTATTCTCTTGACAACTGTTACAATGATTCTTACTTACTATTCTATAATTTGTGATACAAAGAATGTGCCGATGTAGGTCTGACACTACAATACGTAAAAAAAACTCTAATATGTTTAAGTCTCGAGTGGTTTCTATGATGATCAGATATTATAGAAATGTATTCCATAATTGTAGTTTTAAACTGAAAATGAAACGAATATTTACATAATGTGTTAACGATTGTGTTCATTTAATGTGAAACTTATTGATCTAATGATCAATTAATTATAAGTGCAACATAATATAGTATGCTAATCTATCAATCTTGTTACTGATTTATCTGATGATCTTGAAGGGTAATGACATCAAAGATTTTCTAATATGAGTTAACTAATTAAAGAATCCACTATGCACTAACAATATAAAATTAAAGCACGTAAAAGTGACGATTTATAACTTTTATGGGCTAACTAAAAATGATAATTTGTAATCATAAACACTCATCATGATAAACCTTAACAGGAGCACAGCTGAGTTACCTTTTTGTTCTGTTCAGAAAGAAAATAAAAGCATTAGCAAAGCAGAACTACCTATAGTTCAAAACCTAAGTACTAAGTTCATAAATGAAGTTCACGAGTGCATGTATTGGCTTTAGTATTCCAAGTTTTCATTTGCATAGAAGAGAGATAGAGAGTTTCACAATAGAGAATAGGAAGGTTCTCAGTATTTTTTTATATTTTGCCTCAAAACTTGGGGTTAGGTTATAGGTTCTCAGTATTTTTTTATATTTTGCCTCAAAACTTGGGGTTGGGTTATGTTCGTTTGTTTCGCTACAACTCGAGAACGGCTGCGCCGATTTGATCTTGAAAAAATTATAGTAATTCAGGGAAGGTTTAGTTTAGAAAACTATAGAAAGCAAGCGATAAAGCGGATGAAATATTCATATAGAGATAATCCATTCTAAAAATGAACTCCCCTCCACAAAACCGTGATAATTTCAACTTGTGAGAGGAAATACTTATTGCATCACTATACTTGTGTGCGTGCTACAACTTTACTGTAACATTGGCTCATCTGTCTGTCAAAGTGATACCGTTTGCTTATACGTTAATGAACATCCAATGACAAAGATCAATAACTACATATATTTTTTTTATAAAACTCACAGTGTTATTCTGAATGAGGTACTCCGAAGCCAGTTCCTCAGCGTTGCCGCCGATCTCTCCGATCATGATGATGCCCTTGCACTGCGGGTCCTTCAGGAACACCTCGAGGCAGTCGATGAAGTCCGTGCCGTTGAAGGGGTCTCCGCCGATGCCCACGCACAGGGTCTGGCCGAGACCAGTCTGGAAATTACATTAATTACGTATTAATTAAAAGTTTTATTAGTTAACACTAATAAAATCCTAAAGATTACTTGGACAAGCCAAGTATTCCTTAGGATTTTATAGAAATAGGTACTAGATGAAAACCCGGCTTCGCTTGGGTGAAATTTCACAAAATTCTCCAAAATTCGAATTTTGCCCTTATAGATGTTATCGACTCAAAATCAATATATTTTTTTAATGTTTTGTTATTCATATAAGGTTTCGATCGAGTCTGTCGAACCCTTGAAGAAATTTTTAATATAGAAATAACATAAATCTTAATGGGTTGGGATGATATTGTTGTATTTACGATACGATTATCAGAGCCACGCCCACATTGACCTGATAATTACGTCACTGATTACGCATAATCCATATAACATCAATCAGTTGAACATTGATCCAATGGTATCCAAGGTCAATATTGTTTAATTTCAATAAAATAGCCATGGTCAAGGTCGCGACAATTTACGTTAAACTATGTTAATATTTCGCGTGAGGCGTTACGTAATTGTTTACGCGTCGTGACGTGAAGTGTTACGAGACATGTAAATGGGATGATACGCTTTTCGAGTTTGACATTATCATCTTTCCACTCGGCTGAATTTTGTTTGGAAAACAAGGTCGATAAAGTTGAACAGTGAAATCTTTCAATAACATCAATATCTTCAAAACTTTGGTCAGTTTGAAAACATTCGCAGAAAGATATAAAATGGTATTCTTAGGACGGCACTCTAAAGCATAACCGAATACCAGGGTTATTAAGATATAGAGCTTCAATTGGACTCTGCCTTTTGACTATTGTCAATTTTTGTTTTTAAACCGGCATATCGGCCGTATGTTATCATAACATCCCTACTAAAAACATCAAATACTTTTTTAAATGTTTCAGCAGTAAATAAATATTATTTGTTACTTTATAGTGACTTTCACTTAAGTTTTTCTAAACTATTAGAAAATGGTATGAGAAAAATTACAAGATCACAACGTAACCTTGGCTCTCGAGTGGGAGAATAAATTGCCTACCGTAGTAGTCTGGAACACGGCTTCGTATGTGAGTGTGCCGGAGCGTGAGACCACTCCGATGATGCCCTCCTTGTGCACGGCGGCGGGCATGATGCCGATCTTGCACTTGCCCGGGGCGATGATGCCCGGGCAGTTGGGCCCGAGCAGTCGGCTCTTGTTCTGACGCAGCAAAGCGTGTTTGACCCGTACCATGTCCTGGAATTATTACGTCAATGTTATGGAGGGTTGACGGAATTGCCAAAATGGCGATTACACAAGTAACAACTTTATAATTTTGTAAATTTATAAAACACTTGACACTGGCAAATTGTGCTTAATTTAGCGCAGGGACCATTATAATATACTAACTAACTAAAGTGCTGAAGATTTGTAAATCAATACAGATAAAATCTGGATCAGATAGATAGTCATTTATTGGTAAACTTACATATTTACAGATCAAACATCGTGATATAATATACAAATATTAGGAGATTAAGTTATAATGTGACATTGCAATCACTCGCTCAATTTTTTTACCAAAACCATTAAAAATAAATAATTATGAGCTCTGAAACTAATCTAAAATTAACTTTTACCTAAGCTTAGTTAGATTGAATTATAAGCTGCAAAAATACAGTAGCCTCAGCTGTATTTGGCGGTACCTACGTTACATTTTTTGCATCAGACCTTTACAGAGTTCATAAAGATGTGTGCAATCTGTACCCATTACAATATAGAAACTCGAATTTACACAGACAAAAATAAAATATGAAGTTTCCTTCTTCACCCTTACATTTTGAGAACAGTAACAATCTATCATTACAACCAATAAGAGCTATGATCTAAAAGTAGGTCAACTACCAATTGATTATGTAGATGTGACTGTAAATGTAAACAAGTAGATGGATTGCATGAATTTAAAACTGGATCTTTCACTTACATAACATGAATGCTTAAACTACTCTTAATAACCATCTTAATAATAGGAATAAAACCTCAGCTCAGTTTTCATAATTACTCTACTTTGTTGGTATATTTTGTCAGTCCAATATAATGTTAAAAATATATTTTCAATTTCTATTACAATGCTTATTGTTCAGAATAAGTGGCTAATTACCTACAATTAATCCTTTCATCATATAATTTTAGTTATAAGTTATAACACAACATTGCTAATGCAAGCTCAATTAGATAACCAAGGCTTAATATAAAACCAAAATTTAATAAAATGCAACATTTTTTATCTGTGCTACATCTCCAGCACCCTAACACATCATCATAGTTTTAAGAGCGGAATGCAGATAAAAAGAAACAATAAAAAATTACTCACATGTTGTGGCACACCCTCAGTGATGCACACAATCAAAGGAACCTCGGCCTCAATAGCCTCCAGGATAGCCTCAGCTGCTCCAGGCGGTGGAACATAGATAACTGAGGCATCACAATTAGTTTTCTCCTTAGCTTCCCGGACCGTAGAGAATACTGGATGTCCCAGATGTGTAGTGCCTGCCTTCTTTGGAGATACTCCACCAACAACTTTAGTGCCATAATCGATAGCCTGTTGGCTGTGGAATGTACCCTGCTTGCCAGTGAAACCTTGGACAATGACTTTGGATTCCTTTGTTAGTACTAGGTTAGGGCGGGTGACTGCATACCCGCTTGAGCTGCTTGAATAGAATCTGGAATTGTTGAGGTTGTGTGCAGCTGTGAAAAGAAATAAGGAAGCTTATAACTATTTTCTTTTTATTAAGATAAATTAAACATAACAATTTTAAGTCTCTTAAAATATGTGTCAGTCACAAAAACTTCCACTGTAAACAAATAACAATATTTTTTAAATAGGTACATACTAAAACAATGGAAAGTCTCAGAGTTCAGGATAGACTATACATTATCATTTAATTGTAAAATCCTATCTTCTTCATCTATTGTTTATGTTTATGCAGATTGAAAGTTATAGGTACCTAGTACCTACCTCAAGAGCTGGTATCAAAGTTCACTTTGATTATTGTAAAAACATTTTATTGTTGAATGGTTTATCAGAAACACTAGTGTTACATCAATCAAATTAATATTGAACTTCAAAAGCAAAGTTAATATAAAATCATTCATTATCATAGAGATGAAGGGGAAAATAGAACATTATTTTTAGCCTGAAGGTCTTGGTTACTCTGGACTCAAATTGGACGACATTGAAACTACGTAACAATTAACATGGCAAAGTCTTGGCGAAGTAATTATAAAATAATTAAGTAAGGTGATCAAAATTAACTGAATATTGGATCTCAGAAATACAAATTAATTCATTTTACAGGGTTAAGGTTATATTTGATTTAGCAAAGTTAGATTATCCCTGTAACATTACTGGTTATGTCTAGATATAGACTATAAAAAAGCTGCATTATTACCTCTTAAACGAGCGAAAATCCGAGTAGATACTGCCATTTTTCCTAGAAAATTGATTTTATTACAAAAATTATATTAAATAATTCGGTGACACTGACAATCTTTCAACCTTTCGCCAGCTTTCGCCAGCAATCAATGTTACGTAAAAGTGACAGATTCAGGGTAGCCATACAGATGTTTTTAAATCCAGCACGGAGTACGCAAATTCCATTTGGCTTGCCATACTTTTAATAAAAAAAAATATAAAAGGCTTATGTAGAACTGTATATTTATTCAGTACTTAGGTAAGTATTCTTTTTTTTGCACAAACACGAACATAGGTAATAAAGATAACCTAAAACTAAGTTGTTAAAAGCAATACAATCTATTGGTTATAATGTAAATCAAGGGCTGAGAATATTTATTTTATTAATTTTAATTCTTAACTATTCGTATTAGAGTCGTGCTAGATGGTCTTAGGTCCTGAGGGACAGGATCGGGCAGGACCTCGCACTGCCCAGGGTGGTGACGGCCATGCTAGCGGACGAGTCAGCTTGGAAGGAGGTGGCATCTTTTTGTGAGACCATCATGGTCCAAAAAGAGGTCACCGGGCGCAATCTCGAAAGGGCTGATCCCACACGAAGGGTACGGCGGAGAGGCGATCGTAACGATCGCCCCCCGCCGCCTGTCACATGAGGGCGTCGTGACTTTTTGTAGGTGATCTGGGTCTGCGGGTAGTCGGAGTGAGGGATCCGACTTCCCCTTAGGCTGACCTCGGGACGATCGTGACATTCGTGGCAAGTGTCGCTGCAGGTTTTTGCACGTACTGGAGCGCAGCGCTCCCGAGAGGTGCTATTTGGCAATGCAAGGTGATCCTGGCGCGGTCCATCGGAGTTCCCAGGATCATCGCGTATGCATAGAGGCCGGCCACCGGGGGTTATTTTAGTGGGTCGTCAGATAGACATCCCCACATAGCTATACTGTACCCTTCATGCAGTATAGCATCTGTGAGCAGATTTTTTCCCTCGATAACAAAAAAAAAAAAAAGATGGTCTTAGGTGGAAATTCAAATGATAATGGTAACCCTAATCTAGTTCAACTGAGTTCAACACTATTCTATTCTATCTACAGTTACCAACATGAGAGGGATGCGGCGTATTGTGTAAATAAAAAAAAAATATTCGACAGTGACATAAGCGTGATCGTGAATAAACAAACAACCGGCAGCAAAAAAAGAAAAAAGTGTTTATGACGTGTTCCGCCAAAATAAAATAATTTTACGAATTCAATTTGATAAAAAATAATCAATTTGTGGGGACATGAAGTGCTAGAGCCTGCGGTGTTTCTCTATAATAAACGGCCACGTAATACCTTACATTTCCAATAATAATTTATCACTGTAGTGACGTGTTCAAATTCTTCAGGATACTTGTATTAAAAATGTGTGGAACAGACAAAAAACTTGGAGAAATTAGGGCGCTGATATTGGTTGGTGGCTATGGGACGCGTTTGCGTCCATTAACCTTGAGTAGACCGAAGCCCCTAGTGGAATTTGCCAACAAACCTATTCTTTTACATCAAATAGAAGCATTGGTTGAAGCTGGGGTCACACAGGTATTTATATATGTATGGAGTATACATTCTGGTTGGAGTTAAGCACATAGATATACTATGTAAAATGTTAATATATTATGTGAATTGTCTAGCAATATTCATTTATTGATTTAATATAAAGATATTAATATTTTTCTTTAAATATATTGTATATAAGTTAATTTATAATCAAAATGTATTAAATCTGCAACAAAATGAATAATTTGTTGGGTTCAATATTAATTTAACAATATACCAATAAGGATGTGTATATTTTCAGGTCATTTTAGCAGTTTCATATCGCGCAGAAGAAATGGAAAAGGAGCTCACAGAGCAAGTATCTAAACTTGGAGTTTCTCTCACATTCTCCCATGAGACTGAACCACTTGGCACTGCTGGACCGCTAGCACTGGCTCGAGAACTACTCAGCACAAGTCCAGAGCCATTCTTCGTATTAAATTCCGATGTCATCTGTGACTTCCCATTCAAAGAACTAGCCAAATATCATAGAAGCCATGGAAAGGTGAAAATCCTGTTGTTCATTATTATTCACCAATTAAAGCATATTTATCTATCTAGTTAGCCCGAATAAGACATTATCAGCTCAACAACAAGATAAGGTTACAAGTGGTTCACTTATTCTAACTATTACAGTTACAAATAAGTACTGTAAATATTTTGTTGATTAACTATTACTATTGTATGAATTACTATTTTTTTACACATTATGTTGGTACTGATTTAAGATATGCAAAATAAATGAGTTATTTATTAACCATGTTAGCAGAGTCTATATTCTATATAGGTACATTTTATATTATTCATAAATATTTACCTAAACAAATAATACAAATTTGGACCTACCACTAGTCAAAATTATTACTTTTGAATTGTCTGTATACAAGGATAGCCTTGGATTAGTAAAATATAAATTAATTTTATTTTTTCTGATGAAAATTGATGGATGGGGCATTTGGTGATCATCCATCCCACTCTAATGGTTATTCATATTGTATTCCTTTGTTTATTTATATATTTAGAGAACTTATAATGGGTCTTGGCGATTTTATATTCCCTCAAATTACAGGAAGGCACTATTGTGGTGACAAAAGTTGAAGAACCATCAAAGTATGGTGTTGTAGTATACAAAGAAGATGGACAGATTGAGAGTTTTATTGAAAAACCTCAAGAATTTATTTCAAATAAAATCAATGCAGGTATGTTTGTATATGTTATATTGTTACTATACATTTCAGCTACAATATTACGAAATAATCTTGTTTAAATCCATTATATAAGAGGTTACTAGAAGTAAAATTTGTTATGTAAAATTACCATGCTAAGGGAATTCTTTAATACTATTATTTACTTAATCTTCCTGCTAAACAACTAATGTATTTACGAAATTAAACTACTTGCTCAAAATAATTAAATGAATTGCAATTGCAAAGCAACAAATAAACCCTTTTTCAAATATTTAGTTGGTAATTACTATTTGTATTACTAATCCTACCCGTAGTTACCCATTATTCACACTATTTATTCTATTTTGCTGTCTTCCAGGAATGTACATTCTAAACCCATCAGTGCTGAACAGAATAGAGCTAAGACCAATGTCTATTGAGAAGGAAGTGTTCCCGTTTATGGCCAAGGATAGTCAACTAAATGCGATGGAACTCCAAGGGTTTTGGATGGATGTTGGCCAACCAAAAGACTTTTTAACTGGTAAAAATTTATTAAATATTTTGCTTGTACGTTTTTTTCTGTGAGACTTTACCTTATTTTCGAGATAACGTTATTGGTCGTAATATTTCTATTACATATAGATAATAATGATAGTATGATAATGATGATTAGATTTCTAATAGGAAAATCATTTTAAAAAGCCTAGTGTTTAAAAAATGCAACTAAAGTCTATTATTTCCAGGCATGTGCTTATACCTAACAAGTTTGAGACAGAAGAATTCAGACAAGCTACATGAAGGGCCGTGCATTGTCGGAAATGTGATCATCGACCCGACTGCCACCATCGGAAAGGGCTGCAGAATAGGCCCCAACGTCACAATAGGGCCTGACGTCGTTGTTGAAGACGGTAAGTGGAAAAAATTATTACAACAAATAAAGATTTTAAACTGTCTCTTTTTAGACTATGGTTTTCTTACGGACGTCATGGTTAGAATTGGAACATTTATAGCCATTGTTAGAAATTGAAATGGGATTATACGGGAAGCGCTCCCAATTCCGTTTAACCCCATGACTCGAATGCGATTTCAAAAACTGTAATAAAATGTCCGCCTCTAGTCAGAATTTTTACAAATCAAAAACTTAAAAATTACATAATTAGAGAAAAAAAAACCAATTTAGTGTATATGTTGTTGTAATTGGTGTAGTTGGTTTTCGCGATACAGGCTTTGTCTACTGCGAGAACCATTAAGAATATATTTTTTGTACCTCATCTACCTTATTATGTTAGTTTAGAAGTTTAAGTTGTAAATAAAGATATATTAATTTCCACATCTGATATTTCCAGGCGCCTGCATAAAACGCAGCACGATCCTCCGCGGCGCGATCATCCGTCAGCACGCGTGGCTCGACGGCTGCATCGTGGGCTGGCGCTCCGTGGTGGGCCGCTGGGTGCGTATGGAGCGCTGCACCGTGCTCGGCGAGGACGTCATCGTGAAGGACGAGCTGTACATCAACGGGGGACAGGTGCTGCCGCACAAGTCCATAGCGCTGTCAGTGCCGGAGCCGCAGATTATTATGTAGTGAAACGAGGAAGTGAATGTAGTGAGGCGAGGAAGTGGATGCAGTGAAGCGTGGAAGTTTATGTAGTGAAGCGAGGAAGTGAATGTAGTGAAGCGAGGAAGTGGATGAATGCATGTAGTGAAGTGAGTAAGTGTGTGTAGTGAAGCGAGGAAGTGAAAAAAAAAATAGTTCACTTATTAAGTAATGTATGATGATAACTAAGGTAGCTTGGGAGTTGGAGAGTGATTCCGACGAAATAAATAAATTTGTTTCGTAGTGAAGTGAATGTAGTGAAGCGAGGAAGTGGAGTATATTTTGTGTAATGGTGAAAGTGAAGTAAGCAATATTTATGATAGTTGTGAGGAGTTTAGGTTAGTTGATAGTCTAATGTCTTGATCTTGATCTACTGATTGCGAATAGCTAGCAGTGAATATACACAATTTTTAAAATGGAGAAGTAAAATATTTGCAATTTAATGCTCAAGTTGAGTAAGAAAATCAGACATTACCTCAAAGGGTTAGCTAGGTGATAGTCTCACTACATTCATTTCATGATCATAATTAATTTGTTTGTTTTTTTTTTTTAAATCCTAGATTGTTGTAGAAGTCATTGGTTAAAATTAAATATTAAGCCCTCGTGTTTAAGTTCTTGATGTAATATAATATCCAGCATAATACCTTGTATAGATGTAGTTAAATAGACTGATGAATTATTAAGTATTCATCAAAAATTTGTAAGTTAGTTTACAACTTTAATTTTAATATTTACGTGATTTTTCGCGGGGTTTCGAATATAATGTTTTTGTTTAATTGCATCTTTTACATAGATTTCATAGGTCAAATCCACCAGATTATATTGAATAATAACCAGATATCCAAACTAACTTTTTGATTGTTTTTAAATGCAAGACTTAATAACTCTGCTTTGTGTGCTTTAGGCCTATTTTTTACGAGATCCAAATGTAACTTAAATAGGCTGATACCTAAATTACTTATTTTTAAGCTTAGGTATTTTTATAAAACACATATACCTACATATTGTAAAATATTATTTGTAATTTCAGGTGTTTATTTCATATGATTTTAGCAATATTTATATTATAATACATAATACAATGTATATTTTAGGTACCTACATAAGGTTTTGTAGTAGGCTAATCAGAATTATATTTCAAGAGTTTATTTTTATGTTATTAATAGCAACTTATATTAGTTTTAAAATTTTTGAAGGACATTCCAAAATTATATTCTTTCTTTTCTTAAAAGTTTACTAACTTGTTTAAGGCACTGTTATCAATTAAAAGGCTATTTCCTGTGGTCAATAACTGCCATTTTAAAAAGCAAATTTTTATTTTATTTATATACTATGGTAATAATAATACATGGTATAAAACTGAAAAAATAGGTACAAAGAAACAACCATGTGTTACATTAATATTGGGTAATAAAAATTGTATCATAATTAGTGTTTTTATTTATTACTAGCAGGCACCAGCCCCCGCGAACTTCGTCTCGCCATATAATTTTATTTGCAACTATGTATCTCCATAATAAATTTCATCCAAATCGAATTTTCCCGCGTAAGCATATATTTTCCCGCGGAAGCATTTAATTTTCCGCGGTAAAAAGTAGCCTATGTTCTGTCTCAGGGTCTAAAGATTGTATGTTTTTTATTTAATCGGGAAAGCTTTTTTAATGGTCAGTTAAACGAATAAATAGCATTTATTCTGCAGATAACAAGAATCTCCATTTTTCAATTGACAGATAGGCCTTAACACTCTGTTTATAGTATGTATTTATTCGATAGTTAAAATCTCAGATAAAATTATTGGACTGTTAGCTATCTGTAGTTTTATTTGGGTATTGAAAAATCGGCCCTTAATAGCAGCGTTTTACCTGAAATAAAACGCATATTAAAATACTTACCTCACTGAAAGCTTTTATAATGAGAGAGCATCCGTTTCCTGTCGAAATTCAGTTCTTGACTTGCATAGTATATCCGGTTTGGGGCGACATCTCGGCGGCCGCGCGCGTTTTATTTCAAGTTAAAACGAGTCCGCCATTCTGGTGCTCATTGGCTCATGTATCACCAGGCAGAAATTAAAGTAAAGCTTTCAGTGAGGTAAGTATTTTAATATGCGTTTTATTTCAGGTAAAACGCTGCTATTAATATACTGTACGCTCACTGAAAGCTTTTATAATGAGATCTGTTTGTTATCGCCTGGTGTCGCCCCGTTAGAGTGTATAGTATCATCATAATAAGGATTCAAGATACTTCTAGCGCCAATGTGATAAGATTAATGATTTAAAACAATATTGGTTTATATTTATTTTGACACTTAACACATTCAATGCCCAAGCTAGGTGGCAAAGGCCGGTGGTTTGTGACAGTCAGTGACGCTGATATGAGCGTGTGTCATGGGCGCTCATAGTGTTAGGGAAAGTAATTAATCACAGATATAAAAGAACATACACTCTTCACTAGTCAATAATTGTAAATTTTTGATTTCTATAATTAGTCAATTATTTTCCTTCTATTAAGGCTGCCAATCTAATTAAATCTTATAAGAAATTATAAATTATATGTGAAATGAATAATTAAAAATTCAATTAAATTTTCATGAAAGTTTAATTGAATCTTATATATGTATGGTATGACTGTTTCAAGCAGTTAACTAGTTGAACGTTGAGTGACGCTTGTTCAACCAACATTCGGCCTAATCATTCAGTCAAATAACTGATTCAACCGGATGACTGCGTCATATATACAATACATGTATTAGACGTGTAAAATCAATGACAATAGTACTGTAGTCACAAGCTTCGAGCTTACCACGGAGGATAATATGTTGCTGTGTGCATTGTCCGGCAATGGTTATTAACGATCATGTATTAGGACTAAGCATGTTTGTGACGATGCTTTGTTGATTACGGTCATCAATTATTTCTCAATTGTAAAACTTCTTAATTTATGACAGTGTGTCGTCAAACATACGGTCAAGCGGAAATTGAATGATTTTCTAGCCAACTTTTACGAGGCCACCGCTAAGCTGACAATGCCAGGTGAGGCTGCTATGCCTGCTTCCTTAAATAAACAGCCAACCACATTTATTTATTTAAATAGACTTGACCGACCATGCTAAAACAGTACGTACGCAGGTATGTAACAGTACGTACACAGATAGAAGGGGTACAACTGTACTATAATAAATAATAATTACTTAAATTACAAGATTTTGTTAAGGAACGTCCGTTAACTAGTAGTATTAGAGATTATTCTATCTATTAAGAGGGTCTAACCTAGAATTACTTATACTTTGCATCAAATAAGTTGTCCATATATTATTACCTGATGTTATACTGTGATCTGGATCTACACTAAAAAGTGTCAAATCATAAATACGTCTACCATAGCACAGGAAAGGGAACATCGCAGTATGACGAGATACTAGAAAACGATTTTCAGGGTCAATCGATTTATTTGTCCAGAACAAAATAAAGTTTACTAACGTCTCACATAGGAGGTTTAATAATATTAGGAATTTCGAGAGAAATCGCCTTTGAGATATGCTCAACTAAGACAATGATTACTCAGAGCACTATATGTCTGCATTACAAAGTGTAGATATAAAACAGATTTATGCATAGGTATATTTGGTATTGTATGATAGTATACAAAATATTAAAAATAAATTAAATAAGAATCGTAATTCCAACCCGGTTGGATTTGAATGGTTAACGTGTATCCCACCATGATTTTACTCACACAACTTTGATTACACTATTTTGTAAGTTTTAACTGTGAACTTTCTCCATGAATTATTTAGCAAGGATAATTCTGAAATTCTAATACTTTACTAGCGAAGTCTACACTTCCAAACTTCGAGCACAATGTTTTGGACTGTCGATGGTGGTAGACCCATTTTTGTGACTACTAAGTACCTCTGGAGGTGTCTTAGGTTAATGGAACAGTTTGTGCTCAGGTTTTGAGATCTGCACGTCAAAAAATGAAAAAAGGAAAAATTCTTTGTATTGATTCAGGTGACAGAGTACCTTTACTTTTTTACCAGTAAGTAGGCAATTCCAACTAACAATGAATGCGTCGTGAAATAAGGCGATTTGGTTTCTCAGATATTACATAATCAGGAAATACACGCGCGGTCTTTGATGCAAAAATGTCAATTATCTGGGTTCCCCATTCCTCAAAAGCTTCCTTGGTGAGAGCCGGTATTACGTGCCACTCCGTAGGTGTCAGGTTAGGTGACAAGTGGCCTGCCTATTCGTAGTACTTGTACACGAGGTATTGTAGAATGCAGAGGTGAAATGTTGTTGATCGAACAAATTCAATCTGATATATTATTATCTCTGTTAGGGGTAACAATATCGTACGTACTGTTCCTCTCCTTCTCTTAATTGTGCCACTGCTGTTTGGTTGTGGCCCTTATGAGCAACGTACTGCGAGCTATTGAAAAGTTTGTCCTTGAAGGATAAGTGGTAAAGACAACATTTCCTTTTGGTTACAATGTATATATAGGCTTCTCTTGTTGGGACCAGAATCCTGAACAAGATAGACCGTCCAACTGTGCTCCGCATGTATTGTGTTAGAGGTGGATAATGTAAAAAGTCGGTAACTGACAGTTTTAGCTCCACCACACTAGGTCTTGCATGATCTGATATGAAAGCGTGGATCGTTCACGTTCACGACGTTATCATCAAACGTCGATCTGCCTCGTCAATTTGCCTCGTGGAACCACAAAACATACGATATACAGTAATAGGCCTACAAATTTCTGAAACGCTTGCAGGGCAATATTGTGTTCATCGAGAATAACATCTTTGAAATACTTTTGCATTTTTGTTCCAGGGATTCTCCTTTTTCTGGCATGAAAATTGATTTCTCCAGATTTAAAACTCAGTCAAGATAAACCGAGAGTCTGCTCTAATATTTTGACGTGCTCACGAAGCACATTTTGAATTTGATAAACTATGCGTAGTAAACGCTCGTGTGATTTTAAAAATGGTATATGGAAATACTCTTTGTGATTATATCTACTTGCAAGGTTCCAACATTTTTATAACCTTGTGGTTGTAAAAATTAGATTAAATAATGGA
The DNA here is from genome assembly GCA_963691955.1 of Chloroclystis v-ata. Lineage (NCBI taxonomy): Eukaryota > Metazoa > Arthropoda > Insecta > Lepidoptera > Geometridae > Chloroclystis > Chloroclystis v-ata. Next base: position 12,651,923 of record OY829904.1, on the reverse strand, counting down.
GATGCTGAACCATCCACTTTTAGCCAAAAACATGGTGATATTAAACTAGGTGATACCGGAGCTACTATTAATCTTACTTAATTTTATGAACTATTTTCTACATTCTATTGATATGTGTGGTTGTTAAAAGAACCGCAATTTAAATTTAGGAACCCATGTTTTCACATTATATTATTTTATGTCAAAATAAATGATCGATTGATTTGGACATTATCAAAGGAGGCTTTTGGTAACAGGTTATACCGTATCCCTGATTAATATTCAAAACTAATTTTGGGACTCGTATTCGATACATGTTTACTCATTAAGCCTTGTTATTACATATTCGTTCAGTGCTTTGTTAAACAGAGTGCACTGACCCGACTGACGAAGAAACGACTTGGCGTCGGTGTCTCCTACTTTGTTGTCTCTGGAGTTTTTGGGAGCATTGGAGCGTCCCACTCCATTTCCACGATCGGGCCGCGAGCCTCGATTGTAAAAGTTTTTGGGAGCATTGGAGCGTCCCATTCCATTTCCACGGTCGGGCCGCGAGCCTCGGTTGTAAAAGTTTTTGGGAGCATTGGAGCGTCCCATTCCATTTCCACGGTCGGGCCGCGAGCCTCGGTTGTAAAATGTAACTCTCACGCAATACATCATGCGAGCTTTTGGGTATTGTTATCCGCCCTGCGAGGGTGGATAATGAGGGAAGATATAACCCTTAGTTATTTTTAAAAGATATAGGAATTGTATGTGCTGGGGTCCACGCGATGGACTAGTTAGTTTCCTTGTGCTCTGCCCCCGCGAGGGGCGGCTTGTCAAATCAGGGTGATTTGATTTTTTATGGCCGTCTGTTTAAACAGGCCAGATAGCTTTGCGAACTTATTCAGCTTTTTTCAAGGCTGCCGCGAACAGCTTACAACAGCGAACAAGTTGGTATGTGGAACTTTTTATTAGCATAACTTTTACTAGACTAGTTATTTTTCTCTCGGCACATTTCGATCGTTTTAATTGTATAAAGTCAAAGGATACTTTATGGAGTTCTCCCTTCTGGAAACAATTTCTGTAATAAACATTGTCGCTTAGACTTCACATTTGTGTCTTTTGCCCATGACAAAAAAGGTTTCGAAAACTGGCCTGAAAAACCTTATTCTGTTTAAGAACACGTATAGGTTTTGGCAGCATAGGATTGGTCCGCATGCGCCAGATGACTTAGGGTGTCATATTTTTACCTTATCGTTTGCCTTTAAGTCTATGAAACCTGTTGTGTCGTTATAAAATTTTTGTTAAAATACTTTTGAACCAAAAAGTACTAATTAAATGTCTAACAACCCATTTTAGATGTATGGTCTTTGGCACAGTCGGTTCTTTAAATATCGTTAACAGATCAAGATCGAATTGTTAATAGAGGGCTAGTTCTTATTTTTATCTGGAAATTTAGAACGGTGACCATGAGGGGCATCCTTGTTCTATTCGTACGAGCTCCCGGTTACATTGGGAACAGTATAAATATTATATTCAGTCAGGATCTAGTTCCGGCGGTTGGCCAGTAACAAGATTCCTAACAACATTTTTATCAGCCTTATCAGGTTCAAAGGTTACTGACCTCAGAGCGCTTTATGCGCTTACTCTGGGATGATGACTGCGCCGGCGACAGCGCCGTTTCTGCTCCGATGCCCCCGAACTGCTCCAGCTGCTGCTGCTTGAGACATTTGCGGCCGCACGCACGCTTGGCGGCTTGAGGCCTCGGCACGTCCTCTAGAACCCGCTGATTCCATGCCGTGTTCAATCATACTAAAAATTTTAAAAAGTTCTGTTAGAATCTAGTATATAAATTATTTTATTGCCATCATTAACGCAAAAACCATTCTTTTTAAAATAGTAACCTCAATTAAAAACCGAATACACTAAAAGAAATATAAAATTGATCTTTTGAATCAAAGATCCGAACGGCAAAAACCGTTACAAGTTACGTAACCGCTCGATACCCGACATCGAGAAGGGAAACGTACACTTAAATAATTAAGTACCTTAGAGGTCGCAAATTTTTGTCTACAAAAATATAGGTAGGTTGGTACACTTTAAATTTTTAATTTTATGCAGACGATATTACCTATAAGGAATTACAATCGAATCTCCATAATCTAACCTTAAACATGTGTAAGGTTGCTGCTATAAATATTTAATAAAAATTATTCAAGAAAAACATATATAATTTTTATGGAGTAGGTAACGTCCGATAAAATTCAGAAAACCTTTTTGCGAACAAAGGTAATAAAAATAATAGGTTCGAAAAATACTTACATTTTTCGTTGTATAATTACCACTTCACTTTAAAATATTATCACTGTTCGCGTATGCACGGTATGACGGTGCACTTGGTGAACTGTGCAATTGCGCCTAAGCCAGGGCTTCAGCGCACGTGTTGCTTCGACGGGAAACGAAACGCCAATGCTCACCAGAATGGCGGACTCGTTTTAACTTGAAATAAAACGCGCGCGGCCGCCGAGATGTCGCCCCAAACCGGATATACTATGCAAGTCAAGAACTGAATTTCGACAGGAAACGGATGCTCTCTCATTATAAAAGCTTTCAGTGAGCGTACAGTATATTAATAAATGACGTCATGCTTAAAACTCTTAATTTTTCTTAAATTATTTTTTTATCGTGCACTTTATAGAATTACATTTTAAGCTCATCAATATCTGATTCGTGTTTACTAAAGAATATATTAAACATAGCAAATAAACTGTATTTACTTAAGTACTTACAAAAAAGAAGCTGTAAATATGTAAAAATCCATTTAATTCTAATTATATTCTATGAGATGCTTCAGATTTGTGTCTGTCTTGTTGCATGTCACTCAACTTCAAAATTTACGCTACGTAAATGTAATGTAAAAAATGCGCGGATAAATTTTGTTTTGTTTTTGTCGCCGGGAAATTATATATCATCAAGAAATAAAAATCTTACGAGTGGTGAAGAGTAAGTTTAAGTTTACCATGTCGAAAAGAAATAGTACGGGTGCTTCGAACACCTTATTCAATTACTTTACTAAAACGCCACCAGCAAATAAAAAGCTCAAAAATAGTGAAGAAGCCGAAAGCAGTCCCAAACTCAAATCCTCGCCAAGTGTTCAAAGACCACCGAAAACTGAGAGTGAGTATACATACTTAATATATTTTTCTCATCAAGATACATTGAAACTTCCAATTTTGAAAATGTACTAGAAAACAAGCGCCTTAAACCTCGAGGACATTTTTCTAAGGTATTTCTGGTAAGTTTACATTAGCGCGAAGTTAAGTTTACTTTTGTGGAGCTTTGTTTACATATACCTTACTTGATTTATCATATAAAATTGTATCTTTTAGACAAGAAAAGAGAAAGACAACTCACAAATTCCCCTAAAGAGAGCCATTGTGAGAACAGCGATGATGAAGCGCCTATCGTCCCTTCAAAGAAACGGAAGAGGATTCGCCTTAACCCTGTCGATTCTGACGACTCTGACACAGAGAACAAAGGTTTGAACATTTTTGTTTGAGTTGAAGAAAATAAAACATTTTATTCATTAAAGTGGAATAGTAGCATGGTTAAAAAGCAATAGGTACCTACATACCTAAATGTAGTACCTACAGAGAGACTAAGTGGTAAAAAGTTGCCTCTACTACGGTCACAGTTACTTGTACAATAAGAGAATAATAATAAAAAATATCTCTCTCCAACTCACACTTGGCCTGTTTTATCATATGTATAGATCTTATGGATAACTCTAAAATACCTAACAAGTTTCTCCCCAAGTGTTTATTTTTATATTATATTTATCAGCAGATAACAAGTTGGATTTGGATTCAACTAAAGAAAAGGTTTCAGTTGGGAAGAAACTTCAGGACAGCTTTAAATTTGAATCCAACCAATCTCCTAAGAGCAAGCCAGTGAAGAACTCATTAACTAATGGGTATGTTACCTTACAAATCCTTACCTTAATAAAAGAAAACTGTATTAAACATCAAACAAATACTGGTAAATAATATTGGTGTCACTTTAAATACTAAATAGTGTTTTATAGTTTGTGAAAAAGCCTAAATTATTGAGCATTTCTACACAACATGTTTGACTTATTTCACAATATTTGTCAAATATTCTCAAAGTAAATTATTCCAATCAGAAGCTCAAAACAAACACCTTCAAAAGAGAAGCCTTTAGAAGAAGTCCAGCATAGCACCGCTTCAGCTGATGATGGAAACTGGACGCACTGCAAGCTGGAGTGGCTGAAGCCTGATAAGGTCAAGGATGCTAATAAACGGAGCCCAGAGCATCCGGATTATGATCCCAGGACTCTTTATGTGCCACCTGAGTTCTACAAAGCACAGACTCCTGTAAGCTTTACTTAATTTTTATTTATTTACCTTTATCATCATTTATTCTATTAACTACTTCTTACTGGTGGACCCATCTTACATGCCAAAAAATATTGTCTCAAAGTACATAATAATCAGTTCATATATGCATTCATGCTAATATTAAGTTTTGTTCATTTATTCATTATAACTGATCAGAGAGTAAGAGCACAAAAAATTTAAGTTAGGTTTGCATGAAATTGCTATCTAAGAGTAGTTCTCTATTAATTAATGATTGCAATGACACACACAAATTAATAAATAAAACACACATTAATAAAAATTAAAAATAGGATAAATATAACAATATTCCATTTTGAAATTGAAATTTCAGGCGCATCGTCAGTGGTGGGAAATGAAGGCCACACACTTTGATTGTGTCCTCTTTTTCAAAGTGGGTAAATTTTACGAACTCTACCACATGGACGCGGCCGTTGGGGTCAACGAACTCGGTTTCTCATATATGAAGGTATAGCTACAAGACCTACATGTTTTATTCTACCTATTTATCAGATCTATCATCACATCAGAATTTCACTGACTTTTAAGGGATTTTTATATGATGGTAGTTGAATCCGGCAAACAAAAAATCTATTACACACACTACCTTACCACTTTACCACGGTAAAAATACTTTACTAATTCACTTTAAAAAATATGATAATAGAGACTTTTTTCAAATTGTTACTTTTAGAGTGAATCTAATTATAAATTTTTAAATGGACGAAATACAATTTAAATTTTTAAATACAACCTTTATGGTACTTCTAGGGTTTATTCTCATTTTAAACTCACATAAAATTGTTACGACTTATGCAAGTTCCATTTTTAAATTCATCCCTAGGGTGAATTCGCGCACTCTGGCTTCCCTGAGAGCGCATACGGGCGAATGGCGGCGACTCTAGTGGCCAAGGGATACAAGGTGGCCCGCGTGGAACAGACCGAAACGCCGGACATGATGCAGGAGAGGTGCAGGATAAGTGAGTTATACTATACCAATAATAAAAATAATTATATACATCATGGGGTTCCACACCGTTGTTAACAAAAATGTTAAAAAATAACTGTTACTTATTATATTTATAAATTCAAATTAAAAAAGTTATTATTATAACACGATACAAATAATCTATATTTGTCTGCTGTAAAAAAAATTGCTGGTTCTTGCTTCACCAATTTTCAGACAAATCGAATCAGCCGTTCTTGAGTTATAAATTGTGTAACTAACACGACTTACTTTTATAAACATACATACAGATATGACCGTTTATAATAATTTAACTCCTTACAGCTAACAAACACAGCAAGTTCGACAAGGTGGTGCGGAGAGAGATCTGCCAAGTGACTCTGCGGGGCACGCAGGTGTGCGGCTTGCAGGACCCCGGGCCGGGCGAGGCCGCGGCCGCCTATATGCTGGCTATTGCGGAGGAGGTATTACACTCTCTCGACGTTTCAACCACAACAAGAGCAGTCTTTCTCATTAGGAGTGAGCGTCCCGCCGTGCTCTATGCTCGCGCAAGCGGTTTTCGATGAGAACCGCTCGAGAGTAATTCCCGTTGTGATAAAATGAATAGTGTAACTCACGATAATTTTGAAAGGAGGTATTATTATAAACTAGCTAACTATATATACAGCTAACAAACACAGCATGTTTGATAAAGTGGTGCGGAGAGATATCTGCCAAGTGACTAGATGCTGCTGTGTATACTTTATTGCTAAATTTACATTTAATTGTTTTTTTTTCAGGAGGTTAATGGATGCAGTACCTACGGAGTGTCCTTCGTAGACACGTCAATAGGACTCTTCCACATCGGTCAGTTCCAAGATGACAAGCACTCCTCCAGATTGCTCACTACACTTGCACACTACCCACCTGCCTTGGTAAGATGAAAACACAGATAATCTATATTAATAATTTCGTCAAGGGGTACGGAAGACTCGATCGAAACCTTTATGAATAATAGAACATTTATAACGAATATTGATATTGAGTCTACAACATACATTTAACCGCAAAATTCGCATTATGGAGAAATTCTGAAAATTTCACCTGAGTAAAACCGGGTTTTCATCTAGTAATAAATATTGCTAGATAATTCTAGACCCATGGCCAGCTCCAAGCTTGTGTTGTGGGTGCTAGATTTCTGATGCACAATACGCTCCACAGCGTCACTCTACATTGTAAAGTAGGGTGCCTTAGCCCTGTCTCTTTTCTGACCTACATGGTTACATATCTTTACGCAAATCTATATTAATATTATTAAGCTGAATAGTTTGATTGTTTTTATGTTTGTTTGATTGTTTGAACGCGCTAATCTCAGGAACCGCTGGTCCGATTAAAAACATTATTTCAGTGTTGGATAGTCCATTTATCGAGGAAGGTATATTTTATGAAAAAAGCAAGCGAAGCTTTGGCGGTTGGCTAGTAATTTATATTTATCTCTTTCATTATCAGGTGGTATACGACCGTAAGAGCACATCGCTACAAACTCGCAAGCTGGTCGCCTCTCACTGCCGCGGCGCGCGGCGGGAGGTCATCTCCATGTGGACAGCCGAGAAGACTCTCAAGACCTTGGCCGAGAAGTATTACAGGACGGACGCTGAGGGAGAATGGCCGGAGGGTATCAAGCAGTTCTTGCATGAAGGTAAATAGACCAAGGTGTATTATGTGCTTCAAGGTAGATATTAAAGTCCATGGAATTTAGGTCTATGAAATTTGACACCCGTTTTAAGAGTATGGCGGAGGACGAATTTCCCATACAAACGTAATACCAAAATTATTTGTTATTCGGGCATATTTCCATGATATTATTGCATTATTATTATTTATATAGTATTTATCTAGGTTCCTATGGAGTTATTTTTACAAAATACCTACTTTAAATGAAATTAAAGCCAATCGCTTTTTGCAAATTTTTTACGTTAAAAATGCATGTTTTCTTCTTATTGGTTTGGTATGAAAAACAACAATATCTTAAAAATTATTTGCATAGAAACATAGCTTATATTGTGAAGTCACCAAATAAAAATACTTTGTGAGGAATACAAAATGTTTTCAGTCATCATTTTTGGTATTACGGAACACATCCAAATTCATACCAAATTTTCAACAGCTAGTATTGCTTATCGCTCGCACTAACTCACACTAGTGCAACGCGTATTTACAAGAACGCTCGGAACTCTTTCGTCGTGAGGGAAGGAGTCTATCAATAACCAATAAATACTCTAACGTAGTGATTATATTCTCTTTGGAGTCTATTATATTTATTTTTTTCTAAATCGGTGTCTAAAAAGTTACTGTGACGTTACTGTGACTTTGGGTTTGTTTACAAATTTTGATATTTTTCTATTTTATAAATTGTAAGTCGCATGTAATGCTTTAGTGTAAACTGTTACATTGTGTGTTAAAATAAAGAATTTGTATTTGAATTACGGTTTGGTAGCTGATAATGGACTCGGAACGTTGGAGTGTATCTCACAGTAAGTGCCTAACTTATATTATTGTTGCTTGTTTTATTTTAAAGTACAACAAGTAAAATCAACCTACCATCGTACCTACTTACCTATAAAAAACTTACCCACTCAGTAATTGTCCCTACCTACCTACGTAGGTAAGTACTTATCTAACATGTTGTTTAGGTAATTACTTACTTATATCTAAGGATAAGTGAAGAAGGGAAGTACTAGGTAGGTATATGTACGAAACATTGGATGTTTCATTTAGAATCATTTAGTCTTAGATTCCCGCCGCGGGACAACTATTTGTATGATCTGCAAATATTTGTTCCGGGTGTCTGGGTGTTATACATAAAATAATATCCATCTATGTATGTATATTATATTAAGTACTTATATCAGAAATCTAGCATCCGTAACACAAGCTACGAGCTTACCACGGGGCTAGAAGTTGCTGTGTGAATTGTCCGGCAATTTTTATTTATTCTGTTGTTTCAATGTATAAGTAGGTCTTATAGCCATAGTAATTGATTAGATTATAATTTGTATAAATATTTACAGAGCCACGACGATCAAGCAAAAAACGCCTGTGGTTATCAGTTCCCAGGAAATGAGGAAAAAGAGGTCCCTTCCCGTAAAGAAAAGAAATACACGAAAAAAAATAAAAATATGATTTTTGATATGATCGAACAAAGTGATGACATGGTGATGAAACACTAGAGTTATTATTATGTTGTATGTTTTAGTATAACATTTTAGTAGGTACCTATGGTAATTGTGTAAATTTAGGTTATAAAGCACTTTGGTTGCCTGGAAGAAATCGCTTTGAGTGATAAGGCCACCAGTTCTATGAATAAATAAGTTCTATTGCTATTCTTTATAATAATGTTTAAATTAAGTTTTTAAGGTGATGAATAAAAGTATTATCTGTCTAGCGAAATAAATGTTTACCGCTAAATCCTTTCTTTTGTTCTCTAATCATAATTTTATAATGCTCGTAATTTTGTAATCCTAAATTTAGTAGAATCAGAATATACATAGTAGAAGCAGAACCGTATGACGAACCTACCTACAGACCAGCCAAATTCTGAAATTAAAAATAAAACCTAGTTTTACTTAGATACACGTATTGTTTGTGCAGCAAGTGTTTCAAAAGCGAAGCCGGTGCCGTCAAACGATTATTAAAACATTATATAGATATCTTTTTCTATGGTCATGACATGAAACATCAGATGAGCTATCCTAAATTCCTAATACAACCTAACTACTCACGCACACAGTCAAACACTGTGGTTGTCGTCATCGGCTAAATAGAGATAGCGATATGCGGGGCGATTTTCGCACGCGCCTCGAATTGAAATTCCCTGCAAGTGTCACCGGCCCCTTAAAGCTATAATTCGGTATACATTGTAACTTGGTTAAGAACTATATATATTCTCTATCCATCCAAAGGTTGCCTGGAAGAGATCGCTCTTCAGTGATAAGACCGCCCATTGTACTGTAGCTGTAACTGTTTTATGTTTGTACTTATATATACTTTTGGTGTATAATGAAGCGTTTTTGATTGATTGATTGATTGATTGATGACTCTATGATGGGTATACATAGGCACACAAAAATTCTACAGATATTAGACAATCTGTATTAAATCGTAACTTTTCATGTTCGTAACATTATAGCCCTAATTTCACCAAGCTCTGTTTGTTAGTTTAAAATCCATTAAGTAATTAACAGTCCATAAATATACGTAAACTGACAGTGATTAAACATGACGGGATGTTAAATTAACAAACAGAGAGTGGTGAAATTAGGTCTTAACTAGTTAAATCCCCACTACGCGTTACAAGTCTAAACCACTGCGATACTTAGAGCACAATTTTTTTTATTAAACTTCAATTAATTAATTTCAGGGGACGCATTAGGCCTAACTCCAGCCGCGCAAAGCCACCTAGCAATAAGATCGCTAGGCGGCTGCGTGTCCTACCTCACAGACTGCCTACTCGACATACAAACACTAGGCATGGCGCAGTTCTCTCCCTACGCCCCGCCGGACGCGCGAGGGGGCGGGGGGGACAGGGGGCCGGCGAGGGGGCGAGGGGGCAGCCTGGTGCTGGACGCCGTGACGCTGCGGAACCTGCGCATAGTGCAGGACACGGGCTGTTTGTACGAGCGGGTTAATTACTGCGCTACTGCGTTTGGGAAGCGGTCAGTGTAATGTTGTTTATCTTATAATTCGGGGACAGGGGACAGTCACGGAGGAATGAGGCCAGTATGGTGTATCCAAAAAGTCGGAATTTTTTCCCCACTCACCCCTCTAAGCTATTCCGCAAAAAATATGTACTTTCCCATACAATTATGTCAATGAGTCAGTGGTAATCCAGCTTTATATAATGTTGTAATTTTATAATCTACGAGTGACTGGGATGATTTAGCTTTTGGTTTGAATAGTCGTAGTAGCCCAGGTAAGGTTTAAAGTTATGGCGACAATGACAAATGACAATGGGCGGCCTTATCGCTAAAGAGCGATCTCTTCCAGGCTACCTTTTGATGGAAAGAGAGCAAAGAAATAACAAAATTAAAATAAGAGTGTTTAAACAAACTAATAAACAAACTCTTCAGCTTAATAAAATAATTATTATAACGAGCATGTTCTCAACAGGCTACTGTACCAATGGGTTTGCGCGCCGAGTTGCAACATCACAGTTATTAAAGAAAGACAACACGCCGTGAAGACGCTGTTCGAAAACCAAGAGTTGTGTCAGAATGCCAAAACCATTCTCACTGCTCTGCCGGATTTGGAGAGATTACTTGCTAAGTATGTTAGAATAAATTAATAAATATTTGCCATAATTCACACAGCAACATCTAGCCCCGTTATATGCTCTAAGCTTGTGTTAAGCTAGATTTCTGATTCTGATATACATATTAGAATATAAATACATAGAAGGATACATATATAACACCCAGACACCCAGAATAAATATTGGCGGATCATACAAATTGTTGTCCCGAGGCGGGAATCGAACCCGCAACCTCTTGCCTCGAACCCGCTGCACCACAGAGGTCATCACTAACTAAAATATCTATTATTACTTATAATAAATCTGTAAGACTCGGTCATGGAGTAAGTTAGTTTGTTTTCAGAGAGATTGTGTTTATAATGATACTGAAACTAAATTATAATAAATAAAAAATAAATATTGCTGGAAAATTCAAACAGCAACATCCCCCGTGATAAACTCTAATAAAAATAATGAAATGAAACAAAAATTATGTAATCGAAATACTATCCTAATAACTATTTATTCCAGAGTCCACGCACTAGGCAACCTAAAACGCTCAGAATCGCACCCCGACGCGCGCGCTATATTCTACGAAGAGAAGACTTACTCTAAACGGAAGGTCCTAGACTTCATATCCGTGGTGAACGGGTTCGATTCCGCCCTGAAGCTAATGGATATTTTCTCGGATACTGACTCGGTGTTGTTGAGGAGGATCATGCAGTTTCGTCCGGAGGGACGCTACCCGGATTATAGAGAGACGCTTAAGTTTTTTAAGGTTAGTGTTATATCTATGAATATTAAGAAAGACATTATCGAATATACATTATAATGAAATTAAGTTTGTATAGTATAGTCATTGAAAACTCTAAAAAATACACAGAGCATCTAATCTTAAACTCAGTCACTTAAATTCAGTCCATTTAATATTCATATATATGTATTTAAAGTATGCTGCCCATACAAAGATTAATTAAATCGATACTAATACACATATACATTTATTACACAAAAAGACAAAAAAATAGTCCTACGGGAATAATCCCTACCAATTCAATTCTAAGCAACGTGATCTTATTTCTACATTGGACATTATTCTCTAATTTATTTCTTTTTTTTAATATTTCAGGAAGCATTCTTCATTTTTAGGCAACATGATCTTATTCTTCATTGGACATTATTGACTAATTTTTTTTTAATATTCCAGGAAGCATTCAACATGAAGGAGGCGGAGAAAGAAGGTCGCATACTTCCAGGTGTGGGAGTAGACCAGGAGTACGACGCGTCCTTGCAAACTATCAAGGAAATAGAAGATGAGCTGCAGGACTACTTGAAGGAGCAGGAGAAATACTTCAAGTGTAAGGTAAGTCAGTTACCATGCAATTATCTTCTTCTTATACATATATAAGAATTAATTGCTGTTCGTTAGTCTCGCTAAAACTCGGGAACGGCCGGGCCGATTTAGCTGGTTTTGGTCTTGAAATGATCCTAGTAGTTTAAAGTCCTCCTACTAGTGTTCAGAGATTGTTTAATTAAAAGGTGAAATAAATGTTTATTCTATTCTATTCTTAAGTTGAACGTCCACCAACAAGGTAGACAGATGATCTGGTAAAGGCGGTTGGCTCGCGGTGGATGCAGGCCGCGAGCGACCATAATAACCGGAAATTATATAGGGAGGTCTATAATGGCTGATGATGATGATACTTAAGTCATTCATATTCTACATTTCCAGGTTTAATATTCTGCATTCACACCATTTCCAGGTAAACTACGTGGGATCAGACAAGAAGCGGTACCAGCTAGAAGTATCACAAACGGCGGCGGCGCGCGCCGGCTCCCACTACCAGCTGGAGGGCGCCAGGAAGGGGTACAAGCGGTATTCTACTGCTGACACCAAGGTATGAGCCATTTGTTTACTTTATTTCTATTTTACAATTAAAATCTTAATTTTTTTTTCAATTAAAATCTTAATGCGGTTCATAGTATACATCTACGTACCAAGTTTCAACAATATAGCACTTAAAGTTTCGGGAAAATGACTGTGACATACGGACGGACGGACCAACAAACGAATATAAGGATTCTGTTTTTTGCCATTTAGCTAACCATTTAGAACCCTTCATATTGAGATAAACGGGCAATACACGAACCTTATTTACGTAGACTATTGATCAACCGATTTCGTCCCAGAACGTGGGACTTCTTCAGGATCAAGGACACTGCATGGACACGGATCACGCCCGCTCGCCGGTCCGCAGTGCACAAAAACATTTAGAACCCATATAATCAGTGCCACTTTTCGTTGAAATTAATTAATTATATTTTTTTATGTTTGTTTATTTTTGCAGGATCTCCTAGCCAGAATGATAGCAGCAGAAGAGCAAAAGACCACAGTACTGAAGGACATAAACCGTAGAATATTCGAGAAGTTCTCCGCCGCCCACAGCCAATGGGAGGCCGGCGTGCACTGCGTCGCGACACTCGACATATTGTTAGCGTTGGCAGAGTTTGCACGACAACAAAATGGCGATGTTTGTCTGCCGGAGATCACCTATGATAATGATGGAAAGGTACGATGCAATTAATGACAGCTACAATTTATTCCATTATTTTATTAATGCGGAAAGTATATAGATTTCTATCTACGAGAATAATAATATAAAACACTTCTTACTAATTATCTTTCACATCTAAACGTCTATATGCCTGTCTAACATAAGAATACATAATTAAATCGTAGAATCGTCGTTAAATTCTAGAGAATGGATTGCATGTTTGATTCCTACCTAATCTGAAATGACGCATATTCTGTAATTTCTTCAGATACATTATTAAAAAAAAATAGTATGTTACTTTTTTCAGCCGTACATCAACATAGTAGACGGCCGGCACCCTTGCATCTCCACAAACGACTTCATCCCGAACGACACGAAGCTCGACGGGAGCCACTCCCTGCTCCTTCTCACGGGACCGAACATGGGCGGGAAATCCACGCTCATGAGACAGGCGGGACTGTTGACAGTGTTGGCACATTTGGTTCGTAATTAGTTCTATATCTAATTTATTATCGATGTTATAGTACTTACTATAATTTATATATGAAGCATCTATTCTAATATTATTAATCGTATAGTGAATGTATGTCTGTTATTCTGTAAGTTATTGATTCACGGCAAAAGGAATGTTGCCTGGATTATCGCTCTAAAGTGATAAGGCCGTCCATTATTTCGCTGTATTGGTATGTTTATTTATTTTATAAAGTGGTATAACCATTAATAATATTTGTATTGTATCGTAATAATAGATATTATAATTTGCAGGGTAGCTACGTGCCCGCGGCGGAATGCAGCATGTCGCTGACGGACCGCGTGTTCACCCGCCTCGGCGCCTCCGACGACATCCTCTCCGGCCGCTCCACCTTCCTCGTGGAGATGCACGAGACCGCCGCCATCGTGGCGCACGCCTCGCTGCACTCGCTAGTGCTGCTGGACGAGCTAGGTCTGTACATCGTGGCGCACGCCTCGCTGCACTCGCTAGTGCTGCTGGACGAGCTAGGTCTGTACATCGTGGCGCACGCCTCGCTGCACTCGCTAGTGCTGCTGGACGAGCTAGGTCTGTACATCGTGGCGCACGCCTCGCTGCACTCGCTAGTGCTGCTGGACGAGCTAGGTCTGTACATCGTGGCGCACGCCTCGCTGCACTCGCTAGTGCTGCTGGACGAGCTAGGTCTGTACATCGTGGCGCACGCCTCGCTGCACTCGCTAGTGCTGCTGGACGAGCTAGGTCTGTACATCGTGGCGCACGCCTCGCTGCACTCGCTAGTGCTGCTGGACGAGCTAGGTCTGTACATCGTGGCGCACGCCTCGCTGCACTCGCTAGTGCTGCTGGACGAGCTAGGTCTGTACATCGTGGCGCACGCCTCGCTGCACTCGCTAGTGCTGCTGGACGAGCTAGGTCTGTACATCGTGGCGCACGCCTCGCTGCACTCGCTAGTGCTGCTGGACGAGCTAGGTCTGTACATCGTGGCGCACGCCTCGCTGCACTCGCTAGTGCTGCTGGACGAGCTAGGTCTGTACATCGTGGCGCACGCCTCGCTGCACTCGCTAGTGCTGCTGGACGAGCTAGGTCTGTACATCGTGGCGCACGCCTCGCTGCACTCGCTAGTGCTGCTGGACGAGCTAGGTCTGTACATCGTGGCGCACGCCTCGCTGCACTCGCTAGTGCTGCTGGACGAGCTAGGTCTGTACATCGTGGCGCACGCCTCGCTGCACTCGCTAGTGCTGCTGGACGAGCTAGGTCTGTACATCGTGGCGCACGCCTCGCTGCACTCGCTAGTGCTGCTGGACGAGCTAGGTCTGTACATCGTGGCGCACGCCTCGCTGCACTCGCTAGTGCTGCTGGACGAGCTAGGTCTGTACATCGTGGCGCACGCCTCGCTGCACTCGCTAGTGCTGCTGGACGAGCTAGGTCTGTACATCGTGGCGCACGCCTCGCTGCACTCGCTAGTGCTGCTGGACGAGCTAGGTCTGTACATCGTGGCGCACGCCTCGCTGCACTCGCTAGTGCTGCTGGACGAGCTAGGTCTGTACATCGTGGCGCACGCCTCGCTGCACTCGCTAGTGCTGCTGGACGAGCTAGGTCTGTACATCGTGGCGCACGCCTCGCTGCACTCGCTAGTGCTGCTGGACGAGCTAGGTCTGTACATCGTGGCGCACGCCTCGCTGCACTCGCTAGTGCTGCTGGACGAGCTAGGTCTGTACATCGTGGCGCACGCCTCGCTGCACTCGCTAGTGCTGCTGGACGAGCTAGGTCTGTACATCGTGGCGCACGCCTCGCTGCACTCGCTAGTGCTGCTGGACGAGCTAGGTCTGTACATCGTGGCGCACGCCTCGCTGCACTCGCTAGTGCTGCTGGACGAGCTAGGTCTGTACATCGTGGCGCACGCCTCGCTGCACTCGCTAGTGCTGCTGGACGAGCTAGGTCTGTACATCGTGGCGCACGCCTCGCTGCACTCGCTAGTGCTGCTGGACGAGCTAGGTCTGTACATCGTGGCGCACGCCTCGCTGCACTCGCTAGTGCTGCTGGACGAGCTAGGTCTGTACATCGTGGCGCACGCCTCGCTGCACTCGCTAGTGCTGCTGGACGAGCTAGGTCTGTACATCGTGGCGCACGCCTCGCTGCACTCGCTAGTGCTGCTGGACGAGCTAGGTCTGTACATCGTGGCGCACGCCTCGCTGCACTCGCTAGTGCTGCTGGACGAGCTAGGTCTGTACATCGTGGCGCACGCCTCGCTGCACTCGCTAGTGCTGCTGGACGAGCTAGGTCTGTACATCGTGGCGCACGCCTCGCTGCACTCGCTAGTGCTGCTGGACGAGCTAGGTCTGTACATCGTGGCGCACGCCTCGCTGCACTCGCTAGTGCTGCTGGACGAGCTAGGTCTGTACATCGTGGCGCACGCCTCGCTGCACTCGCTAGTGCTGCTGGACGAGCTAGGTCTGTACATCGTGGCGCACGCCTCGCTGCACTCGCTAGTGCTGCTGGACGAGCTAGGTCTGTACATCGTGGCGCACGCCTCGCTGCACTCGCTAGTGCTGCTGGACGAGCTAGGTCTGTACATCGTGGCGCACGCCTCGCTGCACTCGCTAGTGCTGCTGGACGAGCTAGGTCTGTACATCGTGGCGCACGCCTCGCTGCACTCGCTAGTGCTGCTGGACGAGCTAGGTCTGTACATCGTGGCGCACGCCTCGCTGCACTCGCTAGTGCTGCTGGACGAGCTAGGTCTGTACATCGTGGCGCACGCCTCGCTGCACTCGCTAGTGCTGCTGGACGAGCTAGGTCTGTACATCGTGGCGCACGCCTCGCTGCACTCGCTAGTGCTGCTGGACGAGCTAGGTCTGTACATCGTGGCGCACGCCTCGCTGCACTCGCTAGTGCTGCTGGACGAGCTAGGTCTGTACATCGTGGCGCACGCCTCGCTGCACTCGCTAGTGCTGCTGGACGAGCTAGGTCTGTACATCGTGGCGCACGCCTCGCTGCACTCGCTAGTGCTGCTGGACGAGCTAGGTCTGTACATCGTGGCGCACGCCTCGCTGCACTCGCTAGTGCTGCTGGACGAGCTAGGTCTGTACATCGTGGCGCACGCCTCGCTGCACTCGCTAGTGCTGCTGGACGAGCTAGGTCTGTACATCGTGGCGCACGCCTCGCTGCACTCGCTAGTGCTGCTGGACGAGCTAGGTCTGTACATCGTGGCGCACGCCTCGCTGCACTCGCTAGTGCTGCTGGACGAGCTAGGTCTGTACATCGTGGCGCACGCCTCGCTGCACTCGCTAGTGCTGCTGGACGAGCTAGGTCTGTACATCGTGGCGCACGCCTCGCTGCACTCGCTAGTGCTGCTGGACGAGCTAGGTCTGTACATCGTGGCGCACGCCTCGCTGCACTCGCTAGTGCTGCTGGACGAGCTAGGTCTGTACATCGTGGCGCACGCCTCGCTGCACTCGCTAGTGCTGCTGGACGAGCTAGGTCTGTACATCGTGGCGCACGCCTCGCTGCACTCGCTAGTGCTGCTGGACGAGCTAGGTCTGTACATCGTGGCGCACGCCTCGCTGCACTCGCTAGTGCTGCTGGACGAGCTAGGTCTGTACATCGTGGCGCACGCCTCGCTGCACTCGCTAGTGCTGCTGGACGAGCTAGGTCTGTACATCGTGGCGCACGCCTCGCTGCACTCGCTAGTGCTGCTGGACGAGCTAGGTCTGTACATCGTGGCGCACGCCTCGCTGCACTCGCTAGTGCTGCTGGACGAGCTAGGTCTGTACATCGTGGCGCACGCCTCGCTGCACTCGCTAGTGCTGCTGGACGAGCTAGGTCTGTACATCGTGGCGCACGCCTCGCTGCACTCGCTAGTGCTGCTGGACGAGCTAGGTCTGTACATCGTGGCGCACGCCTCGCTGCACTCGCTAGTGCTGCTGGACGAGCTAGGTCTGTACATCGTGGCGCACGCCTCGCTGCACTCGCTAGTGCTGCTGGACGAGCTAGGTCTGTACATCGTGGCGCACGCCTCGCTGCACTCGCTAGTGCTGCTGGACGAGCTAGGTCTGTACATCGTGGCGCACGCCTCGCTGCACTCGCTAGTGCTGCTGGACGAGCTAGGTCTGTACATCGTGGCGCACGCCTCGCTGCACTCGCTAGTGCTGCTGGACGAGCTAGGTCTGTACATCGTGGCGCACGCCTCGCTGCACTCGCTAGTGCTGCTGGACGAGCTAGGTCTGTACATCGTGGCGCACGCCTCGCTGCACTCGCTAGTGCTGCTGGACGAGCTAGGTCTGTACATCGTGGCGCACGCCTCGCTGCACTCGCTAGTGCTGCTGGACGAGCTAGGTCTGTACATCGTGGCGCACGCCTCGCTGCACTCGCTAGTGCTGCTGGACGAGCTAGGTCTGTACATCGTGGCGCACGCCTCGCTGCACTCGCTAGTGCTGCTGGACGAGCTAGGTCTGTACATCGTGGCGCACGCCTCGCTGCACTCGCTAGTGCTGCTGGACGAGCTAGGTCTGTACATCGTGGCGCACGCCTCGCTGCACTCGCTAGTGCTGCTGGACGAGCTAGGTCTGTACATCGTGGCGCACGCCTCGCTGCACTCGCTAGTGCTGCTGGACGAGCTAGGTCTGTACATCGTGGCGCACGCCTCGCTGCACTCGCTAGTGCTGCTGGACGAGCTAGGTCTGTACATCGTGGCGCACGCCTCGCTGCACTCGCTAGTGCTGCTGGACGAGCTAGGTCTGTACATCGTAATTTTTTTTTATAATTTTAGTTTTTAATCTTTTTGTGTGTATTTAAGTGTTTTAGTTAAGTTAATTATACATAGTGTTTGACGCCTTGGAATTAATCTGTATGTCACTCAACAAATAAATAAATAAATAAAATCGTGGCGCACGCACAACCGGGTGGCTATGTGTATCAGAACACAATCAACAGTTTTGTCTGCTACACAGCTAGCTGTATATTGTTATACAAATTGCAGCGTCCTAAGCAAATAAATTCCAGGTCGCGGCACATCCACACACGACGGCACCGCGATCGCGGCGGGCGTGTGCGCGGAGCTGGCGGCGCGCGGCTGCCGCGTTATATTCTCCACGCACTACCACTCGCTGGTGCGCCATCTAGAGGACCATCCGGGAGTCACTTTGGGACACATGGTCAGTATACTATTCAAATACATATGGACATATAATAAGATAGGATAGGCCTTTCAAGACTTCTAGCTAGAAGTATTGGAATTAATGTAGGCTGCTTTCTACAGAAACATCTAGCTGCTAGAAGTGGCCTCCAATCATATATAAAAATAAATATTTTAATCAATTGAATAAAAAAGCATTTTATTCAATTGATATTTACTTATAAGAAAGAAGAAATTGTAATACTCAAAGAGAATATAATGACTACGTTATAATAATCACTACGTTATAAGAGACGGCACTTAGAACATTGGATTGAGTTCACTTGACGTGACTCGAGTAAACGCAACATTACCAACATAAGGACAATATCGCTCAGACAGACAATGCTGCCAACCTAACAGTATTAACTTTTGACAGCTCCTCCAGGACCTCGCTACTTGTATTTTTCATATTTGCAGAGAATTATACTAACCAATTCACCAATCATTGCTATACATTTGTTAAAATAAGGATGCCATGAAAATAATACAAATCAAATCAATCGTTTATTTGCAAAAACACATCATTTTAAAATACAAAATAGGTACATTTCTAATAACTATGTAGGTATAATACCTACCTAGTAAATGTGTTCAAACCTGCAAGCAGGTGTGCAATTATTAAGTAGGTACCTATATCATGAGTATACTATAATAATACAATGAAATTAAATTAAACACTTAGGGTTCAAAGGAAATTTTGCAAGAAATATATCATATTTGGGCAACTTTCGTCTGCCACAAATAGAACATTTCCTGGAGCTTCTGTTGTATGATTTTTTTTTATCCGAATCTTCTATTGTATTTTGCATGTTCAATTTTTAATATTATTTTTGACTTCACTTTTGCACAATATTGCGGAATAAATTTGGATTTGATAAACTTAATTCTCTCAATTTCGAACAAAACGTACGACTGAAAAATCAAAATGAAATAACAATGTGACATGATAGTCAATCCCAGGGGGTCGACACTGCCTTGGAACAGAATTTGAATAGTGATAATGTAAACGATAAGTCACTTTATTTCTTTGATGTTAAGTTTTAAATTTGACAAAACAGAGATTAAATAATTGTAGAGAAATCCTTGCCAACCAACAGATGCCGAAGTTCTTACTATTCGGTTGGTACTTAGGTTAGGACTTTAGGAGTAAAATTGGCCGATTGACGGATTGACTATCATGTCACATTGTCATTTCATTCTGATTTTTCAGTCGTACGTTTTGTTTGAAATTGAGAAAATTAAGTTTATCAAATCCAAATTTATTCCGCAATATTGTGCAAAAGTGAAGTCAAAACTAATATTAAAAATTGAACATGCAAAATACAATAGAAGATTCGGATAAAAAAAAAATCATACAACAGAAGCTCCAGGAAATGTTCTATTTGTGGTTGACGAAAGATAAGCCCAATATATATTTCTTGCAAAATTTCCTTTGAACCCTAAGTGTTTAATTCAATTTAATTGTATTATTATAGTATACTCATTACCTACTTAATATTTGCACACCTGCTTGCAAGTTTGAACACATTTACTAGGTAGGTACCTACTTAGTTCTAAGAAATGTACCTATTTTGTATTTTAAAATGATGTGTTTTTGCAAATAAACGATTGATTTTATTTGATTTGTATTATTTTCATGGCCTCCTTATTTTAACAAATGTATAGCAATGATTGGTGAATTGGTTAGCATAATTCTCTGCAAATATGAAAAATACAAGTAGCGAGGTCCTGGAGGAGCTTCCAAAAGTTAATACTGTTAGGTTGGCAGCATTGCCTGTCTGAGCGATATTGTCCTTATGTTGGTAATGTTGCGTTTACTCGAGCTCACGTCAAGTGAACTCTATCCAATGTTCTAAGTGCCGTCTCTTAAAACGTAGTGATTATATTCTCTTTGGTCAATCCGTCAATCGGCCAATGCCACTCCTAAGTACCAACCGAATAGTAAGAACTTCAGCATCTGTTGGTTGGCAAGGATTTCTTTAACATAGTTTAATCTCTGTTCTGTCAAATTTAAAACTTAACATCAAAGAAATAAAGTGACTTATCGTTTACATTATCACTATTCAAATTCTGTTCCAAGGCAGTGTCGACCCCCTGGTAATACTTTTCTTTTAATATATAAAATCAACCAAGAGGTGTAATCCACTGGTGATTTGAAAAAAAATATATTTAAATAGCCTATGTGAGTAGTACCCAGGTTAAAAAGTAACCCGCGACTCCGCATATAATCTGTCTGTTCAAGACCCAACTTAGAACCCGAAACGCTTCGATAGCGCGTTCTAACTTTTCTACTAACGCCATCTAGTTTCGTTGATGAACATTTAACGCTGCACATACCGCGGTATCCATCCAGTTATAATAAAATATCTTATTAGTATATTATGAATGCGAAAGTTTGTAAGAGGGTTTGTTACTCTTTCACGCAAAAACTACTGAAGGGATTTCGATAAAACTTCACAATAATGTAGCTTATATCAGAGTAACACATAGCCTAACACTTTTTACCGTTGGAAATTCCATTATAACGTGAGGAAGTTAATTATAACACAAACCAGCAAAAAACGATAGCTAATATATCACATAGGCTACTTTTACCGCTGATATATCAGAATAACACATAGGCTTCTTTTACCGCGGTAAAATTCACTAACTACACAAAACACTAAACTAGTAAAAGTTATTGAATAAATTTGTTTGTCCGAAGGCATGCATGGTAGAAACAGACGAAGCTACACCCGACAACGAAGATGACATACCCGAGGAAACCATAACATTCCTTTACAAACTCAGCCCCGGCGCTTGTCCCAAGTCGTACGGCTTCAACGCGGCGCGTCTGGCCGGCGTGCCACGAGACATCACGAGGCGAGCCCATCTTATATCTATGAATCTAGAGAAGGAGGCTACATGCGTCAGGGCCTTTAGGGACCTTTTGAAATTGGAAGACGCGGGAAGCGTCAGGAATATGTTGGCAGCATTGAGCATTTAAATTTGAACACTAAAATAGGTTCTTTTATGTTGGCAGCATTGAGCATTTAAATTTAGGTTCTATAATATATGTTGGCAGCATTGAGCATTTAAATTTGAACATTAAAATAGGTTCTATAATATGTTGGCAGCATTGAGCATTTAAATTTGAACACGAAATAGGTTTTATACTATAGAACTCTTAATGCTGCCAATATATTATTATAAGGGTATAGAATCTATACCATGTTATTAGGGTAAGTTTGAAGATTCTTGCATTTGTAGAACGAATGGAAATTTAGATCCTTCGGTTAGTGTGATATTGAGCGGCTACTTATACTTCGTAATTAGATTATCGAAAATTAAACATGTTTACACATTTTGGAACCTTAAGTAGTTACCACAAATGGTCTATCTGGTATTTGACCAACATTTTCACTATCATATGAATACTAGGTTAGTGTCTGTTATCTTTATATGAATCTCGTTGATTGTTAAAATAACTTTTTAATTTCAATGTAAGTTTATGTTTCATTTAAGTACTTTTAAAGTTTGTTATTGTTCTCCTAAACC
The DNA here is from genome assembly GCA_963691955.1 of Chloroclystis v-ata. NCBI lineage: Eukaryota > Metazoa > Arthropoda > Insecta > Lepidoptera > Geometridae > Chloroclystis > Chloroclystis v-ata. Next base: position 12,629,562 of record OY829904.1, on the reverse strand, counting down.
TAAAAGTTAATTCTTTAATAAAAGTTAAGTTTAGTTTAGTTGATTATGAGTAACTATGATAATAATTTAATTTAAGCCAATTATTTTTGATTACCTTATGTCTACTATTTTTACGTTTTCGTTATGCAAAACAATCTGTGATTGATCAAGTTGTTTACTCCCACCAATATGAATAAATGATATTTGAATATAAACCAGTTGTATTAAATTTACTTCTCACGTAAATACGTGAGAATATCCATTTATTCACCACATCAATTAAAATCCATTAATAAGTAGGTACTTACAGTTATGAATAACCATAAAATACAATCAAATTTTTTTATCTACTATACCATTCATACATCAATTTCTTAAGCTAGTTTAATCGAAACAAACTATTTATTTACAATAAAAGTTCAAATCATCTGTTTACGAAAATAAAATAAAATTTGATTCCTATATAAAAGAAGAACAAAACTTTAGTATAATATTAAGCTTGTGGCAATAAATGACTAGGTACCTATATTGTATAATTATTATGAATTTTCGACATTGTAATAGGTACATCTTTCTAAATATACATACCGAACATTAAAATAATTTTAATAAAAATTATGTATGTAGGTACAATAAATACATTTTGCAATGATTATAATTCCATCAAAGACAGTCTTATTTAAAATTCTACGTCACATTGTAATAGACTTTTTAAATTTACTTACATAAAACAGCTAAGTACATAATGTGAAACTACAAAGTATTTCTTGTAATACGATGAATACAACATATACATATACCTATATCTATTTGTAATTTGATCAGAAATTGAAGGATCACAATATTTACCTAGATCAGTTCTTTCCACAATAGAAGTACCTAAATATTAATTGTTCAACAGTCTTTTAACTTCAAAAGCTATATACAATGCTCTCAAGAATGTATGTGACATCTTAATGACAAAATTAATTCATTATTTAGAAAAACTTTCCAAGTTAATTTTAACATGTAAATCAGCTAATTTGCAAAGACAACATTACCGAGATCAAATACACCTACTTAATAAAGGCGAAAAAGATTTTACAGAAAACGGCAAAAATGGAATGTAAAATACAAAGACGGAATTTTATTGTGACGTAATTAGTTATCAAATTCTAAAAACTAAACAAGAAGCGCAGTTTCTTAAGGCATAACGGTACAATGAGCCTACAAAACGTGAAAACTACCTATTTATATACTAATTTATCACTGTCAAGCCGTACCTTTCCTATTCAGCACCAGATTACCCCGTAACCACTTTCACTCTACACCACAACACGACAAACGGCGTTTTTCCCACTATTTCCATGGAAATACAAAATAGAAGAAATGCCAGTGATTTTACAAATATATCCCATTACTCCTACTGCGACAAAAAAACGCAAAATACGACCTCCGGTGGCATTGTTTTTTAATTCACCACCACATAAATAAATAAATATTGCTGGACAATTCATACAGCAACATCTAGCCTCGTAGTAAGCTCGAAGCTAGTGTTACGGGTGCTAGATTTCTAATATACTTAACACATAGGTTATTTACAATACAAATCACTTAAAGCCACCGCCTCTAAAATATTGGGACAATCAATCTGAATCAGGATCAGTATTTCCATAAAGAAATAGTGGGATACACGCGATAATCGAGGTCAACTCAGAATCCCTACCTAACCCTACAAACCCACTCATCTTTGCCTCTTCTCTTACAATCATTAAATGCACAATTTCAAAGAATACGTAGCAAATAAACACTTGCAAATTTACAATTAAGATTGGTATACTGACTCAAACATCGAGAAATTAGCCGTTTATTTATGATTTGTCCTATATTATCTTATCCGACAAAATATGAGATCAATTGACCTAATACTTTGTACCTATGTATCTAGCCATCGATAAATCATTCAAGAAAGAAACTTATAAATCGATTGAAACATTATTTATAGCAATATATTGTGATGATCAATTTACAAAAGCCTAATAGGGTTTAAGCGAGCCTAAGCACATAAGCATTTACTTACTTCAAAAATGTTTAACGAACTAACAGCGTCGTGAATTCGTATCATGCCTAAAACTGGCTGGTTTATCCATTGGTTTAGGAATATCATGTTTTGCTTGGTTATCGATCAAGTCATCTGTAGACAAACGAGTAGATCGTTTATCGTATAGTAATGGTATGAAATTTGAAGCTGTGTCGTAGTTATGTTTGTCAATGTTGGTTGGCATCGGAATAACAGGCAGATGGCGAGGTGTAGGACATAGCCTTCGTCTAAAACCTAAGGGCTTAATAATATTTGAAGCGCTATCTTGGCTGTTAGTAGACACAGGAGTGTCAATCCAAGAATCTTTGATAGGAATGTTAGTTTGCTCTCTGAATCTTTCTTCAACGCCTGCAAGACTTCTTTTCATTGTGCTTGTAGTTGAAGGTGCTTTTGGAATTCCGTCACAAGTGGATGTTACAGATAGAGGGGTTTTGGCATCTTCTTCGAGTAAATGCAATGTCTCTCTCCAGCGATTTAATTCTATTGATATATCTAATCCAGGTTCAGATTTAGGGCGATTGCTAGTTCGAGCTTTCATTTTGTTGTTTCGTGTTTGTAAAGGCAAATGAAGGCACCTATCACTGGATTCTAGATTTTTGTAACCTTGATCCCAACTTTTACGTTGAGAAAACTCTCCAAGCATCTCTGATTGCAGCGAATGCACTCCAACATTTGATGTCTCTGAGTATAATGAGATAGATCTTTTGTTGCGAGCTTTAGTTATTTTAGGATTTATTGGGCTTTCGACATTTTTTTGTAGCTCCAACAATTCTTGTTCCCATGCGCTTAGTTCGGCAGAAATTTCTTCATCGATTACATAAGGATTTTTGGAAGTTGCAGCTGCATGACCTAAATGAGGATGGTTAAAATGACTTCGTTTTATGATACCAATAGAGGGAGTCTCATCAAAACTTTTTTTAACTTGTAAAAGTTCATCTTTAGGTTTAACTTTTAATGAAAATTGATCAATTTGGTATTCAGAATCAGATTTATGACGTCGGCGATCCAGCCTATCTTTTTTTGCCTCGGCATGTAGTGACATAGTTTTAGTAATAGCTCTTCGATTAACTGCTGCTATTTCAGAAAGTGTATCATAAATGTTTTCTTGAAGCTGCAATAATTTATCTTTTATAGCAACATCATGTGCATTAACAGAACGATCAGTGTGCATTTGGTCTGAAAACCGTATAGAAGTATTAGATAGTCTTGGTTTTGGTGTAGTTTGAATACTTTTTTGAAGTTCAAGCAATTCGTATTTCCATTCACGCACCTGTTTCAACAAGCCCTCTGCAGTGAACGAGTCAGGTGCAAATGAGCAGCTGCGTCGACGGCGAGTTGGTTCAGTAGTTGTTTCTAACGGTAGTTCAGAATGTAGAGACCGAGGTCTAGGTCTGACAATACCTTTGATATTATTGGATGTAGAAAATAAACTTTCGCTTATTTCATTTGATACTCCACATTTTTCAAAAGATAAATCTTTTCTATCTGATGAAAATGAGACACTACTACGACGCCGACGGATAGTTTTATTCTTTGTTTCATTTACTTGCGGCTGTAAAACAAATTGCGTAGCAAAATTTTTTCTTTGGGAGGTTTCATTATTCACATGTAAAATTTCAGAATGATTTTGGATATTTTTCGATTCATTTTGCCAATGGTGCATTTTATTGGCGAATATATCTGAAATTGAAGACTCATGTCCAAACGATACGCTACGCCTTCTGTTAGTGTTAGAATTTACCTGTTTTATTTCGGAGTGCAAAGAAATTGGTCTTGCTCTCATCTTACGTTGTATTGCGGCTGACCTCAAACGTGTGCTGTCCACGGTTTTCTGTAGCTCTTGCAACTCATCTGTCCAAGCATTCATTTGCTTTGAGAAATCATCAGAGTAGTGAGTATCAAAAGAGCTACTTCGTCTTGGAAATACACTGGGGGTGTTTTGTTTAAGGTCTGAGTGTAAAGACAATGGTCTAGCAATATTCCTGATTTGGGCCGTTTCATATCTAAAATTAGGCTGTCCTATAAAACCTTTTTTTAAATCAACGAGTGATATGTTATTCTGACTCTCTAAAGTTCCACTCACAAAATTGTTGGGATGATATAATTTTGCCTCATTTTCTAATTCTGTTAAAGCATTTTCGAATATATTTATTTCACTGATTGGTTGGGCTTTGGTTAAAGTAGGTCCGTAAAAAGACGTCCTTTCATATTGTAATAGAGCATAGCAAGATAGGGATCGTTTAATTAGCTTTCCGCTATACGAACTGAAAGTGATACGTGTATTAATATTGTCTTCGTACTGTAAAGTAGAGGACTCTTCAACATGATTTGATCTAGTAGGAATTATATGTCTATTAATTTTTTCTTTAAAAGTTTTTTTGAACACTGCCGATTCACTTTTTCTGTAGTTTATTATTTGAATCCTTTTCTCAGGTGAGTTTGATCCTTTCTCATATTTAATCATTTCGTACGTCCAAATATTGAGTATATTTGCTACAGCATCTTCAAAACTTAAAACATTATTTTTGCGGACTAATTGTGAAACGTACGTCCCATTTTCCATAATGTATTCGTTAGGTTGATTGACAAAGACTATAACTGGCAAAGATTTACTTCTAATCAGAACTTTTCGCTGGTTGAATTTTGTTTGTCGAGGGACCTGAGATGATTCGTGTATATTCTGAATGCCTGCAGATGCACTCATTGAATCCGTTATACAACCTGTGTAATCTGACTGAGCAGTAACATTTAGACACTTGTGGGACCTCAAACGTGATGAACAAATGTAACCTTTTGTAGGAGAATGGAATGGAACTTGTAAAATGCATTTTCTATCTCCATTAATATCACATAGAAAGTATCCGCAGCATCCACACTTTACCGGTAAGTAAAAAGAAGCACGTCTTCTACGCATGATGCAAGGCAGGAACTTTGATGGTTTAACCTTTGTAGATTCAGGCCTAAAAGCTTCCAGCTTTTGTGGTGGGGCTAGTTCTTGATTGCAATCAGGACAAGAGACGGTGAAATAAAAAGAAGGGCCATCAATTTTCGTCAAGTAACTGTTCTCGCCGCAGTATGGATAGTGGAACGACGCTCCAATTTCTTCAATATTTTTTAGAAATTTCAAAGTTTCAATGTGAGATATTTCAGGTTTCATTAAGTTTATAACGCACATAAATTGGGCATCTTTCTTCTTTACTTGGAACAACATTTTGTTTAAGCTGTGTGTAGGGTTCACTCGTGATCGAAGACACAAATCTTTATTTTGACAATTGATTTCAGGCTGGTTGTTTATCATAGCACTATGTGGCATGGCGTTGACCTCAGCAATTTGGGTTGAACTTAACGGCAAATTTTGTTTAAGCTTTAGGTTAAACTGGCTGCTACTTTCATCCGAATACGACAAATCTGGCTGCAGTTGGAGTGCTTCATCGCGTATATATGCTTCTATAGTTTGCCGGGGTAAAGATATTGTAGTATCTTTCATAATTTCATTTATGTCACTTTTTCTATAAGTAGTTTCCTCAGAAGTTGGGAAAAATATATCTTTCTCGTGCTCTCCATATTTCATAGACCTAAAAATAGCCACAATAGCTGATTGAACGTGGCACACTGTTTGATTGTATATCCTTACAGATATATTAAGCATTTCGTCGGTTGTTTCAGCGGGAATTGAGTTTGTTTTAAATAAAGAAATATGTTCTGACGACGAATAACCGTGAACGTAAAAATAATGATTTTCACGCAAAAGATTCAGGCAGTTTTTGAGATACATTTTCTTCTCTTTAACAAATATCTGATCAAAGTCCACTGTCTCACAAGTGTTTGGACTTTTGCAGTTGACCTCAGTAAGAAACGTTAGATAGGGATTGTTAATAGTCGTTTCATCATTATCAAGTTGATTCTCGTTTACATCTGGTTCCGTTAAATTTTCTTTTATATTTTGAGATTCGTCGCGTAATTTATTTTCAAATTGGCGTTTCAGTTCTTGTTCTAGTAAATTTTCAAATTCTGTTATGTTGTATGGTTGACAGGAAGATAATTTAGGATCGTTCCTCATTGTAAATGTAGACTGTAGACCATAGTAGGTGCAGCTGCCTATATTCGTAGAACAAATATCTTCCATTGTCAACCCAGTGTCCTTAAGCAAAATGAGACCTTTGACCATCTCCTCAAATAGTTCCAAAAAGTCATCAACCAGTTTTGTAAAGACACTGTAAACACTTCTCGTAAATGGATAGATGATTTCACGGAATCTTATATCAATAGAATCGGGTTGATTTAAGGAGCCGATTCCCTCATCAAATTGTATTTTTTCTCTTAGTTCAACCTGGCTAGCTTTTTTGAAGTCACGATAAAGTGAATTGTACTGTTCAGACAACATAGAACCGTTGTTCTTGAAATGAGTTTGCGGTGAGTCTGGAGACAGCAAGACGGCAACTCCTCCACAAACGTTGATGCAAGCAATATAAGTACAATGCCAACATAACCTACTTTCTATATTCCGATCGGTGGAGTAGAGTTTATTAACATCGTCTACAGAAAGTTTAAGTATTTTACTTGTACGTAAGATCGAGTCTTTTTCTTTTTTAGGAGAGATTTTGAACATGCCCCGGAGGCGATCCTTATATGCGTATATCATTTTTTTTATCCAATCAGGATCATAATTTGGAACCGTGTGGACGCACCGCATAGCATGTGTCCGTAGAAATGAATGATAGTTAGGTGTATGCAAATACTCAAAAGGATTTTGATGTTTTAAATGTTGATAAGGATAATTATTATCTTTTTGGTCAGACTTATTATGCCAGAGTTGTTGCGGGTTCGGCCTATTAAAAAAATTCATAAGATTAATCTTGTCAACTATACGTTGAATAACCTGCTTCGCTCGAAAATTCCTGCCTGTCTTTTCATTAGTTTTTTCGCTACTAACTAGCTTCTCAGAATCAAACTGACGGGTTTGATGCTGAGAAGCTTGTTGAAGCGCATCTTGAAATACATCATCAGTCAAACTTTCCCCATCATTCTCATCAAAAACATCATTAGGATCAGATTTCGTGATATAGTTATTATTATCGTAACCGTTCGTATCAAGAGTCCCATTACTTACGTTTATAACTTGTGTTGTTTCTGATAGCAGTTCGTAGGAATCTTGTTTATCAGCACTGTTATTGTCTGTAGCACATATACTGGTGTTTAGTCCGTGGCAGCGCCCTATGTCCGGGCGCCGCGGGGGATGCTACACTCAGAGTTCGTCGAAAGATGACGCCTCGTGTTCGTCGAAGGGGCGGGGCTGCTCCCCCCACCGCTCCCACTGCTCGGAGTTCAGCAAGGATTCCGACTCCTCTTCAGGTAGACGCGTTGGGTAGACGATGCCATCGCCAAAACTGAATCATCCGTTAGATTAAGTATCGTTTATGAAAAATAGGTGCGAATTTGTAAACTATGGTGCGATTTCTTTAATTCTTAAAATGAATTGCTAAACTTTCTCTGTCACATATAAGGTATACTTTTGTAAGAAAGGAGTGGGTGTAGATATGACGGCTGACAGAAGAAAGTGGAAAGAAAGGACATGTTGTACATAAGGTATACTTACTGAGTACCTACATACCTAATTTATTTTAATAAATTGAGGTTTTCTACAAAAATCTTATTCTACAAGAAATCTCACCATACCTAAGTTTTGCACCTATGATGATTACTTATTTCAAAATATATAAATAACATTTACCTGTCAACAGGGTATTTTGTTCACCACATACAATAAAATGTTATAGAATTAACATTATAGTATATACCCATTTGAAAATAAATTACTAGTGTATCCGTGGCTAAGCTCCGCGTGAAAGATCAACCATATAATTTTTTGTGTCCCAGTAATATGTCCAATGATTTATTTAAATAGTATTTGGCACTTACTTATGAACGATACAATCTTGCACTTGGATCTCGGTTTATACTTACGTTATTTTCGACAATAGGCAGTCGGAATTGATTGAGTGATTCCATAAAATGTTGGTTAAAGCCGTGCTACTAGGAGGCTTATTGTAAAACAAATAATAGAAAGTGGTATTTCCGTTTAAGCGCTTAATACTACCTCTAAGATGCCAAGTTACACAGGATTATTCCAAAAATCCAAGGGTATAATTTAACAAAGGATTTTAGGAATACCTCAATGTGTTCCAGCGTAAGGTGCTGTTCAGCTGTGCTTTTAGCAATAAGCTATTAAAAATAAGGAGAGAAACTAACCTAAGATCTTTCTGCAATCGATATGATTATTATAAAAATATAAATAAGTCATTTACACATAGCTAATATAAAAATTAAAGCCACTTTTTGTAATTTTATAACTCACGAACGGCTGGGCCCATTTAGGTTTGGTTTTAAAATAGTCGTTGTTGCCCCAAGGTAGGTTGGAAAGCATGGGAATAAACCGGGTAAAGCCGCGGGTAAGTTAGTAGTTTTTATACTATGCTGTCAGTGTTTGTTCATATTGATCATAGTTTGTATTTATTGATATAACATAATCAATAAATACCTTGCTTGCATTTTCCACATCAACTAATGCATATGAAACTGTTGATTTAAAAAACCATATTTGAGCCCTCAAATCAACATGATCAAACAAAAGCACTACAGTCCACTTAAAGCTAAACTTTTAATTTTCTTAGCGAAATAATTAGCCTATCTACCTACTCTACTTGCTACAATTAGCATGCAAAAGGACACCGACTTAATTTAAAAAATAAAAAGAAGTGAATGACCACAAGACCACAATTTCGTCAATGAACTGCCAATGAATGAAAAGCATATCATACTTGAACACGTTTATTTGTATAAAATATTGCGTAATTTTAAATATATGTATTAAATGCATTGTTCCTTATACTATCTGTGGGACGTTGCGCCCTGCGCTCGGACATAGGCGCCAGCTCTCACTCTCCCGACCCATCTCCGTGCTAAAATAATAAAAACTCATTTCTATCCACCATATAACGGACTTTAGAAAATATGTTAACGACTGAGCAACAAAAAGCAAATTTAAGAGTCTGGTTCATGAATATATGGAGAAAAACGACACAATATAGGATTGAAATAATATCAGAGAAGGTAAATGTTAATAAAGGAAATAGTAAAGAGATGATTTTTGAAGATGTGAAAGATGATAGAAAAGAAATAGCACTCACTCAGGTTAGAGATATACATAACGTAAGGAGATTTATTAAGAGATTGTGAAGGATGATAGAAAACAAATAGTACTCAGGTAAAAAATATACTTCACATGAGACGATTTTTGAAGAGATGGTGAAATATGATAGAATACAAATAGTACTCAGATTAGAGATATACATCACACGAGACGATTTTTGAAACGACTGCCAATATTTTCATGTTAGCATTGTATAGTTGTATCCATTTGCTTGCTAATTTGCACTATGTTCTAATAAGCGCATTTTGTGTAGAGGCATGTATAAAAAATAAAAATACATAAAATAAAAGAACAAGACATTTTATTGTGCACACAAAATACTTACAAAATATGAACATTCTCTAATTTTATTTATCAGTCTTGTGTGTTGTATATAGCGCAGAAAAATAAATGCATAAAAAGCTGCTTTTTGTAATGTTTAAATATTTCAATATCATTTGATAATTCTAGTAAATTAATAATTTTATTACAAACACACGTCAGCCAAAACTTTCTCACATAACTTGAGTATATTTATAAAAAAATATAATGTTATATTACAAAGTGAATATAAATTTTACTTCAACGAGTAGTTACTTAAAGCTTTATCTTTGACGTATTCACTGGTAAGTCATGTAAATGCAGAAAAATTGACATTTATGTCATACTTATCATAATCAACATAAGAATACCATGCACAACAAAACTATATAAATGGACTAATATTAATTTAATTTATTTTACAAATTGATAATCAAAACCGCTAATGTATACTTTAATACTATAAAATAAACTACGTTTATATAAAATCAAGTCATTTCATTCAAGGTCCATTAATCATTTAGGACTTAAAATGTCTGCATTTCTAATTTATAAATTCTAAGATTGGCGTATAGGCAATGCCTAAAATCACTTACACCTTTTCCAAAAATTCCCTAAAATACAGGAATAGTTGAAAAAGGAACTTCAATATATCATAAGGTTGATGTGCATCAAGAACTTTAATATAAATATAATAATGCCTTCTTTAATAAATCTTTAAAGCTGCCATATTATACGGGAATTCTTAAAGTATCAAGATTATTGGAATATTCTCAAGGACTTTAATATAAATATAGTTATAATAATGCCTTCTTTATTATAAAAATGTCTTCTTTAATAAATATAATCTTCAAAACTGAGTTCTTGAAGTATCAAGATATGTTAAAGTTTGTGAATATTCTCAAGGTATGTGTCTCGAGTCGGATTATGTGAATATTCTCAAGGACTTTAATATAATTATAATTATGCCTTCTTTATTATAAAAATGCCTTCTTTAATAAATATAATGGCTAAATCTTCAAAACTGAGTTCTTGAAGTATCAAGATATGTTAAAGTTAGTTGAATATTCTCAAGGTATGTGTCTCGAGTCGGCTGGGCTCTTGTCATAATCGGAGTCTGACCTGGATCGCGTGACGCCCATGGATTCGTATCCGTTATAGGGCTCCGGGGGCGTCGTGAACGTCTGCAGTTGGTGCTCCAGGCGGACTGGGTATTCGCAGCCGTCACCGAGGCTAACATAACAACATTACGCTTAGTCAGTGGACTGGACGATGGTAAAGTGCTTCAGTTTAATTGTGTAAGGGTGTTATATATGTATAATAAAAAAATATGTATATATCTATGTATGTATGTATGTTATATTAAGTATATCAGAAATCTGGCACCCCTAACACAAGCTTCGAGCTTACAACGGGGCTAGATGTTGCTGTGTGAATTGTCAAGCAATATTTATTTATTTATTTAGAGATATTTCGATACTACAAAGACCATTATTGATGACTCTGTTACGGGGGACGTTGCGGGATCGATTTCAGCCTTGGGACAAATATTTGTTTGGGCTGCAGATATTTGGTCCTGGTGTTTTGGTTGTTTTCTATGTATAATATACAGGGCGTCCCACGGCCATGCCACATGGAGGGAAAGTACCTTAAATATTGTAGATAGAACATTTTACTGAAAGAAGACATTATTTGAATTTTAAAAACAAATTAAACTACATTCATAGATATTTAAATAATTACATGGTTTAACCGGAAGTCGAACCCGTTACACGAGAAAAATAATTATCCTGTAGTTTTATCATACTGATTGAAAGGGGTCATCATAAGGATTTTTTATTGTTAACTAACATAGAGTCAGAAATAAAAGTAAGACCATGAATTTTAACATTTAATGTGAAATTTAGTTCAGGAATCAGCCAGCCGCATTGCCATGGACAAAATAGTTTACGCGTCTTTCGGGTCAGGATACGGCTCGACTTGTTGCATACTAATTACATTACAACCACGTACATACTAATTACGTATCTCTTTATCATTTTATCTTGCACTTAGATTATAATAGGGAAATGATGCGTACTTCTCAAGTGGTGAATAACAGTTGTTTGTTTTACGGCAATGCCAGCTTTTCTGAACTAAATTTCACATTAAATGTTAAAATTCATGGTCCTCCTTTTATTTTTGACACTATGTTATTTAGAAAAAAATAATCCTTATGATAAAGCCTTTCAATCGGTGTGATAAAACTAAAGGATAATTATTTTTCTCGTGTAACGGGTTCGACTCCCGGTTAAACCATGTAATTATTTAAATATCTATGAATGCAGTTTTATTTGTTTTTAAAATTCAAATAATGTCTTCTTTCAGTAAAATGTTCTATCTACAATATTTAATGTACTTTCCCTCCATGTGGTATGGCCGTGGGACGCCCTGTATAAATATATATAATTTATGTTCGTGTTTTCTATTAGGTATATCAGAAATGTAGTACCGAAGTACAAGCTTCGAGATATAGCATTTTATTAGTACCTGTTCATTATTTAAATAAAAAGTCTGTCTAATAATGCAATGCAGTTAAAAGTTGGTATTTTGTTAGTCAGTTAAAATGCATGCTAATAGTTTAAAATCCACGTTCCGAATTAACATGCTCCAAAAATGTCACAGTTTTTTTAACCAATTTTTATACCTAAATTTTATATTGCAAAGTGTAAATTGTATATGCATTTTATATATAAAATTTTTATATAGCTGATAAAGGGTGTTAAGCTTTACGAATGTTTTGTATACAGTGAGACCTCTGTGCTGTAAATGCAAAGGCATACATGTAATGTGGATGTTGCTGTGTGAATTGTCCAGCAATATTTCGTATTTTAGCAGCTTAATGAAAGGATGAGACGAACGAAACGAATACGGCACAAAATCACCCGATTTTCGTTCCCCATAACCGTAAGCTAACAAACACAATACACAGCACATTTTTGTAATAAACGTGTTGATAAACCTAGTGGTTTTGTATTTTAATATTGAATTTCGTTGCAGTTAAAGTCATTCACTTCTTTTTTCACACATATATATACATGCACACAAACCCACACATATAAAACTAGCTAACACACATTTATGTCGGTAGTGGTAAGTCAGAGGCGGATTTAAATCAAAGATATCAATATAGCGTGATTATTTTGTTGAAATGTACGTGTTTAACGACAAACATAATGATACCCCTTAAATGTCATAATAATGAAATATAGTTATGATTAATCTAATCAAATAAAGTTTCATAAAAACTATTCTCACTTTTGCTTGCGATAATAATTATCTATTAATGGCAACAAAAAAAACATTAAAAGCGTAAAAATTAATTCAGATCCGACCCTGCAAACACAATTCATGCTAAGTCCCTCAAATTAACACACACACGACCCAGCGTAGTGTGATGTTCCAAAACTGAATTAATTCTTGAATTAAAAAAAAATATTTATAATTTTGGCAAAGGCGTATTGTGTCATGGAGTTATAAACAAAAATTGAAGATTCTGGATGCGAATAGGCAAACTAGGGGAACTTTGGCATATTTTGAAATAACCAAGAAATAACCCATTCGACATTTGCTAATTTTATACAATCAGACACCCAAATTTAGTACCTAGATAGTTTTTGTAAAGTAATTTTAACAAATCATCAAAAAAACTGGACAGACTCAGCATCAAGAAATGTGTTCTCGTCTTATATTATGTACGTATTTAATCACATTGACTTAAAAAATTCATAAATTTGAAATAAATGCCTTGAATCATAAAGAACTTGTTAAACTTTCGCGTTTTGTCAACATAGTTAAGAAATTTTAACTGTATTTATAATATTTACCGCATTATTTTATTTTATTTCCATTCCGACGTTTCAAGCGCTTTGGCAGTCGCTCGTGGTTATGGAAGAACTCTTATCTTATAAATCTTATAGTTATGGAACATCAGCGCTGGTCTAAATCCAATCAATTATATCCGGTAATTTTAGCATTTTCCCGTTATCAGTGTCATAAGCACCTTACCTGGTAAACACGGGTACTAGCCAGAGGTTCGGACTGTTTCCGAACACCTCCTTGAAGTTATTGTAGCTGCCCAGTGAGAAGCCGTTCTTGTCAGCGCCGCCGCGGAACATCGGCGCGCGGAACGCCTCTGGAATTGCGATGTGAAATTGTTATTTACAAGAATCGTAAAATATAATCGTTATCCATTCGTCATAGTCATCCGAATTCGGATACAGATTTTATATTATACTAGATGAAAACCCGGCTTCGCTGGGGTGAAATTTGACGAAATTCTCCATAATTCGAATTTTGCGGATATAAACCATGTTGTCGATTCATGTAAGGTTTCGATCGAGTCTACCGTACCCCTTGACGAAATTATTAATATAGATAACTGTCGTTCATCATCATCATCATATCAGCCATTGGACGTCCACTGCTGGACATAGGCCTCCCTATATGACTTCCAGTCATTACGGTCGCTCGCAGCCTGCATCCACCGCGAGCCGACCGCCTTCACCAAATCATCAGTCCACCTTGTTTGGTGGACGCCCAAAGCTGCGTTTCCTGATCCGTAGTCTCCACTCGAGGACTTTTCGGCCCCATCGTTTCTAACCCAACTGTCGTTACATGTCACATATTAGATTAAATAACTCCATTAATTCATGTGTTCATAACACGTGCTTTAATAGTGAAGGCAAACGTCGTGAGGAAACCGCCATGTTCTGAGAACTTTGATAAGTTTGAAGGACATTGTCATTTACCAATCCTCACTTGGCCAGCGTGGTGAATTAAGGCATAATCTCTCTCGTCAAGATAGTAGGTAGGTACCTGTGTTCTAGCAGTGGGAACGTAAATAGAAGTGATGATGATGTATCTATAGTTACGTTCACTTAACTAACTAGTTTTATCTAAAACTAAAGTAAACTAACAAATTTTACGAGTTACTATAACAATACAATACTAAAAGTAGTAATTACCTTACAATAGTGGCAAAATAATTGTACAACTACAATAAATCTGAAATATTACAACCTATATCTGTTACGAACGATCAGAATCTACACGGTCTACTCTAGAAAACGAATTCGATATTGTAAAAGTGGATTGATTTTGTATTACGATTTCGATACATCGAAAGGTTGTCAGAGTAGATCTACAGAGCGCTCCGTCTATCTACAAACGACAATGTCTTTATCTATGTGTAACTAAGGCAGTTTACCAGTTATCATGCTTTTTAACATAGAGTTTAAAATTTGACCCGTAGGACTGCCCAAACGGTGGTAGTTAACAATCATATCTGAAATAAAAATTGCTGTTCATTGATGGAAATTCCTGAGAATTTCGTTCCTCAGATGTTATAAAACTCAATACTTCTATAATATTATAAAATGGTAAAGCCTGTGTGGTAATGAGCAGATTTTGAAACTATTAGACCGATAAAAAGTCACATTATAGTGCGACGCAGGTTGTGGGTTCAATTTCCGCCGTGATATAAATTATTGTGCGGCTTGTAGTTAGTGGTTTAATAGAGAATGGTTATAACATGCGTCATATTTTAATAAGTATGAGTCACCGTGAATTGCTAGAAAAATAGATTAACCAATGCGCTCGGCTTACCACTTCTAATCGTTCATAACAGATAACATACCTTATCTATTGCCTTAGTACAACACAGTGATATCAACAATGGAAAGGTAACGTGCATAATTTATAAAACAGAATACGAACCTAAAGTAGTCCTGTTATTGAGGACCAGGTAGCAATGGTACCCGAAGAGAGAGCCGAGAGAGATGGCAAACATGAGGGAGACGAAAAATGCGAACACGATGTGATACCGCCCGACACTGGCCATGTTGTTGATATCTCCCTGAAAAACATAGTTGATATTCAATTTCATTTTTAGAATTTTCGAGACTTACACTTTATTTTATAACAATTATATTCATTTTATGTGAGAACTGAGAAAGACTGCTCTTGTTGTGGCCGAGACGTCGAGTGTTTTTAATTTTTTTGTAAATACGTCAGTGATTCCCGTTGTTATAAAATGAATTGATATTCAATATTGAGAATCAAAATAAGGGCCGGCGACTCGTGAATTTTCCGACCAATGTAATACCAAAATAATTAGGATTCCAGCATTTTGTCTTAGGCGTCAGGTTTACAGAAAAGACGAATACGGCGAAAAGCAAGCGCAATTTAACAATTTTTTGTGCCTTATTTTTTCTTTTTCTTTTTAATGCAAAAGCATACCTATAGCCATATAGGGCACGCCACGCCACATGCCGTCTTATATTTCGAATAACTTTGTAGTGTAAGTAAAACAAAATCGTTTCCGCTGTCTGTCTGTCCCTATGTTTGCTTAGATCACTAAAACTACTAGCCAAAGCTATCAGCACTGTTTTAACTAAACATTGTGGAGAAAGTTCCACACTGTTTTAATAACAAAAGCATTCCCCACTGCGATGCCATCAAGCTAAAAAACTTAAAAAAAAAT
Organism: Chloroclystis v-ata; assembly: GCA_963691955.1. NCBI lineage: Eukaryota > Metazoa > Arthropoda > Insecta > Lepidoptera > Geometridae > Chloroclystis > Chloroclystis v-ata. The sequence continues at coordinate 12,613,470 of OY829904.1, read as the reverse complement.
ATAATAAATATACCAAAGCATTGTGGAACTTGCTCTACTAAAATAGCTGGTAGGTGATTCAATGCGAAGATGTGGGTCGATTATTATCTAATCAAAGCCACTTCGTCATAACTAAATTTACCAAAGTACTATAATACTCCTTTTAGGAGAAGATAAAAACTAAAGATACTAAATTAATAAGAGTTTTACATGAAAATTTAATTTTTCGAAAATAATAATGCGAAGTTCTTGTACAATTGAAAGGTTAATGAAATTTGTTGTTACGGTATAATACAAAATTATACCGTAGGAAACAAGAAATCTATACACATCAATTGACCTATTTGCAAGGGGCTATAGTTTATCAACTTGAACTATATTAAGTACCTTTCCTGTATTCTCTATCTATTATAAGATACATTTTATAACTAAATACTGATTTTGTGAAGCTATGCAAATCTAGCTATGTAAGTTGTGGTAAATTATAGAAATAATATTACATTGAGTATGTCCAAACAAGCTTTAGTGAATTCACTTCCACTCTCTATCAAGCGATCGCAGTGGGCATGTTTGTATTGCTGATATATCTGTAATTTCAAATAGATACTAAGATTCATGAAGAAAATAATGAATATGACAAGTCCTATCATTAAACCCTGAGGCACCTCTCTACACAAAATTAAGTTATGCTTTCCTACTCATTAAAATAAATATTATATTACTAAGTCTCTTCTAGGTCTTGTATTCTTATCTACCTCGTCCAGTGCACAACTATTTCCGTATCAAAGGCATCCATCCTCCCCTAGAAGTCAAAGACAGTAACAGTTTTAAACCTTACCTTCCAAAACTTGATGAAGTATGGCAGGCATGTAGTCATGACGAACAGACAGTAGACAAATGCATATCCAAGGAAGAGCATGAAGAACTTATAGTTGTGGAAGCAAACACAGTTGTTGACCCACGGACAGTGGTGGTCCATCTTTAGGATGCATTTCTGACAGATTGAGCAGTGATGTGCTCGATCCGGTTTGATCACTACACATCTGTTGCAGTATCGAACAGAGCCAGACATTGTCCTGAAAAAATGCATTAGTTTTATTCAGGATCATAACAAATCCTGCTAGAGAATTGTGGTATTCAGGTAAGAAAGGACAATATAATACTAAAAACATGTGTTACAAATAAGGCAACTTTTATATCTTGCCTAATTCTATAAAAAAGTATTAAGGCTTATTAGTAAGTTATCATAGTGTCTATGAATCTACTCATGTAAAGTTATTCACCGACTATCATCATATCATATTCCATTATCGAATCTCATTAAACCTGGAATAGTTTTCTCAATATGAAAGGATACATTACTGAGAAACCACAAATAAACCACAACAGATACCAACTCCTAGAGTTGCTACATAGTATGTTATTGAAACTTACTGAATAGACTAAACCATCAATTTAATACATACAGGTAAGTATAACAAACATGATAATTAATTACTAACAAATAATGTACTAAGTAACTACAAACAAGATAATTTAAGAACTGTTGTGTAATACAATTTAAGAATGTTGAACTAATTAAGTATGTAATGGGATACCAGAATTTCTCAATTCTAGGCTAATTCAAATAATAATCAAACCTTGTTAGAACAGGTAAAGTGTTTGCAAAGTTTTCTATGATTGTTTCTTTATTGTCTACTTGTTTGAAAAATATGTTTCTTATAGAGACTTTGAGCCTAGAATTGAGAAAACTTTGTTAATGAATTGTATTAATAACTAGCTTTCCGCCCCGCAATTTTATCCACATTATAATATTTTCCCACTGTAAAAAGTATGCCTATGTCCTATCTCTCTCCACCAATTTTCATCCAAATTGTCCCAACCATTTGTATAAATAGTGTAACTAAATAGGACTTTCTTTTATACATATAGATTATCATCATATTAATATATAATTTTTTATCGTACTAGCCTGCAGGATTGTCTGCATAATAATGGAGTTTATTGCTATCAAAGTAGCCTATGTGTTATTTTATGTATTAGTTAATATATTTTAAAGTATCATTTAGTACAATCAGTAGCTTTTGCGTGAAAACATATCCATCCATACTCATTTATTTTCGAGTGAATAATATTAGTAAGGATTCATATGAAAATACATAATTTCACTGAAACTGATATTATACAGGGAAACTTTGTAACTAAATAGATGAAATAGGGATTCATAATAAGGAAATCGAATATGAGTGATCTTTTATTAGTTTAATTTAGGGAAAAATACAAAATAATTCAACTGACCTTGTAACTAATGGTAGATCTTTAGCATAACCTTCTAAAATACTCCTTTGTGACTCTTCAGATTCTGCATTCATTAGTTTTTCAATTTCTGAGGCTGGTAGCTTGTACTACAACATAATAAACAAAATTATTTTCTAACCACATATTAATGTGGTTAGAAAATACAAAAGTTATGCAAAATAAGACCTAGTCTGAGTTTCATTCAATCTTTATCATAAATCTATAATATTCAAAACTATGAGTTTAAAATGTTATAGATTCAAACTTTCATCTACCTACTTTCTTAAAGGAAAGAGTTTTTTATACAAAAACTAGATAGAAGTTCCATTGGATCATAATTATGTTTCAAGTTTACATAATATTATGTTGTACTGGAAACTCATTTATATTATCTTACTAGACTTAAAGTGGGGTCTACTTTTCTGTTTCTTACCTTGTCTGGAACAGGCTTAATCTCAGCAAAAATTGTTTTCCAATAGGACCAGGCAAACATGATTAGAAGTATGTGGTATACTATCATATAAATACACTGTTGTATTGTATTCTGTACAGTTACTGAAAACAAAAAACGATTAAGTTAAAGTGTGAAAGTCTAGTAAATTAAGTTCCATCCTAGATTATAAAATTCCAATAATTCTATCAACACAAAAGCAATTTTTAGAGTGCATATTACTCACAGATACACAGCTGAATAACGTAGGCATAATAGGACCAGGTCATGATGGAAGCAATCAGCAGGACTGGAAACCATTTGAAGATTTTCCAACAATATTGATTACATTTTCTACAACACCCACTTAAACCTGAACGCGAAACTCGACTATTTTGCACCGATGAAGCCATTGTAAATTATTATTTTCTCCCGAAATTATCAAAATCCATGTTCATTTCACAAATACGACAATAGAATTTTCTGAACAATTTCTGACGTTTAATTTTTGTCTATGTATAGACATCAACAAGGGTACACACACCCAACTGAACTGAACTCAAATGATCATTGCAGTGGGCAGCTTGAGCGGATTGAACCCATATATTTTATTGTATTATTTATGGACTCCCAAGACAAGATATAGTAAATAATAATATTAACAATAGTCATAATTACCTTGTCTAATATTTTTTTAATTACAGGTGACCATCGTGCCTATATGCAATAGAAAATTTATGTGGTAAAGTGGTAATATAGAAACACCTACTCATTGTTGTATTAAAATTGTCTGACTCAGGTACTAAAAAATTCAAATTCTTAGATGTTATCATACAATGTAAAATTAAAAATGTAAGATACAAACAATTGTGTATATTCACAAAATGATTTACCACATCACTAATCCATAGACAATTTCACACAAACATGGCTAGATGTTTGATGCAAATGAAATTACCAACATAATAAAATAAAGTATATGTCAATTTCAAGTCTCCTTGCTTTGTGTAGCGTCTAAAATTTCATTGTTTTCGGCTGTTTGACTTTATTCGGTTTTAATTCCGTCTAGAATTAGTGTTCAAAATCATGGAGGTGAAAGAATGTAACGACTTGGCCGAAGAAGTAAGTAAATCCATCATATACATATCTCTCAAAATGGATTTAGCGGTAAGAAAATAGCCGATTATGACGTGTTTCAGAACCAATTCATTGTGGACGATGTGAGCAAAATTATCAAGGAAGCTATCGAAAACTCCATCGGAGGCACTGCTTATCAGCACAACAAAGTGAATCAATGGACCTCTGCTGTAGTAGAGTCTTGCCTGGGACAGCTCACGAAGTTGCAAAAACCTTACAAATACATAGGTGTGTATTTAATTTGGTTACCCTCAAAATTTAAGTTGTTTCTGTAGTGTATTTTAGTTGCAACTTTACTAATTAATTGAAATGTGATTTCCAGTGACATGCACAATAATGCAGAAAAATGGAGCAGGGCTACACACGGCATCCTCATGTTTCTGGGACAACAACACTGATGGCTCTTGTACAGTCCGCTGGGAGAACAAGACCATGTATTGCATTGTATCTGTCTTCGGACTTGGCATCTAAATTAGTATAAAAAAATCGTAAAGCTTAATATTATAATGCTTATAAACCACCAGTAACTATGCTACAAAAAAATTCTGAGTATTCAATATTTAAGTTTATTGTAAGAATCATTAATGTTTTATGTGCAGTATATCCCAACTGTTACTCCATATAAATTATCATAGTTGATTGAATTGAAATTGGTATATGCTATAGAAAACATAATTAATAGAATTAAGTCCTGTCATGTTAAATGATCTAGTTAATTAATCTGTTTAAATCTGCACTTTTACATAGTGTATAAGTGTGTGATGCATCATTCCCAGCTTTCTATAAAAAATTAAATAGTTTATAATAATAATATTATTACTATCAATTTAAGTTGTAACTGACTTGATTTTGATTTAATGTAGGTATATTTTTCGTACTCAATAAATGAAAATACAAATTTTTGTGTCATTAATGTTCTGTTACTCTTCCTTGTTTAGCAGCAATAGGAAATAGTTGGAGGATTTATGACTAGTGGTGCCTGCAACTCCATCCGCGTTTGTCCAGTGGCCACATCTTATTATAACTGGAGCAAGAATTTAAATAGCCCATCATGACTCCCAGACCTCTAACACCCATATTCTTAGTCGTTTCCTCATAGTATTCCGCTTCCGCTCAAAAATAAACCTTACATTTGACAGTTGCCACCTTATCTCGAACTTGAGGTTAGCTGAAAAAAATCTCAAGTGGAGGACGTTTTTATCATATTCTCAAATACGAATTTGCTCCAGTAAGGTTGAGTTGAGTGGAGAAAATGACTAAGAATATGGGGGTAAATATATATCTACCAAATTTTATCAAAAGGAAATTCAAATTCTCTATTGTTATCACACAATGTAATATAACAGTTTAACTTTACATTAACTCAAGCATTACATGGGATCATTCCTACTTAGAATTTATAAAAATAAACTTTAAAAAGAAGAACAGAAAATAAACTAACTCACAGTTCAGATTAACAAAACGGAATTTTGGAATCTTGTCATTAATGCTCAGCAAACTGATAGTACCAATGCTTGATTCATGACAAAAGGCTTATGCTAAATGTGATACAGCTCGTGAATGCGTCAGGTGAATATAGTTGATGCTTTCCTAAGAATAGTACCACCTTCTATCTTCTCGTGGGTGTCATCAAATAGACTAAGGGACTTTATACCAGAAGATAGTCAGCAGCGTCGTTCTGTATACAGTAATATTATGTTGATCACTAAACCCGCCTAGTAAGTGTCGTTTTCAGACCCAGTAGTGGGACTGGGAAGTAGTTTAATTGGTTAGTGACAAGTAAGTAGTACTTAGTTTAGTATCTTGAGTCTAAAAGGCTTGTATATCAATGGTAGCATAGCGTTGTATTCATGGTAATGTATTATTTAGAAAAAAAAATTATTGCTGATAGACATAGCAAAAATACTTTAGTTGAGAGCACCCTAGAAATAGGTTATCCAAGTACTTATATTAAAGGAGCTTAAAAATTTTGTCTGAGAGTATAAAATCTACTTAGTTCTGAGCCTATCATTTATTAGAAACCCAGCGAATTGAAGCAGCAAAAGCCATTATTATTTTGAATCTGTGTAAATAATCTAATTTATACAAGCGATCATTAATTTATATTGATAGCATATTTAGAACAGATGCTTATATTATTATCATGTTACTTTGTGAAAATCCAATGCGTTTAAAGCATTATATAAAAACCAAAACAAATATCTTTACGTAGAGTACATAGATTAAGCAATAAAGCTTAATTTAATTAAGTTAGCTATTAAGTACCTGCTTAATAAATTGAATATTTAATTGAAACAAAAGAATTTCAAATAAACGCGGCCAGATTATGCGCGACATTTTTGTGTCACGTGACCATCATCGATCCAATGGTTGAGCACTTCTCGGGTCCATTCAACTCGGCTCGGCCATTGCCGGAGAGCGGAGAGGGATACTTCACAATCCGATTCTATTCATACATAGGGAAATATTTATATAGCTCTATCTCTTTCTTGCGTATTGAGAAATTATTAAATGAATGGTGAGTAAGTGAAACGGGGATATGTTCGAGTGGAAATTATTGAAAGCCTGCCTGGCCCAGTCGCCATGTAGAATTGTAGAATTTTTTGATGTGGGTGTTGTGTGCCTGTGTATCGGGACGTCAAATGCTTCATTATTTGATAATTTCAAGTGATTATCGAAATTATTGTAGACTGTGTTTTATTTTTTTAGTTTATTAGTGTTGTTTCTGTAAAAGTGAGATAATGAACATATTGTTTAGTGTGTGGATCATTCGATTCTAGTGACGGTGGTGATTTATACGGGAGGGGGGCTGAATACTACGACGACAGGATAGTAACAAACGTTTTACAACTGACAGAGACGATCATAAAACTCTTCTCGGTGCGGACGACGAGACGGACTTCCATTTTGTTTTATTATGTGGTTTGGTTGTTTACACAGTGCTCCGCGATTGGGACAATGGATAGCGATGGTGAGTACTTGTGCCATCCAGCCGCAATACTTTTTGTGTCTTGAGTACGATGTAGCGAGCCTAGGAGGTCTGCGCATGTAGGCCGCACATGACAATAAACATGCAACCAGTAAAGCTAGGTCTTCGATTGCATCGCTAGGCGCAGTCGTCATTCCGAAGTCATCAAGACTGTCAAAAAGTAGAGGCTATTTTGTCCGCCGCGTTTACTCGATCGTCTAAAAAACGTACCTACATTGATTTTAGTTTGCGTTGCGTAGACATGCGCCGACGTGCGTGTGTACAGGAAGGGCACTCGCGATTTCGCGTTTATCAGCTGATAGGTACTGCATTGTTCAATACGAATCTAGTAATAGGTACCCATAGTGCTAGCCAATAGGGCGTAGTTTCCCGATCTAATAGGTAGCTATTACCTGTGTGAAGTGAGAGTGTACTGGTATTCTACTGATGCACGGAGGGTCCTTAATGTATAGGTAGGTTTACACCCTTTGACTTTGTTTTTAATACACCTCTATATGTTAGTTGTAATCGTTGAATTTAATGTCATTTTTGGTACAGAATTTCTTCGTAACTGTTGTTAAAAAAACAAATTATAGTACAAATATAAATAACACCAAAGGTCTGTTATAATAACCTCATCATATCAACAAAGTATAATATTAATTTGGTTATGTGACTGCAAAATATTACTGATAAGCTTATACACTCACTTTATTGAAAGAAAGTAGGCTTAACATTATATTTTTGTTTCACATAAATACTTTTTGACTAATTTCTAGAAATTATTTTGAAATTTATGATACCTGTTTCCTTTTAATTACTCTTCACTCTCCAATGAGGAAAAATATTTTATAGCTTGTATCTAAAGTTTTATCGAAGCAAAAAATATTTTATTAGAATAAAATGAATATGTAATCAATAATACAAAAAGCCTTATTCATAAATACTCAAAATGCTCATAAGGTATTTCCCTGAATATAAGACAACTAGTAAATATAATATAGAAAGTCACCCGTAGAATTTTTGAAAATTCGCCTCAACTTCTTTGGTTTTAAACAAAAAAGAAATAATTAAAATCACGAAATGAACTGCAAACAAACATAAAATAAGCATATATGTATATGGTAGAATTGAGAAACCTTTTTTGAAGTCAGTTAGAAATACACTATTAATCCTTATGCCCTGGTTTGATAATCAAGATGTGAATGAAACTTGTAATATATCTGCATTGAATAATATAGTAATATATTCCATGGGATGCACAACCTGATACTACTATTATGTTAATTAATATTCATTAGAATGTCCCAGCTGTCTGTCACCTTGCTAAGCTATAACACAACATAAACTTTTACAGCTGGACAATAATTGTCGAGTAAGTACTTATACATAGTTATTTAAGCCCACCTGTACTTTTATTTATTCATCTTTTTATGTTACTTATTTCTAATTCATCTTTCTTTGAACCTAGTTAAGATAAATACTATTTTCTGCCACAATATACATATGTACGGAAAATATTCTATATACATACTCAACTCAGGTTTTGTCAAGGTAACAAAAATGGTAACCTACTATTTTAACAAAGTATAAAGTACGAAGTACGGTAAAATGTGCGGTTGCCTGGAAGAGATCGCTCTCAGCGATAAGGCCGCCAGTTGTACTTTTATTTTTTTTTCAATTTTTTTTTAATAATTCGCATATTAAGTAAGTATTGTGATTTATAAAATTACAAAGTTAAAATAACGTAAAACTAAGTATATGTTACATAATGCTGACACCATTTTAGCAATCCAATGAGATAACTTCCCTGTCTGCTCAATAAAACTTCTTATCCTGTAGGTAGGTATAGGAAGGTACATTCCTTCACTGTAAAGGACAAGCATCATAGCATCAAAACCTGTTACAGATTTCACACTAGTCACAACACTCATGACTCATGTGCCATGGGCTTTGTATTACCACAGTTTAGGGTAAACGGCTGGTACATTGTAATATAAATCTGAGGTGTCCTATCTTTTTGTCCCAATCTTTTTATTCTACACTTATAATTCTCTCAATAAGTATTACAACCATGACGTTTATAAAGTACTAGCTGTCCTGCACGCGGCTTCTCCTGCTTTATTCCCATGTTTATCATTTTTTAAATCTTCCCTGAACTACGACTATTTTAAATCAAAGGACCTAAATCGGTCCAGCCGCTCTTGTGTTATAAAATAACAACTAAATGTGTTATTGATTTCTGATTGTGTACCTAACAAATGTATCTATTATTATATCGAAATATAAATTTATATAGATTTATTAGCTACAGAGACCAAAATACTACTTCTACTAACCAATAAGTTGATAGTTTGAGAATGGAATTGCTTTAATCAAAATAACGTTACGGAACTTTTATCTCATTTTTACACCTCCCACACGACAACGCCCGATTTTGTTGACGGATTATTCTCATTCATGCGAAAATCCTTTCGGACAGGCAGGTGTTACGGTACACTAAGTATGTAAAATAAGTACCTACATACCTATACTGTTACAACATTGTACCCCATTACTTAAAGTTTGGTGCATGAATAGTACCTAGTATTTATGTATCTAGTAAGGACTTAACTAATTACTAGGTACACTATGTATTTATTTATCTTAAATGATAACCACATTAACTTATACTTTTTCAAATTAGTGTTAGATATGAACTTGATTTTAACGTAAATACATGTAGATAGATACACATACCAATCAACTATAATACGAGTATACATCAATATCGAGTAATAGGTAGGTACGTAGTTTGGTTATCGACGATTATTACAATAAACGTTTAAAAGTTAGTTAACAGAACAATATACGGTATATTACGTACTATAATAAGTTTACTATATTTATATTATACAAGCAACTGTAAAAACCATGCTATTCAGGACCATGTATTGTCGGGGTTTTTATTTGATGGATAGACAGTCCAAGACCAAATCAAAAGACCCTTTTCTTATAAGGTATATTTAGTTAACCCGCGTCTAATTGGAGTCAGCTATATTTATTAGTTCTATCCCATTTATTACCGATACTAATAATATTAACCTATTCGTTATTGACCAGCTGTTTAACCACCTCTGTGATAATGCGACGAATGAATCAGTCTAGCTGTTGGTTTAGCTAACCTGAGCTAACCTAACCGCTAAGATTCATTGATAAAGTCCACCGGATGTTCGGCCAACCGACTCGTTCCAACATGTTTATAAGACCATGTTCTACAAAGTATTCATTGCACAATAATAATATAATTTGCTACACTATGTGAATCGTAGGACATAATGTACCTTTGCACGATCGGAAACATTAAATCATGTCAACAAGTCAAACTTAATTAAAAACTATCCTTGAATCCAGTTTATGAGTCTTAAGTATTAGAAAATGTGGAACTAAATTTTATTGAGAAGAGATAAACACTATTCCGGGCCGTAAAAACGAAACAAAAGGTTAGGACCTCTAGTTCTAGGTTATTGATCCGAGCTAGATCTATTTTGAATTAACTCAAAATAAACTCTACTGGCGAATGAGAATGTATTTGAAAATAACTGAGGAAACGGGTCCTAGGTATTCTATAGAAATATCATGGCTTTGCTGTTTATTGCTGTTGCATATATTTAATACTGAATTGTACAGATACATCATTCTCCTATAAACGATACATCTAATCGTACAAAAAATATGAACTTAAAACTTATAAAGTTACGTAGGTAATTGTTTAATCAGTATAACGGTACGTTCACACGGAGACACGATTTTCTCTACCGAATCGGTTTTTTGCAGGATTCGGTTTAGTGGCCTATGTATTTCAATGAAGGAGTTCACACGAGCATTCGGTTTCAAGATACGACAAAAAACCGAATCCTGCTGAAGTTGACATACGATTTTGCGACTACAAACCGATCCGGTTTGTATATACTGATACTGCAAAATCCAGATCCGATGCAGTGGTATAGGGCATTCAATACATGCGTTCACACGAGGGGAAGATTCGGTTTTTTGTCGGATCTTGAAACCGAACGGTACGTTCACACGGAGACACGATTTCCTGAATCTTATTTTCATCGGATCTGGAAAAACCGAATGTTGTATTCGCAAGAGCGCGCTCACACGTTGATTTGGAAGCGATGGACGTGAACAGTGTTGCTATACTATACTGGTATTATCGCCGTCAGCGTCGTAGAAAAAGATTGTGGTTAAACCCAATAGTACAAAGAAGATCAACAGTTGGTGCCTTTACAACTCTAATGCAGCAGTTAAGGAATGATCCACAAATTTTTTTTAACTACTTCCTTGAATGATAATTTAATACTTTTAATTCCTATACCTACATTTGATAATCTTTTGAAAAAGGTGGAAAAAGAATTGAAAACCGGATCGGTTTGTAGTCGCACAATCGGATGTCAACTTCAGCAAGATTCGGTTTTTTGTCGTGTCTTGAAACCGAATGCATGTGTGAACTCCTTCATTGAAATGCTTATGCCACTAAACCGAATCCTGCAAAAAACCGATTCGGTAGAGAAAATCGTGTCTCCGTGTGAACGTACCGCACATGAATACAACATTCGGTTTTTTCCAGATCCGATGAAAATAAGATTCGGGAAATCTTGTCTCCGTGTGAACGTACCGTAACATAACATTAATCGATTTTCATATGATCAGGATAATAACAATAACAATGTAAAAAAAATCGACCACCTATTGTGGTGGCAAATAAAAAAGTAATTTAATTCCAAATTGCATAATATAACAATTATATTATGCATCTCAAACTACTATTAAGTAACCTCGTAATTTGAGATAGCTATTTGCTTCAGTCGCTATCGATTTCGACTATTCAAGTGACATTATTGCGTTCGCTCTGGCTTGCCCCACTCACCTGCATCCGTGCCTCTAGAATTAATTACTTACTAGTGGCAGCGGTACTGAATCTTTAAGAGAACCCTAATTTGCCTCCGCAAATTGGCTGCAAATCTTGCATCGTGGAGAAATACTTTTTATTTTACCTCCCATTCGCTCTTATCCGATATTCTGATAGCTCACGTTTCAAAACTCGACGTGAACACGTGATAAGTAATTGCTTACGCTAAGTAAAAACCCAAGTTATAAACGGTACCTATTTGGAAAATGAGATGTTACTATGCGGAGCAGACATTAGAGCACCTGTCTAGCTTGGAATACATAAGTAATTCAGTTACTGTCTGGATCCGCCTCATTAAGAATTAAAGAGGATTAGAATAAAGCCGATTCGAATGCTCTGCCCGTATTTACAAAGATCAGAATGTCAGTGAAGATTTATGATGCATTTTTCTCAAATTAACAGCATACAGTATTTAAATTACGGCGAGAAACAACACTTTAGCTTCGAATTTGTGGAAAATATTTTATTTACTGACTTTATTTTTTGGATGGTTGGTAGGTAAGTTTTACTAAGTCGGACCATCTATTTTTATAACAACGATTTGCACAAGTAAATTTAAATATAACATGCTATTAGTTAAATAGATTTACCTTCATCGTTTTATGTCAGCCTAACAGAACAACATTTCCGAACGTTATCTTTGCAAAAAGCTTTCAAACAAGCTTTTTTACATTGAATGGGAATATAATGAAATAATGCATTTTATGAATTAATAACACCTTTTGGACATTGTCAAACATTCGTAGTCTCCCCGCAACGCAAGTAATAATAACGTATTTTTTTCGTGGCAATGGGTGTGGTCGCAGTCTTTGTTTCTAGCTAAAATTAACTAAAAGAACGATGTTTAGATGAAAAAATATATGTTTATGAGAATAAGTGTGTACGGTTCACAAGCCAAAATAGTAATTTAGTCGGCTTACTATTTTTTCTAGCTTATCTCGTCATTTCATGAGCTGTATAGAACTTCCAACCGGTTAACGCACCGGTAGCGCATTCCGCGCCTGATAAATCGGATAACGAAGTGTCATCTTGACAATCGATATTATGACATCATTGAAATCACCCCTTTTGTTTCGGGGGTAAAAATAATGTAATTCTGTATCTATACGACAGAGCCAGAACAGAAGGTTGTAATTTTGTGGATGCGTAATATCGATAAAATTATTTGTAATTTACGCTAATACGTACTACAAGCATGACACACGGCACGGTAACGCAAAATGTTAGGTATACTTCTAAGGTACATAATGAATCACTTTTCTATAACACCCCGGTTTCAATACGACTAACTTGAAACTAAACTTAAACATCATATAGCTGGATCATGCATTTAGGGCAGTCATTCGGAAAACGTCAGGTTTGCAGTGCATTTGACCTCTCATTGACTACATTATCTCTTTGTCGTAGGTGTCTGTAAGCAGCAATGAGTGATCAGAGGTAGCGGGGCGGTGATGCAGCGACACGCGGGCGGCGCCCCACAGGCCTCCGTCGCCGCGCCCGCTCCCCAGTACCGCGAGCACTCCATATACGATATCGATGAGCAGGTATTAGGTGCTCTTGAGCAAGTGGCATTCTGTGCACAACACTAAGTTACTGCGATCTCCAACCCTGTAATAATTAATAAGTATATTCTTCCTAGTTGCATTCATAGTTATTTCTGAATTGATATTATTGCACATGTAGTTTCCTCAATGAACTAGGATATAGTAGAAAAACTAAATACCTAGTTTAACATTGTGTGTAGTAATGTTGTTATAGCGTATCACATTATCAGTGTTGATTTTCCTGTTTTATTCATAGATTCCTGCCTCGGTGATAAGCAGTGTCGGCACAGTGAGCCTATCTCAGTCTACTTCACACCCCACTCCTAATATAACCATGGCGAACCCTACCAACCCGGGGAATGCCAGTAGCGGCAACGCGCCTCAGCAACCGTCCCAGCAAACGCCAACCCAGGCACCCGTCAGAAATCTGCCGAAAAAACGGAAATTCGACCCTTCCGTACTAGAGGATATGGTACAAACAACTTGCACAAACAACAACATGGTCACTATACTGCCGCCGGTGGAAACCCGCCCTCCGCCAATGTACCACTGCACAGTCCTCCAGCCTTCGCCGATAATCCACCCATCGCCGCCGCAAGACGTGAAACCGTTCTCTCTATACCCCAACATCGATTTATCCGAATGGCAGAATCATAGAGTTCTTGCAAAGCACAGAGGGATCTACATACCAGGCGTCATTCGCCAAGCTGACGGTTGTAAAGTAATCGTGGAGCTTGATGGATATGAGAATGAAACGGTGGAATACTTTGATGTGTTTGGACCGAATAAGAACGATGTGATAAGTGACGCGTGTCCTCAAATAAGCCATTTAGTGTCGGGCTCGGCTTGTGTGGTGAGGACTTCCGATCCTAGTAGGGAAGGCGTGCAGAATGTGTTTGTGAAAGGTTTTGTGATGCACGTTATTAACTCGCCGGTCCGGAGGATCACAGTGAGGGTGAGTAGTCTTTATTATTTACGTAATCCAGCTAATACCTTTTTATATGTACAAGGCACAAAGGCAAGCTATAATCATTATGGGTATGAGTAGCTAGGGTACATAAATGGGGAGTACTACTAACATAAATAATCCAGCATCTACCTATAGGTCGTAGAAGCCTAGCTTCATTTTAAAATAATTATTTTTGATATCTATTTAATTAAATCTCGCTTTCCAATGATAGCAATGCAATGAAAGTACAAAATAATATAACGTTTATTGTATTTCCTCTTACACTAATTACCTTTTCCTCATATTGCATAACTTGTTTTCTCGATCACTTTTCTACAGATTCAATTAAACGATGACTTCACTCTGTATCACTTTCCCGTTGGTTGTTTTGGACCAATGTTTTAATATAATTTATTCCGGTGATAATTTAACAATAATATATTTCTACTTTTCTTCTTTTGTCTGCGTTATGGATTCTGTATTTGTTTTCCGTAGAAAATAAATGCAGATTTAATATAGTATAGAAGCTATTTTACTAAAGCTAATATACTATATTCTCAATTTATCTTCCTCAAAACCTTAATTAAATCTTACATAGAGATAGCAAAGAATATCGGAGTTAATATTCGATGTAAAGTATGCTGTATGACTATATCGTCTAAATGGAAAACCCGTAATAACGCTGACAAAAGATAAGTAGAAAAAATAATTTATTACCTACAGTTTTTGCCTAGTAATCTTGATACCTAAGTTGCTAATAAGATTTTTTTCTGCGGAAACTGATCATTTAATTGTTTATACTTTGTAATTGTTTCCATATAGCGTATTATTTAATCTGTGCTGGAGAAAACATGGAGAAAAGACTTGTCTAAGTACCTTATTGCTAGGCAAAAGTCTTCATTTTTTGATTTTTCATTTTAATTTCCATTAACGCTTTGAATGTTAGTGCGGCAAATAGAGTCCTCATAACTAACGTTGGAACAGATCGGAGACTCCCAATGCAAAGACACCCTGGACATGGAGGTGAAGCGAGCTGACATCCGCCTGCTGCAGCCGCCCTGGGCTGACGAGATGGAGGAAGCCGGCTCCCACTCCTCGTCCATGCATTCTCAGCTACGTCTGCATCAGACACAGGTAAAGCAACTCTATAATAATAATAATAATAATATTCTTTTATTTCAGACACATTGGATCCATATTAAGAGGCCTATTACGTGAAATCGCGAAATTGTTCGGTTTTCTCGTCCTAATTCTATGGTTTGCGTTAGTTGTTTGATATTACAATTACATCTTTATAATAGTTCGTTTTCTCCTCTACAAAAGTAGTAAGAAACATTTTAGATAACTTGTTTATATATTGAGTAATAATCATTCTCCGGATACATGTTTCGTAAAAAACGCTCGAAGACCTGTTTTCTCAGCTCTAATTTGTAGATTCTAATGAATATGGGCGATCAAACTATTTTTTATTATGTTACGTATATCCTATTCTTCATTTAGAGTAGAGTACATTTTCGTTAAATGCTTTTATTCTAAAGATATACCGAATTTAATATCGACCGAAAATGCTTCGAAACAAACCTCAATAACTCCGAAGTTCTAAATCAATGGGACGTCATATTTATATCAAAATATTTATCAACATTTGCTTAAACTATGATATTAATTTTAATTTGTAGAACGGTTTTGGTAATTTTTTATGAATAAAATAAAACTACCATAATTTAGTAGTTTTTTCATTCAGCCGGCTTTTTCCATTTAGTACCGCGCGAGCGCTTGTCGAGGTCGGACCTATGTCGGTTGTTCTTGAATAAAATATAGAAATATTTCGTAAAATGTCAGTGTGTGGGACTGTCAATTGCTGTAAAAACGCTGTTAGTGTGCGTGTATGTGTTATTGCGATACTACGACCGACATAAGTTGATCCGTTGATAACGATCAATTGTTATTTTTATTGATAACGGTCAATTGTTGTTGTTGCTGGCCTAAGAATTGTACCAAATGTTGCTGGCCTAAGAATTGTACCACATCATTGTCATCTTGTTTTACCTTATTTATTTGGAGGTTATGCTGTAGGATGTGGATTGCATATCTAAAGTTATCTATCCTAATTAAAAAACAACAAGGCAACTTTTTTTGGTGAAACCGTCCAACGACTAAATGTAATTATGCCTATGATTTTTTTAGATTATGACTAACTTGCCGACCCGCCGACAGCTGCGCTTGCGTTTTTACGTTATTTACTAGTTTATGTTTTATAGCCTTTTTCGATCATTTTACTATCCAATACTGAAATCATATTTTAAATCGGACCCGCGGTTCCTGAGTAGCACGTTCAAACAAATAAACAAGCAATCTCCTCAGCTTGATAATTGTAGTATAGATTTCCATAATATTTATTACAAAGAAAATATTCCGTAATTTTTTGTTCTTATTTTTACCGAGTATCCAATATGTAAACAATAAATAATGTACCTTTCTAATAAATATATTATTTATTGTAAACATTAAATAATTGTACCTTTCTAATAAATACAGGGCGTCCCAAAGTTATGGGCCATGGAGGGGAAGTACCTTAAATATCGTAGATAGTGAATTTTGCTCAAAGAAGACTTCATTTTATTTTTAAAAGTTAGTAATTCTGGATTCATAGATTTTCTAAAAATTACTTGCTTTGTCTGGGAATCGAACCGACTTACATGTAGAAAAAAAACTCTATTTTTATGATACCAATCGAAAGAATAGCTAAAAAATAATAACTCTGCTTAAGTAACATAGTATTTTAAAAGAAAGGAACAACGTGAAATTAATTATTTTAATCAAATAAAAAACCTGAAACATTTTTTTTGTAAATTAATTAATTAAATTACTTACTTTTTTTTAAATAAAATGAAGTCTTCTTTGAGCAAAATTCACTATCAACGATATATATGGTACTTCCCCTTCATGGCCCATAATTTTGGAACGCCCTGTATATAAAATAACACCCCTATTCACGTTCCCACTGCTGGGATAGGGACTTCTCTCTTGACGAGATAGATTAGGCCTTAATTCACCACGCTGGCCAAGTGCGGGTTGGTTTTTTTTTTAATATATAAATGAAATATTTTCAAATAAGTTCGTAATAAAATAAAAATAAATAGTTTATCAAAATAAAAATATAATGGGAATTATTCAAGATGACATATGTAGATAAATGGATATTCTACATCTGTGTATGACATATGTAGATAAATGGATACCAATAAATATAAAAATAAATATAAAGTTCGAAACTACAAAAATAATACCTAAACATAATTAAAACCTTCATTAACGAAACTTTTATTTATTCAAACACAAATATACCATCTAACAAAACAAGCAACTTAAATATAGGTAATATAATTTATTTGTTTTGTTATAATTAGAATTTGTATTTAGTCCGTTCAATTTAGACTTTCGAACTTACATAAAGTCCCAACATTCGACAAAAAAAAAACATTTAATTACAAACCTACACACCAAATTTCAGAAGAATCGGTTTAAAAATGAGCCCATAAGATGAGATGAATGAGGACATTTAACTTCAATAAGACTATTTTCAGTTTTATTCTTATATATATAATTATTAATCATGAATGTTTTAATTTAAAATTATGTACCTACTTAATTGATTTCAAATAATCAATCAGATTTAAAATAAATATTGATATTATTAAGATAAAACATAATTGATTCAAATATTGAAATAAAAATATCCACCATTTTGAATTTAGGAAAATATATAAACTCCTATCAATTAAATAAAAACATTAATATAATAATTATTTCGGAATGAAACTGAAAAAAAATCCACTCAATAAAATGGAATTTATTCGATGCCATTTTCTACAGATCTAAAATAATTATTAGTATATTTGTATGTTTTAGATCGACGAAGTATCAAGATCATTTAGTATTTTTCATAGAATTCGCGTGACGCGCCGGTCACGTGGTGCATAAAATATCCAATTTCGCAAAACTTCGTAACGTCACAAGGCTCTTAAGAGCCCTGTTAAATTTTTGAAGTTTTGCGAAATTGGATATTTTATGCACCACGTGACCGGCGCGTCACGCGAATTCTATGAAAAATACTAAATGATCTTGATACTTCGTCGATCTAAAACATACAAATATACTAATAATTATTTTAGATCTGTAGAAAATGGCATCGAATAAATTCCATTTTATTGAGTGGATTTTTTTCAGTTTCATTCTGAAATAATTATTATATTAATGTTTTTATTTAATTGATAGGTGTTTAATATATTTTCCTAAATTCAAAATGGCGGATATTTTTATTTCAATATTTGAATCAATTATGTTTTATCTTAATAATATCAATATTCATTTTAAATCTGATTGATTATTTGAAATCAATTAAGTACATAATTTTAAATTAAAACATTCATGATTAATAATTATCTATATAAGAATAAAACTGAAAATAGTCTTATTGAAGTTAAATGTCCTCATTCATCTCATCTTATGGGCTCATTATTAAACCGATTCTTCTGAAATTTGATGTGTAGGTTTGTAATTAAATGTTTTTTTTGTCGAATGTTGGGACTTTATGTAAGTTCGAAAGTCTAAATTGAACGGACTAAATACAAATTCTAATTATAACAAAACAAATAAATTATATTACCTATATATATATTTAAGTTGCTTGTTTTGTTAGATGGTATATTTGTGTTTGAATAAATAAAAGTTTCGTTAACGAAACTTTTATTTATTCAAACACAAATATACCATGTTATTATCATTATGTTTAGGTATTATCTTTGTAGTTTCGAACTTTATATTTATTTTTATTTTATTACGAACTTATTGAAAATATTTCATTTATATATTAAAAAAAGTGGCCAAGTGCGAGTCGGACTCGCCCATGTAGGCTTCCGCAGCAATTGTTCATATGAAATAGTTTATGACGTATTATAAAAAAACTACTTGATAGATTTCGTTCAAACCAATTTTCGTTGTTAGTTTTTATGGTTATGTATAATATATATTTTTTCTAGATTTATCATCCTCTTAGTTTAGAAATTAGAGGGGGGGGGACACTCTGTTTTCCACTTTGGAAGAGTCTCACGTCCAAACTATTAAGTTTAGAATTAAATGGTTTTAAAAACATTGTTATGATTTTAGAAGACCTATTCATAGATACCCCACACGTATGGGTTGGATTAAAAAAAAGTTTTTAAATTTCAGTCCTATGTATGGGGACCCCCGAATTTTATGATTTTTTTTTCAATTATTTTCTGAAATCTTAGTGCGGTTAACAGAATACATCTACTCACCAAATTTCAACGTTATAGCTCTTATAGTTTCCGAGAAAAACGGCTGTGACATACGGACGAACAGACGGACGGACGGACGGACGGACGGACGGACGGACGGACGGACATGACGAATCTATAAGGGTTCCGTTTTTGCCATTTGGCTACGGAACCCTAAAAAACCAACCCGCACTTGGCCAGCGTGGTGAATTAAGGCCTAATCTATCTCGTCAAGAGAGAAGTCCCTATCCCAGCAGTGGGAACGTGAATAGGGGTGTTATTTTATATACAGGGCGTCCCAAAATTATGGGCCATGAAGGGGAAGTACCATATATATCGTTGATAGTGAATTTTGCTCAAAGAAGACTTCATTTTATTTTAAAAAGTAAGTAATTTAATTAATTAATTTACAAAAAAAAATGTTTCATGTTTTTTATTTGATTAAAATAATTAATTTCACGTTGTTCCTTTCTTTTAAAATACTATGTTACTTAAGCAGAGTTATTATTTTTTAGCTTTTCTTTCGATTGGTATCATAAAAATCGAGTATTTTTTTTCTACATGTAAGTCGGTTCGATTCCCAGACAAAGCAAGTAATTTTTAGAAAATCAATGAATGCAGAATTACTAACTTTTAAAAATAAAATGAAGTCTTGTTTGAGCAAAATTCACTATCTACGATATTTAAGGTACTTCCCCTCCATGGCCCATAACTTTGGGACGCCCTGTATTTATTAGAAAGGTACATATTTAATGTTTACAATAAATAATATATTTATTAGAAAGGTACATTATTTTTTGTTTACATATTGGATACTCGGTAAAAATAAGAACAAAAAATTACGGAATATTTTCTTTGTAATAAATATTATGGAAATCTATACTACAATTATCAAGCTGAGGAGATTGCTTGTTTATTTGTTTGAACGTGCTACTCAGGAACCGCGGGTCCGATTTAAAATATGATTTCAGTATTGGATAGTAAAATGATCGAAAAAGGCTATAAAACATAAACTAGTAATGATCGAAAAAGGCTATAAAACATAAACTAGTAACTAAAAACGCAAGCGCAGCTGTCGGCGGGTCGGCAAGTTAGTCATAATCTAAAAAAATCATAGGCATAATTACATTTAGTCGTTGTACGGTTTCACCAAAAAAAGTTGCCTTGTTGTTTTTTAATTAGGATAGATAACTTTAGATATGCAATCCACATCCTACAGCATAACCTCCAAATAAATAAGGTTAAACAAGATGACAATGATGTGGTACAATTCTTAGGCCAGCAACAAGTGGTACAATTCTTAGGCCAGCAACAACAATAATTGATCGTTATCAATAAAAATAACAATTGATCGTTATCAACGGATCAACTTATGTCGGTCGTAGTATCGCAATAACACATACACGCACACTAACAGCGTTTTTACAGCAATTGACAGTCCCACACACTGACATTTTACGAAATATTTCTATATTTTATTCAAGAACAACCGACATAGGTCCGACCTCGACAAGCGCTCGCGCGGTACTAAATGGAAAAAGCCGGCGGAATGAAAAAACTACTAAATTATGGTAGTTTTATTTTATTCATAAAAAATTACCAAAACCGTTCTACAAATTAAAATTAATATCATAGTTTAAGCAAATGTTGATAAATATTTTGATATAAATATGACGTCCCATTGATTTAGAACTTCGGAGTTATTGAGGTTTGTTTCGAAGCATTTTCGGTCGATATTAAATTCGGTATATCTTTAGAATAAAAGCATTTAACGAAAATGTACTCTACTCTAAATGAAGAATAGGATATACGTAACATAATAAAAATTAGTTTGATCGCCCATATTCGTTAGAATCTACAAATTAGAGCTAAGAAAACAGGTCTTCGAGCGTTTTTTACGAAACATGTATCCGGAGAATGATTATTACTCAATATATAAACAAGTTATCCAAAATGTTTCTTACTACTTTTGTAGAGGAGAAAACGAACTATTATAAAGATGTAATTGTAATATCAAACAACTAACGTAAACCATAGAATTAGGACGAGAAAACCGAACAATTTCGCGATTTCCGGTAAAAGGCCTCTTAAATAAGTTACATTACATATAATTATATCTACTTAATCTAAATAAAATAAATCTTAGGAAGCTATATCCATCCAGCGTTTATATGTGTCTGTCAGAATAAGACGTTCTGACAGACTGGAAATTATGGTGTTTTTACACCTGCCAACTCTGGATAGGAATTTCGATATCCTATTCCTTTGGATGGCTTGAAAGGAGTTAACTCTGGCTTCAAAAAACATTCCGGAGGCGCTGCAACAATATGCTAGCCCGAAAAACTGCCGAAAGATGTTGTTGTAAGCCACCCTGATACCCGAAAGCGCTTTTTTGGTGTATTGAGTCCATAGTTGGCAAGTGTAAAAAGACTGACAGAAAGATGTAAAAAGTGTCAGTTTCACATCCTTGGATGATCGTGCAAACTTCCTAACTATCATGTTTCCGACCATACAGAGCGCTCTCCGCTGCCGCTCGATATCCTCATCGTCTTTAAGGCTCGTCGTCACGATGTGTCCAAGGTACTTAAAGCTTTCTACGATTTCTATTTGTTGGCTATTGAGATAGACATTTGGGATAAAATCCGGTCCCTTTCCCGACCTGAATATTATCATCTGCGTTTTCTTGGAGTTGTAAACTAAGCTATGGTCTTTAGCATAGCGCTTACAAATTTCCAGTAACCGTGTGAGACCTTTGATAGAGGGGCTGAGCAGCACCATATCGTCAGCATAACTCAGATTATTGACATATCTGTCATTTAATCGGAGCCCTACTGCGGTGCTGCTCAGCTCCACTATCAGGTCATTTACATAGACATTAAAAAGGTCCGGAGAAGTGACCCCCCCCTGTCTGACTCCGAAGGGGAGTCTGAAGCTGTCAGAAAGCTCTCCATCCCATCTGACGTTGTTGGACTGGTTCTGGTACCAGTACCGAAGCAATCCAACAACCTCACACGGAACAGTCATCCTATCGAGCTTCTTCCAAAGCACCTCATGGCTAATAGTGTCAAATGCACGGCTCAGGTCCAGAAAGCAGGCGTAAACGCTGGTGTTACCGGCCTTATACGTCTTAACAACTTGTTTCAAGGAAAAAATGGCCATGTCCGTTGAAACCTGCGATCTGAAACCGAACTGCGCATCATCGATTACAAGATTGGGTGTTAGTCTCTCATGTATGATTCTCTCAAGTACCTTGGCCATGATCGTGGCGAGTGAGATGGGCCTATAGTTAGACACGCTCGAGACGTCACCAGTCTTATTCTTCACAATAGGAACGACTAGAGTGGATATCATGTCACTTGGCAAGTAGCAATGTCGAATACAAATATTAAAGAAACGAGCAAGTACAGTACATACGTGCTGACCCGCGCACTGAAGGTGCTCGATACTCAGGCCATCGTGCCCCGGAGACTTACCTCGCTTCATGTTCCTGAGCAGTCTCTTAACATCTTCAACTGTAACAGATACGTGGGAAGTCTCCGAGACACTATGTCCTGAGGTACTATTTATTAAATTTAAACTGTTATCTACATTAAATATCAGAATCATATCAGAATCATAGCTATTCATTTTATAAAGCGGGAATTACCTACTTACGTATTAACTAAGGAGTGTAACAACTCTATTGCTGTTTCTATATGCACCTTATTTAGGCATTTATGAAGAAAAGAAATGATTATCAGCATTACACATTATTACACTAGGTTAGACTTTAATGAGCTATATAATGTACTGATAATGTTTACTATACATAATGATAATGTTTTGCTTTTGATGAATGGCAACCTTTTATTCTCGCTACTACATAAGTAGTATATTACAATTTAATATATTGTTAACCTACTTATTCTCACACAATAGGCTGAAATAGGCTTCGTGATTTGTGGTACCAGACTTAGAATATTAACTCCCTGTCTCTTCCCTTGAGTGTCGACATACCGACTAAGGGATTGATAGATGTATTAGAAGACCTAACTACATAACTTATTGCGATCAGTAACCCGCCTGGTAAGCGTGGTAAATACCAAATCCACCAAGCCCTATAATGAGTTTTACCGGGGAAACCTGTGTACCTGTGTATAGTTGTGGTAATTGACTTGTTATGATGATGATGTCTGTTATTTGCATTGGTTAACTTCCTCGAGTAATATGTAAAATTCTGATAATCACAAGATGCGATGAGACGCTCCGTTGGTCACTAATGTCTATTAAAGTTTAGCACATTTTTGCATCTTGCATACGCTAAAACAATTCTCAATAGTTCTCGATCTTTCCGTGGGAATTTTTAATTGTGCCACTATTTATACCTAACACGTAGGTACGAGCGATTTCTTAATTTTTACGCGGTCATTGCCCCTAAATTTACTGGGGGGATATAATTTATATTTGTTGTATTAAGTAATTAGTCAGTTTGAGGATTACGACTAATGGATATTCTCTTTTAATAAAACATATTGTCTAATTAAATAGAAATATACATCATAATAGTTTTGTTTCATAAACGGGAATTACTCATGAGTCACATTAACCTAAACATTGTTCAGGTTATAATTCAATCTAGAATTTGTTTAAATTATTAATTTTGTATGATTATAATATCATTTATTATAGTATTATTAGCACCTAGACGTTATTAATACATTTTAAGTTAAAAATAATAGTATTACTTAATTTATATTTTATTTATCCTCAAGGTTAATAGTTGTAACTGTAATTTGCACAAATATGTCTGTCTATGAATGCTGGTTTAAACAGGAAGGAAGATTTCATCAGACGTTGAATTGATAATAATGATGATAATTTCCTGAAATAAAAATTTAAGTACTTACCTCATTAATACTGAATAGGTTCAAAGAAATAACGTTTATATTATCGTGGTTTAAACCGGCATGTTCTGAAAAGTTTGTTCCGAGTCGAGTCAGGAATCGAATCCTTCCTGCGTCGCAGGCAGACCTTCGCCCGCTGCGCCAAAAAGGTCGACTGTTTAGTATAGTATTGTGTTTTATTTGGTAAACTCTTCCCATTACCTAAATACTAGTTGATACACTGCTCAATAATGAGATATAATCATACCTTTGTTGCTCTACATTCAATACCATCTATAATTATCAGCGACATTTACGTAAATTGTCATTCTCACGTCCAGATAACTCAATCTAATCTGTACAGATGGGTGGTGATAACATCTATACGTCATCGCCTATGCCCGGTCCCGTTGTGAACGTGGGCGCGCTTTCGAACGGGTCTATCGATGATATACGGAAACGGGCCTTTGACGACTACGGGGAAAGTGATGATGACCTTCCTAGGGAGGATATTATGTTTCCTAATGACGTTTCGCATATGGGTGAGTTGTACTATTACTAATTATGTGTGGTTTACCGACCCGCACTTGGCTAGGTGGTGGATTAAGGCGTCCCTGTGTCCCAGCTGTAAGAACTCAAATAGGGGTGATTATGATGATGATGATTATTGTATGGTTAAGATAACAGCTGTGTTGGCTAAGTGGGAGCACACTCTACTTTCATTCCGAAGGTCGAGAGTTTACAAGGGAAGCCTCCGGATTTTTATTCTTGAAAAATGTATGTGTTATTTAAAATCATGAGCTGTAACGGCGAAGGAAAACATCGTCAGCGTCCAAAACCGCATGTTCTGAGAACTTTGAAACTAAGTGCAATCACCAACCCGTCTGGTATACGTGATGTGATGATTATAGCGTAAGTTCGTGTATGGGACGTAATAAAGGTTATTACGGTAACCCCTAATATGTATTTCTACATTAATTATTTGTTTTCCTTATTAATTCGTATTTTGATGGCAGTTTCTGTTATGTATCGCCCGAATTTAATTTATCATTCCTCATGGCATCTTTTTGTTTGCTTACTATCCTCAATGCCTTCATTTAGCTTTAAACTGACGACAAATATAGTACAATGATCCTTATATTTATAACAAAAGGTGTGTTTTATTCCAGATTGCAACAACAGCAAACGCAGCAGTTTACAGAGTCGCGGCAGCACTTCTAGTTTACTAGAGCGCTGTCTCACGCCTAGATCTCAACCGCCTACTCCTAGGTAAGATTATTTTATTTTATTACAATATGGGCCAAAGTTGTATGATCATGAGCTTGGTTGGGATATACCCACTTATAGTATAATCAAGTTCTCACATTTCTATAGAGTTATTATAAGGGAATATTTTTTTTCTTTACACATTCATATTGTGAATGAGATTCAGTGAGGTTTCTAAGGTAATTAGTATTTTTAGTGTGTAGTTAAAATATGAAATTTAAATGTACTTTTTAAATATTATAATTTATTACCTAAATGTTAACTATAGGTTTCAAAATATTATTATAAACACAATTATAGGTAGTAGGTAGAGTAAGGCTTGAATGAAAAATAATATTGCTTTATAACTTCACTGCACGTGACCCGACACTTTTTATCAGCAAATAACAATGAAAACATTCCTTCCACAGATCTCAAGCGGCAACCCCGCACAAATACAAGAAAGGAGACGTAGTGTCAACACCCACAGGCATCCGCAAGAAGTTCAACGGAAAGCAATGGAGACGACTCTGTTCCAAAGACGGCTGCACTAAGGAGAGCCAGCGGCGCGGCTTCTGCTCCCGGCACCTGTCGCTGCGAGGAGTCACCAGGTCCTCCAACACGCCTCTGGCGCAGGGCTCTGGTCACACCCCACAACAGAGGTTAGTACTGTTCTAGAGATGGGTTGCACCAAGGAGAGCCAGCCTCACCATGGACACATAACCTAAAATAAATATTGCTGGACAATTCATACAGCAACATCTAGCATGGTAAGCTCTAAGCTTATGTTACGGGTGCTAGAATTCTGATATACTAGAATATACATAGATAAATAGATGTTTTTTATTATACATATTATATAACACCCAGATACCCGGAACAAATATGTGCATCATACAAATAGTTGTTCATAAGCGGTTAGACGCAACCTCTTGTGTCGCAGGCGGACCATCGCCCGCTGCGCCACAGAGGTCGTCAACCTATCGTAAATCTATTTAAATATATTATTTATGTATGATGGTATGGTACCTACTACTTATCCACCGACAACAAACCTAACATGTAATTGGAACGAAGTTCCTTCGCGCGTTGTGAATAGGGGGCTAGACGGATTTTTTTTTTTACGAAAAATTGTCGACACTTTTTGCGGTGTCGCATGTTTCTCTGTCTGTCTCTCTCTCTCTTATAGAAAGCAAGCCAGATATTCTCATTTCAAGGAACTTAGTTCCATCCGGGTGTCCCTTGACACCTCTCAAGTTTTTATTTTGTAGATAACTAAATATGTTTTTTTTTTAATTAGAAGCAGCAGTAAGTCCCTGTCATCAAACGGGACGGGTGTGGAAGGCGACGAGACCTCGCGAGAGAGTGACACCACTCCGCCCAACTACCGCGTCACCGGCCGGTTCGACTCCGACGAAACTGAGGCTGCTAATATGCTAGGTATGTAAACTTTAGGCACATTGAACATTTCGGTTCATCAGTTCTTTGCATTAAATACATAAGCTGTGGTTTTTTTTGTCCGCCACTGCGGTATTTTTTCTTTTTAAGAATGAATGAATGAAACTTTTTATTGTACTTATAAATGACATAGAATAAAATTAAAAAACTTAATACTATTTAAAAGTACAAGGGGGCGGTACTTTTACCTTTTTAAGTTAGTTAAGTTTTTAATTTTATTAAATATACCTTAATCTTCGTTTAAAGGAATACGTTAATTTAATAATGTATTGTATTTATTGACTTGTCCAAGTAATCCTTAGGATTTTATGGGAATAAATGACTTAAATCTTTAAAAAATTACTTGGATGCGAAGTCATATTGAGATAAACGGGCAATATACGAACCTTATTTACGTAGACTATTGATCAACCGTTTCGTCCCAAAACGTAGGACTTCATCAGGATCAAGGACACGCAAGGACACGGATCACGACCGCTCGCCGGTCCGCAGTGCACTGTCATTTGAGATCCTATTGTAAATAGCTCTACATTATTATCTATTGCTTTGTTAATATAACTGTAATTGTCCCCAGTATCTCTGGGTAGCTCCCGGTCCGGCAGTCCCGGGGCCTCGCCCCTCGGCGGCGGTGCGTCGCCTCACAGCGGACTGCGCAGTAACGTGTTCGTGCCCATCTCGTCGCCGCAGCCGCCGCACTCACAGCCCTCTTATACGCACCACCATCTTATACGGTAATTTATATTTTTATACTTAAGACTAGCTTTCTGCCCGTGGCTTCGCCCGCATTATATTAGATTTTCACCGTAAAAAGTATATAAATCCTATGTCCTTCTACTGATTTGAAGCTACCTCCACACCAACTTTCAGCCAAATCAGTCGTTCTTAAGTTATAAATGGTGTAACAAACACGACTTTAATAAATAAAATAAATATTGCTGGATAATTCAAACAGCGACATCTAGCCCCGTGGTAAGCTCGAAGCTTGTGTTACGGTTGCTAGATTTCTGATATACTTAAAAGAATATACATACATTACATAGATAGATAGAAATGTATATATTATTTGAGCTGCTTGCAGCTCGCACACTCACGACATACTAGTTGTTTATATATACATTCTACATTAGTATAGAAACTCTTTTATTTTCAGTCCTGAGTTGGTGAGGCCGGGCCGGGTTAGTTCGCCCGCCGGAGTGGGCGTGGCGACGAGCGTTATCCGGGTTTCACCTGGACCTAACTACCATTATCCGGTAATTCATTCATGATCATAATATTTAAAAAAAAAGTCTAAATTCTTTATTTGAACCATTTACATGAACATATACAAGAAACATAGTAGAAAACGATGGTGGCTGCATTAGTTATAATATTAATCATTTATTGATTCTAATATTATACTTCAATTTCTTATACAGACAGAATATGTCAATTAGTAATTATATCAACCATTCGTTTGGCGTCATAATATTGTATTAGATTACATTTTTATTAGATATAGCTAAATTATTTATTTATTCAACAGGTGGAGACTCAAAGCCGGAACGCACCAACAATCCAAACGAATCACATAACCTCCCAACCAAACCTCATCGGCGTAACGGGACTGACCCTTCAAAACTCCATACAAACCCAGAACTTACCTAGCATATCCCTCAGCTCCATACAAACATCTATACAAAGCGACTTTCCACACAACTTAGTCCTAAACCGCAACAATCATGCTACCCAAAGCATCAACGGTATAGAAGATATCTACAGGATTAGGAATGGGATGGAGTATAGGAGAGAAGAGTCTCCCATTAACGCTTATTTTAAGAGAGAGTATGATGATGATGATCATTCTGTGCCGCAGAGCAATGTGCTGAGGAATATCATTGAACGCCCGCCTGAGCTTACGGAGAATCGGGTGTTGGAAGATAAAAGGTATGATTTAGATGCATATATAAAAATAAACTTACGATTCAAACATACTAAATTACACATATTCATTCATGTACTTTGAAGTTAGTATTAAGTTTTTCTTGAACTAAGTTTTTTAATTAAGAAGGTACAATAAAGTGTTATTCATTCATTCGTCCGCAATTGTATTCAAGCGTAGTAGAAATAAATATTTTGACATTATTAGTTGTAAAAGGGTTGCTAAGACCAAATTATCATCACGATTTTATATAACCGTTAAAGCATGGTTTTAGAGATCACAAAATTCACAAACCAAACCTTTTTTTTGATTAAATTATTTGAACGCGCGGTGGGGTTTAACATACAGCCTTCATAATAAATTGGAGAGTTCTACCAATTAAGCCTTCACTCTCTTTGATAAATGACTTCAGTCTGTTTAGTTATATCATGATGAATACTTGTTAAATTTAAATTGTTTTTGTTCAGGATATTAAAGCCAGCGCCCTTGCAAGCGACCCGCCTGTCTGTCGTGGACGGCGTCTACGTCATTCCCAATGAGAAGAAACTGTTTGTCATCAAAAATGAACCGACGGAGACTATACAAGTAAGATTCGTTCAAAACGTTCTATTATTGTCTATGGATATGAATTAAAAACGTTCTACTTTTGTCTACGTTTTTAGGAATAAAGGTGTATTAAGACATCTTGGTTCAAACGAAAGGTCAACTTTTTTGTGTAAAAAATTAAAATAGCTGTAAGTCTTAACTATGAGTTAGATGATGTTTGTAAGTTTTTTTTTTTTTAATAAGTATTTTATATATAAAAAAAAAAGAAATACCTTAATACTTTCAAGTGATACTGCCTATTTAACAAATAAATACCTTATTTTCGCGGATAAATCTTTAAAAGAAATAAAAATTGTGCAGTTATAACTAATACTTATATTTTATATGCAACCAATTCTGACTACATTTCTAAAATTTCCAAAAAATCTACATAAAATAATACCTAGAAATGCTGGCATATAAACCAGCATATAAATGTTTGGTATCTGATCATAATTTTAAAATGATCTCTAGGAATGCTATCATCTCATTGTGCTCATTATAGATTTACTTTATGACCTAGTTGCAAACTGATAGCCTAGGTCTATTAGAATTTTCTAGTAATTAACGGTATCTGTTATTCTCAGAATTCTTGCCCTTGAGATAACCATTTGCCACCCAAGTTGATTGTGATTCCTAGAATTTAATTTGCAGATACAATACTAAATTTGACTTAATAATAGCATAACCTAGTAACCATCAAGAATCCCTTTTTTGCCTAAAGCTGATCTTATAACTAAACTTAGGTTTATTTAGTGAAGAATATTTCATTATCAGTTATATACCAGTTTCACTGTATACTTTTAACTATACATTCATATGATTTGACGTTTTTGGGAAGTATGAAATAAGTAGGTCAATCCTTTTTGCATATTACGAGGCTTACAGGCAAAAGTATTTTTTTTATATTTTCACGACACAGGTTCTTGATAAATACAACTTACTTCAATAATTTAACTATAACATATATCTACCTACACCTATAGTCTTCATTTATGTATAGCTTTTAACAGTTTCTTTATTTTTGAACAGATTGAGCCGAAACTGACTCAATTCGCGCAGCATGTGAATAACAACGAGCCTGAAATGAACGAGCATCGAGGCTTGGACAATGGTGATCATGTTAATGTAAGTGATTGACCTAATCATGTTTTCACAAAAGGTCTTTTGAAAGGTTATAGTTTTGACTAAGATTGATGATTGATTCTGATTTTGTCCGTAAAATCACAAAGATTAACGTTGACATGTCATCACTATCAATCACCCTTTCCTTTTTTTTTCTAACCATTTAAAGATAACCATTCCAAACTTTACATACTAAATCAAACTAAAATTTTAAGTTTGTATTTGTATTAGAATTAATTGCTGATTGATCGAGACGTCAATTTAATGTGTTTTTGAGAACCTACAACCAAGGAGGTTTCATCTCCGTGCCTACAACAGATTTTTCTAAATTTATACTATTTTGTTTCAGGTTAATAACGTAAACAATAGCGCTGTCATAGTTCATCCGAACCAGTTGTTGCCGGTTTTGCCTCCGCCAACATCCCATACTGCTATCATCGGTAAGAAAAATATATTTAAATTATCAGATTTTTATTGGCTTAGTGAGTTAAGGAGATATCGTGTGAAATGCCTAGCAATATTTATTGAAAAGAAATGTGACAGTGAATTAGTCATGTCGGTAATGTCCACCCTTGGTAGAACTCGGCTACCACAGCGTTTGCGAGACGATCTGATTGATTCTTTTCGGAAGACTTGACTAACAGCCCATATAAAGAGAGACAGACACTTTCCACGAAATTTAAGGTGGCATTTTGCCAATTGTGTCTACTTCTTCTTCTTTTATTTTTGGCTAACGTGACTGGCAATTGGAGTTTGCCGTCAACCGCCAATGTCAAGTTAGAAAATTGTGTCTATTTTTTCTTGAAAAGGCATTGTATACTTACAAGACATGTCAATGTCATTTAAATGCTTTTTTCTTTGTTTCAGTATCAAGCAACGTAACAACGTCGGCATTTCCGTGGCACTCGCTGGTGCCGCTACTGACGCCGGCGTCCCCGCCGCCCGCGCCCGCGCCGCCCTCCCCGCGGACGCCCAGCACCCCCCGCACGCCGCACACCCCGCACCACCCGCCCCACAAGGACATAGTCACTGAGCCCGCCGGTAAGGACAATGTGACACACACCCGTGCACTCGCTGGTGCCGCTACTGACGCCGGCGTCCCCGCCGCCCGCGCCCGCGCCGCCCTCCCCGCGGACGCCCAGCACCCCCCGCACGCCGCACACCCCGCACCACCCGCCCCACAAGGACATAGTCACTGAGCCCGCCGGTAAGGACAATGTGACACACACCCGTGCACTCGCTGGTGCCGCTACTGACGCCGGCGTCCCCGCCGCCCGCGCCCGCGCCGCCCTCCCCGCGGACGCCCAGCACCCCCCGCACGCCGCACACCCCGCACCACCCGCCCCACAAGGACATAGTCACTGAGCCCGCCGGTAAGGACAATGTGACACACACCCGTGCACTCGCTGGTGCCGCTACTGACGCCGGCGTCCCCGCCGCCCGCGCCCGCGCCGCCCTCCCCGCGGACGCCCAGCACCCCCCGCACGCCGCACACCCCGCACCACCCGCCCCACAAGGACATAGTCACTGAGCCCGCCGGTAAGGACAATGTGACACACACCCGTGCACTCGCTGGTGCCGCTACTGACGCCGGCGTCCCCGCCGCCCGCGCCCGCGCCGCCCTCCCCGCGGACGCCCAGCACCCCCCGCACGCCGCACACCCCGCACCACCCGCCCCACAAGGACATAGTCACTGAGCCCGCCGGTAAGGACAATGTGACACACACCCGTGCACTCGCTGGTGCCGCTACTGACGCCGGCGTCCCCGCCGCCCGCGCCCGCGCCGCCCTCCCCGCGGACGCCCAGCACCCCCCGCACGCCGCACACCCCGCACCACCCGCCCCACAAGGACATAGTCACTGAGCCCGCCGGTAAGGACAATGTGACACACACCCGTGCACTCGCTGGTGCCGCTACTGACGCCGGCGTCCCCGCCGCCCGCGCCCGCGCCGCCCTCCCCGCGGACGCCCAGCACCCCCCGCACGCCGCACACCCCGTACCACCCGCCCCACAAGGACATAGTCACTGAGCCCGCCGGTAAGGACAATGTGACACACACCCGTGCACTCGCTGGTGCCGCTACTGACGCCGGCGTCCCCGCCGCCCGCGCCCGCGCCGCCCTCCCCGCGGACGCCCAGCACCCCCCGCACGCCGCACACCCCGCACCACCCGCCCCACAAGGACATAGTCACTGAGCCCGCCGGTAAGGACAATGTGACACACACCCGTGCACTCGCTGGTGCCGCTACTGACGCCGGCGTCCCCGCCGCCCGCGCCCGCGCCGCCCTCCCCGCGGACGCCCAGCACCCCCCGCACGCCGCACACCCCGCACCACCCGCCCCACAAGGACATAGTCACTGAGCCCGCCGGTAAGGACAATGTGACACACACCCGTGCACTCGCTGGTGCCGCTACTGACGCCGGCGTCATACTGTTACTGACGTCAAATGCCAATCGAGCTTGGTGCCGCTACTGACGCCGGCGTCATACTGACGTCAAAATAATGTCCATCGAGTTTGGTGCCGCTACGGACGCCGGCGTCATACTGACGTCAAATGTCCATCGAGTTTGGTGCCGCTACTGACGCCGGCGTCATACTGACGTCAAATGTCCATCAAGCTTGGTGTCGCTACTGACGCCGGCGTCATTCTGACTTCAAATGTCCATCGAGCTTGGTGCCGCTATTGACGCCGGCGTCATACTGACGTCAAATGTCCATCGAGCTTGGTGCTGCTACTGACGCCGGCGTCATACTGACGTCAAATGTCCATTGAGCTTGGTGCCGCTACTGACGCCGGCGTCATACTGACGTCAAATGTCCATTGAGCTTGGTGCGGTTACTGACGCCGGCGTCATACTGACGTCAAATGTCCATCGAGCTTGGTGCCGCTACTGACGCCGTCGTTACACCGACGTCAAATGTCCATCGAGCTTGGTGCCGCTACTGACGCCGGCGTCATACTGACGTCAAATGTCCATCGAGCTTGGTGCCGCTACTGATGCCGGCGTCACACTGACGTCAAATGTCCATTGAGCTTGGTGCCGCTACTGACGCCGGCGTCATACTGACGTCAAATCTCCATCGGGCTATGTTGAGCAACTTGACATTTACATACGTAAAAAGTCACTCAAACAATAACTCCAGACGGAACCGGAACGGAATGGGAGTAGAGGCAATGTTTCTTTAGACAAATCCTTACAATTAAATGTTCTTTTCCAGCAGACCCAGTTACATCGATGTGCACAGACGAAGACGACGAAGTGTTCGAGTGCGAGGAGTCCCCCGGCGCCACCGACGAGTCTAAACGACACTCGCAGACCAACGCTCTCAACTCTCCCGCCAGCGCCGGGGAAAAGGTAATATTCATCATCAGCCGTGTCACAGAAGACTACGGTAACAGAACTTCTGTATCTATACCATGAGTTCTAGCAACGCTCGCTAGCGGCTGCAGTTAAAAAAATTATGAAAACTTGAACAGCGCCTCTAGCGAATAGTTGGGTACTTAAATGCTCATTTAAAAGGCTAATTGTACAGACTGCGTATTTAGACTACTGAAGTCCGTTAGACGGCGCGGCGGCTTGCCTAGATATGAACGGTTCTATTAGTTCCCGCATTAACTGTAAGACTTGAAAGGTGGCGCGGGCTCTACGTAACCGCTGTAGTAACGTCAGGAGACAACTCATGGTAAAGGTACTGATATATCGTCGTAAAATATTTGCTAGTATTAAATTTAGAGACGGTTTGACGTTATTATCAGTGTATATTGTTTAATAAACCTCTATAATTTCTCTACAGAAGGAGCGCAGCCGCATACGTCGCCCCATGAATGCATTCATGATCTTCTCCAAACGGCATCGTCAGATAGTCCACCAGATGCACCCCAACCAAGACAATCGCACCGTCAGCAAGATACTGGGGGAGTGGTGGTACTCGCTCAAACCCGAAGAGAAGCAGAAATACAACGAACTTGCTAGCGAGGTGAGTGTCGAAACTGCTTCTTTATTTATTTTTTAGTTAGCGATCCGCCCTAGCTTTAAGGTTTCTTTGAGGTTTATAGACCTCTTTAATCACTCTACTTATTAAAAACTGCATCTAAAACCGTTGCGTAATTAAATGATTTAAGCATACATAGAGACAGACAGAGAAAACGATATTACTCTACGTATCGACTAAACATGTCATAAAGAGTAGTCTTCATTTAGAGAAGTGAGCGTATAATTTAGCTCTGTCTCGTTTAAATTAAAAAAATCGTAATATTATATGTTTTATCATATCGTAAGCATTATTGAATGATAAACTTTTATTTAATGTTTTAGGTGAAAGAAGCCCACTTCAAAGCTCACCCAGAATGGAAATGGTGTAACAAAGATCGCAGGAAATCTTCTAGCAGTCGCGACCCCACTGGCTCTATGCCACAGGTAAAATGATTTAATATTATAACTAAAGTTGGAATGGGTTGATTTCAACTTTCGTGAAATGTGTAAGCCCGAGTTACGAGCACAAAAATATACATTACAATACAAAAATACGCGAATGTAACACAAAATAGGTACGTACAATGGGCGGCCTTATCGCTAAAGAGCGATCTCTTCCAGGCAACCTAGGGATGGAAAATAGAGCTTATATATAAATAATAAGTAATAATATATTTAAATAACACAGAATATAGTTATAGCCGAGCTTACCGCGACGAGATATTTCAGAAATTTTTATCCATAAATATTTAATTATTAATTTATTAACATATTTGTTAACAGAGCCCTAGGACTCCGTCAGAGGTCCCGATAAGCGGCGCGCTGACTATCAGCACTGACGTCCCCGCCCCCGCCGCTTACAACCCTATTGGTTCGCCGGCTCTTAGCGATGATGAACAAATGGTAAGTTCAACCCTATTTACGCTCACACTGCTGGGTCATATGGCCTTCTCTCTTGACGAGAAAGATTTTAAATCAATATCCTTTGATTTGACGACTTCTGAGGCGTAGCGGGCTAGCGGGTGCAGCCTAGGTCCGCCTGCGACGCAAGAGATTCCCGCCTCGGAATAATTATTTGTATGACCTGCAAATATTTGTTCCGGGTGTCTGGATGTTATAAATGTATAAAAAAAACTATATCTATATGCATATATATTCTATTAAGTATATCAGAAATCTAGCACCGGTAACACAAGCTTAGAGCTTACCACGGGGCTAGATGTTGCTGTGTGAATTGTCCAGCAATATTTATTTATTTAAATAATAAAATATAGCTGGACAATTCACACAGCAACCTATCACTTTCTATTCAACAGCCGCTACAAATAAGCCAAGCGCCAGAGGAAGCTCCAACGCTGGTACACAACGACATAGACCTGAAGTGCGGAGAGAAGGTTACGGACTCGGACTCTGAGGGACTCGAGTCGCGCGACTATCTCACGCACCACGACCACACGCGCCGCCCTAAGCCAATCAAAGCCAGGTGAGTTAATACTAGCTTTCTAAAGCTACAAAAAGGCCTGATACTCTAGTTCTTACACCTAATGATAGATATCAAGTAGATAAGAATAGTATGACAGGGGCCGTTAAAATATTACGTAAGCAGGTTTAATTATTATTTACCCTCACATTTCCCGTGCCAGCAAAAGTAAGTAAAAGTTTTTACCCCTCCCCCATGCTTACGTAAACATTTTTCAGTTTTAATTTACTTTTTTTATTATAAATATAGAGCGCGGTAATTCCGTTTGCATTATTCGCGGGAATTCCCGAAAATTGAAAAATATGACTGTAATTGAAAACGAATCTTATACATATTTATTTTGCAGAGCTGGCTCATCAGACAATCTGCTGGGAGGAATAACAGCTTCAAGTCCGGGCGGGTCCAAAGTGTTCCAGCCAACTGGAGGTGCTTTTAAGTCAACTCATGCTGACACAGGTAAATACTTCGATTTGTTTAATGTTGAACGATACTACCGATTGTACCATCACTAACTTGTTTTCTGTATATTCTTTGTCAAGTTACTAATTACTATAACTTCCTCCACAGGCGACCACAGACAATGGTCATTCACCTCCCTCAAACAAGTGCCAAGTTCCCCCCACACACCGATGGCTACACAAAGCTTAACGAGCAGCGTTCAAGGCATTTCCCTCAGCGCTCCGACACTATCCACTCAAGCGGCTTTAGACAATGCTATAGCCTCAATCATCAACTCGCCGACAACCAGCGGAGTGCAAGTTATATCGAGCGGGGTGTCGGGAGTGTCGATGAACCACTCGATGTCGATGCCGCAGTCGATAGTGTCTATGTCGCAGGCCACGCCCACTTCGATGAATAGTGTTGTGAAGAGTGTCACTTTCTTGAAGCGCGCCGGTGATAGTGCTGCGGGTAAGGATTTGAGAACTAATTAATTATAGCTTTACATAGAAGTTATTCTACGACCACTGTGGCGTAGTGGGTGAAGGTCTTCTTGCGAGACAGGAAGATGCGGGTTCCGATAAAAATAATGAAGTATATCAGAAATCTAACATGCGTAACATAATTACCATGAGGCTAGATGTTGCTATGTGAATTGTCCAGAAGTATCTATATTAGGTAATAATTTCGTCAAGGGGTACGGTAGACTCGATCGAAACCTTATATAAATAACAAAACATAAAAAGTATTGATTTTGAGTCGACAACATAATTATATCCGCAAAATTCGGAGAATTTCGTCTAATTTCACTCAAGCGAAGCCGGGTTTTCATCTAGTTCTTTATAATCTAGCATCCGTAACTTAGAGCTTATAATGAGGCTAAATGTGTGTGAATTGTCCAGCAATATATAATTTGTTTTTCTTCTAAAACGATAATAAATAAATAAATATTGCTGGACAATTCACACAGCGACATCTAGCTCCGTGGTAAGCTCGAAGTGTGTTTCGGGTGCTAGATTTCTGATATACTTAATATAATATGCATACATAATGTAACAGATATACGTTCCCCAGGTATGTCCGGTCCGCTAACACTGTCCGTGGACGCGCGCGGCAACCTGCTGCTGAAGCCGAGCGCGGTGGAGCCGGCGCACGACAACACGCTGCGATACGTGCAACTGCAGCGGCTGTACGTGCCGGCGTTTAGCGCAGGTAGGAC
This sequence comes from Chloroclystis v-ata, assembly GCA_963691955.1. NCBI lineage: Eukaryota > Metazoa > Arthropoda > Insecta > Lepidoptera > Geometridae > Chloroclystis > Chloroclystis v-ata. The sequence goes on along the minus strand of OY829904.1, from coordinate 12,575,606 downwards.
CTTCTCTACGGGATCTAATAAAAAAAAAATTATACAACTGGAAATGTTGAGGGAGGCTGATGTCCCGCGGTGGTCGTCCAAGGCTGAAATAATGATTATGATGAAGCGAAACTACGGCATTTAGTCACACCTTTTTTGTATGAAATATATTATAATTAAATAGTTCAATTGTTAAAATGATTATGATGAGTAATAATTATCCATAATTATTATGGGTCATCCCGGTGACCAGAATTATTATTTCATTTATATCTCAGGTAGTTCGCAAAACTACGAAACACAACGTCTATATTGCTACTGTAGGACGAAAATCTTTAACAGATATATGTTCATAGAGCTATATCTTGTAATGCCAAATGGGGCATATAATCAATTGAACCGTTGCAAACATTCTTCATACACTGTGTGTATAATTTAATATAAATAATAATAATAATAAATATTGCTGGACAATCTTACACAACGACATCTAGCCCCGTGGTAAGCTCTAAGCTTGTGTTACGGGTGCCAGATTTCTGATATACTTAATATAATATACACTGGTGGTCACATAATTAAGAACGCTGATATTTGGGGAAGATTTTTTCAAACTAAGACTCAAAACTATTTGCATGTAATTTATTTTATTTATCTCGGTATTGTAAAACGTTTCTATAATATCACTGTGCTTATTGGTATACAATGATTATCTAAAAATAAATTGTCAATTTTTTTACACTACTTCAAAACATAGTATTCCTATTTACTAGTTGGTCATATAATTAAGAACGCTTAATCGTTAATTCCTTTTTTATAATTTAAACAAAAAACACTGTTGAAATTTTAACTGTTTGTAAAATATTGGCAACATAATAGTGCTGTCAAAGATTAAAAGTCATTGCTTCGTTAAAAATAAATAATGTTTTTGATCTATCAACAATGGTAGAACACCGGTACAAAAGTAAAACTTTGCCTGAAGAATTGGTATTATAAAAAGATAGACAACAATCTGTAATGTTAAAAAACTATGGTTTTCGACGCTTTTGACCATTTTTCTTCGTATCATATACCACTACGAGTATTCCCCATGTATCTAAACAGAGAAAAACAACTTCTCGAGATGACCAAAACATCATTCGGATGGGCTACAGAACTCTTTAATGGGTCCAATGTGCTGAGACAAGAATATTTTGGTGAAAACTAGCCTTCAGCTATCTCAACACGCACTATTTGAAGACGTATGGTAGAAGAAAAATCGCACGGAAGGATATCAAGGAAGGTACTCATGTTGAAACTTTGTACCATAGTCAAAATCAGCTTGCACTTGAGAAAGTATGAAAACTGGACTTTACGACAATGAAAATTTTTAATTATTTTTGTGACGAGACAAAAATAACTAGAGTGTGTTCTGATGGAAAACGATATGTTCTACGTCTTCCGAATATAGCATTCAACCCTAAGTACTCGAAAGTTACATTAAAACACGGTGGTAGAAATACGAAAATTTGGGGGTGCTTTTGTGGTTATCTATCTTAGACTGACAAGCAAACAACTAAAATCTAGAGCCAATGGAGAATTTGTAATTTAAAATAAAGAAAAATAATCCAAATACAGAGTGTGGGAACACATGAGAGCTGTACAACGCTTTTTTTAAATAATAGAACTGTATTTTCTTGCGAAATATCACAAATTAATAGGTTATGCCTCGCAGGTGTAAAGCAGCAGCGGCAAAAGCCGTGGGTATGCTGTAAACTCTTAATTTAGTTAAAAATGTATTAAATTACTTTGAAAAGATTCTGCACTGCATATTATTGTGATTTAGATTAAATGTAATTGCCATATAAAACAATTTCCCAGCAGTTAAATACATCGTTCTTAATTATATGTCCAGCTTTATTACTATTAGATAGTGTCACACTTTGTTAAAATAAAAATTTGAGAAATATAAGTTAATGATTTTATTGTTTATTCTATAAGACACACTGCTCCATTAATGTGGCTATTTTGTAGCATAATAAGTTAATAAGAAGGTATAAATCTCGGTGTATAAGATGATTAAAATAAAAATGTTCTATAAATTCAAATCGTTCTTAATTATATGACCACAAGTGTACATACATAGATAGATATTTTTTATTATACATACATAACACCCAGACACCCGAAACAAATATTTGCAGATCATACAAATAGTTGTTCAAATATAATGTTTTGTTACAGAGATTGAACCGAATAAGACTCCGAATCCGAACCAAAACAACGTACAAAGCGGCCAATCTGTGATAGTATCCCAAAGCAACCATTCTGTGCCTAAACCTTCACCGTAAGTTCTTTCTAATATTAGTATTAATTCACTCAGTATAAAATACCAACAGAAATATAATCTTTCCATTTGTTGTTAAACTGGTGTAAGACGTCGCTCCAGCGTTTATTTGGTCTACCTCGACGTCGAATACCATTCGGTGACGACCTTGGGCCACCTTTCGGGACACATACTATGCATAAAATCGGCAAACGCAGCGTTGGACGTCCACCAACAAGATGGACAGGTGATCTTGTCAAAGCTAGTTCACGATGCATGCAGGCTGCATCCCGTAATACCTGGAGGTCATTAAAGGAGGCCTATGTCCAGCAGTCGAGGTCCGATGGCTGAAATTATGATGATGATGATGATATATATTTATTTATTATTATATGTAGTATTTGTTATTATATTTTGCAGACAATGGGAGTCGGTGGCGGAGGAGGCGCGTCCGTTCCCGCTGGCGCCGACGCCCGCGCAGCTCGGCAAGGCGCCGCTGCAGAAGAGACTGCTCACTGGCAGAAGTAACAACAACATTTCAAACTTATACATATGCCTATACATATCTTTTAACCCACATTTTACGTTTAAATCTAAATTAAAGATAATTGAAAGGTCAAAATTGATCAAATTCGATGGGTGGGCCATGTCATGTCGACACTCCCTACGTATAATTGTGTATGATGAAAATCTTAGGAACATTATGAAACTGGACAGTTATACGACCAAGAAAAACGTACTTAGAGTAGACTTTTTTTTTTGTAAGTTATGATAGACTGGCATGTGTAGATGCCAAAAATGCATCAAACGTATAAGTGTGTATCTGACAGTTACAGGAATATACGTATTGATGTGAGGTGATACACATATTATGATTGAACGCTTTGAAAGTCTCCAAATGGAACTAGGCAGATTTTATGTTCACCGATTACTCAAAGAGGCCTGGACCGATTTGCACTTGAACTTGACTAACGATGGTATTGATGAGAAATTTGTGCAATTCCTAAAATTTTTCATATTGTTTGAAGTCTTTTTTTTGTTAAAACAAAATATTATCTCACTTTTTGGTAAAAATCATCTAATCTTTAAATTAATTATCATTAAACCTTCCAGCAGCATCGACAGGCTCAAACGGTGGTGATCAGCGAGCAGAGAGCGGTCCCGCGCCCGCCACGCCGCTGCCCGTCAACACGCAGGACGAGCTGCCGTCGCCCAAACACGCGGACCTGCCCAGCCCCACGCACAAGAAGAGCCTCTTCAAGAAGGGCAACGAGGACGGCAGAGACCAGTGAGTCATTTAAAACCATATAAAGTAAATTCATAAAAGTACAATGAGAAAAACAGCTCTTGTTGTGGTCGAAACGTCGAGAATGTTATAAACTGAATACTTATATCGAACCACGACAGTTTTTATAGTAAAATACCAAATAAAGTATTCATTTTATAACAACGGGAATTACTCACGTATTTACAAAAGAGTTAACACTCTCGGCGTTTCAACCACAGCAAGAGCAGTATTTTTCTGCGATTTTAATCTCGTACCCTGACATTGTACTTCTTAAACTTGTTTTATTATTTTATTACCTTTTAAAGTTAATGTAGGCACTCGTAAAATATGAATACTACTTCATCTTCCAACAATGATCATTGTGTGCAGGGTGTTAGAAACGGTGAACTTTGAGAAGAAGTTCAGTACTCTCCCGCGGTTCAAGCCGGAAGCTTGCAGCCCCAGCGGCATGGTGGTGCCAAGGAGCCCTCAGCTATACAACATGAGGAAGAAACACAATGTTATTGGAAAAGGTACGTTATTACTTTTATATTATAGTGATTATTCACTTAAGCTCTAATAAAATTAGGAAAAATATGAGAAAATGAAATAAAAACAAATTACAAGATAAAGATAGATTATTATTTATTGGTGGAAAACATCCTATGTTAGATTTATCTAGACACTACGAGTTCTATAATAAATTTATTTTAATTGTATATCGAAAACTAACAAACAATAACGCACTTAGACAGATCGTTATCATTCAATACCGCTTAGTTACGTGAAACGGAACGCGCGGTATGCAGTTGCAATTGACAGTGCGCTCCGCCAATCACGAGCCTCGGTCAAGCGACCAATCAGTAATAACGTTGCGCCTGAGTTCAGCTATAGGACATCACAACGTAATCTTAATCCCATGTTTTCTTTCTAAAAAGACAGACTACTCAAACTTCTTACACCCATATTCTTAGTCGTTTCCTCATAATATTCCTTCACTCCAACTCGGCCAAGGAGACTTGGAGTATACCTCAAGAATAACCTTGAAATCGGTATTCTTAGACACAAAGCTAAGGTTTGGAGTGGTTCCTCGACTCGAGTACACTTGATGTACGCTCGAGTGGAGGAACGGTGGGAAGTCATTGTTTCAAGGAAAATTTATTGCCTTTATGTTGGCCAACAAGGAAAAAATGTCAGATTGTCCGTCAAACTTTTTACATTGACAGTTTACCGACGCCAAAGCACTACTGGTTTTGTTTACACGAGCCACGAAATAAGAAGTTGAAGTTGTTGTTGTTAATGCGATCTAACGCATACAAACAAGTTTCGCTCGCATTACGTCGCGTTGTGGTGTTTGTATTCAGTATGTCTCGTCAAATTTTCTCTCTTGAGGAAAAAAAGTGTTTGCAGGAGTTAATTGTAAAATATAAATTAAATTCTACGGCCACAATTACCGCAGGAAATGGAAATCCTGGAGCCAAAAGAACTGCGTGGGCACAGCTTACCATAGAATACAACTCCATTGAGTCAAATTCCAAAGTAAGTTCTATTGATATGCATTTTATATAGGATGGTTATAGGTACTTGTCTTGTACGACACCGTTTGAGACAAATGCCAAGATACTACCAAAGTAAAAAATCAAAATGCCGAGTCCTACCTATTTTCTGATAATAAATGCTAGCCCAGAGTCAGTAGAAATATAATTGTGTGATTTGTACATATACATATATACAGGTACTTACCTACTAAAATACTAACCATCTTTTTAGAGAACTGAATGTCAGCTAAAAAAATGCTTCGACAACATGAAGACCAGGAGGAAGACCAAGTTATTAACTCAAAAGAGGGCCCGTATGCGTAAAAAGTCCAGAACCTGGTATATCGACCAGCCAGGACTCCATGCTGATTGATACCGATGTACTTGCGGAGATCACAGACATAGAGCTGGTACAGACCATTGACAGTGATAATGTAAGGCACATTGCCTTTACCTGAAGATGCAGAGTATGTTGTTATTGTGCCCCAAGAGACTTCAGGTATTGTATAATTTTGTATTAAAATTAATTTCATGAATTTATCCTTGGGTACATAATGGTGAATCTGCTTGCAAACTACAAAGTTATTTTTAAAGAATAAGCATAAATAATAATAAACACTAGATAACCCTGGAGGTATTACCTAAATAATTAATTAATTAAGGATAAAAGTAGCATTGCATGATTAATATTTTTGGAGTTGAACATTATATAAATATTATATCTAAAACCAGGTACAAGTCAAGTTTTATTAGTGTTTTCATAATCTACTTTGCGCTCCTAATGAAACTTCTTGTTATATAAAAAAATATATCTTTTGCCTATTCCTTTCCTATTAACCATAATGTGATTTGTGTAAAACTGTCAGACCATAAAATATTGTTGTAATATAAATAATTATGTTTTTTAGGACCAAGAAATATTAGGGCGCAAGTCATCCAAGAAGAATTAAGAAGAATTCTCCCTGCGGGAGGAAACTTATAAAAGGGCACAAGAGAGAGAAAATGAGCTGCATCTCATAAAAGTTGCAGAGAGGAAGTTGATGTTGAAAACTGCAGAAGAAAATTATAAAAAGGCATGCCTGGAGCGGGAACTTGCTCAAATTAAATTAAATGAATTTAAATAATAATATTTGTTTTTTTTATTCAATCAGGATAATTTTATCTGCAGAAAATTACAATATTTTTAGGCTATTTTGCATACAAATTAAATGGGAAACTAACCATTTTTCTGATTTGTTTTATATCCTTGAACAGGCACAAATAAAAATCATGTCCATAGAATCATAATTATCATTTATTAATAACTAATATTTAACTTAAATGTCTGCCTATAAAGGCGGCTCTTATTAGGCTGCCCCTTTCATTTTCGGGAACTGGTGCTACAGGAACATCCACTTCCTCATAATTCAGGCGTTCTATGGTGTTTCTAGTCCGAATATGGGCTCGGTTGTATTCTTCATTACTGAAGAACTCCAAAGGGTTTGAAGCGTCGCGTAAATATCTTCGGGTAATCCTAGTGTATGGATTGTCATCCAAATAATCTAAAAACTCTTCAAAGTCCATATTTATCGAAAAAATCAAACAAATAAACAAGCGTTGATCGTCTAGGATGGTCTTCCTCGAGTTTCAAGGTTGGTAATGAGGTACCTTACGTTTGACGGTTTCCACTTTACCTCGAACTCGAGGTGCGCCGAAAAGAACCTCGAGTGGAGGACGTTTTTGCGACTGAGAATACGAATTTGCTCAAGTAAGGTTGATTCGAGTCGAGAAAATCTGGAGGACACGACTAAGAATATGGGTGTTAGGATCTAAACCATGCATCTTCAAATCTTCAACCTTTTTTGGTGCAAGGGCCAAAAATCCATTTTTCATCGCCTGAAGGGCCGCAACCTCTAGGGTAGATGGTAAAATTAAATAGAGTACTCACAGGACCCGGATTTCGATTAAATGTACCGACTGGATCCGTGAAAAGATAATAACGCTAATAGAGAAAACGCGAAAAAGGTAACTGTGAATAGGAAGTTATTACTGTAAATAAAATATTATAATTTGCTATGGCCTCCGAGGGCCGCAAAAAAAGACGCGGCGGGCCGCAGGTTGAAGACATGTGATCTAAACTATTCGCAAAACACAGTTGCAATTACAATGAAATCATCAATTTTGTATCCACAGATGAAGAAAGCACAATAGTAACGCCATTAGAGACAGAGAGCATCACAGGCAACGGCATCCCGACGCCGATCACGTACGGGACCCCGCACACCACCACCACCAACAAGCTGGTGGGGAACAGCTTCTTCGGACCTGACTTTAACCTGGACTCATTCAGAGGTAACTTCATTTAATAATATATATATTCTATATTATTTCACTTTCGAAATTTTCGTGAGTTATACTATTCATTTTATAAAACGATAAAGACTGCTCTTGTTGTGGTTGAAACGTCGAGAGTTGTTTAACTCCTGTGTAAATAAGTGAGTAATTCCCGTTTCATAAAATGAATATTCTATATTATGTTTGCCTCTTGAATAAATATTTTTGAATTTGAATAAATTAAAGACAGAAAAAAATTCCATAGGCTTTAGACGCAGCGGGTGAAGGTCCGCCTGCGAAGCAATCAACCTAATGCGTCACAGAGTCACATCATGGGCATTCTATCTTCTGGGTTCGATTCTCGTGTAATATAAGGTGTAATAGTTATATCCATTAACTCAATAATGGCTGAATTGATTTGTCTGAATATTGGTGGAGCTTAGAACCAGAAGAAGGACATTGGACTTTTTGCAGCGGGAAAATATTATAACTCGGGCGAAGCCGCGGGGCAGAAAGCAAATTTATAATAAAATTAGCTATCTATATTATGTATATCAGAAATCTAGCAACTAGGACAGATGATCTATTCAAAGCTGCCAGTTCACGGTGGATGCAAGCTGCATCAGACCGAAACAACATGACATGTTTAAGACCTATGTGTCAGTGGACGCCCGATAACTGAAATGATGATGATGATTACTGGACAATTCACAGTAACATCTAGCCCCCATGTCGCGACACTTCGACCTTACCACGGGGCTAGATGTCGCTGTGTGAATTTTTCAGCAATATTTATTTATTTTATTATTTTTAGCATCTGAAGGCATGGAGGACATGTCCCCCCGCACCCCCGCGTCGTGCTCGAGCGCGGGCGGCGGCGGGGGCGGGGGGGGCGGGGCGCGGGGCGAGGCGGGGCACCGGCGCGTGTTGGAGCAGCGGCGCCACCTGGTGCTCAAACTGTTCCAGGACCACGGCATGTTCCCCACCACGCAGGCCACCACGCACTTTCAGGTATAAACACATGCAATCATCAAAACTATAATAACAATAAAAAGTGGACTTCGGACTCGCCCATGTAGGCTTCCGCAGCAATTAGAACTATTAACAACATTTATTATAGTGCCATCTCTTGGTGGTCACGAGAACTAATCACAACATTTAGTATAGCGCCATCTCTCGTGGCTCACGATACATATTTTTCTCAACAATTTATATGAAATGGTTTATGACGTATAAAAAAACTACTTGATAGATTTCTTTCAAACCAATTTTCGTAGTAATGTACATTATATATTTTTTTTAGGTTTATCATTTTCGTATTTTTGAGAAGTTATAGCAAACTATTCATAGATACCCCACACGTATGGGTTCAATGAAAAAAAATAAGTTTCAGTCCTAAGTTTATGAGTTGAAACTATCAAATAACTAAAAAGACAATAAATCATGATAAACAAATATCATGTAAAAGTAAAAGTTTAAAAGTCTACTGTTACATACAGCCCATACAGGTGATTCAGACAAGATGGTCTAAAATTACTAGTTCTTAACTTGCAGTTGTATAACATATCCACGATTTTTAAATAGTCGTTTGTATTTCAGGCAACTCACATGGATATATTCCCAACAAGAACGTCTCTGCAGCTAAAAATACGAGAAGTTCGCCAAAAGCTAATGGCGCAGTCCAATCTGACACCGCATTCAGAAGTTAATACGCCAACAAGTAAGTTCTAATGAGAACCTAATCTATAATGTTTAATGTTTTAATAAAATAAATAAAATTTTATTAATAAAAAAATCTTTGTTTCAGCAATAAACTCCCCTGCGGTTTCAGCATTACAACCATCTTCTACGGCGAGTTAACGGGTACATTACATTATACAACGATAGGCTGCAAGCTTACTTAAACACATTCTCTATGGCACCAACTTTATGAAAAAAAATGGTATCATATTGAACCTGTGAAATTCTAGGATTTAGATCCATCTCAATAAATCAAATAATACTTTTGAAACTATAAGAAACCATGAAATGATTAAGCAAATCTTAATAAATAGGCATTTTATATACACGCTTAAAGGTACGAATTAAAGGTGGACTCAAGACTACTTACAACGTTACTTATTTGCCAAACGTAGCGATAATTTGCAGCTGATGATATAGCGGTAAATCAGAGCGCGGGCGCTATTCGACATGCCTTCAGTCGCTTTGTCATTGTTAAAGTCATTTTAAATGTTATTGCTAAATGTTAGATGTTATAGGTTAGATAAATGTGCAATAGTGATGCATAGCTTTTGACAATTTTAAAAGTCCACTGCATACAAATTGGTGTTAAAATCTTGAGATTATAATATAATAGCGGCATTTCATCGTTGTGCGTGTGCAAAGGATATTATATAAAATGGTTTAAAGTATTTTATTATTCTTAAATAACTATTTATCAATAAAATTATACAAAAATGGGTAGCAATAAGTCCGTAAGGGTTGGCGATGTGTGCATTATTTAAATGATTGTTATTCAAATGATATATTTATAGCTTAAATATACATAAATAGATACGTATTTATATTAAATGCCATATACATATAATAAAAACAGAAAAAAATCACCCAAACCTCAAATAATAAAATCATGGTGAGTGCGTAGATGACATAGTTATTGAATAAAATATATATCTTCATCTAAGTATTAATATTTTAATTTCACATAATAATCACAGCTGTTTAGTTTTGTTATTATAATTTTGTGGCATTCTTAATAACACATCGTCATCATCATGTCGCGATCTCAAGTGTATTTTTATCATTTCAAATAAAGTTATGTTTTCGTCATGACTCATGACCAATCATTAAGTTTTGGATGTGGTATCTAACACAAACTGGAACTAATTAATTAAATATGAAGTATAATGTAAATTTTATGACTATAGTCTTAAATATTTGATCAGACTTATTCTTATTACTCGTATGAGCTAAAAATATGAAATGCACAATAAACTTGTGTTTTTTGTTGAAACTTTTTGATGTAGGTATGTAATCTTTTATGCATTAGTTATTTTTATTTCAAACAAGATGACAAAAACTTATATACTTAACAAAATACATGATGGCACAGCTCTTTGAATGGATATGAGAGTTTTAAAAAGGGTTAATAAAATAATTCAGTCAAAATTTTAATCACATCAAAACCCAATAAATCTTGCCCATAAAAAAAAAGATTCTTTCTTGTCACCAACTTCATAAAAAGTAGTGATATTTAATTTCCTGTATAGGTTTTATATCACTGCATAAATAAAATTATATATACGAATATAACAAAAACGAATATTAAACTTTTTATTCTTATTAACACACTGAATGTAAATTACAATTTGGATTTTTGATGCCGAAAAAGTGTAGATCTTCTCATTAATCCAGTCTTAAGGTTGTAAGGAGCGTATAATGATTGTGGTATTATACAAAGCAACGCTATTGCGCTTCAGAAACAAGAGAAAGGGAGTTATGAAACTACAGTCCAGTTTGTGCTTTTGATATGAAATCCAATGTAGAATTGTTTTTATTGGCGATGTAGGCTTTATAATAGTTTACTTGGTAGCTTAACATTATTAATATGTCTATGAATTATGCCGAATGTTACATTTTTAAGAGTGAGCTAAGAAGATTTGTGTTGCATTTACATAGATGTAACGTGTTTTTTTCTTTACGACGTTTTGATATAAGGTTGTGTATTCAAGAAATTATTTTGGATAGTTTTAGGCTTAAATGCAATGTTTTTCTCTCAAATCGAACGTATATCACGCTTTTTATATATTTGTGAATAATTCGTATATTGTATCATAGGTATTTATAATGTTCATTGCGTTCTAGTTGTTCTCACGAGTTACGTTGCCCAACTGAGTGAGACAAAAATATGTAATTAGTGCCATTTCAGTTGGGGTTGCTTGGTTAGCTCTTTCAGATTCACTCTTTTAACATTATAATATGCTTAATTTGGTGCGAGTGTAAATGCGTTTTTATAATATTTATGTTGTGATGTTAGTCTTCCAATGATTTTTCTTTTATTAAACGATCATTCTATTTTATTTATCGCTGTAGAATACTGTGTGGTAATTAATGTGTTTAAATGACATGTTTGAATGACCAATATTGAGATATGAAATCAAATAGTTAGTAAATCCTTAGGAAACTAAAATTGCTGTATGTAGCAAATTTTAAACTGTTGACAAAGTAACAGCTCAAATCATTAACGACACTAGTTAAATCAATATACATATAAATACATTATAATCTCAATGTAAATATTAGTATTATTTTTAATAGAGTAAGGATTCCCGGCTCTCAAAGTAATTAAGTTTTATTTAGATAAATACTAAAATAAATTGTATAATTTTTACATGTTTCGGCCAATACAAATGTTATGTATATCAAAATTGTATTTTTGAATGATCTCTTCGGCGTTAATAGTATTTAGATAATTGCTTTAGGAGTCTGGAACAGATAAAGAATTTATAAGAAAGTATAAAGTATATGAGATATTTTCGCACTGTTTTAATAATATTAGTAAACTATGTATAATACCTACCTAATCCCGTGGTGTTACGTGTTACTTTCACGAGATAAACTGACAAATGTTCAAAGGGGTTGGTACTTACTGTTGTAATAGTCAATTTTACGATGCGCCTTCAAGCCATGATGAGAAATGAAAAGGTGCACAGAAATCATATGCATAAATAGTACGATTGTTACCACTTAGAAATACATTATATAAAAACATGTAGAAAATACGTCCATAATTTGAATTAATTATATTTTTATCTATACTAATATTATAAAGAGGAAAGATTTGTTTGTATGTTTGTTTGTTTGTTTGTTTGTAACGAATAGGCTCCGAAACTACTGGACCGATTTCAAAAATTCTTTCACCTTTGGAAAGCTACATTATCCCCGAGTAACATAGGCTATAATATATTTAAAAAAAATTTAGGGATCCTTACTAAAACTCCAATAATGTAACATAAGGTGTAAAAAAAAGACCTGAAAAATTCCTTACGTCGCGTGCGCTGCGAAAACTATTGATGATAGAACAAAATCATGTACTACGACTTTGCAGAACTCATCATTATCTACAAAAAATGTCGCGACAGCATATGTCTAAATATTATAGTTATGTCACAGTAAGCAGTTTTTTATTCTAAAATATTAATTTATATATGCCGCCTCTTGAAAGGGTCTTCATTTGTACCTTGGTATTAATCCTTATCAAAATAATTTTTTTTAAGGCTTTAATACCTTTTTATAACTTTTTGAATTATTCAATTCGGACATTTCATTCGGAAGATATCACGAGTTTAAAAATGCAAGTATTAGAAAAAAGTCTAGAGGTTGTCGCTCACCGCGCTCAGCTAGCCAGCATGCGATGTAGACTCCATGTAAGCGTCACTGGGGTACGGGGGGGAGTCAATGTAATGTAATATCCTAATCCTAACATAGGCTACTTTTTACCGCGGAAAAATACATACTTCGGCGGAAAAATATATGCTTACGCGGAAAAATCGATTTAGATAAAATTTAGTATTCAGAAGATAGTTGCAAATAAAAGTATATGACGAGAGACTTTTCACCGCGGAAAATACATGCTTCCACGGGAAAATATATGCTTACGCAGGATAATTCGATTTGGATGAAATTTAGTATGGATATAGTTGCAAATAAAAGTATATGGCGAGACGAAGTTCGCGGGGGCTGCTAGTACGTTATATTTATGCTGGAGGTACAATTATGTACTATGGGTACAGCTATGAATTGGCCTAATTATATCTCTTTATTATTTTCGTGTAATTAATTCAAAATAAGGAAAATATCGGAGTGTATTTTTATAATCGTTAAAATCCATTTTCACTATTTCTTGAAAATCATTTTAAGCACCAATATACTTATCAATAACCAAATACTTATACAATACATAGATAACGATGCACGTTTTTCAAATTTCGATCGAAAATAATGTTTAAAAAATAGTAAAATTATCGTAGTTTTTTTTCACGTTCGACTATAATGAAATTATCTTTAAGGTGTGAATTTGAGGAATGATTTTATTAAATCACAAAGTTTGTTATTTATGTACATTATTATAAAGTATGTTTTCATATTAATTAAATATTGCTTTATTGCAGGCACTCTTATTTGTAGTTATTTATTGATTTTTAATCTCCTCAAGGAGTTATTTTTTGGAGCTTATTTTTATATGAAAGCATACTGTTTGTATGAGTTTAGACAATTTATTGCAATATTTTAATTAGATAACATGCATACTTAATGGGTAGTTAACATTTTTATGATTGTACTGTTTCGTTAGGTTTCACAGTCCATTTTTTTATTTTGTTATTTATTAATCATGTTTAGAATGATTGAGTTTATGAGAAAGTTGGTTAAGTTTTAATAACAAATATGAAAACAAATCTGCATATTACTAGTGCCTTATTGACTTGTGAAATTTCTTAAAAAATAATAAAGAATTTTTTTTCATGGTGATATTTGGTGAGGTTTGGGACCAATCCCCCCTCCCCCCCCTGGATCACGTGTACGCCAACGTACGTGTGTGCCAATTTTCGCGCAGTTCAAAATTTCGATTCAGAAATAGCGCTTTTTGACAAAAAATAAATAAAATTAATACACGTGATGTCTAACGAGACCCCCCCCCCCCCCTCCCCCCTCGTGATGTTTTCCGTACCCCCTCCCCCCCCTTTTGAGCCTCACGTGATTAATGGACGGCCCCTAATGAGAAATAGTTAGAAATTAACCAATGAGTCAATAATATACAGTAATAGGCAGCAAATTTCTATACTAGACTGAATGTTGCATAACAATGATATATTATTAAGATATCTAGCCTTACTTCAAAAACAATTTAAATGAAGCATTTCATATTCGTTATTTATTTCTTCTATGGCATTAAATAATTATTTACTTAGTCAATGTCTTAAAATGTAAATAATTTGTTTAGATGATTTATTAAGAATAAATGTTCAATTTGATGTATATTAGATTGAATTAGTAAGAGAGATGGAATATATTCATTTCTTTAAAATAAAAAATTTTTAACAATTTTCTAAATCCAACCACCTACCACCTAGTGGTGTTAGGTTTCTGTGTGCAGGAAGTTAAAGCAATTTTGGCTGATTGTTCAAACCTTTGGATCATGACTAGTATGAACTTATGTTATTGTAACAATAAAACTCAAAAAACAATTTGTATTTCATTTAATCCTCTCTACACTCCATCACATATTGCAACATGCATTTATCTTTAAAATTTTGGTAAAATAAAATAAATAAATTATTTGAGTATTTACTAATTATCAACAGTTTTTATTAACAAATTTGGTTTGCCTTGTTCTAAGTATGATATAGCTATTTGCAGTTCAATATTATCTCCAGGATCAGATATTATTAAGAATTTTAAAGCGGACATTCTTGCAAGAGCATACACTCCCTTAACACACAAATTACAACCACTTATATCTAAGTACTCTAAGGATTTACCATTTTGACCAGCAATTCTATCTAGGCACCATACATCAACATGTTTAGAGTTTCTCAAACACAACCATTTTAGATAGCTCAATCCAGAGAGGTTTTGAAGGCCTTCATAGCGGATGCCATTATGGTGAAAGTTAGTACAATCAACAGCTTCAACATAATAACCTTCCTCATATGTAGTTGGTAATGTGAGTGTAGAACCATCCCCAACTATCCACGACTTAGAATCTTTTAGCCTGTAAATAAATATTAGATTAGCGACTAATGAAGTTATCGATCTTGGAGACAACAGAATTATAGTCTCTAAATTACCTTACAGCAGCTTCTCTGTATGTAAAGAAATGCAATGCAGCTAAATTTGATCCAAGAATAGACACCCTTTCATCTAAGAACTTTTGGTTATGTATTTCCTGTTTGATTTTCATTAACTTCCACCAATCTTTGACTTTCTGAAAAGTTAGATCCGGCACCTGGGACATGGCGTTCATCAAATCAGGACTGGGATTCTTTTCTACGAATATTGAAAGTTTACTTTTCCATTCACCTTCTCTTTGAATCCATGGTTTCCTCCACTCCGGATACAATTTTCCATGCACTGTTCTTGGTGGAGTTCCCTCTTCATTCTTTTGGTAAATTGATTTCTCACAGTAATTCCGAGCTAATGTGAGAAACGGCCGGATATGGCTTGATCGTCTCAATGAGATTGCCATCTTAGAAGCATTAGTTTATTTACAATAAATTAATAAATAAAACTTTTGTTTTCGAAATCGAACGTGAGCTGAAATGAGAATGGAAAACTGGAATGTCAATTATGTCAACAAGACTGTCAATGTCAAAACAGGAATGACATAGACATTACTGGAAAATCCTCAGAAGAAGGAAAAAAATAGCTTTTTTGGAATTAGTTTCCTTCTTCTGAGAAAAATCAGCCTGCAGTCAACGGTAAAATAGTAAAATTGTATATGCCGATAATATTCTTCGTTGATATGAAGCTCTCACATCAACGCATGTAACTGTTAGAAGTCAAATCGCACCGGGACACAGGCTTAATTGTTAGACCAATTTCATAGACAATAAATAGATTATATCAGCATTTTTCCGCTGTAATAATGTTCTCCTACCCTACAGGCAGGATCTTTTCGTTTGTAATTGACTGGGTGCCTACTCGCAAAAGCCATCAGTTTTGTAACGAAAGGTGCTTGTGACAGTGCTGAAATAATAATAATAATAATATTACTGGACAATTTTACACAGCGATATTTACATTATTAACATGCCGTTACCGTTTAAATATCGGGA
The DNA here is from genome assembly GCA_963691955.1 of Chloroclystis v-ata. Classification (NCBI taxonomy): domain Eukaryota; kingdom Metazoa; phylum Arthropoda; class Insecta; order Lepidoptera; family Geometridae; genus Chloroclystis; species Chloroclystis v-ata. Next base: position 12,559,373 of record OY829904.1, on the reverse strand, counting down.
AACTCAAAAACATTTAAATCATGTTAGGTTACCCGTTTCGTGTTATACGAGTATTAATGTTAAAAACCATGATAGTTAAACAAATATATGGGTATATGAAAGATGGTTTCTTCTATACCTAGACATCTATGTACCTAGGTAGGTACTTAAATAAAAATAAAACCTACCTTCATACCTACTAAAATTGTATTTAATTTAATTTATGTAAGTAGGTACTTTATATTTGTTAATTAGTGAAGTACCTACCTACTTAGAACACGTAAAAGAAGTGAAAATGTTTGTGAACAAGTGTAAAAACTCTAGGTGTGTTATAAAAGTGTGAATAAGCTTACTTTGAGCTTATATACTTATTGTTTTTGTAAGTTTTTAAATAAAATTATTCTTATTCTTATTTTTTTACTGATTGAAGCACATACTACGCTTTTTCATCTACGCGCAGTAATGGTTTATTTTTATTACGTAGGTTCCTCTCACTTTGGAATGCACACTGCGTATAGAGTAAATTGTTTCGAAAAATATGTGAACTGAATTGGTGGATGAGTAGTCGCGTCACGTCACGCTTTTTGCGAATCAGGACAACAAACATTGGTCTGTGTATTGGTCGCCGAATTGCAGGCCGGCCAAAGAGAGCCATTTTTTACTACTTCTATTACTTTCGACTCATTATTATATTCTCTAACTAAAAACCGTAACACATAAAAAATAGAGTCCTTACGGATAAATACTAACGTATACCTACCGTACCTACCTACACCTAGTTAGACTATCCTTACATGAATATTTAGCTTCGATCACTAATAATATCTACTTATGTAATAATGAAGTTCAGGACAGAAGATAACCGAATAATTTTCCTTATATCAATGCCGTTACCGAGTTTCCACAAGTTTGCCCCATAAAGATATCCTCCGTTTTACATAACAAGACATGAACTCAGTTATCATATTTCCGGTCCGTTTGCCCGACTCATGGGCGTGATTAAGTCACTATTATTGTGTCTTCATGGCATATTTCATCTAGTCTTTATGGCATATTCGGCTTTTGGACGACTGCCAATGTATGTGATGTATCTGCGTTACTTCCGGCCTATTAATCATAATTCAGCGATGCCCTATGAATTGGCCCAGTTATCGGCGCTAATCGATTTTTTAATGCGCCTAATGGCTCTACAATATGATAATTTATGGACTAATCAATCTTGTTAAATAACCTAGCGCCGATTAGGTTAAACTAACGACGAGGGAACGAATATTTTTCTTAAACTTTCAAACAAGATTATTTTTTGCCAAATTGTTTTTCCTAAAATTTGAAAATAAGTAAGGTAACAAAAATGTATATTACTAAACGATTATATTAATGAACTAAACGAGTTGCTTGTAATTTCTCCGAAAAATTAAGTAGGTACTTATCCAATTTAATCTTACTAGTAACTAAGGAAACTTTCAGTACCTATCAATAGTTCGGTTAGTTCTAAGAACCAAGCTAATGGCACTTCCATGCAAGGTAGGCTCTTTTACCCACAATAGATCCCAGCTTCCCAAAACTTTGAGAATGAACTTTGCAAGGCCGTGGTTTTCGTAGACAACTTACAATTGTAATTTAATTTGCGCTCAAACCGAAAATGATTGTTTTTGTTTAGTTGCCACTTGAGATATGAAGTTAAAATTCATGCTCAATGCTTTCATTACTTTTATCGTTAAGACAACCCGATAGGTGCGGAAAGTAGCGCAAATCTACCGTATAATCAAATCTGCTTATTTACTCGTATTAACTATAGTCATCAAATCAAAGCGTTAATTGGGTAAAATACATTATTTTCAATAGAAACATTACTTAAAGTTAAGTAATTATTTTTAAAGCTCTCATGCGTTTTCTCAATGTTTTATAGACATTATTTATTCGATAATTTCAGAACTTTAAAACATACTCCTTCGTAAGAAGTTTGGTGAGAAGTTCTAACGTATTTATTTATACTTTGCTCTTTTTATTTTAAGAATATCATAGCGAATGTGTTCAATTCTTTTATATAAAGATTCAATAAATTTATTGAATGTGAAATCACTCTATTTGAAAAATAGCACAAGCTGCAACAAACTAAAGCTGTCACAACCAGAATCTCGACAAGCTTTAAAACAACTAAAAAGCACCTAAAATATGACCGTCCTTTTATGAAATGTCCAACAAGAAAAATTCTCCGGTGATCCAATGGAATAAAATAGCTAGCAATTACGTAAAATGGATTCTACTATTTATATTTACGGAGGGGATTTATTTAACGCGTTTAATCAGAGGTTTATCTTGATTTTCCCATCTATTTTGCGTTCGTAATAATTCTAGCTGTCAACTGGTTTGAATGGCGTATCACGTGGATCATTTGAGATTATTTTAAACAAGGTATGTTCCTGGTGGAGCTTGAATTGTTATGGTATTACATTATTTATTTGTTACTGGACTTTAATGGTTGTCAAGGCTGTTATGTGATCGTCGCCGGAACTAAAGTGGTCTATGACACAAAATAAAAATTTTCAGTAATCAAACGAAACGCGATTGAAGTCACTATGTGGTTATGAATGTATGTTATGTTGATGTGAATAATAAACTTACTTTGGTAACGAATTAACACTCGAACCACTTTTAGAATACAATACACTTACTTAAGCCCTAGATTTGATTACATTAATTGCTAAATTACAAAGGTAAAACCTACCTACCCGAAAATTACTTTATTTATCTATCTAATGTACCTACGTACATACTGTCTCGCAATATTTATTTATTTTTATTACTGGATGCTAAATATCTCTCTCTGAATCATAACTGGGACGAGAAACCTCTGTCCCTAGAGAAGCTAGCAGGTTGCGGAATGATCACGTACTAGCAAACTACTCCGGGATATTGCTGGCAATACTTGGCGAGCAGGAAAATGATGCTTATTGGCAGTTTATTAAACAAAGGACATCTCCAGGGTACTGCTGTTTGTAAAGATAGGCTAATTATATGGCCATAATCATCTTGTGTTGGGCCGCATACAGACCCTTATTGTGAGATATATTTAATTACCTAATCTAAGAATTTGTAGTGATTACTTTTATATTTTCCTAGAGCCTAACTAACCTAAGATATACTAAACTTATCTAGGAAATAGGATAAATGTCAGGCAACCATATTTGTATGCTTTTGTGGTCTAACAAATTTTGAAACCACACTCTTGTGTACTTATAGTACAACCAAATACAATAAACAAAACGTTAGCCAGACCACTTATTTTTATTTATTTCTCAAAAGCCAAGGCCCATTTACTTTAAACAAGTCTACGAGAGTAATCAAACGTTTCATAAAACGAAATAAACAGAAAACATCACGGGCCAAATTATTATATCCGAAAATTGTAACAACTGGAGTTTTGCCAGCGAAATGGGCATTACCCACCGCTTTTGCGATGTGAGACGCAAAAAATATTATTATTATTATTATTTTATTATAGACGAGCAGCTTGGATGCTGATGTGTCTATGTCACAGTGTTGGAAGGTACAGTCATTGTTTATTTCTTGTCTTCTGTAGTTTATTTGTGCGTAACCAGTGATCGAGTCTGTTTTTAAAGCAGTTTGTAGAGCTAGCTGTCACAACTTCTTCAGGTAGTCCGTTCCAATTCTGAACAACTCTGTTGGAAAGGAAATGATGTGCAGAGAGAGTGTTCGTATTCGCCCGGATTATTCTGAGACTGTGTCCACGGGCCGATTTTATTGGGTGATGCAGAACGAATATGTCTTTAATGTTAGGTAAATTGTAAAAGTTTTTCAATATTTTATAAGTCTCAATGAGATCACCACGAAGGCGTCTTTCCTCTAGAGTAGTGAGGTGCAGTACTTTCAGTCTGTCTTCATAGGACAGTCGACGGAGGCTCATGGGCATTTTTGTAGCTCTTCTCTGTACGCTCTCCAAAAGATCTATGTCCTTTTGGAAGTAGGGACTCCAAATTTGAAAACCATATTCCAATAGGGGTCGAATGTAGGTCTTGTATATTTTTCGGAAAACATCCACTGTTAGGGTTTGAAATGCTCTCCTTATGACATATATGAAGGAGTTAGCCTTTTTAACAATGCCCATAATATGCTCTTCCCATTTAAGATTGGATGCTATCTTTACACCTAGGTCTTTTTGAAAGTTAACTGAAGCTAGCGGGAGACCATCAAGATGATAACAAGTTTTAGGATTATTATTACCCAGATGAAGAACTTTACACTTAGATATGTTCAGTTTAATGATCCAATCTTTTGTCCACTCTTGAATGCGATTTAAATCATCTTGTAGCTGTCCATTAAGGCTGAGAGGATTGGAGAAAAATTTGCCATCATCAGCAAAGAAGGCTGAGTCGGATTGGATACAATCAACCAGGTCTGTTATGTAGATTCCAAACAGATGGGCTGAAAGTACCGAACCTTGAGGTACACCACTCAGAACGATTTTCTTCCTCGACAAGGTGTTTCCGACTCTTACTTGAAATGTTCTGTTTGTGAGGTAGTTTTCTATCCATTTGAGAAGCTTCCCTTGTATTCCAAGTTGTCTCAGTTTAATAAGTAGACGCTGATGCGGAACTCTGTCAAATGCACGTTCAAAATCTAGATATATTATGTCAAGTGGGTTCTTCATGTCCAATTCCTTATTCCAAATGTGCAAGCATTGTAATAGGTTAGTGACTGTGGATCTTCGTTCCACAAAGCCATGCTGTTTTACAGATATTAAGTTTTCTCTATTTAGATATATAGTCAATTTCTTACTAATGATTTTTTCCATAATTTTTACAATGGAAGAAGTTAAAGATATGGGTCTAAAATTTGCTGGGTTAGTTTTATCTCCAGTTTTGTAAACAGGAGTGACAACAGCGTGTTTCCAGTCAGAAGGAACATGTCCAGTATCAAAAGACTTATTCATAAGGGCAGCAAGAGCATGGCTTAAAGTGTGTACACAGTTTTTTAAAATACAGTTTGGGATAAGATCAGGCCCTGGGGCAGATTGCAATTTCATTGCAGAGATTACCTTAGCAACATCTTTGTCAGAGAATTCAACGTCACAAAGACCATTATTAACATGTGGAAGATAACATTGCCCAGCCAGCACAGGCTCCTGCGAGTAAGCTTTTTCAAACTCATCAGCAAATTCGTTAGCTATATCTTCAGGTTTTATGATTAAGTCACCATTTGAACTCCTTATAGCAGGGGGTATAGACACTTTAGAAGTAGTACTCCGACGGATGTGGGCATAGAACGATTTGTCACCACCTTCCAAAATTTTGGCCTCGAAGAAGCTTCTCAGTTTTCTTGTCAATCCCACACATATGGCACCGTACATCAATGAAGAGAGCTTCAATATCATCACACATGTATATCTTGTTTAGCTGAGCATAGATTGGCCGGCCATTTAAATGTTCTCTAATATATATAGCAACGCCTCCACCTCTAGTTTTACCTTCTAATTTGTTTTTCTTATGTTTACGGTCATGTCTGTATAGGGTATAGCCAGGAATTGCATAGGTACTGTTCCGGTCACTGGAGTTTAACCATGTTTCTGTGAGTATTACAATTGTGGGTTTGTTTGTATTAACATATAAAAGGAGAAGATCAAACTTAGCTGGTAATGAGCTTAAATTAGTGTAAGAGAAAGTGAGATCAGTATAAGGGTCGCAGTTAAAATTGATTAGTTTTTTAACTGCACAATCTTCGGATGACCCTTGACATATTTAATGGTCAGGTCCTTTTCTCCTTTCTCTATCCTAATCTTCATAGAGTCACGCAATTTATTAAGTTCCTCGCGTTGAATAGGAGTCTTATCATCATATATTCTTACCTCTTTTACAGCCTTACTCTTGTTTTTAAGAATGTGGACAGCATCCCCTCTGGACTTAAATACCACCTTCACAGGACGAGGCTTACGATTATCAGGATCACGACTGCCCAGGCGCTGAACTGACACAACATTATCTGAGCATACATTTCCATCGTTAAATGTTGACAAAAAGTTCTTGACACAGGACACATCATGTGTTTTTCTATCTAAGCCTACATCAGATCCACTTTCGTTGATGCCAACCAGTATGATATTACAGGCTCTTCGTTCGCGTTCCACAAGTTCTGCAAGTACGCTATTTGTGTCACAAGAGGTAGGCGGCGAAACCACGGCCGTTGGGGATGGCGGAGCAGGTGTTTTCAATGATTCCGAAATTTGCTTTTTAACTTCATCTAGCTCATCACGAATGCCATCATATGCTTTAATCAGTTTAGGCACTTGGAACAACGCATCACGGCATAGCGGACATAGGTAGAGGAGAGTACGTTTCCCTTTCAAGCCCATGACGCGCGCCTCACTACTCGTTAGATTACTGCACGGCAGACAGATAAACCGCTTGCACCCATCACACTGAACAGAGCTCTCATCATTTATATCGATTTCGCACTCAAAACACTTCATCTTGGTATAAATAGCCGTTACGCGGTATCCAAGAAACAGGCACAGAAAGTTGTTACACAGATATGTTCAAAACTTGTTGTCACGCTAATTTTTCAATAAACAGTAGATATTTGCACGTAAAGTTGTCAATTTAACACTGATTTTAACTATAAATTCGCAATAAAACTATATTTATTAAATAAATTGAGTACGACGCTAATTCCAACACTGTTACTTTATCCGAGGGTAGGGGAGAAAAAAAAGCATAATGGCAAAAAAGCAAATATGTATAAATCTACATATAAATTGGTAGACATGCGCGGATTCGATTGAAACTAGATTGACAGCAGGGGTGGTTTCAGGATCGAATTAAAATGTTCACGTTGAAGGAATTCGTCTTACACATTAATGTTGGAATAAACGGGAAACTTTTTCGCAGGGACTGCGGACCGGCGAGCGGTCGTGACCTGTGGCCTTGCAGTGTTGGTCCTGAAGATGTCCCACATTCTGGGAAGAAATAGTTGACCAAATTTAACAAGATTTGTGGATTTCCCTTTTATTCGAATATGAAAATAGCAATGTGCCGCGTGAATCTGTTTTCACGCGAGTTGACGACCAACCCGAACCAAGATAGTTTTTACTTGTTTTGCTTTCCTCATGCTGTTTGCTTTCACCGTTAGAGTTTTTTTTACAACGTTATCTATATTTATTTAATGAGACTTAGTTCGATGTATGAATAGGTATGAGTATGGTGTCTAACCGTTTTACATTGAGCCAACAATAAGGTTAGAATCCGGCCCGTGCGCCACAGCTGCACTTGCAAAGCTCTGACTCTCAGATGAGTTCTCACGTGACCAATTGCATATCACTTAACGGATAGTTTAACGAACCGCCCAGATTGCTTGTCACTTCACAGATAGCTTAACGAAATGGTCAGATGGCTACTGCCACTTTACTGATTGTCACATTGTCACGGACCAGGGAATCGTCCATGTATTTGTCTAGTTTAGGTCTTGCTTTCCAATCAATTTGAAATATCAATTAAAATATCAAAAAAAAAAGGATTATGACGGTGTTAGGAAATATGCGACGTACGAGTTGAATTTTGGGCCTTAAAGTTACTTAATTTACAAAAAAAATAAAATAATAAAGTGTCAAAGTCAAGTGAAATTAAAAAATATCACCAAATTATTGGCTATCTCGGTTCTTATTATTCGATCATTTTATCCGGCGTGAACAGATGATAAAATCAGAATGAACGCGGATTAAATCAGTAGCGTAGCAAATGCTACGAAATATCGTAGCAGAGCTACACTGTAGTAGCAATGCTACAAGCCAACTTGCCCTCATTGAACTAATGGCGTAGCTACAAAGGCAATGATAATTTCCTTCCGGAGATAATCAAGGTGAAATCTTTCTTCCGGTAGAGTTGACCTAATGTTCTTCAGAACTTGATTAGCAACTATTAGTGTTGTTTTTCCGCGGGCTATGTTTTCATGAATTGATAGAGTTCTTAAACTATCCAATCACATATTATTGGTTTTACAATATATTTTGTATGTAATTATAATAAGATATTTTTTTGTTTAGACGAGTATTTGGCTTTATTCTGTTAAAAAATAATATATAGATTTTTATCTATTACAGTGAAATAAAACACGAGATACACAGGGACGAATTATAATTGCATCTATTTTTCAAAACTTTGTGTAAAATGAGAAGAAAAACAAAATGTCATCTTTAATGACTTCTGAAATAAAGAAGTTTTGAACACTACAGCGATAAAATAATTGAAAAGTGCGAACTTTTCCAATTTAATTATGGCACACAAGTTCTCGGCTCATTAAAAGTTCACCTGCCAACTTGTTAGGACCCAAACGTTAATTAATTCTTCTAACAAAATAATACAAGTTTGTGTTGACACGAAACATTACTACAAATGGTGCGTAGGGTATTGTGGCCATAGATTGAGCAATAGTACCTTATTGTTTAGCTCTCTCACTTCTTACTTTAGTCAAAAAGTGTCAAGTGTATTGGCATAGGCTTATGTTGTAATCAGCGAATGGGTGATAGACAACCTATTAAGTATATACATATATGACATGGTACGTAGATAAAAAAAAGTAATAATATAATAAATATTTCTGGATAATTGAGCAACATCTTTATCTTTTGTCATCTTGGCGACACTTTGTCTGATTAACTGTGTTTTTGGAAATAAAAAATATCTTATCTTATCCCTCTTAACTATCTAGCCCGTGGTAAGCTCGAAGCTTGAGTCACGATGCTAGATAGACGACAGTATGTAATTTTTTTTGGTATAATTTAATGTGTAATGTGACATGTGTTATTACACCATTTTATAAGGTACAGACCTGTAAGGATTGTGTAATTGTTATTAATAATAAATATAAAGGCGCACTCGCTTTCGCGTATTTTTTGCATATGGGTAGACTCTTCGTACGTCCAAATGTCAGGCTTTTCTGAAAATCTGACATTTCAATAATGAGGCTGACATAAGGGTCTAGACAAAGTTGATAATGACAATGATTTATGACTTGTCCGTCAATTTCATACAACAACGCTGGTCTTTGAACTACTAAATTTTGAACTTGGTGCATTTTGAGGTCAGACGCTATTTAATCTGTGGCGATACGAAAGTCAACACAAACAAACAATCAGACTTGTGTTTGTTGTTCGGATGTCGGTGGGTCGCAAATGTTAATGAAAGGGCATTCAAAATAGAGCCCCAACTAAAATTAGGTGAGGCTTATTCCCGGTACAACGATAACTAATGTTTGATGGAGTAATTATTAAAGGAGAAAATGGTTACAAAGCCCCTGTATTAGATATATATTATTCTCTTGTATTTTTATAAAAAAGCAGCTTGCTAAACTTTATGGAAACATCATTGCCATGTTTTATATTAAATTTATATAAACATCACCTTTAAAGCGCTTTGGGTATAAGGTGGTTGCTCTTACAATAGTATAATTTAAAGCATATAAAGGTCAAACGTAAAAGATCCTCCGCAATCTTTTGTTTTTGCTTATGGAAGTGTTGTATTGACTAAGTGTACATACATGTTGTGTTTCCAAAACTGGAAATAAATGAATATAAGTACATATATATTAATAATTGATGTTGGGGTTGAGTTCAAAGTGAACTAGCGGTTTCTGTTTCGAGAAACCAATACAAAAAACATGCCTAACAAAAAATACGAACGGTAAATTAAAAACAAATAAAAACCGCACGCAAATATAGAAACGAATAAAACGCACAGCCTTTGCCAATAATAATTGCAGCATAAAAACAAACCGTGTCCACAATGGCGACAGTTTCGCACAAAAGATTTCGCTAAATGTTTACGAAGGACACAATTGTCCAGGGTAATTGCTTACGGGTGTGGAATCTGCCGTGGGTAAAGGAGGGCGTAGGGTTGCCAGATTTAACGGACATTAAAATTATTAATTAATTATCTATCATTTAAGGTTAGGTACCTACATAAATCAAATCTTAAATTTGATTGATTTGATTTGATCAACAAAACTAATTTTACTTACAGTATCTTACAGTTAGGTACAAAGCGAAAATTATCGTTATTAGAATATTGCGAAAATATAATGAATGGGATATAAGAAATATTATTATTTACTCATTGTCAAATGACTGATTTTTCTTTCTAAATGGTAAAGTTTCTGAAATAAAAGCTCAGACACAAACTAAAAATCCAGTACAAATTGCGAGAACCGGTGGCCGCTCATATAAACCGGGCATCCGGAATCTCCACCCGGGTGTTGAACTGACAACGTCAACGCGGCCTGTCGGCTCCGTGTAAGCACTGGTGCATTTTATAACCTAGTTCCGTGATAAATGTAGCTGTTATTTCTCCCTATTACTAGGGAAAATTTTCTTTGCTGTTTATTTATCGTAGTTATTAAATCAGGCGGTAATTTTGAAGGATTAGAAGGATGATGGAAGTAAAAAAGGATCGCCTTAAGATCTGGATGCCATCTGTCCAAGACTGCTAAGACTGGGGCAAGCTGGAGGAGGCCTGGCCCACCAGTGGGCGAAACAGGCAGTATAAGATATTTTGACCCAGAAAGGATGAAGTTAGAGAAAAGTCGACCAAATCTTTGCCAAACGGTTTTCATACACACATGTTTTAATGTTTATAAAAAATACCTATTATAATCTCCGCAAAATTTGGGCTTTATTTCTTTCACAGATTTATAAAATGTAGATATTTAAAATTATAGTTTGATTGCAATTATTTGTGTTTGCGACAAACAGCTAATGTACGAGTATTTACATGTCAATACAGAGAATATTTGAATAAATAAATCGAAAAGCTTTATTAAAATTATGAAGTTGGAAAATCACGACAATAAACCATTCGCCCATAATAATCTGAGTATAAACCAAAAATAAAATGGTTCCTGATTGGAACGCCCTCAAAACATTTTTATTCATTAAGCTCGGTTGGGAATGGCGGTCCAACACCAGCATGTGAATGTAATCAATTTAAATTTTTGATTGGGGCTGCGTTGATCGGGCAACACTATTCATTCAGTATAACTCTCGTAGATGTAAGCACGGTTCAGTGACATCATGACAATAAAAGCCAGGAAAATGCCTATTTACTTGTAGGTATACGTAAATTGATTAAATAGGTATGATTCCTGTTTTAAAATATTTTTTGTTTGTCTACCTCACAGGTCTACCTACAGGCTATTCTAATTCAAAAGATACTATAAAATATAAATATTGCCGGATAATTCACACAGCGGCATCTAGCCCCGTGGTAAGCTCGAAGCTTGTGTTATAAAAGGATACTTAGGTAGTAGACTCAACAACAAGGGTCATAAAATTATCTCGCATTAACGCCGAAGAGGCCTTGTTTATAACATGAAGAACAGACTTCCATTGGAGACAGAGGCGCGGCGTAGAACCTTAGAGTTAAATTAGAGAGAGGTGAAGACACCATTGTAAAGAAGTTTTCACAATAGTGAAGACTCACAAACCATTGTTCACAATGGATGAAGCGGCTTATAACCCAAACAGTCTCACATACGGCGGCTTAAATGATAATATAGTCTTACGTCCTTCGAATTAATTGTAAGTCAGGATGGGGTGAAAGCTCTTACAAAATCATTCGTCCGACTTGTTGGTGTTCATCGCTGCGCTTTTTGGTTTTGAAAGTTATTATTTGCGCTATTTGACTACTAGCTAATACACATTCAGTCTAAACTCGTAGATATAATATAAGTCAAGATGTACTTAACGTATAATATTCAGTAAATTAGTGTGGGAGGCTTTATGAGGAACTAAGGCTTTGTTTGAACAAAGGTTGACGTTTAACCTATTAAATCAAACCTAGATGACATTTAGAATCTCTTCAATTGATATGGGGAGGTAGCTAAGTTTGTTGAACCGTACCTGATATTGCTTGTTTAATTATTAATTAAACCTTACAATAGATCTATTTTCTTGTTGAACCAGAAGACATTCAAATATAGAACAAACTTCAACAGAGACAAAAATTTGTAAGATCTGCAAGTATTGTTCCAGGCGTTCTGACCCCACCGCGGCTTCGCTCGCCTTATTCCCATGCTATATCACCTTTTAAACATTCCATGGGCTACTACGACTATTTTAAAACCAATAGTAGCTAAATTGGCATAGGCGTTTGAGTTATAAAATTAAAAAGAAAAGTGGCATTGAGGTATTGCTAAAAAATCTATCTTTGTAGGCTTGGTCTATTAATCAGAAATCTAGACTATATTATTTACTAGCTTCCCCCGCGAACTTCGTCTCGCCATATACTTTTATTTGCAACTATCTCCATACTGAATTTCATCCAAATCGAATTTTCAGATAGACAGACAGAGTTAATTTCGCATTTATAATTTAAAAAGTAAGGAAAGTAAGGATTTATATAGTTATTTATTTTCGTATAATTTTATCCCAACACCGGTTTACTTAGGATTCCGTCGAACCTTCGGAAACCGCAGGTGTAATTTCTGTATGCAAATCCGCGTATGAGCGACTATCGAGCGTTGTCCCACGTCAATCAACTGCTCCTGGGAAATTCGCTAAGTGTATATCGAGCCCTACCTGTCGTGTGTACTGCCAAGTTTAGTTTCAGGCGTATTCTAGTGGAAATAAATACGGCTATTTTCATTTCTAGGATTCCGCACCTCAAGAGGAAATAACGGATCGGTATACACAAACAAAGTGATCTTATAATGTGTGTCAATGGACTTTGTTGAGGAAAAACGTCGAGTTATTGGATCCAAAAATATATTTTTAAAGAATACAAGTCTACAAAAAGATTGTCCTAAAAAAGATACGGCCGCAAAATGCTACAATAATCGCGTGTTTCGTCATAGGTACTCTAGGGAAATAAAAAATTATAGAGCATTACTTAGACTTATACAGAATTATTCCGAAAATTCTAAAGTTGTCTTAAACCATAATAGTTTTATTTCAAAACCGCTAACAATGAGATAGCGTTGAGTTTTTTTATGCGGTCCGATAATCACGAGACGAATGTAGACTAAATAAGTTTTTATGGTACAAACTTAGATAGATTTAAAAATAGAACCTTTGTGCGGGATGCCGACTCGCACTTGACGTATTTATTTACTTTATAATTCTTATACATCCCGTGAGATTTCGAAGGGTAAACAGTTTTTCACGTAGGCTGTTTGTGACAAATAACTATGTAAAAAGTATAACTACGGACAAATGTTCCAACTGTAAGATTATGATCAAGATTCAATAATGAGGATTTAGTATCGAAATATTGGTAAGATGAAGAGAACAAATAATTCTGTACCACTAATTACGTATAAAAATTAAAAAAGCATAATAAATTCTTTACTATAATCATCATCATCATGGCAACCCTATGTACGTGACATTTCTGGATACGGGTCTATTATACATCTAATAAATACTTCTAGCCTTATACGCCATAACAACACACGACATAGGTAGGTAGGTACTAAGAATAGTTCAGTGGATTAGCTCTATGAAGTGGCATTGGTCATATAGCACGGAGAAAAGGTGGACGATGGGGCTAAAAAGATCACGATAAGAAACCACGGATCGGGAAACCCAGTGTCGGACGTCTTTCAACATGATGAACAGATAAAGATAAAGATAGATAGATGATCTTGTAAAGACTGCTGGTTCACGGTGGATGCAGGCTGCACCCAACTGCAAGAACTGGATTTCTTAAGGTCTTGTGTCCAGCAGTGGACGCCCAACGTCTGAAATGGTGATGATGAGATTATCATCTATGATCAACAAAGATTAGTTAAGTAAGATATGGATAATAAGCAAGACATGTAGATGAAGACGATTCTCCTAATCCACAATCACTTACCGAGTGATATAGTGATAATTGATACAATTTACGTAATGGCTGTTTAATATTGATGGTCGTTATGTGTATGGGTTGTAGGCAGTCAATCTACTGGATTTCTGGGTATTAGTGACATACGCTAATTGCCGAGGTAATGTTTGAAGAGCGTAAATTATGTTTCGGGAAAATGTATCTTAAGCACAAAACGATTAACTATTGAGATTTCTCAAATTTGGTTTATGAAATCCCAAAGATGCAGCAAGTTTTGAACCTAAACTCGTCATACTTTACCTACGTGCATTTTTCTTTCGTGTCTAATTTTAAATTTATCTAATTATAATTTTGTGACATCTATGTTTCGTGTATTATATATTCTTTGAAGTTTTCTAAACACATTTTCAATAGTTTCAGCATCATATCAGTTTATTCGTCGTCGTTAAACTTTAGTGCTTTGCAAAATGAGTTTATCCTATCTCATATATTTTCCACTAGCTGCCCCCGCGAACTTCGTCTCGCCATATACTTTTACAGAGTGTCCCCCCCCCTCTAATTTCTAAAATAAGAGGATGATAAGGCTAATAAAAATACATAATGTACATGAGCACAAAAACTACCAACGAAAATTGGTTTGAACGAAATCTATCTAATAGTTTTTTTATAATACGTCATAAACTATTTCATATAAACAATTGCTGCGGAAGCCTACATGGGCGAGTCCGACTCGCACTTGGCCACTTTTTATTTACTATCATAAAAGTGAATCAATCTTAAACGATAGCCATTCGGTTAAAGACTTTATTTTAGTAGGTACTGACTGAGTCCCCATACCAAAGCATGATGCCTTACCGAACGGGCTGGTTTATTTCGGTACTTACATTTTTAAACTCTGATATCTTTCGAATGGAATGTCCGAATTGAATAATTTAAAAAGTTTTATAGAGATATTGAAATATATGTAATTACAATGTAATTTATTTTCATAATTTTTTATTTGTAAATACAAATATAGAGCTTTTCCTAGCGGCGGCATTTAAATTAATTATATTGAAAATTAAAACACTTATTGTGACATAACTGTAATAGATAGATATATGCTGTCGCGACATTTTTTGTAGGTATTCATGTGTTCTACAAAATTGTAGTACATTGTATATTTCTAAAATGAATACTTTTCGCAGCGCATGCGATATAAGGATTTTTTTTTACATCTTGGGTTACATATTTGGGTTTTCCGTACGGATCCCTACTTTATTTGAAAATGTAATATAGCCTATAACCTTCCTCGATAAATGGACTATCCAACACTGAAAGAATTTTTTAAATCGGACCAGCGGTTCCTGAGATTAGCGCGTTCAAACAAACAAACAAACAAACAATCAAACTCTTCCGCTTTATAATATTAGTATAGATAAAAATCCAGTAAAACATGACAGAGTGGTTTGCTCCGAGCCCGTCAACATTTTGAGTTACCGTCTGATTTCCCGTGAGAGACTCGCTTAGATTTTAATGGATGCTCCGAATAAAGCTGTGGTCTCGTTTTAAAAAGGCTTATCGGGGCTTTAGTTTCCTTAAGTTGCTCCAGATGTTTGAAGAACGCTTTATCGTTTCATGTTGCTCCTTATTTATTTCCTGTTTGTCCAACGAACGTGGGGTGGTATGACTATGGGGTGGTAAGTGGTATAACTATGGCTTTTACGGGTGGTTTTTTCAAATGCTACGTCACATTCAAACCAAACTTAAATGCTACTGGAAAAGATACAGACAAAAAAAGAAATAATGTATTGTCAAGTTGCGTTATCTATATATATAAAAGAAAGTCGTGTTAGTGCCTGAACTTATAACTCGAGAACGGCTGAACGGATTTGCCTGAAAGTTGGCAGGGGGGTAGTTTAGAGCCAGGAGAAGGACATAGGGTACTTTTAACTTTTTTTTTTTTTTTTTCAAATCTAATATAATGCGGGCGAAGCCGCGGGCGGAAAGCTAGTTTATTTATAAAAAAAGTAAGATATTAAATTTTAAAAGTTTCTGCAAACGAGTGCTAATCACATTATGGCTAAAATGGGTTTGGTTATAAAAATATTTACACTGGACAAAGAGAGTAAAGAGACAAAACTATAATCGGCTTTATAAATTAATGTTCTCAGTCTATCGGAATCTGTAAATAGAATTATTTAGATCAAAATATTGTAGGTAGGTACATAGTTTGCTTGATGTCTAAATCCTGAAATTTGTTTAGTAGTTCTGAGTTCTGAATGCTGATGATTATGTTGAAAGAAATTATGAAGACACCTCCGTTTACGTTCATATATTACAAGTTCTTTGTTTGTTATTAATGTTTTCCTTGTTCGTAAATTAGTTTGCAAGTTAGCTGTGCAGCACAATATAACGATTTATATTATGCAAAGTGAATTTCTCAAACTAGTTCATAATCTTTGAAACTGCCTGCGACGTGGTGTTACCCAGTTATTACGAGAGTTTCTTGTAGAAAACGTGCTGTTACGCTCAT
The DNA here is from genome assembly GCA_963691955.1 of Chloroclystis v-ata. NCBI lineage: Eukaryota > Metazoa > Arthropoda > Insecta > Lepidoptera > Geometridae > Chloroclystis > Chloroclystis v-ata. Next base: position 12,543,050 of record OY829904.1, on the reverse strand, counting down.
ACCATAAACTATATGTCATGTTTGTTTGTCTGAGCAAATAATGCTGTACAGATTAAAGCTTTGCTCCGCTGTTGAAATACCATTTATATGTTGACAATTTTGATAAAGTTAATGTATTCAACTATATGAAAATAGTAAAGCTATTGTTGTATGTATAAAAAGAAAATTATAAATATTCCTTTTTATAACTGTCTTTAACGATATACCTTGGCAATAAAAAACTTCATAATCACGTCTATTTACGTTCCTGGAAGTGGGAATAGACGTGATTATTGCACTGGGACTTCTATCTTGACGAGAGAGATGAGTTAATTCACCACGCTGGCCAAGTGCGGGTTGGCATCAAAAATACAAAACTAAAATAAAGGAATTAATAATCCTAATAAATAAACGAATTCATAAATCCTAATAATACCGTGTAATACGAAGAATAAACAGAGTTTTGGCGTTTGCCCAGCAATGGGACAGCGTAGGCTGACTAAAAAAACTAACAAGACCGATGCTAAGAATAGTGCCACCCTACATCTTTTTGAGAATATCGTCACTAGTGTCTGTATATACCTACACACATTACATTAATAGTTGTAGATGTAAATCATACAATTCAAGTGTAAAAACCCACTAGATTTTAACGATAATCTCTACTATTCGAGTTAAATCGAGCATATAACCAAAATTCAATTTGACAATTATAATGAAAGTAGCGGTTTGGACTGGCAATAATCCTATCTCGACGGTAATATAAGAGAGAATAAATACAGCCTATCACAGGCCATTAAAATCTAAGATATTGCAGGGATCTGCAATATTTGCTAGATATGGAATCTTATTTGAAGAAATATAAAGTTTTGAATTTGCATTTTTACTTTTTGCATGTTAAGGTGATTACATTTTAGGGATCCACATAAATGTGTTGCACAGAGCATGCTTTCACAGGTCCTTGTATTAGAAAACTATAATTGTGTAAGCGAAAACAGGCTGTTGATCGAAATTGATGTAACTATAATTTAGGTTATATTATAATCGATATAAAAAACTGAATCTTTATAAATTGTAAAGCCTAACAATTTCCAGCATAATAGGTATTGTATCCTTGTAATACAAAATAATAAACACTGAGACACGCTAAAAGGAAAAATTCAAGATGTTTATTTTCACACAATCACTTCGAAGCCAATAAATCCAAATAAATTATTTTCAGATGGAGTTATAGTAAATTCAATCTGAAAATAATTTATTTTTCGATAAACGAGAAAACCACGAATTTTAATAGATTCAAATATGGTTAAATGGAGAAACATTTATAAGAGAATGACGCAGAGACTAGACGAGTACTAAATGTAATTTTTCAACTTTTCTCAGACCATGACGCTGCTGTTTTTTAATTTAACCGTTTTCGTCGGTTTTGTTTTTGTCATGAGCACTATCGGTTTAGATAGATCGGTTAGTCTAGACATGTTGTCGCCCTCAAATTATGTTAGATTTATGGGTTTGATTTCGCCATGGTTTTATGTGTGATGCTATTGCAACCTATGGATTGGAAAGTACATAGGTACTTTAGAAATTTTAGCACAAATATAAAAATAATTTTCGTATTCTGAACAAGATTTTGCAGACATCCTTAGGTTCATCAATTTTTTTTAAACCGAATAAATTTGGCATAAAGAATTATGATGAGGTTCTAACACGAAAATTTAGAATGTAAGTACGACCATATACTAGATTCTGACTTACAAACTACCGCCAATGATCACTGATTAGGGTCTGCTGACGTTTCAATTGACGCAGAGCTAATTCTAGAAGCTTCGCCGTGCGAATGAAACGTAATTAGTCGTGGGTGAGTGACACCCGCACACCGTGCGGATAGACCCGGCTACCGGACACAATGGACAACGTACACTCTCATAGCAGGCGATATGCAACAAACAACAAGAGAAAACATAAATAAAAAAAGATATATTTTACAATGTGTTCATGATTTAGAGAGAATCCTAAGAACATATCTTGAGAGGATAGATCCCATCTTACAACAAGCTAAGCAAAAGGCCTTGCCTAGTTACGGAATGTGTATAAAAATCTATAGGTATCTAATTTAAATTTGGAATTATATTGGAAAGACCTCATACTCTGAGCGTGAGCATACATGCTCAGTACCTAGTGTGTTGTTATGATGATGATGAAGAGTCTATTTAACTCACAAAGGGTTGAATAAATCCTCGATTCACATTGGTAACCCAGCACAGTATCACATAGCCCTTTGAGTTGAGTTTACGAGGTTAGGTAGAAGAACTTATGTAAATTTAGTTGAGAAAAACCCGAAACAAATCCCGGTCTAAGTGTTTTTCTTGTATAATACAATCATTTATGCCGGGTTAGAATGCGGAAACATTTTGGTTTTCAGGTAAGCCCGCGATACAATAAGTCTACAATAGTCCTTCAATACTTCGTACCTAATGTGCAAAAAAAAACCGTGTCATCAGTTAATATTTTGATGCTGATCGAAGTCCGACGCTGCGCTTGACAGTCTCCATTCATAAACTTTAATCATTAATTAGAGTTAGGCCATGACGCATAAACCATCCCAGATCATTACTAGAGTAAGACCTAAATAACTAACGCACTGTACCTACTCTCCGTTTGTATTGATCTTACAGGGTTCAAGTTACACCAACAATATACTGGACAGTACAAGAAAGAAACAGATATAATAGCAGTGACACCATGTTTTATGTTGCAACTTTCTCATAGTCTTTTCTTTCTCTTTCAGCCTTTCAAGAAGTAATTCTGTCCTCACACCGTTGACAAAACTACATTCATAGTTTAATCCAACTTGCGCTACCATTTATCAGTTTACAAGGCTCCTGTGATGTTATATTCAGGTTTAATAACGACTAATCATGACCCACGGCGCAAATTGCTCGCTTTTGTCTGTCAGGGGGATTTTGGCATGCGCCGTCACTCGATGCATATGCATCTGTGAACTGTCAGATGGCCAGTTTGTACCTCTGCTGTAATGACAGGATACAGGGTGGTCCGGACCTGTCAAAACTGACAGTTCAAGCTCATACTCCAGATGTTTACCACCGTACCTATAGAGATTCTATTTAAAATTGCCTATTCTTCACATTTTATAAAACAAAGTCGCTGTAGTTGTCTCTATGCTTCAATTTGATTTTGTTTTAGTTTCTCGGTTTCAGGCAAGTTGTGTGAATTTAGAGACTTACTTTAAAGTTTAAGAAGTTCTAATGATAGACAACGAGGTCTAAGTAAACTTAAAACTATGCTGTGCTCATATAAACATAATGTATAATCACTATAATACAATTTTATGTGTTATTATCGTTTTCCATTTACATTCAACCTTCAAAACTACCTATCTGTATGGATGAAATGTAAGAACTTCATTGTAAGTATTAAACTTGGTTTTTACACTCCCCAATTTTGGGACACCTTGCATGATGACATAGCTAGCAACTGGGCATTGGTAGCCCACTTGGTGCTTCTCATAGGAGTGACATATAAATTAGTAATCATTAGTGTATTATATTATTTCTCATCTATTAATATGTATTATATTATGTATACTTACATTATGTATTATTTTACATTATGTATTATATTACATTACGTATTATACTGAGTAGTACACCCGTCAATTTTTTATTTCTTTGCTCTCTTTCCATCCAAAGGTTGCCTGGAAGAGATCGCTCTTTAGCGATAAGGCCGCCCATTGTACTTGATTCTTTTTGTTGTTTTTTGTATTTTTTATTTATTTGGTGTACAATAAAGAGTTTTTTGATTTGATTTGATTTGATTTGACATTATTTCAGGGCGCGTTCTGTGGATAAGGCCTGTTACATAATATCCAGGTAATGTTCGGAATAAGGTAATTTCAAGAGTCGTTCGTCAACTCGCTCCAAAAATTTTGTCCCAACTGCTTACTAATACTTACTTACATACTTACTAAAATTATTTGATCCTAGAATCCGCTTGTTTCGATGACTGTAATCGTCACATAGATTCAATGGAAACAAAGGATGGTGCGAGTTGCAGAACGAAAATAATATTTAATTTACGATTCGTCAACTCGCTCCAGTTAGGACAAAATTTTTGGAGCGAGTTGACGAACGACTCAATTTCAACATGTCATTAATCAAACTAAGTGATAAGATAAGCCAATGTTAGAGGTTCACATTTTGTCATTCGGGTTTCGGGGTTTGGACAACGCATTTATGACAATAGCATCGCATGCACAAATGGTTATTTCATATAAAACAAAGTCGATGCCGCTATCTGTTTGCCCCTATCTATTCTTTAATAATTAAAACTACGCACAGATTTTTATGCTGTTTTTTCAAAAGGTTTATATGAATAGGTAGATACATCACATTGTATTTAAACCGCAAATGATGATAACCCCATAACAATTCTATGGTTTCTTTCACATTTAACATCTATTTATCTTGTTTTCGGCATAAAAGATTAAAATTTAATTAAAAAACTGGTAATAATGAAATCTGGTACAGACACACGAAAATAAATCAACTACTATGGATACGGAGACGCGTCGCTCGCTCGGTTCAATTATGCGATCGCGGGATGATAGAACAAAATATTGCAATTTTTATCCAAAGCCAACAAAACACCGTTCCGTATTTTTAAAAGTCCGTATATTTTTTATCCGCATCTTTTGTGCAGAATGAGTTTCACATGCGCCGATTCTATGCAATTACTACAATACACTCCCGCATAAAACTAGGAAAGTAGTGTTGTTTCGTGCAAAACAATGGATTTGCATTACAAAAGCTCTCGCGCATCGTAATGAACGTTAATTGTTAAAATCCACAAGAAGCTCGGAATACGCAAGAACTTACAAACAGTTAATTACATTAAATACACACGTTCTTTCGGCTCTGACCTAATTACATGTTTTTATTAGAACGTGCTACACAAATGTATGCATTATTTATTTTGCTGTGTTGTGATCTTGCTTAATAGGACTATACTATATGGAATATAATGGACTAACTCGCACTTGGCCCGCGATTTGAATTAAGGCCCAATCGCTCTCGTCAAGAGAGAATTTCCCGTTTCCTAAACATGCTTTGTAGGCCGGGATCCGTAGTACATGAAAATCAAGTGATTACTAACAAGCTAATTTTTGGTGAGTAGCTTCGTTTCGATGAGACGACTAAAAGTATCCTATACCCAAATCTCGATTGTGGTAGCTAACAGAGATATCAAGGATTAAAAAAATCAAGGATGTAAAACCGGGATAACGGACCACGAAATTTGTCGGACAATATGTCCGTTCGATTTTATATATATTAATTAAGTATACAACAAAAAATCAGCTGGTTAGTAATCATAGTAATCATTTAAATTGACCTCGTTTTCGATACATTTTCGAAATGGCGGACTCTTTGATCAAACCATAGGTTTTGTAGGACAAACATGTTTTTATATAATTTAGATGATTATCTTGAGATATAGCATATTGTCCTACAAATTTCGTGGTCCGTTATCCCAGTTTTACATCCTTGATTTTTTTAATCCTTGATATCTCTGTTAGCTACCACAATCGAGATTTGGGTATAGGATATTTTTAGTCGTCTCATCGTAACGAAGCTACTCACCAAAAATTAGCTTGTTAGTAATCACTTGATTTTCATGTACTACGGATCCCTGACTATTGTAGCTTTGGCATTATTTTGAGTTACACGTCATAAAAGTATGTAGTATAATGCAGTTTGTTCGTTATTCATAACGCAAAAAAATTAAATAAGTAATGAATGTTTTTCTATTATAATAAATTGTTTACCATTCTGCCTTTAAATTCAACAGTTAAATTAAACATTTTTTAATTAAGTTACAAGTTTGAGATCAATTTACTGAATTTATTTCAATACAATCCAAGATCAAATAACATTAGCCAAACCCGGTAATTAAAATGGGCCATCAATGAATAGTCTTTTTAATTATTTTTCCTAGTGTTTTACGATCATCGCTCTCTTGGGGGTGATGAGAAAGAAAAACGTCTTTCAATGACCATTTCGGAGCTCACTTCTAAATCAGATGGTCAAATATTTGTTTTCCTTGAAGCCACAATTAACTACTACGAATGTCTCCAAATATGTACTGTTGTGTAAATTGAAATCATTTTGAAAGAAAATAAAACTGTTTGAGATTATGAGGGATCGATTTAACGGCTATTTCATGTAAATGCAACTCGTTATCATCATTAACGACCTCTCTGTGGCGTAGTAGGCAAAGGTCTGCGACGCAGATGGCTGCGGGTTTGTTTCTGCACTCGAAATAAAAATGTGTACGAACTGCAGGTATGAATTCTAGGTGTTCTATAAGTATAGTTCTTCAAATATCTATATATTTAGATTGTTGATATATCTATTCTTTAATTATAAGTATATCATTATTTTTATATATACCAAGTAGAATATATAGATTTTATTTGGTACAAACTTGCGCGAGTTTATGTTGGCAGTTTTATCCAGATTTAAATATCAATCTCCTAAAATGTCAGTATTCAATTCACAGCGATATTTCGTTTCTCATCCCATACAAATTCACGACGGTCTATTAACTTCCCGCCAAAAGCAACTCTAAGGGTGGCATGCGCGCCATTTCCGAAACAGAATTTACAATACTTTCCACAACGCCAAAATCCAAGAATCAAATCAAACTTACAAATTTTGCCCCGAGAGACGGCGCTCCCAGATTCATCTTTTCAATGCTTTTCAGAAGCTCAAATCGTGTTTAGTATTTTTACGGTTACTCTAAAATTCTCGGGTTGGAAAGAGTTGGAAGTATTGAATTTTATAAGTTAGACTTATGAACGTGGTTGCTTTCAAATAAAATGCAGTTGAAATAATACTGAAGTCGCGAATAAAATAAAGTTTTATGGTAAAAACAAAAATGTGAAAACTGATGCTGATAAAACTTTGTTTGACATTTGTGGCGCTGCGGGTCTGCCTGCGACGCAAGAGGTTGCGCGTTCGATTTCCGCCTCGTTATAAAAAATTCTACGATCTGCAAAAAATTGTTTTGAGTGTGTTATATATGTGTTAAAAAAATATCTATATAATTATCTATTAATTATATTATGTATATTAAGTATATCAGAAATCAAACACCCGTCTCACAAGCTTCGAGATTAGGTACCACAGGGCTAGATGTTGCCAAATAATAATTCACAATAAGTTACACATATAATACCAAACCCGTACAATTTCATCAGCTAATCGAAGTATGGCGTCGTACTAATTAGTTCGCTGTTTGCGTTTAGTTTAATTATCGAGTTTTGGTTTATTACTGCAGTTAGTAGTTGCAACTGGATTATTGCAATAACGTAGCTTTATGGGAATAACCGCGGTAAAGAGAGTACGTGGAACTAAACAACATCATATCATAACTATATATTACGCAAAATAGAGTGACAGTTTATCTATTTTATAATAAACCGCCAACAGCTTCGCTTGCTTTTTTTTCATAAAATATAAGCCTATAACCTTCCTCGATAAACGGGCTATCCAACACTGAAAGAATTTTTTAAATCGGACCAGCGGTTCCTGAGATTAGCGCGTTCAAACAAACAAACAAACAATCAAACTCTTCAGCTTTATAATATTAGTAAGATAAGATAATTTATAAAAACTATTTATTACTCCAGATCTTTCTAATAGCAAGAAGAATGATCATTAGTAGTATTAGGTAGTAGCCTAGAACTCAAAGTGAAAGCCAAGAACTGTATTTCCATAGAAACACAATGATTTACATGGACACGTCAGAAAAACTTATGACTCGATTCCCGCCTCGGAACAAAATTAGTACGCTCTGCAGATATTTGTCCGGGTGTCTGGGTGTCCGATATGTTTGTTAAAAAAAGATGTACTTATAGTACCTATATTAAGTTTATCAGAAATCTAGCACCCGTAATACAATCTTCGAGCTTACCACGGGGCCTAGATGTTGCTGTTTGAATTGTCCAGCAATATATTTTCAAAACTAAATAAATTTTATTTAAACTTTATTATTACATAATATTATTTATATTATTACATAACATAATAGTTCTGCCAATAAACAATTTAAATATGAATGAGTCATCAACTTATCGCTCTGGAAGTCCTCACGTGAATGTTGAAAGTTGGAAGTCATTTCGGTCCTGGGCGAGGTGTGTACTTGTGTCCAGTCTTGCGAACTTCTTAACAAGTCAGAATAAGTTAACCTCCAGCTCTGAAGCGTAGGGTTGCCAGAAAACAAAAAATAAATAAATATTGCTGGAAAATTCATACAACATCTAGGCCCCGAAAAATATTGGCAATATTTTATTTATTTATTTAATATATAAAAAACTATGCTACTTTTCGTAATTTTATAACTTAAGAACGGCTGGGCCGATTTAGGTGCTTATGATTTAAAATAGTCGTATTGTAGTAGCTCAGGAAATAAATAAATATTGCTGGAAAATTCATACAACATCTAGGCCCCGAAAAATATTGGCAATATTTTATTTATTTATTTAATATATAAAAAACTATGCTACTTTTCGTAATTTTATAACTTAAGAACGGCTGGGCCGATTTAGGTGCTTATGATTTAAAATAGTCGTATTGTAGTAGCTCAGGAAAGATAAAAAAGGTGAGGAAATGGGAATAAAGCGGGCAAAGCCGCGGGTATCTTTGTGAATCTGTGAGTAAATCAAGAAATTTTGATTTGCGTGTTGAGTGGAGCATAATATGGGTTGTTTCTTGCTTTACGTAACAACTTTCCAAAAAATAGGCTTAGCACACAACATTTCAAAAATCTTACCATTCATTTAATTTCCTACCATTTCTTTCGTCCATATGGCAACCCTAATGTGGACGCGACGGAAACGGAACTCTCACGACTTCCGGAATTAAATACATCGCACGCCATGTGCAAGGCGGCGGATATTAACACGTGCACTACGTACTTCATACATACAAATTACGAGTAAAATTACTCTGTATATTACAATTTTGAGTTAACATCAGTTTTCTTAATAACCGTAACTGCTTTATCCATATAGCACCGAGAGCTTATAGCCGTTGGGGCCGGAAAAATCTGTAATGGAGATGACGGATCTGAAGATGCATCGTCGGACGTCCTCCAACAACGACGGACGATATTGTGAAAGCTGTTGCTTCGCGGTAGATACAAGCTGCGTCCGACCGCATAACTATGTCCAGCTGTGGACGTCCGACGGCTGAAATGATGATGATGATTAGCCGTTCTGCGATCTCCTTTCAAGAACTCTTCGTCCCCAACGGCCGTGCAACAATTACACATCAATAAACAATGAATTTCGCGACAGTTACGGAAGACGTAAATAGTTTATTTATTAGACAATAGTAATAACACAGATTTACGGTCCGGGGCGAGCATAAATCATTTGAATAATTTCGCTATTACAGGCAGGTTGCTACTATTAGTCATTCCTGGATTAGTAATTAACAATAACAAATGGTAGTTTGTCTACTGAGATATTGTTTAGATCTGTGATTGTTTGTTTATTGACTACTGTATTAAAATGTGTAGGCAACGGCTGTCGTACGGTGCTGGCCTAAGAATAGTACTACACTCTCTTAACGAGGGTGTCGTCAAACCTTCTAAGCCGTTTTCATAGTAAGTGTCGTTCTGAGTTATTATTTATAGATTATTATTACGAATTTCCTGAAAAGCTTAGAGTTCTTCTGAGGAGACTATCCGTTGGACGTAGGTAAGTAATATACTTTCTGAGATATTAGCTTTCACTTTTGTTGTGTATCCGTCGAAATTTAATCTATCAGGTCTGTAGAAATATTTTTTTAAATAATTCTAGGACTATGTAAAAATATTTCACAACCATTTTGTGCTCTATATATACGTATTTTTCCATTGAAACAGAACATTGCAGTTTTTCAATTACAAAACAACTCTTTTTTAGTTTTTTTCGCTACATAGTGTATTAAATTTATGTGTTTATAAAGATTTGGATAAAGTTAAAAATGTACGGGGACTGTCGATAACATTACGACCCGCCCTGGCTTCGCTTTGGGTACCTATTTAAAAAAACGTAAGTATCATAATCCGTTGAAGTATAAGTAGGGATGGTCAGACAGCGACAGCGACTGATAAACAACATTAATTTATACATCATGTTCTAAAATTAGATCCATCATTTCTGCATAATCGACCTAACTCTAATGAGGGTTTCCTCACGATGTTTTCTTTACCGCTAATTAATGCACGTGCTAAGAACATTATTTTATTACATGACGTTCAAAATCCAAATCGAGTATCCAAACTATGCCAACTAAGCTATTTGAAGATATAATTCGAAGATAACACGCTGATCTAAACCCTTGTTATACCACAGCAATGAATCGATGAAAATGATTAATGAATTTGCTATCATTATCATTAATCGCACATAAATTGTTCACATTATCTTAATTACAAAAGCTACCGCTACAAATAAGCGGCATGTAATTTGGCATAGACTAGGGATTAAAACATCAGTGTTAAATTGTCTATGGAATATGGTTACACATCGTATATTCTAATAATATAATAAACTCGAAGTTTATGAGTATGTACGACATGTAAGTACGTATAGGTTTTTGTTTCACTTTCTCATGAACCACTCACTCCACTCAAGAACTTTTCGGCCACATTTGCCATCCGTTCACCTAGCTAAATGGCCAGCCCATTGCCACTTCAAAGAGCTAATTGGCTAAACTATGTCGGTGATCCTCGTTCTCATACGTTCTCTGTTGCAATTGTTCTGTTCTAAATACTCCTAAATATATTTACTTATTTTCGTTGCTAGAAAATGCCGCGCACTGTACGGTCATTTTAATGACATTTCAGCGGGGGTCATCGCTCATTCCCTAATTAATAATGGAGCAACGAAGCTCACATGATTTTGGCAATGTGGGATTAAAATGCCTTTAAAACCGTAATGTTTTTTTATTATTACCTACTGTAACGTTTTAATAAAAGTTGAATGTATTATGATTGATATTTTAAGTAAGCATTGAGCGGTCTTTGAATGCTGGTTTTCCTGTAATAATAAGTACTGACTGCATAGATGTCGCATAAATCATCAGCCCTATTTACGTTCCCACTGCTGAGACACAAGGACCTCTCTCTTGATGAGAGTGCACTGATGCATAACTTCACCACGCTGCCCAAGTGCGGTTGGTAAATGACAAATGTATTTAAAACTTTTCAAAGTTATCAGGACATGCCGGTTTCCTCACGATGTTTGCCTTCACTGTTAGAGGGCATGTTTTAAAAGCGCACTTAAATTTATCAAAAAGAATAAATCTATGAACCTAGTTGAAGGGAGAAAATTTATCAAACAAATCCTATAAAATTGAACTCTTTTGCCATTTCGCCTTCGGAAGAATAAACATTTTATAATCACTTAAAGGTTGTTCGTCTGTTTTCAAGAGCTTTGTGAATACAGGCTTCTACTTTCGAATCTATCTACTTTTATCTATATAATAAGAAAGTGTTAGTAACACAGAATCGATAGGCTTATTTTAGATAAATAATTTCGTTTTTTTACTAAATTAAACATAGGTAAATAACAAAATAAACTAGAAACGGTGTAATATAAAACGAGCTATGTACAGGTATTTATGACCTAACCTAACCCAACTAACTTATGTAACATACATATGGACAGACAGACATTTGAGTGATTTTGGGTAACTTTTGACGATGGAACCCAAAAAATAAACGAGCGGACCTATAAGAAACTCACGAGAAAACTTATTCGATTTCGAAACTTTGGAAAACACACTTACTACGTCACTTGGAAAATATGTATTGAGTTCTTTTATTTACAATTTGTGTCGTATTTTTGTCGTTCGGCTTTAGCGCGCATAAACTCTTTGGTTTCAATCTCTCTGGCTCTGGGTATTTTGAATAGATGGAGTGGCGGCCGTTGGGAAATCTCTGTTTGGAATTGTTTCAAAATAGCTCATTTTAAAGTTGGCACCCTGGGACGGGATTAGAGTTACACTCATGTTCTGTCATCGAAATATGGAGGTCCTGCTCTCAGTATGTCATTCAGTATCGCCGCCCGCGGATTTGTCCATGTTGTAATGGAATTTTTACGGGGGTAAAATTTGGATTTGAATTATTCTGATCTAATAATAGTGAACTTCACTAGAATCCATTAGTTTATTTAACAGTTTCTCTGTGAAAGCATAACGAACATACATCCATTAATTTATAATGGGTTAAAGAAGGCTTTAAATTTACGTACTTTAAAACAAAATAATTTACCTTAATTTTACTTTAATTAATTTAAAGGTTTGTTATAAAAAATAAAATTCACGTTATATTTATTGTTCAATAACGCAGACACAAGTGGACCAAATTACAAGACCAAGCATTGTGTTTCAAACCTTTCAAATGAAAATAGTTTCCCAAGAAGCCTTGAGACTATAGTCACACGACGGCAAAAACTTTAGACAACACAGAACCAAATTACGAGACCAAAAGCAAACCAACAGCATTACATTCCCAAACCTTTCGAATGAAAATAGTTTCCCAAGAAGTCTTAAGACCATAGACACACGTCGGCAAACTCGCTGTCCGAAGTATGCCACGGGCGGTGTCGGACTGCAATAATGCGGACGTGACTGCAGTGTTGGCAACACTGAGCCCAAATGATACTGCCTTCGCGCGTTATGTGTGGGTTTTGTTTGAACTTGATAGTAATGAATAAATAAGATTAAACTTCTAGAAAGAAAAAAATATTGAATCCATGTACTTAAAGTTACAAAATTAACGTACTTTTTAGGATATGAGTGCTAGTTAGAAACTGTGACCCAGCAAACTATATAAAATACTTTACAAAGGCATATACTATATCTTATAAAAACCAACTACGGTTTTTCTCTATAGTTGTGGGAGTTAAGATACGAAATAAGGACACATGGCCATTGGTTCGCAAAGTTTTCATAGACCGTGGATTGGTGAAAGTAGAAGGAGGTACAGAGATTTAATTAAAGATTTATACTTAAATTAAAGAATTACTGACCTGAAAAAAAAGACCTGGAAATTCTGAAGAACCTGGCGCCGCGTAACATCACATGTATAAATAATAGCTTCTGTATAATATAAACAAAGTGGTAAAATAATATCCTCACCTCCTTTCACAAAGTTAAATTCTAAATTTAATTTATGAGTATTCCTATTTCAACTTTTTGGATCCAAGGCACAACAAACGTCTGTCTGTCAAAAAGTTACTTTGTGTTTCAAAACGTAATGTTATGTATGAAGCGTCATGATAACTTGCCATGTCTAAACTCTAAACAATATTAGTCAGGGATCCGTAGTACATGCAAATCAAGTGATTACTAACAAGCTAATTTTTGGTGAGTAGCTTCGTTTCGATGAGACGTCCAAAGATATCCTATACCCAACTCTCGATTGTGGTAGCTAACAGATTGTCCGACAAATTTCGTGGTCCGTTATCCCGATTTTACATCCTTGATTTTTTTAATCCTTGATATCTCTGTTAGCTACCACAATCGAGATTTGGGTATAGGATATTTTTAGTCGTCTCATCGAAACGAAGCTACTCACCAAAAATTAGCTTGTTAGTAATCACTTGATTTCCATGTACTACGGATCCCGGCCTATATGTTATTTCAAATAACAACGAAATTCTTGAAACAGGTGCTGTTTTCATATTATATTATCAAATAAGTAACCGTGGAATAAGTTAATAAAGATTAAAATTTGATATTTTTACAGAGAATTCGGTTTTTCAGAATATGAGAAATGGTTCTGCGTCGTGCTTCCCTTTGGTTTCAAACAAAAAAAGTAATACATAGTAAACAATACACCTCTTTTAACATTTTCACTGCTGGGACACCTTTTCACGAAAGACATTAGGCCTTAATTCTCCACCTGCTGCTACCCAAGTGTGGGTTAGTGAATATCACATATCCTTCAAACCCTTCAAAGTTCTCAGAACATACCGGTTTGCTCACGGTGTTTGCCATCAACACCTTCTTAGCGCAAATACCTTTTTAAAGAAAAAAAAGTCAAGAGGTGCGCGGCGAGGTTTGAACCCACCACCTTCGGAATGGAAGTCAATTATGCTCCCTTACTCAACTACACTTGGTTAGCCAACCATTAGATACATTGTTTATTAGTTGTGACATAAAATACACAAATTTCCGATAAACGTACAACAAATTGAAACTGAACAAAGTTGCGAGCGAACTCAAGTTTCCTTGGTAATGATGTTGCAGGGTGAGATGAGAACTTTGCCCCGAACCTCTAGTGTTGTATTATCTGTGCTGACGTGTTTTAATTGATCATCATCACTATAGCAACCCATTCTATACTTCTTATTTAAAAAAAGAACAATCTTTTTCCATCAGTGAACGCAATTAGGGTATGGTATTATAATAACTACCAATTCTTTAGCTGACACAGTCATACAAAATCTTAATAATAGTGTTCCAGATGTACATTTTATATCTAGGTAAGTATCATCAAAGACAAAAGTTACCTAGAAATTTAAAAATACCCCATTGTTATGAACTAAAAAAGCCAACTAAAATAGCGAACTTCTCTGTTTTCATAAAGCTTTCTTTACAGGTGTAGTGTTTCCACATTGTACTAAGTATTTACCTCCAGTCCTTAGTATTTTGTGCTTATTTTAATTTAAATTCCTGTGTTTCTAGCACAGCGTGGTACAGACGGCTGTGTAGTAATTTGAGCTTACTTAACGGGGGTACAACAAAATTGTTTGCATTATTTTGCATATTTCGTGAAACTATACGTTTGAATAAAATAGCTCAGATGTTCGCGGAAATATAGGAATGTTAATTTAAAATTAATTTCTTGAGATGCACTCTATTTATCCATGTATAATCGAATTACGAGTGTAAAAGCCTGTTTTTACCCCGTGAGCTTTATTAACCTTTTATTTCAGAAATAACTGGTTATCCGTCAGATTTGTATAAATATTATACAAATGGATCATTATTATGACGATTATTGGTTATAAATATAAAATTAATCTAGAAACCATTATTTAAAATGTATTTTATTTCAGGTTATTGATACAATCTGCAAAATTTAAACCGCAATAATAAAATGGGACTCAGTAAATAATATAATAAATTTACATTAAATATATACAGCAATATATTAACAAATATGCTCGACGAAAGAAAGATTTAAGCGTCGAGTTAATAATTCCCAGAAATGGCTGGCTCATTACGCAACAGCTTTTTAAAAGAACGTCGTCAGTAAATGTAAAAGTACTGATATGATCCAATTAAGGACAATAAGCGAGTATTCGTACTCTTAACGTTCGTAGCCGTACATCAGTGAGGAAAAGCTGTGGCACACTGAGTTTTAGACTTTAATAATATTACACTAACGATTTTATAAATTAAAACACACACGCTGCATTGACTTGATCTATTTGTATGCCAAATGACTCGGTCAAGAGTGTGATACTATTATTTCTAAGATGACCTTGTAAACCTTAACCATATGTACTTGTTGCAAATAAATGTTTTGAATTTGAATTTATTGTACCCGTAAATGCAGTAAAAAACCCTCAAATTTATTGCAAACACATGATCCATATTACAAATATACATACCTACTGATTTAAGGCAATTTATGAATACAAATACAATAGGTACAATAACAGAGTAACAACATATGAATATAGCCCGTTTATATTATTTACCTGTTATGAAGTAGGTATTTTTAAGTTGTTCTTAGGCTCCACCACAGATCATGACCTGTGGGCTCCACACGGCGTACAGAAACCTAGTATGTATGTAAGTTACTATTACGAATTCATACTAAAACTAATGAAAACTTCCCAATATGTTGCCACCCTAAGGCTCGCATTACACCCCTGCTCAAGATTTCCTGAAAGTGGCGATATTAAAAATAATACACCACCCGTCGCGCGGTGATTACCCAATTTTGAGTAAAAGGAGATTTTTACCCGAATAAAGCCTTTTTAGAAAGGAGCGATATCCTGAAAGTGGCCGTAATACGCGAAAATACAGTGGAGATATTTAGCTAATGTTCAATAATCACACCTAACTGGAAATGCTGACATTTATTTTATTTTTGGCTAATAATACTTTATTTTTAGCCTGATAAGAGTTAGTTCAAATTTCCTAGTCCCAGCAGTGGGAACGTAAATAGGGGTGATGTTGATGATGAATTAGTTATAACGGGTTTTTTCCGCTTAATTTTACTGTCGGAATGGTAGTTAAACTTACGTCTTTACAATAGAACCCACTTCTGAATCTTTATTTAGTAGTGGCTAGTAAAAAGCGTTCTTATGATAATGTAAGTATTAAACTCTAAGATATAATAAATATTTCTGCAGTTTTCATGCACAACGTAGGTTCTAAGAGGATATGCTAAAGCTATGCATTTCACGTATCTCCCAGCGTGCTATGAAATCTAAGAACGGTGCCAGACTTGCGTTTGTTCTGCGATTATACTGTCGTTGGCCAATTCGGAATTCAAAACCGACTGATTGCTTTCAAAGCAATATCGGAATCAGGATGTATAATGGAAGAGCGGGGTGAATCTTCAGCAGATGCGGTGGATAGCTTCCGAAAAGCATATCAATGGTTGTGTGTGGCATCTTTATAAAATGATATGGTTTTTAAACATGAGAAATATTTGGTCGCTGTAAAGCGCTTGGCATGCTTTAAGGTTAAGGCGTCAAATCGCCGATTACCGAATAGCAAGAAAACATAATAATAATCTAAGCACCAGGGTTTAAACCGCTTTGTGGACACTAGCATAATAAAGAGTATGTAAGCATATAGAGATGCCCCGTGTTTTGGTTTATACGAATTACATTATGGCCAATAGTCAGACAAACTTGGAAAATATGTGTATTGTAGTCAGATAAAGGACGTGTCTTTAATTATGAGTGTATACGCACTTCGATACATGCTAAATTCGCGTACAAATCGCTGGTCTGAAAATGCGACTTTCACGTACATGATGTGACCGACCCAAATCGCTAATGTGGGTTATTTTCTATACAGTTTCTGTCTAGTATTTATAATGAACGTCAAGTGTTTTTAATTTTCAATATTATGATTATGTTATTTTTGTGTGATCGCTATTTCAGCAATCCCAGTTTCTTTCTATAAACAGATTTTTTTTAATTAACATTGTTAACCCATTTTAAGAGGAGATTCTATGTTCACCTGTATATTTCTTATAATATATTGACCAATATTTGCGTTAGTTGTGGACTGATTTACAAAATGGAATTCTACGCATCGATAAAAAAAATAATTGTAACAAGCAATTGATCTATGACAGCTTTTCAAATCAACCTCCCTAAAGCTATTAACTCACTAAATCATAAAGCGAACTGACATTGACAGCGTCGCGCCACGTCTGACGTGCGCCTGACGCAACGCGACACATCGCGTCACGCTCACCGAGTGTTTAATCAACGACGATTTATGTTTTGTAAACGAGAACCTGCCTTTATTGGGTTGCCGCGCCGATGCCGTTCGAATAAAGAATGCGTTTTATTTCAAACTCGGAAAACCAGTTGTCTCGTTATTCTGAATTCGAAACGGGCAATGATCCTTGCTTTATCAAGAAACAATTATTCAGAGATTTTCTGCAGACGTCATTCAACAGGGAATCGTGAAACGAAACGTATTTGACTAAAATGAATAAAACTTAAAAAAAATAAAATAAAACTTCACTGAATTTTTCATACATCAGTTATCATCTCTGTAAATACTAAAAAGGAAAGCAAAATCAAAGCCAGTTTTCCGCTGCAAGTCAGCTGACAGGTTTTCAAACAATATTTCCACGGCACATACAATTTGAAAGTGCCAAATTTTAACGCTTCGCTGGTCGGACAAAGCGTTTTTTTATCGCTTATCGTGAAGTTATGAAAATACTCGACAATATTAGCATTGTAAGCACCAAGATGGAGTTTCTTTGTAAGCGAGACAGGCTTTTGTCGTGAAATTTATAGAAAAATCTCGTTAAATTCGATAAGATGGACAATGGTTGAATAACCTTTGAGTTCTGCTGGAATGTTAACTTGTTTTGTATTTTCAAGTGCTTTGTCAATATTGTTAGATGCTTTAGAATTTGGTGAGATGATTTTTTGGATTCACGGAAACAATAAATAGGTAGGTATAGTAAAACCATTTCTAAAATGAACGCCCCTCTACCGAATTCTGAATTTTTTTTTTCTGTGTATTCTGTTTTTCTGTATTTCCTCTCACACGTTGAAATCATCACGGTTTTGTGGAGGGGAGTTCATTTTTAGAATGGTTTTACTATACTTACTTATATAAATATAGCTGGACAATTTATACAGCAACATCTTGTCCCGTAGTGAGCACGAAACTTGTTTACTAGATTTACAAAAAAAATATTAAAAGGTATATTATTTTTGCCTTGAAATAAAATAGTACTTTTGTATATAATTATTAAAATGAAATCTTTCCCGCTCTAGTTCTCTCGTTCCTTTTTCAACATGGCGACGTTTATTTCCGAATAAAAGTTATTTTATTACCAGCTATATTTATCGCTTCCGATATTACTTGTATCTGACATTTGATATTAATATTTCGCAAGAAATAACGCTCTGAGTCCATTAAGCTGTCGTTAGAGCAATCACTTAGTCCGCGAAGTGTATAGGGTACCCTTATTTTTGGGGTGGAGTTGGCCAAAATATGAAAATATTGATTGTGATGCGATTGACTCTACTATTATCATGTATATTATCATTAGAAATATAGCTGGATTTATCAGGACAATACATTAATGCATTACATAAACAACACATGCAATTGTGCCACTCGTATTTGATAAAGTTTAGAATGTAGAGAATAAATAATAGCCTAAGAAATTAAAAATAGTAGAACCGTAAGTGTTCAGAAAAGTTGAGCAGGTTTCTTCTAGGGCTTGGTTTCAGAACATTGTATTGAAAATGCTGCTTGCTAAGTTCTGAATTGTAATATTTTAAGACTTTTAAGTTGAATTCAAGCCCAAAGTCAGAATACCAGTAAAAGATACTATGGCATTGTCACCAGGCAGCGGGAAGGAAGAGTTACCATAAACACGACGCGCGCAGAATACGCAAACTGCACTTTACCATTATCCGCCAAAGAGTATCATGAATTGAAACCAGAATAACCCTGTTCAAGGCATAGTAGATTTCTGCAGGTGGTAGCTCAACTTTATTGTTATATTTAGGTAAAGTCCAATGCATAATGGACCGCTTTGAGTGTACATGCGGATAACTGAGCCATCTTATCTTAACCTAAAAACTACAATAGTATGTAAAACTTTCTTTGATTTTAATAAATGATAAATTGATAGGAAATATGGATAGATCTTTTTAATTTTTATTATGTGTTGAATGCTACTATTATTCAATCAAGATCTTGCCTTGGAATGTGTTTAGGATTAGGTACCTACTTCAAAACGTGTGGCCAGATAATAATAGATTCAAAATATACCTACTGTGTACACCTTTACTATGCGAAAGTAAGTTGCATAAGCGCGAGTTCGCGGCTGTTTTAGAATTAGCATATGCACATAATTCCCAGCATTACGGTGTAAGTGGCGGCCCCTAATATAGAGCAATAAATAACAACTAACCGCAGTTACACCGGAACGGGAATGGTCAAATTAGAACGAATGTGATATACCCGTTTGGGAACAGTTATGCATAATTTTATTTGATTGTTGGTGCACTTGCATTAATTATAATAACGAATTTAGTTCGATGTGTCCAATAAGTCCCTGTAGAATTAGAATACAAGTGAGGTTGGTTAAGATGTACTTATCTATGTACGAATGTATCGGTTCTTTCACAACATTGTTGTGGACATACAATAGTCCATTACCTTATTGTCTGTATTATCGAAAATTACATTTTCCAAGAAAATAACACTCAAAGTTAATAATTAATCCATCTGACTGAAATAGATGAGAAAAATACGTCTTGCTCCTCAAGAAATTCTTCGAGCTCTAACTAAGCGCGGGTTCATAAGGCAGTGAACATTCTGAACGAAGTTTGAGAAAAACTTATTGATAAAATGTTTTGATTACCACAAATTGGCCAAAAGTGTTTTAATTTTGAACTTAATTAAATAATTCAGAAGTGTAAGCATGTATAGATGGTTTACATAATGTCATGACTAAGTCCATGCTATCCGAATATAGGAAGCTGTAGTGGCTGGAACATTACCAAAAGCCATAACCAAAAGCCATAACCAAAAGTCCACATTCATCATCATCATCATCTCAGCCATTGGACGTCCACTGCTGGACATAGGCCTCCCTATATGTCGGTCGATCGGGCCCGGAACCAACGCGAGCCTACTGCCTTCACCAAATCATCTGTCCATCTTGTTGGTGAACGTCCAACGCTGCGTTTTCCGACGCGTGGTCTCCACTTGAGAACCTTTCGGCCCCATCGGCCATCTATTCTTCCCAAAGCCCACATTACATAATATTAAATCAAATAAATAGGAGTCGGTGTAAACCAACCCCAAGACGAGAGTTGAACAAAGTTATTCTTAAGATCTAGATAAAAGGCGGAAATCGAATAAAAAGTAGTGATATTCCAAGTTTGAGGGGAATCTTCTTATTTCCTTTTGATTATTTAAAGCTTTCGATGAAAATGTCGAGTAGTAAGAAGGATTTAAAATTTAAGAATAATTTAACGAAATATTTAAAGCTGTATTGACAGGGTGGTGAATTAAGGCCTAATCTCTTTAGTCAAGAGCGGAAGTCCCTGTGTCCCAGCAGTGGGAACGTAGGTAAATGTTTATGAAATAAAAATTAAGTAATGTTGTTGTAGACTGACTTTCAAACCGCGTTATACTATTCCCGTGGCAATAGTAAAAAGGTTTGAGTTAAATTTGAGTATTTTATAATCTAAGCTAAGCTATTGCTATATGATATAGGATCATGTACTTAAGTAATTCTTGGTAAAAAGTGTGTACCTGTTTATGTTATTTTGTTCATTAATAAAACAGCCCATCTACTTAGTTCTCGTATCACAAACAAAACATCTGAGGTATAAAATTGCTAATCTACGGGAAACTTTTAAAATCTACTTCATCCCTAATTTAAACCCATACAAAAAGAACGTTGTAACTAACATATGTTGTACATAAATACATCAGCAAACAGGCAACTTCGTCGAATAAAAGTTGCAAAAAACCTGCGTAACTTTTTCAATACTAATAAAAGTTGAACATTGTGAACAAGCATCGCGGTTGTTTACGCAAAACTGAAACTTTAACAATTTTACGAGTGCCTCGTCGATGTCACGGCTCATTCTGAGCGATAGGCTTTGAGGGTTTGCTCACCTTTTAAACGTTATTTTAATTTTATGCGGTTAAAATATTAACAAAATCGGTTATTAAAAACTTCTATATCTTGGTATATTATTCTATAACTGTTGAATTAGATAGATAAGTGTTAACAAAATTAAGTAGCTTTCTGTCATCATTATCATTTCAGCGGACGTCCACTGCTGGACATAGGCCTCTCTTAATAATTTCCAGGAATTACGGTCGGATGCAGCTTGCATCCACCGTAAACTTGGCAGCTTTGACAAGTAGTTTTGCTACTGTACATACCATAATAATAATTTCGTTACTTGATTTGTAATGTGAAATTGAGCAAACATAATAATAAATATTAAATAAATAAAGCCGTTTGATTCGTTACTTTAACAAACATTCATTAAATAGTTAACGCATTTCAATTATTTCTATTTAATTACAATTAACAGGTCTGGATTTAGAGGAAATCAAATGTTTCGTTCGTATATAATATACGCATAATATCTAAATCGTGTGCTTTTAAAATACTAATGTTAAAATATTTTGATAATTAAAACTTTATTTCAATACCTGCATCAAGATTCGTATTAACTATGATATTATCCCGGGTGAAATTTGATCCTTAATAAAAACAATATTTTCGCGAAACGTCAACGAATGACGATGAAACGGAACGTGCTTCACATCAAAGATGGCGACAGCCATTGTTTACATTACATTATAAAACATTTAACACAATTTAACGAAATTCTCCGTAATGCGAATTTTGCTGATATAATAATGTTCTCGACTCAAAATCAATATTTTTGTATGTTTCGTTATTTAAATAAGGTTTTGATCGAGTCTACCGTACCCCTGCACGAAATTATTAATATAGACATTATGTAGATGGCCAGACCTTCCTTTAATTCACAAGCGTGAAAATTATTTCATGTGTATGTCTAACATAGGTAAGAATAACCCCCAAACATGAAACCTGGATCGCGGTTCCTTTGGGAGATAACAACCTTTTACCTGTTATCTCCCAAAGGAACCACGATCCAGGTTTCTTGTTTGGGGGTTATTCTTACCTATGTTAGACATACACATGAAAGAATTTTCACGCTTGTGAATTAAAGGAAGGTCTGGCCATCACGGGCTCTTAGGTTATAGATAGTGTGGCTAAAATGTTCCGTGAAGTTATTTTCCAACGACGTTTGAAAGTTTCCTATTCTTATGTTTTGAGCATGTCTACAATTATTATGTCTAACATCAATGAAGCCTCAGGAACTCATAAATTATCCCCGTGCATTACCTTATCAATTTGCTAATGCGTACCAGTAAGCTGTCACAATAATTTCCATTATGAATAATTGATTCATAAACAATCAGCTGTTTACATTATTAGCACAATTTGATTGGGATTAAAGGGAAATTAAGGGCAAACTCGAAAATGTTGACAAACTATATTCCAGCCCCGAGACTTTCCTGATTTTGATGTATTTTTCCGCGGAAAATGTAATGTTTAACCAAGTCGATAGTAGGTACACTACTCAACAAAGTCCTGGGAACAAGCAATCAATCATCATCTAAATAATGATCTTCGGTGCGGAGGTTCAATAATTATAAATGACAAAATCAGTTTTTTTTTATTAACTGACTTCTTAAATATAAACAGAAGTCAGTGTAGGGTATTCATTCCTTTCAACACTGCTTTTTGTTTTAGCCACCACAATAAACCTAAATAAACTATAGTATAGGATCCTGGTACTGGAAGACTTGACACATTTGAACCTGAAGTGTCTTATGTACAATTATGCATAATGACTATAATATACGAATCCTGGTTAAAACATAAGTTTGAAGTTAAAAAAATTAGGCACTTTCACGAGAAATATGGCGTAAGTATAAAAAATTAGCTATTTATAGAACTGCTTATAATCTTCGGGTCACGTAAAATATCCCACATTATGGTTTAAGAAATTTATTTATCTCAAAAGAATAACATTCATTCACTTACAGAGATAACTTATTACATTTTATTTCAATAGTACTTACAAACAATAAAAATAATAACATTAAATAATAACAGGGTACAAGTTTATGTTTTATTCAAATATAAATAACTTTTTGTAATTTTATACTTATAGGCTTCATAAATATAATGGTATAGTAATAACTTTGTCCATAATATTTTCTAATATCAAAGTAAAGAATTCAAGATGGTTGAAGTCTCCAAGTCTCCTGGGCTCAGGATCCCGCCCAGCTTCACCCGCATCATGTGTCACTTGAGACCATTTCACTCTGTGGATTTACTTTACTTTACTCGCTCCATTTTCCTGTTTCCGACCGATTGTTGCCTTTTTATATTAACGTCCGTCCGACTGAGTTTTTATTAAGTATACTTGCTGTATTTTTTAGATGTCCTTGGAATTAAATCATCCAGATGTACATTATATAGAAGAAAACAATGAATGTTTCATCATCATCATCTGAAACATTTATCCTTTCTGGCTATTCATTAGATTCTGCCTGGTGATAGACAAATGGGCAGACAAGTCTTAGTAATGTGCATTTTAGTTTCGCCATGTTACCGTTTGTGTACAAAACCCTAAAAAATGACAATTAGAAATTAAAACCAACTTCATAAATCCAATCTGCTCTTTGTGTTGCCAACATAAAGCACTGAAGTCACGCAATATCTCAAGAAGTGCTCAACTTCCGATAGACTAGGAAGTTTTGATAGCGAGCTCAAGTTACGAGACGCCCAGAATTATTATAAGTTACGTACGATAGGGAAGTTGGTTAAGATTGTGGTAGCGCACGCATTGATACTGGTGTTTATGTGTATATATGTCTTATGTCATCATCATCACCCCTATTTACGTTTCCACTGTTGGACACAGGGACTTCTCTCTTGACGAGAGAGATAAGGCCTTTATTCATCACACTGTCATCACACAAGTGTGGATTGAACTGAGTAGAATGAATGACTATTTACACAACCACGGTTGTAACTATCTGCGCCGATATATATAATATCAAGAAACTATTTTAAAACAAACTATGGAATTGATATTTAAAACGCACGTGTGTCTCTGTGCTGTAAGTGAATTAAATTCCTTAAAAAATCCGTCGTCTAAAAATATCCGACGAAATTCCTTAATTCTGAAGTATCAAAAGTCCGAGCCAATTAAAACTGCGTCGAACTGAAAAACCGTTCGCTAATTCAGCGTGATAGAAGCACGAGGTTCTTTGTTCTCAGTAATAACTTCGCATTCGCAAGGAATTTTAGGTTTTGCCCGCTTTTGTTCAAAGTTTTCGGAAAACACTTTTGAATATCTTCATTCTAGGGCGGTCTTGTTCTAGTTTGCGGTCACTGTTTCAACGCGGGTAAAATGTCTACCTAAAAGCGTTTTTATATTCTGTTTTTGATATTATAATTTTCTAATTTCGATTAGATGGGATTAGAACCATTTCTAGCAATCGAAATATTATTTATCCACAACAATTGGATTCAATAAAACATATTTGAATGAATGACCCATGATTTGCAGTAGTTACTGAACCTAAACCTTTCGTCTTTCTAAGTACCGTAAAAACCAAGCCCTTTTATAGCAATATTAATTCCCCACAAGGAAAACCCTTTAAGTCCAAAAGCTGTATACTATTTCATTCTTTTACGTTTAATAACCCCGTTAAATAAATAGAAAATTGGATCAAAGAAGTAGAGAAACTTGTAATTATTGTTTTAAGAGAAGAAAAAAGGTCAAAACGGACTTAATTAAACGTTCCATTGGGCGGCGGCGTGGAGTCATAAAAAATAACAGCTCTTTAATATCAATCGGTAATCAAATAATTATATCTTAACCATCATAATTATCAACCAACACAACTCTCTGATGAAGCCGTTTGGTCTCACTCACTCACGCATACCATTGTCATACCATAATAATATTTTCCCAAATGGTTAGACCTCTGTGACGCAGCGGGCGAAGGTTCACCTGAAACGCAGGAAGTTTAGGGTTATGTTCCCGTCTTGGAAAAAATATTTTATAGATCTCTCTGCAATTTGTTTGCTAAATAAAATCATAAAAACATTATCTGTGCAGATTCGCTAAAGTCATCCAGTTACGTTTTATTACTCTAAGTTCATGATGAAAATTAGAAAGTTAACTTCCGAAGGCTCTGAGGTTCTTTATTAATTAATAGCTTAATTTAAAATATAACCTGTAGGCATTTTACAAGCGTGGGCCTAGCTTCAAGGTCCATTACGGTTAACGAACAATTATTCTTACAAAATAAAGTCGGAGAATTTTCATAAGACCATAACAAACTGATATAGTTAATTCACCTATATATAGTTTACTTAATCTATACTTTAAGTTTAGAATAATATAACGTGCTTGTAAACCTTTTCTACAAATAAAAATGATTATTTTCTATAATCACTGCGGAACCCTACCAGTTGGCTAATCCCGCACCAACTCCGCTCCAAATATTTTTCACAAAAGACCATGTTGAATATTTAAACGGGCGTGTTTTTGAACGTAAGCAATAACCAGAGGCTCCACAAGTGACTTTTAGTAGCTTATCGGTTTTGCTATAGAATTTCCAGTTTGCTTCTTTTGAAAGTCTGTTTTGTTTTCTCCGTTGCAAATTGGGTAATCGACTATCGAATATCGCTAGGCAAAGCGTTATTTAAATTATTAAAGTTTAAAATGCCGTGTTGACTAAGTGGAAGCACCCACTCTGAGATTCTCTGAAAGAAGAAGAAAGAAGAAAGAAAAATCATTTACAAAAAATAAAGTGAGACTTATACAAGGTGTACCATAATGGGTATATGAAGCCGAGGCGTGCGTGTTCACCCTGTGAAAAACCACTCTGGAAAAATATATGTGCGTATATAAAACATGTTTGTTTTTTTTATAGCAGATAGATCCCTGTTTTACCATAAATAACAGATGATAAAAATCTAAAAGACCTAGAAAATGTAGGAATCAATAAAATTAGCCTATCCTTTTGATCTCAACTGAGCTCCTGACTCTGCATTTAAAGCTGCATAAAGCAGTCACGAATCTCTATGAATTCGATTTTCAAAACGGAATATTCGCGCTGTTTTTCTAAAATTCCAACGCCCTACAAAGGATCTATCTCTTTGTCCTAGCTGAGCGGTTATTTTCCAAAACGTGCGGAGGATTTTTAAAGTCGGCTTTGAAAACCGTGAGGCCATATTTCGATGATATATTGTTATGTAAATTGCCGTTGTTGTACTGACGTGTAAAAGAAATACGTATAACGGCAGCATTTTGGGGCGTATGGCTTAGAATTTTAAAACTGCCGTCGGGGCCATGAAAGATTAGCCGCACGGGCCTTTTCATCTGACGTAGTTGATTTACAGCGCCTGAAAAAAATCTACTACTTGCGTTACTTTGAGTGAGAAAATACCATAGTACAAGGCTGTTTAGTAACGTGTCATTGCTTTGAAGCCAAAAAGTTCTCTGCTACATCAAGTTAAGTTAGTGCTAAGAGGGTGGTTTGCCCATAAAATAATTTTTCAGGCGCAACGGCCCCATATAGCATTAGATCTACAGATCTACTTGCTGACGTTGTCTAAATCATCTGATAAGACGCCGCACTATTTTATTGCATTTATCGCCAAACACACTTCAAGCTATAAACAATCTTCGAGCTTTACCACGGATGTCCCTGTGTTAATTGTCCAGTAATATTTATTTATTTATTTATATTTATTAATTAGGGGATTATAGATAATGAATTAAAAACCACAAGATTTATCCAGAGATCAGATGACGATAATAAATTATCGATAAAATCTTGCAGCGAGTGAATTTAAGAATAACACAATCTCAGATTAAGATTTATGTCATTTATTTCCATAAAATCATAAAGATTTCCTGGACAACACATGTTACTTAATAAGCACCAATTAAATTTTATTCAACGAGCCAAGTTTACCAGACATACTCGTATCTCAAGCTAATAGACTTCGGTCCCATTCCGATCATAAAATTCACTCAAAAGCATTAGATCGAGGATTTCCTTGGATTTTCAATATTCTTCCATTAGAAGCGGCTTCCTAAGTGTGGGTTAGTCTCGCCAGCATATTTCTCGCCTCTGCAAAGCGAATTTACAATGCAAAGTCGCGTGTCTTCGACTCTGTGTCACAGCAGACTAGTGGACACAGTGCAAGACATGCAAGAAGGTTAACTAAAGGCGTAAAAATGAACATCATTTAATATTTATTAACTTTCCACCCAACCTTTGCCCGCGTTACCCGGGGTATAAAGTTGCATTATGTGTTCAAAGTTTTGGTGAAAACCAGATTCAGAAACATTTGATCAGTAGACTGGCTTCGCATTATCCAATTCATGGCGCAGAATTTCGGAATTGGTCAGTTATGAACACAGATTAAACAAAGCTATAAAGTATTTTTTTATCTGTGGGTATGCTTAACAGTAAGCGGCATCGTGAGTTTCATTACGAAATATATTCAACTTATTGAGTTGAATATGTTTAAATCAGATATTTTTTTTCTGTTTCTGTTTTTTCAAATGTTTTAACTCAAACTCACAGAGGCGCTATTTATCCTAGTTAGAAGTCACAAATTAGTTACATTTGCAACTAGATAATTGCAAGCTGGATTTCTATAACTTCTGCTGATAACTTTCGTCCTGGTTGCCGTTTCTAACTCGAATGTAAAGCAAGTTTGCCAACGTTTCATCTAGCTAGACTCACGCTAATTTTCAACATCCTTATTCTTTAACTTTAAGATAACGTTGAAATCAATGGGACAAAGTTGACACGAATCATAGAGTAGATTTTCGTTGAATTCAGACATCTTCACTATGTAACTATGCCTTACGATATTCGCACTTATATCCTTATATTTTGACGATTGGAAAAATGCTCTTTTTTCCTTCAACTTGAATAGCTAGAAACAGGTCCTAACCAACTATATTCCTCAGAGCCAGTCATAACAGGCGGGGGTCGTCTCTCTTTTAGATACATGGTGCAGGTACCGACCAAAACACCCATTTTCAGTATCGACTTATACTCGTTTACTTATAGGATACGTCTAAATGACTGGCTGTACTAATGACTAGAATATAGAATACGGATTGTGTAACTACAGTGTTTGATTTCACCCTCATTTCTAGGTTTGACTAAGGTCCATCCAACACATTGAACACGTGTTACTGTGCAATGTACATGTATACGAGTTGTATTTAATAAAGGAATTTGGAATGGAATAAACCTCTCCTCCATAGCATTGTACCACTCTGTATCTATAGTGAAGCACCACGTTTTCATGACTAGCAATAAGTTTGAAGATCTTGAGGCAGGGTCGGTAGTACATAATATAATTGGGTGACTAGTTGTCCTACTGTTGGACTAGTGTGACTACATTCTGTTTTGGCCTGCCCACCTCACTTCCTTGTCGGTCAAGTGTGGTCGTATATCAACGACACGACATCAAACCTGATTAACTAATCGTATCGGTTGCATTAACACTTGACCAAGTTAAAAGTAGAAATATCCGAAAGAAGTTCTGAAGGATAAAAGTGATTTGTTTCGGAAGGAACTAAATAAATAATGCCTGGGACGCAATTTGGTTAGATATGATAATGATAATATGTAGATATAATAATATGTACATTTACAAGATAATATATTTCCTTACTTTTCAAAATTTTTTTATTGTGAAATATCTAATATAGGTAGTAATATCAAACGGTTCGCAACAACTTACCTAATCGATCCAAAGATGTACCCTGTGTCCATACGTGCTTTATCGTATCTCAGGGACACGACAAGACAACCTTCACTCAAGCTGAGCACTTACACTATACCTCAGAAACACTAACACTATTAGGCGCAACATCAGAGAGAGAGAGAGAGAGAGATATGTCCTTTCTACAGCAGTGGATGTCTAACAGGCAAATGGTAAAATGTCTCTTAAAAACAAATTCTATTGATATGATAACATAGAAATTGTGTTTGGGAATCGGAAGTGTTTGCCGGAAAACCTGGTTCAATCAAAATTTAAGTCGATATTGGAAAAGTTTTGCAAAGTGATGCGTAGCTTGTACAGTCAACGTAAGAAGTGAATCTTAATCGAACATTGCGGAGTTTATAAGCAAACAAACTCTGCAGCTTTTTACAATCAGTATGAGTTTAAAGCTCTTCTCAAAAGCTTGTTGTGTTGATCACGATAACCAATACAAATATGCTTCTCAAATAAATATAAGATTAAAAGCAGAGTCCCAAAAAATATTTACACCCGAAACTAAAGCTTAAAATCATTCGATAAATAAATATAACAAGTGTATTTTGCAAAAAATATTGAATATAGCGATTTGACAGTCAATTGTATAAACAGGATTCAGTGTTTTCTTATGTTAATAAAAATATTTTTGCTGACTGTACAAAGAAACTTAAAAGAATCGTGAGTATAGATAAGACCTTTTTACGGGAAACTCGCAAACTAGGTTTTGTTTTCGGTGCTTGTAGGATAAACTTGTTCGGTGTTCTGAGTAAATTCAATTACTTTATAACAATCTTGCTAAATCAGGATTTCTTGAGGATTTTTAAGGATTTAGTAATATAATGTTACAAACAGTTTTAGTAAGATATCAAATTTATGGGAATAATATCTAGTAAGTATGTATGTGGTTTTATTTTAATTTAGACGAAATTGGGGATACTTTCGCAATTAACTCTCAGGTCTGTTAATTTTATATCTTAACCAAAGATTTCATTTATTTAAAAGAACGCTAACATCCATTTATTTATATCCTTATAACACAAACTGAAATTTTATTTGTAAATAAATACTTCAACATTAAGTTGTTTGGAAATGAATTGTTTAATTGATATAATAAGGACAAACGCAAATATATGTAAACTCCATTATTGTAATGAGTGTGAATCCCAACAAAAACACATTAATTATAACCCTCTCATCAAAGAGATTTTCAGAATGAATTCTCACAGATATAACCGAAATTTACTGAGACGCATAATAATGAAAGAACAGAGGTACAACCACTGGACGCAATTTTTTCAAGGAGTTTATGTAACTTTCAAACACACATATTTTGTGTTATACACTTCGTTAGGAAAGAGCCGTGTTGGCTAAGTGGGAGCACACTCGACTTTCATTCCGAAGGTCGTGGGTTCAAACCCCGCCGCGCACCTCTGATTTTTCTTCTTGGAAAATTATGTGTGCTTTATAAACACGTGCTCTAACGGTGAAGGCAAACATCGTGAGGAAACCGGCATGTTCTGAGAACTTTGAAAAAGTTTGAGGGACATGTGTCATTCACCAACCCGCACTTGGCCAGCGTGGTGAATTAAGGCCTAATCTCTCTCATCAAGAGAGAAGTCCCTGTGTCCCAGCAGTGGGAACGGAATAGGGGTGTTATGACTTCGTTAGGATAAGTTTATTTTCGCGTCTCCGTCCCTCGCACTCGCACGCAATAGTAAACAACCATGATAGTTCAATAATAATCATTAATTGACATATCAGTGACTAACAAACCTTTCGTTGTACTTTTAATGGGGATAAGTCATATTGGCTTAGTTACAGGTAATACTTTCTTGATAACACCTATACAATAACTTTTACTAAGTCCATCGTTGCTAAGTCATACTGCTAGTGTTGTTTTAAAATTTCCCTCTGTTCGCGTCCACACGTTCGGGCCACATCTTACGAGGTAAATATTATGTAATCTACGCCTGTGGTGAGAACAGCTATTCCACTTTTTGGTAATTAAACATTGAAGAAACGGCTAATTGACTACAGTGGCGCAGCAGACGAGGGTCCGCCTGAAATGTTGGTTTGATTTCTGCCTTGACAAAAACTATTGTACGATCTGCAAATATTTTATAATTCGTTGGTAACTTTTAATGAAATTTATTAAGGCGGAAGTGAAGGGCTAGTGAGGCTTTACAAACAAACAAAATATGTTTATTCAAAAATTTTTAGGTTACATTAAGTTTTACAAAGATAAATTGTACAAATA
This sequence comes from Chloroclystis v-ata, assembly GCA_963691955.1. NCBI lineage: Eukaryota > Metazoa > Arthropoda > Insecta > Lepidoptera > Geometridae > Chloroclystis > Chloroclystis v-ata. The sequence continues at coordinate 12,511,624 of OY829904.1, read as the reverse complement.
TACATAGGAGCTTGTAAACCGAACATAGTGAAAAGGTCACTGACTCAGCATTGTGTTGGTACCAGTATAGATACTAGCAACCAACGCTGATCTTCCGCCAGTACCTACCATTGTATTTGCATGGCAATGTTCTATAACAAAATGGCTTGAATCCTCCAAAGTGAGGTATCCTGTATTAGCTACATTTCGTGAGAGTACAACACGTATGCACAATTAGACGCTCCGCATCAGTTTTTAATTAACCCAAAGAAGCGGCCGCAGTTTCGTTGGCAACTTTTAATGAAATTTATTAACGCGGAAGTAAGGCTTTATGACGGAACTGTGTTTTAAGCGTGATTTTAATTATTACTAGCCCCGTCCGGCTAGTAATAATTAAAATTACTACTATTAAAGTTACAAGGATTTTTCTATGGGTCATTTTTCTACGGTACAAAGTAGCTTCATCTAACGCAAAAATAATAATTAATATCGAACGAGTTATAAATATTCCAAGACAATTAACACAGCAATTAGACCCGTCGATAGTAAGCTCGAAACTTGTGTTAGTGTTACGAATACAAAATATACTGAAAAAAATGAACTAACATAAGTACATATATTCATACATTAAAAGTATAATAATTTTTTTTTGTTCATTTGTTTGTAATCCACTCAATAATTAACATTTTATTTAAAAAATCACTGAACGATAATATAGCTAACTCCATCAAAATAACATATACTTAGTAGATAATATATGTATATTTAACCGTGTAGGCAAAGCCACGGACGGAAAGCAAGTTATAAATTAATCACAAACAGAGTACCTCACACCGCAAACTTTATAAGTACGTAACTTCATTGAGATTCCATTCAAACCTAGAATTACACATCGCATGGAAAGTTTTAATGAATTTCAACAACAAAATATGAAACTGTAACAAATGGAGGGTGAACTCGGCGATATATTGTCGCTAGAGCAGGAGACCGATGGAATTAAATGAAATTAAATGCATTTCTTTCACATACATACATACATACCTAATAATACAGTTTGACGCTCACACAAATTACACAATTACACATACAGATAAAAAGGTAGGTAGTTAAAGGCAGGTTAGGAATCTTGTTAGGTAGGTACTATTGTAAATTATATTATAATGTCTTGTCTTTTTTTGGCTTTTAGTTTTCCTCCGATGTCGAGAATATTCGATCAGATTATCTGAAATACTATCTGCACTACTATCTTTTACTGGTTCATACCCACATAACGGGATTGTAGTAAATATTTTAACACAAACTAAAGGCCGATACTTTAACAGTGGTCCCGTATAAAATATTAATAATAAAATAAAAAAACAGAAATTATTGGGTTTACTATAATGTAGCAATAAAGACGTTACTCTAGCACTATTGTGTTTTGTTAAGTGGTGAATAGTTACCCGAGAGTGTTTCGTTCCACTTCCAGCAGAGCCCATATTTTTATTTCGCTTTCCGGTTCAAATGGGGAAATATTTCCCACACGTGGTAAGGTTATAATAATGAATCTCTGCCCGCAATTACGCCACTTATAAAAACTGGCGTTCAAAACGTCATACATTATGATGATCTTAGCGAGAGTTAAATAACGTTACATAAATTATTTTTATTCGGAACGCACTTTCGTGAAATTCAAAATGGCGTATTATACCATAATCTCACTGTTACCACAGCGTCTAGTTACGATTTTTCTGTATAATTAATTGTATCCTTCATCACTGATGATGAATCATCAGAAATTGGTATGGGAAAAATTACAAGATAACAACGTAACCTTGGCCCTCGAGTGGGAGTTTTTCCCATACCAATTTCTAATAATTTAGAAAACTTAACTCAATCACTATAAAATAACAAATAGTGATGAATCATCAGTCTCTCAGTGAAGATAGCACTTGAAACATTGCCGAAATAACGAGAAACTCAAAAACATTTAAGTGATAGTATATACCCGTTTTGAGTTCTAATATTATAAAGCTGATACTTGTGGACGCCATTTTAGCAACCTTATTCAATTAATAGATACGTAAGGATTGATATAGCACGTTTGACACTGCGGAATCATAATTAGCACGACAGAGTTGACAGATAAAGCCATTCCACGATTGATCCACGGAATTATCTTGCATATCCGTGTGTGAACTCTAGCAATCGCGCTAAGTGCTCGACATGTTTCTATGTTTCAAAATGTCACACACACAGTAAGATAGGTAACAGTAGTCTTACTTTTACATTTGAGAGATAAAGATTAAGTTGTATTTGTAAAGTTAAAGACCTTTTTTGATAACCCGTTCACCTATAGAAATACACTTTGTTGAACTTTTTGACGCGGCGGGTGAAGGTTCGCGTGCGACGCATTTTGGTTGGGGGTTCGATTTTCGCTACTGGACATATGTTTATACGATCTGAAAATATTTTCGAGGCAAAGCAAGGGCAGGTCGCTAGTTCCGTTATAAAGTGTTCCTTCTGCTTAATCGTATAGTTACGTATTACGTGACGTATATCTGTCACGTGACTAACCAGCCACAGCCTGAATAATTTAACGTAAACTAACATTTTCAATTTCTGGAAAAGGAAAATGTTGTTTTTGGTTAATTTAATGGATTCATAGTTCTTCTACTCGGGTAATCAGTGATTATATGATTTTATTTCTGACATTCTCGACGTAACTAGGTCACATTACTAATGATAATCTATAAATATTACAGGGTTATTGTATTGAGTGGTTGTTATTATTTTTTATTACCCGCGACACTGAAAAAGGGGTGCATTAAAAAGACTGGACGATGAAATGAAGGTATTTGGTGTTTGGGTGTTATAAAACTTATTACGTATAATTAAAAAAAAATTATCTATAATATATGTATTATATTTATTTACTTTGCAGTCGGATATAAATACTACGTTATTTTTAACAAATAGACCCAAGTGTATCACTGTGCCACACAAGCTTTTAAAAAAAAATTAATCTTCATCATTTTAGCCGGCGCTCATATAGTTTTAGACACAAAAATAAATAATGCAGTAAATTCAGTATCATCTAGCAACGTCGGGAGATTTAAGGTTGTATTAATACGAGTTCATATTTCTTATTTATGATTTTTTTAATGCAACCAACTTCGATAGCACACAGAACAAGATAGAAATGAAACTGCAATATAATATAACCAAAAAAAAACCTCCAAAATAAAATCCACGCTCAATTCTCCCGCTTTCATACCTTGGAGTGATCTCCAAACATCGCGTATTCGAGGCAATATCGGGCAATAAGCGACGAGTGGCATAAGTCAAGTTTTATGAGAAGCCAGTTCAAATATCTCCGTGGGATTAGAAAGTTTTGAGGGTAGTGACGTGGGGTTCTTATTAAAAATTGCGATGTACTTGTATGGGTGTATCGGTATCACTGCGGCTTTCTATATTATATGTAGTATTATATCGGAGCGTAATAGTTGATTTTCCTACGGAATAAAGTAAAAAAGTTTATATGTTATTCTGTTGGATTATTATCATACTATACCATCATACATAGGCTACCCCATATGATATGAATAACCACAAACGCATTATATACTTACACGAAATAACTTATATTAATGACACTTTAAAATATATTTCAATATTTATATTATTCTATATTTATCCATGCCTAGAATCGTAGAAGCCTTAAAACAACATTATTCACAATTCTTCACACTCGAAAAAATTTAGAATCATTTCTCCACTTATTACATTCATTTTGTTACCTATAAAACGAGAGAGAAACAAGAATAACCTTAATTCTTTAGTTTAAAACCAAGCAATTGCTGTTTTAATCCATTTGCCGAGTAACAATTATTATAAAGCGTATTCTTTACAAGAAGCCAGCGTTTTAAAGAAATTTAGATCCCCTTCTTGCGAGCAGAAGTTAATTAAGTTAGAACAGTCGTTGTAGATTGCGAGCAGCACGGTAGTGAGCGTTACTCACGCTTGATTTTTTCCTATTCTCCCGGCCATGGGTTTATGATACGTTATACATTTTTCCGGAAAAAGTAGCCTATGGGTTGTGCTTGAATTGAAACCATTTATTCTCTGTTGAAAGTGGTGTAGGTAGGTACATAGGATTTAGAATTGAACTTATGTTCTATGTATTGTACTTTTAAAGGAAGTGATTTTGAAACAATCATAATAACCATCATTTTCACCCCTTTATACTTTCCAGCAGCTGGAACAAAGGGACTTCTCTCTTTGATTCACCACGCTGGCCAAGTGCGGGTTGGTAAATTACACATGAATTTAAAACTTTTCAAAGTCCTCAGAACAAGCCAGTTTCGACGCGATGTTTCCCTTCACCGTTAGAGCACGTGTTTCCAAATTCAAGACTTCAGATGTATAATAAAAATATCTTATTATACATATAATATATTAAATAACACCCAGACACGGAGATATAAGTACATAAATCCTATTATTTGTTGGTTTGACGATTCCCTCATTAACTGATGGGGTATTACTATTTTTAGGACGGCACAGCACGGCATTAACGCTCACTATCGCGCTGCCTTACACCTCTAAAGAAACCCTGTGGTTACCGACTACTCACTTTTTTCTCCACAAAGCCAGTCACTTGACGCTGAATTAAATTAAAAACTAGGTTTTCCGTTAAAGGAGGTTTTTAATCATTTTTCACGTCGAGTTTACACCATGTTTACTTTGTTTCAAGGAGTTTTTATTTTTAGATTAACAACGCAGCGTAGCCGGGATTATTAAAGGTTTTATATTTTAACACACAAAACAAATAGCGCTTTTCATTTATCGTCATCGTCTAAGTAAAGAACGTATTAAAATAGAATACATTTACTACACACTGAGTTGATCGCTATCACCATGATAGCGATTATTAAAATTAATTATTAATATAAATAAATATACTTAAATATTTCTGGACAATTCACACAGCAACATCTAGCCCCGTGGTAAGCTCGAAGCTTGTGTTACGGGTGCTAGATTTCTGATATACTTAATTATGTTGCGTATTGTTTACCTATATTATAGGTACATAATACGCAACCTCCTGCGTTGGCAGACCTTCGCCCGTTGCGCCACAGAGGTCGGATGAAAATATGAAGTAAAAACATTAATAAATTTGTATCACAGCTAGGACAAAACCAAACTTTATGCAATAAACAAAGCTACCGTAAACAGTTTGAAATCATCGTACCGTACCAGCATGCACCAGCACACTTGTGATAATTGTACAAAGAGTGGGACAAATAATAGTTTTGTGCTGAGCGTATTTTAAATGTTGTCCAGTGGTCCCAATACCAGCGAAAATTTGACAATGGCTTAAATGTTTCATTGAATACAAATACAGAATACAAGATGTTTATTTTCGCTCACAAGTGTTCTTATTAACTAATATAGAAATTGTTACCTCCTTTTTAAGTATAAAATGCCTGAGTTAGAAGGCAACTTTCTATTGAATATTTTATAAATAAATAAAATAAATAAATATTGCTGGACAATTTTACACAGCGACATCTAGCCCCGTGGTAAGCTCGAAGCTTACAAATAATAAAAATATAATAAAAATAAAAATATAATATAATAAAAATATTTTGATTTCTAAATTAATCAAGGATCTAGTGTGCACTATTATTGATTGTGGTGTACTAAGAGTCGTGAATGTTATGTTTTGTCGAATAAGCTAAATTCATTTCAATTGTATGAACGTTGACTGAGGCGACCTCAGTCACATCCTAACATCTAGAGCGCCTAAACGATTCTTATATTGTAAACCTTGTATTTCTTGTAATCAGAATAATTAATATAAACTCAGTGATAAAAAACAATCTTTTATTGACGCAACCCACAAACAGTAGGCAACATATTCATACCTACTAAATGATGATTGGCGAATCTGTGCGATATATGATTTCTGGTTTCATAAGTTTTCTCCACGTAATGGAATTGTATTCGTAGGTATAGCTATTCTTATTAATATACTTATTTCGTATTCACTATAGCTTCCTTATGTACCTACGACATTCAACACGGTTTAAACACGAAGATAATGTGAATAAAAAACCTTGCTACAGTTGCTACTAAAATTAAACAAATCTTAAATATGTAGATAATTTTTTTCTGATTCGAACATAGCAATAAATCGCTATAACCTTAATGGGTGAATGTAACCTATACAATGTCAGGTGTGGAAAGCACACCCACAATTACACCTGTGATATGTGCCGCGGAAATGGCATTACGCCGTCGAAAATATTTCGCTACAATTTGTCATAGGCGGTCTACAGTTCACGGTTATCTGTGTAATAAATTGACATATTCTAATAATTCTAATGACGAAATATCTTTCTACATACTAACTAGCTTTCCGCCCCGTTTCTTCGCCCGCATTATATTAGATTTTCCCGCGGTTAACAGTATCCTAACTTGTCCTGGTTCTACGCTACCTCTCCACCAATTTTCAACCACATCAATTCAGCCGTTCTTGAGTTATAAATGGTGTACTTACACAACTTTATTTTATATATTTTATTTTTTTAGCCACATGGTAAGCGTGGGGATTATGCTAATTAATCCAATTTCGAGACCTAACGAGTTCGATTAAAGTGACTAGTGCCCAGCAGTAGTACCTAGGTGCGTAATGTGGCTCTCTTTCCATTATAATTTTTAACGTGTAGCTTGAAAACAATAGGTACTTATATGTAATTTATTTATTACATAGGTACAAAACACATTACAATGGAGCAAAAAGTAAAATATAACAGTAGGTATGAGTAACGTTGAAATATACAACTTTTTCAAAACATTTCCAAAATTTCAGGTATTTAAAAATAGAATTAAAAAAAGTTTATCCAATGTTGCCATTGTAAGTGTGATGGAATGTAGCGACGACAACCCATTAGCGCTGCAAACACAGCTTGATTTCGGGTCCCGTTTTAATTGGCATCTACATAATGTTGTTATCATATTTTATCTGCTTTTTCACGAATTCAAATGTTATTTGATTTGTACTTGTAGCTATAGTTTGTTTTGCTCGACTTGTTATAATCCTAAATAATAACTAAAACTAAGTTATATTTCGTAAACGTGGAATAAATTACTTAAATTAATTGAAAATGATTATGTATAGATTTTACCTAATTATTGTATTGTAACATGAAATATATGATAATATGACTTGCCTTGTTAAATAAATGAATTTGAATCTTTGGTGCGTCATTATTATTTACTGATAAAAAAAGTACTAGAACTAAAGAGAGCTACACAATAATGAACAAAGTTAACCTAAATTTCGTAAAACAGTCAGAAAAATTGGATGAGCTAAAACAAAACTGCCCAAACAGTATTAAAAAATTTAAATGCAACATACATTACAGAATTGTAAAAAAATTCTGCTACAACTGTAACTCTCTTACTTCGACCATTACTCGTGTTGCAAAAGAAACAAGAAACACTGCAATAGTGTAATTGCAACAAACTGAATAAAATGATAAAAGTAGTAACTTTTCTTTGGGTTCTATTATGCATGGAAATTGTTTTCTTTCATAGCAATTGTTTTAAGTTTTTCTAAACCCGTTATTGTCTTCATCATAATAGCGTAACTTATTTAGATCTCTTAATGACAGATCTCGCAAAATTATTCTCATTTGTCGTCTTATTTCCACACTAGTTAGTTCCATATCAGAATTTCAGGCGTAGTTCTATATTCAGATTACCTATTTAATTTTATTTAGCCGACTCAATATCTATTCTGCTAAAAAATACATTTTTGTGCACAAGTTTACGAGTATAATGATTACAAAAAATCTGAAGTTAAGAAGCCACAGCCAGACACTTAGAACCTGCTAACACCTTGCTGCTTTGGCTGGTTTAGAAGTTAGAATAATGTGCAATAGGAATATTTCAAGAGAAGATATTGCCTTCACGACACCTAATCGCGGGCAAAGTCGGGAGCAAACACAGAATTAAATTGTGAAGTAGTTTATCGGTCGCGGACTTTATTCACTGCTGAAAGTTTCGTGAAATTCAAACTGACAGTTTTTTACAGTTTCTTACGACGAAATGGCGAGTTTTTCAATAATACATTATTATCATTATTTTTAGCTCGTAATTTGTCCGAGTTTGACCTCGCACTTCCAGTGTTTAACTCAATAAATACTTTTAATCTCGATCCTTTGGTCAGCAGTGGGAAAACGAGCTAAGTAAAATAAATCTAGGTTACTTATTAATGACCGTTTTTCAAGTTTTCCATAGACATGTGATTGGGAGTAACTTTCTTAATTTTTTGTTCTAGTTGTTTCGGGTATATGTAAATAACCAAAAATATTCATTAGAAGACCTCCGAGCCCTCATTTACCTACATAACACTTACTCTATTTAATAATTATCTTACTCATCACTTACCGTTGATTATAATAATGAAATAGCTCAAATTGATTGATTACTGAGCAATTAGCAATACGTCTTCTGTCCATTAAACAAAGCTCGTAATTACGCATTCGATCAGAAAGCCATATTAATATATCATTTGAGTGGTAGTAATTACATTAAGAAGGTTTCGCTGTAATATGAGATTACTTGAAATATAGAATAAGCTTGTTGATTTTAAATGCTTGCTGATATATGATATAAATATAATATTTTTAAAATACTTTTCCCGCGATAAAAAGTATCCTTCTCCTGGTTCTAAGCTACATATATACCAATTTTCAGCCAAATCAGTGTACCTAGCCGTTTTTGTGTTATAAATAGTGAAACTAACACAACTTTCTTTTATAGATGGTTATGAATATTTATTTTTTAGTCTATTTATTTTGATAAAAAGTAGTCGATTTCCGGTAAATTGACGGTTGAATACTAAAAATTATCAAGAAATAATTTCTACCCGGACGATGGCACGTACAGGATCTTCAATAAATAATAGCAAAATTAGTTTACCTAAAGCACAGATTAAATACTATTTCAGCAGTACCTAAAGTAATTAATTAATCTGTACCTAAAACTTAAAGAAGCAGTACACAAAGTAGCCGCTACAGTGCGAGCTAATTTGAAGGCGCCTCGGGTTCCGATAATTAGAGGACGGAGTTAACCGCACTGCACTCTGCTAGCCGGCGGGTAACTCAGTTGCTTCAGTTTCAAACTAAATAAACACCTATAAATACTCATTTATGTACACAAGTTTCGTCTGGCCGTCAAATATTGTACGCAGATTTCACTGCAGAAAATTTACTTAAGTTATAGTTTCAAAATGTACGTCGGTTCTTATATTATTACAATTAAATGAAAATAAATATAAATATATATGAAATATCCGTAGTACGGAAATGGCTACTAAGAAAGAAGTTTGTTATCCACCAAAGGAAAACAAATAGTTATATTGGCGTTTTACTTCAGGAATAAATAAAATGATTCTAGAAATTTTATACAAGGAATTTGACTTTTTTTGGTGTGCCTCACAAAAGCTCCTACAAAAACGAACCACAGCCCGGGCTCATCAACCTAAATCTGCCATTTTCCTTTTGTTATCACATTACATTCTACAGTAGCTTTTTCTGCAATTTTCTGGATTTTTCTGCCTCTATTAGTAAGACAACACGGGCTTTCAGTAATTGTTTCGTAATTACTGGCAAAATCAGGGGCGGATGCCAAAAGATTCTGTTTTGGTATTACATTTTCTAGTTTTGTAATGTAATTTCACGCGTGTTTTTATAATATAACCTTAGCAACGTACTCGTACAATTTAATTAACGAACTTTTAAGCTTTTTCTCGAAGTTTTCATTGAATATATCGACCCCAAAAATTTGCAACAAAAAATGCCTTTCTCTATCATTGATGCGGTCACGGGAAGAACTAGGATGCTCATAAGCCGGGCATTACACGACCAGATATGTTGTTCAGTTATTAATTTATGCCGAAGATGCCCTAAATCCAGCCCTGTCTCAGGGCCTTCGGTGTAATCGGTGTATTGTGACACAGCACACTAATTTGTTCTTAATTGACACTTTTTGTATTCTCAAACAACTTCGTTTTAAGCTTTTAACTAGCGGTTTGTAACTTTGTTGAGTAAACTTTGATGTAAAAGCCGGAAAGTCGAAAATGACGCTGAATTTATCCATTACAGGTGAAACATTTATTTTCTGGTTATAATGTCTATAGAGTAATATAATCAATATTTGTTTAGTTATGTTTTGAGTTATGTATTTTATAGAAAGTTTCGAGTAACTGTAAATTAGGATTTTGAATCACCAAAAGGTTTATTTCAGCCGTTGGACGTCAATTGTAAAACGCGAGTCTTCCTCAAAAAATCAAGATATATCAATTATTTTGATGTTGAGAAGGTACGTTATTGTGAATAGTTAAAGACGGATGGAATCTGTGAAAGAAAGGAGTGGGTGTAGACATGACGGCTGACAGAGGAAAGTGGAGAGAATGTTGTTGTGCCGACCCCACATAATATGGGAAAAGGACAGGAAGATGATGAAGGTTTGTTATTGTCTTACCCAGTGCTGGTAACATAACAGATAATATGACCTTTATAGTTAGATTTTAAATAATAAACACCGCTTGCAAGGCAGATAATTTTAAATTTTCATGCCTGTCTTTTGGTAGATAAATCACTAGTCACTATCATTATAGAATTAGATAGTCACTTTGACCGACACCTTAGAGAAGAGATGAGGTGATGGTATTTTAAATGTACCTTTGTATTACCAATGTAAACTGAATATCAAACATAACCCGAATTAGAGCTAACATTAATACACCTTTAGCTCACGTAACTCATAGACTCGGGGCTCAAAGTGGCGTAATTAACGGCTGCCTTCAAGGCCCGCCCTTCGTCAAGACCAGGACATGTCAAAACATGTACCTACTGTTGCTAATCTCACTTTATAGTTCTACAGTTAAATAATACCACAATTATCTAAATAATAATTGTAATTATTAATTTATTTTATTTATTTATCTGTGCCTATTTCATTTCTCGTAACGATTGCCGCAAGATTATAATTTGAAGATTCATCACGATCACAAAATCAAAAACTAATGAATTATTAATCTCAGACTAACCCCAATTCCCATCTTAAAACATATGAATAGTGTATTAAACAAAGGAACTTAAGCCAACCCGTCTATTGTACGAGCTACTAATATTGACATAATCTCTTGTTCAGCACAATAACCAGTTATAACCAGTATTCGGAAACTATTTGAACTTGCTTTTGTTCAGTTAAAGCTTGCCTACTGAAGGTTGTTTCTCATCGGGACTTATCGGGAACCGACCTTAAACTCTATTTTCATAATTGTCAAAGCAAAAATCGGTTATTACCGGTCGAATCTTTCATTGAGTTTTCATCGAGTCCATTTGTCCATTCGTGATTTGTCTAGATCTAGATCAAAACATAGACAAAAAAAAGGCGCACGCACATGAATGGTCGTTCCAAAGCATAAATTTAAATAAATATTTAAATCAGCCTCAGCCCTGATAAAATGTTTTAAATGGTTTATAACTACATTATGGGAAGGATCAGAGTTGGCCATAACCCCATACAGCTTTATCATTATTTACGTCGCCAGGTTGGTGTTGTTGCCGTAACTTTTCAATGAGTGAGTACCAATATGGCGCCCCACTGGAAACGGAAATCAAATAAAACTGAAAGTCGGCAACCAGTCAACTTTGCCAACTCAAGCTATAACAAACTTAAAAAATATAGAATTTAAACCACTTGGGCATAACTGGGCTCTACACTACACTATATTCTACATAGAAACGCATATTTAAATTCTGGACAATTCACAAAGCAACCTTTAGTGATTTGGTCGCGTTATTAGTGGAAAGCCTGAATAAGTTCTAAATAATAACTAACATGCCTTTGTTTTATTTCATTTATTTATAGAGATACATAGAAGTTTTATAAGCAGTTATATTTATTATGGCTTTGCGGTATACTCGTATATATCTGTTGGCAGACAGATAGTATATCTGCCACGGATCTGTATTATATCCTGAAACCCCTTTAGTTTGGATTTACTGAACCAGAGGCCATTATAGTTTAATAATGAGTGAGTTGATAAATGAGCGGCATTATTTCATTACTAAGGGTTTATGGGATGTAACAGCGAGAACGAATAGTTACTAAACTAGGCACTTCGTCTGTATTACATATTAGCTTAGTTGGGACATATTGTATGACTTTAATTTCAAAGGTTGTAGGTTCTTCTCCCAAAACTATTAATTTTTATTCTATAAAATGTGAATATGAGTAAACGGTGAAGGAATAAAGCATGAGCTCCAGAAGTATTGAGAAAATAGACTCGTCTTAATAATTCTAATTCGATTGCTTTATATAATACTGATAGCTTTCCGCCTCGCGGCTTCGCCCGCGTTATAATATATTACTAGCAGAAAGACAATATTTCCCCGGTGTAAAAAGTATCCTTTGTCCTTCTCCTGATTATAAGCTATCTCTCCACTAATTTACATCTACATCGATTCAGCCAATTTTGAATTATAAACAGTGTAAATAACATTATAAAATAGAATTTTATAAAATAGATAACAACTCTGGGAAAACACCGTTACCGCCGATACATTGCATCATAGAGACTCGGCATCGACACATTGTTATAATCAAAAGAAAGGGGAATCTTATAATTCCACTCAGTCCCAAATTCAAAAGCAATCCTAAACAAATCAAAGATCAGGACACAATCAAACTTGCTAACAACAACAGAATGTAAAGTTCGAAATGAAATTAACAAACCCACAAGTTCTTTGTCCACACTTCGAGTCACGTTTTATATTGAAACTGTTGTAAACTGAACTACTGTAGTTTCATTTTGTTCGTGAGATGCTGTTTCGGTTATAAGATTTTGGCCCTTGCGCCTAAAGTAGATCGAATATATTTAAATACGTGGAGTGCTCTAGAGGGTGAATTTACCATAAATAATATAACTTTTCTTTTATTTCAACTTTCGTTTGGCCATCACATTAGGTATTTTATGATTACCCCTAGTTTTGTTGTTAAGATTGGAAAAGAACACTAATTATTATCCTAAAAAGTTTACATTATGGATGTTGTTACACATAAATAAGTTTAAACGTTACCTATACAATATCTTACACAAGAATAACATATATACCTATTAAGTTTAATCAAGACGCAAGCAATGCCCTGAGAAAAGCCAGTTATAAATATAAGATAAGGAAAATATAGTAAAAAGATAGTGTACAAAAACATCGCGTGTGAATATAATTTGGAAACGTGATGGCACACCTGCAGTGCAGTTTCATAACCCTGACGCCGTGTGATTTATGCCACGCGATTATGAAGATAGGGCACAAAGATAAATAAAAACGCTATGGGCGAAGATTGGATCTCACACATAAAGAACCAAACCGCACGTGGCAAGCGAATTAAAGCCTATCACTAGTGTTATTATAACTTCAGCATTATAAGCTCTTTGAAGTGGCAATGGGCAGGCCATATAGCGAGGAGAGAGATGGCCGATGCGGCTGAAAAGTTCTCGAGTGCAGACCATGCATTATGTACAATCGAAAAACGCAGCGTTGGACCATCAAGGTAGACAGATGTTTTGGTGAAGGCGGTTGGCTCGTGGTTGATGCAGGCCGCGTGCGACCGTAATGACTGGAAGTGATATAGGGAGGCCCATGTCTAGCAGGGGACGTCCAATGGCTGAGATGATGATGATCACTCGTAAAGCGAGAAGTTCCCGTGTCCCAGCAGTGGGAACGTCAATGAGGGTACACTTATACAGTCTGAGATGGAGACCACGGATTGGTGATCTCAGATAGAAACTCACCAAAAGACGGATAGATAATTTAGTGAAAGCTGTTGGTTCTACGTTTTTGAAAGCAGATCTCTTGAGTGAAGGAACTTGCATTGGTCTACCTATATCGAATAATGGACGTCAAAAACTGAATGTTGGATAGCCTGCGGATTGCCAAAATGGCGTCCACATTAGTAACATCCATTATTTAAAACACTTGGTACTGGAAAATTTCAACCAGAAAACTAGAACTAGAAACGTTCCTTCAGAGATAAATTACAGGAAATTGCAGTATAACAAAGCATTTTCACAAGTTTAAAGCTTGTAAAATAGCAAAAATGTAGGTTCAGTTCTTCGCTAGAGAATCAAAAACACATAAATGTTCTTTCAAGTTGTTACCATTTCAACTTTATGTATAATAATAGTGAGAATTGATGACTGGAAATAGGCCCGGGTCTTGGATACGTTCTAGTATTTTATTTACTTAAATTATGCTAGTACGTCATGGGTGCTGATAATGTTAGTAAGAATGATACAAGTGTGGATTTTCTATAGCGGCTGCTTAGCCGAAGTTACTTTGTGTATTTTTTTTTATAAATTTTGACTGTAAAATCCGGAACATAGTTTTTTTATGTTTATTGCTAATATGTTAATTTGTGTTTATTTTTTATTTTTCTTAGCTTTTGTTCTGTTTGCTATCTCACAATTTATAGCTTTTAAAAGGAGTCTTATTCTTTAATATCTCTAATATCACAACGTGGGAAAAGCAGCATCTAAATTCTACTTAGTTAAAGTAAAATGTTTTTCATAACAGTATCCTACTCTATCTATCCAGTAATTCTGTTGTAGGTGTTATTTTCTAAACTTGTTTAATTTAGTTTTAATTAGGAATAATAAAGGTCCTCGGAAACCTAATCCTGAACCTAAACCCTTTCCATCCCTGCGGGAAACCGCTGGCATTTTAAAACTCTGCTTCCTAATTAAGTTTAAGCTAAAAGTCTAGGTAGACAATTAGCTAAGGATTATAAATTTTACAATGCACATATTCCATTTAATATAGAAACTAGCGGTGCCCGCGACTCCGTCCGCGTTTGTATGGGGGCCACGTCTTTTCTGTCCCGGCTCAGTTAAAATCGGATCATATGTTTAAGAGTTATAGCGCAACAACATACATACAGAAAAAAATCGTCAATAGGTATAGTTTAGGTATCGTATATTAAGCTCATAAACACATTATCTCTGAAAACAAATTAACTTCCTCCATGACCGACCCTTACATTTATTATTAGTATAGTATAGTTAAAAGAACTAATGTTCTGTTGTGATGTGAACCCATTTATTCAATGCTAATAGTTTTCCGAAACCCTGATGATACCAAACCATGCTTTCCATTACTACGTAATAAGTGGTTGAATTATTCCGTGTAAAATGTTCACAATTAAATCGCACACAAACCCAGAGCCTGTCTCTGTCCGGGAATCAAACATGGAAATGTGTTGCATAAACAGTGTGATGATACGCGGTTTTTCCAACGGCATAGTAATGAGGATGATCCCGGGCTAATTCCGGAATATTCCGCAATAAATTATAGCGACAGGAATTTTTATTAATAAAAAAAAAAAAAAAAAAAATATATTCCGCAATATTCTAGATTACACTGGAATGCGCCGAGCCCACAGTGACATTATTATTTAAGTAGCGATGAGTATGGAAAATGGCTAAGTGGTAGCACACTCGACTTTCACTCTGAAGGTCGTGGGTTCAAACGCTGCCGCGCAACTCAGATTCTAGAAAAAAATTATGTAAGCTTTAAAAACATTTGCTCTAACTAACTAATACAAGGTATTTATACATTTTCTTTGATCATATTTTATTTAACTTAATTAAATTAGCATTTTAAATAGCAGTGGCGAAATTGTGTCGTTTCATCATCTTGACAATTTGTCTCGCGGTAAGAATTTTCTGCGCCAATTTCCTGAGAATAAGAACAAAGTTATTTATGTAGGCAGCTGTTTTTATAAACCCCAAATCCTAATATAAGTCATTTTTTTTGTACGGGTTTTTTAAAGACTTCACGCAACGACCAAAGCATGGATGGCTCCCGAACGCGCCAGTAAAAACTGTCTGTCATTAATATAGTTCTTGGGGGTTTGGACTGGTATAATCACCAAGCTTGCCAGGCGAGCTTATGATCGCTGTACCTATGTCAGTTCAGTTGGCAGAATGATGCTACTCGTCAGAGCACTGCATAGTGCATTTTACGTAGCGCCTCAGCGAAAATAGCTCGTGATCATAACACACTTTTCCCGCTGAGGCTGCTATTTAGCTGCACTTTATAAGGACATATTTGGAGATTTCGAGAACAGGCACGCACCCAGACCAGTTAGACAGCCAAGTCCTAGCTTGAAAGCCTATGCCGCAAGACTCTAGTCGCTCCACGGCCCAGGAACAAAGGATCTTGAGTCAATTCGCTGCCTGTACTCGGCAAGTAGCACTACTCACATATTTAGACAGCCAAGTCCTAGCTTGAAAGCCCAGGCCGCAAGACTCTAGTCGCTTCACACCCCAGGAACACAGGAACTTGAGTCAAGTCGCTGCCTGGACTCAGCACGTATCACTGCTTCACTACTTACATATTTAGACAGCCAAGTCCTGGCTTGAGAGCCCAGGCCGCAGACCCCGGCGTCAGGCACGCACTCAGACCAGTCGCTCCACGCCCCAGGAACACAGGAACTTGAGTCAAGTCGCTGCCTGGACTCAGCACGTATCACTGCTTCACTACTTACATATTTAGACAGCCAAGTCCTGGCTTGAGAGCCCAGGCCGCAGACCCCGGCGTCAGGCACGCACTCAGACCAGTCGCTCCACGCCCCAGGAACACAGGAACTTGAGTCAAGTCGCTGCCTGGACTCAGCCAGTAAGGGATATGGTTCGGGTTCACTGTGAAAATTTGGTAAGTATAGTTATTAGCTTTTCCCGGTGCGTTCGATTAATGTTATGTGAATCTTAAACTATAGAATGCATTGTATTTCAACCTAGACATTCTAATTTTGGAATAAGTTTGAATAAGGAACAGTAAGTCTTACTCAAAATCGGCTTGATCCGCCGCTTCTTCCGTTTCCGTCGTTGGTTCAGCTGCAAAAAAATCATGCAATTCAAGCATTTTGCTCTTAAATTTACTTAGGTGTGTTAGGACGTATGAACAATCTTATATTATTTGCTTATATTATTATTACTTATCAATATTGAAGGTATACAAAATCCTAGTAACCTAGCAACCGTAACACAAGCTTCGAGCTTACCACGGGGTTAGATGTTGCTGTGTGAATTGTCAAGCAATTTATATTTTTTCTGGCTTATAGGGTCGCGAACCTATGCAGATTAAATAACTTTTAAACTGAGAAGTCTCGAAAGATAAATAATACGCCTACCTGGACATAAGGACTCATCTAGCTCGTAAACACTCAGTCTTCTGACTGTAAGGGTTGCGAACCGATGCAAATCGTTCAGGTTCTTCTGATAGAACGGAGAGTCTTTGTTGAAGGAGCCGACTTCAACACGCTCGATGTTGTCTTGCGACGGTGTAGTTTCTGACTGCAAAAAAAAACATCTATACTTATAATAAATCTGCAAGAGTCGGTCATGGAGTAAGTAAGTCAGTTGTTTTCGGAGTTATTGTGTTTATAGGCTCAATATAATTATGATACTGAAACTAATTTGACTATTATAAGATTTTTTTTCTGTATGTATGTATATATGTTCCTCCATTGCTCTTAAGTTCAACATCATTTATCTTTGAATTTCCTATTTTTATCCTTTTTTTTCAATTTATTTTATAATTCATAAAGACAATAAGAGTTAATAAAACAGGTAGTACTTTAAGAAAGAAAGAAGAAATCTTTCTTTCATCTAAAAGTACTACCTACCTACCTCAAGCAAAAGCGCAAAAGTAACCTAAACCCATGAGATATCATCGTTTAAAACCGCATCATGACTACGACGTACATAACACATAAAGCGCGTACTATCGAGACATCAATCAATCAAGTTCACGCCGTTCCGACGTAGCTGGCATTGGAAGAGCGATGTACGTGAATTCCCTAAGTGCCATATTACTCAAGCGAAGCTGTATGCGTTTCATATGTATGTCTGTTGGGCAACAGATTTGCGGCTGTCATTCCGTACTGAAAAATGCGATTTATTCGCGGGTGACTTTTGTAGATAATAAACATAAATAAACATACAAAAAATACTTAAAGTTTATTTCATTAACGGATTTTTTACAAGTACTCAAGTACTGAACAGATTTGGCTGAAACTGTGGGGAGGTAGCTTAAAACCAGGAAAAGGACATAAGGTACAGTAGTTTTTACAGCGGAATTTTTTTATCACGCGGGCGAAGCCGCGGGGCGGAAAGCTAGTAAAATTTATATTTGTTTCGTTGGAACTAACCTCATAAGACACTCCATTTCTCGTCCCCGCGTCCCAAGGAAACAGCGGAACCTCTTCCTCTTCCACCCACTCGTCTTCATCCTGGCTGTTCTTGATGCAGAGCTCGAAGTGGGTCATGCCGAGGAACCAATCAGGAGAGGGCTTCATGCCGACCACGATGGAGAACCTGTGATGGACGTGGTCGACTCTGAAGAGGGAGTGAGACGGCTCGAACATGTGCGGGTGGCGGCGACGCTTTCCACGGATTAGGGTTCTGGTGCCAGATTCGATGGCCATCTGTAAATTATAAATAAACTAGATGAAAATCCGGCTTCGCTTGGGTGATAATCCGAATTTTGCGGATAGGTATATGTTGTCGACTCAAAATCAATATTTTTATTGTTCAAATGTTTTGTTATTCATATAAGGATCGAGTCTACCATACCCCTTGACGAAATTATAAATATAGATAAATATTGCTGGACATTTTATACAGCAACATCTAGCCCCGTGGTAAGCTCGAAGCTGTCACGGGTGCTACATTTCTGATATACTTAATATCGTCGTATTAATGGGAAAACTAAGTTTATTGGTTAGCTTTGGCATTTTGTCGGTTTTCCCATTAACTGGACGATATATTATACATTCCATAAAATCTATATTCAAGGCTTTTAATCTTACCGCTTCAATGATCTCTCTTTCCAGTAAAGTAGTGTTGCCGTCTGCCAGAAGCAGCTCGAATCCCTCGCTTGCCTTAGACCCTGGGTTCCAGAGGAAGTAGTCCGCGTCGTGCGAGGCACCGACCATGTGGGTATAGCCGTTATCATCAGGCTTTGTTGGATAGTGGCGAGGATGAGCTACGCGAGACCACTTGCCGTTGAAGATTACCTAAAACAAGGTATAAAGTAACTTAGTTGATTAAGATTAAAATTTGTTCATCTATTCAATGCCTGAGATCGGCGAGAAGGGAATTGAGGCAATACCTGTAGCTCAAGATTCGAGCTTACCACGGGGCTAGATGTTGCTAGATCATCATCACCCCTGTTTACGTTCCCAATGCTAGGGCATAGGGACATCTCTTAATGACAGAGATTAGGCCTTAATTCACCACGATGGCCAATTGCGGGTTGGTTGCGGTTGGGTCGTTGCTGTGTGGATTGACCAGCAAAATTTATTTTATTTGCCAAAAATCTTCGCGCTTCGGTCCTTCTTTATAACGTCTATAGTAAGCTCTAGCGTACAGTCACCAAAAATGTGGACTACCTCCCTACGGTTGAAATTCCTTTGTACGTCAGTTAAATTATATTAGAGTAGAGAGTCAACCATTACATCGCACCGAAACTTTTGTCAAAACTGGTAGACCACTTTCTTGGCCGACTGTACCACGTCTCATAAATTCAGGTAATTAGACGTACCTCATACCGCGCCTCGCTGCAGATCCTGCAGTCAGGGTTGAGGAGAGTGGGAGAGCTGTCCTGGGCTTGGCTCTCTTCCTTCACCAGAGTCATGGTGAGCTCTGGTCCCACGTACCACGTCTCATCATTCTTCAGGTAGACGTACCTCATACCGCGCCTCGCTGCAGATCCTGCAGTCAGTGTTGAGAAGAGTGGGAGAGCTGTCCTGCGCCTGGCTCTCTTCCTTCACCAGGGTCATGGTGAGCTCGGGTCCCACGTACCACGTCTCGTCGTTCTCCGCCACCATAGCACGTATTCGCACTTTGGCAGTGACTTCTGGAGATACCCAGTGAATCTGTTTACAACAAATGTTTTCTTATAGTAAACCTTTATGTTTGGATAGAACAAAATTAAAGACTTATGCTTTATGGTGTCCAAGATGACTATAACTTTTCTACTAGTATACCTAGTAGTCTAGATACCTATACCTACCTTGTGCACCTAAATATATTGTATTTACATTTGTTAAGGCTAAGGTTCGACGAGCTATGGAAAGAACTATGCTCGGAGTTTCTTTGAGGGATAGGATCCGAAACGAGAATATCCGACACAGAACCAAAGGTAGCTCATAGAATTAGTAAGTTGAAGTGGCAGTGGGCTGGCCATATCTGCCGAAGAACCGACAACCGCTGGGGTAAACGTGTTCTTGAGTGGAGACCGCGACTAGGTAATCGTAGTGTAGGACGCCCTCTGGCTAGATGAGATGACGACTTGCGCCAGACTGCTGGCAGATGTTAGATGCGCCAAACAGAAAACAGGGCGCATTGGCGCTCACTAAGAGAAGCCTATGTCCAGCAGTTGACAAATATTGACTGATGATGATGATGACATTTGTTAAGTATTTCATGTATGAAAACTAATACTTAATATGAATATTCATTTTTTAAATACTACCCTCTACCCTTGTTTTAGGAGAGTTATCGAACTTCTCCACAGAGTTGGCGCATCGCTCGCTGTGGCGCGACACGGAGATGTCCAGAGACTTGAGACTGCCGACGTCCGGGGGCTCCTTCGCCCGCAGTATGTAGGTGAGGTCGTCAATGCCTGATACTAACCTCTACCCTTGTTTTAGGAGAGTTATCGAACTTCTCCACAGAGTTGGCGCATCGCTCGCTGTGGCGCGACACGGAGATGTCCAGAGACTTGAGACTGCCGACGTCCGGGGGCTCCTTCGCCCGCAGTATGTAGGTGAGGTCGTCAATGCCTGATACTAACCTCTACCCTTGTTTTAGGAGAGTTATCGAACTTCTCCACAGAGTTGGCGCATCGCTCGCTGTGGCGCGACACGGAGATGTCCAGAGACTTGAGACTGCCGACGTCCGGGGGCTCCTTCGCTCGCAGTATGTAGGTGAGGTCGTCAATGCCTGATACTAACCTCTACCCTTGTTTTAGGAGAGTTATCGAACTTCTCCACGGAGTTGGCGCATCGCTCGCTGTGGCGCGACACGGAGATGTCCAGAGACTTGAGACTGCCGACGTCCGGGGGCTCCTTCGCTCGCAGTATGTAGGTGAGGTCGTCAATGCCTGATACTAACCTCTACCCTTGTTTTAGGAGAGTTATCGAACTTCTCCACGGAGTTGGCGCATCGCTCGCTGTGGCGCGACACGGAGATGTCCAGAGACTTGAGACTGCCGACGTCCGGGGGCTCCTTCGCCCGCAGTATGTAGGTGAGGTCGTCAATGCCGGGGTCCTCCGCGGTTATCATGAACCAGCGGAAGGTGCGGTTCGTATTCGTTGTTATCACTGATACTAAACAAAATAAAAAGAAAATTATTTTCGCCCACAAAAACATATGCGTTCCGCTTTCAATACAATACAATACAAATACTTTATTGTTACACCACATTACAAAAAATACACATAAAAATAAACATAATAATACAGTGAAACAATGGGCGGCCTTATCGCTTAGAGCGATTTCTTCCATCTTTTTTGATTTTTTGCTTTCAGTATGTTTTTGTGGGCAAATACAATGATTAAGTTAGTTTAGTTCTCAACTCATCGCTAAAAGGGCAATCACACAAGCAACAACTTTATAATTATGAATAAGAAAGACTTTATACCAATAGCAACTCTGCAATACTCAGATGTTGCTATTGGTGTAACTGCAGGCGTTTTAAATTGAGTAATGTAAAGATAGAACTAAACTAACATAATGACTACTAGACTACTAGATATAAGGTAACATATTACTACATTCTAGTTTGTTAAAACTTATAAGTTAAAACAATAGTAAACAAAAGCCATTTATGAACGGCGGGCAGAACAGTACTTCCCATAATAGTTTAGATAGCGTTAGCGATATTGTAATGGTTATTAAAAAAGTAAAATCCTTACAAACATAAGTCTGTTCTGGAGTAAACAAGATCTGTCCATCTCGCTTCTGTGCATTCTCGATGTCCAGAACAAACGGGTGTGGTTCTGCGCTGGGTTCCTTGATAGTGGCATCTGGAGGCGTTTGGTCGCATTTGATGAACTGGCTATACGCTGTGCTGCTGCAGACCAGGATAAGAAGATATTGCACCCACCTAATTACAGAATTCAGATTGAAAGACAGAAAATTTAGTGTAGAAAATATTAGTATTGCTCTATACTCGACTAAAATACTCGTCTAGCTATGCATTAACGTTAATAAATAAAAATAATGAACACACACAGTTAGTAAGTTACCACCAAAACGAGAAAAACATCCATTTAAAACGGTAGATCGTGAACAGAGCACATAATTCCAGAACACAAATTCAAAACACATAAATACACACATTTTCCGGATATGAACTGCAGTTATAACTTCGAACGTTAGACTCGATCACGGCATTTTACGTATTGTGGCTTCGAAAATTATTTTATTTACAAAAGGTTAATACGTATTGGTAAGATTATAAACTTTTTGGGTGATATTATTAAAAGTTTGGTTAAACGCACGTGAAGTTCTGCACTAAAGGCGGTTTTGAACTGACTGGAACTTAGCCAAGCGTTCGTCTGGTGTATTAATAGAATTGGAACTTATGGATTCCTGAGTTCGTTAGAAAAAGGTCGTATGCGCTTTACTATGATACCATTTTAGGCGTATTATCTTACTAAAATAATAATAGTACTTAATATATTTTAGTACAAAGATAAATAAAAAATATTGCTGGACAATTCACACAGATACCTTTAGCCCTGTGGTAAGCTAGAAGCTTGTGTTACGGGTGCTAGATTTCTGATATTTTCTAATTTAATATAACCCAGACACTGAGAACAAATATCTGCAGATTGTACAATTTTTTGTTCCGAGGAGGGAATCGAACCCTCAACCTCCTGCGTCGCACGCAGATCTTCGCCCACTGCGCCACAGAGGTCTTCAAATAAACTATTAAATAATAGCGTCTAAGTATTAGACGCTTTTTCATTCGCTTCCTGAAATATTTTTTTTAGTGATTCAAATCCTAAAGTGAAAAAGTTTTTGCTCTTTAATTATAATCTATATCGTGTATTTTTGTCTATGCCTATATTGAAGTAGAAATCGTTTAATAGAAGGAAAATTATCAAAACACAAAGTTGCAATTATTCGCATAATTGTTTCACGATTTCCATCAAAGTTTATGAATAACTTTCAGAAATTAAAACCTGCGAATAATGAAAGAGGATAGCAAAAAAATTTATTTCTACGTCAATCATTGACATGAAATAAATTTTCCATTAATTTTCACAAATTAAAGGAATATTAATTTCCGCCTATTTAAGTCAGTTTATACCTACCATGAGAGCTTGAAGCTTGAGCTTTGAGCTTTGAGCTCTTTGAAGTGGCAATGGGCAGGCCAGAAGAACAGATGGCCGATGGGGCCGAAAAGTTCTCGAGTGGAGACTACGGATCGTCAAACGCAGCGTCGGACGTCGACCAACAAGATGGACGATGGAGATGATCTGATCAAAGTTGCCGGTTCACGGATATTCTCGGTGGATGCAAGCTGCACCCGACCCACACCCGACCCAAACAACAAGAGAATGTCCAGCAGTGGACGACCGATGGCTGATATTATGATGATGATGAATTTAAGCTGATCTGGCTAAGCTGATTTAGGTACCTACCTAAGTAATTTTGGTTTTAAAATATAGGTAAATAATTAAAATTAAGTAAAATGTAGGTAATTCAAAATAGAAAGAGCCTGCTTAACTCGATCAGGTTCTTTCCTATTCCTACCTAGAAAGTACCTATCTACCTCCCCAGCTAGATAGGCACGTAAGATACACTGCAATCTTGTCTTCGTTTTTGCGCGAAAACCAAACCAGTGTTACCGGTTCCTGCTTACCGGCCCGGCTAGACTTGCTACCATAGCGGGGGAGGCAGCGGCCGCGGCGCGCGGGGGGCAGTCAACAATGTTGTGCTTCGACTATGAACGTAGCCGCAAAACGCGCATGCTCCAAGCGCAACGCACCAACCGGCAACTCGGCGCGCTTCCCGCAACTTGTTGATTGTTCACTCACTTCACGTCAGTTTGACGCGAGCGATGCGCCGGTCGGTCGTGTCTCGCGTCGCGATATTCGTTCCAACTTCGAAATTAATTTACGAAAATATGTGAAGTTACCCAAACGTAGTACCGTGTTTGTCCTCGTGTTGGAACTAAAGTTTAGTGCTTAGATAACTTATGACGCTTCTTTAAAGTAGTTTTAAGTCATTGTAATATAATAGGCTCGTTTTACTTGCGTCCCACGGCAAGAGAAACCGCAACCTACCTTATCGGATAAACGGATATTTTTTCAAATCAGTGTGCGTTCGCGTTATGTAGTGTGATAGTGTGTGTATGTGCTAAGACATCTAAGGAGTATTTGTGACAAGTTTTGTGACGTGTTGGAATAAGTTTGAATTGAGAACATGGTGCCGCGCGGGAGAGAGACAGGCTTGTTTGCCGCGCTGTTGCTGTGTTTGCTGGCAGCGGCGTCCGCGCAGTACACAAAAGGTAAGAACCTCTTTTCTACCTGTCCCGAGCCGAGGCTGTGTGTACGCAGGCTTTTGTTCTTCGCCTTTTGTTAGTTATAGTATTTTTGGGCCATTTGAATTGTAAAGTGGCCAGTACGTGACGTGAGCGTGCGATTGCGCTTACCTGTCGCGATTTCGGAGAAGTGTGAATAATGCTGTCCGATAACGTTGTACTGAATGGAAAGGTGTTTTGATTCTGAGAAAAAATACTTGTCTAGCATTCTTGCTAAACAATCTATTACACATAGGTACTTGCATATCTATGTCAAGAGTAGGTACTAAGCGCTGGCTAGATTCTATGTTAGGTATTACCTATTCTTTATTATGCAGGTACTTCGCTTGTGTTTATTTAATCTTTGTCATTTGTGTTTATTATAAAGCTTAAATCATTTTAACTTACACGTGCTAGGTAAGTAAAGTAAAAATCAATGATTTGTAATGCACCCTAATAGGGAATGCTAAATTTAGTTTTTTGTTTACCAAAAAGGCTGCCAACATTGTTAGAGATAAAAAAGTAAATTATTATACATTTTGGGCCCCTCGAAATTCGAAAACAGTCGCATGTTGCAAGCCACTCGAGACGGCTCAGTGATTCTTAATTACACCGACAAAAAATGGGTAAGTAAAACCATTTAAAATTATATTTTAAATAGGCAGGTTATTTTAAATATCTGAACTATATTTCGTTTTTACTTTTTAACTAAAATCTTTATTGCTTAATTATTTTCTAACTAACAAACTATTTATCTAATCATCCGTATCATGGAACTCAGTATCTAGCTACTAGGTAAATTTGTATGAATCATGTCATTATTGACCTTTTAGATAAGAAAATGTTTTATTTGTTTATTCTAAGAATTTACCTTTTAAGTAATACCAACAATGTCCATAGCCGTGTTGAATAAGTGGTAGGTAGCATACCCGACTTTATTTTCCAAAATCGTAGGATCAAATCCCGCCACGCACCTCATGATTTTTCTTCTTTTTTTTAATGTGTGCTTTGAAAACACATTCTCTAACGTTGAAGGCAAACATCGTGAGAAAACTGAAATATTTAATGTAACCAACCTGCACTTTTTATTTTTATTTAATTATTCATGCCAACTTTCTGACACCCTTTATTTATTAATACAAACTTTTTCACATAGTGGTAAAACAAAGAGTTAATAATAAACATGTCCTATAGTCATTTCGTGAAAGGTGATCGTGACCAGAAAGGCTATTGTTTGTGAAATTAACTAGACAATGGCTGGCTTAACCTGAAACCAACGCAATGTTAAAAGGTTAACCAGTTTTCTCTGGAGTTAGATTACTCTATGTTTAAAACCTGGCTTTTGAGAGTAACTTTTAAGTTTTTAACCTACTTAAAAAATGTACGTTCACCGATTTCTCGAAGAAGCCTGGACCGATTTGCAATTTTTCATTTTTTTGTTTGATGCAGTTATACTTCTTAGGTGGTCCCATAGTCATCAAGTCATGATCTGATACAGTACTAGTATCCTTGAGAAATTGGTGGACTTCTTAAAATTTTATAAAGGCAGATTAATGTTAATTTTATTTATAAAGATTAATTATAAAATTGTCTTTTCTCGTACAATAAACGTAATGAAAATGACAAAGCTGTGGCTAATTACTACTAATTATTCCAACCTCAAAACCTTACCCTTGTTTTATCTTGCAAGATTGATCGAAAGGTGAGCATGATCTATATCCATGATTAATTACGAACCACAATAGCAATCCAAAGACCATAGACAAACCCCATTCGCTATTGTGAAAAGCAATCGGAAGTCATTTGGACTCGTTTCGAATCAAAGAAGATTTAAGTGTAGACGTTTTATTTTCCAACCATTTTCTGTTCTTTAGAACTTTCGCGCGTATATTGAGTTACTGAAAGTCAAAATATATTTATATATACATATTGCTGGACAATTAACACAACAAAATCTAGGCCCGTGGTAAGCTCGAAGCTTGTGTTACGGGCGCTAGACTTCTGATATACTTACATATATGTACTAAATTATACATCCAGACCGAGCCGGGAATCGAACCCGCAACCTCTTGATTATTATTGATCTAGCTAGATTATTTAAAAGCATTAGAAAATGACAGTACGTCAATGTTTAATAACTATCCTTAAACCCATATAAATCTTAATGAAGACCTTTACGTTTCCAGTATGTTTTAAAAGACCTGATTATATCTAAAATAAGATAAGCAAGAAGCCTTAAGTCTAGCCAACCGTTCCTAACAATATTCCCAATAGCTACCTACAGTTGAATGATGCCCATTTTTACCCTCACTCAATAAACGATTACCTTTCCCAAGTTTAAAACGAAAGCCAACCAATGAAATGCCGCAAAATCAATTAAAATTCTATCCGGAGCAAGCAGGGTTTATTTTTGAGAGAGCATCGCTTTGTCGAGCTCCCCTGAGGAAGGGCGGTAAAAGCTCGTACATTAGTCGATTCGTTTCATTACTGTTTTATATTTCTTCAAAAAAGTGATAAAAATCAAAAAATATGACGTTTTTATATATTATAAAGCTGGGCCGTCGCCTAACCGCGGTTAAGATTAAGTACGTGCGACATGGGCACTTATAATGGTGGAGCAATCTTGTAATATCGCTATTTAAAAAAGATTCTATAAGTCGTGTTACTTTACAAAGTAATTGTATTGTATTTATTGATTTGTCCAAGTGATCTTCAGGATTTCATGGAAATAAATGACATAAATCTTTAATCATATCTAATCTAATCTGTGGGATAAATGTCTGTAGTGATTCAAATTTTTAATTTAAAAAAATCGAATCTGTGTTCACCTGTACTAACTCATTATAAGTTAAGAAACATTTCTTTAAAATCAAATACTTGCTAACTGTTGAGTTTAGTTAGTTAGTTTGCTTTGATCATTTTCCGTGACAATGCACATTAGCACAGCAAAATATTCTTGAATAAAAATCAGTTCTTAATGCAATGCACTTAAAGTTGAGTTTCAAAGAAAAAAATATTCATATAATGTTAAATATGCAAAACTGAGATTAATATCCTTAGGCTTACTTACTTAATAAATTTCTTAATCCTTTCTAAGACAGATTTGTTTAGATTTAATCTCAGTTTTACTCACAAGATAAGATTAGGAAGGTTGATTAACGCGCTAATCTCAAGAAAATTAAGTACTCGTATTATTTTTAATTTTAAGTTATTTAAGAGTTGTAAATATTTTGACTTGTCGTATAAATTTGTCATAATCATAAATTTAAATTAAATCCAAATTGCAATTAATAAATTGAGTCAATTATAATAATACTTTTTCTGACTTTTTTAATTGTATTTTTAGAGTAAATACAATTAAGAAAGTCATACTTAATGTTTGCATTAAGTTGGATCGTGCAAACACAATACTTATTTTTTTGCCATAAACACTGTCACTATGATATCGAATTCATTTTTCTACTAGTAGATATAGAGCTACTGAAAAGATCCATTCATCTATTTTAGGCTACAATAAAACAGGCGCTGTACTGTAATTAAGCGAGGCGTACAATATATCCGTGTTAGGGCTGTATCGTAGATGCTACACTGGAGACTACTCTTACTCTGCCCAGGTTGCTTCCTGCTACTGTAAGCCGTATTGTGAAGAATTCACCTAATATATTGTGTTGCTATGTGTCCATCCAAAGGTTGCCTGGAAAAAATCGCTTTTAGTGATAAGGCCGCCCATTGTTACGCTGTTTTATGTACCTATGTTTTTTGTTTTTGTGGAGTGCTATAAAGATTATTGTATTGTATTTATGATGAACTGCTGTCCCCGCGACTCCGTCCGCGTAAAATTAAGTGTATACGGGGGCCACTTCTCATCATGATTATTTATACTCGTAATGATAATTTACAGAAACTTATTAAATTTGGATCATTGGTTTAAGATTAATGCAGGAACATAAATACGGAAATAAATTCTAAAATTTGTCTAATTTGTTTCAGTATCATATTATTGAGCTATAAATATCTCTATCTGAAAACAAACTAACTTACTCCATGACTGACTGGCCCTTTACCGGTTTATTAGTTTATGATATATGTAATTCCTACAAAATTGGCAAAGGAATTAATGCTATCTAAAGATTTACCAAGTTAGTAGGTACCTACTTAGGAACTTAATTACCTACTTAATTAATCTTAATTTTAGACTACATAAGTAAATGATGACCTGCCTCAATCCGCCATTCATACAATAATCTGACCTTAAAATATATTTATTTTACTTTGTTATTACTTATTATTTGAAAGTCTTAAAATAATCCCTATAAAATCTACCCCACCTATAATTGGCTGCTGAATAAAACCCAAGAATCAAAACCCTTCACAGACAAAAACGAACAATGAATTCCCATTCCTGCTTGGGTTCTCCATTTGCCAGACGAGAAACAACCTTATTTCCAAGAAATAAGGTTTATTTATAGTATCAGTAGGTATAACAATAGAAAACGTCTTATGAATCAGAGTGAGCAATGTTTCTTCCTCTGTTAGCGAAACTATGAGGTACACAGTAATGCGGAATCAAAGATACATGACATATAGTAAATAAATAATAAAATAAATAAATGTTGCTGGACAATTCACACAGCATGGTAAGCTCGAAGCTTGTGTGTTGTTATTTCTTGCAACTTCAATAGATAATAAAATATGTATTTAAAAGTTGTTGAGCTGGTTAGTTTGTAAATTCTAGTAAACATCTGGTTTAAGAACAATTGGACGTGATAACAAGCAAACTTTACTATTCCGTGTAACGATTCTAAAGCGATAAAACGTAATAGGCTACTTGAAGCATTGGAAAAACATAACGATATAATTGCTCTGTATTTTCCGTTATAACGAATAACGAGTGCATTTAACTATTTACATTCAATGGTTAATGAAAGAACCGACTAAGCACTTTGTTATTTCGCTATTAAGAGATGATACTTTGTTGGTAATTGGCAACTACAACTAAATACAAACACTATTTCAGTGCTCAATTTTAAAAGTTTTAGAGAAAGTGAGTTTTCTTGTATTGTCTTATATATTTCTGTGTAACTTTGAATGGCGATAGAAATTGAACAGAATTACTAATAAAATACACGCGTATTTTTGTGAGTATGAATGGATAGATTTTTGTTATAATTGCAAAAAACAATGATAGGATTACTCATACCAATTGTAATATTATAAGATATACATTATGTTGTTCACGCACCACAATAACGTAAAACTTTTACGCGGGAAAAGTAGTAAATAGTAATCTGATTACTTAAGGTGTTTCGTTTTATTATTTATTTTTAGAATTCAGAAATAGCTACAAACTTAGCAGCCGTTTAAGATCACAGTGAAAAAGCAAAACAGAACCTTGTTAAATCCATCTTATCCGACTAAAGGCAAAAGCATCGCAATCGCACAGAAACACAAATAAGCTGGGACATTTAAATTTGTCGTTCTCCGCTAGAATTTATCGAGAGCGCGCCAATTGAGGATAGGAACTGAATTAGGTTACTCCCAGTTTTATTCGCCTCTTTGAATATGCTCGAGTTTTTCACACCCTGTAACTACAAGTTATGTGCTGAAATTGGCTTGGTAATGCAGCTGCCTTTATTGGATATCGAACTTTGAGACTTTTAATCGAATTACCCTTTTAGTGGTAACCTTTATTTTTATCTGCGGGAATAAAATGCTTAATACCTCGAAGTAGATTTTTGTTGTAATGATGCGATTATTAAAATAAATTTAAGTTCTTATTTTATGAACTTTATGATTTTATGAATTTTATTTAATCTCTGTATTCGAATTTTTATCAAAATTGTTACAGTCGTCAGACCAGGTAAATGAATTGACGACATAAAACGAGCACAGAAGAACTCTTTGCGTGCTTGTTTTCCCGTAACACTACGAAATGCATGAATATGCCGTAATCGTACAATATCGCGCTTCGGTCAGTGCTTGCTTCAGACGATTTACTAAGTAAAAAATGCTGACGCTTTTGTGTCGTGCTTGTGATTAGATACCAAACACATGATCACTTGAAATAAATAGCCAAATCTAGAGGAGATTGCTGTCAATGCTTTTATAGTCAACGCCTGATTCCAATCAGTCGCATGTTTTCCTTCAACTCCAAGCATGTGTTTAAGCGTAGGTTACTATTTCACCAAGAAACGTCCAGATACTGCATTTTAAGTTAACTTACTTTTAGTTTTCTGTTTTGTTGGTTGTCAATTTGGTACGACTGCGCAATGGTTAAGTTAGTTAGTTCCTATTGAAAATTTATTATTCTGTGGCCGGCACCACACACCACCATATAGGTACTTGTTATACATATAGCAGTAAAATATTTCCATAAGTTCGTTAAATGATGTTTATTCGATATTCAAATTTTGCACATTGAATAAAGAAAACTAAAACACTACACCTTCTTAGTAGAAATATATACCGATCATAATAAATACCTAGTTCATTTCACGATAACACCCAAAACCCGTCTCGAAACCAAATCGCTATTACCGGTCGTTTACCCGGCGGAATTCAAAACTATCGAAACTGGTACAGCACATCGCGTGACTGATACCACGTAATTCTGCAGTCTTATACGTACCACTTCTGTTATCGATAACGGCTGGCGGTTATCAAGAAATTTCTAGTATTTGAAAAGCCACGCCCGCGCAACCGACTTCTTAATTTTATTGCGTCATAGGGTTGTCACTGACTGTAGGTTTTAAGGTGTGAACTGTGTGGGATTCTCTGAACCCAATTTTATTACTTTATCACTTTTATGACTAAACCAGCATTCCGTCTGAGGTCTTAGGCTCACACTCCTCTATTTCGAACCGTCGTCGAAGAAATAATCGATTAATTTCCCATAAGCAGTAAACAGTGGCTTGTCTAGTATCTAGAAATTGCTTTTAGTTATAAGGCCGCTCCTGATATTTTTTTAGCTATTATTATATTTTAAAAGTATTCCTTTGTGTGTGCAATAAAGAGTTTGTCCATTAAATATACTCATCATTTGGCAATTTATCTCGATTACACAACTTCGGAAAAGCAAAACAATCTAACGAGATAAAGTATTAATTTTCACCCCTATCATAACAACCAGCTTCATCAACATTTAAAGTATTTAACCACCGTTTTCATTGGCTTTTTACCATTATCAGTTATTCCGGCTGTAAATTGAAAATTTATTGCAGAAATAACTTCATTATTCGTATCGGCAGATCAATTTGCCCTGGAAAATTTAATTCTCACCTGCATTTGTCTGGGATCTGTGCATGGCATACCAAACAGAGGCATTCCAACGGTCATCGAATAGTCCAGAAAATGACGTCATCGCTTAGGCATCACAGCTATACTTTAGGTACTGTCGACTGTGACTAATCGCTGAGTGCGGTTTACATTGCCGCTCGAATTTACGACTGCAGGGCACAAGCGGTACTTGAACGGCGATGGTTGACAAATACGATAGAACGAGTTATGTTTTTAAGGGGGTGAGGTGAGTGCAAGGAGCATAAATTAAGGCTAATGAATGACTTATTGTGTGAGGGACAGGAAATTGTTATTGTTAGGTCGGGTTACGAAGGGTTACGTGTGCCTGGCGGTTAGGACTTGAGGCTTTTTAACTCTGTTGCCTGTTACTAAGTGACGAGAAATAGTAATTAGATTACCGTCCAGTAGCCGTTGTGTGATGTAAGTTGAAGAAGGGAACAAAAATTACTAGATGTAGTATGGATATTTTATTATTGTCAAGAAGTTTTGATTAAAAGTGCCTAATTAGCCAACAGTCAGTACATTTTTATTTATGTCTTATACTGTTTTCACGCACACTTCTATACACATTTTCTTTGTACGGAAGTATTTTTAAGGTAAATCTTAATACATGTTGTATTTACTACGTACCCATTCAAAGAAAAAAGACCGATATTAACATGATACTAACTAAAAAAAAATGTTAATAAAGCATACACTTATGCACGGAATGAGGATATGAACTTAATAACGTACCATTTACTTAGTTAACGGACTGGTGACCCAATTTTTAACTTACGACTAACCACGTGCCACTAGAAAGAATGCAAGAAAAATATCCGCATTTTAATCGTAATTATACGCAATTTCATAAAACCCTCGTTAACATAACACATGTGGTAACGAATAAAAAAACATTTAAACCACAGAATTGTAAGTAGTTTGTAAGTAACGTATACTTAGTAACTACTTATGGTTCTGTGGTTCAAGTGGCGTGACGTCACCACTAATTATGTTGTTTGTGTATTTGCATGAGACGAATACTTTTTCACTGGATTCATCCATATTCATTCGTATAAAGGAATATTAAATGTTTATTCATTTATTTCAACTGCAGCTGCCAATTTTTATTCATATAGTGTTCATAATGATAGAGAGATATTCCCAACCTAAACATTTAAAATCAGCCCATTTAACTTAAGTACCTACATAGTAACGACGACTACAGAGACGACCTCTGTGGCGCAGCGGACGAAGGTCCGCCTGTGACGCAAGACAAGAGGTTGCGGGTTCGATCCCCGCCTCGGGACAACAAATTGTATGATCTGCAAATATTTGTTTCGGGTGTCTGGGTGTATTTATAATGTACTTAATAAAATAATAAAAAATATCTATCTATAATATATATTATGTATATTCTATTCTAATAAGTTTATCAGAAATCTACCCGTAAAACAAGCTTAGAGCTAATCACGGGGCTACATGTTGCTGTGAATTGTCCAAGTGAAACTTAAAGCTACATTATTGTGAAGTTACATCACAATCCATTCAGTAGTTATTGCGGAAAGAGCAACAAACATCCATAAATACAAACTTTCGCATTTATAATATTAAGTAGGATACACCTGTATTGTTCTCAGTGCATGCTAAGTGATTCAAAAGACAATAGGATTATAACTCGCGCGAGTAGTTGGGTATTGGCAAGTTCTTCGCTCATAGTTGAGCTTTCATGTCGGCTCTTCGGTATTAACGAGAAAAGTTCGGTTATTGATACGAAAATCTTTTAAAATAGACGTAGATCCCTATCATAATAATATTGAGAAGATTGGGTTTAGATCGACTCTCACTAAAAAGGAGATGCTTAAACCCTTATTTTGGAACTTCATTTTTTTTATAATCAATAGATGAGATACATCACTTAATTCACGACATAATTATATAATAGTTTATTGCATATAACGTTAAATGGCATTGTTATAACAAAAACCACTTAAGTAAACTGTCTGTTACTAATTACATTAATAGGTACAATAAGCTTGTACCTAATTATGTGTAATTAATAAAAGTAAGCATAATAAAAATAACTTTAGTTATCTACTGTGTTAAATTATTAAAATAAACAAAGAAATGACTTCATTAAGTACTTTGTCTATCGACTTACTTATTAAAAAATATCTACTTACTTAATTTATTAATGTTCTTACGTACAAAGTACTTATGTAAGTTTTTATAAAAAGACACCAAAGTATAGCATTAATTTATTCAAATATCTCAATGAGTACCCAGTTCTCATTATTATTACAAAGCAAGTTAATACGTCAATCTCATCAATTTTGCCCATACAGCCACTTCACTATCTAAATGCTTTCCCGCCGAAAATGAAAGAAAATTGGCATTCCTCAAAAAGTCGCTCTATCCAGGCATTTCAGTGCCCAAGTCCTCAGCCGCCGAAATTATCCTGAAGCGAATATAATATCCGAATGTCGCCCCCACTGACGAACACTGAAGTGAAGCTGTCATAATAGTCCTAGAGCTGGTAATCCGACATTTTGTAGGTATTTAGGACCTTTGAGCCGTGTTGGCTAAGTAAAATAAATAAAATAAAATATATCTTTATTTTTGGGAGCACATTCCACTTTCATTTCGAAGGTTGTGGGTTCAAACACCACCTTTGATTTTTTGTGTTTTAATAGCACGTGCTCTTACGGTGAAGGCAAACATCGTGAGGAAGCCGGCATGTTAAAAAAAAAAAAAAAAATAAAAAAAAAAAAGGATATTGTGTCTTAGATGTCCCTGTGTCCCAGCTGTGGGAACGTAAATAGGGATGATTTGAGCCAAGCTGAAAACTTAACTTGTAACTCTCTTATACCCCAACTTAAAACTGAGACGTAAGTGATTAGTTATTGAGATTACTGAAAATTTTATCCAGCCAGCTCTTGTACTATAACGATGGCCGTAAAATGAAGAGTGCTAGTATTAGCACTGGACCATGATTGCTTATTGTCGACCACCACAATGGCCAATCAATGTCTGTTCGTTCGCACAAGATTTTGTTACAAGCTTAATTAAAGGTTATTTTGTGCTGCATTTGACGTGTGCATACTAAACATACAGTTATTATTTACTTACTTGTTCACTTGGGCGATACTTTTCAAATTTATTTATTTATTCCACAAAATCGAGTAAATTTAATTTAATTTTTATTTGATTTTAAATAATAAATACTAGTTTAGTTATGGGCCTAGGAAACGTTATTAGTACCTATATCATGTTCTACGCGCCATGTTAAAAGCCGCCACCATAATTATTAAGTTTGTAATCAACCTCCTTGGAGGTGATTCTATTGTCATATTTAAAATAGAAAATTGGAAGCAAGCCGACTATTCCTCTCACGATCCTAATCATCGAGATTCATCGTCCGTCTTCCTTTATACGGATATTTCACCCCATCCTCTATAAATGCCGCCATTAAAAAGCTAAGGAGAGATGGGTGCTTAAATATACTTTGCACGAATGCGCAAATTGATATAAAATACTTCATCTTTTGATATCTCTCTGAGCCGGCGAAACGTGAAATATCAGAAGCGCTTTATTGAAACCAGTGTAAGTGAAACTGTTGATTTGATTTTTCGATATTGGAAACTTTCCTGTGTTTATATCGGCTTTGACAAGTATTGATTAATGCAACCGATTATTTTATTACTATACTACCGCCCGCCGACAGGTTCGCTTGCGTTTTTTACGATATCTAGGTATAGTAAAACCATTTCTAAAATGAACGCCCCTCGACCGAATTCTGTATTTTTTTTTCTGTGTATTCTGTTTTTCTGTATTTCCTCTCACACGTTGAAATCATCACAGTTTTGTGGAGGGAAGTTCATTTTTAGAATGGTTTTACTATACATATTTTTTATAATAATAAATCTGTAATGAAGTCATGAAGTAGGTTAGTTGTTTTCAGTTACATATATTGAGTTAATAGGCTCAATATAATATGAAACTGAAACTCTCAAGAACTAACGGTTTCAAACGCTATTTACGCGTTCAAACAAACATACAAACAAACTCTTCAGCTTTATAATATCAGTACTTATAGATTACCGCTGCGTTACAATACCGGAATGCAAAAATTGCCCAACGTTATTCGACCAAATGCTTACAGTATGTTTGAGGCTTGATCAGCTATTTTTGCAGATAGGTCTGCATTGCTGGTCATCGCACTAAGCCCCAGCTTCCAGTTCGTGACTAGAAGGCGAATCGTGCATGTGACAATTTTGTACAGTAAGCATAGCGTTTTGTAAGGTTAAATAAAAGCAGCAAATTTGGTTCTGCCGATAACGATGTTTACTCGAAAATACTTTTTACGTTCGAAATTTGAATGGCGACCTAACACTACTTTTTATCTGAGAATTGTTCTTGAATTTTTAATTTAATTTTGCATCCAGAAATCAATACCCACTTCAGTGAAATTTCCCTGCCTATAGACATAAAAGCCTTAAGGGCAATATAATTCATCTCGCAGGTAGTAATCCATTAAGCATGTCTCCATCAGTGATGCTCTTTAATTAATCAGTGAACCATTTATCATAATTAATTTGGCGTCTGACTGTCTCGAACATGGCCTCACATCTTGTACTTATACGGTTAGTAATTGATATACACCATTAACAAAACATATGGACCGGGCGACGAAATGTTTACTTTTTTTGACACGCGTCGTGTTATGGCACACGATAACTTTAAAACTACGCCGTGGCGCAAAATGTAACTAAAACTAGTTCTCCGCCCTTTCGACTTCGTCCGCCTTCTACACTTTCCCGCGATAAAATATTTATCACGCGGTAAAAAGTATCCAATGTCTACAAGGCTACTTTCTCCTACTATCTCCACGTCAATTCATTGCTCCGTTTTGCTGTGAAAGACGGACAAACAGACATTTACCCATTTATAATATTTGTATAATTACGCTTCGAGGTTACCACGGGGTTAGTAAAGTAATAAATTGTTTTCGGGAATTGTACTCACTACAGTAAGTTTCGTAAATAACAAATCAAAGGTCAATCTGACTACGGCCGATTGACTGTCAAAACTTTGGATTTCTAAGTTCTAGTCTAGAAACAATTACGCTGAGTAGTTTGCGAACTATCGGGTGCAAACGAAACCAGTTCATACTCGATTTACGAAACATTTAACATCAAACTTAGACTATCAATCAAGAACATAGACTACTGGTAATTTAGAACATTCGGGACTACGCACTACACATTAATTACTGCTAAGAACAATCTAGACTCGCAATTATTGTTGAGTATCTGCAGAACTCTTGGGTTGATAGCCCGGTAGGTTCCCTTGAAGAATTGAAGAGCTTGTCTATACTAATATTATAAAGAGGAAAGATTTGTTTGTTTGTTTGTAATGAATAGGCTCCGAAACTACTGGACCGATTTCAAAAATTATTTCACCTTTGGAAAG
This sequence comes from Chloroclystis v-ata, assembly GCA_963691955.1. Classification (NCBI taxonomy): domain Eukaryota; kingdom Metazoa; phylum Arthropoda; class Insecta; order Lepidoptera; family Geometridae; genus Chloroclystis; species Chloroclystis v-ata. Next base: position 12,474,233 of record OY829904.1, on the reverse strand, counting down.
CTACATCCCCGAGTAACATAGGCTATAATATAGCAAAGAAAATTGCGGAAAAGTGTAAAACGCAGGCGAAGGCGCAGGGCGGATAAAAATCAATTGCTGTTCGTTAGTCTCGCTAAAACTCGGGAACGGCCGGGCCGATTTAGTAGCTGGTTTTAGTCTTGAAATGTTCGTAGTATTCCAGGGAAGGTTTAAAAGGTGAGACTAGACCGGGCGAATCCGCGGGCGGGTCTACTAGTAAAGTTGTAAAATTGTTACTCGTGCGGACGCTATTTTGGCAATCCGTGAAGATTGTGAACAGCAGACATCGTTTGGCAGAGCTCTAACCTGACACATGTTTTCACGAAACAGTGACATGTTACGTAAGGCCAGGGGATTTCAGGGTTGGCAGAGGCCCCGCTGTTGCCACATTTCCTGTGTTTGACAACCCTACAAACAATATCGTTGCCCGCATTGTTTGTGCACGATTCGCAGCAATTAAATGCTTCTAAATTTATTTCATATTCGATCTCATTTGCCGTGTCAGCTGGTATGAAAACAAATTGATTTAAATTTGTATTTATGATAGTCGATAACGACATAATGAGCTATTAAGCTGTTAACATTTCAGCGATATTTTCAAATAGGTAATGTCTTTATAGGACAGCCTGCTAATATGTTCTGGTTCTTATCAATTTTGTCTATTGATTTCCTATCAGTGAAGTGATAAACGATTGACGTGCGTCCTTAACGCACCCATTAAAGTAATTAGGTACTTATCTTATAATAGCATTACAATAACGAAACCCTACGTTATTTGAAAGGTATAAGAAAATTAAAGTAGGCAAAATCGATGTCACTCTGAAGGAATTTTATTAAAGTCTTAGCGAAGTTTCGAGGTATTTCGACAACTTAAGACTAAATGGGTACTTTGTGCGGGTTCATAACTCGGCTTGTTCACATACTTTGATGAATTTCCAACATTTTCTTGAGACTTTGATATTGAGCTTGTATTTTAAATTTAAATCTAATTTAATTCTTGTCTGGAAACATCTCACTGTGAAATACTCATTAAGGTTTCTGGTTCTTATACAATGTGTCATTACATTATTGTTAGATATTTTTTCTTAAGGTCACGAATATGCCAACATCAATTTCTAATCCTTGTTAGATAAAAAAAAATAGTAAGATGAGTAGGTTTATTCAAAATTAAAAATAAAAAGATACTGCGTAACAAAATATTATTGTTTGGATGAAAGAAACGCCATTACGGAAACGCTTGCGATTGAAACCCCAGTCCTTTAGTCAAAGCAACCAGTTTCGCTTCTACAGGAAATAAACGAACAATCCTCTTTGATTCTTAGAATTCCGCTGTCGGTCGCACGGGTATGAAAGTCGTCACTTTTAGGGAGAAATGGCATTTAGCGGAATGTTTTATTTATGTTATACTAAAGGAACTTAAGCAGGGAACACATTTGTAACACCCGACGCGACGCGACGTGTCGACACCCGACGTGCACCGTGCATATTACCAACACGCGACGCCACGACATACTAGCATTTCATCATCATTTCACTAAATAAATGCAAAAATTTAATATGAAATTGTCATAAAGTGACAGTTCTCGAACGAATGACGCGTGGCGTCGAGTGTTGTCTAGAAACATACTGCGCTCCCGCGTCGGATGGCGTGTTTACCCCCACCATGGGAACGCATGGTGGGGGTAAACACGCACACGCAGATCTGGCACGTCTGGATCAGGTGGCGTGTGCGCGCGTGGCGTCGGGTCGCGTGTTCAAAGTGTGTTTCTGGTCTATAGAAAACCATACATTTGATTCGACTCAACACGCATCACGTTTCATCGGGTGGCGTCGGGTGTTACAAATGTGTTTCTGCCTTTATTCTATTTGACTTAATGACTATTATATAATTTATGACTGCCGATGGCTTTGTTAAGGGCGATAACTTAGTGGTCTTAAATGAATTATTTTTCCTGGCGTTTAAAGTTTTAATCGTAACACTTTAAATCCCGAAAAGTTCTAACTTACTAATTTATTCCTACATTGTGGACTAAAGTCAACTTTTTTATAGTTCGAGGTATCAAGCATGTAGGTGCTTAACGTTTAATAGAAATCGTAAGTACCTTTCTAAATTAAAGTAATAAATACAACTAGAAACAATCTGAAACAATGTTATCCTGAGTCTGAAACGTATAACTTACAAACAAAACTATCTTGGAAACAACGGAAGAGGTAAAATGTAATCGACCATATTTTGTTAGTCAACAACTACAAATAAATAGAGGGTAGTTGATACAACCGCAAACAAAATTTAATCCTATCGCATTAACCTTAAGTTCATAATGCAATAACTGTCTGGACGACAATGCAGGTTTATATTGTTGCTTATTACGTTGGGATAAAGTTTATTTTGGTAGTGTAGAAAAGTTTTGAAAGTACGGTGAGTCATGGTCCAAGATCGAAAGGTAAACCTAAGGCGAAGTTTGCACGTTTATTGCATGCGAAGCCTTAAAGTAGCATTGCCTTAGTAGGTTAGTTCGCCCTTGAGTTGTCTGACTGGCTTTACGCATGACCTATACTGTTATAGTATAGGTATACCTACATTATCTTAGTCATTTTTGTGTCGAGCTCTATAGCGTATTTTTAATCCTTTCTCTTTTTTTTTGGTGTGCTGTCTAAGACATGACCAGCGTCCGTAGTTCCATGATAATCATCAATACAGATGGCCATAACTGGTCATAGACAACACAATTTTGAATTATTTTTGGTAACACAAGCTTCGAGCTTTATGAATTGTCTAGCAATATTTACTTATTTGTTTATCACCAAGTTATTATGCTTTATTTACTTTCTTACGCTTCTTAAATTATCAGTATCATAGGTAATATATAGCTATATTTTATTTCACGTATTCCCAATCCCATAGAAATATCAACATAGTTTAATTCACAGTTATTCCGAAACGTTTACATCACTCCCTAATATAGTGTATTTTACTTCGTATTCCCCCAGGCAAGGCTCAGTGGAGGCTGTCATTGCTACAACAAACAAAGTTATTTTGTCAGTGTTGCCAGTATATAAAATCAGCCACTTGAAAAATGGACCGTCATAGCTCTCGAAGCTTATCCAATATGGAACTTAAGTTTCAAACTTGGAAACTTGAACAGTTACTCTATTATATTCTAAAGATCATAAGGATTTTAGGTTTAGAACTGAACCCGATAGAGATATTTTAGGCATTATAAATTGTCTTAGTATACCTACTGTATATATATGTGGTTACTTAGCCGTTTTCGGCTACTGTGACTGGCTTTATACTCTGTTACTTGAAATATTATAAATCGGGATGTTTAGCTCTAACATGACTAATATACCCAATTTTTGCTGTAAATGTACGAGAACAGTGAGAACATGTCAGGATACCGTTGACATAATTACTATTAATTATACCTACTGTACTTACTAATATAAATAATACTTCTTAAACAATTTTAGATGTTATGTGTCATCTTAGACTGTTATTATTATAACGTGCACAATAGTTCATGCGTCATAGAGATACCATTAAAAAACCTATACTAATAACTTACATTCCTCAGCAATCCTGAGATACCTAGGCATTCCCACCGTATAAAAATCTTCAATAACCCAACCTCAATCCTTTAATTAAACAATAATATCCATCCAACGGAAGCTAATTCCAAGTCCACAAACCACAGATTACAACAGCATTACTACCAACCAATCCCCTTTGTTGAAGGCACCTGCTGTCTCGTCTAAAAACACTTCGTTTAATGCTTGTTAAACTTGCGTCGTCCATTTTTTGCAGCCTTTGTTATCCAGTACCCCGTAATCTCCCGAGCATCTGTCCGGGGCAGACTGACTTGTACGGCTGCTGGGAGTTTTAAAATGATCCTGATTTCATTGTGAACATTGCTTTTTGAAATCCGAGTTGCTTGTTATCGCGGATTAACGCAAATATAAGGTATTCCTGTATGAGAATGTTCGTCTGTTGAGGATTTGGTTATTTCGCTCGACAACATTGCCATGTAATAGCTTGTACAATATTGTAGGTAATGTTTTTTCTAAATAAAAATAAGAAAGTGCTTTAAAATAATGAGTTTTATTCAGCAATATCACTTAGCCCTATGAGAAAGATTCTATCGAAATTTATTATTTCTAGCTATTTTAATAGAATATTAACAAATGGATACTCCATAGATTCTGTACTTTAATAACTTATTGGATGGATGGAATAATGATTCCATCCACCCTAACGCAAGTTAATAACAGTGTCAGCTGCAATTCAGTTACAGACAAATAGCAAATTAATTTGGTAAACAATCTGTGATAGAAATAGGGTATCCGAACAAAATTGCGAACTGTAAACATTGTCGAAAACAGAATCAGTGTCAATTAAAATGGACCGACCATTATATCTGACACTCAAACAAAAAACATCAGTGCCTATAGTAGTATAGATACATAGATACTGAGGTAAACACGTCAGAATAGTAAGTTCGCAAAATACGCGTTAAGCTTCTAACCCTTCTGATATTATAATATGAATACTTTCTGACGTTGTATGAATCGAATAATATGAAATAAATATTGCTGGATAGATAGACATAAAGCTAAACTTACTACAGACTAATAGCTAGTATTTGCATACGCTGTGCTCACTAGTTTCAACCTTAAACATGTTGGTCGTGGGTCATACTAAATCTGGAACATATGACCACTACCTCCATGTGAAATTATAATTATTCTAAATTCTAAGTCACACATGCCATCTTCGACCCAGAAAACTGCTATAATCACGTGACTTTAAGGACTCACTGCTATTTTGCTTCAAAGTTACATATCCGCATTTGAAAACGTAAACTTTACGGTATACATCCGATTTCAAAACATCGAGGCAACAGGAATTTCTCTCCAATTCTCACTACTCGTGTGTAGAGCGGATGGCGACAATTTCGTCCATTTATAATGACAGGCGAGCGACACGCAAAGGAACCATCAAAATGGTCGACGTGACAGTTGACGGGATAAGTACAGGGGTACGCAACCTAACCTGCTATTTTTTGGAGCCAGTGATGAGAAAATAGATTATCGAGATTAATCCTGTGAGGTTTTGTTGTCTCAAACGAGGTCTCATAACTATTTCTTATGATGGTGTGGTATTTTAAAGTTTTTTCTTTCGTTATAACATAATATAAGATTTTTTTTCTTTAAGATTTACCTAATAACCGGGAACCGATTACTGTTTGCTTTGGTAGATATACTATTTACTATGGCATCTTCCAAGTTCAATGAAAATCTTACAGACAAAATTACTCACGGATTTAAATAGTATTCGATGTAATTACTGTTGATAACACTGAACTTGAATATCATATTTAACATTGGTGCAGCGATAAAACAGAGACAGAAAAGCATTTTAATTTTTATTTCGTAATTCCTGTGGGGATTTCGTCGCGAGATCCCAGTCGGAATGATTTGTCGAGGCCTGCCCTGCCTTTTAATCCCTCCGTGATTTACTGGTTGGTCGATAACCTTAGAAAAGTAAAGCGATTCTTGACTGTGGCTAATGCTTCTTTAGTTTCTAGGGTTCCTTTGGAGTGCCGTTGACAATGATTAACAATTTGTACAATTTGATTCGGTTCGTATCGTAACAGTTCGAAATTAGTAAGCGTTCAGAATATTTTTGATCGCCGTTTATCATAATGTCTCAGTATGGAGCACCAGTCAGCAGTCACCCCAATAGAACCCATTCCAGGGGTTTCGGTAAATTGATACCTCCGTTGATTTAACGTCATCCACCATTATTTACGCATCCACTGCTGGGAATAATAACGTCACCCAATTCTTATTTTTTATATTACAGCAGAATCCACCATATCTTATTCTATTCAGTTAAAGGCAGCTGCTAAAAGTTTTGGATAAATAAAAAGATAAAGTAAACTGATCAGTCCCCTAGTGATACAACTAGTCTGAGTTGATCAACAGTCCTATAACACACAAACGCAAGGTGCCTTACGCAATTGCACTACATTCGCATAGTTTCAAGCTATTAGGGTTGTTGCGTATGCTAAGTTATTCCAAGCTATCTATGGACGGTCTATTCCGTAGGGTGCTAACAGCTAATATGTTATGCTTGGCTTAGATGACGGTTGCATTGTTGATTTTCAGTCCGGATCTGGTTTGTTAAGCTGTCTCGGTTTACCAAAGTCATCATCATTTCGTGGTAAGGATACTTCAGGACATATCCTCGGGCTTAAGCTGGGAAGGTATGTACTGACAGAAACTGTACTGTAAAGTATCATGCAGTCTAACCTAACCTGATCAGAGTGTCGATGCATCTCTCTCTCTCTCTGTGTATATACGTACTGTGTCAGTTAAGTGCTTCCGTTATAGCCCATACCATTGTTCAGTAAAGTATTGAACATAATTGTGCAAGTTATATGGTAAAAAAAACTCTGTTATGTCAATGCAGCTAACATTCAACCGAAACAGCTTTACTTACATTTTTTTCTTCTTACATTAATGCAAGTGAAGTCGCGGGCACCATGTAGTTTCTGAAGTAAATTGAGTATATTAAATCGTAGATTAATAACTTATAGATAACAATGGACTTGGTCTTTGAACTATTTGAATTATTAATTGCTTTACTTCAAGGAACTTTAGCCCTGAGAAGTCAATCGAATCAATTTGTACTTTATGATAAAAGGTTTACCTATCTTATTCAAAACTATTCAAAAATTGCTATGACGTGCCATATTTTAATCTTTATTGATACACGGAAAAACCCAAGTTGCTTTTATGTTGGAAAGAAGACGTTTCAAAGTTGGTCCCACCATAAGGAAATCAGGGTTTGATGATGGTGGACCGGAGAAATCAAGGGAAATTTTGAAAAATCGTACGGGCGACTAGTGTGTTTGTAAGTTTTTTTACTTCGTAAACCTTTTACTATAGAGTAAGGAATATGATTTATATAGACATTCATAAAATGACTTACTTACCAAATATTCAACAAAGCTCTATTATCGCATAATCCATGTAAAATATGTTTAACACCATCTCCAGTGTAATAATTACCTATGAATACTCGACGTGTAAGCTATTCCAGGTTATAACAAGGTAAGGCGCGGTAAGGTAACACACGCTTTAAACAAGGTAGAACAGCGTTTAACAAGAAACTTCTAGGTTACCGTTTTAGGATAGAGTAGGAAGAAGAAGGGATAAATTCGAGCTCTTACGTAACTCCTCGATAGCGTAGTGGTTAGCGCAACCAGGGCTAAACTGGATTGCGTGGGTTCGACTCCCGCCTTAGACAAACATTTGTACGATCTTTATGTTAAAATATAACATTGTGACATTAAATTGACAACTCATGGTCGCTGTAGGTACTGATTTGGTACGTCACCATTGACGTTACGAATACCGTTATCTTGAGAGCATTATGTTTATGAGTCATAACCTCGCGACCTCTTTGTTTGGTTTCTTATGGTTCTTATGTTTTCTTTACGGCATGTGAATAACGCACTATTGTTATTGGAATAAATTACATAGGACGCTAAGTATGTTCATTATTTCTAAGAACTTATTACCGTTAGAAACTAAAAAAATAGATCAAAACTAATAGCTATTGTGAAGATGTTCCTGACATCATAAAATAGTTCTTCATGTTGATGTTCAGGATAATATAATTTTATAGTCATAGACTCTATGCCAATTTAGCAACCTCTTGCGTTATAGATGTCGTCATTAATCGTTTATGCAACCATACAATATTTTCATACATTTTTACTGGACTACTTACAATGACAACGTTATTTTCACGGGTTATTTCAGTGCAATGTCGTTCTAAAACAGTTACTGTCCTCGTTTGAGGACTTTTAAGCCATTTATTTGTATCTTTTTGGAGTAAGCACTTAGGTTAGTCATTAAATATGCATTATTCGAATATTAGGTACATGTTATAATGATGTGTGTATTGTACTAACTTTACCCGGCGTTACAAATATGTTTTACCGTTGGATTTGATGTTTATGAAGATTTATTCATAAGAATAATTTCAAATAAATATTGAAATAGTTTAATATGATTCAAGGGAGGTCTTTGTCTAGGTGTGGAAATAAGCCATTGGCTGATTGATGATGATGTCTTAATAAAAAATCTGAAATCTAATAAATACGAGTATGCCTATGAATAAGAAATATTTGTTATTTTAGTCTGACGAAAATAAAGTATTAGATTCTAAAATAAAACACTCCAAGCAAAAGTTCGAAAAGGGACATCATAATTCCACTCAACAAGAAAAAATGTCAGACCCAATAGGCTTAACTTCTTATAGAAGTTTAATTACCTAGTTGAGTATTTTTAACACCAAGTACAAATATTTTGTTGCCGTGCTATGTTGGCTAAGTGACTACACTCGACTTTAATTCCGAAGGTCGTGGGTTTAAACCCCGTCACGCTGCTCTGGATTTTATTTAAAATATGAATGTGCGTTTATAAAACACGTCCTCTAACGGTGAAGGCAAACATCATGAGGAAATCGGCATGTTCTGAAAAGCTTTGAAAAGTTTGAAGGGTATATGTCATTCTCCAACCCGCACTTTGCCAGCGTGGTGTATTATGGCCTAATCTCTCTCGTCAACAGTCCCTGTGTCCCAGCAGTGGGAACATAAATAGGGGTCATTATGAAGTTACCAGTTTAAGGTTTCCAACTACATAATTTTTTTTTATTTCATTCAATGAATGTTAAAAACGACCGTTGGATTCAAAAAGCCTCCACGTCACAATCAGTATGGACAGAATTGCGGTTGAAGTTGCTTTGGAAACCGGTTACCGGCGGAAAGTGGAGCGTTGCCCCCATTCCTGGTAAAGTGTAGTTTTGATTTCTTGTTTCATGTTACTCACGAATACTCACGGCTTGATTGGAATACTGTTATTGAAGGCTTTCGGAAGTTTGAGATTGGAATACGGGGAAATCTGCTTAGTCATGCGACAGCTAACAGATATACCTTATTAGGAAACTAAACATTTTGCGTACACGGCGTTTATTTTTGTTACTTATATTTTATGTTTTATTTTGCGTTTCTGAGTTTAACGCAAAAATTACTGTATTCTATGTATATATTTTATTATATAAAAGAAAGACGTGTTAGTTACACCATTTATAATTCAAGAACGGCTGAATAGATTTGGTTGAAAATTGGTAGAGAGGTAGCGGAGGACCAGGAAAAGGACTTTTTAAGGCGGGAAAATACTATAACGTGGGCGAAACCGCGTGGCGGAAAGCTAGTATATCATAAAAAAGTATTCTCGATCACACAAAAAATAATAAAAATAAAATACAGTTTAATGGGTGGCCTTATCGCTGAAAAGCGATCTCTTTCAGACAACCTTTGTACCAACCACTACCAAACAGCTATGTAGTTAAAAATAAAAGAATACCAGGTAAGCCTCGAGCAGACCGGATGCGTATTCGTACACGTAAGCGTAGACGTGCACGTACCACTGAGTTGTAATGTATGGGAACGTATTAGACAGGACACACCGCTTGCGTAACGTGACGTGCGCGTGCAGTGTGTCCTGTCACATGCATTCCCATACATTACAACTCAGTGGTACGTGCACGTCTACACTTACGTGTACGTATACGCATCCGGTCTGCTCGAGGCTTTAATCATTTATAATTGTAACTTTTCCAGCAAACATTTCAAAACACTTCGTAATACCAGACGATTTTTTACCCACATTTAACGCAGCTTAAAAATTCCCCATAACGTTTGTATCGTACTGAAAAGTTTTTATTGCCATGAAATTTTTGTATGCGGTAACTTTATTTACGTCGAAGTACCGTTAAACCTTTTTATCTCGCGATGCCAATTGTTCGTTTCATTTCACGGGGGTTTTCGATTTATTTTTTATCGATCCAATTAGGTCGATAGATGTCACTGTTCTAAATAGATTAAGATCCAACTTTGTGAACTATGTATTGGTAATGGTTTTTATCAATTTAAAAATGGAACAGAAAAAAGTTTGTTGAATAATGAGTTTGGTTCTAACTAGCCGACTCGCCGACAGTGCCTAAGTTCAAACTAACTTACTCCATGACCGACCCTTACAGATTAATTATTAGTATCGATTCAAGAATTAAGTCCAGGGGAAGGATAAATAATAGATAAATAAATAATAATAATAATAATAACAACGTTTATTTTGGCATAAAAGAACACACAAAAGTACAAACACATTTACATACATTACTTATAACTAAATATTGCTGGACAATTCACACTGCAACATAGCCCCATGATGATAAGCTCTCAGTTTGTGTTAATGGAGCTAGTTTTCTGATTTAACCTAATAGAGTGAACATTAATAGATATATATTTTTATTATAAATTAATATATAACACCCAGACACCTGGAACAAAAATTTGCAGATTTATTATACAAATTGTTGGAATCGAACCCGCAACCTCATTCGTCGCAGGCGGACCTTCGCCCGCTGCGCCACAGAGGTCGTCAAGGATGCTAATATAGTGATTGTATTATTAAAGCTCCCGTTAAAGCTTTAGCGCGATCTAGTTGGTTAAAAGCCAAAAAGGTCACAAATGTGTTTATTAAATTTCCTCTACGTCGCAATTGGGCTTGATATTGTCTTAAACTGCGGTAGGAATAGCATGTTTCTCATTTTTGCCTTTGTTTTCGTTATTGTAGAGGAATTTCACTTGTTTTAAAAGAATATAGCGTAAATCTTGAATATAGCTTCATCACTAATACTTCGCAGCCTCGCTTGCTCTAAGAATTTGCTATACTAAATTACGTAAAATAATATCTCAGCATTTTGCATCGAAACTTTTTGTAATAAGAATTAAAAAACCTACTACTAATTATTTTCTTCATAATGTGAACAATCCATCATCAACACAAAATGTTGGTAAAAATTTGTCAGATCATTCCGTGAAAAACAGATTTAAAATAGACAACGTAAGCCGAATTGCTAATTTAAACGAAAACGTTAGGGATTTTCATACAAGACGATGCCGAAAATCTCGAGTATTTCCCTGTTTTCTTTTCATCCCGCCTCGTATTGTGCGAGGAAATGATTTTATTGACACGGTTATTGCGGAATTATCTCACGTCGTGTTTACATTAGAACCAGGGATTTTGAAAAAGGAATGTTTTATTTTTAAACTTCATTGGTATTAGAGCCTTGCGGGATTTTAAAAAAGGAATGTTCTATTTATGAATTTAATAGATAGAGCCTTGCGAGGATAAAAAAAAGAAATGTTTTATTTTTAAACTTCATAGGTAGAGTTGGAACTATCCGGGGAGTTTACTAAAGGAATATTTTTTTATTTCTAAACTAGGTAGGTATCGAACAGTAGTTTTAACTTGTTAGTTAGTTCGTAAATTGACGTTTCAAAAACTAACTTTTAGCTACTTTGGAAGTCTCTCGAGTAAACTATTTATTTAGTCTAGAACAAACTACATAACGCCCAAAAATTATTGTTTTTCTTTTATTTTACCTACCAAGTTTAAATATAGTTTTGAAAGAAATAAAAGTAACTGACATAGGGACAGACAGTCATCACGAATCTATAAAGTACCTATGTATATTTAGTTTACCCGCAAAAGTTAACTTAATTCAATCTCAACAAACATTCGGTATATTTTACAGAAAAACACAACTTTTCCCATGATATCACGATTCCCATTATAAATCACTGGCTTCCATTATGCGTGACTAATATGTTACTGATTTGAATATGCGAGTAAATTTTTAATGGATCCAGTTCCTAAACTGTGTGAAAATGGTTGAAATGTTATTAAATTCTTAATCTTTTGTTACAGGTAATTATCGGCTAATGAATATGTTTGTACGTGTGACTTCACATGGTATTCGAAGATGGTAACTTATTTATTATACTTTAATTTAGTTACAAGAATATTACTTTTACAGTCGATAAAAGTATTTCATAGAATTTATTTCGAAGAATTCAAAATTCAGTCGTGAGTACGAGTTTTGCCAAGTCAAAATATAGCGTTACCTTTTTTCTATATTAAGTATTATTTTCATATCAACTTAGTTGTAATAAATTTTGTCTCAATGTTATTATTTGTATCTATAAATAATATTTTGATTATTCACTGCCGTTGTCCAAATTATTGACCGCCAGAGATGTTAAAATGGTTCCCCAAGTTATAAAAAAATCTTATTACATACAAGTCCTGAAGTTACTACCAACATTTCATAATCCATTTTTTATAGAATACCAAATTTAACGCTTCATATTTGGCTTCCTTATAAGCACCACTAAAAAGTGAGGCCGTCACATAACTTACGTTTATTGATTACGTTTACGAGTAGTAAACAACTTTACTCCAGCTTGCTTATGACTGTTTGTTTCCATTGGCTTCCGATATTCCGGACTTGATGTGAATCAAGCTGTAGATTATTCGGCGAATCGGGAATTACCAACGTCAACTATCTTAGGCATTACATTACAGAAACGTTCGATATTCAAAACGGTATTTTAATGTCCAACGTTTCTGTATCATGTATCAGGAAAGACTCCCACTGATGACGGATTCTCTTGATGTAACGGAAACGTCGGATTATCATAGTCTTGTCATAGTTTTCGTAAATAAATCAATATTGTTGGACTATTTACAGCAACATCTAGCCCCGTGGCAAGCTCGCCGCTTGTGTTATGGGTGCTGATTTTTGTTTTAATTAATATAACACATACAATAGGATAATAACCAAATTATCGTATCCGCTTAAACAATGGAAATAGAACCGCATGGTGATAAAAGTAAGGCGAGCTTATCTTCAGTTTTTATGGTACATTGCGTAGTAACGCCGGCTGGGCATGGCTGTTCTAAAGCTGCGGCTACACCACTTGTAAACTTGACTCAACATTGTGGTAATTTATAAATGGGCTACTGATGCAGGATGTATAGGGCTGTAAATGTAGACGGGACGTGGCGGGCGTGAATGTGTATCTCCCTTCAGGTCGCGGTTTCTAGTCATGTGCGGGTTGCTGGGACACAAGTTCTCTGAACATGCAGATTTTCTCACGATGTTTGCCTTCACTGTTAGAGCACGCCCACAGGCAATCCTAAGTGCGCGGACGGGCTTGGACCCATGACCTTCAGAGTTAAAGTCGAGTATTCTACCACTAAGCCAACACGGCTCTCGTCTCGTACCACGACTTTCGAAAACATGATACATCCCTATTTTGCGTCCAGGTTGTTCACACCTTTACCCGCTTTATGCTTTGTTTGTTTACTGAATAATATATGGAACCTGATGAACTGAGGTTAAGCTTGTTTCAAACTGGTATTCTATAGCTTTTTGTCCGAATTAGTTATACTTAAACCTGTAGGTAACGGATAAATATAGTCACTTGTTGACCTTAAGGTCACTGCTCTCATAAGATAGTGTACTAGTTAGGTATAATTAAATGATTTGTAGTAGGTCTTAGACGGTACTCTTAAAATATATAATAACTAGCTTTCCGCCCAACGGCTTTTCCCCCGTTCTACACTTTCCCGTGGATTTTTTTTCCGCCGTAAAAAGTACCCTATGTTACTCTCCATGCCTTCAAGTACTCAACGCTCCGTTTTGCCGTGAAAGACGGACAAAAAGACACTTTCCCATTTATAATATTAGTATGTATAAAAGAAATGTAAATAGGGTTGCTATGTTTTTTCAACGGTAACATACGACCTTCTAGCAATGATGATGAATTAACGTATACATTGCATTGCAAAAATACTCAACCACACTCGTCAGTTAATTTGTATGCAGGTCGTGATTTTTTGCTGTCAACTTCCCTACTCGGATTTTAAAATGCAGCCTACTCGTCAAAGAATAGAGGTTTATTTTTTGCTTGTAACACTTAATGATGTATGTAACAGATAAGGTATAGTAGGCATCTCGCTACTAAATCGTTTAATTTACATACGTTAATTTATATAAGTTCTTTTAAGTTGGCTGGCACACGATGAAATGTTTTTGGTATTTTTATGAAAACAAATGAACACTTAATAAAATGATTGTTATTCACAACTGGATTTTATCGCACTGGGTTATACAGATGGCCTATAGGTTGATAAAAAAATACTGAATTAGATACTAAATTGAAATAAAACGGTTTTCTTGGACAAATGGGATATACAATTACTTTTCAAACATTATCTGTAATGTCAGAACAGTAGTGTGACCATTATTTGCCGAATATCGGGAAACTTGGCTCATTCCGTATGTGAACTCTTGGATACTAAAACCCGACTAAAATGATAAAGCATTCGCCAAAAATCTATGTCAAGAGGGAACTTTTTTCACTCCAATTACGTGCCAACATTTTCTCCAATGTTTTTAGCGCAACTTGGAATAGTTATTAGATCGTAAATAAACCTTATGAACGTTATAACGGGTGTTTTCTTATTTACGCTATTTTTGGGCTCGTTAAAGAAAAATTATGGCTTGTTACATAGTTAGCGTCTTTAAAATTTTTATCAGATTATCATCATATTTGAAAATGCAGATAAGTACTTAGCTTAATTTATATAAAAATGTATGGAATGAGCTATAATTAATGAATTCGCATAATAAGAATAAAATGACCTAATATTTTTTTTAAATTTACTGAAACCCAATGTTATAAAATGTTTTGAAGCTGACAAAATACTTTCTTTAAACATCTTCATAACTAACCCTAAAAAAGATGCAACTACGATTTTTCAAAAAAGTCTTAACTAAATTTATATTTTGAAAATAATAAGATTATTTTTTATATAAAAACTCTGTCAAATTTGCATTACCGCTTCCACCACGGTTCCGGAACACACAATAAAGTAACGGCGGCTCGCCTTCGCGAAATTGACTCGGAAAGTGATATTAATTTCGACCTACCCGCATCGGTATATTTAATTTTCCTAATTGACAGGGGAACTGTTAAAGCATACTTTTGTAGGTCGCGACTTACGCGGACGACTTACGGACTAGCCGACCCGCCTACAGCTTCGCTTGCGTTGTTTTACGTTATCTACAACTAATAAAAATTTTTTTTAAATAATAATACAATAAAGCCTATTAAATTAATATTGCCTTCCTCGATACATGTAACTCATTTAAGAACATGAAAAATATGTATATTATCACACATATTTCCAACTCAAATAAGTATTTACTTGACAGATATTTGTTAGATAACTGGTACCTAATCAATTTGTTTATTAATATATTTAAAAAGTCTTATTCTTAAAATAACATTTTGCGACAAAAAGTCGCGTCTTTGATTTTAAACCCACTGCCTTTTCTCGCATTTTCGTCATAGTTAAGTAATGAATGCTCGCTCGATGAGTTTTTTATGTTTAAGAATTGTGATTTATGTTGTTAATGAAGGCAATTTAAATGTAATTAAGCGTACGCTACAAACATAAAAGGGGGTATAATTTTTGTTGACTCTAGTTTTGCATATTTACGCACCACCCCAGGATTTGTTTTAATAAATTGTTGTGATATATTTTTGTCGAACATCGTGTGTTTTATACATACAGAATTTCGTTCTATTTTTGAAAGACGTTGTACTTTGCCTTTTACTTTCCGACGTGTCCAATTAATTCTTACCGTAGGTACGTAACGTACTCGTATGTTATTTTTCTGAGCCTCGCATTTGGATTTTTTAAAATGATAATTTAGAACTAATGTACCTAATTGCTTTCGACTATGTCAATCTCGTGATTAATACAAAATGTTTATTAAAATTATTTAAATACCTTATATTACCTCAGATCATCAAATCAAACATCTTATAACCTTAGTATGTAGGTACTTACTAACATATCTGATATGTCTAATTTAATTCCTTTCTCAGGTTATTTCAATCCAAGCTGCAGAATGCGCGCTAGGAATGCTTACGGAGAGCGGACGGCCAGTCACCTGGTTCCCCGGCTCGTAAATGATTTACCTACTGAATTGCGGGATGCTATAACCCGCAAAAACATAAAATTTAAACTTAAATCTTACTTTCTAGCTAACCTTCATAGGTTTAATACTCAAATAGGTACCTACCCAATTCCAAACTTAGGTTAAAATAGTTTGTTTTTCTTTTATTTGTATAATATAAGTACTTACCTTTAATTTGAACATTTCAACCATCTCGTTATAAGTGACTCATAATAACACTAACTTATAAACCTCTGTGGTTTTCTATGTGTTATTGTTATTTTTATTTTGTAATAATGTTTTATGTTGTGAAAAAAAAAAAAAAAAAAAAAGATATCTATGACGTCATCGCATGCATGTTTGCACTCTCAGAGAACGCCAAGGATATATTTATAATAAGTGGTCTATTTGTAATCAATGTATGTTGTGTTTGGTCTGGCGGTATCTTAAGTACCGATGACCAAGCGAGGGAATATTATTATTATATTATAGACGAGCAGCTGAGATGCTGATGGGTCTATGTCACAGTGTTGGAAGGTACATCATCATCATCACCGCTATTTATCCCACTAATGGGACACAGGGACATCTCTCTTGACCAGAGAGATTAGGCCTTAATTCACCACGCTGGCCAATTGCGGGTTGGTGAATGACACAAGTCCATTATACTTTTCAAGGTTCTCAGAACATGCATAGATCACGTGTTTCAAAGCGCACATAAATGTTTCACGTAGAAAGCTGTGTTGGCTAAGTGGGAGCACACTCGGCTTTCATTATGAACATCGTGGGTTCAAAACCTTGGGGCGCACGTGTTGTTTGTGTTGGGTTGGAAGCTGGCTTTGAAATTGCAACTTACACTCAGTCAATAGTCTGTAAATAATTTCATTTGCAAAAGTCATACAACCGGTGGCTTCAAAAGCTAACTGCTTCTAACCAGGTATAAAATTAACCTCCGTTTGGCCAGACCCTTAAAAATTCTTTCCCCAGCTATAACTTAAAGTATGATAAATAACAAATCATAATAAATGTAGATAGCTCCATATTCATTAACCGAGTACAAAAAAGGAGGAAGGAATAAGCCCTAGATTATGGTTCGTGACCACGCCGCTTTATGAAGATTTATTATTGTTTCTGAATGAATGACACTGCGCAATCAATTCTCGGAGAATGACAACTTAATCTGCTTGTAAGTAGCTTAGCTTTCATTATTTATTCTGCCATGAAATATTTTTTCTGGGCGAAATGTTGATGTTCTTAAGAATTTCTGGGAATCACTCCAAATCTTACTTTTACATATTTGGTTTTCTATAAGGCACCAAATCAGTTAAACCGTGGGAAACTATTTATCATAATGAAGTTTAATGACTCCATACATTTTTCTTATGTATAAACATATCTCGTTCAAGTTAAAATAAAAAGGCAAATGCGAACTGAATTTTAACCTGTGTATTATATAAGAATGAGTTATGTGATGTTAATGAGCCTAGTTCTTACAGTATTAAGATCAAATAAAAACAATAAACAGAGAATAAAAGACCGCTCTTACTTTGCATGTAATAATGCAATAATTATCAAAAAATATTCGCCCTTTTAAATACTTCGTTATTTCAAGCATAGCTAGGGGCAATGACGTAACATATAAGTATGATAGGTATTTCGTGTGCAACTGCCCCAAGAGCCGATATTTAAGCGATCAACTTATCCGATAATTCAACTTGATCGCTTGAGGCGAGTACTGCTACTAGTAGCTAGATAGTTGTCAGTATTAATAGAACTACAGATTTGAAACGGTTTCATAATTTAGTGCTAAAACCAAATACGAACTTGCTAAGTAAAAAGTGCCGTAATTCGGGACAACCGCACTTCAAATGAACTATTAAAAACGCCACGTGGCGTTCTACTTTCAAAAAACAATGAGCATTATCCCGTCAACAGTCTCAGCATTGTAACTCCTGCAAATTTGGCAAAAACCGTTGAACAATACCAGTCACTATACCGTTCTATAATTACTCAGCCGTCAAATGATCTCATCGGAAAGGTGCTAATTTGCCGGAAAGTGCGGAAAGTTTGGTTTCTAAAAGAAAGCGGGAAACGGTCCGATTACACCATTTCCTTAATGTACCTTAACGTTCTGAGGTATAAAACCGCTGTGAGGGTTAAATTTCGTGCAAATATGCCGAGATCCGAACGGGAACTGCCCATAAAACTTTAATAGACGGAATTAATATTAAGTAGTGTTGAGGGCGAAGTTTAGGCGAAATTAAAGAAACGGTAAAAGCTTGGAGGACGCTTTATATTAACATTTATAGGGACAAAATGGCGACGGCTAGTAAAGGAACATCTGGATTCAGAAATATTGATAAGATGCCCAGAAAACTTTAATAGACGGAATTAATATAAGACTGTATAAAATATTTAAGGGCTGTTGATTTTGTTCAATAAATAAATAAATATTAAATCGTGTTACGGCGAAGTTTAGACTAAATTAAAGAGACGCTAAAGGCTTGGAAACGACGCTTTATATTAACATTTCTAGGATCAAAATGGCGACGGCTAGTAAAGGAACATCTGGATTCAGAAATATTGATAAGATTAAGACCGAGCGCAATGTTGCACTGAATTGGATTAAATTGCAGTAGAAGATCGGTATTACCGACACAATAATAGTATTTCCAATATTATACGACGGAAGCATATTGTATGCTTCAATTGAGCTAGTTGCACAATAATCTAGAAAAGTTTTAATCCCTAGTTATAATTAATTGGAATAACTTATCTTACTCGGATCATTATAATTATAATGCCTTAAGGAAGACCACTCAGCCGTGTTGGCTAAGTAGCACACTCGACTTTCAGTCCGGAGGTCGTGAGTTCAAACCCCGCCTTGCACCTCTGTATTTTTTCTAAAACAATATGTGCGCTTTAGAAACTCGTGCTCTAACGGTGAAGACAAACATTGTGAGGAAACCGGCAAGTTCTGAGAGTTACAATCTTTTAAATACATTCATTAAAGCTTAAATTCATGGGTGTCTGGGTGTAATATATGTATAATAAAAAAATATCTATCTATGTATGTAAGTATATTATATTAAGTATATCAGAAGTCTAGCACCCGTAACACAAGCTTCGAGCTTACCACGGGGCTAGATGTCGCTGTGTAAAATTGTCCAGTATTATATTTTTTTTTATTAGAATTCGTTCCCGACTCAGAGCACACCCGTTTTATATAGCTTTCAAGATGCTACTTAGATATATTAGTAATCCTTCCTACTGTGGTGTACAAATAGTTATTTTGGTGTATTGCTCTGCTACTCGGAGATATAGTTCATATTATCTTCAACCTTCCGGACATATCTAGCAAACAATCTCTCGCCTCAGTTCTCGGTTAGTGATGTGAACTTAAGATATATTTATGCATATACATAGTGCTCGTAGGTACTATGGACTTCTTTTACTGGTGAGAGAGTGAGATCTATGCTTTTAGCTATAGGTACGAAACATCTTATCAGTTGTCAGATATTTGACATGAAGGTATCTATAAACCAAAACTACCTATACAACGGCCGAACAGAGACATGTTACAACCTAATTATAACTACTTACTGAAAAAAGAAAACCTTTATTCATAAAATTACCTTTACACTCACATTTCTTCAACAATAACCCTCTTTGTTTATCCAAACTGATACTCAAGTTTCCAAACTTTAAACTTTATATTCAACACCTCACATATCATATTCAATAGCGTATTTCCAGCAATGAATCCGTATAAAATTTCAAACATGTGCACACGCTGCACTACTTTGAATTCTTGGAGCAACCGACAATATCGAAACTCTATTGATTCTGTAATCTTCCCCAAGAGACCAGGGTCGCTGACATCTCACTTCATGAAATTCTTGGATTGGGAATCTAAATTGCATTTTCGGAGTTGAAATAAAAAATGTTTTAGTAACTGCTTACTCGAAATAACATTTATTAAGTTAATGCTATTTTTGCGGGTTGGTAATTTGATTTTCATTTTATGGCAAATAACTTTTAAGATAAGATATATCAAATCGTAACTTGCATTCTTCGAAGGGATCTTATAATGTTGTTATACTGTGGCTAGCTGTAATGAGCTTTTTGTTGCCTTTAATGTCCAGTCGCAGCGTTGGTGTTAATGTTCTGTCTTACTTACACTTAATTATCTATCTCATCTATCCTTTTTATACCAACAGCGTAGCTTGAGCTATGGCATTGTGCACGTAACTCCAAATAATCACGAGATGTTCGTGACTTCCATCGATATTCCGAGTTTCCTTAGTAGCGTCTCATCCCTATGGCCACTAGACAGAGTGTTTCCGTCTAGATTGTTCCCAAGATACGTACGTCTGCTAATTCGCTGCTACGCACGCGCGTCACGTCCTCAGCCGTATCGTATGACAAATAGTTCTGAAACACCCCATTTTTGTCCTCCATCATCAAAGACGACCTACATAAATTAACCTTTTGATGCAAATCGTAGATTCAAACTTGAAAATAGAATCGGGTAACCTGCCTCACCTTCGGTTAGACATCGGCGATCGCTGATGGAAAAACTTAGTACAAGTGCCTTATGACTACAAAATGTTCATAATTGTCATCTACTTCACAGCCTCGAAGAACCACATATCAAAAGCGCTCAAGTAGTTTCAACCCCTGATACAGATGCCTTACTTATCCGCTCTATAATTACCAGCTAATCAGACCTGTTTACTGTTGGCTTTGGTCAGTACAACGGCAAATGCCCGCCATTCTGAATAGACTGATTAGAGGGAAAACGGTCGCGTCTCGAAACCGAATTCCGAAAATATCTACGCTTTACACAATAAAGTCTTTACTGCCTTTATCGAGGGTCGTTACACTCGGAAATAACCCCCCGGGCTTCAGCGAGTCGGTCAAGTCAGCGTCTTTAGTTCATCGAACGTTAGTATGTTCAGCGCAACTTTAAATATAATTCTAACTTTAAAATTTAAAAGCAACAAAAGCGAGAAGATGCAAAGTTTAAAAGTTTTAGCACTTGTTACGACATCTTGTTTAAAAGTTTGCCTTCCAGCCATAGATCATAACATTGCTTGGAGGAACGGGGATAGATCATATTTGTGTCACTTCTGCGCACTTAATCCTCCACACTTTCTCCAGAAAGTTATAGATATGACAATGACTGTAAACTTTATTACCAGTCCACAACTTATATTAATTCTATGTACGAGTATATCAAGTAGTCGGCCAAATCTATAATAATTGAAGAAATATTGAAAAATAATTAAAATAATTGAGTTTGTTTGTTTGAACGCGTTAATCTCAGGAACCACTGTTCCGATTTGTTTTTTATTTTTTAGTTTTGGATTAAACATTTTTGAGGAAGGAAGGAATATATAAAGTAACCATAATTATATAGACAACGATAAAAAACGCAAGCGAAGCTGTCGGAAGGCTCTAAAACTTCAAAGGCCTAATGGTAAATAACAACCGTGTGCCCTACGATATCCATTGAATTGTAGTAAAACGACTTTCCGACGCTTTTTACTGTAATGGCGCACTTGACATGACTTCAGAGCCTTAGTCGTCCCCAGTCGAAAATAACTTCCTTAGAAAAGAAAATCCTCTGCCAACGACCACGACCCAAGAGAATAAGTTCAAGACAGACTAATCTTTGACTTTCCATGTTTAAACCGTAACATATTAAGTACTTGAATTTATTTTGGCCTAAACTCTCTTGGCAGTACCACTTAATGCATGCACTCCCAAAGATGGTCTATTATCGAGTGCTGATAAAGCAAGTTAATAGCCGGCAGCTAGAATCGATCCTCTTCAGTTCTCTACGGTTAAATGAACATGCAGTCAAAATTAATAATGGCTGTGCTACAGCCATTAGCAAATTTGACTAGCAATATTGAAATCAGACAGCCTCACAGGAGAGAACGAAAATTGAAGAAACCACACTAATGAAAAATAAGCATCTATTGTGATAAGTAGTTTTATAAAACCCATCAGTTTTCATCAAATTGAAATCAAATGGGTAAACAAACGAGTTTTCAAGTTGTGAATTTACCCAAAATTTGTGACTGAATTTTAAACAAAAACGAAAACGCCGTTACCAAACTGAATGCATTAAAATAAGGAAACGAATTTTACTGGACTCCAAAAATTAAGCTCGGCTTAATTAAGGACAATATACTATCAGATAGGATCCTGGACTAGCTGAGCTATCCTTAATATCTAGCCAGTATCTACGGTAATAAGTTCTTCGCTATCCCCAAGATAGCATCAGTAAACATGGTGAGGCCGCTTCCTGCCGTGGGCTGTGTTAAGCGTGCCTTATATAACGCCGGAATCATGTACTTGCTGTATTGTCTTGTTTTTATCTGTATTAGGGGTTTCCTGGTCAGATTTTAGGGTAGATAGAGATTGTTTACCATTTATTGGCTTACTTTTGTTACTGAAATAATTTGGGAGGTTGGGAGGAATGAACTGGTTTATAATTAAAAATATTAAAGTTGTTTGTTTGCTTTAGATTCGATAGGTATAATTTGTTTTCGGATTTAAGAAGTCAATATGAAATATTTAGTTACCCGTTCCTGCTTTGTTACTTTGATCAATATATTGCTTACTTAGTAAAAGAAATCAGTGTCCCACGATCGTTAACAGTTTGGGTCATCCCGATCGCAAAACTTCTAAAACTAATAAAACAAAGATACTGCCCGTTTGACTCCCAAATCGATACCAGTAATCCTCTTTACACCCGAACAAATTAGAACTTCAATGCCCAAAGAAAATAACAACTCCCCAACACAATTATTTGAAACCGAATACGTACTCTATCGAATAAAGAATCTTTAGTTTCCAATCCAATTTGTTGTATTCCCTTGCGTGTCTTAGCGGGAAGCGATTTATTTTGATTATAGGTAGTGGTGGAAAACATGCTGTAAATTAGAAGCGGAGGACTTAATTAGGACTGTGTTTTCAATAGCTCTAATGGTCGGCGTCGATAGACTATGGGTTCTGCGGTGTTTGCAAGTGGCACAATAATTGCGAATCAAAAAAGATGTTTATTTTAACACTTTGTTGTTTTTATGTCTAGCTGAAAGATTTAGAGGCTTTGGGAAGCTTTGTGGTAGAGCCCGAAATCGTAAAAAGTTAAAGTGTAAGTAAAAGAAAGAATATCTTTGCCAGCATCAAAAATTGTCTTTAACTATTTCAATTTATTTATTAACACCATTACATTGATAATTTTCTCATTGTATTCCATACCTTCTCTTCTACGGCCTTACAGAAAGTGTGAAGAGGTAATTGTTTTTGTGTTTATAAAGGGGCAAGTTTAAAAAATAAATCATCATAACCACCTGACGGCGCCATGAAATAAAGCTTCTTAGAATAAACACCGAGAGTGTATACAATAATTTACAATATCCAAAAAATGTGAAAAGGAGGCGTAAATGATACTGAATGACAATAAGTTTTATGAAACATCATAGAATTTGACCTTGACTCCGATACCGGAATAACTAAACATTTCTCGAAGGAATCTTCATAAAATTCTTATCCAATAGCGCGTGAAATCTTCGGACCCCTTTTTCAAAGAGATAGCTCTGCCGGAACGATGAATTTGGCAGCAAAATTAAAAGAAAACCTTTTCATAAAAATCATGGCTCATTATCCTTGAACAAAAGGAAATTCATAAGGCAGGTTGCCGGACAAAGGAGTTTCTTAAGAAGTTTACGGCGGTAAATTCCAACGGAAATTATGAGTATCAATGTTGTATCAGCGGAATTATGTTCTTTCCTTTTCGCCGTTTCGTAGATTAAAAGTCCCTAAGTAATTATGAATCTCTGTTTGGTGCCGGTGCCGACCTAATTCTAATTCTAATTTGTTGTGGGGGAACTAGGATCTGCACTGACGTCTCGCTATGGAGCGTATTTTATTTTTTTTATTTTTTTTTCTATCTCACCTCATACCATGTCAATGAGGTAGTACCTATACAGTGACCTAGAAATACGCTCACGGCCGCATTTTAAAAATATCCATCTTTATACTTTCTAGGTTAATTAATCCCTACCAAATTTCTCATCAAAGTAACCAAATGACAGCGGCCATTCATTTTATTCCAGTGTCAAAAATTAACTTTCGGGCACAAAATGTCGCTTACCCAAGCCCTAAACCGCCTATCTCTAGGAACCTGCATTTTATGAGGTGTTAAATCCCGCACTTTTTATTACTCCCATTATACCGATACAGTCAACGCAACAAACGCCTAACGGTTAAAACAAAAGATTTTCGCTTCGACTGTACCGCTTTTGTTAAACGAAATGTTTTTTCTCATTCATAATTTCGTCATGGAACAAAAGAGGCCTTCGCATCAAAATAAAATGTTTCATGTGAAACAATATTAGGTTTCTTTAAGTTTTGTTTTAATTGTTAAGTAAGTAATGATAGTTCTTAAAATATCTTCATAATAATATGTACAGAAAACTAAAAGCAGTCTTTGTTATTTTATATTTGTTCTGTAAAACTTTGAAGTCGGATATTACCTTGACATATTTTATCTATCAGACAAAAGACAAATTGCACTTTCTCAAACTACTTAATACTCAGTTTCGCGCGTAGTCGCTTTGGCGATTATAAAAAAGCTACATGATAAATCAGTCAAAGCTATCTGCGGAGAACAGCATTGAAATCCTTTTTCAAGATATTATGTGTTAGAAAACATCCTTGTAGCTGTGAACAGGATGATTAGAATGGAGGTCCCGACCTTTTCCCTTAGTCCACGCCCAACCAGGTGTGGGTCGTCATAACTTATTCATCGACACTCCATTACGACCATTACATTCTTAACAATATTTGGTTTTGTTCGCGTTTAACGCGTGTTTTTGTGGAAATTCGTATAATGGGGATATATTAATAATTTAACATGTCTGTTATTATGTCTGGCCTTGCACGTTCTAAAAAATTAATAGGTAATACTTACTTAACCCTCTATTGCATGAATTATTAAAAATGTGATAAAAAAAATATTTGTTGAATATAATGTGTTTTATTAGGGCTTAATAGACAAAATATAAAATAAAATAATTAAATAATCTTCTTATTTAGAAAATAAAATCAAAAGCCATTTTTGGCTTCCTATGCATTTACGGTGAATACGCTTACGCCATATTTGGCTTCCTATGCACAACAAGTACCAACACTCATATAAGGTTAAATTCTCTAAAACAGTTTCTTTTCTCATTCAAGCAAAGAAAAAAGTCACATTCCTCAAATTTTATATGAGAACGCAAACAACAATAATTTTGGCATAAATGACGATAATTTGGTACCGATTTACCAAAAAAAATGTCAATTATGCCTGATGCCAATTATACATGACCGCACTGAATTTAGAGGTTGCGCTTTTATCGTGATCTTATGTGCCCCTTGCCGATGTGTATGAGATCGTACGCGTACCAATTTATCTTGAGGTAGGTGTACCATCTCTTGACGAGGTATGTTCGGCACTATGTGTACTAAGACTCTTGCCAGCTTTGCAATAATGTTTGGTAATGACAAGCTTGAAATCAAATAGTGACATGTATACGTCGCCACAAAAACGTCTTCATCGGATTCGGATAATGAAATATCGTTACTAAGGAATCTAACGCCAGGAAAAGAATTTGTGCATTTAGCAGTGTCATAAAAGCCTGAAGAAAGCATTATGAAGATATAGAAAAAAAGAACTCTAAATGCATACTAAGCCATATTTGGCGTAAGCGTATTTACCGTAAATGCATAAGAAGCCAAAAATGGCTCCTATATAAAATGGTGAAAATAATAAACAAAAAACATATATTTAAAAAAATCTTCAACAGGGAATAATAGAAGAAGCTCTATGGAATATTATTAATATTTTTTAAAAGCAATTTTCTTACAATTTCCATTTTAATTTCAACAACAAAACTGCAGTAAAATTAACTTGACACAAGTTTGCGTACGCGTCGGAGAAAAATGAAGGTATACTGACAGGTTACATTTGCTATAGACAATAAAAATTGCTTTCCGTTTCAGTTTGATGTACTTAACATTAATCCAATAAAAGTTGAAAATTTTTGTTTTTAATTAGGGTAGAAAAAATTACTAAAGTTTAAAAGCCAAATATGGCTCTGTATGCAATAGAGGGTTAAATATCATGGTTTTGATTTGATAGTGATGTTAAAAGTTATTTATGTCGTCACTAATATTATAAAGGGAAGTAGATATACATTGCATAGAAAATAACATAAAATCTGCACATTATAAGACATCTGCTCCTTGCCACGAACAATCTTTTTTAACGCGGGAAAATCCGAAGTTCGATATGTAAATGTACCTTAAAACGTACCTATCCAAAGTAAACGTACACTACCGGGAAAACGGGAATAATAACGAAGGCAAACAGCAGCTAGTCTAAATCGTGTGACTGCCGGCAAGGGATGGATATAAACATAAATAACTCCATTTATAACCCAACACATTAAAACTTTTACCTCCTCTCGTGACCTTTTGAATTTAAGGGGCGTTTCGTCTTAAGCCGGAGTCGTAGGATCGAGACACCCTTAAGCTTGTAGAGACCCTCGAATCTCAACGTTGACCTTGGTAGATTATGCCTAAATCATTTAAAAAGTAGACGCTCGAAATTGGCGACGACGCTCTCATTTTGTTTTTGGACACGGATTTATGATACAGAAATAAGGTTTATTTAAGTAACTACATTAAAAAAAAAACTACCACGAGGCTAACTGTGTGGATTTTACAGCAATATTTTGTCTGTAAACTTATAAGAAATACTTTGATATAATAACCAATTTGTTTAAATGTCAAGTTTGAAATGAACGTAAGTGACAGATAGGTTGAGAATAGCTTGTTAATATGGTACGGATGGATAAGCACGTCATGTGACGAGAAGAGTTTCAGATATGGTGTTAATCGGTATGTAGGGAAAGATAGACAAAAAGATAGATGGAGTGTGTGAAGGATGCCTTGTTAGAAAAGAGTACGTGTTGAGATCACGGCAGCCAGAGTGAAATTTAAGATGCATTGTTGATTTATATTTGATGATTTCTAGAAACCATACATATAAATATTTTTAGTAACTTAATTTTTCGTAATCGCTGCGCATCATCTGCTTACTCTATTGATTTTGTTAACTTGAGAACTGAATATTATTAATCCTGAATTATTTTTGTTACAGGTATGTAAATTAGTGCCTATTGATGAAACATGACCAAAAAGTAAGTACTAACAAATTAAAACCCAAACAAATTTTTTGACCCCTAGGCAAGGCTTTATTTTGTTTATCTAAATAAATACTTTGAACCCATTTCCTTCGGAATGAAAGTCGTGTGTGCTCCCACATAGCCAACACGGCTAATGATATAATATGGTTAAACATATAAAATCAAACATACTGTTACTAGTATGATGATGATATGTTTACATTCACATGCCTCAATTGTAATAAAAAAGAATTATGCCAAGTTATAAAGCTTCGTTATTGTCGACTCGACAGTCATAATCCATGAATAATCTCAAAGGTTTCTTATAACAGCAGTTAACACGATTCCACGCGAACCGAACATAGCAGTTGGAAAATTAGCCGTATTCAAAACACCACTTACGAATAATATGCAAAAATTGCGTGTTCCACCTACGTTGGATTATGGCCTAGAAAAGGGTTTAAAGTACCTACACTTTTGTAAGCTAATCTTAATTTATTTTCTACTAGTCTGTAGCCTGCAGTTTTCCCGCGTTATAATGGATTTTCCCGTAGTAGAAGTCTAAATGGTATTCTGATGTAAGTTGTAAAGTTTCATTAAAATCCGTTTTGTGGTTTTTATGTTGTGAAAAATTAACAAACATCTATCCACAAATACACGCTATTGCATTTAAAACAATAGTATGATAATACGATGGCGCAAGGTAAACACATTTGACTGCTATTTTGACGCTACATGCTCACTCATGAGCTTATCCCCTTGGCTATGTCGGTGATCTTCGATCTAAATATCTTCTCATTGACACCGCTAAAGAATCGAAAACAAGGTGTTAGCTTCTTAAGTTATAACTTTTAATAGGTATAAGTCATGATTATTGTTAAATTTATTCGTACATTTACTACCTCGCAATCACTTTCGCTACCACAACCTAAGAGCCCGTGATGGCCAGACCTTCCTTTAATTCACAAGCGTGAAAATTCTTTCATGTGTATGTCTAACATAGGTAAGAATAACCCCCAAACATGAAACCTGGATCGCGGTTCCTTTGGGAGATAACAGGTAAAAGGTTGTTATCTCCCAAAGGAACCGCGATCCAGGTTTCATGTTTGGGGGTTATTCTTACCTATGTTAGACATACACATAAAATAATTTTCACGCTTCAGAATTAAAGGAAGGTCTGGCCATCACAGGCTATTAGTCTATACTAAGAGCCCTGTCTGGCTAGACCTTCCTTTAATTCTGAAGCGTGAAAATTATTTCATGTGTATGTCTAACACAGGTAAGAATAACCCCCAAACATGAAACCTGGATCGTGGTTCCTTTGGGAGATAACAGGTAAAAGGTTGTTATCTCCCAAAGGAACCACGATCCAGGTTTCATGTTTGGGGGTTATTCTTACCTATGTTAGACATACACATGAAAGAATTTTCACGCTTGTGAATTAAAGGAAGGTCTGGCCATCACAAGCTCTTGGTCCATTACAACTTTACACTACCCTTTTAAAACTGAAACGTAGCTAAAACAGCAAAGGTCAAACAATACTCCTACTCTTGTAGAGTCCAATTAAATAGCAAACTTGGAAAGCTGTAAATTAGATCGGACGGATAAACAAAGCCTTATTAACTTCACGGTTGTAATTGTTCGGTCGGAATATTTCACGTTTTGTGTAGTTTAAATAACTTAAGCTGTTTTTAATTTTGGTGGCTTGTTTTATAGGGGGCGCGGTTTGCAAAACGGCTCTTAATAGATCCCAAGTCAGGTGAATATAACAGTTATTTCATAATGCGTTAGCCGATAGAAAATAATTGACCATTCGCCTTTAGATGTTTTAAATGATTTTGGAGATTTTGATTTTACTGTATACTATCTAAATACCGACAATTACGGATCCGAAACGTGGTAGTTCACTTTCACATAGGCCTCACAAACAGGCTCAGAGTCTGGTGTTTATCAGGAAGAGGAGGAGTTTTTAGATGACCCTTAGATGAACGCGAGTCACCAACATATTTATTTATTAACTTATTTATTGATTTATAACACCAAATATTGCATAACAACTTACGCGCGAACAAAACTACCTTAATTTTAAAAATAAACCTTAAATCGATGTAATATAATAAACCTCGCGTGCTCGAATGTTCTCGACATTTGAAGCTAGCAACAAGTCACTAACAGTTATTTCAAGATCTGCTTCTAGAAGGTTTGTAACATGTTCCATACAAAACATAGACTTCGCGCCAAAAGTATCATTGATTACGTAGGAAACTTTTTCCGTAAGACTAAAATTTTTACACAATTAAATGTTATTTTAAGATGTTTTTTGCTTGTTGGGTTGTGCTCCTAAAACTAAACCTAAATGATCGCTGTTTGGCTAATTTTATACGTTCAGGGTAATACAAATACGTACAGGAAAACGAAGATTATTAAAAGAATATAAGATAAAAGATCGAATTCGCTGTCGTAACATCAATGGCAGGGCTTACTTAACATATTTTTCCGAGTACTTTAATAAAATACCTATATACCTATTATTATCATGAAAAAAATTCTCGTCTGTATGAACATGGTTAAAACAAGTCAACATGTTGCTTGCACTGCACACGCTCTTTGCATGTCAAATCTTGTAACGTTTGGGAAGAAAGGAAGAACTTCAGAAAAGTTAATTAAATTAAGCGTGTACTCTGAAAAAAAAAATAGTTTTTTTTTATTTAGAACATTTTAAAACTAACTGCGTA
The DNA here is from genome assembly GCA_963691955.1 of Chloroclystis v-ata. Lineage (NCBI taxonomy): Eukaryota > Metazoa > Arthropoda > Insecta > Lepidoptera > Geometridae > Chloroclystis > Chloroclystis v-ata. The sequence goes on along the minus strand of OY829904.1, from coordinate 12,444,276 downwards.
GAGTTTATGTTTATAAACTCTACGCAATATCTGCCGAAGCATACATCCAACCTCACAACTTCTAATTTTATTTCATAAGCTTAGTAAAATTAAAATCCTACAATTAGTATTCAAGCCGCACGAAAAATAATAACGCTCCATAGTTTATGAAAAAGGCCAGTAATATTCAAATGAAGTTAATAAAACCTTGTTACAATGTGGACTGAAATTCTTTCATGCTAAACTTAGATGCTTTTGTGTCCGGTTAACAAAAGGAATGATTTAGGAATATTTTATAGCTACCAACTACACAGAGATGTTTAGTATAGTTTTTTTTTATTTTATCATCACTCCTTTTATCATTCCCACTTCTGGGATATCCCTAGGTCTCAATTCACCACGCTAGCTAAGTGCGGGTTGGTAAATGACACATTTTTTCAATCTTTTAAAGTTCAACATTCCGGTCTCCTCACGATGTTTGCCTTTACCGTTAGAGCACGTGTTTATAAAGCGCACATAATTTTTTCAGAAGAAAATTTCAGGATGTGGACCTTCGGAATAAAAGATGAGCATGCTTCTACTAAGCCAATACGGCTCTTTTTATATCATGGTATAAATCAATGTCGCTTTTGAAGTCAGTATTTCTGTTTGTATGTAAACAGTACGTAATGGATTTTATATACAGTTTCCATGAATCAATAGAGAGACTGAAGATTTGCTCGAAAAATTATGTTATTTTTATGTCATTGATGGTATCAAACGATTACGTACGATTTAATGAATTATCTGGTACAATTTGATAGCTTTAGAAAATATATGTGAAAAATGTGAAAATCCAGGGCGTTTCACTAGTCTATTAAATGAGAGATAATTTTAAAAGCGTCACAAACATCGTAACAGCTTAAATTAAATAGATATTGTTACTTTCATGAAACTTTGTCCTTAGGTGCCGTAATTATACCCATACATATACATTTCCTCTACTCCTTTGAACACAGGTAGATTATAAACAGCTGGTCTTCTGTATTCTTGTTTAAAAATACAAGCTTATTTTCGCTCGTACGAACATCCATGTGATATTTGTATTGAAGTCGGAAATCAAATAACTAACAACTGAGCCACAATAAAAAACTTCTAAATTGGTAATTTTAAGGTTTTAAAAGTCTTTGTATTGTGTATTGCAGTTGAATAACAGTTTCAATCAAATGTTGGCATTAGTGAATGCCGTAAATAACGCTGCAGACGACAGACATTAGTGTCGAACCAAACCCATTGAACTGCACCTTACAACCACGACGTAAAAAGAGGAGTGTTGTAAGATTACCCCTATAAATACTGTATGCTTTTATAATCCAAAATGTAAATACACTTAACCAATAAATTAATTTTGAATTATTATTTATTTCATTCCGACTAAGTAGTCACATAATAGGACTAAATAACCTAAACATAAAAGTAGCCTAAATGATGCATAAATATATGATCCCATATTATACTGATATAAATAAATAAAATAACAATCAACAGCTTAAGTCAGCAGTCTCAATAACAGTCTTAAGAGTCTACTATCTATACATTTTTACAAACGTTTAGGATAGTTCAATTAAAGCATTTATTTGTTACCATAAAGCATAGTTATTAATATTTTGGGATTATAATTATGAATTGATTTAGCCGAACACATCTTTGCTGTGTCACCGATGAGTAATTATACAATTAATTCAACGAAGCACCTAATCATTAGGGCTGACGAAGGAACTTTGTTTTCGTCGGAAATAAAATTATTAACAGAGAAAGTTTATCGTCTCATTTTTGGAGACGGTCGAGTTACGTGTCTGATATTATTTTCTATTTAGTTTGACTCGCATTTTGCGCATTATGAATTACTGTTAACTACCTACAAATAGGTACCAATATATAGCTTATAGATATAATATAGCCTTTCTTGATAAATGTTCTTTCGAACACTAAAATATTTCTTTTTAAATCGGACCAGCGGTTTCTGAGGTTTACTCGTTTAAACAAACAAACAAAAAAACTGTTCAGCTTTAGAATTAGTATAGTTAAGAATGAAACCATGTTAAATAAATAAAATAAATATTGCTGGACAATTCACACAGCAACATCTAGCCCCGTGATAAGCTCTAAGCTTGTGTTACGGGTGCTAGATTTCTGATATAATAGAATATACATACATAGATAGTTTTTTTAATAAAAGTATTATGTGACCAAGATCATCGCGCAATCAAGTATTCAGTTGCAGTTCTAAATCAATTGTCCCTTTCCCACACATTATAATTCACATTCCAGTGAGCTGCGTACATAATTGCATTCCCAAGGCTAAAGCTACAATAATTTACCGTATAACACCGTTTTAAATAGAACTACAGAATCGTGAAATTTAATATTATTTTTAAAAGCAACAGGTCTAGTTTATTTGGACGTGAAGTGATATGGAACGGTTTAGTGATAGGTGAAAGATTGTGTTATGAAATAGGATAGGTATGGCATCGATTGATGTTCGGTTGAGAGATTTGATTTGTAGGATTGTTTGCGTCCCGCTTCCGAGACATTTGCTTTGATATTATTTTATACGGAATATCTTTTCAATTTGACGTGACAAGGCTATGCGAATTCTTGTAGATTCATACTCTGAATTTCTTCAATGATGAGTGACTCGTGGTTGTATCGTATAGTAAATTGTATTATTTAATACCGTTCTAAGAAATAAACTTTCATTCAATCTCAAAGATAAAAAATAAAACAAAAGAATATCTACAAGTCTTTCTCTTTCTTTGTCATCGTTCTGAAAGTATCTGCGAAGTAATTCAATATCTCTGCCAGTTTGTTAGCCTCTCCGGTATAGATTATTCTGTAAACCGGCACCAAAGTGTTTATTTGTTAGTTTTTAGAACATTTTGTGACTATAAATAACTTTTTCATACCTGTTACATACAATAGACTACACAAGAAAAAATAAAAAACTTTTTGCAATATTACTAAGTAATGGCAGAAATTGAAGTATGTCTGCTATTTCATGGAATTTTTATGATAACAATAGATAAGATTTTGTTTTGCTCATAATTTCATTTAGATCTTTAATTCCTTTAGATTTTTTTTCACAAAAACTTTATGATCTTTATCGCTTTGTTTTTATTGACCCGTTATAGTTTCTTAATTATGAATCAATATTAATTCACCCAATACAAAAGGGTTAAACTATTGGTTGAATAAGCAAACTATCTCGGAAATAGACTCTCGGCTTAGCTCTAGAAGTCTAGACCAAAAGCCGTGACTTGCAACGACTTTGATCGAACTTTGGCGAACTTTAATACGGTCGGTTGGCTCCGCAGTCCGTCGGTGTGAACTTACACTGCATTTTGGATTATATTGGCTCCTAAATTTAGATGAATTCTCGATGTCTACTTAAGAAAACGAATTTTTATTATCTTGAATGTTACAGAGATGAAAGCTTGTAATATACCTTAATCCGAAAATTGGTATGAGCATTGCGCCAACTACGATGGCTAAAGGACAATAGCGCAAAGAAGAAGACTAGACCTGTCTTTCTCCTGCCTTATGTGATTTAACACTGTCAAGTATTACTATATTGTGTCTGGTAACAATCGACACAATACGGCTGTCATAATTCACTTAGTATGTGACGCGTAGCTTCCGACTTGCTATCGTTACACTTCATTTACTTGTACCTACAACCTGCGGGCACAGTCAGTAATGTATGCAGAAGGTAAGCTTCGAATAAAACTCTGATAGAAGTATAAATAGAGGGTTTGGTGATGATCTAAGGATTCCACCCCATGTCTTATTGTGGGTGTCGTCATATACGGGTAGCAGCATAATGTCTACTGTACCATCTTACTGCGATCACCAAGCTGTCTGGTAATCATGATGATTATACCAAACCCTCGAGACTTGTGTTTAATTCCATTTGCGAGAAGCCATGCCTGATTTTTTAACGTTTTATCGGTTGTTGTGATAAATCTTCGCTAGTTACAGCAAAATTTATCCCTGTGGTAATATAGTAATAGATCCCACTTAGCGAGAGATGCTTCTACACAATCTCTGGCATACAGTGATATCATTACACCATATCTGTTGCGGTACAGTGTAAAGATCGTAATGGAACAGATTTATAGGGTTATTTCCAAGGGGCGATGCCATATATGGCCTGTCCTGACCGTAACAGTTAACAATGTTACGGACAAAGCCGGGTCGGTGGCCTGTTTTCAATGTATTTATGGACTTAGGAGGCACAAAGGAAAGTGCTTGTTGGGGCTTCGTTGTATATTATGTACCGAACAGCAGTGAACTCTTCAGCCGAATTTTGTAGTGAACAAAGTCTTGATTTCACTTCTTTCTTTCATTCAAGGAATCTTTTCGCTATTCGGCTTTACTCTCGTATTTATTTAAAAGCACAGTTTACCTCCGTAAAAGTAACCTCTTGAAGTACAGCATTAAAGCTATATAAGTATTTGTTTATTTTTATTTTAGTGATCACTCGCTAAAGCTTTCTATAGATGAGAAAATGGCATGGATAAATACAAGATCACACGTACCTTGGACTCCCACTATCGAACCCACGCCTTCCAGTTTAGCCCTGGCTAAAAGGCCCTACGCTATCGAGGGTTACGTTATTAACTTGAATTTGTAAAGTAAATTCAAGTTCGTAACCTGATATATCAGTTAATCACTGATTGCTACATCTATCAGTTTTACCAAGAACATTTTTTTCTATACCATTTTCTAATAATATTAGGATCAGTTTGCAGGTAGAGAATAAACACTAACAAACGTTTCACACCAAATTTGGCCAAACTTCAACTGAGCATAAGCATCCGATGAACACAATTCTATTTCATCCATGCTATGCCCAATGAGTTGATCGCTCGCCTCGATTGCTTTGTGAAATATCATCGCATAAACTTGATAGATGTATAAATTCGACAAACGTGACACAGTTCATAAACAAGCCATCAATTTTAAAATGTCGAAATAAATTGCAATCACAATTGGTTACTATCACAAAATCACAATGTTCGTTCGTGTCTCTCAAAAGTTAAAAACACTTCCGCAAAACACTACGCAATTTGTATATCTGCAGCAGAAAAATGGTTGTTGTACACAATGCTATTTCAACACTTATCTCGATCTTAGTTTTCAATCGACTTCAGAAAAAGGAGAAGCTTCACAATTCGTCGGAATCTTTCTGTTTTTATGTATGTTCACTTAGCAAAATTTTTGTTTGTTTGTAAAAGACCCAGTGGTCTTTTTTTTTGGAAAAAGAGTAATTATTTCTTCAATACTCTGAGCATAAACCCCTCCATAGCTCATTAAACGCCAAGTTACGTAATACCTAAACTATTTTTTTTTCATCTGTATCTCTCTTATCAATTCTATTTGTAGCTGTTTCTGTTGTCTTGGCCATGTAAAGAATGGGTCACTATAACCTAGCCACGCAAAAACCCCTTTAACCCAGCAAAATCACAGATTCCCTCTATACCTCACAATTAGGAGTCTCCTGCCCATCTTAGACCGAGTAATAGTTTGGGTCGCATCGTATTTCGTACCCTAATAATGTCGTAATGGCGATTACGACAATTTTGCGGTCCTCTGACATATTGCATTATGTTTATCGCGTTTACGCACTATGTTTTTCCTTTTGTATCTCGCCTTCCCGTTACATTTTCATCAGGATTTTCGGTACAATAGAGGCCTTGTATAAACGTTGCGCCATTTTTTTTGTTTGCATTTTGTTTTTTTTTCTTGCGAAAATTCCTATTTTATATGCAAGGGGTTAAACATTTTGTTTACAAAACCGTTGATTTTTTCAGTTTTTAGTGGTTTTCTGAGTGTTGGTTTTCAAACTCAGCCGAGATGCTGTACGTGTAGGTACAGTAATTACTATCTATCAATTTGTATGAGATCGTCAATTCTATGTAATCTAGTTCTATTAAGGCCATGAATCATTTGTTCCAAAATTACATGACTCAGAACTTTTTGAGAGGAACTTGAAAATCTCAAAGGCAATCTTGCGCAATCAAACCACAATGATTCATTTAAAACGGAAATAACAGATTAGTTCCAAACATACTCTACCATAATGTACATTACCGTTCTAAATTCAAATCCAGATTAAAATGAAGCATGCCCGATGCCCGTTTTAATTTATTCATTCCTTTTTCAAAACGTAAAAATAAAGTGGATGAATAATGATAATCTGGAAACCACAAAGGTCTCTTTCTAGCGCGCTGTGGTGATTTTTGATTAGAAAGAGACAGATAGTTGAGTCATGAGGAATCCGTGAGTCACGACCTCGTGGTCACTGAGTCACGTGGACTGTCGGGATTTATCATTGGCGCCATTTGCAGGGACAGTGCAACTAATAATAAGTAATTTAATCATTTATTTCCATACATTACTTTGACAAGAACCATTTGTCAAAGTCATTTGTGGAGAGTTCACTCTACTGTATTTCAGTTTGCGATTGCAATCTTATTTCTAAACCTAGAAAGTCCCTTCATCATCATCAGTACAAATTCTACGTTACTGAGTAAGGATCTCCTCAATAGGACCCATAACACGTCTTAGGGAATATCTAATATTCACCACGTGAAACGATCCGTTTCTTTGTAAAATTAACAACGAATAAACTTCCTAATATTATACATTCAGAAACCAAACACGGATAAAAAATAATTACCGATACTGTATTATCTTCATTTCGAAGTCGGTTAGAGATGAATCTCATTAAAGATAGCCTTTGAACTCGGGTTAAGCAAACAGTTTATTAATAAATGAACAAAGGCAAAACTCTAATTGATATTCAACCTGAAAATGAACTGTTTTTGTTAACGATGAATTTCGGTTATATATTTTAACCGTTGCTTAGCCATTGAACCGGTTAAAGGCTTAAAAAGGTTCGGTTGAAAAAGTTCCGATAAATGTTTGCTATAAAAATGCAGGTTAGATTGTTAGTGCAGCTGTATGGCGTATGAAAATAGTGAAAAACCTCCATTGACCACGGGCAAAATCGATATTCGAATAAACTTGTATTTCAATATTCAAATAGCGAACAAGTTGATTGCAACTGAGGAACTAAAAGAATCAACGAATTTAAAAATAACGTATCAAATACTGAAGTAAAACGATGTAAATAATGTAATAAGTAAAATTTAATTTCCTGCTTATAACATAGAATTTCTTCACTAGTTGACTAACCGGGAATTGCCCAGAGACTGAGCGCAAAGAAACTTCCCACTTCAAATATTTATACGACTTCTGCTTGTGACTTTCCCTTTTGGGATTAAAAGGCAAAGCTAATCCTGGATTAACAAACACACAAACTTTGCCATTATAACGTCGTATACATGAGAGTTTAATAATAACGTAAAATGGCCGATGGGGCCCACAAGTTCTAGAGTGGAGACCGGAACCGGATCGGAAAACGCAGCGTCGGACGTACGCCTACTAGATCGACGGATGAGTTGAAGATTATATAACATAAAGTAAGGTTATAAAAAGATACTGCCAAAACGATTACTGGTACGAGTACAATAGGTACATGAAAGGTCGACTACGCCCATAGCTCCGATTATCTTGAATCCATTCATTATTCATGACACAGCATTGATCCCGATCTGTCCGACTGTTCTGTCTTCCTGGTATCTAGAAACTCTCATACATAATAGGTACTTACTAGGAATATAACAGTGTTCTGCCGGTACTATCAGCCTCATGAACAGGCTCAAAGTCGCTCAAAGAGCTATGAAGAGGGCTCGGGATCAATTAGAAGAGCGGGTCACCGACATAGCCATAATATTTAAAGACAATAAGGAGTTTTATGTTAATATTTTCGTATTATAAATATATTTATTTAATTGTTGAGTAAATACATAGTAATATAATCGAATTTTAAATAACACCTATTTTTGGCGGGATGATTGTACTTTGTAAACCACTATTTTGTGAATAAAAATTTTATTTATTTATTTATTATTATCCATTGCTGTATTAGGTCATCTCTTTATATTTAGATCTATTCTGTGCTGCACATAACCATTGAAACATTCCGTTTTCATAAAATCTGAAAGAATAAAATAAGTTTTAATGAACAGCTTCTTACAACTAGTTTTAATTTAGCTAGGGGCCCGGGCCATTGTATGTTTATTCAGTAAATTCTGGCATTTATCCAAGACCAGTATGTGCTTGAGTTTCGTAGCTTGCACGGACTTGCCAACTGACCCCAACTAAACAGCTGTCAATATTACAGGACTTTGCATATTGTTCTGGAATAGTCTGAAACAAAACAAATATGTTGCTGACTCTACTTATTTTATGAAAATTGAACCCTGTATAGATAGATAGATAGATAGCATTTATTGGTAAAAAATTTGGTACATTACATGGTTAGTAGCGTCTTAAATCCTATGTTAGGTTTTTCTAGACACTACGAGTTCTCTTATACATAAATTCTAATCGTTCATTAAAGCTACAAACAATTACGTACTTAGACACATGTATGCTCTTTTATATTTTGTAAAATTTGATAAGAGTTAGAAAATAAACTTTCAATTTTTTTTTCAAAGATTCAAAGTTTTTTTATTTTAGAAACATTTATACAAACGTCTTATATCTTAAACCTATAGCCCCTTTTCATAATAAAATATATTGAAACATTCCATACTTACTTAATTTAACCATGGTTGTAAATTTTAAGACATAGGTACGTACTCTTTACATAGCAACATACAGATAAAGATAACAAAACAAATTATATATTTTCATACCGGATTCTGCCTATTTCAGAACAAGCCTATTTCGTTAATTAAAATTCCATGAAATAACCCTCAATAGATAGTAAATAAGGTAAACTAGCAATTCCCTTGTCTGGGAACCGAAAGGTGCTATTGTATCACTAAATCACCTGAGCTTCGTTATAACATCCTCGTGCAGACGCCCCATTTCATAAAATGTACCACGGCTTAGTGAAATCCCGTTAACGTTATTGGGGGCGCGACTAACTAAACTCTAATTGAATTACCGTCTCTCCATACTATGAAATACGGTTTGTATTTGCCTAGGGATGGGAAAAACCCGGCAAAAATACGGCCAGCGCGCCGACGTAGACCGTTCAAAATGTCGCCGAATTTACGGAGAAATTGCTCTAGCATTTTCATACTCGTGGCTTGGACTTGTCTTTGGAATAATGTTAATATTTGCTTCGAGGGTCGGACGCACCCGGTTATTTTAGCTTCAAGAATTTCCGGGATATGTCCAAAATTAGAGCGGTCGCTAAAATTGCAAGCGACTTTATCTTTGAAGGAAAATACTTACTGATATATTTTCAACCCACAACGTTAAGTTACATAAAATCTAAATATAATAATTATAACAACTAGGAATGTCAAAGGAGTTTCGACCTCTGTTTATCTTAAAATAGGTGTGAAGCATCTTATGAGACATCGTCTATAAAATAGCAAATGTCGCATTTTACATAAACGTCAACAAGAGTTAACTTATAAAAAAAACTCGATCTTGGTACTAAATTCGAATCCAAGATTTTTCTTTACGTTGCACGTTTATTATTTTCGTCTTGCCTTTGCATTGTTGCAAATATTATAATAGCTGATAGGCATTACGTAACATAAACAAAGCAACATTACCAGCTGCAATACTTAAACAATCATGTAATGGTGTTGGTATAGTGTTGATAGGAATTTTAGCTATTACTAGATTTTTCGAATTTTTAATTGATATTACTCGTATGATTTTTTTTACTAAATGGTGTATTAGGGTATTATCATGATTAGGCAGCTATTCATTTTCTATATTTAATTTAGCTTTATTGGAATTCTTCAGAGCCTAAAACATATTAATTAAAATAAAAATACACAGTTATAATTTAAAGCCATTTATTTATACAGGCATGCATTAATATTATAAATAGTTGAATTTGATATGATAATTATTTGAATTATCCATAGTTTTTGTTGTTGTTTAACCCGATACAGAAAAAAGCCGGAATAGGCCCATCTCTACTGAGCTTTCGTAATGTGGATTATGTTTGGGTTCTCGCTGTTTTATTTATCGGTTTCCGTTCATGTGGTATGTGGTAGGAATTAGGACTCAAATGATTTCCGTGAATTCAAACATTCAAATGTAATTGGTTTTATTTGCTCGAATTATGGAATTAATTCTGAGTATTTTTAGCCATTTTTGACGGCTAGATAAAAAATTGTCTTATCTTCATCCGAGAATATATTTTGTACTGGATATTTCTGGTGGTCTATTGACCACCATCATTGATTTCTAGTAAAGATAATGAATTAAAATAAATACAATTCATAAAATGCAGACAGAGACGCGTGTCGGTCTAGTTAGTGTACTTTATACAAGTCGAGATTTTCATAAAACCGTGTTAAATATGGAATGTTTTATTTGAATTGGTATATCAATATTTATTTCATTAAGTTCAAATGAAACTAACTATTTACTTTAACAAATGTTTATTGTTTCAGGTAAGTTCTGAGGAAGATACGACCTAATATTAATTGGTCAAGATCAAAATAGGACAGTGTGGGTGTCACGCTTGTGGTAAGGTAATGCAAATAGCCCCTTTTAGTTTGACCTATTGTAGGTGTACCTAGTAGTAATAGCCTAGTCTAGGTCTTCATTTAGGATTTCGTGACCTGGATGCTAAATGACAAAGTAATTAGGCATAAATACTTACGAGCAGGAACATATTGAATTAAATGTAAAATTAGGATTACTTTATTTAAAGTGTAAGAATGACTAAAGTTAATGATTGGACATTGATAGCTGATAGTCCTTAAAAATCCAGCTTTCCCTAAATCCGTCTACTTAGTTGGTAGGCGTCGGTTGCTGATCTTGCCAATCCACGATCTCCTTTACATATTTGTCTCCAACGGCCATCTGTTCTACGCGCAATGAAGTCGCGCTCTTCAAAGGACTAAATCTCTGTCCTGTTGTGGGACGTAATATTGGTTGTAGTGATGATGATGATGTTCTGACGTTTCTGGTTTATTCATCTTAATACATCGCAGTTGCAGTCCAAAGGCTAATGAAGGTTAACTTTCAAAGCTCGCCGTTTGAATTAAAAGTAATGAACTCAACCTACATTCCCTATAAAATACTAATTCTACAAAGACATTTGAGGTGCTATTACTTTTTCAATGGATCAACCTTAAGTTATGATGTGTTTCTTTATTGGGGAAACCCTTTTGTTATATAAATAAATAAATAAATATTACTGGACAATTTTACACAGCGACATCGTTGTACGTACCTCGTGGTAAGCTCGAAGCTTGTGTTACGGGTGCTAGACTTCTGATTTACTTAATATAATATACCTACCCTTGTTTAGCCACAATCTCACATGATGATAAGTGTCAATGTGGCATAGGATGAAACACAAGGGTCCAGAAGATATTCACTTTGAGTTAACACATTCAAGCCCCAGCTCGGTGCCACATCTTGCCGTAGATAAGTGTGTCATGGGTACAAATGGTCTTAAATAGATCGAGTTTATCGTATTCATGATAGACAGCAGCAGGTAACGCGCATTCCAAATCTTTGCAATACGAATAATAATGATGGACGCGTATGTGCCCAGTATACAGGTAAATATTGTTATGCTGATGATTTAGCTAATGTTTCTGCAAAACAATTAATAACACATCTGCATGGAACCGGCTTACGTAAGCCAGTTAGGACAATAGAGCCTTGACACGCTTGTACCCAGGTACAAACAGTAATTGTACCATAGATATCTCTATTGTAATCCCTGTTATAGAATGACAACCACAATACAAAAGCATTTGGAATAGTTGAGAGCCTATTTCTAATTATAATAACTACCTAAAGATGCTGTTTGAAACGTATAAGATATCAACTACCGCTAATTTAAATGTTTGTTTCTGGGGAATCAAAGCTTTCTCAGGTTCGTTAAGATGGTTGAATCTTGATCACATTTAAAGGTTGAATACTCGTATATTCAAAATGTATTCGTTTTTAGGGTTCCGTAGCCAAATGGCAAAAACGGAACCCTTATAGATTCGTCATGTCCGTCCGTCCGTCCGTCCGTCCGTCCGTCCGTCCGTCCGTCCGTCCGTCTGTCCGTCCGTATGTCACAGCCGTTTTTCTCGGAAACTATAAGAGCTATAACGTTGAAATTTGGTGAGTAGATGTATTCTGTTAACCGCACTAAGATTTCAGAAAATAATTGAAAAAAAAATCATAAAATTCGGGGGTCCCCATACATAGGACTGAAATTTAAAAACTTTTTTTTAATCCAACCCATACGTGTGGGGTATCTATGAATAGGTCTTCTAAAATCATAACAATGTTTCTAAAACCATTTAATTCTAAACTTAATAGTTTGGACGTGAGACTCTTCCAAAGTGGAAAACAGAGTGTCCCCCCCCCTCTAATTTCTAAACTAAGAGGATGATAAATCTAGAAAAAATATATATTATACATAACCATAATAGGCCGGGATCCGTAGTACATGGAAATCAAGTGATTACTAACAAGTTAATTTTTGGTGAGTAGCTTCGTTTCGATGAGACGTCCAAAGATATCCTATACCCAACTCTCGATTGTGGTAGCTAACAGAGATATCAAGGATTAAAAAAATCAAGGATGTAAAACCGGGATAACGGACCACGAAATTTGTCGGACAATATGTCCGTTAGATTTTATATATATTAATGAAGTATACAACAAAAAATCAGCTGGTTAGTAATCATAGTAATCATTTAAATTGACCTCGTTTTCGATACATTTTCGAAATGGCGGACTCTTTGATCAAACCATAGGTTTTGTAGGACAAACATGTTTTTATATAATTTAGATAATTATCTTGAGATATAACATATTGTCCTACAAATTTCGTGGTCCGTTATCCCAGTTTTCCATCCTTGATTTTTTTAATCCTTGATATCTCTGTTAGCTACCACAATCGAGAGTTGGGTATAGGATATCTTTGGACGTCTCATCGAAACGAAGCTACTCACCAAAAATTAGCTTGTTAGTAATCACTTGATTTACATGTACTACGGATCCCTGACTATAAAAACTAACAACGAAAATTGGTTTGAACGAAATCTATCAAGTAGTTTTTTTATAATACGTCATAAACTATTTCATATAAACAATTGCTGCGGAAGCCTACATGGGCGAGTCCGACTCGCACTTGGCCACTTTTTTACAATAGGAAATGAAGTATTAATTTAATATGATTCTCAATCTCTATACATTTTATATTATCTCTTAACTTACTGAGTCGGGTTCGAGGTGTTTGTGGATTTTCGTGGTTGTTAATTAGTTATTAATTAAATAGCAGAATTATTATAAAAATCTTAAAAAATCTCGTTAAAAAAATTTGACTGCTGGTTATTAAAACCCAAATTTTCTGCTGGTCTAGATTTGTTGAATAAAATGTCTGGCATTACCAGTTTTTACTAGTATAACTAGGTTAATATTAAGTAAAAATATATCTGTTGGTAAAGTTTATGCTTTTGTCACACAATCACAAGTAATCACAACGTTAACTGACAAGTCTGATCAAAGCAGTCTGCTTGTATTATTGACAATGCTTTTGTACGAATACATCAAATACAAATCGAACATCTAATTATGCTTTGAAATGTTACTAGAATGGAAAATGGAGGTCGGAAAATTATACGCATAAGTATGTATGTATGTCTAGGATGTATAGTGTCAGTTTAACTATAGTAACACTCCGTTTCTTCCCGTGGGTATCATGACAGCTACTATTTATTTATTGAGCTTCCTACAAAAAATACGCAGAATGTAAAACAGTAAACTACAAATACTACAAAACATTATTGTGAATTTCTACTTTCTTAGCTAAATCTAACTATAGGGTATAATAATACTTTAATAATAATACCATATACTCCACGGGAATAATGCGAAATGACTAATCCGTTCCCATAAGCGCATTGTTGAAAATAATTGCAATAACATCAACATCGGCGATCACAAGGGAATGTCAATTTCAGTGTATGTATTCTATAGTCTCCATAATATTTTTATAAGCGCAGTTTCTAAACATTACGTCTTGTATAGTAATTTGTTAGACTAAGAGCATTCCTGCAATATGTGGTTTATTCCTAACACAGTTTAGTTTTGGTTCCGTCTGAGTTTTTGTTGAGCGGTTTGGTGGGGGAGCACCCTCGACTTTCATTTCGAAGATCGTGGGTTCAAATCAGCCGACAAGTCTTATTGTCTTATTACCAAAATTTACAAATTAAATAGCATTTTCACTATCACATATTTCCATACATTTCAGTTGTTCTCGTATAATAATTTGAATAGTATAGTTAGTTATATACAGGGCGTCCCAAAGTTATGGGCCATGAAGGGGAAGTACCTTAAATATCGTAGATAGTGAATTTTGCTCAAAGAAGACTTCATTTTATTTTTAAAAGTTAGTCATTCTGCATTCATAGTTTTTATTTTAAAAATTACTTGCTTTGTCTGGGAATCGAACCGACTTACATGTGGAAAAAAAATTACTCTACTTTTATGATACCAATCGAAAGAATAGCTAAAAAATAATAACTCTGCTTAAGTAACATAGTATTTTAAAAGAAAGGTTCCCTTGTAAACTTATGGCAGACATTCAAGACATATATCGTACCGATAGATAACTACCAGTTGGTAACCCTAAAATCTATCTATGGTGTAAAGGCCTAGGCTAAACTGCTTGCACACAATACTGGCTCTCAAAGTGATTTCATTAGACAATAGCTAGGCGTGCACAGTAGACCACGACAGAAACCTGTTTCCAAGAATACAAAGGATAACAATCAGCCTTTCTTACACACATGTGAAACCGAAGGTACTATTCTGTAGTGAATTGCTTTTTTGCGCTAGGATAGTAGGTTATTTATAACCTATATATGGTTTTAATAACACTTTAAACTTATTTAGGGTATGATAACAGATAAATCATTGATTTGGAAATTTACTTAAATTACTTTTATTATTATTTTACTCACTAAAGCTTTTTAAATATTAGAAAATAGTAAAAACATACGAGAACACAACGCACTCTGGTGGGAGTCGATCCCACGCCTTCCAGTTTAGCCCTGATTTTAATCTTATAATATTATTACCATTTACTAAAATTGACTTAAAATCTGAGTGCTAAAATCCCTCAAGTCTCTTTTATCCAGTAACACGTATCAACCGCAGATAAAGCTGACATTTGCGCGCTCAGGACGTTTGAAATAGCAGGCGAATAGTAAGAAATTACTGTTGGAATTTGCAAGCGAAAACGAGCTCTGCGTCTCTTCGGTCGCTTCGGATGAAACTTGCATAAAAATAGCAGCTAAGAATTCTTTAATGCTACATGAAAATACTTCTTCTTAATTTAAAAGGAAATTTGCTATTCTAGATATAGATTTTTTTATATATTCCGTTCCGATTCCAACCACTAAATCATCTTGCATTCAGATACCTCGCCATCATATGTGGGTCCAGTATCATAATCATTAAATGTCCGATAGAAATTATACTGATAAACACACCACCCAAACCAATTAACGTAGAAACTTTAAACTTTTTAAGATTGCTGGTTTAAAACTAATGAAATTATAATAATTTTGGAAAAGAACGTAATACTTTTTCACTTAGAAAATCTGTTAAAAGTTGAAAAACCGCGCAAAACTAAGCTAACTAGTAGGTGAGCTATTTAATATACCTTTGTACAGTTTTGAAATCTTAAAATCATTTCTAAAACGTCTATTCTGTAAAACTACCAACTAAACTTAACCTTTTAAAATGTATATAAATAAAAAGATTAAGTCCATAATAATTCTTACGCCACAATGCGATGGGAGTTACTTTATTCTGCAAGCGATTTTCCGCGTAATGTTTTCCGTAAAAATATTGTTTTGTTGGTCGCTAAATTTACGGGTTTTTGTTAAGCACTTGAACCTTTTTTGTGGAACCTTCACAATAGGATTCCAAGTTGAGTGCCTAATTGGAAATGGAGTGTTTTTTTTGTAATTGGTGGCGTCTTGACCTCTACAAATTTGAGGGTTCCTTTTTTGCGCCCATTCTCTTACGGAAATGTTTCTCCTTTAAGTACTTAAATAGTGCATTTAATTGGCCAAACGAAGAAAATTTTAAATAGCTCTATGTCAGTTTCCCCTTTAAAACGACCTCGGTACAAAGATCGTCAGTTAGAACAAAGGAATTTATTATTAGTTAGGCCTTTTACACGTTATGATTAATTAACACCTCGTCAGCAACTGTTATCCCATGAAAAGCGTTGATAAGCATCGGATAGTATTAATCCTTACTAATATTATAAACGAGAAAGTTAATGTTTGTTAGCCCTTCATCAAAACAACTCAACGGATTTAAATTAACTTGATATAGCTCATTACATACATCAGAATAAGATATATTAATTTGACCGCGGGAAAATCTTTGGTATTAAATTATTAGAAAAGAAATAGCATGGATCCACAACATAATAAGACGTATGTTTATTTTGTCTCACGAGTATCGATGGATTGTTTCGCTGCAGTGACCCATAAGAAATTATTTTATCTTGATAGCACAATAATTATATTGACATTCATACGACGTTCCTTCGAAAATGCAGTTGACGAATTTGCCAAGACGTTGCTTCCCTAATTAAATAAGCACTCATTAAGAACTAGTGCTCTAGAAGTGTAAAAACTCCTTTGAATAAAGTCCTCGGGTTAGACGCTTTAAGCTCTTGCAAGCTGTAGCTTAAATATGCTGGAAAAGACGTAAGCAATTTGAGTACATTTTGCGAAACTTACAGGCAAATCCGGGTAATAGTGCCGTCGCGACGCTATTGTCTTGCTTTAATTAACTATTAAGTTTTCACGGTTCTCACAATAGTTCAAATGGAATAAGAAATTTCTGTCTCCCAAGACATACCAGTCTCTTTATTTATTTTTTTGCATTAAGCGTCCAAGAGTTTTTTTTATAAACTAAGTACAAACTAAAGTACCTATCACTCAACAAATTTATCTAAATTTACAAAGTAAGCGTTCTCCAAGATTCTGTAAATCTTTCAAAGTATTACAAGTTTAGTCAAGTGGGTTCTTCGTTCTTTTCCTGCAATTTTGATAGATTACTCTCTAAAAATGATTTCTCGGAATTGTTCTCAACTTTTTGTGTACCTACAACCCAACATTGGTTTTGGTTAACTTATACTTTTATTCTTAACATACTTACAATAATAATAATTACGTCTACAATCTACTTTTAAATACTTATCGACCCATCACTTGTGCTTCGATAGGTATTATGTATTTGTACCAAAAATATATATATCCTTAAAACATTATATCATTTAAATGCTGGTGATTTAGTATATAGTGCTGCTTCTTGTAAGAAAAAATTTAATAAAGAGCTATCTATACCCACGAATTATCCTAACAATAAAAAAATAACCTTAAATATGCAACTATATCTGATTATATTAAGATACTTATGAGTCTAAGACTAACCAAGGTAACGTACCAACTCCCAACAATCACCTAATGTAAACAGTGTATAAAAAAACTCGACTATAACTTCGAATAAAACTCATTAAGAACAACCTTTTATATAGTAAAGAGCCACGTGGTTTAGCGAGGCTTGCGCGGGCGCAAACTACGGTCAGCTAAGGTCAACGGCCTCGCAACCTTAAGTCAACGGGTTGTGGCAACCGGTTTCCATTGAGTCGATTTACGAGTTATGGGATCGTAGGGAAAAACGTAAGTTCTATGTAATAAGGGGTTATTGTACATGCACTGGTATGACATTGGTTGGTTGTAGTTATTGTTAGATCTAAAGATGTCTACTCCATAAAACGTATGAGTAAATATCGTATAATATAGGTATTGCAAACCACAAGTTTAATTTAACAAGGCAATATTGTAGTCGCTTCAGTGTGTTGTGTACAAAAATCGTATAAATGAAAAAGAAAAAAAGATTGGCTGAATTGAAAGTTGAAACAAACTTTCAAGTCAAAACTCTTTGTCATCGTGACGGTGCGAATCAATGAATAAAAGTGGCCAAGTGCGAGTCGGACTCGCCCATGTAGGCTTCCGCAGCAATTGTTTATATGAAATAGTTTATGACGTATTATAAAAAACTACTTGATAGATTTCGTTCAAACCAATTTTCGTTGTTAGTTTTTATGGTTATGTACAATATATATTTTTTCTAGATTTATCATCCTCTTAGTTTAGAAATTAGAGGGGGGGGGGACACTCTGTTTTCCACTTTGGAAGAGTCTCACGTCCAAACAATTAAGTTTAGAATTAAATGGTGTTAAAAACATTGTTATGATTTTGAAAGACCTATTCATAGATACCCCACACGTATGGGTTGGATTAAAAAAAAGTTTTTGAGTTTCAGTCCTATGTATGGGGAACCCCAAATTTTATGATTTTTTTTTTAATTTTCTGAAATCTTAGTGCGGTTAACATAATACATCTACTCACCAAATTTCAACGTTATAACTCTTATAGTTTCCGAGAAAAACGGCTGTGACATACGGACGAATCTATAAGGGTTCCGTTTTTGCCATTTGGCTACGGAACCCTAAAAAATATACTTTTATTGAAAAACAAGACACGTTTGAAACACACGATTTCACAACACTAGAAATAAAATTGACTGTTCTAGCGTAGAACAATGCTTATTTGTTTGAGTTTATTCAAAATATCAGATAAAGTCCAAAGCTCAGCCATAAATCTACCTAACATAATTACGCCCTAAAAAATTCATGAACTAAGACTAACTTTACCAGACCGTAAAATCTAGATTCAGAATCTTATGACAAAAGCACTGGGACAATTTAAAATGTTCGTCTCATTGTTACTAGTTATTGTATTATTCATATTATTGTATGAATTCAGAGGACAATGTATGCCCGCATAGTGATAATATGGACTTCTTTTTATGTACAATATTTATTGTTCTTTCTTTTAGTTGGATTTTATGGTAATTTTAAAGAGAAATAGTGCAATAAGTATTTTTTTAATTAGAGTGTTAGTATATGTTTTAGATTTGTGAATTTTGTAGACAGTCATCAAATCCGTCTTATTCTTTTATCACAGCATGTACATGGGTTTAAATCTTTCTCAGAATAAAACTGTAAGTTCTTAGTCTGTTTCTTTTTATTCCTTATTTGCGTTTTAAAAACACGTGTTTTAACGGTGAAGGCATGCATCGTAGGAAACCTTTAAATATACATAGTTTGAAACTTTGAAGGATATGACATTCAGCAACCCGAAATTGGCCAGCGTGGAGAATGAAGTCCTAATATCTCTCGTCGAGAAAAATGCCCCTGTATCCCAGCAGTGGAAACGTAAACAGGGGTGCTTATGAACTTCTTTTTGTCAAATCCAAAGAAAACCTTTTTTATACAATAAGTTAAGTCGCTACCTTTTGAATACTATGAACGTTTGTTGATTTCTTATAGCTTCCGCTTGCGATCTTAAAAAAGGTTCTTATGCGCTATTTTTACGACTCCCCTAGGAAATAGGTGAAAATGCTTGAAAATAAAGTTTTTACAGTCGGTCAAAAAAGTAACGATTGTGGGTAGCACTTTTTGAATGGGCCTCCCGTTCTTACGATGGTTTAATGGTCTTTCTCACTTAGTAATTTTTTTCGGGTTTTTTTTCTTAAATATCTGTACCTAAATCAAACCAATGCATGTTCATTTTATAACATAATATTATAACGGTAATTTTTCGTGTATTTATGGCAAATTTAATTCCCGGAGTATAAAGCTTTTAAAATAATTTAGAACTAAAACATAACCTTTTATTTCAGTTTTCACATTAATATAATTATGGCCCCTTCCAAATTAAACAGGAATTTTCCATAATAACATTTAAGAACCTAAGGTGCATTATTTACGAGTTTCGGAAGTAATTTCTTTATTAATCGTCTGGGACTCGTCTAGACATCCGGAACTATCGATGAATATTAATCGCATACTAAGGATAAGGAATGCTGAGAAAATCCTCTACCTAGTTGAATATAATTAATAATGTTTTGTCATTATTTTTTTAGTAATGTAATAGAAGATCGGAGTTAATTCGACAGTTTTTGAATATTCTGTAGCTATCTTTTCTTCTATAAAGTTTGAAAAGTTCGTTTGTAAGGTTTTTTGTTAATTTCAGAAGTTACAGTATATTTTGTCGTGATATCCTATCTTAACGTAGGCAAAGCTACGTTGCGAGCTTGTTTTAATTTTTAATATATTATTTACGAATGCAATTTCATAATGTATAACAATAAGTATCAAAATAAAGTTTATAAAACGTTTTTTTTTGTAACTGTTTCTGTAAAGTCTGAAAAAGACGCTTATCTGCATGAAATTAGTATGTTAACGCCCCTTGGTGTGTCGGATCGGAAGTGAAACACTACAGCCAACCCACTTGATGTCTTAATTTTACCACTACTCGTTTTTCTCTTTTTCCAACATATTATTTGCGCTTTGAATAAAACAAAATAATCGTTTCATAAAGTTTGATTACTTTCTATGTTAATTTCGTATGTTAAGTCAATAAATAACATGAATTTAAATTAGTGTGACTCAGTTTCCTATAAAGTGTTTTAAAACTATGATAGTTTATAAGTTTCGATAATATCAGTTTTCTGCCATTTAAAATCTAGGCGACACTAAAATGAGGTCCATTATACGACTGCTAAGATTCACGATATAAGTAACTAACGTTCAAGGAAAACGTTCTCCAAACCCTAAAAATTACAGGAACGTATGAAAAAATACAGCCTCAGGGCAACTTTCATAGAATTTAATAGTCAGTGTAACCTTTTTTTTGATGTACAGCTATAATTTTTATGATTCATATGTGGGGTGCTTTCACTGCAATGTTCTCATACTTGCTATATTTATATCGTAAACCAGACATTATGTTTTATGTGACCGTTAGGAAGCTACGTAAGTTATGGTGTATAATATTCGCAGATTTATGTAAGAAATAGGATTCCGACCCGCGGTTTCTCCTGCTATATTTTTATCGCTTGAGGTAATCTCGGCATTTGCTCTGGCTTGGTACATAGCAACCCATAACCTGATGTAACTATATCTGCCCTTTCTGATGTTTTGTATGGATGGGGATATTACAATTCCGTTGACAGTAAAGTAACATTGATTAACTATCCTTTATTTTACCTATACTAACCTCATCCTGAAAAATTTCACCGTAAAATTAAGCAAACGAACAATTTCGCGCCATTACCGATCGCGATAAGGTATCCGAAGTCATTTGAGTCTCGATTGTGGGATCCCAAACAGGCTTTAAGGTGAAAATATAAAGGCAATTACTTGGCTCTCATATTCCCGAACGAGATTTTAATTACGGCACCCCGCTCAATGAGATTCGCCAATTTTCACCATTTATAAGTGTCTCGCCTAAATTAATTTGTAAAGGGCCTATAATTCCCTAAAAGTTAATTAAAGGGCTAATCTACTAGTTTAAACCCCGATTAAGTTCACGCTTGAGTGTTTATTTGAGAAATTGCTTTATTTATTATTTAATTACATCAGTTTTAGGGAAATTGAATGGGTAACATGTTCCGGGAATATGGGGTTTCATCTACCTACATTATTTGTTTTAGGAATTTTTTACCTACTTTAAAGTTCTGGATTAAAATCGATACGTTTCATGATTTTTTATCTAACCTTAGCCTCGTACCAAAAATTGCAAAACGAATACTTAATTACGCCTTGTAATCAATTTACAAAAGTCCTTAAATACGGTAGTATTGAATTCACACTTCAACCACTCACTTGAAAAGTTTTCATAAAGGTATAGCAATTTAATTAATTTTAAAATAAACAAAGAACAATCAACCGGAAACTTTTATGTATTCTCCGGAAATGAACCCCGTTAAGTAAATATCTGGATTTAACGTCCAATTAACCATTCCTGAAAAACTGTTTTAATTGCACCAATTTGTGATTGGACCATTGGCACTTATTGCTCATTTAGAGTTTTGTATAAATAAATAAATAGAGCTTGACAATTCACACAGCAACATGCCCCGTGGTAAGCTCGAAGCTTTGGTTACGTGAACTAGATTTCTGATTTATTACTGATTCTAATATACATACCTAAATAAATTATTGTGTATCAATAATTTAAAAACAGATTACAAATAACCGTACCAATTTCATTCTATCTCATATCAATCCTATCCTATCTCATAATTTCTTTATAATAAAACTTTGCAAAATTTATATTTATTGAAGTTCCTACTTAATAATTTACAGAAATTACAAAAAAAGAAATAAAACAGGCTCATTAAAATACGATAAAACTAGGGCATCATTCTTAAACGTAGGATACGCAAAACCAATTATGCCCATGTTTTATAGAACAAAGTAGGTAGGTCTACCACCCAAAATGCTCCACCAATTTAGGGAAAATGTTCGTTGTCGGCGTTCTAATTATGTCAATTCCTGTGACAACCAAACAAGGACTGGTTGACGAAAAGCTTCTACACGACAGCCAATTATTTTGTAGGCGAACCGCTTCACCATCCCACAACAATGGAATCCATAATTAATTTTAAATTCACTGAAGGCCATTCTATCGAGTTACGCTTCACAATAAATTTTTAGACTAAACCCATAACTTAATTCCCTCCATAATTCTATTATTAAAGTCCCGGAAATTCGAACATAAGCCCTGGAAATTTCGATCGAGTAAGAAAACAGCCGAATCTTCTTTCGAGTTTGGGTAAACATCGCCACGAAAAATTCGTAATCGCAATTTGAATTAAACTCTGAACAAATGTTTGTTTTCAATTTACACGTTTGATCAAGTTAAACAAAACGTGTTGGAATTAGAACCAATAGTTACAAATAACTGAGAAATATTGCATTCGAGAACGTTCCATTGGGAGTATGATTCAATTGCATTGTAACAGCTTGCGTAATGTGAAAATTGAGTTCTGACACAGAAAAAATACGGGCAGTTTCACTCTATCAAGGCCAAAAACGCGGAACAAGCAAGCCGTTTTACATTCTAAACCAACGACTTACGACTAAATTTTCAATAACTTAGTTGTAGTAAAATGTATCATAAGTGCAGTAACCCTTTGAATATTTAAATTGACTCTTAACACCGCCTACTAAAGCTCATTTTTATGCAACATGCAGACATTCAAGTGGCTGCTTGCTAAAAATAATGCTTTTGTATGACGAACAAGGAAGTAGAAAAGTACTTGAAATTTCAAAGCTGATTTATTCGAGTGTTCCCTTCCCGAAGAAACGGGACTTTATTGTACTGACGTAATTTATGGACTTTTGAAAGAAAACACGATGAAATCTGCGGTTTATTCACTCTGTAAATATCGGTCCACCAATTAATAGATTTATAAACTGTACGTTACAGACGTAGATATTTATAAATTCATGTTTATTTTATTTTTATGATTTCGGTCTACGAATAAAAATATGAAATAAAATATGAGCGATTACTATTTTGAATAAATAAACGCAGTTTTCAAGATTACAATTATTGTACCAGAATCAACTTTTAATATTTAGAAATTTACAAACTACTTTGGTTGTTACAAAGTGTTCGATTTTTATCAAGCTTTGAGCGAAACAGTATCTTTTACTACAAAACTAAAAGCGTCTACATCGCGGCATTACCCGTGTTAAATGAAATCCCGTTGTTTTCCAGTCTGAGTTCCTATGTTGTCTTTTCCAATATTCAGCCAAAACCGTTCATCTGCCATCATGAATTTGCTTCTAACAAAAAGACAAACTTTCCATACAATATCAGCTGGATAACTGAGACAGACCACATTAATATTCACCCAGTAAAGTTTGAGCATAAAAAGCAGATAGTGGAACAAAGGCGGGTTGGCACGCGTACACCCGAAACTAACGCGAACATGACACAACACGTGTTTACGCCGAACCGTGGAACTATCAAACAATAGTTACAATGTTCATAAATTACATCAAAACTACCTTTATGTCGAGTCATGCTTGCGAGTTTTCCATCATTATCTTCTCGGTAACGTTTAAGATGTGTTTGCTTGCTAAGGCGCGAAATACACAGGTAAGGCGATATGGAAAAGGCAATCTCTGATGCCTGAGAATTATCTTCGCTGTCTGCTTCTTTGGTACAAAAAATTGATATGCTACGCATGCTTTGTTTTTTTTTCCATGTGTGTGTATGTTGTTACACGCGTGAGATGGGAGAAATTTTACTTAGGAACCAAATAAAAAATTAAATGATAAGTTTCGTGACCAATTTTATCTCTAAAATAACCTTTATCAAATAATTCTACTAGAATGCCAGAATTTATACTTAAACGACGAATAATTTAAATGACCAAATTACCATTCTTGAATAATCATCTTTCTTACTTCTGACAGTAATCTTTGATTTACCTTAATAACTTGACATGTAAGTACGTCAAGAGACGTCAAATTTGACGTCCATACAATGTTGTGCATGAAACAGCGTAAACAATGCAAGTCATCGCTCAACATAACTCAAATACCTACTTGTGGCTATGTCGTGTTTCTGTATAATGGAACGTTTTCACTGACACGCCTCTAAAATCAGCTTACAGGTAAGAAGGACTAAATGTATTATGATTTATTGGCTTCGGGCCGTAAATCAGTATTATCTAGTTACCATAGAAAATATTGACAGGTATAAATAACTCTCGATGCCAAAGCTCTCAGAAGATTTGAAAAAGAGTCTTGGGTAACAACCTTTATCCTGAAGATTATTCTTACTCCATGAAATAAAAAAAAAAATTGTTAAAAGTAAAATGCCATTTGTGACGATATGAATTCACACACGAAGGTTTGCGTAGCAGATTTACAACAAAGTGATCCTAAAAGGGTTCTGTTTTTCTTTCTTTTACGGTAAGGAACTCTTATCATAATTATCTTGATAAATCATGTTCAATTTCATATTCATGTTTGGATCCATATAAGATCTTATCAATAATTAGTTACAAAATTAGATGGTTTATTAGATTTTCTTTCGTATTTTCCTCTTTCCCTCCGTAGAAAGACGTCTTGTATTTTACAAATTGGTCTTTAATTTACAGTCCTAATTGGAGTTTAATTACGTAAACATCGTCAATAAATATGAGGTAATTATCGAAATAAATATCCGTGTAACTAGTTTTAGTTGATCGTTTCGTTTAATTCAAGATTGTTTAATTATCTGTATTACCAGTTGAATCTATGTTTAAATAACTTTGTCTATTCGATAACTTGGTAAAAATAGACATTTATTCGACTGTGAAATAAATGAATTTGTTAAAACAATTTAGAAATTTCATTATATTCTCTATTTTTGGGAACAAACTAGGGCAAATATTGCGTTACAAATGTCTGCTCGATATTACAATGCGCATTATCTTTAGCGTGAAAGGGATCACACACACTCAGATTCATATATGAGATATTAAGCTTACAAATTGTTTTAGGTATGTTAATACTCCAGCCATTCGGGTAAAGCGAGTATTACCACACATTATAGAGGCGATGTCGTAATTGTTCGCAAAGCGGCTGGCAAATTATACCTGGCAAGAAGTATGGCAGTCATAACGCCGAAATTACTATACAAATCGTAGCCGTGGATGCTTGCTCCCTGGAAAGGCAAGATAAGGAGAGAAGTACTAAGAAAAGAGACAATGTTTTGTATAGCGTCAGAAACGTCGCTAAAAGTTGTAATGAAAAACTAAGATAGCAAGGTTACAGGTTGTAAAATACAATCTTGCAGATTTTTAGCTTGTAAATTGTGCTGTTGGAAGGTTTTATTAGGCATTTTATTTTAACTGTTAAATATGTTGTGCTGCAGATTGTAAAATGCACGGAAATCATAATAGACAATTCCTCTATTTAGCGTTTACTGGCAACAACAACACGTCATCATCAAGGACATCAGCAGTTATTTCAGTTTCAGTTATATCGGCTAGAAGTAACTTGAATCTAAATTATATGGAGAATTATCTGTTAAAAGAAAAATAAATTGAAAAAGCCTATAGGTTACTTTGCCCTGTCTATATGCAAGCCTGATAGGATGGTCACAAAAATTATATCATTGTGACAATGCTCATCTATTCAGTTGTTTTGCGGACCTAGCTGATACAAGCATAAAATAAAGCGCATTCCGCAAAAAGCTAAGCTGTGTAGCCATTTCCAGAGCAGGGTAATTCCGACCAGCGGCATTTGTTACCGCACACTACATATTGTATGCGGCTGAATAATAACCCACAACACACTTGGGTATAAATTTCATTACGCCTTTATGTTTGAGTGCGAGAAATTCTTTTGTTGTTTTACTGGGATTTTTTATTTCATTTAAATTCGAGACGGGGTGAGCCTTTGTGGGTTTATGAGCAAGGTTGTTTCCTCGTTTGAGGGCCCACTGATGTGGACGTGGCGCGAATTTATGGAACTGTCGAAATAATCAAGTGAAATAGACTGTAATGATGTGGAGTCCCGATATTTCGGCACTGCGCCATCTTCACTGAGAGACTTGACATTTGCGGGCTTACAGACATCATGGTTTTTTACCCGTCTCATGTTCTACTAATAAACCGTAATATTATTTCATAAAATTACACTGTATAGTGAAGGTATAAATGCCTACGAGTGAGTGCTTATTACTTACCTATTTATACTTATCTGCACGAAATAGAGTTTATGATAAAACTTATATCGAAAACACGCAGAAACAAGTAAGCCGACTTTAAGAAAATACAGAAGGGTGTGCCACAAAAACTTTTCAATTTATTTTTATGACCAAACAGAATCCATAAATCTTGTTCCGTTTATTAGTTTAGCTTGTATGTTTATCTTCTCAGCTTTAAGCAAAACAACTTGTTAAACTAATAAATTTAAAAAGAAAATAACTTAAGCGGATTTCAATCCATTACCACGAATCGTCTACCTGAAAGAAAACTAAGTATTACAAAAATAATAAAATTTAAAATTCTCTCTCATTGAATGTCTCTTATTATCAGCAAAACCCAACCAAAAGTAATATATTCTGATTGAAAACATAAAAAGATCGAAGGATTCAATTCAATTTGGCCAGTATTGCCCTTCTCAAAACTTTTCAAGTGGAATTTAGGCAATTGCACTTAAATTTAATCTAAGTCGAGCCAACAGTTATTAGTTTTAGAACTAATATCGTTGCGAATTATATTAACAATTAGTTCGACTAGCAGTTTCATTATTATCCTTCTTATTTTTTGGAAAGGTGTATAATAATGTACCTAAATGTATCGAAATGCAACGAAGCGAATCCTAAAAATTCCGTACCGCATAATATAGCTGTGACTGTGAAGTCTGTATAGAGGTGGTACAGAAACTTTGAAAAAGGAACTCATCTTGTAGCGGAACCAAACCTTTTCAGCCGAAACTTCTCGAAGCTTTCCCTTATCAAAACTAAAAGCTTTACTTTGACCGTGCAAGTGATTTTGACCTCAAACTTACCACTGACCTAGATCAAATCTGACGATATCAGGACTTTGATGAATCCTCAATAGCTTCAAGGTAGTCTTATCGAGCGATCGTGTCAAAGAAATGTGAAGAGGTTTTGGTTAACTGTTATCTGATTTTGTAGTTTTATTATAAAGCATAGCTACGTGTGTTATCTTATAAAACCAATACCTACGCATAGAGCAGTTTGATGCCCGATTTTAATGTTCCTATAATACCCCGTTACTTTGGTAAGTACCAGTTTTTGAATTCGTTGAAGTAGCTTTTATTCTGTCGATGAGCTACTCAGCTTATCTTTAACTCCACAATCAAATAATTCCCCAAAATCTTAATTACTTTCAAACAAAAGCGGCCAATCAAATCACTTTCCCAGATAAGTCGCCAGATTAGACCTTAAACTTTTTATCAGTTCAGCCCTTGCGAACTCAACCTACTTTTTCAGTCGAGTCTTTTTGACGCTTATCTATTGTCATTTCTATTATTTACGGCTTTTTACCGCTGACTTTGTTTTTTTTTCGCCTTTATCATCCCACGAGGTAATAAATTCTTGCGTTTATGTATAGGCACTTAACATTTGAGAGGCACAAAAACGCTTACATTTTTTATAGTTACAATTTCTGAAAGCTACTTATATTTTACTTACAAAGAACTGTTTGTGGGGTTTCAAACGAATTGATAGACATAAAAATGTTTATTTTCTGACATGGTTCTGTTAATTTTATTTATTATTTTGCTGTGTTCATTGTTTTCAATTCACAATTGTAAAATTATTGTGTATCGTATGACAACAATGAACATAAAATTGTAAGTATTAATTTATCAAACAATAAATAGCCCAGTCAATTTAAACATTTCAAGTTACATTAAGTCCCAACAAGCTGGATTTCTGTGAAATTGTTCAAATCATAATTATAAACAATGTCTAAAAGATCCCCATCATTCCACGTTAAGGAAAAAGTTTTATTCAAGGTTAAATGTCAAAAAATTTAGTTTTTCGCGATTTTCAGCAAAACGGTAAGTTTTATCATAAAAGTACCTAGGACAACATTGTAGATCATGAAATTATCTATCAAAATGTATCAACACTTTTTTCTTACAAGCCACCGTTTCTGAGATATAACGGTTCAAAAAGTTATAAAAATTGTTTACAAAATGAAATGAAATGTTCAAAAAGTTATTAAATTGCGTCAATAGCGATGTATCGCATGATACTTTGTCGGAACGAAACGAATCCTCCGTTGTTTGTGATTCAATATTAGAGCACGACCGGCCTTGACAATTTTTTTTTATTTTTTTTATTTAATTACAAGAAAAAGGCTTTGTCGCTGAGCGACCACATCGTCTTATCGGGAACTTGACAATTTGTGCATGCCAACTTTTATAACTTTTTGAACCGTTATATCTCAGAAACGGTGGCTTGTAAGAAAAAAGTGTTGATACATTTTGATAGATAATTTCATGATCTACAATTTTGTCCTAGGTATTTTTATGATAAAACTTACCGTTTTGCTGAAGATCGCGAAAAACTAAATTTTTTGACATTTAACCTTGAATAAAACTTTTTCCTTAACGTGGAATGATGGGGATCTTTTAGACATTGCTTATAATTATGATTTGAACAATTTCACAGAAATCCAGCTTGTTGGGACTTTATGTAACTTCACCCTCATTTTTATGTATAAATTGACTGGACTAAAAATGTATTTATAAAAAAAATAGACGGTTAATAAATTTCTGTAACCTATTAACCACTTTCCTGGTTTCAAACAATGTGGTTGGTTTGGTGTGTAGGTATAATATTTTTCATTTAATTTTAATTGCAAACACAACTGATTTCAAAAAGAATAACATAATACATAGAACCGTCATGCTGATTTATAGGTTTTATATCATAGGTATAATGTAGCTGATTGTCAATACACAACGCACGCAAAAAAACACTCGAAAAAAGTTCTTGACTTTGACTTTGACACAGCTTAACTAAAGTTCTTATTTTAAATATCTATAGCAAGATACTATCAAGACGTTTCCTAAATTAAATACATTGTATTTTTGTATTTATAGCAATTGTAGAAACAAACGTAAACGAAGTAATTTTGCGGTATATTTAACGTAGAGTGGGTGTGATGTTTCGCCCACGCTAACATTTCTGTTTAGTTGCAAATAAAATATTCGAGGTTACCGTTCCTTTTACGCTATTTGCAAAGAAAAATTAATTAATAATAATAATTTTATTTTTATTCCACAATTTCCTGATTATTTGTAATATATTTATTTTGTCTATATCACACCAATTTGCGCAAAGCTTAATGTACCTTTATCAAAGAAGACATTCCTTCTCCCCAAATCATCATCATCTACCTCTCTGGCATCAGTCTCCATTCAGTATTTAAGCTTCATGGTTTGCCCACTGTTTCACATACGGAGTAATTCTCTTGATTATTCCGTCACCATATATACAGTAGTAGAACTGTCTCATTATCAAATCTGAATTAATTACATGAGATCTTCTTGTTTAAGTTCAACAGCAACAGTTGCACTTTTTGTGATAAAAACATCAATTTCAGAAGCAATTCCTATAACGCATCCAAAGGTACTAACATCCATCTTAAGATTATCTGTAATACGATCAACAACCCTATACAGTTTGGATCTCAACTCGCAGAACCATAACGTACGCTGAAATGGTGTAAGGTGAGATTTGATCGGTCTCAATTTAGTAAGATCAATTTCATGCTGCCTAGAGTACCTAGATAGTACCTCTTAGTAAACCAATTCCGTAGGTAATTATGCACTGGCAGATAAATTATCATCAATCACTATAACATTCTGTTGCATAAAAAAACACATATTAATTTAAGTTTCTCATAAGTTAGCCTAAAGTAGGTAAGGTGTAAAACTGTTAAATAACTATTTTTTATTTAATAAATTATTCTGTTCTATAATAATTTCAATCTGTGGTGGTTTAGGTAGTGTGTTATTTTTCTATCAGTCAGACATAGAAACATATTGTTATTAAACACCTACAATAAGGGTAGCAATATGACCAACTCAATTATATCAAGCTTGAATCTACTTCGTTACCGCGAACCAGATAATCTCTTTTGTTTTTGTCCCAATCATTATTGATTCAGATGGCCATAGATGCCCAGGGACCAACCCCGGATTAAGGTCCCTTATTAGCAATTCTAATGATGCTCCAACAAACGATTTTTAAGTAAGAATGTCGTAAACGTGTCTTGGCTAAGGGTAATTTTTGAGAGAGCTGTTTTATGGCGACTTTAGTGTGGTCAGTTTATGCGCCCTAATATGAGGATTGCTGGAGTAGTTTTCGGAGGTGTTTTCGCTGTTTATAGCGGTAGTTTCGAGAACAATTATCTTTAGAGCTTGCAATTTCATCACGATTTTGATGTGGCAGTGTTTGGTCACAAATTCCAATTTCGTTTAATGCAAAAAGTGACGTCAGGTGGAGAAATATTGCCACAGAGCGGTGATATAGGAAAGAGGAGCGTCTAATGACTAGGAACTACATGATCGTTGAAATCAATGCGTTGCAGGTCGTCGATGGATGCGGCTTGAAAAATACCGTGGTGGATGTCACAAACACAAA
The DNA here is from genome assembly GCA_963691955.1 of Chloroclystis v-ata. NCBI lineage: Eukaryota > Metazoa > Arthropoda > Insecta > Lepidoptera > Geometridae > Chloroclystis > Chloroclystis v-ata. The sequence goes on along the minus strand of OY829904.1, from coordinate 12,413,116 downwards.
CAGTAGTGGGTAAAATCCGGTTGTAGATAATGATATAGCAACTATAATCTAGTTTTTATCAAGCCCTATTTCGTTTTTGTTACCAGACTTCAGTTGACAATCAAACAAAATCAAAGCCTACCATTAAATCTGATATTACGTTCAATTTTCTCGCCCCTCAAGGTCCAAAAATACAGAAGCCATTAAAATTAATCAGTACATTTGTATGAAATGGTGTGGAAATGCGTAATTATTGACTGTTTCTGTCATTTACATAATTAGTGTTATGTAGCTCCATCTGATATTCAAATGGCCTATATTGCCGGAGAAATTACATGTTCGGAGGTCGCACCGGCATTGATACGATAAAACATGACGGGTGCCTGTGATTTTTTTTGGAAATTACGCGTTTCTAAATAACAGCCTTCACATGTACTTCGTTTTCTTGGCGTTCAAATTCTTTAATTTCAGGTGGCCGTTTCACTTATGTCTGAAGCACAATTAGGTTCTTCTAACACAAACAATTTTTCCGTGTCCTATAATAGTACCACATCATATCTTCGCGTGGTGGTGCCGGCCTTAGAATATCACCACCCTAAGAAGACTTGACTGACAGCAGCATCATCGTCTTATGTACTGTGCCAATTTACTGAGAAAGGCTGCTCGTAAAGCTTTGATTCTACCGAATACCTAAAGATCTATAATGGGTTCTATTGGGCAGATCAGTGCCTACTCGTAGTAGGTAAACACCGTGCCTTGTTGTTATAAAAACAGAGGCGACAGCAAAGTAAGGGTATTAAACCTCTCCAACGTAAAGTTGTATGAAATCCTTTTAACCAAAAGAAACACGAGAACGACATTAAATAAAAGCTAGAAAAGACTACGCTCGCAATCTTCCGTCAGTATATCTTTAGCAAAGGGCCCACTGATAAAGCGACGGTCAGAGGTCCACCCTATCTCACCCCGATGATATTTCAACCGGGAAAATAGGAAAGCCCACTAAATCTACTCTGAATTTCGTTACATTTATTGATTTAGATGTGTTTGGTTTGAAGCGGTGGTGTGAAACTTACTTTATCAAATTATCATGTGCTCTTCAATTATGTTTTCTTCTTGAACGATTGACGAATTGCATGTGACGGATACAGGGTTACATTATATTTGTCAACCCTATTTTGGTTACAAAAGTGTCGATCGAAATACTTAAGATTACCTAAGTGATCCTTAAGCGTCAGACGTCCACTAACAAGATGGACAGATGATCTGGTAAAGTCCGCCAGTTTACGTTGGATGCGAGCTGCATCCGACTGTAATACCTGGAAATAATTAAGGGAGGCCTATGTCCAGCCGTGGACGTCCAATTACTGAAATGAATCCTAGTTCGATTTATTTAAAATCGTCTTAAACATTACTTTTATTTTATTTACCTTGCTATGTGAAATGACCAGCTATATTTTAAATGTATTTACTACTGATGTAAAAAAACGAGTCAAATGAGCTTTTGTATCGTATTTAAGAATTTGGATACATTATTTGAGAAGAAGGTACCCAATAAAACATCTGTTGCGTAAAAAATATCGACTTCTTGGTTTTTATTTGAATGTGCGTCTGGCACATGTCGTGAATCTCTTTATTATCTCCGCATTTATAGTTGAAAGGAATTACTGCCATACTCAAAATCCTCCCTAATAAAATAATCCGAATAAGATTTGTGATGAACTGTGTAAACCTTATGCGAAATCATATGTTACCTCCTAGACTATATAGGTCTATCAAATAATGGGAATCTGCCTTATTTTAGAAGCTTCTGATGGATTTTGGTACCTACATTATTGAGTTCTATAGATCCAATAACTCGGGCCCAATTTCGAATGTACCACAAATATTAGAAACCTTTGTTGTGAGGGTTCAAAGAATAAGGTAGTGTCAACTTCATACGAATGTTAAGTTAATGTTATTCTGCCGATAACTAGCCGATAACTTTCTTCATAGATATCTGGTTGTTAAAGTTTGAATCGACATTTTTTCTTAAGTGTCTTAAGGACATTTTTTCTTAAGTGTGTTAAATCTAAGAGGCTAAGTATAAATAAATACAAATAACGTCTAACAGATGTCTAAACGTCTAAATCGTGTCTACAGGTGATAAGAACACTGGCTTTTATTTTGGCCAACGAATTAGCATTGCCTTTCAACGTGGCAATGCCGCCAGTATTCTTCAAAATTACTATCTGTTGACGGATTAGAATTTAAAGATTTTTATAAATGTTAATGTAAATAACTTCTTTAAATATCATTGTCTATTTAATATAATTTATTCCTTCTAAAAAACATATATAACTACATTTTGATCATCATCATAACAATTGAAATTCTTTTACATCAGTATATCAAGAACTCCACAAAATATTTGTTTTAGTAATTTTGAGCCTACTCTTAACGTTTCATAAAATCCATAAGATTGTACACAACACGATTTAGTATTCCAGTCACTTCGAGAAACGCTCGACTGATTTCTTGAGCGATAAAACTCCAGCAAGTTATAATTCACAGATTTCGTTTCAGCGTTTGTGATAATTCAAGACTTATTATCGCATGAGTATCTTATAAGATATTCCGGGAAATTGTGGAAAATAAGGAAAATGTTTGACACAGCCGATTAACTAGCGAATTACATAGTACAATGAAATAAAGAATGAATGAATTAGCTCTTTATTGTACTTATAAATAATATAAAATTAAAACTTACATACTTAATACTATCTATAAGCTAAAAGTAGGTACAAGGGCCTTCGCTGAGACCGATCTCTTCCAGGCAACCGTAATGTGTAACCGAAAGAAATGTGTTTCATAGATGAAATGAATTACTTAATCTCATAACATAAACGGTTACGATATAAAGCGCTCTACACACCGCCCGCCGGCACAGCCCGGCGGCTCAACCCGCCGGCCTTATTTTGTAGGCCGCCGGCTTTATTTAGTACAAAATAAGGCCGGCGGGTTAGGCCGCCGGGCTGTGCCGGCGGGCCGCCGGCTTTGGTGTGTAGAGGCCATAACAATTTAATACAACATACGATTACCATCCAAAAACAGATTCGAACATAATATGGTATTAGAACTAGAGGTTGTTTTGTGACTTGTACCTATGCTTAAAATTAACTGTATTTTAAGTGGTGTGATAAGCTTGAGATAATTTGTTTGCTTTTCAATACTTTTAACAGATAAGAGCAGGCTAATTTAGATATCCAACGGAAGGTACGCAAATATAAGTAATAAGTTATTCCATATATTCTTTGAGTAACACATGTGACATGGCTTGAATTTCAATCAATGTTATGCGCATTTTATGTCGTGTTTTGCCTTGCAAAGTTTAGATGGAAACTTCAGAATTCTGTTCAAATTCAGACGCGAATTGTGAATATGAATTTCAGAAGAGGATATATGAAGAGTGCCGAAATTTGAAGACGTTGTGCTTTATTATAAGAAATATATTATATTACACTAGTATAAATAGATACGAGAGTCTGTGTGTGTATTTACTTCTAAATGCTTAAACTGCTAAACTCAAGAACGTCTAATTCTATTTGGATAAAAAAACTTGAGAGATAGCTCAGATCGTGGAGAAGGACATAGGATACTACAGCGGGAAAATATTATGCCGCGGGACACCTAGTCATAACCTACACACCTAGTTTATCCAATACCGTGCTTAAATATGGTATGCTCGTCTAATCACGATATTTTCATAATAACCCCTATTTATTGTTCACACTGCTGGGACACAGGAACTTATCTGTTGACGAAAGAAACCTAAAATTACCACGCTGGCCAAGAGCCGGTTGTGAATGAGAATGACATGTACCATTCAAACTTTTTAGAACATGCCGGCTTCCTCACGATGTTTGCCTTCTTCAGAGTACGTGTTTCAAAATCTCACATAATTTTTCAAAAAGCAAAATCATAGGTGCGCTGCGGGGTTTGTACCCACGACCTTCGTTCGGACTGAAAGTCGGGTGTACTCCCACTTAGCCGAAACTGCGAAAGAACATTAACTAAAGTTCAGACAACAGAATTTCAACTCCTGTCAGTAAATTTTATTATACACTATATTGTGCATTGGTCTGAATTCATAGAGCTGCAACTCGAGAAATCCTATCTCAATGATTGCCTAGGCATATCCATAGCTTGATCCCCCATTCCACAACAAGAGATATCGAATGGACTCAATCGAGCAATTGTTTGCAACAGGATAGATTATAAACCTTCCTAGTATCTGCTGTTAAGGATTAGTTCATAACAACTCGTATTACGAACCGCTTCTGGACTTGATAAAGGCGTTTATATCCACCATATTAATTAGGTTAGGACCCGATAATTGAAATCCCCTTCCATTCAGGTAGTAAAGTCAATGTCAAGTTTATTTCCATGTAAATACAAAGCTTTACATGGACAAGTCAGAAAAAAAATTAACTAAATTAATCATTTATAACGCCGCGTATATGTAAATAACTATTTATAAATAATATTAAATTACATTAAAAAAGGTCTTGCATTTTATAATTTTGTTTGAAAGTTCGCTGCATTGTTTTCCTGCTGATTTTTTATTGAAAGTAGTATTTTAAAAACGTTTGCATAAAACTTGTAAAATTCTGAGAAATACCTATGGGGGCGTATATTGGTTTAGTTTACAAACCAGCATTACTATTTGCTTGCGTAGATTATTTATATAGTCTGCAAGACGTGTTTACTTTCAATCCTCAAATCGTATTCTTGAACTAGCACTGTAGTGTATCAATTTGCAGAACCGTTCACATTCGCGAAACGTATGTTTCTCCAAGGTGAAAAAGATAGCCTTCATTTAATCGTCCAAATCGCCCCAAACCCTGAAAGCCCTCGAAGAAATTGCCAACTCTAAAGTCTCCTAACTTGTTGGTTGCCGTTTGATAACAATTTGATTTCCATACACCTGATCGGAATAAAATTAAAGTTATATTTTATCTGAGCACTTGAACTTTCGGGTAATATTGAGTTTATCTTCGAAGGACCTTTAAAGGTGCGCATATTTTAACTTTCATCATTTTCAATAAAATTTAGTGGGATATTTTCCGTCTGCTTTAAATATTATTCAAGCGTTTATGGACATATGAATTTAGTATTGTGTTTAAAGACTTTTTGTTCCTTTGGAATGGTTTTTAATATGCCCAACTACAAAATGCTCTTTAAATATTTGATGTTTATAATGTTAATAGTTATTTGTAATTAAACAGTTAATGACTTGATCAACAACAGAACTTTTCAAGTATATTTTAAAATATAATTTTTAATGAGAATTTCCGAATACGCATTGTATTTGGTAATTTACTGCATTGTACGTGTATTTATAAATGTTTATTTTATTTCAGGTAAATTACACGTTGCGGGGCAGAACTAAGAAAACCGTTAGATTTCGTGAGTACATTAACAAACCTTTTAGAATTACCCAGTTTAGCGGTAAAGTGCATGAGCTGGCAACACTGGCAAGAGATAGCGCTGGGGGAATTGTAGTTTCTGAAGTGGCAACCGCGGTTGCGACATGTTGCGGGTTATCCAGATAATATTCTTTGAAGTGATTCAGTTTTAGAACACTTTTGAAAATACTGATGAAATTCTTCAAATGTTAAAAAAGAACGCTAGGATTTTTTTAAAAGAAAGAAAGAAAAATCATTTATTTGAACATACACGGCACATTAAAAAATGTCTCTTTTTTTACGTTATCTGCATATAAGTAATATGTAGTTTATAATACGGCATATAATATTTAAATAAAGAATGCAGTTACCAATCGTTATCGTATCACTCTTCCATTGTTATCGTATCGATGTCGTGTCGTGCCAAAACCCGATCAGTGGATACATACACAGTGATATCACTGGAGCGATATTCACGTGTCTCCGAGCAATAATGACAACTTCTCTGAGCAACACATCAAATTGATTTATATTTGATGCATGCGGTTCGGTTACGATGTATGATTTGTTGAAACATCGAAAGCAAACCGTTCAATAAATATGTTACCGTTGCTGATGATAATAATTCTGTTTCTAGTGCAGGCATTATTTTAAATCCAACTGAGTTAGTAATTACTCTGCTTGGATATACTAATTTTATACTATAGGTAATATTACTTCTGTCTATGTCTATACTACTAATTATTATAAAGCTGAAGAGTTTGTTTGGTGGAACGCAATCACATCAAGAGCCATATATTGTCCGATTTAAAAAATTCTTGCAATGTTAGATAGAAAATTTGACGAAAAAGTTTTTGGGCTATATTAGGTATACTAAACGCAATCCAATATTGGCTTGGTCGGCTAGTATTGAATAAAATAAATTACCATTTTACGCTACAATTAAAAAAAGAATTAAGATATGTTTTAAAATACTTTAACACAAAACCAGCACAGTTTTCATTAGTTTGTTCCGGAAATTGATACAGATTGATACTGGCCGTTCATGAAGCGTTGCATCCATAAATCGCAGAATGGTTATTTTTCACATATCCTATTCGATTTTTCTTTTCCAACGATTCCATTTCAAACCGTGGAATGGAGCGTGATGTGTTTTTTAAATATCGAATGAGTTTGTATGTATAACTTTACTTTTCAATAAATATAAAGGAAAAATAAATATTGCTGGACAAATACATGGAATAGAATAGAAAACACTTTATTGCACACCACAAAACAGTAACGAATTATAAAAATAACAATTCATTATATATTTAGGTTACTTAATATACAAATTCCTACTGGTCCTATTAAAAAAACCTTAAAGATTTTTACTACTCAATCAGTATTTAACATTAAGCAACCAAGTTGCTTTACAGCGGGAAATGCATGAAAAAACTTACTAGGACTAGGAACATTTATTTTTTAAGACGTATCATGCATAACTAATATAACATAACCAACAAGTGCTTACGTAATGTCCTCTCGGGAATCGAATCCGCTTCGCCTGAACCACTGAGGTAATACACATATCTTCACGTCCTTGCAACAGGAAACCGCTGGCTATTACCACAAATGGGTGACGAATATTAATAGGTCTTTGAGCCTTATGTGCCCATAACCTATTTCCCCTTCCCCCCATTACTCTTATGCAGCATGCACTCTGATATACCTTATTGAGTAGTTCAGGAGCATGTGAAGTTACGGGTTTTGATTCTTGCCTCTGACCATTTGTACTACCTGCAAATTTTTAATCCGGGTGTTCATGTACAGTACATGATATGTATTATTATGTGTATATTCTATAAATAGTGGGTATATCATTAATCTAGCACCCGTAACATAAGCTTAGAGCTTACCATGCTAGATGTTGTTGTATGAATTGCCCAGCAATATTTATTTATTTATAAAAGGAAGACATTTTCTAACCGTTCCGAAACGTCGAAATAAACTTCCCCGAGCGCTTACTCAAAGCTCCATCAAAAAGCAGCGAAACTCATCCAGCTCAAATTAAACTGAATCCAACTATTAGCAGTTCTCAAACTTTACCTGCCGGAAACTTCGATATCATGCCCCAATATTGCCTTCGCCTTCTTGACTATAATCAGGTTACACATAGTGCTTACTATGAATACTAAATCGCTAGTACTAATACCTTTGAGTTGGCATAGAGTAAATATCAGTTCCTAGGTAATATATTCATTGGAGACTTGGAGTTCTACGTGAAATGCAAAAGTTTACATGCATAAATAGATGCTGCACAAGTTCTGTAGGTAATGCTTTGTAGATGCGAAAGTGTTCTTTAATTAGTCTTGAAAGTTGCTATAACTAATAAAAAATGTCAGTTCAACTATTTTTGTATTATTGTTCATTATATAAATGCTTAAATACTGCTGGAAAATTCACACATTAACATTTAGTCTTAGGGACATTGAGTGCAGACGAGGTGTCTGATTTACTCGCACGATGATACGTAATAGGCTTGGTCTGGTATCTAATATATAAGAAAAAAATGTACCTAATATATAAAAAAAGTAACAAAATATGGGTATACCTATACAAAGCTCCTAAGATAGTAATGCTTGTTCTACTTACCACTTTTTGTTTGGTTGGACAGCTCAACATAGATTTATTTTAATTTATACAACTATTCACGGGTCATATGGATACCCTATTAGTTTCATATCTGTACTAGTATCATCACATTTCAGGAGCCTTTCTACCTTGGCGTGACGAGGTCAAACTTGGTAAAGTGATTAATGATTTTGCGCTTTTCATTGCTGGAGTTACGAGGGTTAGACTTTGTGCCTTTGTGAAATGTATTTTACTTCAAGGGCTCTTAGGAAAATAAGTTTTTGAATCAAGGGTTTTGTTAAGTAACTTAGGTTATATTAGACCATGATTAATTTTCGTGTTACAATGAAACTGTCTGTTTAGGAATACTTGTAATTTTCTTATTCTTGATCCCGTTTTTTGAATAAAAAAATGAAATTTTAGTAATGATACCACTTAAATTAAGTATTTATAGAAGATTATTATACTTATAGCAACCCGCCCGCTAAGCTTAGTCCAACTCAGAACTGAGACGTAATAAGGTGTGTGGTGATGTATACAGTTGCAAAAATACATACTACTAAGTATAGTTACTATACACAATGAAGCTCGCAATCAGGCAACGCAGAGATTGTAAACTTTAAACTACCCTCACAACATAATTACCACCATTACTCATACTGGGGTACAGGGTGTAGCAAGTAAGGACTTTCCTCAGGGCTCAGTTTACCGACACTAATTCAGGGACAACTTGTTTGGTAGTTCGGACTAGTTCATGCTAATTACTTGATTCAATCAATTACAATTGTGAATTCCCTTAAATCCGAACCTAATTGTAGTCTTGGTAACAATTTCGGCTGATTCCGGATTTAACGATAATGATTTAAGTTTTCTGTGAACGATTCAGTAAAGCTTACTTTTTGTTTAGGGCGGAAGTTACTTAAAGTTCTGTTTGTATGGTAATGTTTCGATTTCGAGTATAGAGGTATGTCGTGGAAAAGCACCCTAAGCTTGGTAAAATGCGCAATGTTAATAAGAGTTAAAAGTAGAGGTGTCTATGTTTTGTTTAGCCTAGACGAAAGCATACTCATTATGCTTAATATGTATGAATAAATTTAGTTCAAAGCGAGATGCCCTCTGGGCATCTAATTAACCCTTAACAGCGCTGATTTTAAATATGTATCACAAGATAATCTAATCGGGCTCAAACTGTATAATATTCTCTCATTAGATGGGATTATTACTAAATCCAGCCTACGATAAACCTATAGGCTATGTTCAGGGCTTCTAGACTTTGGAACTAGTTTTAAGTTTTGTTTTAAAATATTTTTATTTAATTAAATATGAAGAGGATTACGAGATGGAAATGTTATCTAATATAAGCAGCATTCGACCTAAATAGCGGAGTATCTTAAAATAAATGGTGATTTTAGTAGCGAAACTGGTGCATCAATAATAATTATAAATAATTATGTTTTGACTTAAAACCAAATCTTTTTTTTTAATATTAAGTTAGTAAAATATTCATGATCAATAAAGTCGTTAAATATCCATATAATAGCAAGTCCAATTACTAGGCCGTCATATGATATACTGATTAACTCTAAGAAACATGAGCTAACATACATCTTGCAATATACCTACGAACGTCACATTACCATGATTGGCGCACACTGACATAAGTAGCGTGAAATTGCTTGTGCTTCTTTAAGGGTTTATCCGTGATGTGATCAAATGTGACGTCACAAGCGTTCAAGTGTGATACAGTGTTACGGATAGTTGTGAAGGGTTAATTAATAAATATTTGCAGAAAATATTATTATGTTTAAGATATTTATTTCTCAAAAGAATTTACATTCACTTATAGAAAAGTATAAGCTTTTTTATTGTTTTATAACGTGAGATTTCTGATAATAATAAAAATATAAGTTTACGGAACAACGCTTTCTTGCTGTATAACTGTTTGTTATTTTCGGGCATACCAACAGCCAAATCGGTTCAATCGTGAAAGAGCAACTGTCCAAACATACATACTATTTAATATCGTTACAATATTAGTAAGATCAAATCAAATCGAAACTGAGTTTTATAATCGACTTGATACAGTTAAGTAGCGCTACAAATCACAGCCAACATAACAGTCCTTTTACATAGCACGTTTAGTAGGAACCGTTATCCCAAAGGTCCTTTCACTCTGGGTACGTTCCCCGTGACCGCAGGAAGTGGCCCGTCACGGTTGAAATCACATCTACCCACTTTTTTTACCTCTTCCTTCTATAAAGTCAGTGGTTGATTTCCTCGATTAGGTACCTCAAGTCATTTTAAAGAGTCTTAACATTGGCCATAGGTATTCTTCTTCTTATATTTATATTCTTATTTTTGTAGAGAAAATTCTTCTTTGGAATAGAGACAAATCAACACTATATTACTAGGTATTTTAGTAAATTAAGGTTGGTATTCTTCTTATATTCATTTTTGTAAAGAGAATACTTCTTTGGAATAGAGACAAATCAACACTATACTACTACCTACATATTTTAGTAAATTAAAGGGGAAATATATTAAAACAAATCAGACGGCCATTATAATATCTGATGTTAATTTAATGATACCTCGTTCGTAAAATGTGGTAATGTTACTCTAATTACCAATATGTTCTTGCCACATTAACATGATTTATTAATTTTAATACTCGATGACAGAACCTTTGATTGATAATGGTTAAATGTATTATTTTCAAATTAACTAATTGATCTATTTGATAAGTTCAATTGTTGTTCAAATTAATTTGAAAAGCACTTGCCCATAATATAAGCTCTACTCGTTAACAAAACTTTTCAAAGAAATCTACTCTGATGAAAGAAATCTACTGTTATTAATATTACACATAGCACAACTTATGCGCTATGTGTAATATTTTTTATGCAAATCTGTCCAGTCAATTTTGGGTGCAAATCTTGTTCAAATAAATACAAATACACACAAACTTCCGCATTTATTTAACAGCCTCCGTCCGCACCCCGGAACGCTAAGCGTAGCAAGAGGTAGCGAGTTCGATTCCTCCAGTACCTAATTTTAAAAACACTTGTCTTCTCTGGGTGTTTATCTATTTTAATAAAGAATTTCTATGATATAACGTAGGTAGATTTTTTCTACGTACTTGTTATTGCCCATTTTCTGTTTAAGTGTACATTTCAGCACACATACTATTTACACGGTGATTACAAACCGATTGAGGCAGCACTCTAAGCAATATAGCTACAATTACCTCAAGAAGTAAACTAGATCGCTAAACGAGCTGAATTAATGGGTTCCGCTGACCTAGACCTATTTTAGATCGCGTAAACTAATACCGCATCTGAGCTAGGTGTTTGATGTTACTAGGCTAGTATTTATAGATCGTCCTAGGAATTATGTCTGGATATCTATATTTAATGCTGCGATTGGCAAGACGCCTGAAACTACGTGGTAAAAGGCTGATAAATTTACTATCATACACTGAAATAATTTTTCAAATCGGACCACAAATCTAGCACCCGTTACACAAACTTCGAGCTCACAGGATGTTGCTGTGTGAATTGTCCAGCAATATTTATTTATTTTACTAAAGTTCATGAGCACTAAGAAATAAATACTATATAAATCACGCAAATAATCAATGAAACACTAGCAAAATTTAGCTTGTATAGCAATAAATTAGGTAAGCTATTAGTTTAATACTGTTTTATTCTCGTAACGTCGAGGGAACTGAGTAAGATAATACGCTCTTGCAATAGCTAACGCCCACTCGCTCAAACACATCTTTATTTGTACTAAACAAACTACATTCAATATATTGACTCATCTCGAGGTTCGTAGCTACTGAGTTACATGTATACAAGGTTATTTAGAATACACTGATCAGCGAGAAAATTATTCAGTATTTATCTGTATTTTATAGTAAAGTGATGGCGGCCCGGCCGTTCCTGAGTTTTAGCGAGACTAACGAACAGGGATTGATTTTTATATATGTATAAATGTTTTATTATCTGATGTTTTTCTTACCGCGGTAAATAATAGAAGTTTTAAGCTAGTCCGAAATAACAATTTTGTTCAATTCATTCTGTAAAATTCACTCAGCAATATGTAGGTACTTAGATATCTCGTAATATAGTAATCATTTTGTTGACCCACTTATAATATCTAGTTTTAGGTGAGTCTAATTTGAATTAAATAATTTTTTTAAATGCTTCTATAACCAACCTCTGTAAAAGGGCTGCAACTTAATACGATACGTCCCTTCAGATATTATTGCGCAACAAAAACCGATGTGCCTCATAATGCAAAAAATACTATTTTCGTTATAGCAGTAATAAAAATATCGGTTCATGGGCCACTTATCTCTCCTGATGTACCTACTAACCGGTTAACTTAACCCTCACCTGCTCAATTTATGCACCATTCGGAGTCGGTCTTCCGTATCCTGCTTTTTTGGGGTTGAGGGTTAAATTATTCATGATGTCTATCATTATTTGTACCTTATTTGTGAGTTAACTATAACTATTGCGGGATGATTGCGGGTAAGCATTAAACAATTTGAGTTTTAGGTTTTGCTTTGAATCATCAAAATATGTTTCCCCAGTCAGTCGTTCAAGCTAACATAAAAAAAAACAATTCAAATTGAAAACGTACCTCATTTTGTAAGTCGATTAAAAATCAGTCTTACCGACTCGCAATATGGTGCTTTAAATAAAGCAGAAATTAAAATATTTTTATTTTTTAACTGCCTCTAAGTTAATAAGGTTGATGGCAATTATAAGAATTCCACCAATTTCTCATGATACCATCATCAGATCATGACCTGCTGACTATGGGACAACCTTACTGTATCAAAAATAAAAACAATTATTATAAAGATTCCGACAAATTAAGAAGTTTTTTTAATTTATATTTTTTTTTGTTTTATTTGTGATTTGTTATTGGTGTACAATAAAGTGTTTTTGTATTGTATTGTATTTTTTGAAGTCGGTTTAAAAGACTAAGAACTATAGTTCTACTGCAATTCATTTGTTGTTTTAGGGTTGCCACTCGCCATTTACCGCCTGAATTAGGGGTGATCAAGATTCAAGTCGTCCCCGCGGGAGACCAACTAAAATATGTCACATTCCCCCTGTGTACTCTATTTGTGATTTAACGAACCATTATTGTGTTTAGTTCCCCTAATCCGATTTTTGAAGGTCCATTGTGGACATAACCCTAATTTATTGCAACAAGTGACGAACGTTTTGTTGTTAATCAAACTTTATTCATGATGATTTAATTTTTAATATAAAATATGCATAGCCTGCGGTGAATTGATTTCGCCTTTTAAAAATGGATTTTATTAGGAACTCTTTGAACTTTGATAACGTTTGCTTGGGGCTTCCCTATTAAACCCATTATAGGTCTTGGGGAATTTTATATATTTTTTATAACAATTATCTTCTGGTAAGCGTGATGGTTAATTAAGATTTAATTTCTCTCGTCAAGGAAAAGTCCCTGTATCCCAGCAGTGGGAACATAAATAGGGGTGATGATAAAATAAAAAAAAACATGCGCAGCACTTGAATCGCCGAATACACGGCTGTAAGTATGACCGTTGTTAGCTAACACCTATTTTGCATATAGATTGTTCCATGATGAAATTCTAATATGATTTTCGCATCAAATTCGGAGCTGAGCTTTTGGTTAAAAAATCTACGTTTACACAAGAAAATTAAAGGGCTATTCGTATTTTGGAAAGTTATGTATTTAGTTGACCAAGTATAATAATCAATATTATTTATAAATAAATTACAAACTTTCAAACAATCACTTTCGTCATTAATGGTTTAATTTTCAGGACAAAAACTAATTCCATTTCCGTTACAATCGTCCCTTTGTCCCACAAGGGCCCTTGAACTCGAAACAGTCAATCGACTTAAATTTGCTTAGGCTTCACGCAAACACCGATTTGAATATTTACAACTAGTCGAAGCATTTCTAGTTAAAACCGGTAACAGGCGTTGATAGATTAAAAAACATACTCTGAATCACAGTTCGTTTGGAATAATTAAATACTTAAATGGTAATTCACATAGACGAGGTCCAAATAATATTTATACTAACTAATCTAATCTGAAAGAAATCGCTCACAGCGATAAGGCCGCCCATTGTACTCTAAATGTTTTAGTTTTAAGTGTTTATTGTGTGTTTCTGTTTTTGTGGTGTGCAATAAAGTATTTTCTATTCTATTCTAATCTAGCATTAGTTAAGTTAGTATAATTTATAACATTAAAGACACATACGAAGAAATTTTCTTATTTCAAGAACGATTTGTTCCACGTGAACCACTGTTTCTGATGCCATTGAAATACCTATAGAATATAGGCTGAAGAAAAAATATCTTTCAAACGTTTGCTCACGCAGCCATAATAATTTTCTCGACGTGTCATTGAACATTTGAAAATGGAACAATCCTGGTGAGGATTTATGGATTCTCAAATCAAATCAACGTGTGCAACCGTTGAATTTCACCTCGATGAGAAAAAGATAAATGTCTGGGTTTTGTAGCAGTGAATATATTTTTTTTTCATTTAGACCTGTATTCTCTGTGAATAAAGTTACTAATTTCCGTAAAATCGCTTTTAATAAATAATGTTAAATTATTGAGTACATAAAAACAAATACCAATCTAGTCAATCACAGTTGGTAACTACAGTGTACTTTCTGGCATAAATAAATAAATATTTCTGGAGAATTAACACAATAATATTAAGCCGCGTGGTAAGCTCGAAGCTTGTGTTAACCCGTAAACACCACATAACCAACTAGATTTCTGATAATTAAGATTTTCTTCGTGCCTCTAAACAGTTAAATTCACAAAGCGCCAATAGAAATAAAACAAAGGCCATAAACAGCTTGCGTAACCTCATCATTATAATTGTGCACATTAGGACAGCGAAGGGCGACGAGTTAATTCGCATCCGCATCTTACAACCCTTTGTGTAATCTTTAGGGTCGTAGGGTCGCGGAAATCCGTCGGTATGTGACGGTCATTATCATCATCTGACCATGACGGTATATGACCTGTCTCACATCTGCATGATTTTATGGCCATAGATCATTTTGTAGTCTAGTAACCTAGTTATTTCGTGGGTATTTATACTAATATTATAACGCTGAGTTTTAGCTATTATAATAATTTTATAATAATAAACTTTAAATATTAATAAAACAACTTTAATTAAGTCTTGAGAATATTGGGACTTAATATTTACTGCTGCACGGATATCTCCTGTTTACTTCGGGCCTCATCGTTTGAGTGAAGATATTTTTGTCTTGAGTCACTTGTGTATTTGGCTTCAATTACTAAAATGACGCCATATAACATCTAACAACCGTCTTCAAACAATAGGCACATAAAATATCTCATTTTAAACCTACCCTTATTTATAAAGGCTTTAACTTCGCGAGGAATTCCGAGTCGCTAAGCTATCAAGCGTCTCTTCCCAGATTACCCCTGACTCATTAGCCTAAACTTTACTGAGATAAACTTTTTCAGTGGGATTATTTTGTTGAAAAAGTCTAGGCGAAAGTTTTGCTTGTTACATGCTACATGTCGGTGCGAATTCAACGTGAAAATTAAGTTGCTTCGACTGCTTGGGTTCGTTTGTGTGAATTTCAAATAAGTTTCGCAGCAAACTGTTTCGTGTATCGTGTTAACAAGGTCCCTGTTTGAAGTTCTTTTGGATATTTGATTTTACAATTGAGTTAAATAATCTTCAACTATTGAAAATGTTTTCACTAATGCGCTAAGTTACCTTGTTTTATTTATTTATTATAACATTACAGTAAAATACCAATGCGCTATATCCATAACAAACTATAAGTTTTCAAAAACTGATTGTGCTAGTCCATGAATTTCGAATTTATTAAATTACTACCTATACCTTTGTATTTCTGAAAAAATATCACGTAACAATAAATTTGTAACCTTCTTTAAATGATAATCATCATTCATATGCCTTCAGACATAAACCGTAGACTCTCAAAAATACAACTACGAATTCATTCAATACTTAACTCGGGCACAAGTTGAATAGTTCTGCAAACTTCATCGAAAAGTACTTTAAACCGCTAATTTCCCAGTCGCCCCGAAGTTAGTTCGGGTAATTTCTAAAGCTGCCTTAAAACCATGTAGGTCAAAGCGATGTCCTTTTTTCCTTCTTACAGCTTTTACTACTACAAGGAGGTTCACACGACAATGGGTTGTTACGTCTCACTACACAGAGCTTATCACGGGACTAATTGCTGTGTGAATTGTCCAGTTACATTTATTTTCTTTTATTTGTTTAATAATGAAAATAATGAAAAATTCGCTTTATGAGATATAACGGGCAAGACGAAATACGCATTTAAAAGTTATCATTACTTTTAAACAAACAAACATAATATACGGGTTTTTTGCATTCCGTGGATATTACAATTACGAGTACTTAGCATAGATAATAACCACGTTTTCCAGGCAGCATTGTAAATATTATTCGTAATTTATTAGGTTTTTTTCCCCGCTACACCATTTCTATAAAAATTAACTCTCAAAACCAGTTCGATTGTTCCTTAAACACGCGCTTTCAAAACCCGAGTTCGAAACTTCCACAGAAATCCTTTAAAAAACTCGTGAATTCGTGAACTTAACAAGGTTATCGTCGTACCAAATTGCTCTAATTCAAAACGCGGTTTCGTCCACCGCTCTGCATTTACATTCCGCCGGAGTCTTGGTGTAAATCATTTGTAATTTCATTTCATTCGGAATGGCGCACTGCTGTTTCACTATCTAAGGATTTCCGCTCTTTGGAATAGCACACGTCAGCACTAGGACTTCTCTACAGGCTCACGTTCCACGAATAGCTTAAACTAAGTCTAAATTTCAAACTTTAATCTATATATTGAGTTATTTTATTATTTGGAATGGCCTTTAATCCTAGTAGGAATCATATTTCACCTATTGGGTTGCAGTGTGTAAATCAATCTTTCTAAAAAAGCACAGCAACAATTACCCCGTGGTAAGCTTTAGTTACTTATATCTTTATAGTTTTTTTTAAATATTCATATAAACCAACCAAAACACTCGGAATAAATATTCGTACAATTTTGTTTTAAGGCTTGAATTGTATCCCTTTTTCACCCATTGCTGGGTTTTAGTGTGTAAATAAATCTTTCTAAAAAAGCACAGCAACATCTAGCCCCGTGGTAAGCTTTAGCTAGGTACTTAAATCATCTTCGGATCGAACCCCCTATTGCGTCGCAGGCGAACCTTCGCCCGCTGCGCCACAGAGGTCGTAGTATAAGTCTTCAAGAATCAAACTTAACTCACACAAACATGCTAAATGTAAGCTTCTAATCCAATTTCATCACATAAAGACCTATTATACTAAGTTACGTTACCGCGTATTATATAAACGTATTCCGTCTAAGTCGCATTGTGAACGGCGAATGGCTTTGATTGAATATTGGAAGGCGGTTTTCGTCCCCGGATTCTCGTCTTATACTTAAATTTCCCAGAAATAAACGGCTTTGTTCTATATGGCGTCGCTTCATGGAATTAAGGGCGGATACGTTGTTTTTTTTTTCTTTGCATTCTGATGCTGGAGCAAAGTAAATCTTTGTTTTTTATGTTTATATATTCCTTATGATAGAAAATAGTTCAATAATTAAATCTTCTTATTATAGCGATACGAGAACTTATCCCAGTTCTAGATACAATAATTTCCAAAACGCAATTTATTGTTGAAATCTGTTATTTTCCACGTATCACCTGTTTTTATATTTCTATTGTCATAACCTAACTAATAATAATAAATGAGAAATGAATCAACACTTTTTAAGTTACTTCGAATAATGATGTTAGCTACTAATCCCCAGCCAAGCTAACCTAGCTTGATTTGAACCTAAATTCACTAAACTCAGAAGTTCGGTCAGAATTTCACTGAATTAAACAGCAGTTCTGTTTAAACCACTTGAGAGCTAAATTAAGCTGCTCATTTTAAGAATTTCTCCAAGTTTATTTCATTTCTTATTCCTTCTCAAACATGCTTCAATGTGTTTACATTTGTATTTTAATAGTTATTCAAGTTTATTTATACGTTATTGAGTATTACGTGTAACAATCAGTGCTGTATTTGTAAAGCATACACGGTCGCTCATGTCTTTGTAACTACTTTCATGAATAAATACATATACATTATATGTTTTTAATATACATATATAACACTCAGAACAAATATTTGCAGATTTCATATTAATAGTTGTCCCGAAGCGGGAATCGAACACGCCACCTCTTGCGTTAAAGGCGGACCTTCCCCGCTGCGCTACAAAGGTCGTCGTAGCGTAGATCGTAGAATGATGGGGTATATAGACAATATTGTCATGGATCCCATAACCCTTGTATTGCACTCAATTGTACAAAGCATTCGTTCTTTATGAAACGAGAACTTGAGAATGTCGCATACAAATATTTTATTTAAGCTTCCGGTCTATGACTTGAGAATGTGCAGAGCTGAGCATTGTAGAGCGTCATTGTATTTTGAACTTTTCGAGTACTGGATTAGTTTATTTATAGCTTCTACTCTATGCGTCTTATTACATAGCTATAGCTTTATAAGTAAAAAAATGCATGGACCTTGTAGGACGCTTAATTTGAAAACTGCTGATGATATTTGTCATTTTAATTTACATTTTAAAACCGTGGTGGTAATATAGTTTAAAACAACCGCCCCTCGTCCAGCTTTGTAGACATTTAAAAAGCAAACTATTCTCAAATTCCCTCTGTAGGACTCATGCTATCTGCTCCTTATGACGTACATACGTAGGTATACATATAACAGAGCGTGTATATACGACGTCGCTGCTGTGGAGGCTGTGAATGAGTTATAAAGTCAAGCTGATGAACATACACCAACACCTCTAAATACATCCCATTGTAAAATTTAACACATCAAAAGCTCTCCAATGAACTCCATCGGTTAAATTAAGCAAAGCTACAAGCTACGGCTTCTATCAAAACGGGGACCCTCAATGATTTTAATTGAATGCCATCAAATGATTCAATGGAGACGAGACGATCAAATTAACCATCAATCTTAACTGAAAACGATTTATCCTCGTTGTTTCATTTGAATTACGATGAAAAACATTGAATTCATTATGGATTTGTATTTGTTTACATTTCATTTGTCTCGTGACTTATTGGTTAATGCTGTTTATTTGATTTTGTACAATTTTGAGCATTTTGAGCATTGAAACATTTTGAGTTATGGCCGCTGAGGCTGAAAAGCGCTACGCTAGACGTCCACCAACAAGGTCGATTTGGAGTGCTTGACCCAAGATTTTTCTACCCAATAGGTATTTTGCTCCGTTCATCCCAAAACATTAGATTCAAGTTACCCGTTCTACCCACACCTACTTATTCCTAATTTCTATTGTTTGAATTCAAATAAATGACATAGTGAAACACTAGAAAAGCAGGGTCATTAGACAAAAAATGCAGAAATTCATTATAAAAATATTTTTATTATTAAAATCAGTCTTGTTCAGATAATAGTATAATAAGAAAAACAATGGTAATCCTTACCGTTGTTAATTGGATTATCTATTGTACATAAAATAAGTTTTCCTTCTTAAATTTATCTAGGAATTGCACGTGCTCTCGTTTGAAGAGATCATAAACTATTTTTACCTCCTATTGTAGTTACAAAATTTGAAGTTACTGTGAGTAATAATATCGTCAAGTTCGATTTTTTATAAATATTACGGGGTCTGTACTATTTAAAATACACTGTGACTCAGATTTTTGCTTTGGGTAGAACGGGGCATATGTTTTGGGTTGAACGGGTAAAAATAATATTGGGTAGAAAAATCGTGGGTCGAACGGGTAAGCACTCTCGATTTGTTTATGATTTTTGTTTTCATGTTAAATACTAAATATCTATCCATGAAGAGGTGAACACAGGTGTGTTCAGCAGTCAACGGACGGACTTCATTAAATATAACAATAAAAAAAAACAGCTTACATAAAATACATACCTATATTAAGCTTTTTGAAATAGTAGTTTTAAGATCAAATGTTTACTTATTAACTGAGTTATAAATAATCTCAATTGTCCTACCGTTCTATATACATAATAGTGTTTAGTTCCCTAAGCTTAGACATTTTAACCATGTCTTAGGCCTATTCTGTAGACGTCATCCTATCTAGGTATCACTGTGATGGATCGCCAGGCATGTCCTAAATCAAAGCTGTGATGTAGGTAATCAATCAAATTTATAGATAGCCTAAATATAATAGTGCTAGGCATTGATTAATTATTTTCTATAGATAATAGAATAACAGCGTTTCCGGTATCTAGATTCTAGAAATATCATTCATATCATTATATGTCAAAAGTAGGGTGAAGATAATATTATGTGTCTTCGAGCTTTAAGTAATTCTTCTATATAATTTTAAAATAAAGTTTCAAACTATTGAATACTTTCCAAAAGACTTAAAGTTCGTTTTGAACGTAAACGGATGTATTACCAACTGTCATTAAAAAATATGAGAAAAATAATTTAACGATTTCTTGGTTATAACAATGTTTTTTTATTGTTTCAGGTATGGAGATTTCCAAATTAATATGAAGAAAAACGAGTGCTAATCGGATACGGTAACATTTCTGAACCTAGACCAAACTATCCACCACGCTGGTCAAGTCCGGGTTGGTCGCTGGTTCCATGAATTTACCTTTTAAATACTCCGAATATCCATATTTTCGTTTAAAGAAGCAACTATAGATATAGATAGATAATATAGATAGATTTAATTGTAATTTCTGTTATGTAAATAATTTTTGTAATAACTAAAAATTATTATAAATAAATAAATGAATTGATTCACTTCATGAATATCAATGCTAACCTACTTTAGCGTTTGTAAGAATGTTATTTATATTTCGCACAGCAACACGAAAGTAACAAAGAAAACCTGAAAGATAAAACCTTGTTCACTTGTAACTTTATTAACCTCAAGTGAGAGGCGTTTTTGACGACTGAAATACGATTTTCTTGGTATTTCTTTATTGTATCATCGTACTGCCTACAAGGTCTTTATGTAAATATATTTTATGTAGATTTTAGGATGTCAGATACTATGCCCTGGGGTTAAGTTTAATTTCGTGGTTGAATGTTTTTGTTTCTGGTTACAAGAAAGTGGATAATTTTATTTTATTTAAACCTTAACTCCCACACTACATATCTTTGGATAACCCTTACATATTAAAATGTTACGAAAACGTGTTCTAACGGTGAAGGCAAACATCGTGAGGAAACCGGCATGTTCTGAGACGTTTCAAAAGTTTGAGGGACATTTGTCATTCACCAACCCGCACTTGGCCAGCGTGGTGAATTAAAGCCTAATCTCTCTCGTCAAGAGAGAATGTGTCCCAGCAGTGGCTGATGATATGATCATGATATGCTTAAATAGGGGTGATGATGATGATATTTATGATTCTACTGCTGCATAAGGTTTGGTTCATTTGTAGTTCTAAACACAAATTCCCTTTCATGCATTCCTAAAGTAATCCTTACTGGAGAAAAAATTTAAAAACTGCCTATATAACATGTTTTCTTTCTTAAAAATACTTCACAAGCTATTACTTCGATTCCCAGCTCCGCCCATAAGATCTGGCTATCTCAAATGTGGGTAATTCAGACAATTTCCACTCGCATCGCGAAGCTCACATTTGAATTCTATTCCAGTAGTTAAAGATACTGTGATGTATTGTATTCGCGCTGCGGATTTATCGTGTCGCAGAGGCTATTTAGTAGTCTGGGAGGAGAGCCTTTTAAATATTCACAGCTCTATATACTGTGTATTTTAATTTCAGTACTTTAGATTTCTTTGATATTATATGAAATTACCAACTGTAGGTACAGAATAAACTCAATAGAAAACCAATAAAGGTTCTAATGATTTCGTATATAATCATATTAATCAGACGAGTTGGTCATGGCAGTAAGAGAACGCTACTGCCCCTAAAATTTAAAATATTATGTTATGTTCTAGCATTTAAAATATTCGTAATAGTTTACTTATAAGTCTTTTTCAAGTCCTGTTCAGTAATCTTTAAAATAATGATGGAAATAAACTCATAAAATTCTGATTTAGCCAATTTACGTGAATCTTCCCGCCTTAAATAATGTTCTCTGTGGAAATAATTTAAAAGTCAATAAGTTTTCTTACTCAGTAACAAATACAAAAAATGTCCTTATCTTAAAACCTACTTGAAAAATCCATCAGCATGCATTCCTTTTTAATCACCTGTTAAACAGATAATTCTTAAAATCCTCATGTTAATGTGCCGCGAGCTTAATAGGCACGTCTTTAACGACTGAGTACATTCATCATTCAAGTAATGAGGTCATTGACCTGACCTCGTTATCGCAGAGTAGGTTGGAACAGACGTTTTAGGAAGAGCTTACTTGTTTTAATCCATTCAATATTAACTAGAGTAAAATTTAGGCGAACTATCAAGTCAATGATTTAAAGAGATATAAAGATTTTTAAAGATTTATTTTATTTATTTCCATAAAATCCTAAAGATCACTTGGACAAGTCAATAAATAAATAATATTAAGACCAATAACCTAAGAGCCCGTGATGGCCAGACCTTCCTTTAATTCACAAGCGTGAAAATTCTTTCATGTGTATGTCTAACATAGGTAAGAATAACCCCCAAACATGAAACCTGGATCGCGGTTCCTTTGGGAGATAACAACCTTTTACCTGTTATCTCCCAAAGGAACCACGATCCAGGTTTCATGTTTGGGGGTTATTCTTACCTATGTTAGACATACACATAAAATAATTTTCACGCTTCAGAATTAAAGGAAGGTCTGGCCATCACAGGTTATTAGTCTATACTAAGAGCCCGGTCTGGCCAGACCTTCCTTTAATTCACAAGCGTGAAAATGAAACCTGGATCGCGGTTCCTTTGGGAGATAACAACCTATTACCTGTTATCTCCCAAAGGAACCACGATCCAGGTTTCATGTTTGGGGGTTATTCTTACCTATGTTAGACATACACATGAAAGAATTTTCACGCTTGTGAATTAAAGGAAGGTCTGGCCATCACAGGCTCTTGGTCCACAAGAATAATCTTGTTGAAAGTTATAAAACTTTAAAACCCAATTTATTTTTTAGAATGGAATTTAAATTTTTATAGATAAGTTTTTAAAATAGGAAATCAATTGTGAGTTACAAAATTTTCAATATATAAACTTAAACAAGACAAAGACTAAACGCTGTGCTGGTTAAAGTAGGTAAATATAATATTCCCACTAGAAACAACTTAATTTTTCGGAATAAAATTAATTCCCGAGTTCAAATCAAATCAAATCAAAATCAAAATCATTTATTTGCAGGAATGTAGGTAGGTACAAAAGTTCTTAAAATTAAATTATTCCAATACATTCTGCCTTGTCAAAGCGTGCAAATATAAACTTAAAATCTAATTATAATTTAAATGTCACTAATATTAAATAATGCTTACTAAAATAAAAATAAATATAATTTTTTTTACAGATTAATACATGTCACGTTTTGCTTTCTAAATATTCTTTGATATCGTAAAAACATTTGTCCATTAGCCAAAGTTTTAATTTGATCTTAAATATATTAATTGTCAGTGCTTGACTATTCCGAATTCCGTTATTCCGAAGTGTTACCTCTATTTCGTGTTTACTCTGTGTCGTGTTTAATCTCGTTAAAAATGAGCTTAGCACCACTGAGTACAGTGGAATAACTGGGATTTTCGCTTTTCTGGGATAACTTATCTTTCATTAATTTTTCCGGGTTATGTAAATTGTGTTTGCGGCTGTGGAGTGTATGAAAAGTGAAAGTCATACAAGGATTTAGAATCCATTTGTTTTTGTGTTTGTACGATGCTATGTAGGTAGTTGTTATTCGGATTTTGATTATCGTACGTACATCTACATATTTGTTACACTATTTATAACTCAAGAACTGTTGAATCGATTGGGTTGAAAATTGGTGGAGAGGTAGTTTAGAACCAGGAAAAGGAAATGGGATACTTTTTACAGCGGGTAAATATAATAAGGCGGGTGAAGCCGAGGGCGAAAAGCTAGTTAAATATATCTAGGTTCAAAATACTAGATACGGTATAGGTATCTAGGTACTCTACTCATACATAGACTCCAACATATGAAACGTGACTTGGCTATGCCATCTACTATTCCCCGTATCAGCATTCGGTTTTCAATTTATATTTCGGACGTTCAGTAGGAAAATACAACTTATATAAATGGAAAATTCGGGAAGGAATTTATTGGACGATATCGAACAAATTATTAATTCGATTTTCGGTCTGAAATATATAATGATAAATTTATGTCGAGGAAGAACTTTATGTATAATTTCACGATGATCAATATATTTACATGTTTATCAATAGCAAAAGGTGTGAAAACGTGGGATTCAAGCGGGCGAAGCCGCGGGCGGATCTTGTGGTACTTTTTGTCTTTTCGACGATAGCCAACATAGCACACATATTACATAATGTAGTAAATGGTCTTATGTTCTGAACAAAGCTTAACTAGAGTACCTATAGCCTGATCTGAGTAAAAACATCACAAATAAAAACAGACTAATTATGAAATATTAACCATCTTGACCCAATTAAAACTGTGCAAATCCACAGCTAAAACAAATTTTATGCGTGCGCTAATAAAGTTATACTGCTTTACCTAGGTTATTACTCTACAACCCACATATCAAAGAAAATTGAGCTGTAAACCACCGTTTTAATAGATGCTAACTTCGTTTAATAGGCTGACATAAAATAAAACTGCATTCCTTTACGTATTTAAAAAAAAATGAGGTTGCCCAAGCGCTGAGATCCTTAGATATGGACCTTACGAGTCGTCCCGGAGATTTACGGAGATACACGAGCTCGGTCATTCATCCTGTAATCGGTGGATGTAGCTCTTGCACTATATCCATCCTTCTCTTTGAAGATTCTGTTCTTACTTTTGTGTAAGGTTTTGCTCATATGTCGTTAGAACTGTAACGGAAAATATAAAATAATATATTATAGAAAAAACAATATGATAATTATTGATCAAAATTACTCGTGTGTCATAAGGACTTGTATGTATTAATCTATATTATATTCATAGAAGATTTATGTGCTTAACATCAATAACTTGTATACACATGTTTAACGGAACTGAGTAGAGCCTGGGACACACAAAAAATGATCAAAATGGTTTAAAGTACGAGAAATGTTTATAAGTAATTTTGACGATGATGTAATAATATTATCATCATTAATCAACCTTATTTATTTATTTTATTTTATTATGATTATTACGTTCCACTTCTATGTTCAATAATATAATAAACAATCTTATTAGTACCTTTAATTCAAATTTAAGTTCTCAGCTACAACAGTGCCTATACTAACATAAACCTAGCTACTAACATCCACATTTAAGCTTCACATCCACATTAAGATAAGGTACTCAACATTCTAATAGATGATTAAAGAACCTTTCTCGCTCGCTCTCAAGTCATATCTCCCGGGACAAGTAAGACAGAAGATCTGGTATTACGCCTGATTTACTTGTATTTATCAACGATGATTTAGATGCAGAGGGCATTTATCATTCAAGGGCCGTTGAATTGATGCGGACATCAATTTGTGGGGACAGTTTGGGCTTCTTGTTTATTTTCGGGCTGCGGTTCAAATATTTCACTGAATAGTATTATTTATATATAAGTAAGTATAAGTAAATCACAGTTTTAAATTATAATATGAAGAACGAAGAATATAAACTTGTGATAAACTAACAACTCAGTTTAATTTTTTCTAGTGTTTTAAAAAGATGCAAAAGCACCATAGCAAAAAGAAGAATGGAAATAGTAGCTTCGCTTTGTAGTGAAAAGATTAATAATATAGAAATGGATAATACTTTTCGATCTGAATAAGTATTTTCTGCAAAATCTTATCCTAACATAAACAAACAAGTACACTTTGCTACTTGAAAGAAAGTTGGTTGCGGCAGGTAATAGTATAGGATCCTGGCGATGACAGACATTGATCTTAATCTTGTTACTGCACTGTTCCATACTATTTGAGTTACTTCGTCATAATGTCGATAAGTATTGTCAAGGGCTGTGTAGGATTGAATTCATTCTGTGAATTATTATTTGCGGTATTATTTTCTTGTCTAGAAATTTGTGGTACCTACTTAATTGTATTAAATATGCACATTTCTCTCTTCACCGAAATATATAATGTTTAAGTAAATATCTATCTATGTCTGTAATATATTAAATATATCAGAAATCTAATACCTTACCCGTAGCAGTTCAGCAATATTTAAGTATATATTTATTTAATTAATTGAATCCTAGAGTCTACCGCGGTCAGGATACCAGTCAATAAGGAATATTGGAAGGTTCCTTTTATCGAAGACCTCGGTCGGCTCCTTTATATTAATCTGAAAAAACACTCGAACTTATTCGTGGGACTTTCTTTGTAACTTTGACCTAGTTTGGGAATATGGTATCTGTTTTGAAACTCAATAGAGTTTGACAATCTTTACTAATGTTATGAAGGCGAAAGTTTGTTATTTCTTTCACGCAAACGGATTTTAATGAAATTTAATTCAGAATCAGAATATTCACGATAACGCGGGAAATCAATAAATTAATTAAAAAATAAAAGTTTGGGCCGAATGCAGACAACAATTCGGGACGAATGTAGATTTTTTTATGTGGGCTGATATTCAAGGACGAATGTCGACTAAATCATTCTACTCTTATCTTACTATAAAAACTGTCGTGGTTTGAACCTTATTTACGTAGACTATTGATCAACCGATTTCGTCCCAGAACGTGGGACTTCTTCAGGATCAAGGACACTGCAAGGACACGGATCACGCCCGCTCGCCGGTCCGCAGTGCAGTAAATAAGGTTCGTGTATTGCCCGTTTATCTCAATATGAATCTACTCTTATCGTTTTCTATTTCCTCAAAAATCATAAGTTATTTAAGTGATCATTCACTGTCCAATGTCCGTCCAAGTTCAAGAACCGTTATCAATCTATACAAATGCGCGTACGCATACCATCGATCTATTACGGTATGTCACGAGCGTATATTATTTCAAAGATTTCAAAGATTTGTTTATTTGGCCCTATTTATAACAGAGGTTGTTATACTGGGCAAGTCTTTTTCATACAATTTCAACATATTCATACATTATTAGGATTTTAATACAATAGTGAGTACTAATTAGTGTAATACCAAGATAATTTATAATTTATTGAAAGAAAATATATGAAATAATTTATATATACTAGTAAATTACTTAGATATTACAATATTTAGCAATATAAATAATAAATATATAATATAATTAATATAATTATTTAGAACTTCATCTGAGCATTTACATAGGAAACAGTAAAAGTTCTTCAGAAGTTTAAAAAATATCGACGGGCCTCGCGGTTGATTCCCTTTATATATTCACATTTAGTGCATTTAGTTGCTCTCGATTTTTCTTCTTGAAAATGTATGTGCGCTTTGAAAACACGTGCTCTAATGGTGAAGGCAAACATAGTGAGGAAACCGGTATAATCTGAGAACTTTGGAGAATTTAATGTTCATGTGATTTCCACCAACCCGCACTTGGCCACCATAGTGAATTAAGGCCTAATCTCTCTCGTCATGAGAGAAGCCCCGTGCCATCCAATCCAATTATAGTTTTTTTTTATTTGAACTACAATTCCATCGACAAATTAGTTGCTGGGAAACCGCTGACAGTGTGACTAAGTTTGCCTTTGAATAGCCCATAGAACAAGGAACAATCCAGATTGAGATAGAGCGCACAATGGCTCGGCTTCCTCAAACTATGACCAATGAATCCTAATAAATCAAAAGCTCTGTTATAGATGAAATTGATATTTACGATGCTCATTGTAATGGACCCTTATTTCGCTTTGTAATTTGAAATTATGCGGGAACTAGTATTTATTATCCCTGCAGTGTACCTAGTACCTACTTGTCTAAAATCTATATTATATAAATAAAAAAAAGTAGTTTTAGTTACACTTTTTATAACACAAGAACGGCTTAATAAAGGCTTTCTTATTTTTTAGGATATTTAAAACCCTTTTGAATTTCATCTTAGAGAAAAACCTACAAATAGTATTTTAGTGTCGAAATATATCAATTACAAATAAGAACCTTAAATCAAAGTATCTAAGCTGCATAAAACCTTTTAACTGTCTGGCAGTAACATAGGTCTACCAATCAATTTTCGGCTTCCCTTATAAATCATCTTGGATGTCACTCGAGGCTTCTGCCGAAGCGTTCAGAAAATTCATAGCCAATAAATTTGCTGGACGAAAGAAAGCATATCTGTCTTCATTGTCCATTACGGACGATACGTTAAGATACGCTATTTTCTTACATTGTTCATTAGGGTCCTCTGCAGACGACCTATTTTTTGTGGGTCTGACATAGATTTTCTATAGGTAATAACTAACCTGGTAATATTTTTAGTAGGCGTTACAATATTGATGTTTCTTACATTTCTTAACATTGAAAATCTGTCACAACTTGTAAAACGATTTTGGGAACACCTAATGTTCGGTTTAGATTACTGTTTAGGTATGTTACATTATATTTATACACCGTCTTAGCCACTCCTTCCATGGTCCATCCGTTTCCTAGTTTTAGATCAAAACAATTACTCGTAGTCCCGATGACAATATGTTCACATTCCATTTTTGTATTATAATGTAAATTCTGTCAGATATCAGAAATTCAAGAAATTTTATTAAACAAAAATGAAACCTATAAATTCTCGTTATTTGAATCAGTCAATAAATATGGCAAATGTATTGTAAGAATTTCTACAGAATTTGCATTGCATGTTTTCACGGAAAAGCCACTTCGACCTAATAACCTATTGTGTTGGTTATTTGTACGTTTCCGGGCTAAGGCTTTGTAATAACTCGTAAAGTACTAACTGTACCTAACTACCCAATGTTTTATTACACAAACAAATACCTAGATATTTAGCTAGTTTCCTATTTTCATCTTGAAATACGATTGTACCGTAACAAAACGACATACTCGTATTTATTGGTTTTGGTCTTCGGTTTCAAAAAATAATATTCCTAATTCATATAGACAAAATTTCGAAATTACATCGCATAGTCCTAGGTTTTGTTATTTTGTCGGCTAAGGTTTCCCAATTTCTCTCTACTTATCAGTCTTCACACGCAACCAGTCTTCGTTGAATTTATGGAAATTTTCCCCCCAAAGTCTTCATGGACACAACATCCTCCAAAAAATAGTTTTTAATAAATTAATCCAATCTTATCTAACCACTACTAAAAAGTTAGTTACTTAGTTGATGACTTTAATAAAACAATAATGAAAGTGTTGTTATAATGAGACGACCGCTATTCTAATCGTTTCTCCTAAACCTTGGACCCTTGGACTTGTCAACTCCTTAATACCTCCATCTACTGATGAATAAACATCATTATTGATGAGCTTGCCGGCCATTGCTGTTGACAATACGATTAAGGGATTGACATTAATAACTCTCGCGCAGAGATCCGCATCAGTCGATATTAATATTTTGACGAAATCAGTCTAATTGTATTGCAGATAAACATTAATATCACCTTTTCAAATACAGAATTAATGCATTCGGGACAGTGACAGACTTGTTCTAGGTAAAGGTATATCTATCTCTGTTTTGTATTAATCCTTTCATGTAGACGAATTTAGTAGCAAAGTTAATCAATTTTAAATTTTTTTCTTACATCTATGATGTGATTTGATTATGCAATACTAAGCTCTGTTAACGAATCTTTGTTAAATAATTTAGAAGACATAAATAAGAAATAAAATGTTAATTTTCAATATTAAAATAATTATTGCACCAACTCTCTAGTGGGACTTCAGCGTTATTTTTCGAGACAAGGCTATAAGTACACTATTCATCAAGAATGACCAGAAAAAGTAAAGACAACGTATTTCCGCTTATTATTTTCCTTTCCCCATTGTCGGTTCGCTTACTCCGTCGTTTCGAATATCTATTGAAAACGTCTATTTTGTCTTTTAAATGTACTTTAGAAGAAATTAAATACCTTTCATTGTTTTGTTTTTTGAACTTGAGAGTTTCCTATTTCAATGGCAACTGTTTTGGCTTTCGGCTTTTGTTTTAACAATGTTTGGGACTGATTTAATTGTCTGTCCTTGATGTTGTTGAAATGAATAAATTAAATGGAATCTTGTAAAGTAAGTTTGGTAAAATTTCTGTTAAAGTTACTATAAACATCCTGGGTCTAAAACTTTTCAGGTTTAGTTTACGCTACTAATCATCGACTTATAGTGACTTATTACGATTTATATAATTTTTATTAGAAAAAAATATATAAATATCATTGGGTCATTGTACACGTATACTACTTCTTGGGTCACGTATACTGTCTATTCCGTAAAAAGCTTAAAAACCCTCAATTTTTCTCACTTACTCACCCGCCTAAAAGAACCAGTTATCACGTAAGACGCTCAGTTCAAAACCAGGGTATACCGCTAGTTTATTTAATAAAAGCTCTATATTTCCCTGGCACGTGAGGTCGTGAATTTGCGAAGGAAAAGGATTTTGTCGTCCCCAGCACAGATAAATTGTTCGAGAAACGTCGGAACGTTTTTTGGGGGCTGATAATGATGCTTGACCTGTACTTGAGTCAAGTGGGGTTTAACGGGCCTGGGACATGCAAACTGCATCTTTGCTTTTTGCCTTGATGTATAGAAAAGTGCGAGGACCGATTTATGGTAGGAGCAGATGCCGAATTTACATATATATGGAAGTTTACCTTTTACCGTACTTGGCGTGGGTAAAAAGTTATGTGATTGATAGGAAGTGTTTTTAACATGGTGTATAATTGTACTCGGATTGTCGGAAACTCTAGTTTCAAGGGATTTAAAAATATAGGTAACTTTTTTTATTTGCCCAGCAGTGGAAAGTACAGCTCATAATGTATATTTATCTATGAAATTAACAATGCATATTTGGAATGGATGCATTTAGTTGAAAAAATAATTAACATCACCTACTGTATAATAAGTATTATATAATGTCCATAGCAATTTCGCTTCGTACCTGGGTTTTACTACGCTTTGAGTACAAAAACCTAAAAGTAACTCTTAAGTAACTGAGTAGGTACTTATTTCTAATTTATCAAAATCTGTATTTTTCATTTATCAATTATTTATTTTGGCCATTTTCTTGAGCTGAGTTCTAATTTAAGATGATAAAGATTCAGCCGAAGTTTGCTTGTTTTGAATTTGTAATTACTTGTCCCAAGAGCAAAATGCTTTCTCGTAATGAATTTTGTTTTCATAAGATTTTTATTACTATGATGTCCTTAAAGATAAATGATATTAAACAAAAAATATTAAGAAACTAAATAAAAGCCTGATGTTCAATTTCCTTATACCTAATAGAACCCCACATAAAATCTACCGCCATTTTATTTTGTGCAAAATACGTATTTGTACTACATTCAGGTTTAACAATGAAATTGTTTTCGAAAAGTAAACGTCGAAACGTCTGTCATTCTGTCATTTAACAAAATGTATCTTAATTCACAGTTCCATCGATGCCAGTACGAAATGTTTAATTAAATATTCAAAGCCTTCCATACTCTTAACGACCTCTGTGGCGCAGCGAGCGTAAGTCCGCCAGCGACGCAAGAGGATGCGGGTTTGATTCCTGCCTCAGGACAAAAATTTGTATGATCTGAAAAGATTTGTTCCGAGTGTCTGGATATATATCTATCTATATTTATTCTATTAAGTATATCAGAAACCTAGCACCCGTAACTTCGGGCTTATCACTGGGCTAGATGTCGCTGTGTGAATCGTCCTGCAAAATTTATATATTTATTTACTCATGAACCCAAGATGTTTAAGCTATAAAATACAGCAAGCTTATTCAATTTCGCTTGAAGCGGATATAGCTAAATAAGCTTGAAATTTCTTAAAGATGGTCATTCTCACAAAGCCGTCAAAAACTTGAAATGCAGCTGCAGGCAAATTACAGACTTAAAGCATTAATGAAACAACGTCTTTGTGCAGAGATTGCTTTGAATAGTCTTCTTGGCATCAAAGGGCTCGTTAAAACTGTTTCTAAAATCCATGGCGTTTTCTCAACCTGAGATTAAAGTAAACATTGTTTTAGCGTTACTTTGCGAGCTAAGAAACCTTACACCAATTAGGTATGTATCCCTGTGAGCTAGAGAAATTCCAAGTTTATTAACACTTAAGCAGTCGCTACTGGGTCTATCAGACCCAGTAGTCCATTGTTTGCATGATTATTATTTAATCTTAAGATTTGCGACGTTGCCGTTCTTAGTACCTCCCGACGTTAGAGTAAGACAGCAAATAACGGTCTCTGCAGTCAGTTTTCCCGCGGTGCTTGAGTGCAACAGACGTAAAAGGTGCGTATGGGTTCATTGGACCCGGTAGCGACTAAATACGTTAGTGATTTTCCGTAACTTTGTAACCGTAATGTATTATTTAAAATTTGTTATTATTATAGAAAATGGCAACCAATAGGTCCTTGAGCTTATGGGGTATTGAAGACTGCTTGAATAATCACTATGCATGCATCCCTATGCATCATGATGCCAAAATTGACATTGAAACTGGTGAAGAAGAAACCCGAAATGATAACGGACTATAACTCCACCAAATGTAGGGTTGACATTGTAGACCTAATGACTGGTACATTTTCAGTATCTAGACGAACCCAACGAAGGCCACCTTGCATATTTTTTTGGATTTATGAACATTGAACGCCTATGTTATTCACAAAACCAAATCACCTTCCGATAACTTGGTTTGAAGAGATTTTATCAAGACGCTGACTGTTTCGACGATTAAACCATACCTTCATGAAAGAGTACTGATTGCAAACATCCCACAGCAAATAAAATCCCGCATCCGAAACATACCCGAAGTCTAGCCACCTCCTTCATCCAGCCCGCCAGTTAGTGGACGAAAAGCGCGTTGTAGTCTTTGCAATTGGAAAAAAGACAGAAAAACTAAAATTTCCTGCATAAAATGCAATGTCCCAATTTGTGGAGAACAAACCAAAGCAATATGTGTGAATTGCAATAATAATATTTGACCTTCAAACTGACAAAATAGTAACGACTTATCAAAGAATTTATTTTTAAATTGTTGATTTTTAGAGATGTTTTTTAGTTTTTTTTACGAAATAATGATTGATCTTTTTTTGTGATTTTGAATAAGTACTTTATAGTAGTATTAGAAAAATATAGAAACTTAATGTTAATATCTTTATTTCATAAGATATAAGATAAAAGTTAAAATGTGGTGTTAAAGTACGTTGAATTTTAGTATGTAATTAAATAGCGTTTTTTTATGAATAAAAGTATAAAAAACAAATGTTTAATACGATTTTCTATTTAATATTAGGATATAATTACTGTTAGGAAATACATAACAACATTAAATTCAGCAGTTTTAGAAAAATCCGGCAATATTAAACTGGGTCCAATGGACCCGGTAGCGACTCCTAGCGTATCAAAACCGGGCGCGACTGCTTAAGTGTTAAATGTGGAAAATCAATGGTGGCTATGCAAAATATTTGAACTACATATAAAATAATAAAGATACAGGAGATAAAAAAAGGTTATTTTGATAGTGTATTTTACACTTAAATTATTTTTTAAGTGTTCAAACAGTTTTAATTTCAATAAATTCTTTAGAAATTTTTTAGGGATTATCCCTAAAAATGTAATATTTTCCTAAATATCTTACGAACTCAATTAATAAAAACAAATATAACTTAGTTTTAAATGTTCCTTACAGATCTATATTTAAAGAACAATTCTTAAAAGAAAAAATCAAATAATTCTTTATTATGCAAGAAGAGCATTCAATATCCGAAACAGCCGCTCGCTTTGAGATTTGAGTCGATACCAAAATATTTATTGAGTACCCGTGACGCGCTTCCGAAAGACCCTCAATTTGATATCGTATATCAGTCAGGCCTAAGTGAAAATGTCGACCAGTTTCATATGAACTCCGCCTGAATTGTTGCCCGAGATTTGCATGAAGAGTTGGGTAGAATTTACTGGAGGACAACAAATGTTTCTGTATAGGTAGGTATTTTAATTTTAGTTTTCTTATATACTGACTAACTATACATAATGGAACGCCTTCGAGTCTTATGTAATACTATCATAAACTTATATACTTCCCGCTCTTGTGACATATATGGTTTGTTATGATGATTAAATACTAGCTTCGGTCTTAACCTTACATAACTCCTTACTCATTAGGAGTACTCATAACAATCTGCTTTAGTAATAATCGAAATAATTTTAACTTTAGTTCGACAAACCATAATAAAATGCAAACCATTTCAACATAAAGCTTGTAACCGCGCTTGACGTGACAAAAGGCTCTAAACATATTAAAGAACTCACCTCACCTATGTCACGAAAATTTGTGTCAATTTGATTTTGTACTCTAAAATAGTTTCTGAGTTTCGATAAAACCCGTTTGGCAGCATGAATATTTAGCCGCAGTTTACCACGCCATTGCCTCGTCCCGCCAGTTTTTACCGCGGGAAATTAGAACGGACAATTCTGAAAACTTATAATGTGAAGGGCATAAAATTTATGATGTGTTCTTTTTTGCAAAATAATATAATGTGAATCTGAACTTGCTCTGCAAAGTTTTCTATAGAGAACTTAGAACATGCAGGTTTCCTTACGATGTTTGCCGTCCCCGTTAAAGAACTTGCTTAACTTGCTTTGATAAAATATTAAACTACTCAGCATATAAAAGGCACAATTGAAAGCAATGTGTTGATTCTGCGTTCTTATTCATGGAATGTTCTTCGTGAATCTTAAATGTACTTAACTCGTTGATTCCATTCAATTTGTAATTTTGTTTAAGGTTGGATCGTGTTGTCTTAGGATAATGGATTTGGCTTCTTGATTCAGATAAATCAAAAGAAAGAATAATATGTCTATTTTTAAATGAGATGCTGTATTGCCAGGAGCAATATGTCTCAGGTCATATTTTTTCAAAAAAGTAGTTGCATCGGATCCGTGATCAGATGGGAACTTTTTGTGTGATCAGATGCAACTACAATCTGATCATATGATCAGATGGGAATAACCCTATTTTTTGCCTAAATTTCAATATTACTAATTCCATGGGTTTATATTGCTTGATATTGTTGTAATAATCTCCTCCAGACGGCAGTGGGCGAAGATCTGGTAGCGAAGCTTGCTGGTTCGATTCCCGCCTCGGGACAAAAATTTGTACGATCTGCAAATATTTGTTCCGGATGCCTGCGTGTTCTATAAGTATAATAAATATGAATCTTAAAAAAAATCGATCTATGTATGTAGGTATATTATATTAAGTTTATAAGAGATCTAGCACCCTTAACTTAATCTTCGAGCTTAACACGGAGCTTTGTGTTTCTGTGTGGTCCTTCAATATTTATTTATTTAGTCTATTATTATTTTACGCCTCCCAGAGACCGAAATCGGCTAAAACAACATCACGATCTTTAGGATTTCTGAAAATAAATGACATTATTCTTTCTTCAATCGTATAAAAACCGTAAGCATAATGAGACGAGCTAAAATATTGCTATCTTCATCCCGCTAACGTCATAAGTTCCGACAATCAGAAAGAAGTGAGGACTTCCCTCGGGCCGGAGGAGTTCCATTCAGAAAATTGCAACGTCGTAAAACCCCTGACTGTCTCCTTATGGGAGCACCTTACTGGTTTCATGATTTTTTAAGAGATTGTTGAGTGTCCCTGCCGCTTATGAGGTTAGAAATTGCTTTGCCGAGATTTCTAGACAATTTTTGCTGAACTGATCAAGATTATACTACTAATAGAATTTTAATTATAATAATTTCTATATTTATTTCTAAACAGTTCGATAAATGAAATCTCAATAATACATTTTTCGGTAAAATATCTTTACTTTTCTCATGTCTCTTACATTACATTCATCATTTAATGAAGCCATGAATCAGTGGACAACCTTTAATGGAATGCTGATACATAATGCTTGATAGATTTGTCATCAATTTTATTTATTATGTATGTCGATACTGTATCAATTGCATTTAACTGCAGAAATCATTAAAAAGCACAGTGCACCGTAAATAATGCATTCATTAATTTATACACAGGCTTTAAAAAACAGCGCCGATTCCCAAAAATAATGAGTGCAAATTGACAAACGAAACGAAGGCCGAAATATAAGTAATAAATGGAAATTATTTAAAATCGCATCACTCTAGGGATCGAAAAATACATTTT
Organism: Chloroclystis v-ata; assembly: GCA_963691955.1. Taxonomy (NCBI): domain Eukaryota; kingdom Metazoa; phylum Arthropoda; class Insecta; order Lepidoptera; family Geometridae; genus Chloroclystis; species Chloroclystis v-ata. The sequence continues at coordinate 12,376,626 of OY829904.1, read as the reverse complement.
ATGAATTCAGAGGTATTCGAAACCAATGAGTTTTGTCTGTGTCCAAAGTTATTTATACCATAGTCCGAAGTCCGAACAATCTTGTAAAAGCTTCTGCATTTTTTATTGACTTTATTTGCAAACTTTCATTCTGTGAATGCCCTTTAATGTATCCATACGACGCTATAGGGCTAGGGCCTTTGATAATTTATTGTTGTTACATTAAATCCACCCACACACGTTAAGAAGCGTTATTTTATGCATCGCAACGACGACGGACTAAGATGTAAGGTGCGGTCTAATTTTTTTATATTCGCAAAAATAGTTTGTCTGACCTTTATTTGATGCTTTCCAAGTTCTTAATAAAAAATCAGGCAAAGACAAAAGCCACATTTTTAGAATTTGCATTTGTCTCCAACTTATTATAATTAACAGACAAGATCTCGCCGTTACTCTCAAGTATGTACTTAACTTCATATTGAAATAAACGGGCAATACACGAACCTTATTTACGTAGACTATTGATCAACCGATTTCATCCCAGAACGTGGGACATCTTCAGGATCAAGTACACTGCAAGGACACGGATCACGCCCGCTCGCCGGTCCGCAATGCAATATGAATTTATCAAACCACGACAGTTTTTATAGTATGTACTTAACGTTTAAGAAGAACTAATTTTGATAGGATTCAATTTCACTTCACAACATCCGCCATATCCAATTTCATGTCTAATGCTAGACTCTTATATTGCTTCGTTCTTAGTACTGGTTTGGCAAGATCGCTTTGTTCCTAAGTTGTTTACCCTAAAAAAAGTACTTAATTGTTAATTAATAAATTAACACTTTGATAATACCTTGATTGTACAGCGGTAGCGAACCAAGACTAATTCGAGGGCTCACAGTTTATGCTTTCATTCATACGCACGTTGATATGATAGCCATTTGATCCTGATATAAAACAGGAGTAGCTTTTGAGATGTCAATAGTGTTTAGTGTTGTTCTGTATCAGTAGAGTTGAAACCAGTGGTAAGTATAATACAGTCATTCATTTTCACTAGCGGTAACAATTTGACTGGCACCCTGGTTAAACTTGTTTATTAAAATACATAATTATGACTTAGTATATTGAATCATCGGGCAACTGATACTAAAAAGTATCAACAGTCCGATCATCGGACTGAATCATCGGACTACTGATACTAGCCCTATTGAGACGTAAGCAATCTTGAAGAATTAACTTAGCGTTAAAAAGTGTGATTCAAATATAGCTTTATAATTGGAGAGGTCTATTGTCTGAAAGTTACCGTTAGAAAACGGATACTCTGTGTTGACAATCAGAGCAAAACAGAAACAAAACGATGCAGCTAGGTCGTCCGAATGCACACTAAGCACAGGCGGATGAAGTTAAGCGGAAATACAGTGCTCTAAGCGGAACTTACTAAAAGTTGGGCAAGTTTGAATTCGGAATATTTAGTTTAATTCATGTTTGATAGAGGAATATTACCCAGGCTTTCATCTCGAAATTAGGTGGTTTGTATAATAAAACATAATTCTAGATTTAATTCATATTTATTATATGTTTATAATGTAAAATCATTTACTCGGTTTTGACGATGCCCACGTGAATATGGTGTGATGTACTATTCATAAGCCGGAACCAAAAGGCATAATGACAATTCCATAAATAAAAAAAAAAAAGTTGTATATAAAAAAAAACGTATGGCACTCGGAGACTGCCACGGTAAAGCTATTGCATAGCATTTTTTACCAGGGTGTTAGGTTATTTTCGTTACGGAATTTCTGGATAGCGGAAACCGCTACTAAAATCTAGTATATCCGCTTACGAGTCTCACATCGCGCCTTTCGGCCTTTTGAGTTCAGCCGGGATCCGGTATTTCGGTACGTCAAGATATCGCATGTGTTTCACCAATTAACGTGGCATTTGTTTGTATTTATTTTATTCCATTGTTTCGGAGCTGTGTAAAGTTGCGACTGCAGCGTGGCATGTTTATTGCTGTTTTGTTCCGGTTTAAGCTATTTTCTGCTCAACCGCACCGGGAATACACTAGTCGCCAATGTTTAGAAATATGTTCATAACTGTTACTTATAAATCATCACCATCAGCTATTAAACATCCTGTTCCGAAAAGCTAAATTTATTATGGCTTGGGATGCCTTATTCTTAAAACCTTAGAATGAGTAGGTACCATTTTATAGTTTGTAATATGTTCTTTATACATCAAGATAGAGACCCTGAAGCTTCATCAGTTCGTTTCATTTTTGCGGCGCGAACTAATGAATGATAGCACGCGACTTGGCGCCTCCTCATTGGTTATCGATCACGTGATGACAGTTCGACCCACATTTAGCTGTTACGATGCTGTAACTGAAATTAATGGAGGTCAATGTCAATCATTTCAACCGTCTTTCGTCTCGTTATTGCAGATACCCATGCCCAGCTTAGGTTGAAATGATAATGATGTAATTACTTCTGTGTATAGATTTACCAAATACGTAATGTAACCCTTTAGTAATACCACAAGCTTTTTGTAACGAGTACCTTGTTTCGAAAGCTAATTGGTTTTGCACCGATATTTAACTGATTCTAAAAAACTCCAAATAAAACACGTTTCACACTTAAGCCGCAATGTAAACACATACAACTCATCCCCATAATTGGTCCCGAAGCGTTGACACCAAACGGGCTATTTTGCTTTACACGAGTCAAAATTCAATTATAACATGCTACGTTTCGCTACGATTTATCAACGCACATATACAGAATACGCAATTATGTAATTTATATCCTTAACCCTTAACAGTACTCTCTTAACAGTAAAATGGTTACTTAGATTTTACCTCGATAGTTTCAGCGTAGAGTTTAAAGAGTAAATTGATGGGTAAGTTCATTTTATTACCAGAAAACTATAAAAATAACTCAACAGATGAAGGTATTAGCTCACCAAAAGCCAATTAAGTGTAATAGATGTTTTGGCGCTAATAGTGATGACCAAAACCATTTGGCCGAAAGATTTGGAGCCGAAACCTATTTTATTACCACTGATTTAGAGGAGATTAACTTGCCGAAATTGACGGATATCACGTAGGAAAGATTTGTGACCGAAGTGTCTCGAATGAAGATCTAGATGGTCTTTTCTAGAAAACCAATTCAATAATATCGTACAGTGTAATCAAAGATCTAGGTTTTATTTTGTATAAAATTTCAATTTTGTTAGATTAAATTAGCTTATTCGGGGTAGGCCCACTGGAAACAGCAAGCTCAGTTTATGATGACCAGAATTTTATTTTTAACCAGAGTTTTGACTCAGTTGCGGCTCTTTGCAATGTTTCGTTCTAGATAATTTCTTTTTCATACAAATGACTGCACTTGTTCAAATCACACTTTAAACCCAATAGAATCAAAGGGTGATTGCCCATTTGTTACGTATATTATGCTAATAGGCCGTATATTACAGTTAAAGTCATAAGAAATTAAAGTAGGTCATGTGTAATGTCTATATTATACATGTACTTATAAGTACTTACTTAATTGTTTGAAAAACTTTTGTAATTTTGACGAGGAATGTTTGATGTTGGGATTGTATGTAATTAGTAGTCTGGAATTTTGTTGGTATGTTTATTAAATTCTTATTTTAATTACTGAATTAATTGTTTCATCTATCACTGTCGAATGCAGGATTAATTTGAATAACATAATATTTTTGTCAATAAAATAATACTGTAAGAGTTTGCGATATAAGATTGTCAATGATCATAAATGGATACCTTACTGAACAAGATAAGTAAGATAATAATATTAGGGATTCATTGTCCCTACAAATTTAAAGCCATTAAAATTATTTAGCCGAATCGTAACTAAATAAAGCCGAATCCCCATTAGGTGCGTCGAATACAAAGGTTAATGGCCCTCTTCGCACCAATTTGTTCAAAGTTACTGCGAATCCCATAGCACTTAAGTGATTTCGAAAAATTACTCTGCAACTAACTTCTTAAATTAGTAGGGCAATAAAGCTATCCGAACTATTTAATTTGGCACAGTTCCCTATTAATGTCAGTTTGAGAGCTAAGTACAAAAAAATGTAATTGATTTCTTATTTCCCGACATGGCCCAACTAAAAATCCTTGGCGGACTTCCAAAGGTGCTTAGGGAATTAAATATAACTCATATTTTGACGTTAAGAAGCTTGAGTATGTTGTTTTGCTCTTCCGAGAACGGTCTTGGTACATATTATAAAATTAATTCCATTGCACGTCTGTTTGTCTGTGTGGCGAACTCCTGAGTATATTAGCTTTATTTTTATTGCTTTTGTATAAGATTAATTTTAGCTTCTTATAATTTCAACTTACAACAACAAATTATTATAACGGCCACGGCACTTCTTTAGAAATTCGCACAATCATCAATTAGATTGAGAAAATTATCGACGCACGGTACAAAAATCAGGTAACATTTCGTACTGTACGAAGCGAAAAATAGATTGAGCCAGATTTTGACCACATAAAAATATCTGTTCACAATTTACTCAGATATTCTTGCAAACATAATGAAATTTAAAAATAAAAGTCTTTGAAGTTAGTTTATTATTATTACGTCTTAGGATAATGAAAATTTACTCCATAGTGTAGGGAAAGGTAGCTTCTACAGTTATAGCCCTTGTTTGCAGTCTTATCTGGTTTTCAACTTGAGATAATTTTTTTAATATGATAAGTCTTAGTAATGAAATAAGTAGGTATTTAAGTTCTTCTGCACTAGTGAAAACAACTAATAACAAAAACTGAAATAAATTATAAATCGATAAGTATATTTTAACGAACGACACATTTGGTTGAAATACGTAGTATCGTTTAACCCTTCATGTATTGTATTGACACCATGAGTTCTAAGAATTAGTGAACCAACTATTCATAAGGAGCTAGCAGCTAATTAATGTTCGGCGTCTGGTATTATTTTCATCGTTCGTTGAACTCGAATGAAAAACTATCCCTTTTATGTGCTTGACTATAATAACTTAAGTACCTAGAAATATAAAAATAAAATGGTTATTAATTCGTCTTGATTACGGCAAGGCTCAATATAGTGGAATTAGTGAACTTTATCATTTAGCGCAATGATGAATTAACGAAATTTCCGATTGATTCTATTTTAACTATTTCCATATGAAAACTCGCTCAAAGCTCAAACAAAATTAAAATACTGAAACCGCAGGTATTGTAAATTTGTCTACCAATAATATTCGGTGACTATTCTTTTTAATACCACAAGTCATTGAAAGGTCAATTTTATTTCTGGCTGTGTTTCAATAATAAATGTTATTTCTGTTTCAGGTAATTTACAAGGGCTGATTATCTCTATTAGGACGAGATATGTAAGTACCTACTAAGTATTTACAAAATGAATATAAGGTTACAATGTGCATTTAGGTGGGTAGGTACCTAATTATAGAAAACGTAGGTATCATTGTTTGACAAAATACTCGAAACAGTTAGTGAGGACTCCTTACAAATAAAAAAAAATCATTCTACAATAAAGATCCTGCATATATTATTCCATTCTAAACTTAAAATCAACACATTACAGCACAGTTCTGCTTAAACGATAATCGGACAGACTATCACCATTGTCTATGATACTCGTAATAAAATGCAATTATGCCTGAATGCTGCCAATTTGGTATCAGCATTGTCGGCCATTGTTGCTTATTGTAGCCCCAGGCGTGGACAGTGAACCAAATCATCCACTTATGATGCCTTGTGTCCTATACAAACCTTATTCATTAGTCGATTAATAATTATATAAAGATCTGGAAGAAGTGTTTGAAGTACATGAAAATGACAAGTATTTTCAGTTTTTTAAGTGCTTATAGTGGGAATCAAACTCATAAATCCTTGCTCTACGAACAAACGTGCGTCCACAGAGATAACAATAAGATTAAAAAAATAAATTAATATGTATGTTTGCTGAATAATATTCTATAAGTAATCAATTATTTAAAATTTCCTATAGCAATAAATGGACAAATAGGGACTCCCGAAACATGTAACCAAAATATAATATGTTAAGTAAATGAACGTTGTTATAGGAATCGTGCCCCATAAATAAAGCACAAAGCGAGGGTGCGTTTCTCATGAATTCGAGACCCGAAGGCATGAGCCTTGTTCGAGATTTAATAATATGGTGTTATCATAAAATGAATTTTGTCGTGTGCATATTAACTATTGTATTTTGGAGTAGCTTTTCCCTGTAGCATATAGGTCGGTAATGGTTTAATTCGCGGAATAATCAGTTTTCCCGCGATAAAAAATTGTCACGTGTTCAAGAATAATATGAATATTGTCTACTCCTAGCAATTAGCTATTAATCCAGTTATAAGTCAACTCCCTTTAAAACCCGTTTTAAAATAGAAAATTTGTTTTATTATTTGGCATTTATTTAAGTTATAGTATTGGCATTCAAACAGGATTGTAAAATTGTTGATGAATAAATGCAAAAAAAAAAATATGTAATCTCTCAATACCGGTCAATGTAAAAGGTTTTATAGCGGAGAGTTGTTATGATTAATGTCAGAACTTTCAATTTTAATCAAAATCTACGAATATCAAATGAAGAATCTACGAAAAACCATCAATCTAGTAACAACTGCCTCGACATCCACATGTTCACCCTCTTTGTATTCCGTCGTGTGTCGGTCAGTGTCGGTCACGATTCCACCAGGCGTTGCTTTTAGCTGATTGTATGGGTCACAAGTGCCCATACACCCCGCTTTACTACCGCAGTGCCTTTCCTGGAACTTAGATTCGATGCCTTTTTGGTTTCATGTGAGTTGTCGCAGATGCTGAGAAAATATGCAAATTGTTGGGAGGTATTGATCAAGATATAAGATCGCGTACTTCTCTGTGCTGAAACAAAAACAAAAAATACACACATATTTTTAACTTTCGTAAATGGATTTTAAATCAAATCACACTCTTCAGTTGTGATAAAATGACGAATGGGCCAATAATGTAACGATTTTCTTAAAGAAATTACAATCAAATAAAAACCCCCGAGGTTTGTTATAGTGATAAAAGCATTGAAAAATATAAATCAACTATCAAGTAGTTCTTACTGAAGTTTTGAAAGCTTCTGCACGTTTCAAGTTTCTGCTCTAGAACATAACAAAAGCTCTCGCAACTGCAAAAACACAATCTCCTATTATTTTGTAGCATCTGTTATTTCCCAAATAAAATGGGTGCGTATAGGCAATTACTGTATTCTATGTATTGGGGGGTCAAAATTGCCCTTGGACAAAAACACCCCATAAATTAAGGACACATATGTGCCTTGACTGCCGTTCTTTGATTCGCACCATTAGCAATTTCGACCATGAAAAATTGAAGGGGCAGTATTGTTTTGGGGAAAGTAATAACAAAACGAAAATATTGGACGTTTATTTTCCTCTTATTTCGGTAGTTTTGTCCCTTTATGTAGTGCCACTTGATTCCCTCAAATTCAAGAGCTTGGATGTCGAGGGTTAGAAATAAAAACATGATATAAGAAGTGAAACAAGTATTGTTTGATGTAAATCGAACTTAATAATTTAGCTTATTCAAGGCATACATAAGCTCCAAAGATTAGCTTTACATGCAACATTATTGGCAAAGGTATGCTACTGTTATGTGGTATAATAACTGAACATAGTAATATACCTTACTACCTACCTATATTTACGAAAGAAATAAATGAATTTATAATAAATAATTGAAACTCAGGTTTTGACGCTTACAAGAGTTACAAGTACAGAAGACAGTAAATCTGTTATAATAAGTCGTTAAAAAAAGTATCTAAATAAATACTTAAATCAACATAATATCAAATTTAAAAATAAAACTAAACATAGGTATATAAAATAATATATAAAAACATATATTAAAATTCTAATCTAATTCAAACACAACCTAGGTGTGAACTAACAAGCTTCCCTCTAATCCAATTTACCCAACTTAAAAACCCAAACACGTTTTACAAACATAAAAATTATTATTCATTCGCTAAAAACGAAATCTAATTTGGAAAATGCAATGGGGCAGTAATACGCCCTATCCCTAATCAAATAGTTGCCAATGCCATTTATTTGTTTGAAAACGGGGGTCTTCGGTAATAAGATGTGGGGCAATTTGCACCCCATCGTTATGGGGTCTTGGATGCAGCTAATAAGGTTTTTATAAGATGAAAGCATGTTTCACTCAGTGGGGTATTTTCATTTTCCATTTAATTTACTGTGGATGGAATTTTGTGTAATGAATAAGGTAGTCGTTGCTTTAAACGATTTAAAATGAGATTCTGCTTACGTTGTGAAAGGAATGGAGCGAAACATTTTTTTCAAGCGCATAATAGGTTGATCAGTTTGTAGTCGAGATAGCTGATTAAACAGGTGACTCAGTAGATATTACTCATGTATAGTTCATTTTTACAGGAGTTCTAAGGCATATTTCGATCTCTTAAAGAAAGACTTATAAGGCAGGTTTTTAAAGGTACCTATTTTAAGTATGTATATTACTTTGTACGAGCATTAGTTAAATATACGTTGCGAACGGACGATTACAAACTACCTTTCTGCTATACCGATCTTATTTTATCGTTTGTATTCAAACACTCATTATCGCATTAGCAAAACTTAATAAGGAATGTGCAACAGGAGAAATCAACCAGTTAGTCAGCCCCTAGAGCATCATTAGCGCCATTTTATAGACACCTGTACCATATTAGGAACAGTCTAGATTACTAAGCCCCAATTAGGTGCACTGGAAACAGGACAAGAAGTGGTAGCTCAAGAACTCAGCAATTCTGATTAGTTATTGGAATCGATAAAAATAATATCTGTTTCGCTTTGAGTTTATTCATGTTCATGCAAATATCTGCTGACTTTCTGAGTTAATAATCGTTTATTGTAAGAGATTTGAATGAAGAGAAGAATTATTAGTGATGTGAGCAAGTAAGCCACTTGATTTTGACGCTCGAACTTTTTGTAATATTTTGGTTACATTTTATAACATACATGGTGGTATCTGCTATCTATTAAAGTGGCAGCTGGAATTACCTATATTTATAAACTGCAGTTCTCTAACTTTGCACCGAATTCCTGCAAATAAAAGCCGTTCCGCTTATTCCCAGATATTCGGTATTACGCCCAAGACTTGGGCCGTAAACCTCTGAATTATGCGACGAAAATTTATCATGAAAACGACGCTGCATATATGCTTCCGTTATGGATGATAAAAGCAAGTATGCGATTGTGAATGTACTATGTCTAGACTCATCTCGGTGAGAACGCTGCGTGTAATCCTTCAAAGGAATACAGGATTAGAGTGAAAGAAACCTTTGAGAAGTAGAAATATCCAGAACATCTTTGAAAATACCCTTCCTTTGATTTTGTTGCGGCCATACCAATGTACGATATTCGGAAAAACTAAGTTTTCTACATAAAATTGATTTAAAATGAATAACAGATAGTGCAGTGCAGATGAACTATCTGTATGTCATCTGACTTACCTGTTAAATGACGCTAACCTAATGTAGGCCATTAAAAAATCTAGTTATATATAATATCTACCTAATAGCAAATATTTTAAAGATTCAAAAGCAGTTTAACAAAACTTACTGGAGTAAGTTACTGTACAGAAAATATCAAGGAAAATCGGTAGAACAGTAAAACACGTAACATCAGCCGTATCTCGTAACATAACAGCATTTCCCGTGATTGGGCCAGCACTAAACCAAGGGAGTGCGCGTAGATTGGCAACACTAATGGAGCTAAGAAGCGCTTTAGCAAGCAAGGGGACAAATCGCTTCGGAATAAAATCCGTGACGGAGAGGCGATAAAAGCACAAACGGCTCCATTTCCATACCGGAGGGTGACGTGTTAAATTCGAATAAATTCTCGCAGTAAAAGTGTTGCTAATCTAATAGAGAAGTGCGGGCACGTCCGACCGTAACGCCGAACGTTTCAAGTGCCTGGTGGAGTTGTCACACGTGCTGGCAGCTGTTGCTTAGCTTCAGCTTTTTTAGTGGACAATTCAATATATCTAAAGCAGACTAATTGTCCAGCAGTAAAGGAGCAAAATAACTTCTAAAAGAAGCAACTTGATCCTTAGAAATATCATTCAGTTCTGATCAGGACGATGTGTTATACTACGATACATATATTAACTAAAACGTGTTGTATTAAGTTATTTCTTGTTGGTCTTAAAAAGATTCTTAAGAAGGTTTTTTTTCATGCATTCGTTGATTGTTTACTTCATTTAAACTGTATGCTTAGCGTAGCTTCTGTTACGTTACATTACATCATAAAATAATTATCTACTATCTCTATAAGTATTAAAGAAAAGCAAGACATTCTAAGAATCGATCATTATCTTTTAAGAGCTTGTTTATAGTTTCTGAGATAAGTTCTAGTAATTGGAATGGTACGTACCATTGATTTGTTTGAAAATATATTTTTATTATATTACAAAAGTTTATAAACTTTTGTCAACCTCAGCTTATTTGCATATTTTCTTTATAAAATGGTTTATGAATATTATAACATCACTCACTATAAAAATACGAGTATTAACATATATCATGTAGTTATAATAAGGTACAGAGTATAATATAGAATACGTATATTACAAAAGTCAGAAATATACTCCCAGCAAGTATGTACGAAAGATCACGTCTGTCGAATCCTGAGATTGCCCTTCGAATGCGTTTTGAAATTCGAATGTAAGTTCTTCGTGGTGCGCATTCATGGACTTTAAAATTGGAACAGAAAAATCAGCGAAAAGCTAAATACATTGTCCGGAGCGAACTGTCTTCATGTGAATGGGATATCTCTCAATTTCCGACTTGTAGATTGGTAGATTTAGACGAGTGGTAAAGTAGATTTCTTCCCGCACTCGATCAACTCATAGTAGTTCTAAAATAACCTGATTCGCAAAACAAACATTATGATAGCAATTTTAAAGGGTAATCATTTATTCCTATCATTGTTGTTCAAATATGTTTAGTTCACTTTTGAGGGTCAATGCTTTGTGCCCTTAAACTTGACCGATACGCGTTAAACCCACAAAAAACATAATAAATGACCAGAGAACCCCATTCGTGACGCATATCTTTAACGATAGGTAAGTCCGAAGGCGTATGAGGGACATAATAAAAATTACGTAATACGTCAACTTGACATTCAGGGGTATCCCTTGATTAACGATGGGTCGGAAAGACCCCTAAAATTACTTGTATTTATTGCTGATCCATTTTTATCAGAGATCGCCATTTGATTCCGGGAAATTCGTTATCTTTTGGGGGAAATTGGAATATACGATTTGAAACGCTTCGAATAAAATATTTGGCTCCTACAGCCACACTTTGAGATTAAATTACTTAAAGGGATGATATTATACTCTGTATTGTCTGTGGTTTTGCTCGCTGTATGATAATTATCTTATAGACTGTTGTAGATATATAATGCAACATGCTGCGATATTTAAACCCTGACCTCAGTTCGGGTTAAATACTCTTTTTTTTATTTTAATGCTTTAATTTAAGGTTTGAATATGACAATAATGTCGAGAATTGTACTTTTCACTACATCATAATTTCACATTTTTTGTCACTTTTTTAACTTAAGAATACTTATATTTTAACCTACATTATGTACGCCACTCTTCCACATTCAATTCCCACAATAAACATACTTAGAATTAAGCAATTTGACACAACGATTTAACCACATTCGCACCAGTTCACTTCAAGCGAAATTAACCGCTATTTCAGTGCAATAAAGCCGGGATATGCTCGACACAGTCGGAACACCGGTGTTCTGGCTTCAATTAAAAGGCTCATTAAGGTGGAGTTGGGATCAAATTTAAATTGCAAGTGTCATCTGAGGCCGATTACATTTGCAGTGTCGATGAGCTCTGTCTGTACATTTTATTATTATGTACTTAACATAGCTTAGAACATACCGCAGGGTAAACAACTACTTCAATATACTAAGTTTTGTCGCTTCAACTTTCATTGCATAGTTAATAAACCACTAAAATATAATCAAAAAGTAAATAACAAACGTGTACAAACTTCTCAGCATATGCTATGCCAAAGCTAAGCTCTGAAAAAGCGCTGATCTTCGAAATGTGCTACATAAACAAACATTATTGCCAGTGACAACAAGTTTATAAGTAGGCAAAAGTGCCCAATTTCATTCATAACACCCATAAGCCTGTATTCGACCTTGTAAAGCCCTTTCAAGCGGGGATAACACCAAAATTAGTTTTCTTCTCTTGTTTTATCCCTTCAGATACTTTTTACCGAACAAACAGGCAACATTTCCCCATATGCAAACGGAGGGAAGTCATAATCTCCGAAATATTATATACCAGCTTTCGCCCGCGACTTTGCCTGCATTTAAAAAAAATGTTATTTTCTAACAAACACAATGTTTCAAGTGCCATGTTATTATTGTTCTAAATGTTAACAGTAAAAAAAGTTATTGTCTGTTGTAGGTACTAGGTACCTACTGAAACTGTCTTTATACTAAACCTTATCTATCAGTTTCTCGATTTCATATTTTCAACATACACACAAACATACAAAATTTTGCGTTTATATTACCAAGCCGCTTCACCCTAAAAATAAACGTAGAAATTCATAAAAACACTCTCAATAATAATAGAAAAAATGCAATAGAAAATTATGTTTGCTCTGTGTACCCTAAAAGTAAACAGAAAAATTCATAACTGCAAGTGTGGCCAGTACAGTGTTTATTTGGCGGGGACCGATTGCAGCTGCGGCTAATATATGGCACAATGAATGTACAATATTAGTAGTTTTGTATGTAAGTCAGATTAATGAGCCCATTGAATAATCGGCCCCCATTCAGGTGTTATGCTCCGAATAATGTGGAGTTTTATTTAAATTTCGAACCGGGGAATAAAGTTATGGTTTATAATTAAAAAAAAGATATGTTTAAGTATCCTAATAGATTTATGTTTAAATTATATAGAACCAGTATAAAATCCAACCATGTCCGATCACCGTAACCGACAACGGTTGAGCGTGTTTTTTCACATATCCTTCAAACTCTTTAAAGTTTTCAGAACATGCCAGTTCCCTCACGTTGATTGTCTTCACCGTTAAAGCACATGTTCCTAAAGTGCACATAAACTTTTCAAGAAGAAAAATCTAGAGGTGTGTGGCGTTAAAATAATTTTAAGTGAAATAAGGCTGCAAAATGATGCCAAGTAAAATATCTAGGTAATAAAAAGAAGCTTTGTTGTTGTCTGTGTTCCAAATAGGTCATGAATAATAACATATAGATGGTCAGGTCGATTAGTGTAGGATTGGATACGCACGATTTGACGAGAAGCTAAGCTATGCACAATTGCACATTAGCATTCACACAAGCCACCGCAATGGCCAGATGTCTGCTAGTGTTTATGTGTTAAACAGCTTAGTCCTCAATAAAACCAGTTACAAATCTTGAGGGATTTGATATAACCTTACTTTTTATTAGAGTGATTACCTACTTTAGCTTTATAAAAATGGTATAGAAAAAAAAAACAAGATTTGAGCTTTTACTGTAATCCTCGATAGTGAAGTGGCTAGCGCAGCCAGGCCTAAATGGAAATCGACTCCTATTCAAGGACCAAGCTTTTGGTATAACTTGCAAAATAATCAATTCAGAAATCAGCTGTGACGTGACAGCTGATTTATGAATTGATGATACAGGATAACAGGACATAGTCTAGACTAGAATGTCAGTTGATTCGGTTAATAGCATTAGTCCAACGTAAACAGACCTTTGACCATTATCCGACCTTAACCATTGCCATTTGAACTAACTAATCCGCTTGTCTATACCATTGACCCTTGCTTGTTACCTCTTCAATTCGAATCGATCTTGTGAAGAGTATCGTCATTGCTCGTTGAACTACTATTCATAAATTAACATGTTAATATAAACATCCCTATCCACGTTCCCAATGTTGGGACACAGGGGATTCTCTCTTGACAAGAGTGAGTAGGCCTTAATTCACCACGCGCGCTGGCCAAATGCGGGAAGTTCTCAGAAGACTAACCTTTGCTTTCACCTTTAGAGTACGTGTTTTAAAGATAAATCTAGAGGTGCAGTGCGGGGTTTGAACCCACGACCTTCGGAATGAAAGTCGAGGATCCTCCCAACATAAATATGGATGAGGGAAGTGGTGACTTTTCTCTTACATTTCCATCTGTAAGCAATTTTAACCTGGTCGATGCGGGAGGGTTCGTCTATGGGATGGAAATACCCATCTTTCGCCACTTCAGCACTGATACTTGCCACATAGGTCGGATATCGTAGTCTACGTTAAACGGGTGATATCGCGTTAATCCTAGCGTCTTTTTTCTCTGAATCCACGCGATGGGTAGATAAGCTCTTGCACACATTAAAGGTTCGGGTTGCTTGAACCGTGGTCTGAGACCTACAAATATTAACGGCAATCGGCGATCAACCGTTAAGTATTGTGAAAAGTTTAGTTATTTTTAGGCGAATGCGGTTTGTCATTTGTATGAAATGTCTTTTCTTAAGAGTAAACAAAGATGAGAAGACAAAAACAAAGATAAGAACGAGATGATTACCTAACATTTAACGTGCGTTTGTAGAACCGCGGGATCCATTATCTTTTCCATTGTCGATTTCATTTCTATTATTTTGTTCTAAACACAAACAGACTACGGCACTCGCAGTACGTATCCATCCACAATTCCATCAAGCGCGGACCACCGTTTGGATTTTTTGGGTCTCATGGAATATAAATGGAGTTTATTCGATCCCTTGTTTTAATGGTGTAGTAATCCTAGGGCGGCCGATCTTTTATCAAACATTGCTAATCTAATTTACCCAACGTTGTTTGTTAGGCCGATGAAGCCATGTTTTTTTTCCGTTTTTCGATTAGTGGCGAATTGTGGGGAGGCAGGTTTTTTCGTGGGGGCTTAAGCCTGCCGTGTTAGATTGTTCTGGAATCATTTTAAATAAATTATATTCAACAACTCACATAGGTGTGACGGCTAATGGTTGTTTCGAAACCTTAAGACTAAAATTGTGCTGTGTGAATTCCTTAAAAGTAAAAAAAAACGTAATTTATTTTAAATCTACTTAAGTAAATTTACATATATTTATTTTCTATTACATTTCTGTAAAATAATTTTGAATAATCTAGTTATATGTTCAGACATATCACTACATGGCTACAGAGCCAAACACTATAATATTATTTTATTAGTTTCAGTCAATAAGTTATAGGTACTAATAAGTTATTGTCTAGCCAAACTCATTCAATTCAATGTGACCCACAATCAGGCTGGAAACGCGCCGATTCGCAATAACTTACCAAAACACGAATCTATAGACCCTACAGGCAGTAAAATATTTTTTATCCCCACATCCGAATGTCAAATACCATAAAATTTACGAGTAAGCATAAAACTAGTCATAGAATGAACAATATAATTTCGGATCTAAAGTTTTATCTCGTTTGAATATTGGTTCTCGTTTCGCAAACCTTTTTTGGAACTATTTCACTGTAATGGACAGTTTTAATTAAAATGTATGTATTATTTTAACTATTTTATTTTATTTTTTCTCTAAAAATTAATTCTATACGATGAATGCCTTATAATTTATATTAAATTGCTTGCATAAAACAAATTGGGCCAATAGTAACAATTCAGTCGTTCCCAGTTCACGTCAACCCATTTTAAGAGCGAGTATGCAGTGAAAATCGCGGCAGAAACGACTACGAGAGTTGACAACAGCGACCGCGTGCCCCGCGTGGCGCTGGCGTATCGAAAATATTACGCGCAGCGCTAACCAGAATTAGTTGTGTAGCCTACAATCATAGATAAACCCCACTAGATACCGCATGACAAGCGACGACCGCGCGCCAAACATATGGTTAAATCAACCATCATGAAAAGCCCCGCCTCGAAACACGGCTTTAGTTGCGACCAAGTGTCAGACCCGTGAACTTCATATACGTTTCTATAGTCTAACGCAAGTGAAGAGGTCAGCATATAATGGCTACTCGTACAAAGGATGTTCACTTGTCTCTTTTCCGCATTGCGCTTATTGCACTCGTTGTCCTTCTCGGCGAAAGCACGTGTAACGTTAGTGATGTAAATTATAATCGATATCGTTAAAAATGATAGACGACGTATATAAGCGGGTCTCTCGGTATTATTGTATGTAAAAATAAATAAGTTATCCATAAACCGTTTAAATATGTTTATTACTTACTCACTCAGTCAAATGAATTATTTGTGATAAATTTTTCTAATATTATTTTTAAATTTTCAAGTTCTACAGGTTTTGTGTATACCAAAAATAAATACCCCGTAATCCCGTAAAATAATAAAGTCCCCGCAATCCGCATCTTCCTCCAATTTAGGTACGTTTGAATCGGAACAAAAGTATTCTGTTTTTTAATGTAATCTAGTTTGGGTGATCTGTGCATACAATAGACACTATTATTGTAATCTGAAGCAATGCGTCAAATTTTTACACGTCAAATAATATATACAAAATTGAAATGCGAAAGTAACTCGGTCTGTCTGTCTGTTACGCTTTCCCGCACCGATTTTGATGAAATTTTGCACATACAATTTTTAGACCCTGAGAAAGAACAGACTTTTTACCGCTGAAAAATACATGTTTCCGCGGGAAAATATATGCTTACGCGGGAAAATTCGATTTGGATGAAATTTAGTATTGAGATAGTTGCAAATAAAAGTAGGTATATGGCGAGAGACTTTCTACCGCGGAAAAATACATGCTTCCGCGGGAAAAGATAATAATACTTACGCGGGAAAATTCGATTTGGATGAAATTTAGTATTGAGATAGTTGCAAATAAAAGTATATGGCGAGAGACTTTCTACCGCGGAAAAATACATGCTTCCGCGGGAAAAGATAATAATACTTACGCGGGAAAATTCGATTTGGATGAAATTTAGTATTGAGATAGTTGCAAATAAAAGTATATGGCGAGAGACTTTCTACCGCGGAAAAATACATGCTTCCTCAGGAAAAGATAATAATGCTTACGCGGGAAAATTTGATTTTGATGAAATTTAGTATAGATACATAGTTGCAAATAAAAGTATACGGCGAGCAGAAGTCGCGCGGGGGCAGCTAGTTATAAATGACAAACTATAATAAAATTGGTTCCGCCACAGAATATTATTAGTTAGTACGGCGCACGGAGAAAATTGTCATAGGTCCGTTCAGCACAACGTCTCGCCCCGCACTGAATTGAAGGGCCCGCGAAGGGGAAGATCGCGCATTGCGTGTGTCGTTTTACGTAAAAAATTCGTTAAAAATCGCTGGGATTTTTTTTCGAAAAAGTAAGCTCAGGAGATGATTGGTATTCTTTTATTCTATATGGTGATGAAAATTAAAAATCTTATGATTAATAGATTAGGATTAAAACGGTTCTTCCTGAAAAAGTAGACGGTATTTTACACTATTATTTCAGGTACTTAAAATAAAAAAAATGAAATTTCGGCCTCAGGAGATAATGCCTTATATGGCATAGATTATTGTGTAATTTTTTCAAAGCAATTCCGTTAAAGAACAAGGAAATAAATGGTTTCTGCTGAACCCAAATTTACCAAATTCACATATATCTAAGCCTTAAGACTTAATCCAGACAAAAAAAAACTCTGACATTAATCCGAATCGACACTACATTACATTATAGGGTCCTATCGACCCCAATAACGCACGCTCCATTTAATACTGAAGTAACGTTGGCCCGACCAATGGAAATAATTGTTCCGATGTTTGGTGAAAGCGTGAAATTATATCGGAGCTATTATTGAATTGAAATCGATGTAATATCAGTCATTTGATTGTATGAATGGTTTATGTTTCCACTGTGCCCTTAGGCGGTTGGTGGTTTATTTCTAAATGGACTATTTATACTAGTTGGATATTATATTCTGGTGAAAGCGGTTGGCTCGCGGTGGATGCAGGCGGCTTCCGATCGTAATAACTGTACTTTCAAAGGAGGCCTATGTCCAGCCGTAGACGTCCAACGGCTGAAATGATGATGATGTTTGGTGGCAGCTAAAGTACCACCTGGTTTCTTCACATCTATTCATACTAGAATACGGACTCAAATGTCGTTCTGTAATAGTTAATTGAAGTCAATCTTATATTATTATACTTTTTATCTAAAAGTTTATGTATGTTTTCCATATCTAACTAGACATAAATCATCTGTAAATAAAAACTGTTACGTAATACTTTCATATGACAAATTCCTACTCATAAAATATCAAGCATTCCGACTGATCTTCAAATTATTTGGTAAAACGATACTTATTTAGTCTAGACCAAACTAATTTCCCTTAAATAATCATAAAATGGGTCGGTAAAACAAACGCGTACAAAACAAAATAAAATATTCAAAAGTTCTAACCCATCGAATGCCCTGTAAACATTCTGTAACCCATCAAGGTTCGTTCAGGGATATTTGTATGCAAAAACCGCCCGTAGAGGTTCCTAAGCCCCAAATCCTTTCCCGTTCCGTCCAAAAACGCGATATATCCATGTATTACCATAATATTTGTGATGCCAATCGTCCTCGACAACTGAGGCATTACTAGACCCGTTATGTAGATTAAGTGTTTTCTGTATGACATGAATAAAGGTCACAGTGGATACTGGAGAAATGAAAGTGTTTAAAATAAAGTATCAGTTTTCTTCTTCTAGTTTTGTTGAAACATTTACTTTTATTAATGATCTTTTACTTACACACAAAAATAAATAAACCTTAAATCCACAACAGTTTTAAACCCTGTTGACAACAGTAGGGCATGAAGTATTGTACCCTCTGAGAAATATATGCTAAATATGTAGGTATAAAAGCTTTTTCATGTCGGTCTATCCGGTATCCAAACACCTCAAGAATTTTCATTCACCTGACTACAACCACAATAAGCGTTTCTCAACAACACCCAAAGCAAAATATCCATTTTCAATGACGTACACATACAAAACACACATATCCTATTCCTATCCATTTCAACAACAGTTGGAATCATACTTTTCAATTCTGTTATTCTTTTAACGGTACAACAGCATGGTATACTTTGTTTTGAACCAACAAGAACGTAAAGTGGTACTTCTGTTGCACTCTAGTATACAGGGTGGCCCATTCAAATCGGTCAGTATGGGAAAGTCTGAAACTGTAAGACATACGAAGATTTGTTCTTAGGAACCATGTCACCGAATTTGATAAAAAGAAAAACTGCATTCATACAATTCAAAAAAAAGTGTACCCAACTGGGGAATCGAACCCGGTTGTTTTGAAAAAATAAACTTACACTATTTCTATTCAGATATCGTTTGTGTAGGTCTTAAGCAGTAAATATCTCTAAGAAACATAATATCTAAAATGAATAAAATGCATTTTTTTCACATACTCTAATTTATCATAGTAGGTGTTCAAAGTGACCACCGTTACAATATTCAGCAAGTTCAGGCATGTAAAATTGTCTCTATGGTTGTTTGTACCTCTCTACTTGTTACATACACCGTGTTATGTATCATGTGGCATTGGCATTGCATTAAACGTTTAAGGAAGTTTTGTTATCTACAGTAATATTATTATCTATTAATCAAACACTAACAATCAATTGAAAAGCCCACTTAAAGTAAGTATGTAGATATTGTAGATAAAGAGACGTGTTAAACCTCATTTGAAAATGGAACGTGTTGGTGTGACTGGCCGAATAGCGATACAAAAAAAAAGAAAAAAAAACTTGAGTGTCAAATGTTTAGGCGGGAACTGAAAATTAAAATCAATGCTTCGGTAATTTGTAAAACGCATTTTCCCAACCACACAGCGAACGACACAAAAATACCGAAGCATTGATTTTAATTTTCAGTTCCCGCCTAAACATTTGACACGCAAGTTTTTTTTTTTTTGTATCGCTATTCGGCCAGTCACACCGACACGTTCCATTTTCAAATGAGGTTTAACACGTCTCTGTATCTACAATATCTACATACTTACTTTAAGTGGGCTTTTCAATTGATTGTTAGTGTTTGATTAATAGAAGTAAGCAGTTGCAATAATAGATAATAATATTACTGTAGATAACAAAACTTCCTTAAACGTTTAATGCAATGCCAATGCCACATGATACATAACACGGTGTATGTGTAGTAGAGAGGTACAAACAACCATAGAGACAATTTTACATGCCTGAACTTGCTGAATATTGTAACGGTGGTCACTTTGAACACCTACTATTATAAATTAAAGTATGTGAAAAAAATGCATTTTATTCATTTTAGACATTATGTTTCTTAGAGATATTTACTGCTTAAGACCTACACAAACGATATCTAAATAGAAATAGTGTAAGTTTATTTTTTCAAAACAACCGGTTTCGATTCCCCAGTTGGGTACACTTTTTTTTTAATTGTATGAATGCAGTTTTTCTTTTTATCAAAATCGGTGACATGGTTCCTAAGAACAAATCTTCGTATGTCTTACAGTTTCAGACTTTCCCATACTGACCGATTTGAATGGGCCACCCTGTATAGGTATAAGCTTTTACTCACTTTGTCGGGCTGAACAGATAGTCCACTTGTTCTATAAATGTAATGCTATATTGTTCAGCGACGTTTAAGCATCAGTCAAGAAGAGACGTTTTTGTCACAATTTTGTGCGCGCGGTCTCTTTTACACACGAGGCTCAAGACATAAGTGAATTGCAAATAATGCCAATAAACACTAAATCTAGTAAAAAAAATTAAGTCCGTAGAATGTCATGAACTTGCGAATGCCTGCGGTCACGTCCGGATGCAGCTGAGATAGATAATAAGATTGTTGTTAGCTTTTACTAAGTTATTATTATTTGACTTAATGGCCCAATTTCCAACGTTACTACGTACTGTAAGTACCTATTTTTTTTAATTAGTACGAGTACGTACACCCTCTTCGATTTCATTCCGATTTTTAAAATCCGTTTATCGTGCACAAACTGAATCTTGAATCGTGACGCAGCTGCAGGTACGTCGTGCGTCAAATCACGAACGATAATGGACAAAGCGAGCTTTGTGGACTGAGCCATCTGTTCACTACAGAGTCGCTTTGCTTTTACTCTCGTCCCATTTCATATAATAACATGTTCCCGTATCAGAACTTCATACTCCATACCCATGATATCGGTCGTTCTCGACCACTTCGAAGGCACCGTAATTAGGGTTGCCAAGATGGCACAATTTCCCCAATAATCGGGAAATTGTAGCGCTAGCAAAAATCTTAATAGCGGTCCATGACGTCATTTGCGAATATGCGATCGTAGTTTCGAAATTTGAAATTTAAATTTGCAGATTATGCCTCGCTTGTGCTTAGTTGGAGATATAATGAACTAAGAGATGATTCAATTTTGTTTCAGGTATGGGTGTTCGGAATGAAAGCAGCCCTACTGTAAATGGATTTGACTTGAGTCGAGATCACTTCCTTCATGTGGTAAATGGAAACGATAAACCTCTGTTACTCCAATACTTTCATATTTGTCGGTTGCGTGGTTGCTTTTATCTCTTTCCTTTTAGATTTTATGTTCTGTATTTTAAACTTTTAAGTTGAACGGGATATAGAAACAGATATTGGTAGCGTTTAACACAAACATTTAAAGTTATAAAGATTCGACCTTTGATGTTTGAATACAATTTAAGTTCTTATACGTATATTGTAGGTTACGATAACACTCTTTAATATTTGATGCCGAAATTGGGCTAAATATACACAAAATATACGAACCATGCTTCATACTTACGAGCGTGGTATGTAAATGTAAAACACGATACTGTTACCCGTAAATTTGAAGGAGGCTTATGTCCAACATGACAAGATTCGTATGATGATGATGTATGATATCCGGCCCGAAAACATGGCGGAACCTAATCAAATTAATGTCCCCTAAAATATTTATGTCCACTCAAAAAACGGACAAAAAATACAGAGCCTGGCAACACAGATCTACACTTTGCGTACATTTTTTACACAAACCAGGGCCCTTATTCGCTAAGTGATATGGAAGAAATAGCTTGTTTTCTAAAATTGGTTCTATGCTTGAAATCATGCATTAACACATTCAATGCCACACCGTGCCACAGATGTGTGTGTGTGCCACGTGTGTTTCATGGGCACAGAAAGTGTTAGTATAGCACATTCAATATCAAAGCTCGGGGCTGCAGCAACGCCATAACGTGCCATATATGTTTTTAAAAGTTATTAAAAGCACGTGTTTCAAAACACATAATAAACAATATGTTTGTAAGATATAAAATCAAAGTATTAGCGAATAAGAACCTAGTACGAGTGAGTGAGCGCGAAACTGTCTCCCTTTGATTGATGATCGTCTGTCTCTAGTTTGGACGCGGATGGCGTTATGCGAGAAAGAACAAGCTTTGTTTTACAACATAAATTCAACTCGTTTAATGAATAATCATCCTTATAATTTTAACATTAGGACAATAATTTATTTACCTAGGTACTTGTAAAAAGGCAGCAGCAACGGTTACCTACTATGCTTAGCCTTTTCTATTTTTTAAATATAGAATATGAATTATATAAAAAAATAAATGACACTCAAAATACATGCATTCATATTACAAGAACAGCTGTCCGATTTAGAGTTGCAAATAGGGAAATAAAGCGGGTGAAGCCGCGGGCAGCTCAGCTAGTAATAATAATACCAATTGCCTGTAAAACTGGTGTTTATAGTAAATCCATTAAGACCTACATAATATATTACATAGTATATTATATTAAGTATATCAGAAATCTAGCACCCGTAACACAAGCTTCGAGCTTACCACGGGGCTAGATGTCGCTGTGTAATTTGTCCAGCAATATTTATTTATTTTATATTGGATTGTAAGAGACTAGTGCCCAAATGTGGTGGGACGTAATGTCTTGTTATGATCATAATTGTTAATTTATTATTTCATTAATAATCCAGTCAAGCTTCGATTTGTATTAATCATGAAAATGTAAATTAATGCAGTGCGTGACTGCATTAAAATAAGGGTGGCAAGATATTTATTAAATTAAAATCATTAAAATATTAACTTAATTGAAAATGAGTCATAAAGAGGCTTTGTTTAATTAATGATGACACGGAAAATTTATGTAGTAAGTAACAATATCATTCAATAAAATTAACGCTGTAAAGCACAGAAGAGATAAGTAAGAGATAAGTCGAATTTCAGTATGAACAAGGAAGTCGTCAACACTCATTCAACCTGACAATCGTAAAAAGACACTATAATAGACAATAATTCTAGGTCGATGGTAGGATGCGAAGGCCTCGACGCTGAGGGTGGCGGGTTCG
The DNA here is from genome assembly GCA_963691955.1 of Chloroclystis v-ata. Taxonomy (NCBI): domain Eukaryota; kingdom Metazoa; phylum Arthropoda; class Insecta; order Lepidoptera; family Geometridae; genus Chloroclystis; species Chloroclystis v-ata. The sequence goes on along the minus strand of OY829904.1, from coordinate 12,353,220 downwards.
ATTCTCGTCTCGGAACAAAAAAATTTACAATCTTCACATATTGTTCCTGGTATCTTGGGTGTTCTTAATTGTAATATAGTAAAAATATATATCCTTGTGTATTTTATTCTAGTAATTGTATCAGATTATCTAGTACCCGTAAACCAAGCTTCGAGCTCACTTCGGCTAGATATTGCTGTTTAAATTGTCCAGCAATATTTATTTATTGTTATAACTACTTCTCACGTATTTGTCAAATCTTAATAACACTATTAGCGCTCTTGACGCACGGGCGTGTTAACAGCCCGCTGCACGCTGTGTCGACCAAAGTGTATGAGCATTGAATGTGTTAAAAACTGCAATCAACTGAAAGTGATAATTGAATTTTTTTCGCATTAGCAAGCGATCCATTAGGGAGTATCAATTAGGCGTTACAACACTCCACACCAATATAGCTGAGTGCATAATTTACTGCACTTCGCGGCACTTATGACGTGATGTACAAGTACCTACATATATCACTGTTGGTTTAGAGACAGATTATATTTTAATGTAATTGAAAAGCATTACTATAGTGACAGTGTTTCAATCACCACATAGTATTAAAACAAAGTCGATGTAACTGTCTGTAGGTATGTTCTCTATGCTTCAATTTTTCGTTACGGGGCAGTGGTCCAACTGCTCTGTCCAACTAGTTGGACCATGGGCCCTAGCAAAGGCCCGTGGTCCAACTATCTTTGCAGTTGGACTACGGGCCCTAGGAAAGGCCCGTGGTCCAACTTAAACTATTTCAAATAATACAACTGCAATGATTGTAACCTTTTTATTTTTATTTATTAATTTTAACTTAACATCACTAAAAGAATAAAAAAGTATTTTTTAATCTATAACAAAAAGTAAATTTATGGTACATCCCTATTCTTAAAACTATTGTTGTTACTATAAAACAAAGAAATCCGACTTAACCTTTATTAAATGATAACGGAAGAAAAAAAAAATCAATTAAATTTGGGGGTCCCCCATACTTCGAACCGAAACTTAAAAATAAAATTTCATATTAACAATTGCTGCGGAAGCCTACATGGGCGAGTCCAACTCGCTCTTGGCCTCTTTTTAATTAAATTATTGGTTTTACAACGTTCTTTGTTCGCCCGCGCGGTTATCACTGAATCTATAATCGTTCCGTTTTTGCCATTTGACTACGGAACCCTTAAAAAGTCTTCCCTATTATTACGAGTGTGTTAGTTGTTTGCTTAGTAAGTTAGATTAAAGTGACAACACATTAATCTATACTTCACGCCATTCTAGCTCTTATGTGAAGTAGTGTACGAACGAAAGTTGTTTTTACATATAAGTCATCAATCATGACAAAGTGTCCATGAGTAAACTATTTTGGGTGTTGGTAATTAATGGGAGTCTGGACAAATTTGCTTTCTGTTAGTGATGTCTTGTCGAAGTGCTTTGTTTTATAGCACTAGTGTCCCGCCCTCGCTTCGATTCTGTTGAAGCTTGGGTTTTATCAAAATCGTTGCTAATTTAAAGATTTTTCCATAGAAACTTGCAACTCCTACTTCTCCTCTTAGGAATACGGAAAACCCCTTCTTAGTGGACCTATACCTCCATAAACTAATACTTGAAGTCAAAGTATCTCTCAACTAAGACAACAATAATATCCGACTTTAAAACATAAAATTTACATTTGCAATTAACATCATATTATTATCTTAGCTGTCTTTGCACCAAGATACTTTCCTGTATTGTATTAATTAAATTCTTTTGTTAAAATCTTTTAAGTAGGCAAGTGTATTGTTCTGTATTAAACGAAGCTATTAAGCTCTTATGAGAAGCTTTTTCCCCCTTATTAACATGAGAATAACATTTACACGTTAATTTCATATAAAAATAAACGGGCATTGTTCAAGTAACGAGAACCCTTTTTAATAAGGTATGTAAAATTATGTATGTATTTTCATACCGCAGTTAAAATGGCACAATATTGCACACTGGACAAATCTAGTACATAGATAAGTTAATATTTTTTATATAAGTATCTACATTATTACATTAAGAAGTCATCTAAAACACCGATATTCTAAGATCCGAGCCGTGTTGGCTAAGTGCTAGCACACTCGACTATCATTCTGGAGTTCGTGGGTTCAAACTTCAAACCCCGCCAGAAAATCCAGAGGATTTTTCTCTGGAAAATTATGTGCGCTTAAAAACACGTGCTATAACGGTGAAGCCTTAATTCACCTAGGCGCGCTTATCCGTTCAATTAAGGCATTATGTCTCTCATTAAGAGAAGTCCCTGTGTCCCAGCAGTGGGAACGTAACATGATGAATTGAATTGAAATTGGGAATTGAATCCGCAACCGACAGCTTTTAATCTAACTCTACCATCACCTGTTTTCGAAAATATCTGTACAAAATAATACTTATTTTAATTACTATATGTTTCTCATAACCCTAGCGCATTCATAAAGATTTAATATCCCGGAGTAATAAAGATACTTGGACTTTTTCTGTTGAAATGTCGTGTACAGCCATATAACAGTAGTTGTTTTACTGTAGTTTTTTGTTCGCAACCAGTTGATAAATTGCATACAAGCGGAAAATTAAATATTTCCAAGTTAACAAAAACTATGTTAGCGGGTAACATTGTTTTTGTATATGCTGTGAAAGATTTGAGAGTTTAGAGAACTGACTGGTTTATGTCGTTTATTTGTTTCTGAAGATTACTTTTAGTAATTACCCCGCTTTGCTTTGGCTTTCGTTAAAATTGTTTGGTTGGAATATACCTCTTTGCGGCAAATAACATTTTTAATCAACCTAAGCGTTTCTAAATTTTAAAAGTTCATACTAATAGACACATTTTAGAATAAAACTTGTATTCTAAAATGAAATATTCCACCAAAAGAGTAGTTCAACATAAAATCTATAGTATCTCCATTTTTTCAAAAGATATTAATTTTGATATCAGGCATAAATTGAGCCAGGAACCTACTACATTTTTCTCATCCGTTACGTCGAAATGAGGTTTGAGATGGTAATAATTTAGGTGGGTTGAATTTTTCACTGGAGCGTAAGTGAACTTAGTATCTTGTAAGACAAGAATTTCACTTTCTGTATTCAAAAAGCGTCAGGTCTTTTTTCGCTGAAATGCTATCGTGAACGTTTCATAACGAAATCTTTTATATAACTTATACGATTTTTTATGTCTTGGATTCTGATTATGATTTGGAGTCAATATGAAATTCCTCTTCGACTACAATTGACTAAGATGTCTCCAAAATTACCAACGTACCTGGTTGTTAATTTTGGAGACATAAAGATATTACTTTTTGTTAATTTAGTTATGTTAGTACTTTCTTATCTAATTAACTTACCATACCAACATAGTAGGTAACCCTAATGTATAAATCTCTACTACATTGTCTAATTAATTTGCTACGATAACGTTACTCAAATCCTTAATATCACTTTCCAATTGAGAACAGTTTATCTTAGGAAAACAACGTTTAAACAAGCTTCGTTTAAACATTTACAAAGGGAATGTTTATTTAAACGTAAAAGCTCTAACAAGGCAAATCGACTTTAAAATACTACAAGTATCGAATTGCGGAAAAAATAAACAATGGGGTGGTTCTTTCGCTATCTTCTTAATTTTCAATTTCGCTGAGATCTCTTCAACGTGATATTGCCTTGCCTTTATTAAATTCTCCCTCTATAGTACTTATTTTTCGCGACAAAATTGAAAACACCTTCGTAGGTTAGGTGTTCGTGGGGTTTTGTGTGCTTTATAGGATCAGGCCCTTAGTTAAGTTTGCAAACGGGCCACTTTGTCGTCGGTACTTTAAAGATGGCAATATTTATTTATTCAGGGCTACTAACATAGGTTACATCAAAACATGTCTTAAAACGAATTAACAATATTTTGGACCTCAATACTACCTTTATAGGCATAGTTGAAAAGCAAGTTAAAGTCGGGTTGGCTAAGAGGTGCACTCGACTTTCATTTCAAAGGTCGTAGGTTCAAACTGTATTGTGCGACTGTAGATTAAAAAGCGTGTGCTTTAAAAACATGCTTTAACGGTGAAGGAATCATGAGTGCCGGATTACGGCATGTTCCGAGAACTTTGAAGTGTTTGAAGGATATTTGTCATTCACCAATCTGCTTGGACAGCTAGCGTGGTGAAAACAGTTTATACTGAATTATTTGTATATAAATACAATAATTATATAAATAAATCAAGTAAATAATAGCCAAAGCCAACTTTAACTGTGAAGTGTCCCGTCCACCCAGCCGGCCGTAAACCCTTTACGACTAAATAAAACACACCTTTTCAAAGGTTCTAGGCGGCATAAATCATTCAATCCGTGGACTTACCTTTTTCCTTTAATTAAATACATTTTTCGTTTGGAAATTCCTTTGTAGTTCATTATTATTGTATTATCCGTCTTCTCTAATATTGGTGTAGGGTGTCCAGATTATTGTTTTATTGGAATATCCGTGTCTAATAATGCGTCTTAATATTGACTAGGCAATCCGTCGACTGTTTCGCATTATCCAATAAATAATGGTTTATAATAATAATAGCCTCAATAAATGAGCTATCCAACACTGAAATAATTTTTCAAATCGAATTAGCGGACTTTGAGATTAGCTCGTTCATTCAAACAAACAAACTTTTTACTGTATAATATCAGAAAATACATATATGACGTTAACGTTCAATATGACTTCAAATTTTATTATGGCTTAGATTCCTTTTTTATAGTCCCCAGATTAAAACAACAGTGACAGAATCACTATTAATTCTTAATCCAAGTCTCATCCCCAATGACGTATATCAACTTAGTGTTCATTAGTTTCTATTTAGTGCTAAGCCTATCTAGGTCTAAGATCGTCTTCTGTCGCGGGCAAAACAATTAGAAACACAACCAGTACAGCCAGCAGAACAATTACATTAAACATTCCGAATTGGAAAACAATTAACAAGATAACAAAGTTTACTAAAGATTTCAAACTTCTCGATTAAAATTTCAACAATGTCGTAAACAATCCTTTGTGTGTTAAACAAAAATATTACAATGTAATAGCGACATCAATTTGTATTCTGATAAAGGAATTGAACTGATTTGAAAATGGGCAGGCCATAATAGCGAAAAGAAGGTTAATAGTTTTCAATGGAGGAGAGAGAAATCTCTGTATAGTATCTACTTATTATATTTTGTGGGAAAAAATCTATTTTTCTTCTTTAACAAAACTTTAAACATTACAACTTTTTTAATATTTAAAAGGAAGAAATCTACCATATTTAAATGTTAGATTATTAACACCGTAACTTAGAAGCAAGGGAAAAAAGGTCCTTATAATCCTTCGTTTCCATTTCATAACACAGCTCTGACATCTCAAAATGAAAGAAGAAATTCTTCGAAAGTAATATTTTAAAATTATTTCGAAACTTTGCTGGGAAGATAGACATTTGAAATTTTATCGTTTCACCCCTTCAAAGTGTTATGATTTCTTGGATAATGCAAGAAATACTTTGTGTTGATTGGTTTTATTTAGTTAAATTTAGTGTCGAATTTTGTAATGTTTATTTAAGTAGTGTTTACGAGATTTTTTATCTTCCTTCGGATGTGAACCGACCTTTAATCGAGCTAATCCATACTATTTCTTCTACGTATCTTTCTTTCTGACTCGTCCCCGTAGAGATAACCAGCCCAAACCTATTTGAGCGAGCTAAATATTATTTAGAATCATAGTGACACTTCTCAGAATGAACTAAATCATTTAACATTCGAGTTGAACGTTCAACTGTAGATTACGTATTGAAACTAATTGGTAATGCGTTCAGTCAATGGATCCTAACTATAATCATGAATAACGAGCTTCTTGTTTGAACAGTCGTACACTCGTTGAACAGATGTACAGTCGGCTGCACAAGTGTATAACATAAGCACCCTGATTTACGCTCCTACTGCAGGAACACAGAAACTTATCTCTTGAAGAGAGAGATTAGGTTCAAGGCCTTGGCGAGTGTGGTAAGGTAACTCACCACATAAGTGTGGGTTGGTAAATATCATATGTCTTTCAATCTCTACAAAGTTCTCAGAACATACCGGTTTCATTGAGATGATTTCGTTAAGCTTCTTTAGCTATGACAGGATAGAGAATTGTGACTGACGCTGACTGTACCATCTATACGTGATCTGCTTTTAATTTATCTTAATGATCTTCCCGGCGCCTCCATACGATATATATGTCCTTGTTCTTAATAATGTGAGAAAATATGAAAAAATGGAAGAAAAGATAGGTAATAAAATTATGTCAATACCGGTGCACAGTTTGACTAAGGAATACAATTTTTTCTCCAAATCAAGTTTTGATCTTAAATACTTAGATAAATACCTATTTAAAGAATAAGAATTTAGCACTGTATAATTTGTAAATCAATTTTATATTATAATATAGAAACATACCGCAATAAAATAGTTTGATCATGCAACCTCTTTTACAATATTGAGTAGTAAATATTCCCTGTCATAAATATACTATTTACATAACTCTCTTATCTCGGGTTATTGATTCCTTATCAGAGGTATTTGACCTGTGTGTTTGCTGTCAGGGTTCGATGTAACTTATTTGAGGTTAAGCAAATATCTATCTGATAACGTATGGAATAAGTCTCGTTTTCGCTTATCAATATTATAGACCGACACCGAGTCAGAAAATATAAATACTACAGAAAGTTATTCGTGTTTCGTACTTATCTTATTGATAGCAAAAACAAGTGGATTAAAGATTATCTACCGAGTTTTTATTTTTGATCGCTCTCCCGTCGGCCCATTAGCTCAGTTGGTTAGAGCGTCGTGCTAATAACGCGAAGGTCGCGGGTTCGATCCCCTCATGGGCCACTTTCTTTTTGCATGTGTTTTTTTACTGAATCATCCATTCATTATAATAATCTGTGCCATAGATAGTTTTCTGATTTAATTCGGTTTTTATTAGTTTTATTAATTTATTTGTTTAAATTCAATTAAATTCTTCCCTTTATTTCTTACAAGTGAGCTTTAGCACACGTGCCCACGGTTTTAAAGCTTTTAGCAAGCCTTAAAGAAAATGGTTATCGCCTATAGGCGTTTCAGATGTTCCTTTGAACGTCAAAATGGCGGCAATCCGGAGAAATCGTAAAAGTTGTAGACTCTTTGACGGAGATAAAGACAAAGTGGGGATAGAACTTTTGCAATAAACATACAAGTGCAGGCACGAATATTGTTCCTTACAATTCTGACTTTAATATTGAACTGTGGAACTGAACGGAACACCATATTATCTGGTTATTTCATGTGTCATCTATACAAAAAATAAATCTGTAAGAGGCTAGATTCTCGCTTCAGTTATGATAAGACGTGGCCCCATACAAATGTAGACGGACGGAATCGTGGGCGCAGTTAGAGTTTAAACACAATACAACTGGTATATTCACCACGGTTACCAAGCTTCCCGAAGAAGATACACAGAATCGTGGAAACGTGTTGACGCGTACCATTACACGTGTATGTTTATATCACAACAGTATTTATATTTCGTAGACGGACACCTTCGATCGACTACAGATTATAAGCTAAGAAGCAATTGAAAAAGTGAACTCGTTGATGTAAATTAATTGGAAGCCAAAACTTGAATTAAACTTCCCAAACAAATCCTCTAAGTCTTAAGGACTCGATAACAAATCAGGATTAAATTCAAAATTGCAAAAACAACTTGATCCGATGAAAATGTCCGTCAAAATCAACTCCACTGTCTCGTTTGCATAATTCCAATTAATAATAACGATTATGAAGTTTACAGGCCCCGGTTTGGTTGCCGGGTTACGAGTTGAATACGGATAAGTCCAGAAACGAGTGGAATTCATTAAGGAAGGCCTATGTCCAGCAGTGGACGTCCGACGGCTGATGTGATGATGAATAAGTCCGTTTTACATAAGCACTCCTATAAGGTTCCCACTGCTGGCACACGGGGATTTCTCTTTGGTTAAGTGCGGGTTGGTGAATGTCACTTGTCCTTTTCAAAATCATCAGAGTTAATCAGGCTTGCTCACAATGTTTTTAAGACCCAACTAAATATTATGTCAATATGCAGTAAGCGTTCGTTTGCATTGTGCGAAAGTGAAATGTTTTTTTAAAGATTCGAAACTAATTTCACATACCTACCTAAATTATTAAATGAAGTTAAAAATTAAATAAAATTCATTTGTTTCGGCTAACTTTCATTCATTTAAAACATAAACATGTTAAGTTAACTGTCTATAAAAAAAAAACAAAAGACACCTTGTGGTGTCTTTTGTTTTTTTTGACTCAGTCAGTTGACTCGTACTTATTATAATGACAACATTATAATAAGTACGAGTATAATATATCTCACGCACTACAGTCAACATCATATCAGTTATTTAATGGGCAAATATTTTAATTACCCCCGAATTTCACAAATTCATAATAATTATAGCCATTTCCAGTACAAGTATTCGATATTTAAACATGTTTCCCTTTATAATTTCAGGCTTAAAAGCAAAAATAAACTTATCATGGTAATTTCAGAGGATGTCAAATTCAAAAGCAGACTGAAACTGTCTGAATATTTAATACAATTATTGCGATTGATACCTACCGAAACAAATTAAGTTTCAGCCTTTTAACTCAAACTCATATTTCCATATACACATAGAAACATAATATAAACAGACAGAACACTATTATTATATTTCATCCTAGATATAGATATACATACATATAATACAGAGTTACAACCGATTTATTTTCAGTAAAATCTCAACTCTACTACTCAATTGATCTATGAAAAAATGTTAGTTCCGTATTTGATAGAACGTTATATTATATATATCATTGTTGTGAAAAGAAGCGAAATAGCGGAAAAAACAAATCATTCACGTAGTAAGTATCGTAGAAATCTTACGGGCGTATTGATTCAAGTAGAATACGCGATACGCAGCTTTGATCATAAAGTTCGGTGTAGTTAGCGTTGCCATGGCAACGGCGATGTGAGTCTAATGATATCGTGTTTTGTCTCACATAATACTTTACTGGGTCAAGAAGCCAGATGTGCTAATGACATGAGTAAATTTTAATGAAATATTGTTATTTTCCGTAATATTTTAACCCTATCGCATCTAATTAAAAAAATCTATCTATGTATTTAAATCAGAAATCTAGCACCCGTAACACAAGCTTCGAGCTTACTGGAGGTTGCTGTGTGAATTGTCCGGAAATATTTATTTATTAATAACTAGCTTTCCGCCCGCGGCTTCGCCCGCATTATGTTAGATTTTCCCGTGGTAAAAAGTGCGCGGCAGCTTAGAACCGGGAGAAGGACATAGGGTATGTCCTTCTCCCGGTTCTAAGCTGCCGCCCCACCAAGTTTCAGCCAAATCCGTTCAGCCGTTCTCGAGTTATAAGTGAAGGCACTAACACGACTTTCTTTTATATATATAGATTTGCCGTGTGCGATAAAAATATAAATGGGGGAATCGGTAATCTAATCACACTTACCACGGCTAGGTGCATGATTTATCACAGGACATGGAACCTTGCTATCTTTTGTGCTATATAACATATACAACAAATAAAGTTTAGTTTAAATCAGAAAAGCAATACTCAGGTTTATTCTTAATAGGACAGTTGGCAAACGTAAACAACAGACCCAAAAAGAGGCAGGTGGCTTTGCCATTATGCTTGAAAACCTGACCGGGTCGGCAGGTGGTAGCACCAATACGCTTAGAATTAAGGCATTTTAGACCCAATCGCGAAGGAATACGACTGGTATTAATAAGTATATAATGGAGGCTTTGATAGGCTATCCGATGGCAGATGGTATAACTTGGCATTGAATATTTTCGTGAGATTATTTGAGACTCGGATTTTAAAGTTTGTGTAATCTTTGTAATTCCGTGGCCGTTTGTGCAGCATGAAGGCGTGTTGGCTAAGTGGGACCACTCTTGACTTTTATTCCAGAGGTCGTGGGTTATGTGTGCTTTAAAAACACGTGCTCTAACGGTGGCATGTTCTGAAAGGTTTGAAGGACATGGACAAGGACTGTATACACCTTGCTGAGGTACATTAACTAAGGTTTTACAAGAACATCTTACTGAAAACATCCACTTTTACAATATGTCCATTACGATTAGTTGCTGAAACATTTTTTAATATCCAGTTCTGTAGTTTCGGTTTAAAGATCTTTATTCTCATAAGAAACAAGTTCACTTAAATGAGAATTAACAAACTTTCTTAGTTTCGCACCTATTTTTTACAAATACATCTTTATAATATTAGTAAGAGTAAACCTTAGGTGCCAAGATATCTCCGCCATTTTGCATATTTTTGCCTCAAAAACCATTTAAATTCATCCCAATAGCAAGGTGCAAACAGGGCCCAATTTGCACACAACAGATTCGAGCAGATGTTTTTCTGAACTGCTCAATGAGCCTTGAAGAAGCGACGGAATGGGGTAAGCGAGGCAATACGAGTTTTTAACGTTCTTTTGTCATCTTTGTTTGGGTGTTTTTATGGAACTCGTACTTACAACTTCGGTGAAGTTCCTCGCAATTTGGTTTGTGCGATTCTTTTGTATAGTTTGTGGTTCATTTTTTCTCATTTAGAATTTAAGTTTGATATACCGTCTATCTATCTGTAAAGATTTGATGGTGTACATATCTGTAAAGAGTGAACAAATTTTTGGAATACGTACATTATTTTACTTCCAACTTTTTTTATCATATTAAAAATTAGAATTACTAAGTTACCTGTGTTTTAGATACCTGTGTCTGTGAAAGAATCGAGTGCTTGATATCTGAGATACTTAATAGAATACACATTTTTTTTGTTATACATATAGAACACCCAGACACACAAATTGATTAAATTCCATGAGTTAAGGCTTATTACACGGATAATTTCAAGCACATCCCAGTAATGAGACGAATTTCAATATTGGGACAGAATTCGGCAAATTTGCACCTGAACTGAATTGAACCTATCTGCATGAATAAGGTTTATTTTCAGTCGCATATTTTTATAACCGACAAGAGATGCCCACTGAATTGGCAGGACATCGAATTGGTTGCTATGGGCTGTAGGTGTTTATTTTAATGTCGGTAGGTAGATGTAAACTTATTTTGAATGTTACTTAGTATAGGTACTTACTTATAGAAAGATGCAATTGTTAATTAAGTACCTAGTCTATCTTATTGATAGGTACTTATAGAAAGATGCAATTGTTTATTAAGGAGTCTATCTTATTGCCAATCCGATGTCGTGTAACAAATCTCAAAAGTTAATCGGTATCTTTATGTGTTATCTAACTATCTATGTGTATCTCTGTGTATTTCCTTATTCACAAACCCTTTTCCGTTTCGTAGAAGTATCCGGCTGATGTTTAAGGATAAATAAATAAATATTTTTTATATTCTATTATAAATCTAGAACTCAAGCTTCGAGCTAAGCACTGGGCAAGATATTACTTGATAAATTGTCCAGCAATATTTATTTATTATTCTCAAACTTTACAGAACGCCAGCTTATGATAAAATAAATTCTCAACCGCATTTATTTATTTTACGCACTGATTAAACTTTTGTTCATCACAGGCTGAGCTATGGTGATAAGGCTTTCATATTTGCTCCCTTTTCGGTTTCAAAGACCGTCTCAAATTTCATTCTTATACGGAAATCCAATACATTCCGTATTGAATCTCACATCAAACATAGCTGTGGCATAAAGTTAAGCGAATTGAAATGAGGTCGCAACACAATCACAAAGCCAATAAAACTTGTAGCTTATCATCATCATTGCAGATCGCTAGCTGAGAATCATTAAATTCCATTTTTAATGTTGTTCTAAAAGCAATCTTTAAAATAAGCCTCATTTATTATTTCGTTGTTGACACTCTAGATAAAGAGAAAGATTGTTTATTAAAAACCAGTCTATAACATATTGTCCAAATGATTTTTATTTAAATTCTATGATGTCGCAAAATAGAGCGACAGATCCTTATATTGTATAATTCAATAAAAAAATATATATATATAATAGTCCATTGATCTGTTTTATTGATATTTATCATTCATCAATGTTTCGATGTGGGCTACGCTAAGTCCTTATAGCAATTAATCTAGAGAGTATTCTACTCAATTTCACTAAAACGATTAATTATTAATCAATCAGGAGCTCTATTCTTATAATCGCCAAAGCGACAATCGGCGGTCAACCGACGAGTATTTTATAGTTTTATTAAGGGAGTAAAGTGCTTTCTCATTTGAAACTTTTAAAGACAATAAAAAACTAAGGCCCTGTTTCACCGGTTACAAATACAGTACCAGATCTCTGTAACGTATCTGCTAGATAAACTACAAATTTTGATTGTGATATCTATCAGGTAACTATCTAAAGTAGTAATTTGCCTATAGAAGAAAAATAAATCAGTTAAAACTCTAATCTTATAAGACCTAAAAAAGATAATATTAGTTCCATATGTTAATAATTCCTTACAAAACATTCTCCCATTAAAAACTGCCAATTCTGTTACTTTAAACTACTTGGTTTGCACCCAAATAAGAACTCCACTAAAATCGCCCCATAAACTTTCCATTAGGTCAAGAACTTGCGGTTAAATTTGCAGCACAGTCACGGTGACTTCAATATCCTCTTGGGACCAAACTCAACACAATTCCTATTTCCAGTCCCTACTCACCACGCACGGAAACCACACACGATTGTACACCTTATATGAGTCCAATACGAGCTGGATTCCACTGACACGTTTTCTTCAAGTGACTGACTAACTGATGCATCGTGGCTACTGGAAAAATACTTTGTCCTTGTAAAGCTTACAGCTTTAAAGCGATGCCATAAATATAAAGCTACTTCAAAATATGACACGAAGAAATGGTACGTTTTTGTCTTCAGATACTTCTGTGTTTGCGGATACTGATATTTCATTATTTTTCTGATATAACTAATTAACTATGTATTCAATATTGACTATTTACCTACCTAAGTTTGTATAGGAATGGAATTTACCTCAGCATTAATTCGATTACATTATTTCTCACGCCACATAAAAAATCATAACACATTGCATGTATAACGAACATGCTAAAATAATCACATAATAAAAAGTTACAAAATGTAGGCACTCCTAAGTAATACAGGCGCACCTCTAGAATTTTTTTTTATTTATTTATTTCTAGCTTTCCGCCCAGTGGCTGCGCGCGTTATGTGTGTAAAATGTAAAATAAACTGATTTTCTTTCTTTCTTTTTTCTTTCTTTCCCATTTACAATACACGTTACCTATTAGTTTTGATAAGATTTTTACATTACCATTAACATTGTACACTAATGGTATAGTGAAATTAATACCTTACCTTAATTAAATCTTTTGTATATACTCGTATTTCTATATTTTCCACGTAGCACATAACTCACATAACAGTCAGTGTTTGCGTTTAGCGTACCGCATTGATATGGGTTCCATGAATACTAGGTGGAACTAGATTACTTTCCCAGTTAAACTAAAAGCACCAGTTATTGAGTTATAAAATATATATGTTTATAGAAAATTAATTAACTAGGAACTTTTACTATAAAAACTGTCGTGGTTTGATAAATTCATATTGCAATAAACGGGCAATACACGAACCTTATTTACGTAGACTATTGATCAACCGATTTCATCCCATAACGTGGGACATCTTCAGGATCAAGTACACGTGCGCGTGATCCGTGAGCGGGCGTGATCCGTGTCCTTGCAGTGTACTTGATCCTGAAGATGTCCCACGTTATGGGATGAAATCGGTTGATCAATAGTCTACGTAAATAAGGTTCGTGTATTGCCCGTTTATTGCAATATGAATTAACTAGGAACTATTCTCAGGCGGCAGACCAGACGTAAATGGAACCATTTACGTTTATCTCATATTACCTCTGATCCTTACCTAATAAAAACTCCTTTGTTGCAGGTATGCATGCGTCATGATGATGCAGCTTGGTGGAATGTGACCGGTCGCCGTATCCCTCACATGCCTTATATATACGAGTATGAGGTAAGGTGACTCACTAGGTAAGGCAACTGGATTAAATTCTTCCAAGGTTTTAATTCAGAATGGTGTAGAATTCCAAGGACCTAAGGTTTATTCCTTTATTATATAGCTAAAAGATTGGGAATGCGTACTTGTGAGTCTGATGATGAGGGAGATATATACCTACTAAACCAAATTTGAATATTCAATTTGGTTTAGTATATAATTTTTTGTGTAGGTACAAAGATCTTAATATTATAGGGAGAACATCAGTTTGTCCATTTATTATGGACGTACAATTATTTTCCTTATATAATTATAGCCCATGGACTTCCTCGATAAACTACTACTCTCAAACACTTAAATAACTTTTCAAATCGGACCAGAAGCGGTTCCTGAGATAAGCGCATTTAAACAAACAAACAAAAACCTCTTACGCTTTATAATATTAGTAGAAATATCTTAGAACATAATTCCGAAGAAGTAGGTAAATTAAAGAAGAAGTAGCTCGTTTATGTTAAATAGTTGCATATTAAAATAAGACATAATAGTGGATACACTGAGTCCAATCAGAGCTGAGTTTCCTTCCTACAAAGTATGCTCTCATTGCTCCTATTTCCTACTTTAATCTAATATCTCCTGCATTCTATTAACTTCAGCAATTTCCGTACAATGTAGAAACTTGAGTTTTCAATAATAAGGTTGGCTGATACTATTAATTTCCTCTTAAACGGAGAATATAAATTGCGACTGTTTTTCTATTTTACGTTTCTTGGTGTTGTTTTTTTCCGGTTTGCTGTTATTGTAACCTTGCATTTCTCTCACGGCTTTGCCCGCGTTATTGAAGATTGTATAAACTTAACAGAAAACGGACTGTACCAATTTACTGCAATTTACCGCCCTGCCTATCTCTACCTTCTGCCTGGTTCTATTCGAAAGACCCATACAGTCGTTATACAGCATCATAATCAAATTTTAATGATAAAGCCTATCTTACTAAGGGCTTTGAGTCCTGAGCTACCTCGCTTTCAAAGCACATCTCAATGTGCATCTAGTGATCGTATACCATAATCTTTGAGCTTCAATGCAAGGTATCGGGGTATGTGCCCATTGTGGGGTAATCTTGTGCAGGAAGCTAACAGCTGAGAACAATCGTTTTCATGGAAACCATGGTTCCATTTGTGCTGTTCTGGCTGTCTAATCTGTGGTGGAAACTGGAATCAATTTATACATCTCAATAGCCGTATATATCGGACCTATTAGAACTTATCTCAGTTTTGTGTAAGTTTGTGTGGTAGTTCGTCCACACACACTCAGAACTTTAATTTTACCAAAGACTGGACAGTTGATCACAATAGATACTTACAAAAGGCGAATTATACTATTAACTAGCTGTGCCTTCTACTCCGTCCGCGTTAAATTATTTTAGTACAGGGGCCACGTTTTATCATAACATGTCCCTGACGTCTATATGTTATTTTATCAAACTTTATCAATGTTATGGATGAACATACACCTACATAAATACAGAAAAAAATCTAAAAATCTTCAAAAGTATTTATTGAGCCTATTAACACGATATCTCTTAAAACAAACTTAAATTCGCCATGACCGACCCTTACAGATTTATTATGTATATAGATTAAATCTCAACTGACTACGATAATTGACTCGCTAAAACAACTCTACCGAAACTGTTTATTTTCCCAACATTTGCCTCAATTCGAATAAAGGTTGAAACAAACGTTGTTTACACGGATTAATCATTCACCTTTTCTGAATAAACGGAACTTCAACGAAGTTACATGGCTTATGAAATCTAAGAAAACTGTTTTGCCTAACTTTGCTTAATGTTAGGTAAATAAAGATTTGAAGTTTGGATTTACATGGATCTTTCGAGAAGGCTTTGTGGGCGAGATTTAAGGTCCTCAAATTATGATTTTAATTCCTTTGATGTCAGAGGATATTTAGAATAGAATAGAAAAAAACATTTATTTCAAAACACAAACAACACAATAAAAAGAAAACAAAATACAATTATAGGCCTAATTATTTACACGTTTTTAGGTACCATACTAATGACATACAACACTTAAAATTGATTCTATTGGGGAGATTTGTTTTTTTTCAATGGTGTTATTTTGTTTACTTATTTGAGCACGGGTTGTTATGATGATGAAGCAATACGTAAAATAGCCTTGTTATTTTTCATTTACGCGTACCATAGCCAAGTTTTTAAGAATATTTACTAGTGAAGCGAGTGTTGTATTTTTTACTTATTCTAGGAGTCATTAAGAACAGCATACGTAAGAAAACTAAATCCGAAACTTATCTCATGAAATCTTATCCGTGGAAGCAGAATCATATAAGTTTTTTTCATTTTAAGAAATATTTCCGAGGCACATGCTAATAACCTAAGAGCCCGTGATGGCCAGACCTTCCTTTAATTCTGAAGCGTGAAAATTATTTTATGTGTATGTCTAACATAGGTAAGAATAACCCCCAAACATGAAACCTGGATCGTGGTTCCTTTGGGAGATAACAGGTAAAAGGTTGGTATCTCCCAAAGTAACCGCGATCCAGGTTTCATGTTTGGGGGTTATTCTTACCTATGTTAGACATACACATGAAATAATTTTCACGCTTGTGAATTAAAGGAAGGTCTGGCCATCACAGGCTCTTGGTCCATAAGTCTAAGAAAATAACCTGCCAAACGCCAGCAACACACACCGTTCCTTGCAACTTTATCAACATAACCTCTAAATTCTTCATAAACCTGTCATAAAAGCGTCATGGAAAACATAATTTGGACCATGTTTTCACACTTGTTTTTCACATCCTAAGCCTTAAAGGTTGTAGCCGACTTATATAAAATAAACGTGATCCGTAAAGTATCCTGTTTTTATTGATTATATTGAAAGGACTATATACGATACGTGAGATTTTAATTATTAATTTACTTGTAAGTTTATTTTGACGTGTCCATTTAAATTGTTTGATTTTGCAAAATAATTTATCGACATGACCAGTTTTATTGACATCATACAATGTTTTAAATTAATAATGATTATTGAACACACATGAATTCACTGAACCTTACGTGAATTTCGTGATTATTTGATTTGTTTTTATTGACTGTTCCAACTATTCTATTAGAAAACTTTATCGAAATAAATGCCATTAATATTTAGGACTTCGGCATGTAAATCTTTGTTGGTTGGGGACAAAAAGTACAAAAATGCAATGTATAATTTTGACTAAGGCGGGTTTTGAATTCGGGACCCTAGTTACGCGAGATTTAAGGTCCTCAAAGATGAAGCAATTCGTAAAAGAGCCCTGTTATTTTTCATTTACGCGACCATTTGTTCAGAATATTTACTAGTGAAGCGAGTGTTGTATTTTATACTAATTACATTACATTAGATACTTTTATCTCCTACCGGAGATATGGCGTTCGAATCCGGCTATGCAACTGTGGACTCCAAAATTCCCAATACGTTCCAAAGTCAATCGTTCTCTTAATAGTAACGGGTTTCTGATCTGTTCGTGTCTTTAACGGGCAGAATTTTAATTAATTTACGAGGTTTATCGGAAATAGGCTTATAGTAATTGGAATGCTAATATTTGAGTTGATTGAATATTGTTTGACGAAATTATCAGGTGATGGTTTAATTATTATTGTTATTTCCGCGAAATAGTGGAGTGTAAGATAAATTACATTCATCCATTATACTCGTATTATAAACGCGACAGTTGTTTGTATGTGTGGATGGATTGGTAACTCATTCAAAAGATAATTAAAACTAATTGAATTTTAATGACGGTTTATAATAATAGCTTTTTTCCACGCGTAGGTGTAGTATCTGTAAACCGCGGGTGAAGTCGCGGAATGCTAGTAAAGTAATATTTTTATAACGTTAAGTTGGATAACTTCTGTAAGTTAGTGAAACATACGCTGTCAAAATAAATAAAATTAAGTAAAGTAACTATTATCTTATTTCACTCAATAGTAAGCAGATAATTGGAACTAGGTGCTTAAAAGGATGTATGTGCATGTAGTTTCGAATTTCGTAACATTTTGTTTTGGCACTAAAAAGTATATTAAGTTGGTAGAGAAATTGTAGCTAAGAAATGGTCGTACACAGTAGAATTCACAATTAAATTAAGTAGTGAACTGGCCGGGAGCCCAACTGATAACCTTAAGTAAAACAAATGGCTTCATACCAAGGTTCCAAACCATTAACCGATGTTCCAAAACTTTATGAAAATAGGCTAATTTAAGATTTCCATTAAAACTTTCTTCAAAATAATATTTGTTGAATAAAATGATTGCGCGTTAAGACTTGTACATTAACATGGAAGGCAAACATCGTGAGGAATCCGGCATGTTTTGAAGACTTTTGAAGGTTTGAAGGATATCTGTTTTTCACCAACACACACTTGGCCAGCGTGGTGATTATTCACCACGACCTAATCTCACTCATCAAAATAGAAGTCCCTGTGTCCCAGCAGTGGGAACATAAAGGATGATGATGATGATAAGACTAATGTAGCACAGTACCGCCTACCATCGCCTTTGCCAACAATGCCACATTAACAATAACCCCACTTTACAGTTACACTTGGCATTGCTCGCTCCGTAAAAAAAAAACATTTTATCACTTTGCAGCTTTTTAACCTGACCCTGTATTTAGATAGGATTTTTTCTGTACTAAGTCTCATTAGTAAGCTGGTATTTTATTTTTTTTAAGTATATATTTGTCTTATGTTATAAGTATAAGATGGATGCTTTTTGTACTATTCATCAATAAATAGTATTAAACAATTGTTCCCTCGTTTGTCCCCTATGAATGCTTTAATCAATAAAAATCGCAACGGTTTTTAATGCGGTTATTTGAATATGTAGAATGATTTATAAGGTTGATACGTATGATTAGATGCTATAAATACGAGATCCAGCATATAATGGGATTTCATTTTAAAGATTTTTCTTTGTTATAACCTGTTCAAGTATCAACTTAACTGGTTTAATTTAATTTAATAACCAGTACAAATTCAAACCACACGGTCTAAGGAATGGTCCTTAACCTAGCTGCATTGTTTAGTTTATTGTGTCCCTGCCCTTCAAGGCTGTATTATTTTAACCCCTCCTCAGCCCATGTTCATTTCAAGCCTCATTATTTACGCAGTAGCTGCCTCGTGACTTGACGCGTCACGTTTCCGAAAATAGGTTAAACTGATTTTGTCCATAAAGAATCCATGTTATTTATGGCCCAGTGATCTTAGAGATTACCTTTTGATGAGATTTATCTATTCTCGACCGTTGTATTGAATAGTATCAGTTGGATAGAAAGACGAACGCTTATTGTTCGATTATTCAGTTGGGAACTTTATCGTTTAGTGATAACGCGGTTCTTTCTTCCTTCATATTTGATATCCTACTGGGATATATTATGTTTATTTTTCTTTAGGAAACTATTTATTCATAAAATAAAAAATAGTTAGAAAATATAAGCAGATCATTTATAAACAATCTTAAATTCTAATCTGATCACAAGGCAAAGTGCCCCAGACTTTAGGAAATACTAATCACCATTATATCCAACCACCAACAAGACGAGCAGATGGCCTTAGTTCTTATTAAAATTACTGGAATAAATTAGAAAATTTCAAAAACCATTTCCAGACGTGAACGGTTAATTTGTAAAGTCTCACTTAATTTCAAAAACATCTATCCCACATAATACTCACAATTTTTTTATAATAGGCGTAAGTACTTACCTACTAAAAGCTAAAGGGCATGCATGCTAAAGGGCACACTTACTTGACGACCTCTGTGGTGCAGCGGGCGAAGGTCCGCCTGCGACGCAAGAGGTTGCGGGTTCGATTCCCGCCTCGGAACAACTATTTGTATGATCTGCAAATATTTGTTCCGGGTGTCTGGGTGTTATATATGTATAATAAAAAATATCTATCTATGTATGTATATTATATTAAGTATATCAGAAATCTAGCACCCGTAACACAAGCTTCGAGCTTACCACGGGGCTAGATGTCGCTGTGTAAAATTGTCCAGTAATATTTATTTATTTATTATTTTATTTACTTACTACGGTAAATTAAACATTACCAAGTAGATACTATATTTATTTATAGTGATTGACTCTCACTTAAGTTTTTCAAATATTATTTTCCATACCATTTTCTAATAATTCATTACTAAGTAGTTAGTTACTAGTGTTTCAATGAAATAATCCCCGCTTCCTAATCTTGCGTCAGCGACAAGACTCATTTAAGATGCAAAATCGAGTCCAGTGTCAAAGATCCATTAACGTACCTGGATTATCTGGGTCCTTTAGAAGATTATTGAATCTTAAATAACTTAGTTACGTCGTGAATAAACAATACTAGCGTGAATATTATGGACACGACCAAAATGGCTTCCAAATTTACTAGATGAAATCTCTAAATCGCTTGATAAATTGTTCTTGTTATTGAATACACATGGTTTTACTTAGCTAGAATATCTATTAAAGTGTACAGTATTCATGATTTGTTTAGGTTTTAGTTTTTTTAACTTGTCGTTTGTAAATTGTTTTGTTTCTCTACAAATAAATTTCTTGACCTTAACTTTGATGATGGTGTGTTAAATAAAGTTTGTGTGTTTGTGATATTAAATATTTATAAATCATACATAGATAGACAGCGACAGCGATTTTATTTTATACTTTGTACCTAGTGATGTACTATAATAATAATATGGGTTCACGCAATCTATAGGGTGCTGGGCTAAGGTGCAGGGCGATTCCCACGGCCACGCTCCGATGCCCACCAGTGGGCGCGGTCACGTACTCTAGCGAAAGCTGTGCTTTTTATTCTACTTATGAGAATTGATATAAGTTTGATATAATATGCATGTAAGACGTTTTCTTTATTGTATTTATTTTTATATATTTTATACTTTTACATTAGATCCTTGTGCGCAGGAGTGTAACTTAACATAACTTAATATAGTTTTGTTATTTTGTTGTACTTATATAAACTTGGCCGGATAGATCCACAAATTCGATTATATCAATAAAAAAGTTATTACATAATTACTAGAAAGGTTGATATTGAATTAAAAAGTCTGTTGAAAACTCCACTCAAACAAAATTACTATCTGAAGGGTTATCAAATAAATCAAATAAAACAAAACTTCAACACTTAACCTTTCAATATTAGCCCAGACGAGGTCGACCATGTTTGACCAAACTGACCATACTTACAAATCCAACTTCATAAAGTTGTAATCCGACCGAAAACCTCTTATAAGTTATTCCTAATCTGTTTCGCGTCCGTCGACCCTAGACTAATCCTAGTCCCTTTGCAGACTTCTACGAAGATTTTTTATCCTATTATTTTTTAGGATTTTCTAATTGACTTGCTAATTTTATTCATATTCTTTTATTTTTGCAAATTAATCTGACGTCGGTTTTATGTCTTGAAAGACTTCGTTAAAAGTAAACTAGATTTGCCTCTTTTATTCAATTGTCTGAAACATTAAAGCTTATATTTTTTAAAAGCATACCTAGAGAAAGTGTAGAAGATGGTAATTATTTAGGTTTATTTCAATTACATTTATTTATTATTTACATTTACCAGTTTCAGTTTGCTTCGCCGTAGTTACCTTATTATTTTTATAGACCTTCCACTTGAATCACTCTAATAAGAGTGTATTCTAGTGTCTTATAGTGATAAGAGCTACTAATGTTCAATTAAAATGAGATTTAAAATTAACAATATACTAAAAGTTAGTTTAAGGAAACTACCATGTTTTATTGTTAAAAGTCAACGGTTACATATTGCAATCAGACCCCATGTGCAACATGATAACCTTTTAATTCTACGTAAAATCGCTGACATAACGGAGCTCATTTAAATAAACCTATTTTACACAAAATACCCTTGACGTGACTTCAGTCCGCTGGGTAATATTACTACGCCGTCGCACCTCAGTAATAAACGGAAAAATTAAGCACCAAAATATCAACAATAATAAAATTCTTTTACCTTATTTACTTTTCCCCGTGGACCTAGTAATTTAGAGACATAAAATTTAGCATAAAAACTCGTTTTAGGGGCAGCCTTATCGCTGCACGGCAACCTAGGAAGCAACTTTCTCACTCCTGATAATAATCGTAAAGAAACCTCCAAATGTTCAGTTTAGTGATGGGACAAACTCTGATTTATAGGTTACTCGACTATCGATTTAAATAAGTTAATAGTAAGCTTACTTATAGGTTTTGGATGTTGGTATCTTGGGTCAATCTTATTCGTACTTCTTACAAAAGTTAACCTTAACTACTAAATAATATTAACATTACGTATTGAGATTTTGACCCTTGCACATTCTAGCCGTTTTTCATGTTTTCTGCCCCGTCACTAAGTCTAATCCTATATTTTTTGTATTATTTAACAATTTGAAATATAATTTAAAAGGTCTGTACTGTTAACGGCATTTTTGTTAGTTATTTTTAAAAAATCATCTAAGAGTTTTATTTAAGGCCGTGGCTTCTTATATGTTACAGAATACTTATTAATAAAATTCTGATAAATACAAAACGTTTATTAAACTTTTAAAATAATTCTTCAATAATTGTCTAGACAAAGTCTAAACTGTTACAAGGAAAATAATATCGCTAAAGTTACATAAATACTATAAAAACATTTTCATCTTGCCCCAAGTTATCACAAAGCCAATTAGTTTTATTAATATTCTCATCGCGAAAATTGTAACGTAATGTCATCATTTATGAATTCATCGATAAAATTAGATCCTTACAAATCACTATCAACCCAATTTGAACCTACAGCAGGTTTTAATTAAATTAATTATCGAATGAGCTAATTGTAAAAGCTGAAGGTAAAAATAGCGATATCAAAATCGTGCCCTCACTTGAATATTTAAATTGGCCGGCACAATGGTAGACCGGCTTGTCTATGGGAGCGTACTAAGGAAGTACCTATAACAAAGGATAGTGAAGAAAAAAACCAGGTTCCTATGTCAGACACACGCGATTAAGTCGTGCCCCGTCTTTGAATGGGCGAAGGAAATACTCGAGTATTTTTCTATTTCTATCTTTTTAGGGTTCTCTTGAGAAGGTTCTGTTCTTCGAAACTTATTTATATCAGTTAGTAACCAGATTTTACTTTGTGAATTGTCCAGTAATATTTGTAGGTAAATGTTTTTATATTTGTAAGTTATACAAAATCACTTCACCTAATCTAATCACATTTAGGATTTAGTACTAGGAGATTAGACTAGTGCAACGGCACAATAATATTAAGTAAGTGAGCTTTAACAAACAGACAGGTGATAATTAAATCATAATTACTCCGAAGAACTCTGTCCGCAACCACACTCGCCTAGTATTCTCAAATGCAGTACAGTGAAATTTAAATAGTGCGGTGAGGCAGCGGTTTTTATTTTAGACTGTAAAGTTGAATAATTCTGATGTTAACACGACTTGTACAAAAAAGTTTTCTGACAAAAACCCATGTTAGATGAATTAAATTATTGGTTTTGTGTAATAATAAAATGGTGTCGGTAATTTCGGTAAATCTAAATTAGTGTGTAGACCTACATAATCTTTTAAATTCTCATGAAAAGGCGATTGATATGTAAAATTAGGCTAACAACATGACGACTGCCATAAGCCACACCACACCCATAGGAAGAAACATTACTCCTAACCCGCGGGGTTACAACATTAAAGCTATTAATAACATAAACACAGGCCAGTTCATCTTGTTCAGCCCGTTACTGTCTTAAAGCGCACTAATAAGGCTCCCGTTACAAATACATTCATTATACTCGTACCATGATGAAACCCCGAGGGGTGCTAGAGTATCGTAAGTGTCACTGCGAAAATGGTCTTTATACCGTTGTGTGAAGGGTCTTTTAAGTTAGTAAAGAGATATCCATATACTCGTACTTAATATTATAAATGGGAAAGTGTGTTTGTGTCTGTTTGTCCGTCTTTCACGGCAAAACGGAGTGACCAAATGACGTGATTTTTAAGTGAAGATAGTTGAAGGGATGGAGAGTGAAGTAGGCTACTCTTTACCGCGGGAAACAGCGGGAAAGTGTAGAACGCGGGCAAAGCCGCGGGTCAGAAAGCTGTTGTTAATAATTATATTGAAGTCATGGGCCTGAAAGTGATGTTTGATGCGGTTATAGTACTGTGTGATGTGGCCTATCTGAGAATAGTAGCGCATCATGTCTTACCGCGGTTGTCTATAAACCGACCTACATACCTTTAGTTTATATAATATAGCATATATAGCCTTCCACGATAAACGTACTTTCCAACACTGAAATATTTTTTTTAATCTGACCAGCGGTTCCTGAGATTCGATTTCAAATAAACAAACAAACAACCTATCAAGCAAACTAGTATAGAATACGGATTTTATGTACACGTATACATGTACGGAAATAGATGTGTCTGGTAGTTAATATTCTTAGGTCGACACCAAAATGAAATTTAAAGCATTTTAACATTATTTTCTGTAATATAAACAAAAATCATCAAATTCAATTTCATAATATAATACGTTTTCAATATGAAAACAATAAAATCACCTTTTATGTACAAAATCACGTTGGTTTCGTTATAATAAATAATTTGTCATTATTTTCATATTTGATGTTCGCACAAGGCGTACTTCAAAGGCCTTTATCCATTGAGTGAGACCTTGCGTGCTATTTCCCATTTATAAGATAATTTCTCAGGTATCGTACTTTGGGACGCGCAAACCAGCAACGCTTCGTTAATAATAATAAGATATTCACTAACTAAACCAATATCACAGAAATATTTTACAACCGTTTATCAGTATTATTCTCTTTGTCCAAGATGAAATTGCAATCAGGAAAAAGTCCAAACATTACGCTTGCTTCTGTTGTTACAACAGATTCATAGTTGGTAGTTATCCATTTAACTATAGAATCTAATATACAAAACCATTGGATAATGTGAACAACTAAACTATAAGATTCATTTCTTAAAAATCTCTATTGACCTAACATAATCTCCTGTATTTTCTGATTGCTCCATAAATGTTAATTACTTTTTAAGTATTTCGTAAGAATAGCATACATTGTAAGTGGGTCGTTTGCAACCTTAAGGCTATTGATAGATTCCATTTTAGGGACAGACTATACGATAATAAACCCCTGTTGCTTCCCACAATCTAGGCTTAAACCTTTGTTACCTGTAAATTGTCTTCATTGTCTATTATTTAGGGGTTATCTTATTCTTTCCTTGTTGGGTATCTATTGTAATGTTCTATTTACGGATAATGATTTCCTATGTTATGATCATCATTATTTTAGTCATCGGACGTCCACTGCTGGACATAGGGCCTCCATTTAATCGAATAAAACGTCCGAATTGTTCGCGAGTCTTTTAAACAGTATGTAATACTTTTAGTTTCATTAAATAATGTCTCATTCCCCTTTCAGCTTCGGTGATTTTGTTAGCAAATATCTAAAGGAATTGGTAATTAAAATGATCGACGGTCGACCTTAATTAATTCCTAAGATAATTAGCTGTAGACCAATGACTTGCAAATTAATATCACAGCGTTATTGAAACTAAGAGAATTTATTATGAGCTAAAGATCTAAATGTTTAAAATTAACTTGATATCTGAATTATAAACTGCAAAATCTTTCTAATAACTCTGTAGTGTCAAATTTGAGTCGCTATTAATTTAATTGTTCTTAATCAACTTGCCAAGAAATAAGCAGATTTGTTTTAAAATTCCCAGAACATATTTTTTATGTCAATCTATTTTAGGTATATAAATAAAATAGTTTTTATTATTATTTCACTTTCAAAATTTTCGTGAGTTCATTTTGTACAACGGGAATTGATAAAATTCCTCCTGATAAAGACTGCTCTTGTTGTGGTCGAAACGTCGAGAGTTGTTTAACTCCTATGTAAATACGTGAGTAGGCCCCTAAAGTAAGTATATTACTTATATATTATATGCTTTTTTATGATAATGTCTATAAGTTTTATTTGAGGGTAATTTTGAACTCTCTTTGAACCTAATAATAAACAACTTTATCTTATCTTAACTGAATCCTTAAAAAAAACGGACTGTACCTCTTTCTGGGAATATAAATGACTTCCCTATCTCCAGCAAAAGGCTGAAAGATGATGATGAATATCAGGTCTAGCTTTTCGTCACACATCTATCTCGTTGATGTACGTCAACAACTTACCATCCCGCGGTATACAAGAACTTTTCGGTCCCAACTGACATGCTCCTGTAATGCACTAAAGCACTAAATGCTCTGAATTTCCAAGTGACTACATCGATCTCAAAGCCAAGTCAAGAGGACCCAAGTGTGAACAGAACATTCGAGAGCTGAAATCCATGTGTACTGGTTAGAGATATTCGATTCAAGCTTCTACAACATCTTACTGTTTTACACTTTACGACTTCGATACGACATATTTGTTGAAAATAATAAGAAAATCTAGAGGTGCGCGGCACGACATTCGGAATGAAAGTCTAGTCAATTCAATACGGCTCACTAAACAATTAATTATAATCCAATTTCCTAAATCGGTACTTACGTCTCGATCTACTAGTATAAATCAGATTTTTCATATTTGGTTCGTAGGTATACATTAAAACATTTTATAAAAAATATATACATATTTTAAAATCTGACCCTTGTCCACAAATCGCATCGGAGATGCAATCCACACATTGTTTTATTCCCATCACTCGTGATGAAGTGTGCAGTGCACTATTGTTTGATATTCGTGCACCTATTATATGTCTGATTCTAAACAATGCTAAAACAATGTTCATTTGTCTATTGAATGTTGCTGTGTTAATATTTTGAAACAAATATTGCATGCAATTGTTTATCAAATAAACAACATTCGGTGCTGATGTTTTCAATTTAATTGTAGAACTTTTTAGTACTACTAAATTATCGTCATTCTGGTCTTACCCGTCCTGGGTAGGTATAAATATTATAGTTATCTTCGAAATCGATTTTCAAAATTCGTTGATAGAATGCCACGTATATTGTTTCTTGTCTAGTCTTTATATTCCATTAGAAAGAGGTTTTTCCGGCAAGCAAAGCCATGAGTTAGAAAATATTTAAAACTTTAACTTCATTACAGCCGAATTCAGACGCGTCAATAGAAAAGCTACCTGTATTCCGAATACATTCCGTTTCAAAATATGTGCGCCAAAACTTTATACTTTAACAGATAAAGTTGGAAACTAACAATATTTTCTACACTGTAGAGCTTTCTGGATACTTTGACGTCTAGTTCCTGCTACTTTTATAATCAATCCCCTGCTATCTTTGGTATTGGATTCGGGAGTTTATGGAAACTTCACGAAGCTACTTTAGACTACTTTACCTAACTTATATTGGAAACTTTAGTAGAACCATCATGTTCTCTCATATTCAAAAGATCTAGCACTTGTATGTAACAAAGGCTCGAGCTCACCACGGGGCTAGATGTTGCTATGTGAATTGTCCAGCAATATTTATTTATTTATTTGCCTTTCATTAACATTATATATTTTTGTTCCAGCTCGAGACTTCACACCACACCACATCACGAGGCTACGACACTCCCGACACTCGGGCCCCGTAAGTAAACCCTCATTCCCCTTCATCACCTCATCACATTCATAATCCCAGCCCCTACAGCTTTATCCCTATAGATTTCAATTATTTTAATGCTTGTTCAATTCTTAGATATACATAGATGTACATACATTAGTATATACATGCATGTGTATTGAAATGGTTAATGATAATAACTATGTCACTTAATTTCAATGCCCCAACATGCTACACAGGAAAGACATAAGGTATTACAACTGTTAAGGTCGGATTATATCTACTGATACGTGCTGTAGCTGTTTACATCGTTCTAAATTTGAATTTCATTAGAATCGGAGCAATTTTGAGACGATGAAATACGTAAAAAATATATTTTAGAACGTGAAAATTAGACAGTTACAGCACGGTTCTAGCACGCTTGATGTCTGTAGATATAAATTGACCTTTGTACTGTATTGTAATCTAATTCCTACACTGCATTTTCCTCTACTACGATGTTTTGTAAGTATAGCTAGCACAAGTTTTGGTCTAGACATAATAATAAATTTTAGTTTTACTAAGTATAGAAAAGAAAAAAAATATTTTGACCTTAATAGACAGAACATGAATATGCGATTAACGCGCGAAAAAATGATTTTACTATCGCTTGCTCGCTGACGGGCGATTGCGCGATCCTTCAGCGCAAACGCGATTGGAAAATAAGTTGAATCAATCATGCAATGGTGGTGCATTCTTTGATAGGACGACACGATTACCATACACGGCAAATACCATCATGTCCGTTGTGTTATGTTTCTGTCAATAGCAATATTGCCTTGTCATAAACTTGCTATCTACATATTGGAATCTATCCGACGCAAATCAGTTTAACTGGAAAACTTACGAAATTGCTGTGATGCAAAAAATAGCGTGTTTAGTTCAACTATTCATTATTAGTTTGTTATGGTTTCTAATAGCTGTATCATCACTTTACTTAATTTTTAGAACCCTGACAATTTTCTATTTATTTATACTATAACCTTAACAAAAAGTAAAATTATAAAGCTGCTTATAATTGACAAAACTATTGGTCTATGGGTTTTGTCGTGTGTGGTATTAACAATAAATTAGATAAAACTAAGCTAATTCTGACAGATAAGATGAGAAACCTGCCAAAAGCACAACTCGAAATACATCGACCCCATTGCATGTTCGATAAACATATCCAAATGTGTCAAACTTACTAATGGCTCTCGCACACGATAACATTCACGGCGACGAAACAATCGCGTTAGCTTGATTGATGTGCTTTATATTAACTTAGACAGCATGCAATAGGATCAACACTGAGCTAAACTCACAGCCGAACTTTATATGGTTGTCGAAATGTGTTATGTTCAAATTAGGCCTATATTAGGCTGGGTCTTTGAGTCTAATATGATTAAGTATACTGAAACTTTGACAAATAAGATACATGAGCGCCATCTTGTTATTTAAGTAATTGTAAATGTGTTTTCTAAAACTTGGAACTGTCAAAATGTGTTCAGTTTTCCATTGCCTATATTCTTTAATATTTCACAAATTAGTATAATAATATGGCGTTCTAGAGCAATCTTACAACAAAGAAAAGTTAAACTTTGCAAAAAGCTTTTTTTCGTGTTAAGGTATAATGGGAAATTGTCAAGTGTACAAAATCTTTTTTTAAAGATTGTCCGACATTGTGCGTTTTCAGACCCCGAAACTAGCTGTTAAGGACAATCACAAGCCCTTATTCACAGAATGCTTGAGCTACAGACCCACAGTTAAGGAAGAGCAGCCAGTAGGAACTTATATTTTCACGGTAAGAAACCTTACAAATATATTATAACCTTAAAACAATGCAAATGCTAGTATGGGATAAATTACAAGATCACGACGTAACCTTGGTCCTCAAGTGGAATCTTGAACCTCGAATTTTTTAATTTTCCCCATACCATTTTTTGATAATTTAGAAAACTTGAAAAAGTGAGAGTCAATCACTATACACAATAATGCAAATACTGTTTGACCTACCTATTACTTCTCGAATAATAACCGTGAATTGGTAAGCGCAGTCCAACAATAATATGGACGAACGCCCGCATTTGGTATGCCAAAAGATTTCAACCTAAGGAACCATATCACAACAAAAAATGCCTTTTTTCTAAAATAAAAATTATTGCTGATATAAATAAATTATGCCTTTTGAAACCACACTTTCATTATTATCTATTAATTTTTAAGCAAACATTTTCCATTGATGGGTAAGTATACCACCCTGATTTGGTTGAAGCCATCTTTATATGGTAAAAAATTAACTATAATTTACTAAAATAACGATAAATCAAAACTAACGATATTTTTCATCAACAGGTAAAAGCGGAAGACAGAGATCCACCGGAAATGGGTGGTACCGTGAAGTACAAGTTTGTATCCACTCCTGGTGAGAAGGAGAGGTTCCACGTGGATCCTGAAACCGGAAGAATCACAACAGCTGATGTTAGTATATATATAGCTTGTATTATATATTCTAAAAATTATAAGTTCAAGGAAACTGCATTATTCTACTAAAATTAGAAAAAATCCAAGTAATATAAGTAGGTAATATTTGAATAAAAATATACATTTATGTTTAATGATATATTTAGTCTACAATAATTATATAAATTAATATTATTTTAAACTTGAAAGTTATAGCGCACATAGAGGAATCTTAGTAGGTAAGCATGTTAGTAAAAATTTTGATTAATGTGATAATTCAAATTTAAATCTGGAACAGATATTCGACCACGATGAACCTTCGAGAGAAAAAGAAGCGTATATAACAGTGAGAGCCAGTGACAATGGACAACCGCAGCTTGATGACGCGTGTACCATCAAAATCCTCATAGAAGACATTAATGACAACCAGCCAGTTTTTGACAAAGTGGTAAGTGCTACACCTCAAATTACTTTATCATTTATAATGACTATAAATCTGTCTGTCTTTCCAGCTATAATAGTTGTCTAAGCTGAACTTAAGCTCGTGTATTTTTAATTTTTAACAGTATGGTCGATTCGCTAAACTTATTTTGAAGCGTTTCATGTCATTTAAACGATTTTTGCATGTTTAATCACTATGGATTTTTAATATTAACGGGTGTCATTGATATTTTATATCATAAATGTTTTCTAACAATAATCATTGTTGATTTATACATCTGAAGGAAAAGGTTAGAATGACTCCTTTATTTGTTTATGTGAATGTGACTAACACAGCATTCGTTCAATAGACTCAAAACGTGGCGCAGATTTTATTAACGCTTGCCTGTTTTTCAAAGGTCTTCCGCGGAGACGTATGGAAGGTTTGTCCAAAAAAACTGAAACTATCACTTGAGAGAGCGTTTCGCACTGAATAAATGAATTAACACTATTATTTCGTGTTCTATTTCGATTGTCATCACCACTTCATCTTGTAGATCGTAAGCGATGATGACAATCGAAAGTCTTGTAATATCTTTCTTTACTTGCATGTTGCTGCATGTCTGTTTTAGGGCCATAGACCGCCGCTCAAGGCATTATTGGTAAACATAATTATTGTGTTTGTGTGTTTCGATATACACTTTCTTTGCACATTTGTAGTTGATGTGTTTTCTTTAGCTAGGCCGCTCTTTCCCCCTAGGCGCATTTTATCACACTGCACGATTATTATAATTTACGAAACGGAATCTTTCTCTAAGCTTCGAGCATGCTTCGCGTAGAACATGACAATGTCTAGTTTAGAGGCTAAGTCACCGTATCGGTATTAAATGATATCCGTTATTCAGGATTACCTATGTCTAGAATTTTGTGAAACTGGTGATTTTTTTCGCGTGTTTTCTTATATTTCGCCTTGTAATAAAATAATTAACATATAATTTCTGTACAGTCGTATTCGGAGTCAGTGCCCCAAGATCTCCCAAGCGGCAGAGAAGTGATGAGGATATCAGCCACGGATATAGACGACGGAAACAATTCCATAGTTCATTACAGCCTGGACACAAACTCGCCTGATCAAGCATATTTTTTCATTGATCCGGACAATGGAGTGATATTTTTAAACAAATCAATAGACGTAAGTATTATTTTCATTATAAAATATATTTTTTCTAATTGCTGATATATTGTAGTAGAAACCCTGCATTTCAAGTTTATTTATCATTTTGAATTACTTAATGCATGTTTTATATCTATACTTCTTATCTACCATAACAATCAAATAGTTATTTTTTTTAATATTGTTATTAATAAACTCCTTTGTTCAACAGAAAGTACCAGGGTACAAGTTCAAACTGAGCGCGATAGTAAAAGATATGGGCGATCCTCCGCAACAAAGTTCCATAACTTTAGACATCCAAGTCGTGGAATCTAACAAGAAGAGCCCATCTTTCATAGAAGTTCCCGACGAGCCGATAAAATTAAAAGAAAATTACTCGGATTTCAATACGCCTATAGCAACAGTGAGGGCGGTGTAAGTACGAATTAATTGAGAGTTTAATGCGCATTTGAAATTCTGAAGTTGGAACAAAGTAATCCTGTCTTCGCCTGAGTTCTGCATGAAGTCGGGCGGTATTCACCGCCCTAAGGGAGAATAGAATTATTTTATTTTCGTGATGTATGAGGGTCATGCTTATTGTTTATTTACAGCTCAAATATACCTGAAGAGAAAAAGCTACAGTTTGAACTAGTACAAGGACAAACTGAGCAAACTAATAAATGGCATACATTTGTTTTGGAGCCTGAGGCCGATTCTGCGGTGATCAAACTGGGGAACCATTTAGATTATGAGAAAATTACAGACTACACGCTCACAGTTAGAATTCAGGTACGTGAACTAAGTGTATGCATTTTCTCCTGGAAAGGAGAGATTTTCTAGCACCAACAAGTGGTTTTACTGCTATCATTTTAAAACGTTTTTCCTTGTTTTAAAGTTGAGTTTCTTTTATTTGCATATTCATGAGAGATAAAGCTGGCCATTACACTGATTAGTTCTTTTCGACTTTAGACCTTAAAGTCCCAGCTGTAATATCATTTTTGCAAAGCCATTTCTGTTCTTAAGGATGAATGTTTGATTTTTCTGCTTAAATTGTATCTTCTCAAGGAATTTTCTCACCCTTTCTTGTGGATTAAAACTTATCTAAGGATTATGTTAAAAAAAACCGTGAATGTATCTTTTACAGAATAATTACAAATTAGCTGCGGAAACCATTATCCAAATTGAAGTATTAGACGTCAATGACAATATACCTATCTTCAGTGAGATCAGGTCTGGTAGTGTTTTAGAAAACGAGAACATAGGCACTCCAGTGATGCAAGTTAGAGCGTTTGACGCCGATGGTACATCTATGAACAACCAAATCACATACGAACTCGGCGACCCGTCAGACCCATTCGCTATCGACCGCTACACAGGCAACATTACAACATTGTCAAAGTTTGATAGAGAACAACAGAGTTTCTACAATATCAAGATTATTGCGACTGATAATGCTGAGTCTGCCTTGATACCAGGGAAGCATAATGCTGGACAGCAAGTGTTTTTGATAGAAATAGCTGATAAGAATGACAACCCACCTCATTTCACCCAGGACACGTATGTCGCTGAGTCTATAGCTGAGAATGCGAATATCAATGAGCTTGTGACTATTGTCCAAGCCAAAGATATTGATACAGGTAAGAAAACAAAATAATCGGTGTTGAAATTTAAGCTCGTGGATAGTGTTACGGCGCTACATTTCAGATAAACAAGTACCTACTTAATTTAATATACATAGATAGATAACTTTTATTATAAATATAGAAGACCAGACACCCGGAACAAATCTGCGAACGTACAAATTTTTGTTCCGAAGCGGGAATCGAACCCGCAACCTCCTGCGTCGCAGGCCGCTGCGTCACAGAAGTCGTCACATTGACCACCTTGTGTAGAATGTATCATCTTCCTAACCTACAATTAAACCAATCTAAATCATCCCTTTCAGCTTCTGTCGTCACCTACAGCATAGTCGCTGGCAACACCTACGATGCGTTTGTCATTCGAAACTTCACCGGCGAAATCCGAGTCAACAACGAACTTGATTATGAGAACATCACGAGCTACAGCCTCGATGTCCGCGCTACCGATGGCATCTACGATGACTACGCCAAAGTCATCATCAACATCGAGAATTTGAACGACAACCCGCCTGTCTTCCTCGCTAATTATACGAAGACTATTGAAGAGGAGAAGTTGTATGAAGGGTGTATTGTTAAGGTAAGTTTTATAGACTACGTACGAACTCCCAGAGACACGTGCTCTTACGGTGAAGGCGAACATCGTGAGGAAACCGGAATGCTCTAAGAACTTTCAAAAGTTTCAAGGACATGTGTCATTCATTCACCAAGGGTGAATTAAGGGGCTTATTCCACTCACCCAATTTTTTTGCCCATACATTATTTCCACTACCACCCCAATATGATAAATGGTGTCAAAATTATGTCAAAAAATCTCCATACTTCAATTCCACTTGCACCCCAAGCAAAATTCCTAGGGTCTGCAGTATAATTGTAGCTAACGAGTATTGTGAAGGTAAGTTTTATAGACTAGGTACAAACTCTCTGGTATTTTGGCCGCGTTGTAATAGAATTTCACGCCGGAGATGGTATTTTCCTGGTGTATAAAAGCCTGGGGATCAAATTTGCATATTAAAAATACCTTTTTTTAATCGGTTGAGAGCTTAACACATTCAATGCTCAAGCTCGGTGGTACAGGGCTGCGCTTTCGCCACACCTTGCTGTAGATATGAGTGTGTCATGGGCGCTCATATTGTTAGGGCCTGGTAACTAGATAGGCTACAAAATAGTTATAAATGTCGCATTTCTAACTATATACTGTACGCTATATATTCGTATGTATAAAGTACCTTAATACATACACAGCGCTTCATAGTAATTACTTATTCCTAATTAAATTAATCTTACACCAAACAATAGCTCGTGGTAATAGCAATGTGCAGGCCATATAAGATAACGGATAATTTGCTTAAAACTACAGGCTTGATGCTTCCGAGCGAAATATATTGGATACTGCGTTATTTATGTGAAAATCGTTATTGTTATACCGGGTTCGATTCCAGCCTCGGTGAAAATATTTGTACGATATGCAGATATTTGTTAAATTTTTACATAACATCAATTGTTAGATACATCATTGCATCCGACCGTAATAGCTGTTAGTCATATAGGGAGGCCTATGTTCAGCAGTGGTCGTCCGATGGTTGAAATGATGATGGTGAGGTTTTCCTAAATAAATTGATAACTACTAATAATATCGTTTCGATCTTACCACGGTACCAATGATATGTCCATATTGAATGAATGAATGAATGAATTGACACTTTATTTGAACTATTGGTCCATATTGTCCTGCAATATTTATTTATTTATTTATATTGTTTATTGATAATGCTTTTCTAGGTGGAAGCCTACGACCCTGATATAAAAGACCGGAATGCTCCTCAAAACATCGTCTACTCTCTCGTGAAGCACGAACAGAAGGAGTTTCTTCAGATCGACAACGACGGGTGTCTGCGGCTGACCAAGCCCTTGGATCGCGACCAGCCTCTTGGATTCACCAGGTAATACAACTAGTAGATCCGTATATTTTTAGGGTTCTGTAGACAAATGGTAAAAACGGAACCCTTACAGATTCGTAATGTCTGTCCGTCCGTCCGTATGTCACAGCCATTTTTTTCCGAATAGTTAATAGATGAACTGTTAAAATTTGATAAGTAGATGTATTCCGTGAACCGCACTAAGATTTTAATAAAAATAGGTATATTAAAATCAATAAAATTTGGGGGTCCACATACATAGAACTGAAACTTTAAAAAAATAATTAAACGAACCCATGCATGTGGAGTATTTATGAATAGATCTTTAAAAATCATATTTAGATTTCTTACATCATTTGTTTCTATACTAAATAGTTAGCACGACTCACTACGCATAATAGACCAAATGTCAGTCTCAACGCAGAAAATGCCCTCATAACTAACTAACCACTGAAATTCACAGATGGCAGATCCTCATAATGGCAGCTGATCACGGAGGAAGACTAGGCTCCGATAGTCTTCGGTCTACCACCGAAGTCATCATAGAACTCACTGACATCAACGACAATGCACCCTTCCTAACCAATGTAAGTACTTAGCAAATAAGGATACGAAATAGTTAAGGCAGAATGCAGACAACAATTTGAAATGTTGAATTTTTTTATGCGGGACGATATTCACGGGACAAATGTAGACTAAATCGAATAGTGTCTGTAGTGTTTTAAATCTTAAATTAAAAAGTATTAGTCAATTTATAACTACTTAAACCATAATATGTAGCCTTGTTCATCAAGGGTGTCAGCTATCTCCATAACAAAATTTATTAAAACTGCTCTAGCCGTTTTGTCCTGAAAAACTAACAAACATACGTAGATATGCCGTGTGTTGCAGTCCTAAGAATAGTACTATCCCTTCCCATGTGCATCGTATATAAGGACTACGCTTAAACAATAAGCAACGTCTAAATAAAAAATAAGTTAAAAAAAAATTTAACACAATTAGATCCTTTACAAAGAATTTTCGTCGCAGAGTAAACTAAAGTAAGCTAGGACACCCTCGCCATTTAAGTCCTAACCCGGTTTATCTAGAACTAGATAGCACTC
The DNA here is from genome assembly GCA_963691955.1 of Chloroclystis v-ata. NCBI lineage: Eukaryota > Metazoa > Arthropoda > Insecta > Lepidoptera > Geometridae > Chloroclystis > Chloroclystis v-ata. The sequence goes on along the minus strand of OY829904.1, from coordinate 12,316,778 downwards.
ACATCCTAGATCCAGGATTTATACAATTCAATCCCTCTTTCAACTGTTCTAGTGGGCAGCTGCTTGAATTATTCGTTTAAACGTTAGTGAAAATCGTCTTAATGGTTTATGAGCTCGTAGATTTTAAAGATGTTTTATTTTTAACTCAATTGGGTTTAGTATTTTCTACCCGGTATCTAAGTCTACGTCAGGAATTACTTTTTGTAAAAGTTGTTAAAGAGCCGTATTTATTCCTATGATTTTTTATGATTACGTGTTCAGCTGTTCAGCCAGTAAATTCAATATCAGCTAAATCAATTAATCATATCACAATGATTTAATTGTTTCTTTGGCTCATAAATTGAACTATAATTCTAGTGAATCGTTAAAAGTTTAATGAGTTGTTTTTTTAAAGAAACAACAATAACTCTAAGAAAGTCTTACTTTCCATACTTTGGTCCATAATGACCGCGAATCATGCAAAATTTCAAAAATTCACGATTCAAACATTTCAAAACCCTAGAGAATTTGAATAGGAATGATTAAGAACGATTTGGGCCGCACGAAGGCTGTCAATTTTTTATGCAAATTTTTGTCTATCGGTTCTCAGAACCCAGCGTTGCCTTATCCATTTACAAATTGGCCGACGAAAATGCCTTTTTAAATGTAAGGCGTTGGCGAAATCCTTTGCCTTTTTATAAGACAGGAAAATCTTTTACTTTGTGTAGGTACTTTAACCAATAACTGATCGACATTTTTGTATCGAAAGTTACAAGTGGGGAAGTTTTTATGAATTTTCTGTCGTTTATGTGGTTAACTAGCGGTGCATGCAAGTCTGTCCGCGTTTGTATGAGGGCTACGTCTTATCATTAAGAAAACCAACATAATTCTATAGAGTTCTTTTACTTTCCTGAACTTATTACTCCGAAGAAAAGTTAAAGCCAAGTCATGTACATACTATGCGTTCTGTAAGTTCATCTACTCGTAAGTTCTATAAAATGTGGACACATTTTATAGAACTTACGAGTAGATGAACGATGTCATAACATCGTTCGGCTAGTATCTAATACTTCGACATCCATAATTCTAAAAGAAGATGATAAGAGGTGTTGTAACAGTATTGTAAAGTTTCTTAAAAACACATAAAATAGTAACAACAAACATCTATACATTCTTACAAACAGTCGCATAATATAATATTAGAAGGATAAAAATCGTTGCTTACATTTCCTCCGCGTAAGCTCACACCTTTATAATTCCCCAAACACACATCCGAAACCCAATATCTAATGCTCATTTTTAGGGTTCCGTATTAATACTTCTTTGGGCTACTCAAACTCATGGATGCGAGTTAATCTGACCGGATTGAAACCGTTTCATCAATATTCCCTTCCGTACGGTTAAATAATTCGAAGGGATGGATTAGGGAATCTAGCGCCCTAGAATTATTGCTTAGGATTACTGGTCCTGCTGTATTTGTCATTTTATTTTTTTGAGTGGATTTTTAAAGTGTTATTGATACGAGGGTTTTTGCAGAGATTCATAAGAGGTAACAATGATTATGATCAACGAATCGCGATTTGACAAATTACCGTTGATTAAAAATACCTTCGCATGCCACAATGTGAAACATTGGCAGTGATTTATTCAGTGACAGTCAATCCCTACTTGGAGTCTTACGATAAGTCAAGAAAAAAATATAAGACTTAATATTAAACCAAGAGTATATAGTTAGGATTTAGAAATACTCACTTAAAATCTTTCAACTAAACGAAATTACTTAGTTTTATTTATGCATTGAGTTTCTCGATAAGTAAAAAACATTTTACTTAAATAACGCATATTACCTTTTCATGATATTTTCTTCCAAAAATGTACAGCCATTTGGTAGGGAACTTATGGACCTATAAAGAACCATTTCTAACTTGAGGCAATCTAAAAGGGTTTTTATCACTTATTTAGAGAATGCCAGTGAAGGGTTAACTTCTCTGAAAAGTTACACAATATAGCGAAATGAGTGTATATTAATCTGGTTTGTTTGAATTTAGTTACATTTTGTAAGTTTTGTTTAACCTTTGTGTGTAATTTAGGTGAGATTGAGGTCAAAGAAAAACCACTCCGCTATTTATAAATCGCTACTTCAAAACTTATAGGTACCAGAAAGCTTATCTTACCTGAAGAGTTTATATGATTATTTGAACATGCTAATATAGTAGTTACTGGGTTGGTACCAAAAAATTTTATTGTATTCTTTCAAAGGTTAAGATCATTTTTAGAGTTCCATTTTATTAGTTTTATCATTATAATTTTACCTACCTATAACCTCACCCTATGTTGGGAAATGGCCTCCCATAAAGTTATTAAATTGTTTCGTTTGAAAGCGACCTGCATTCACCGCGCACCCTGAACTTTGAGCAGCTTCTATGGATAGAGTTTCGATGTGGAAGGTGCCTACGCTTGATCGATTACATTTATCGATTCTAGAACTTTCCGGTCCAATAAACATTTCCTACAAAGATCTATCGAATCTATATAATTGATGACTCGTTATTCTGCGTATTTGTATTTTATTTATTTATTAAAAAGTTGGTTTTTAACATAAAATCGCTTCGGCCAACCTGCAAAGCTTATCTTCTTTCTTCTGAATCCATACAATATTCTTCTGATAAGTACAAATATAACGAAACCAGGAAAATATTTCTCTTGTGCCTCCTACGATTGATTGGTTAAATTTCATGTAAATGACACCATTACTCGTATTTTACGTCACTTGTTTGTCTGTCAGTGATAAAATTGACGAGGGACGAGGGTGAATCGAAGAAACGTTCGGGACACTATCATTTTCTTATTTTGACGCCATTTTGTGTTTTAGGGGTGCCTTTGACAGATTTAGGACAGCACCTTTTGTTTATAGTGATTTACTCGATGCTGGTCCGTTTTTTATGTGAAATATTTATTGGTCGAGGTGTTTTATGAATCAGAGATAAGTTACAGACCGTAGATCAGGCGAAACACGTCCAGCAACAAGATGGACGTATGATTTTGTACCATTATATCTTCGCTGATAAAATATTACGTCTAACATAAACGTAAAGCCTATCTGGCATTCTTTTTGCTTTCTTTAACTTTTAACACGTTCAAAGCTCACTTTGACCGGCAGAGTCAGTTAATTTCCATCCGGATCTCAGAGCTTTTAGGGTACAAGGATGTTGGCAACCGCACACCCGAATATTATGGCCCTTCAAATGGCTTTTAGTGTATCCAAACATCGTTTCGGCTTATGGGCCGGGTGGACTCTAGCTGTTCGTTCATTTTAATATAACATTTGACCCCGTGGTTTTGTCTGCGATATACGATCATCTAGCTGTTTCTTGAAACTTCTATAAAAGTTAGGTCTTAGACATATTTCGATGATATCTCTTTATATTAGTTAGCTGAAACGAATGTAAAACAAAAAAGTTCTCCGGTTAATCAGGTTGGGTTATGGTCGAGTTAGGACTTTAAAAAAAAATCAATATTTTCATCCATATTCATATTAACTAAAACAGTAATTGTTATACTTTTGGTAAATATTTTTTTATTCAACCATTTCTAGGCAAAGGTCTATGTTCAACACAGAGTTAGAATTAGAATGATTGTGTATTTTTCATGAAATATAATTATTTTCGCAGACACAACCAGTGATTTGGTACGAGAACGAGCCTCCAGGGCAAGTGGTGATCCTGACCGCGAAGGACTACGACTCTCCTGACAACGGGCCTCCATTCACCTTCGCCCTCAACGAGTCTGCTTCCTTCGACATCCGATCCAAGTTCCAGATACAAGGTATGCTGGAAAAGCTTTACTAAGCGTACAATTATTTATTTATTGCATATATGTACAGTTTATAATGTTAAGGTTAGGTGGTAGGTTGCTTAAGGTAAGTACAGTTACCCTGTACGGGCGCCAGCAATTGGTCGAATTATATTGTCGGAATTTAAATTTATTGCAACAAATGTCAATTTCGAACAAAGTTTAAAACAATAATAATTATTTGTGAGTTAAAGAGGTTTCTCCAAGCAGTTTGGCCTGAACTGCTTAGAAAAAATAATGGTACGCATTTTTTTAAATTATGACACGACAGAAAAAACTTGTTACTTAATAAATCACTTATAATAAAATTATTCACTTAATGTAATTCCATTAAAAATGTCTTGCATATTTTTTTTTTATTTTGTCTGGACAGTTTGCACACACTATTTCAATTACAATTTAATGTTAAATAGTCCTTAATTTACTATGGAGAGCTTAGTCTATATGAGCTTGGCAGAGTCTATATGAGCTTGGCCGACAAGTAAATATAAGTAGATCATTTAACCAACTTAATAAATGAATAGATCAATCAATATTTGAATTCAATGGCGGAAAAAATCCACACTGCAAACAAATAAATTAGGTATTCATCAAATTCGGTTTTACCGTTGCATAAATTGTAAATTTACCTAAACTGCAGTTTACGCTCCGAAAGTCAAAGCAGGGCTGGAATTACACAGAGCGATATAAGCAGCTGCTTTAAACCGTGCCACAATTTATTCAATCACAATCACGTCCTCCTTACAAGGTGTGCCACTGGCCCCATGCTTTGGTTAAAAAACTACTAGGCACGGGTCCGCAATAGATCGCATTATAGGTTTTGGGGTCTCTTTAAGATAATATATAATCATGAAATGTATGACGTGTAAAATTTGGTACCGCGCTTACATACACATAATTTAAATGCTTCCCGTCTGATGCCATCTATTCGTTTATTAAACTACTGCCTAGCTAATCAATTCCGATTTCTTGTATTAGGTACACTCTTCTGTTAGTTGTCCGGTAACTAAAAATAGATCGTTAAAGTGCCTGTTGAATCTTTCGAATCGTTTGTTAACAAACGATGTTAAAACATTTCATTTAAACATTGATAAAATTTTAACTGACCAACAGCCATTTTCACTATTCCTGCTACATGCTTTAGAATCACTGAATATGTTTCAATTGACCAACTGAATAATTTAGAAACGTTTATAAACATCCAAATAATGGCCGCCGTTTCCGATATTAGAATTTAACACTCCGTTCAATTTGAATGATTAATCGGGAATTAATTATTTCGTCTGGTTTTCGGTCGCGGTTTGGTTGGAATAGTTTATCGGATGTTTTGTTAATATTTAACTTACATTCTGCAGTTGTACTAAAATAAATAAATGTTGCTGAACAATTTACACAGCAACATCTAGCCACGTGGCACGCTCGAAGCCTGGTTTACGGGTACTAGATTTTTGATATGCTTTATTGTATATACATACATATATATAGCACCCAGACACTCGGAACAAATATCTGAAGATCGTGAAAATGTTTGTTCCTAGGCGGGAAACGAACCCGCAACCTCCTACGTCTCAGGCAGACCTTCGCCCACTGCGCCATAGATGTCTTTCCTATTATAATTATAAATCAGAGCAAAATAACACACTTATCTCTTAAAACGCTATATCATACCACTCCACCCCTTATACAAACCTTCCAAACAGTTCATTCTTTTATATAATTCTTAATTGAAATACCTAGAAAATTGCGAAACTTCCCAGCGATTCTAACGCTTAAATTTCCTTCTTATCTTTTCAAGTTCCTATCTCACCATCCCTAACCATACCGACATTACCGAAGTAACGCTTATCACAAACCAATTATATGGGTATTTCCAAACGTCTGAAGTGAATGGGATATAATAATTCCCTAATTCAATGAAAGGGATCGTGTTCAATTTGATAGATCTTCCCGATTTCCGTAAAGAAAGCTTTACTTTTACTGATTACTGAACCCGGGTTTTTGAGGGAAATGTGATGAATTGGGATTGGGTGGGTTTTAAAAGAGTATCCATTCTGAGACGTATAATACAGATGTTTGAGACTTAAGGTGATTTTTCTCCATTTTCTACTCATATAACCTATGCAAGATCGATAATTATAAACTGCCTCGTCGTCATTATCGTCATCAACCCCAATTTACGTTCCCTCTGCTGGGAAACAGGGACTTATCTCTTGATGAGAGAGATTAGGCCTTAATTCACCACGCTGGCCATGTTTAAACTTTTTCAAAGTTCTTAGAACATGGCGGGTTTCCTGACAATGTTTGCCTTCACCATTAGAGCAGGTCAAACAAAGCGCACATTTTTTTTTTCAAAAGGAAAAATCCTGAGCTGTTCGGCAGTGTTTTTATTTTTGGAGGAAAACCAACTAAATAAAATGTTAAAAAAGTTACGCCAGTACTACGTATTAGATTCAAATTCAATTTCAAATTCAATAGCGGCAAATACTGACAAGTTTCATCGACCACTAGCCTCGTAATTGTATTTCCAAAGCTGGTAGGTACTTGAGGTATCAGGCAATCAATTGATAGCCAAGTCTGCAAAACACAGCATCTCTTACCTATCTCTAATAGAGCAATTCAAACAAACTCCACCGGAATCCGAATTTCCAAACTTGTTACCAAATTGTTAGCGGAAACTTGTACAGTACTGAATTTAAGGAATTCTCGCTTATCGATTCAGTATCTGTTTGAAATTCGTTCACTTTGCTGAAAGGTGCATTTTGGTACGCGACACTTCCTTCAACCGTAAAACAACATGCTTCTATAAATCTTCGCCTTAAAATATTGGTAGAAATAGGAAAGTTGGGAAAACAATTTAGTTGTAAAGTTTCGAGTATTATGGAGTTGACTTACCAAATAATCAAATAATCAATTTATTGGTAATTTTAATATTTAAAAAAACCGCATCAAAATCCGTTGCGTAGTTTTAATGATTAATTAATAAATCATACAGACAGCGACAGCTTCTTTTATTTGTTTCATACTATTTAAATAATTATTATGGCTTTATTTTATTTTTGGAATTACTTTATGAACACTAGGTACGTAGTATATGTTCTGTGATACTAGATTTTAAAATACTTACGTACGTTTAAGCAAATTAAACTGGGCGAGAAATCTATTTCCTTCCAATTAATGGACAAACAGACATGCAATAAAACGGCAACCCTAACTATGTTTGTGAAGTGCAAATTCAATTTCATTGCCTTCGCGTGTTGATAAACTAAAGCTTGGATTACCTTTTACTGTGCACAGAGATGAATCAAGGATTTCAATTAATTTCACGTTAAATTATACATTTTCTTATCGAGCCTTTATTCTGTGAATAGTCGTTTATTGATAAAATACATATCTCCATAGACCAGCTGACAGTTTCGCTTGCGTTTTTTTCTACATAAATAGCTAAATAATATCTATTAGCCTTCATCGATAAATTTACTATACAATACTGAAATAATTTTTCAAATCGGGCCAGCAGCGGTTCCTGATATAAGTGCGTAAATCATCGGTAAATAATCTAGTTTATTTAATATAAACTAGATTATTATTATTATTTATTTATATTAAATAAACTAGATTATTTACCGTATTCCAGAGAGGTTGTTATATCAACAACGTTCAATGTGTAGTAGGTATTATAATGTCAATTAATCCTATGCCTTTTATAAAATAAAACAATATGCAACGCACTGTGAAATAGATTCCATTTACTACGTAAATAAAGGGAAAATCCTTATTGTTAGCTCCAACAATAAACAAAATACATTCTAGTTTCAATTTGATTGAAAATATTCAATATACAACGTGACAACAACAACATAATCATAATCACCCCTAATAACGTTCCCAACACTGGGACAAAAGGGACTTCCTTCTAAGAACTTTGAAAATATTCATGTCCTAGAATCTTTTCTAAGTTCTCAGAACATGCCGGTTTCCTCACGATGTTTGTCTTTGTACTTTTTTGCTCCGAGTAATACAAATCCTGTTCAGCCCTGTTGTTTTAAACTAAGATTGTAAAATTAAACTCAGAACTTGAGCGTTCCAGACTATGACGCATAGCATTGTACAGTCATGCTTCTGTTTAAGCTTTAGCTATAGATAGGTCACGCTTAGACGTGATTTTGAAGTCACACTCGATAAATCGGTACCTATGCCTTTTGTTAAAACCTATGCCTTTTGTTAAACGAATAATTTATATATCGACTGACCTGTAAACATATTTGGTCGTAAGGGTTAGAGAATTAAGGGACTTAAATCTAATAAAAAAACTATTGTACCATTTCAGGTAGCTCAGTTGTACCTTACTATACATAAACTAATTAAATTACAATCGGTTTAGAGAATCGCTTACTTAACACTTTTTATTATTCCTTCATATCAAAACTTCTTAAACTTTACAATGGGTTATATTTTCTTGCTCTACAACTCATGTATTATATCTTGGATACTATTTGCTCAGAAAAAAACCTTTGATATCTATATTTTCACCTCCGAGTAATGGTTTATGCCTAAATTTTTCACAATCATTCTTCATAATGCCCGCCAACTTGTCACTCATATGGCTACAAAAATACCGCAACCCGAAATGTATCCAAGAACTTTTACAATTTGCCTAAAATCTTATTCGTGTCACGAAATAGTAAAGTAACAGTCACGCTAATCTAGACTCTAAGGTATCGAGAATTTATTGGTAAAGGCAACAAATAATACTTAACTGCAACCTCAGGGGCAATAGAGGTTATATCTGAATGTCGTCTGTCACAAAGGTGACTCTAGACAAAGATTGAGTGGGGATTTAAGGATTCAATGAGTGTAAATTTGAATCATACGTGTAGAAATATCGCTACACAGCCGACTGAGTAACTCCTACGTTTAAATTGAATTTGGAAGGCTTGAATAGTTACAATTGGTTGTAATTAATGAAAACTACGAATAGACTGCGACCTTGAGTCTATTCTTAGAATTCAAGAGGTGTGAAGAGACTTTTGCTAAAATTTCTCAATCTAATATCAAACGTTATGATACGTAGAAGAACCAAGATGACAAAGTCATAAATTATGATTTCTGTTTATTTGATAATGAAGGTGTATTACGGAGAACAGGGGGTTTTTACGTTTGGTAAATAATTAAATGAAATCAATGATAAAAAGTAGATATAAGCGATCACCATAAGTGTTTTATAATATTTATAATTATATTCTTACTAATATTATAAATGCGAAAGTAACTCTGTCTGTCTGTTACGCTTTCCCGCTTAAACCTCTCAACCGATTTTGATGAAATTTGGCACATACAATCTTTAGACCCTGAGAAAGAACATAGACTACTTTTTATTTCCACGCGGGCGAAGCCGCGGGCGGAAGCTACTAAATTATAAAATTGACTTAAACTAGCTAGTCTGAATTCGTTTTTACGTCCACTACTGAACATAGTCTTGTCCTAAATACTTCCAATTATTTCGGTCGGATGCAGCATCTAAATCTGTGGAAGATTAGTGGGCCATTTGCTAATGAACATTATCTTTTAACCTCCAGGAACCATCCTATCAACCCTGGTATCGTTCGACCGCGAGCAGAGGAGAGAGTACAAGATTCCAGTAGCCATCACCGACTCTGGCACTCCGAGACTGACAGGGGTCTCGACTCTACACGTCGTCATCGGAGATAGGAACGATAACCCTATGGGGCCGGGACATAGCGATATCTTCGTATATAATTATAAGGTAAGGTTCTTCATAAGAAAAATTCAAATCTTATATGCAAAATTCATTGCTACTTTTCGTTGTAATTTTATTCCGAAGCTGCGTTCTTATATGCAAAATTAATTGCCACTTTTTGTTGTATTGTAATTTTATGCTGAAGCTGCGGGCAGGTCAGCTAGTAACACAATACAATTTACTTTATTGCACAGAAAAATAGAAATAAACTAAAAAAAAGTGTAACAATAGACGGCCTTTTCATTTCTTCCAGGCTTTAACATGATTTGCATCTAATTAATAAAACGTATAACAACAAAACCTAAAACAAACAACAACTAGAACATTTTAAAAATTCAATTAAGTACTAAACTATGAGTAAAATCTTTATTTTGTCAATTTAGTTTATTATTTCCATCACAATAACTATTTTTACAACATCATAAAGATGAAATAACAGGATTCTTTATGATTGTTCCGTGAGTGCTTTTCAGCACAATTAAATATAAAAATTGATTACTTAGTTTCTTGAGAGTCAAAAGTCTAACTGGTAAATTAAACTACTTTTTTTGAATACGCAAAAAGTAAAATATTATAATCCCCTCATGTATTTACACAAAGTTTGCAAAGTAACATATTAATACCGGGAACGCTATACAACTGCAAACATCACAATTATCGAACCCGCAATCTCTTGCGTCGCTCGCTGCGCCACAGAGGTCGTCTGATTAGTTGATCATTGGACATCATATTGGTCGTTATCATTATGATCAAACGTAGCAACGCATTTTGTAGGGAAAAAGCACCCTTAATTTCCCATTATCTTCTTTACCCAAATCTGACATCCAACATAACTTTAGTAAACAAGGCGATCCTACATTCGAGTTTCAATTTCGTGCGTGTCGAAATGTACATAATATTGTTGAGATATTTCTACATGAAGGTATAATAGTATATCGAATATAATATTGGGGAAGAGCAGAATCTCTGTTGATCCTGAAGGACAACCATTTTCTCTTTTTCCTGAATCCTTTAATATAATTTTTCTTTATCCACCTCCGGCTTTGTATTTCGAGACGAGTCATTACTCGTTTTATATTTTCGTCGGTGAAATGTATCTAGGTATTTTGTTGCGCCTTTGCAATACTAACACGATTTCATTTTATGATGGTTTTGGCCTTGCTTTAAGTTTATATTAAATGTCATCATTTTAATGATTTTAGTAAGGAATCGTGGATGATAATGGAAAATGGAAATAGGTCAATAATCATAAATAAAAAAAATATTATTCATAAATTAGGTTTAACTAGACACTATTTAATTATTTAATTGAGAAATTTTGTCCCATACAAGTTACAAGACAACCCTTACAAATACTATAATTTATGTATTGGTACGAATGTTTCTAATAAGTTAAAATGTTTCACGCAATCAGACGGAATCGTACTACAATGAGTTGTACAGTTGGAGATATTATGTGAGTATTGTCTACGCTACGCCATTTTTGTTTGCGATGCATGGTTTTAAAATGCATAATATGGCCGTGTGTGGTGATTAAAATATAATATAATAACAAAGTTTTCTCGAATTATTTTCTTGTTTTTCTATATACTTACAGCGAATTTATAACATCCGCCACGACAGAATGACAAAAATTTTAATTACTTAATAGTGCTTCGTGTTTGATTTCTTGTTTTTGATATTCAATTATGTATTTAATATGTAAAGGTCTATATTTTAGACGTTTAATTTTTTTATTGAGCAATGAAAAAAATGTACCTACAATTAAATATTTCTTGAACCATTCTTAATCTACTCGATTATTTTAATAATAAAACGCATTTATCAGTAGTAATTTAAGTAAAACTTCATAACATAATTTTAGTAATTCAGTTCCATAATTTTTAATGATAACAACTATTTATGGCAATGATTGTAAAGCGCCAGGCTGTTATAATTAAAATTAAATTGCATTTCAATAAACCTGTCGCAATTTACGGTATTTGAATATTTAAATTGTCTGTAAATATAACTGTGTGTTTAGTGGCTGAACAGTTTTGTGAGTTTCGCTGTTGGGCATGTTGTCAATTGATCGCGGTTTATTTATATTCATCACGAATAAAATTAATGACAATATATTTGTCGTTTTGTTTGCTATTATAATTATTGTTGATCGGAAAAGGTTAATTTATTGATTTACGACCAATAATTATTATATTGTTATTTCAATGCACTAAATTTATAATTTTGACGATAAAAATATCTCTGAAATATTTTGATCGCAGCTTTCTTCGAAACTTACTCGCCTCGTTTTCGTTACAATTTGTATTCGCGTGGATTCCTAATAGCCGAAGAGGGGATTTCGGGATTTACTCGAGCGCGTCAGATTAAGATACTGGAGATAGCTAGTACCCAGATAAGTACCTCCACCAAATATAAAAAATCTATCTATGTTCGAACGTGAATTATAAGGGAACAAAATTTACTTTTGTCATATTAGGCGCATCACTTTAGATAATTGTCAGATTAAGATATGGTAGAATCAGAACATAGAGATGAACCATATACATCTAAATCTGACGCTCTAACACCTTTAGAAATGCCAGTTTTTTTGTTCTTTTTTTTGATAAAAAATGAGTCGCGATTTTTATTTTTTTAACTTTTACGTACTTCCACCCCAATCGTGTAAACAATCAGATTTACAAACGTATTTTATCAATCATATTTTCTAAATTATTTTTAAGTATGTAAGTATGTTAAGCTGATTTTCAATTTATTGAATCTGATTCATAGAATCTATCACTAACTGACGCGCTTAAGTACGTCCATACAACAGTATTTTTTAAAATAAGTTTTTATTTATCTATGGTCGCTTCCCCCACTGATGAAACACATCGGTCTCATACAATTTTTTTCTTCTTATCATCTACCAAATGCAACCCAATAGGTCTCTTTGACGCTCGAGTAAATCCCCATTTAGCATCGTCGCCTCCCGTACTATAAAGAGTATGAAAAGTGGCGCTTGTCTTTCATAGAACGTGGAGTTTATTATTTAGATGCCACTGGCTGGTATTTTGATAGTGATAAAGAGATCTCATAGTATATTAAAGGCATTTTAAAATAAAACCTCTTTCATAGGATTTTTCTGGTTGTCAAAGCGACTTTTTCTCTAGCCCCGTGGTAAGCACGAAGCTTGTGTTACAGGTGCTAGATTTCTGATATACCTACTCAATAAAATATACATATAGATCATTTTTTTATAAAGATAAAGAAATATTTATTGTAAAACTGTGTAGGTACAAAATAGTTCTTAAATTACATATATTATATTACATCCTCTGAACAAATATCTGCAGATCGTACAAGTTTTTGTTCCGAGACGGGAATCGAACTCGCAACCTCCTGCGTCGCAGGCAGACTTTCGTCCGCTACGCCACAGAGGTCGTCAGAGGTTCTATTGAGATCTGTGTTCAGTAGTAAAACGAAATTGTTGGGATGAATAATTTGGTGAAATTTTGTCAAATATGAGTGATTTAGCCTCATGAAACTCGTTAAAGGGTAACGAACACTCATTACTAAATAATTGCGTCAATACAAAACCGATAGCTACCATAAACCTTTACGGTAATACCCTTGTTTTATTATAATATATCGCTATTAAAATGTTAATTTTGAACCTTAATGAACGCAGGCTTAGTATCGTATAAATGAGGATTATAGCGGAAAGCAGTTTTTATTGTTAACACAATGAATTAGTATGCAGTTGGTTAAGCGCTCTACACACCAAAGCCGGCGGCTCGCCGGCACAGCCCGGCGGCCCAACCCGCCGGCCTTATTTTGTACAATTGTACAAAATAAGGCCGGCGGGTTGGGCCGCCGGGCTGTGCCGGCGGTAGACCGCATTAGGTTGTAAGCTAGTTTGTCGTGCATACACTCTAGGACTTTAATTTTTGATTCATCTTTTATGAGTCTATAAAATAAACACTGATAATTTTTGTAATTTATTTCTTGTTTGTATTTAAAAAAATTAAGTCTTTATAATAGCATTATTGTCATTATCAAATTCATCGTTGAATTGATCGGACGAAGATATAAAATTATCCTATTAACACAAACTGACAAACGGATTAGCTCTTTGAAGTGGCAATGGGCAGGCCATATAGCGAGGAGAACGGATGGCCGATGGGGCCGAAAGGTTCTCGAGTGGAGACCACGGATCGGAAAACGCAGCGTTGAGCGTCCACCAACAAGGTGGACTGATGTCCACCGCGAGCCGACCGCAATAACTGGAAGTCATATAGGGAGGCCTATGTCTAGCAGTGGACGTCCAATGGCTGAGATGATGATGACAAACTGTATCACTTTGTAATATTAGTAGATATACATGTTTTTATTACCTTACATACTGTATACTCTCTAAGGTTCTAATACTAAACTTATGACGTGGATATAGTACGCTTTGTGTTCACAGATAGTGCGACACTTTATTTGTTAGTTAACCAGAAACCGTTATTTGGGTAACCGTTATTCGGGTATTTCGCAACCTGTTTGCTTAGTCCTGTTTGCAATGCCCAGGTAGGTCCCATGAGATATGTGTATTGTACGGGCTTCATAGATTTTATAGATGCAATGAAACCCATAGCATACGGGTTGAGAAGTTGATTTTGATTGTGATTATTCGGAAAATTAAAATTTGTGACGGCTCTGACTCCCGCGGCCTTTTGTTTACGCGCGGTTCAGAATTTGCCAAAACTTGAAGTCAAAAATTATAAATTGACAAACTAAAAAAATATATCAGATCGTACAAAATATGTACCAATAAAAAGTGACATTCTGATCGGATCGGATTTCAAATTCTGATCGCAAATAAATCGACAGTCGACAAAGTACCTAACCTTACCCTTGTAAAAGACCCAGTTATTTAAAAGCTCCAAATCCAGTTACTATTTGCAACTTTCTAACAGTCGCACTGTTCACTCGTTTTAACGACGGCTTAAGCTAAGCCAGGCTTATGTCCGAAGTCCCAACTTTACTTAACTTGCGGCCGCTGGATAATTGATTTGTCGCTGACTGATTTAGGGCAAGGAAACTTCTGGCATTTATTTTGTTCGGAAAAGTTGTAATGTTTCAAATCCTGTGCGACATTTCACAATTGGCAGTTGTCATTTTTCACCGCTAGATGGCAAGACGAAACCGACGTCGACAGTTGAAAAATAGATGGTATTATGCTTCGACGAAAGATATTGTCAACGAAATGGGGTAACTTAAAAGTTTAAATTTTGTTCAGCTCAAGTTTACCATAACGTATGTTCTAACGTTAACGTTTAGGCTATCTTGTTAAGTAGATACTCAGAATATATAACTTGAACAACGTAAAAAGCATCAAACATCATAAACTTTAGCCAACAAAAGTATTAAAATTCTTCATTAAGTATTTTGAAACAAAATAACAATTTCAATAGTAATAATTACGTTATCAAACTTTCTCGATGTAATAAAGTTCGATTAACAATTAGGCTATTAAGAGCTCTTTCAGAAAAATTGGCCCTAAAATTATTTTCCATTTTGTTTCCAAGTAATCTACGGAAAATATTAATTTTATAGCTTTTGTACTTGATCGACCAGTTTTGATAGAAAATGTTGATCTAGGTTATGTAATTCACATAAGCTCGGAACTTGTGTTGTTAGTAGGTAGATACCTGATATACAATACACTCTATAGGTAGATAGATAGGTAAATAAATTTTGCTAAACAATTCACACAGAAACATTTAGGTATATAATAAAGTAATATCTATCTATGTAGCCCCTTGGTAAAAGGGAACCTTGCGTTGTATATTTTGAAATATAAATCAAATTTATGCAAACGCGACCATGTACAAAACCACTGATATACAGATAGCGAGCAATGCGTAGCTTTTATAAACTTAAATTAAATATAAAACGTTAAAAGTGGACACAAAATAATTCCAGCCTTTATTACACCGTATACCTACCGATGATGAATTATTTAAAAGGTTAAATGCCGCCTTTCCAAACAAATTACAAAAACAATTCCTACTATTACAGGCCGTTTTAATACAGTGGTATATTAATCGTCACTGATACTGAATTATTGAAATTTTAGGTAGCTATTTTGTATTGACTTTTGATAAATGGGTTTGAATTCCAGCAATTGTTGTCTAATTCGATGATTTATAAATAAACGGAGCGTTATAATACAAATTTCTTTATAATGGATCGGATTTTGTTTAAAAATTAAGGGCGGAGACTTAACACTTTTCAGTAAATGAGACACAACTATGTTTTAGAGCTCGAAATAGTGGCCCGCAGGCAATCAAGAAAAAAACACTTTTTGTTTTATAACATCGTGATTTACTCACATTATAAAATTAATAGTGTAACTTTAAAACCTTTAACTAACATTGAAAATAAAATAAAACAACGAATAGTCACAGATAGACGGTAGAGAATTTAAACCTGAATCTATATCTTCTATATATTATTATTATTATTATCGAATGTCAGGTTTTGATAAAAAAATATAAATCTATTCGCTTTTTAAATATTTTTTTTAAAAAAACACTACAGGTAGGTACGATAAAGGATTATTACTTTTCATGTTTAAAAATATATAGTCGAAAGATGAAAAGGGATGATAGTGATTTGAATGTTTAATTTTTAGTTTCCCGGTTTTTCTATGATAACTGAAAAATATGTATAATAGATAGATACATTTTTTTTAAATTTCAATTATAAAGTTGTTTGTTGATGAAACCCACTTTGTAAACCTACTTATTAGTTTCACTTTATACAGTAGGCATAATAATATAATCAGATACAATTTAAATTCTAAAGTTGTATTTTGATGAAACCCATTTTGTAAATTCATATAAATTCGTTCTGAAAATAATAATTAATGCTAGAAAAAAATTAAACATGGTTCTCGAGTGGGACTCGAACCCACGAATTCCTGTTTAGCCCTGGCTGCGCTAAACCACTACGCTATCGAGGATCACATTACGAATTTAGTATATACTTGATTCTCAGTAAAGCACTGATTAATAATATAAGCGAGTCAATCACTATAAAATATAAAAAGTTATAATTAATGTTATTCTTACAGGGTGAAGCACCAGATACAGAAATAGGTCGAGTCTTCGTAGAGGACCCTGATGACTGGGACCTACCCGACAAGCGGTTCATGTGGCTACCTTCCTACGAGCAGAGAAGCCCATTCTTCGACGTTCATAGTAACACCGGCATGATCACTATGAAAGAAGGGACCCCGAATGGAACATATTTGTTGCGATTTAATGTAAGTAACCCTCCTATAATATACATATGTATATAAAAAAAACAAAATATGCATCAAAACCTCTATTTACGTTCCCACTGCTGATTCGGACAAATTCATAAAGCTTTCACACACAGTCAAAAACAAAACTTAGTTGTATTATAAAAAAATCTTGAATAATATATATAAAAATAATATACTTATACGAGAAAAAATGTACCTAAGTGTCCACACGTGTTACAAACTAGAGCGGTCAGTTTAGCGCGCAAGTAAACATGTGCCATTTTTGTTGGCCCGTATTTCAGTACCCGGCGAATTTTGACAGATGTCATGCGTGGGGAATTTATAGCTGTCGTTATTCATGATGTTTTCCTTCTGCGGGATCGCTGTTAAAGTGACCCGGTATAAGGTTTGTCCGCAACTTTGGTTTGGCGACGAGGGTTTTTATTTATAAGATAAAAAAGAAGCTTTTTATTTTCAATGTTTACGTTATTGTGCATAATGGATTTTTTGTTAAATACTTAGCCATTCTGAAAACGTAAACATAGAAGGTTTAATTACTAGCTTCTACGTTTTGTTGTTTGGTTTGGGAAACCATATATTCAAAACAAAATATTGGTGTAAATATCATAGCGCGCTTTTAGAATAGAGTAAAAAAATATTTATCTTTTGAAATTCCATTTTCATTTTATCTTCACTGATCCACTGATCTATCATATGACTATCAGAATTAGAGCTTTTTTAATTATAATTTTACGTTTTGAAGTAGGGAACTACATTGTATTCCTGTTGCATAAATTTACACGTTGTACACGTATTCACCTTGTACATAACAAACTAAAAACTTCCCTGTCACCCAAAACTCCCTCAGTGTATTCTGCGCCTAATACTCTGCAGTAACTGTCAAGAAAATAGCCATTAATTATTACAAGTAAACTAATTTAGTCATAACTTCAGAGTATAATATTATCGTTATAGTTTACCTTAGTAAGGGTATTGCGTCGTAACCATAGACAAGGCGTAATGGTTTGGGAGGCAAAACTAGATAAAATGTAATGTACCTTACAATGCGTCTACCTACTCTATGCCTCTGTCCGGCTGAAAAGAAGGGTTATGGGTAGATATTTTGTTGATTTGTGTGTATTTTTCAGAGGTAAGGGGTAAAGGTATTATGAGAAATCACTGAATTGGATTCCAACATTAATTAGGCAATGTAGTGTAATTGCAGGAAAAAAATTAAGTAAGAAAAAAATTCATTGCATATAAGTAGATTTTTACTATATTATCTTCGTGACTGTGCAACATAATCCTGTTTTCTATACTATAAATATTGCTGGTTAATTCACACAGCAACATCTAGCCCCGTGCTATGCTCGAACCGTGTGTGTTATGCGTGCTAGCTCTCTGATATACTTAATAGAATACACATTGATAGATATATATTTTTACTATACATATTATACACACAATTTACTTTGTTACGTTCCAGTTTCAAAACTTTCTCTCTCGATATGTCTAGACAAGGGCACAGTGCTATCTAATCTGTGACTACTTAATCTAAAATACCGTCCAACTAAACTATAATTATGACTAAAATATACGCCTAAAACTCTTTAGTTTAGATACGTATCTAAATTGCAAGTCGTTAGTGCCCGTGACATTTTAGTACACTCATATTTTTCGCGATACGATTTTATACAAGTTCGTTGTTCTAAAAAAATATGGGACGTTTTTATTTGAAATTCGGACAGGTTGGCTTCGGCAAAAGTAGTTTTATGGTTAGTGAATATCGTGCCAAGTTATATCTTTGTAAATGAGCAAAACAAGTATACCTAGTAATTTTAGGTTATGTCCATAAGATAAAAGAATAGGTAGATGTCTATGTACTAAATATGTACTTATGTATAAAACATGGACGTAATGCCCGGCGGTCTTTCGACTGTTTCTACTTTTGCGGTCTACTTCTTGTACTCAAGAAATATTTTGGTAGTTAACACTTTAAAATCGACACTGATTATGTAAATTTCAATTGACAATTTTTTTGGCTAAATTGTCGTAAAAACTCTCCGAAAAACTTTTCGTAAATATTGGGGATAATAACACTCGCATCGCACGCAAACATTCTATACCTATTGTAACTGTTTCTTATTATTATTACCTTACAGGTAACAGAAGAGAATGAACCAGTAGTGCCTTTTCACTGGGTAGAAGCCACCGTGAACGTCACTATCAAGGAAATACCTGAAGAAGCCGTGGATAAGTCAGGTTCTATCAGATTCGTCAACATTACGGCTGAAGAGTTTATTGTTCCTGAAGGCGATGTGAGTACACCTTAGAATAGAATAGAATATGAATAATGTGGGATGTTAATAGGCATCTGTAACAGGGAATTCTGCTGTTCTTACGATAAACAGCGAAGGTGAATTTTTTTGTGAAAACTTATTTATAATCTACTAAGCGAGATCTATTTGGATTAATTAATTTCCTCGAAATATGCCGCGATGCACTTACGCTGTTACTTTTAAAAATGGAGTTTTTTACTTATAAATTTGAATTAGGTACTTACCTACTTATACTGTAACTTATACTTATAAGTTACAGTGATCACATAAAACAAGGTTTAAGAGCAATATTCCAGAGTTCCTTAATTCCACCGCGTATTAAACCGACACTAACTCGTTAAACACGAATGGGTCGCGCGATGAAGGCCGTAATACAACCGTGTTAGTTACTTGATTAATTTCTACGTGCAATGGATGAACTTTACTTTTGCCAGAATTGTTTGCGACTGTACTTGGTTGGACCTATTTTACTGTTTTAGATGTAATCACATATACACGAAATTGATGAAAAAAAGACTAAAATCGGTTACAGTGATGTTCCTAACCAGTGTCTAGATTTTTACAGAGACACATTTTTAGGTCCCATATCAACAATAGTGTGACGAAATGAGAATTGAAATAGGCATCGGCTGTCTAATTACATTTAAAGCGCATTTAATACCAATTTTTCTTATTTAATAATTCGTACTTGCAGTAAGTGCCATGAATAATTAACTAACTAAATCTCTTTCCTCAGGGTTTGAGTAAAAAGGACAAGCTACACCGCACTCTCTCCCTCCTGTACAACACTTCAATGGACAATGTCGATGTATTCACAGTCTTCGGGAAAACTACTATAAAGGATGTCTTCTTGGATGTGCGATTCTCCGCTCACGGGTCGCCATATTACCCGCCAGAGAAGCTGGACAGTATGGTTATTGGGATACAGGAAAAGGTAAGATATACGATTCGCTACGTGTGTAAGTGGGATAAGTATATTTATGTCAACATGGTCAGAGAAGTCCATTCACTTGGGTGAGAATAGCAGAATATTGCTTATGGCAGCACATTAGAATAACGTAAAAGCAATTTCATACCAGCTTCCAATATAAAAATACTTACCTACACATAAATTGCTTCACATATAAAACCAAATTTTATAGAATCTTTTGAATAAAGAAAAGTCTTTAGGTGTTAAAATAATTCTAGATTTAGTACTCTATTAATAAAACGATAAATGAGAAATGATAGCCGCAAATACACTCCGTTTAAAACAACCCAAACAATATATGTATACCCTCAATTGTAATGTCCCTACATAATGTTCAACGCAGCGACGACGCTTTGTTTCGAACGAACCTATTTACTCAATGTCCGATGTAAACAAAATGATTTTTCAACGAGCCATAAATATTGTCTGTTGCAAGCTTTTTATATCAGTTTGCTTGAAATTCAACGTGTTTTTACGAGGAATAATCATGTTTTACCCTTGTTTCACCACAAGATACGCCTTTTCTATATTAGGTATCTAAGGTATTCAATAAGAATGGAAAGATTTAGGTGTATTGCTAAAACTATTACTAAGTATTAAGTACCTAATTTTAACAAAAACGTTAAACGACAAAAAAACTATAAATTTGGAAAAGAAACAATAAATTAAAATATATTATTACTTTATTCAGAAGGCAAAACAGCGCGTAAAAGTAAGGAAACGGCCCATACATTTAATTTTTCCCTAAAATGAATTATTCAAGTGACAGCTTGCCAGTCTATAAACCACCAACGTACAATATTTTACTGTCTTCAAGCCTCCTGAAATTTCAATTCCCCCATCGTTTATTCCTTTATATTAAATGCACGACCTATTATCTAATTAAGAATTGGATCCTATTTTGGTCAACGAATAAACGAATTAGCATTGCCACTCAACGTAATAAATTATTGGAGCTAGTGCTATTTACTGAAACTATTGGAGAGGTCCGTGTCATGTAGAGGTAATCAATATCATATCAACCGTCAGATGTCCACTGATGGACATAGACATTATTTATAATAGATGATAAATAAATTAATAAATAAATGTTAGGTTTTTATTTTACTTGAATATCGATTTCGTGATATAATTATGTGCTACTGTAGTTTCGAACCTTTGTAGACCTTTTTCTTTCGCTTCTTTCTTTCTGACAAAGAATACGACTTTGAGTGATTTGGCAGAGGTTTATCTGAGACGCAGGAGGTGGGTTCGATTCCCGTCTCATAACAAATATTTCTAAGATCAGCAGATCCGGTTGTTTTGGGTTTTTGTTCTATAAATAACCAAAATATCAGTGCAGTAATTTTACATTAGAATAAAGGCTGTTTTTTTTTTACCCGTAACACTAGCTTTGAATTTACCACGGGACAAGAATGTGAGAATTATCCGGCATTTTTGCACTAATTCCATAAAATCATAAAGATCACGTGGTCAAACTTTAACCTATAATATATCTCCACAGTTAGAAGAAGAGCTCCGCGCAAAGATCTACATGGTGAAGATAGACGAATGCCTGATAGAAAAGGAGCAATGCGAAGACTCCTGCCGCAACAAGCTGATGAAGAACAACGTACCACTCTCTGTGTATACGAACGCGACAAGCTTTGTGGGAGTGAGCGCGAGGGTAGAGTCAGAGTGTACTTGCGAACCAGAGGAAATACCGCCTATTTGTTTGAATGGAGGTAAGTGATTTCTATGCGGAAAAATAACCAGAACAATTTACTAGTATTCCATTTGCCCTCTGCGCAGCCACAGAGGTATAGTAGTGTCAAGCAGTAGTGCCAAAGGAAATAAACGGGCGTATTGACGATCTCTGTGGCGCAGCGGGCAGTTGGTATGGGAAATTACAAGATCACAACGGTATGGGGATTCGAGCTCATACGTAACTCCTCGATAGCGTTGTGGTTAGCGCAACCAGGGCTAAAATGGGTGGCGTGGGTTCGACTCCCACTTGAGAACCTAGGTTACGTTGTGATCTTGTAATTTTATCCCATACCGTGTTCTATGCATTTTACTTAGAAAACTAATGTGAGATTCAATCACTATAAAATATATATTAGTGATTACTCAAATGTTTTGATTTCGATAAAGAAACACCTATAGAAGAAATATAATTATAAAAGCATTTTGATAAAAGATTATGATTTCCGATATTCCTGATTTCTAAGTATTATTTCTATGTTGTTACAGAGAAATTGTAACTGACTAGTATTAACACGATCAAATCTCAACACTACAAACTTTCCCTAAGTTTACTCACGCAAGATACTAAGCATTAGCGTCGAGTAACCTAAGATTAAGCCTGTGAAGTTTGATAATAAGAAACCTTACATGTTTAGTACTTAGAACTTACAAACTAATCCACAGGGAAACCTTAATTTCTTTCTGGCGATCCTATATCATCTGTTGAGACATTAAAGCCTCGAGCAGACCGGATGCGTATACGTACACGTAAGCGTAGACGTGCACGTACCACATCCGGTCTGATCGAGGCTTTAGTCTTTTTACACGAAAATGAAAATAACTCTCATTATTATTGTCTCTAATAATTAATGGTAAATAGAACGTATAGTTAGAGAGCTGGCATCAATTTTTGGTTTGGTATTTAAGGTAAGTAAAAAACTTGCCAAAAAATTAGGCTCAATTCAGCATATATCAATTTACATAAATAAATTTGCAGCTTGCCTCGTATCTCGTATACCCTACCTTCCCAAAGATTGGTGCCAACTCTCAGAATATGTATAGTTTATAGGCATAGATGCCAGCACTAAACATAGGTGCATATCTAGCACCCGTAACACAAGCTTCGAGCTTGCCACAGGGCTAGATGTTGCCGTGTGAATTGTCCGGGAATATTTAATATTTATTTAAATATTCAAAGATTCGTTTATTTGGCCCTATTTATAACAGAGGTGCTATACTGGGTTTATTTATGTAATTAATCATAACAATATTTCCCTCAGGTACCTTCTTCGCGGACAAATGCGAGTGTCCCGAAGGGTTATCGGGACCTCAATGTGAGCAGACCTCTATCGGTTTCCATGGCGACGGGTGGGCGATGTACTCTGCCCCGCCGGCCTGTCACGAAGGTCGCGTGACCTTGACCGTGACCTCTCATACGAGGAACAGCCTTATCTTCTACTTGGGACCTTTGAAGCATAACCCGCTTTTGGATGTTCAAGGTAAATTTTCATTAAGATTATTTTTGCAGTGTAAGATAAGATAAGATTTATTTGTGTACTACAACATAATTACAAACATAATACCTAACATAATAAAAAAGTTGTTACTTACAACAACGCACCTGATTTTTCTTCTTGAAAAACTATGTGTTCTTTAAAATTAAGTAATCTAACGGTGAAGGCAAAGATCGCGAGGAAACCGGCATGTTGTGAGGACTTTGATGAGTTTGATGGGCATGTGTCTTTCACCAAGCAACACTTGGCCAGCGTGGTGAATTATTGCCTAATCTCTTTCAAAAGAGAAGTCCCTGTGTCCTTGCAGTGGGAACGTAAATAAAGGTGATTATGATGATTATATGAAGATAACCACACTTAACGGCAATGTTAAATCACTATCCTAAATTAATACGAGCTTGTAAGGTTTTCAAGGATTTATTCTATTCGTATGTACGGAACTCGTAGTAAAACAGGCCAAAAGACCAATGTATTTTGTCGAAACAAAACCCTGCCATGTGTCGTGTTCGATTAAACGTTACATCGGCCAAATCGCGTCGAGTTAACATCGTCCACACGATTGGATAGATATAAATAAATAAATATAGCTGGTATTATACAGCAATATCCTAGCTCCGTGATAAACTCGGAAGCTTGTTTTCCGGGTACTAGATATCTCATAAAAGTGCTTAAAACAATTTACGAGTACCTTCTAGTAAATTCTATACGTATTGAAACATATAGAAACTTTATAATTGGCATTCCATAAATGGCAATGTTTGTCATACTAATAATAATATAAGTAGGTACTATCTTACTATAAAAACTGTCGTGGTTTAATAAATTCATATTGAGATAAACGGGCAATACCAATGATTTTATATAGTATAGATATGTTACCTTCATGTAATTGCAGTTTGAAATCTGTTCCGCGAATCCAAAACTGACATAAGATGTCAAATGTTTACTAGTTCATAGAGTAACCTTTATATTCGTAGAGTGGACACTTGAGTAAAATGTATAGTAATAGGTAAGAAATTAAACACCTTACAAAAGTAAATCATATTTATTGAAATTGAAATAATTAATGATAAATTAGTAAAATACACTTTCTAAATACCTTCAAAAAGATTTTATTTATTTATTTTCTGTCTCTTTAAAAGTTTTTTTAATTCGGGGTTATTTTTATGTGCGGAATGGAGACGAATATTTGTGTATTTATGAATTATGGT
This sequence comes from Chloroclystis v-ata, assembly GCA_963691955.1. Classification (NCBI taxonomy): domain Eukaryota; kingdom Metazoa; phylum Arthropoda; class Insecta; order Lepidoptera; family Geometridae; genus Chloroclystis; species Chloroclystis v-ata. The sequence continues at coordinate 12,292,151 of OY829904.1, read as the reverse complement.
TTTAATCAAATATACGCGATGATTAAAAATAGGTACCTGATGTGTTGAATGTTCGATCAGAATTTACATTTACATCGAATTTACATCGCCATCAATATTCGCATCTACACTAACTAATCTATGTCCGCGCCTCAATTATTATAATTATTTGGAAAAATAAATAATCTAAGTATCTTTGCATACTCGCATGTGATACGAGATTCCTTGTGTTTTGTTTACTTTAGCATCGTAATTGGTACACTTCCGAAACACACACGATGGCATTTTTAATTTGTTTTAGCAAGGACACAATAACCTACGGCATGTCAAGCTCGTGATTGCGCTCGACGCAGACTGACAACTAAAAGTTACAATTGGGTTTTATTTGAGTCTTTACAATGCGCGTGCTTGTACAGTCACCAGCATTAATATCTGACAATGAACAGCGCCGCAAAAATATGTGACACAGATTACCAGCAAAAACATGTGATAAGGTAACGTGCATAATAATCTGATGCTTTCGCGGCGGTAAAAATATATGACATAGTCAACAGCATTAACATCTGACAACAGATGAGCGCGTAATTATCTGACATGCCCCGACAGCGAAATTATGTGACGAAACATTGTCATCAGATCGTCATTTGATCCGTCTCTTAATTTCACACACTTTGTCAGTTACCTCGTGGTTTAATGGCTATAGTAGGCGCTTCGTAATCCGAAGTCCGCGAGTTCGAGTCGCACCGGGTGCCTTCTTTTTTTAAAAGTTTTATTTAAAATGATTTAATGTTAGAGTATATACTTCTCAGGCAGGTATTATATTATAGATAAAACATTCCTAAAATTTCATTAAGATTCCTTGAGGAATTGGTGGAATTCATATTCAGATTCTTTTTGTAAAAAGATTCTTAACATTACGATATTGAATCTATGAGCGACACAGATCGGAGGGCAGTAGTCAAAGTTAAAGTGTATTTAAAACTTTTTAATGGTTTTGAGATCTAAAGAGTTTTGATTTATTTATGAAAACTGTCATAAATTATGTCATGTCAATTCATGAAAAGTAAATTTAAGATATTTCATAGAACAAACGAATCACTACGTTTTTATGCTTCTTAACCCTACGTTGCTCTCATTGCTATTATCACAACCAATATAATTTTTTTTTTAATATCTTTTCAGTCTTCTTATTATTTAAAAAAAAATGACCATACTCCGCATGCCCTGCGAATGATATTTTAAAATATAGGTAGTTCATTGCATGTTTTGTCATACCTACATATATGGAACTAAATATAAAAGCAGTTTTTCCCTTAAACTTAATTTATATGAAATTTTTGAATCAATTTTAAATATTTCTTCTTTATTTTACTTTATTTATCTAGAACACAAATATGACCATCACAAATTTTTTTTAAGAAAAATAATCATGCAGTTTAGGGTTAAGGTTTAGGAACTTATTCTTTCATAAATTCACTATTATCTAATATTGAAGTATATCATACGGTTTGACTTTTCATTTATAAAATCAATCAGAAATAAAAGGCAGACTATGAATTTTAACATTTCATGTGAAATTTAGTTCAGAAAACTTGGCATTTATTTATTTATTAATAAAATCCCCAGCCCTTTCATTTTTCTTATACCTGAGCTTACGGCCAAAAAACATAATAAATAAAATAAAATCAATAAATATTGCTAATTGCTAGACAATTCACAAAGCAACATCTAGCCTCGTGGTAAGCTAGAAACTTGTGTTACGGGTGCTAGATTTCTGATAATACCTAATAATATACATACACATTTAAGAAAGTTACTTAAAACACAGGAAAAGCCGTGATTGGAAATTATACTTTTAATATCAAAATAACACTGAGGCTACTCTTTGCCGCAGAAAAATACAAAAATCCGCATTAAGATATATTTTAGCGCAGGCAAAGCCGCGGGGCGGAACGCTAGTATTACCTATATCTTAGGCCTCGGTCTCGAAACCAGCGGGCAGCGGGGCGGCGGCGGCGGCGGCGCGGGCGAGGAGCGGGCAACGCATACCTGTTCTCGAAACCAGCGGGCAGATCGCGCGGCGCTGTAGCGGCGTAGTGTTGTGTTCGTGGTTGTGTTGTCGACATTCGCAAACGAAATGTCTGAAAATCGGCGACAACATCTTTTTAATTCAAATGTATTCCTAACGCTCGATTTATTGTGGGGAAAAGAAGAAGTGGACCCCTACTATAGGGCAAGGAAACTAAATGGCGAGTTTTATCGAAATTATGAAGAACAGAGACAAAATCCCGATAAATTCTACGACTACACCAGAATGAGTGTAGAAACTTTTGACTATATTCTAGAAACTATCAAGAGTGATTTAGAGTCTGGAATTAATCCAAAAATTGTAATTGTATTTATTGATAGTTTCAAAAATGAAGTGTTGTACCTACTAATTTAGTAAATAGTTTGGCATCGGTATTAAGTTCCCAGATACAATAATTTTAATTAAATACCTACTACACACTAATCAGCCTTAATTATTTATCTTTGACGAAAAATATAATATAAAAACGTTTCGTATGAAATAAGTAACATAACAGTTTGTCATTTATTTAAAATTAAGTACAACACTATACTACAATGCAGACGCGCAACGCGGTACGGTCACCGCTCGACTGGAGTGCACCGCTCGTAGCCCGCCCCCGCTCCGCTCCCGCGCCGCTGTTTTCGAGATTCGGTCCATTTGACAATACGCAAAAGATCCTGCCGCTCCCGCGCCGCCGCCGCCGCCGCCCCGCTGCCCGCTGGTTTCGGGACCGAGGCCTTAGGGTCTACAAAATGAATTTCAATTTATAGAAGTAATTTGATGTGTCAGATGTTTATGCGTTCATTCTATTGTCAAATCATTTTGCAGTAACAGTGTCACATAATTTTGCTTTCGGGGCATGTCAGATAATTACGCGCTCATCTGTTGTCAGATGTTAATGCTGTTGACTATGTCATATATTTATACCGCCGCGAAAGCATCAGATTATTATGCACGTTACTCTCATCACATGTTTTTGCTGGCAATCTGTGTCACATATTTTTGCGGCGCTGTTCATTCGCCGTCCCCGGAGAATAGAATGGTAATTGCAAAAACACAACTTTTCAGGAAAAATAAAAAACATGTTTTTATTGATTACTTGATAGATACTGGACGTAGACTGTTGATTGTCAGCTTTACGGAAAGCTTATTTTTTATGTGTTTGGAATATAACAATGGAACACGCCTAAGATATGCCAAAAACGAGATATTGAAAGATTAAGAAGTTACTGAATATCAATAGCCATCTAAGATGTATAATGTCGATTACCATTTTATTCATAGTATTTCCTAGCCAAAATCGATTATTGCACCAGTGACATACCATTTTATTCCACGTTTTTTTACAGTAAAAGTGATAATGATAATGCTTGAATATCATCCTTTTCTCGTCAATATAGTCTAACTTTTTTCTGTTAATGTCTTTAATTGGTTTTCCAATAAAACTATACCAATGGTAATCAACTTTGTTTTTAGATTAATAATTGCTTTAAATTGACGAAATTACTTCAAAATCTTCTTAAATCATAAAAGCTAGGCCCTCATACTTAACATATCACAGCCATGATCATTATCATCATCAGGGTACACTAGTCCACTGCTGGACCTAGCCTAATGAGCACCATAACGCCCTATATTCAGCTTGCCGCATCTAGAATCTGCCTGCAGTCTTTGCAGATCATCATCCCAGCTGGTCGGAGGGGGACGCCCTACGTTTACACTACGTTTGTCGAGTAACACAGTTAACATCAGTATCTTGATTATTATAATGCTTCTTTCAAATAAAACAACGAAAAAAAGAAATCAAAAGTGAAAACAACAGTATTTTTTTGTTATGTACCCTAATAGGTTTACTAACATTTCGGTATTCATTTAAATCTATACATAATTCTGCATTGTGCACAAACAACTTATAGCAGAGGGTATGAACACAGGCGAGCTTAACCCTATAGATCGTTTTCTGCTAGCAAACCTTCTAAATGAGAGAAAAGCGATAGCAAGGGACAAGGGGGCCTACTTACTTAGGTACACACAGACACAACGGGCTTATATGTAATGTAATTTTAATCAGTCAAATTAGGAACATGATCACTTAATAATTAGTAAGGTACTTAAAATACAGCGACATCTCAATCATCATCAGTGTCGACATCATTTCTTTCAGAGCCAATACTAGCATACGTCAGGGACTCATAAAAAGCATGATAGTAGCTTGGAATATCTCCTGCTTTACAGAGGCTCGTGAGATCTTCATATAGAGCCTTGCTTATTGGAAGCGGCTCAGTGTATAAAACTTGCAATTCGGGCACATAGCGAGGACTTGGGCTTGTTACCTGTCTGGTACCCCGCTTGCTTCGTGTCTTTTTAACAGGTTCTGTATTTAATTGGGAATATTCAGCATCGAAGTCATATTTGTATTTTAAAACTGATGGCTGTGAATAGGACTTCCATTATTTGTGTCCATAATACTTTTTGACTTTCCTCATCTTTGACCCTGTTTTTGTTGCTAACTCTTTGATGTTATAAAATTCCGTTTGCATCATTTCCTTAAGCTATCACCGGCTAAAATGTTAGGGACTCGTCCACGTCACAAAATGATAGCATTTCCAAATAAGGTGACAATAAAATATAATGGCCATGCAAAAGATCTAGAAACTCATAATCTAGGAAGAGAATTCTTCGTAAAATCTTAAGAACGTCCGCATCCTGCTAGAACTATAAACAAACATTATAAAGGATTCACATCCGGAGCTAACACCAAAGTCTCCATTGAAAAAGATCATTATAGATAAATTGTTACAGCGTGGTTCCAAAATATTCAAAAAACACCCTCTTCGAACTGGAAACCAAATAAATGAAACATCGACTTTAATGGACCTGTCACCAAATAATACCCTGACGAAACGGTGATTCTCAATGAAATATTTCAAGAGATCTTAGCTTCTAACAGCAGTGTTATAGATTACATTCTCTATGGAGAGGTCCATGAAGATTATGTGGAACAAAAGCATTTGCTTTCAAATACCAAAGCTGTGGATATTTTAGACCATCCACTAGTAAATCATAGCATATTCATTATTGATACACCAGAAGATATTCGACCTCCAGGACGTATAAGCAATAAACAATCCATGACAAAAGAAGAATCATTATTTGCTAACACACAGGAAGAAAATAGTTATGATGAAGAAGATGTTGATTTAAGAAAGTCTCTTTTTGCTTCGTCGAATAACCAAAGTGACTTCGCTGTTAAAATTAGTAATTACATAAACGTGATGACAACAGCTGCGTTAATAAACTCTGATGAAGTTGTTAATAATAATAATATCTTGAGAAACCATATTCCTGTTCAGCAAAGTTCTATAAAACCAGATAAAATGTATAATGATAAGACAGCCGGTGATAATGATGAATATTATGACTATGAAACAAATTCTCAAGAAATTTCTACTGTATCCAAGCTAGAAAATATAAAAGACACATCTAGATCAAACACGCAACCAAAACCATTATACACCAAAATGTATGAAAATGTTATGTTTTACTGTTCCGTACCTTAACAGTCGTTTCACTAACACACTTTACAAGAACCGCAGGCACGGGTTTGAACGAGAATATAATGATAACTGCGTTTATCATTATTTAGTTGAATAATTTTCACCAGAATATAAATGTATTATTGTTTAACATACTTAAATGTGTGAATACAATATGATAATATTATAGTACAACTTTATTCCTGTAATTTCAGGCATAGGTAGAATCGTCGAATAGTATTGTAATTTTTTGTAACTCCGCGAATAATGGTAATAGAGTTACGAAAAAAATTGAGCAGATGTATTAGCACCCACAGATCTCAAAAATGACAAAACACTAAAACTAAGGTAGTGGCGATTACCATTCTATTCTCCGGGGACGGCGCATTGTCAGATATTAATGCTGGTGACTGTAACAAATCTATACTATATAAAATCATTGGGCAATACACACAAAAGTCAACGTAAAAAAGGTTCGTGTATTGCCCGTTTATCTCAATATGAATACTATTCTTGTGTAGTCTCTAGCTATAAGTTACCTTAAAATTATGAAAATAAAATAAAATAAAAATTAATTGTCAAATCATTCGTCAAATCAAAATTAAGACAATAAAACCAAACGTTTCAAACCCAAGTACTTACCGACAAATCATCAAGCTGAAATAATTTACGTATACGTCTAGGCATTAAACGTTTCTGAATTGTTCCAATTGAAGCGTTACGTCTGATTAAAACCACAAACCACGGTTTCTATTCGAACATTCCAGAACCACGTTATACCTTCCCGTAGAATCCAGGAACCTATTATTTCTTATCTTTGTGATATTAAGAATAAGAAGTTCTGTGGCTGACTGGCGATAGCTGTGGTTGAGATTTCTGTTGTAATAAAGGATACAAGATGTTAAAATGCTACAATATTCGCATGATTTTATACTAGTACAAAAACACTTAATTGTACACTAAACCAAACAAAAAATTATAAAACAAGTACAATGGGCGGCCTTATCGCTAATGAGCGATGTTTTCCAGGCATATATGAATAAGTATACATAAAGAATGTATTAATTGTCATCATACCCAAACTGCTCAGATATATGAAGCATGGGTATTAGACCTTAGACTAGGCTACAAATTTAGTATCCATATTTGTTAGGTACTGAATGAATTGTCCTGCAGAATTTATCTAATATTTAAGACCGGAAAAAAGTCTCAGAAAATAAAACTATTTATATGCCCAGCAAAAGTCGCGGTACAAATCTAGCCGGCTATAACAATGAACATGTCACACTAAATTGCCGGCCCAGATAATGTTATAGTTATACTTATAAGGGCTGACTAACGACTTACTAAGAATAGGAGGTAAAAGAAGCGGGTTTTATCGAAGGGACCGAAATAGGACGGATTTTGTATAAACATTGTATGTAATATACATTTATATGTATATTTGTATACTGGAGTTATGTTTGGTTACGTGATGATATTTAGATATTATCTCGTTGAAGATACAGTAGTGGACCGATGTGGTTGATAAGTTCTTAAATACGACGACCTCTGTAGTCTCTCTGCGCAGTGGGCGAAGGTCTGCCTGCCAACCAAGAGGTTGCCGGTTCGATTCCCGCCTCGGGACAAAAAAAAACGATCTGTAAATATTCGTTTCGAGTGTCTGGGTGTAAAAATATGTATACTTAAATATTTATCTAATTATAAATATTGCTGGACAATTCACACAGCAACATCTAGCCCTGTGGTAAGCTCGAAGCTTGTTACGGGTGGTGTAAGACTAGAAAATAGGTTCTTTTGGAGGTTAGCGTGCCCATTTTGTGTAACGATGGTTAGTGAAGTTTTCGACGCAAAGCTCTTATAATTTCACAAAACATGTCACCCTTTGCACCTTGCCACCGGGCCATAATGATTCTTTAATGATTCCTTAATGACTGACAGACACATGATTTATGAACCACATCGCGTGATAGGTAACGCACAGCTGGTTATAAATTATTATGAAATAGGGCAGATTGTACTTTAGTGTTGAGTGTTATGATAACTCAAAGTATGTGGGTCAGATATCTTGAGTGACAGTCAAGAGCTTAGATTTAAAGTGCAATTTTCATTGTTTAATAAATATTTTATTGATAAATAATAATAAATATTGCTGTACAATTCACATAGCAACATGTAGCTCCGTGGTAAGCTCAATGTTACGGGTGTTACGGGTGCTAGATTTCTGATATAATATAGGTACTACATACATTGATAAAAAAAATATGTTTTACTGGGTGTTCTAGATATATAACACCAAAACACTTGAACGACTCGATCGAAACCTTCTAGGAATAACAAAACATAAAAAATATTGATATTGAGTCGACAATATATATCCGTAAAATTCGAATTACGGATAATTTCGTTTAATTGTGTAAAATATTGTATAATGTAAACAATGGCTGTCGCCATCTTTTGTATGAAGCACGTTCCGTTTCATCGTCAGTCGTTGACGTTTCCCGAAAATATTTTTATTATGAATCAAATTTCAGCCGAGCGAAGCCGGGTTTTCAGCAAGTTTTACTATAATTATTTTGTCCGCAGACTTCATGTCTCTCGAATTAGTGGAAGGTTTCCCAGTACTACTCGTAAACTACGGCTCGGGCACCACACGCCTCAACAACAGCGTGGTTCAAGTTGCCGACGGGAAGCCTCATCTCATAGAGATTGTGCTGATGAGAAGCTCCATAGAGATGTTCGTGGATAGATGCAAGCTGTCTACGTGTATGAGCTTAGCTGCGCCTACTGGGCCTAGGGAGATATTGAATGGTAAGTTGTTTAGTTTTATCTTTAAGCATTATATATGTTGCTTTAATACTGTATTTTTAGAATCGGCTTATAATTAGAAAATGATTGCATATAACCTGAAAAAAAGGAGTGGAGTATAATTAGCTAGAACACAAACCTAAGATAACCTCTCGTATCTATTCCTATTCTGGATTGTTTTGAGTATTTACTCAGTGAATGTGTTTGCGCAATTTTTGAATGACAATTTAGCACTAAAAGTCACTCTAAACATGAGCATATTACAGTTTTTTTAATAATATTATTTTCAACAGTAAACGGGCCACTACAGTTAGGAGGATCAAGCATAGACCTTCAGAATCTAGCGCGAACTTTCGGCTGGAAACATGTGCCTACGAACCAGAACTTCGTGGGATGTATCAGCAATTTTACCTTCAACGAATTTGTAAGTATCTATTGTTGTTTTATGCTTTACCTTTTCTTCTCTAGGAATACTTAACAGAAACAATTGTAAGCAATATTTGGAAGTATAAAATAGTTGAAAGAAATCAAGATATTAAAATTAACCTTAAACTGATAAGTCAAGATGATCTTCCGATCATTGTTATAAGTTGAGAGCAAACTTTGTTTGGTCTCTAGACCGGCATCTGTTTTTGCTTTCTGTTTTTAACTTTTTGCACTTTAAATTCTTATAACTTGTCTCTCATAATGCAGATAGAGGTTACAATATGGCTTTTAAATCTGTAAATATCGTGTCATTATGTCATGTGCCATTCCCATTAGTAGAAGACATTAGTCACATATTCAGTTCCATGAACGTAAATAAAAACTGCTTCCATGTCAATTAAATAAAAAGCATTTCAAATTAGCGTTGCTGTAATCAACTCATTCGTTATAATCCATTTGGGAACTCCTTATTTATAAACAACAGGACGGTGTCCGTGTTTTAACGAGTTCGTATATTAAATTATCTTAAAATAGGTGTGTGATCCGACAAAATAGATATATTGGGCACAGGTGTCTTCTATAAAACCCATTATAGGTCTTGAGGGGTTTTGTATAATCACCATGTTACCAGGCGCTCACAAGTTGGTACGGTATAAAGAATCCCTTAGATTTAGAAGCTTTGATGACACCCACGTTAAAAGATTATGATGACTCTTCCTAGGCCAATAAAACTATTTAACCCTTAAATGCATCTTGTATCAAAAACGAAACAACAACTTTCTTTCGTTCCAGAATAGTTTTTATTTACTGACTAACGGGGGGTGCTTGTGGAGTAGGCAGAATATTTCTTAAGCGAAATTAAAAAAAAACCACGTCATTTAATATACCATATAACATCGTTTGTTATCCATCCAAGGTTTCAAAAATTTATGTCATTTATATCCAAAAAAATCCATGAGATTACTTGGATAATTAAAATTATGTTTATTTTTTTGATCAAATTATGCGTAATCATTATTTTTAAGCTAAATATAATATATAATTTTCCCCACAGATGTATAATCTAGGCGAGCCATCTCTCCACAAGAATGCAGACCCAAGTTGCCAACGCAGCATGTTCACAGCCGTCACATTCGGAATCGATACAAATTTCCTCGTCGCCATTCTAGTTTGCATCGCCATTTTAGTCAGTGAGTACATTTTAATTGCGAAATTTGTATAAATAGTTAATTGTGAATAATGTGGCAAATTAGTTAGTGCAGTAATTAATGCTGATTCGATTGTTGCTGATTGGTATAAATTTATTGGTCGATATTTCGTACAATATTGTTCTTCAATACGGTTTTCATCACGCTGATGACCTGAGAAATAATTATTTTTCTCTCGTTATCCTGTCGTTATCAGTCAGCGATTTGACTGCTTAATAGATGCTTGGTGCAGCGGTCAAACTAAGATAGTAGGCACTGCGACTAAAGCCTAAACGCCGATTATATTCCTGCGTTCGAACGCAAGCCAGCATCAATATCATACTCCGATTCTAAATCCGTGTAAGAAGGCAAGGCAGCATAAAAAAAAAGAAATACACCTTAAAATTTCGCATTAATTTCCAGTCTCACGTAGCCAATAGTCTTAATCATTAACTTTTTCCACAGTTCTCCTCCTAGCTGTAGTCGTCCACCGTCGCAGAGCAGACGCGTGGCCGGAGAAAGAGATGGATGACATCAGAGAGAACATCATCGCGTATGACGACGAGGGCGGCGGCGAGGGGGACGCCGGCTACGACCTGCAGGTGCTGCGCCAGATGTACGACGGAGCGCCCGCCGACACCGACGCCTTCATGCCGAGGGGCGATCATTTAGGTAACAATCACCACATTTAGTGTACAGAAAGTATTCTCTCTCAATAATATGATGACAAAAGAGAGAACACGCGCTCGCGCGTCTAAAAGACGTCTTTATACTGAGGGGCGATCAGTTAGGTAACAATCATGACATTTTGATCCTGTAGAGAGAGTATTCTCTTTCTACAGTCAAAAATATGATGACAATAAAGAAAACATAAAAGACGCGTTTGTGCCAAGGGGCGATCTTTTAGGTAACAATGACGACATTTAGAGTATAGAGAGAGTATTTTCTCTCTACACTCAACAATATGATGACAAAAGAGAGAACATTAAAGACGCGTTTATGCCGAGGGGCGATCATTTAGATAATAATCACCACATTTGGTGTAGAGAAAGTATTATCTCTCTACACTCAACAATAGAGAGAACATAAAAGACGCATTTATGCCGAAGGACGATCATTTATTTATTAGTAGTGTTATAGAAGCAATGTTGCTATAAAAATGTATTTAAATTCTTTACTTCGTCGTTGAGTTGAATGGCTCATCTATTCAAAAGAACCTCTCTTTTTCCGCTCAGTGAATCTTAAAGCTTATTTTTATGTTGTACAATACATATATTTAAATTTTAATCAAATAATTTTTTGCAGGCCTAGTAGGAGCAGCTCCGGACTTATCCGGGTTTCTGGACGACAAAAAGTCCGTTTTGGACCGGGATCCGGACATCAATCCGTACGACGACGTGCGTCACTACGCGTATGAGGGAGACGGCAATACTAGCGGCTCTCTGTCTTCTTTAGCTAGCTGTGAGTAAACGTTTCAAAGTTTTAAATGTACTTACATAATATGTCAGAAATTAAGACACTATCAAAAATGATACAATGTATTCCTTATTTAATAAAAATAAATAGTAGTAGCCTATGTGTTATTCTGATATAAGCTACACTATTGTGTTGATGTATCGAAAATTCAGTAGTTATCGTTTGAAAGAGCTACAAACATTGATACATCCATACTTCTAACAGCTTTAGCATGTATAATATTAGTTAGATTAATCCCTTAGTCAATTTGAAAACACAGTAAGAGATCACTCTGTCTTATTTCACTTTTAATGTATCTTTAAATTTAATTAAATCTATATTTTTCCTCAGGTACCGACGACGGTGATTTAAAATTCAACTACCTATCCACATTCGGCCCTCGATTCCGCAAATTAGCGGATATGTACGGTGATGATGATGATAGACCGGCACCTCACGAAGAATCGTGGTGCTAGCAGAAAGCCTGGCTCGTGTAACCCTAACACGACCACAAGGACATATTACTTTGAGGACATATTACCTTGAGGACATATTACCTTATAGGTCATATTACCTTGAAAGTCATATTACCTGGTTATATTACCTGAAAGGACATATTACTTGAAGGCCATATTGCCTTATAGTGCTGAACTATTGAACCTTATGCCTTAGGGCAGTGACTTGACTAGTGCTTGGTAGATAACCGGGTTGCCTTACTGCTTTTTTCTTTTTAATGTTTTGCGTTGTATCATAGACATAAGTTTATCTTTATGTTGACAATTATAGACAATCTGTCTACATTTTTCTTTTTTGCGTTGACTATTATGCGTTTAATGTACTTTTCAATGATTTCGTAGAAAGTGAACTTCTATGTAAATAGATATTAAACATTGACATATTAATTCTTTTGGATTATGTATTCGTTTAGTTTTGTTCTTAGGTTTAAGTTTTTGTATTTTTTTTATTGACTCGAAAGGAGATTTTATTGATTGTGACATTTTCAATAATAGTTATTTGGAGCTAGGTATTTAAAGTGCCATTCCTATAGTAGGCTGCTAAGTAAGTCATTTTTTTAATTATATTCTCAAAGTAATTCTTATGACTTATTTGACAAACAATTGAACGTAAATAATTTGACAGCTTTATTTTATATTTGGCAACTATTTTGTATGTTTTTTATTCGTACCATAATTATGGTAATATTTAATCGTATTAAAAAGTGGCGCATTATGTCATGTCGACTTAAATAAATAAATATAAATGTAAATATGTACAGAAATAAATGTTTTTGTATGACTATTATTAGGAAAATATACAAGGTGTCTTAACAGTATGCATATCAACGAATTTTAAGATATTGTAATGTGTAACTCGTTGGAAAATATTTAAGCTGTTATTGCATACAAATAGGATATCGGCACGTATACTATACCCTCAAAAATCGTTTAAAGAACCTCCTATTTTATATTCGGTTGACAATATCACGATTTATTTTAGTTTATGATTACTGTCACCCCAGTCTCCCAATACAACCCATTGTTAGTCTTGTTAGAATTTGTATTATCTCAAAGCTTACCAGACTAGTCGGCGATTGCTGCCCTTCTCATAAAAGTATAAATATGTTCATTATTACAATTTATTTTCTCACAAGTAGGTACTTAGACAGCTTAAATAAAAAGAAATTAATATCTTCATGATTTTAATCATTATAATTTTATCTCTATTCTGATCAGAATTCCGTCTCAATTTCGTTCTAGATTATAAAAAAATTCCATACAAAAGACGAACCGCATTCGCTCAAAACTATAATAAATGGGAATTAATTGTAGATTATGCTTTGCAGATATTAGAACTATAGGGACCAATATGCGTGCCGATATACTTTTCTCATAACTTAATATTCGTATTTACTAAACTTCACAAATAAATTAGAAATTACGTTTGAAAAGGTTGTTCTGTGACAACTTTCCTATTAGATCTATACGAGTTTACAATTCATAGCTTCAGTAAAACGTGATACATTCCATATTATGTAAAGATATTTGTAAGTAGTTCTAAGTTATTGGAGCAATTATTGTACTTAGTTTTCTATGGGTGGACATTTTTATAAATTGATGGTTGATTGCAGAACTATAGCAGATAGCGAAGTCTTACACGGGGAGCGAAAAAGTGAATATAAATTCTGAAAAACAAAGCAGTTTTTATGAAACTGTTTATCGTGCAAAACGTGTTTGTTTTTCTTTTGTATTTCCTTATTTGCTTCATGAAAATGTACGTGTGAAATCCGTCTGCTATTGTATCTAATATCTAATAATTACAGTTTATTTCCGGCCAAGAATGTACACCTGTGGATGCCCACTGCCATGGTATGCGTAAGTAAACTTAGAATAAGATGGTTACAATGAAAATCTAAGTCAGGATTTTTGGTCGACCATAAAAGTTTTACTGATAAATACTACAGTTCGATATGATCAAATTCTTTTTATGTAAGACTTCAACGATAAGTCGCATTTTTCATGAATTATTTGATTCTACATAAATCACTTAGTTTTTCTAATGGAAAGTATTGATACGTTAACAAATTTTGTGATATTTGCTGACAACGGCCTAAAGATACCGGTCGAAGAAACTATTAATATGACTAAATACGAGTTATTTGTAGGTTTATTGATATCTATCAGCATTTACAAGTCTAACAGGCACTAAATTATTTAAATTTCTCGGACTAAAGTAAACCCATCGTTATAAATATTATCTAAACGATTTTGTACTTTTTTTATTTATAATTAAAATACCACGATGACAAATTGGTATAGATCTATCATTTACAAGGGATATTGTTACTGTTTATCTTTTTTTACATTTATGTTTGACATTATGACCAAATTAGTAGCAATGCTATGTATAATCTCTGTAAAAGAGTCATATACAACAGTATAAGCGTCATTTCACACGAACGTATCTACAACACGGTGTGACTTACACTTTGGTGGCAAAACTAGAACTATTCTACCCTCTAATAATTCAATATCGCATTCGACTTTCACAGAAACTGTCTTAATTATCGACTGTTTATATGATTGTCTCGAATGGAGAACTTACATTTGAATCTTTAGAATTACGATTCTATAAGGTACCTACAGAGTTATATGTATGGAATCATTTTTCTACTAGTTGGGTCACCGTGTGATAAATGCATTAAGATGACCTAGAATAGTGTTCTATTCGAATCTGATAAGGAGTAACGAAAAAATTTTCACACCTACCTATTATGCTTTACCTACCTATTTATGGCTAGAAAGTACACGCTATAGGATATTTTTTATCGATCCAACCTTATAATATGAAACATGTATTATTCCGTTGCTCTACAAAAATATTTATTCGCGCTATTTTTTTTAATATACAGGGTTATTGTTAATTTACTAACAACCAGTTGGTATTCCGTAAACCTTTTATTTTACTCGTATTAACAAATATCGCTAGTTTTTGGTGAATAACCCTGTATATGATTTTTGTCATTTATATCGCACGTATTTATTCTGATCCGATTCGTATAGGACACAGTCGTTACTAAAGTCACTGTGAATGTTATTTTTTGTATTTTAGTTTTAAGAATTGCGGTTGTCAAGTGTGTTTTGTAAATGAGAGTAGTACAACTCTTGTACGAAATTTCGTTAGTTCTACTAAAGAAACCGACTGACGTTTATCGTAAGATTTCCATTGCGTATAGCTATTTGAATGTGGTTATAAATTTAAGAGATGTAAGGTACTTTTTAAAATTGTTTGTATAGAAATAAAAATATTCAATTCGACATTGATGAATAAAGTGATGTAATTGATATAATATGTTGTATAATTTTTGATTTAGTTTTCCTACCTGAATAGGCTTAGATTAGTTTTTAATTAATAACAAATGTGTACAATAAGTAAGCTCTTCTGGGCATGGGTCTCTTACAAAACCCTAAAATATTATTAAAAAATAAATAATATTTTTATGATAAGTATAATACTTTTCATATGTTTTATTGTAGTGGGCACAACCTTTAGAACCGTTTGGTTACCAAGTCGGTTCTCTTACGTGAACTAGAGCAAAATATTTTAACGAGACAAAACGAGTGACCCTTGTTTAAGTACGAACAAGGGCTAGTATTGTCGATCTACCCACTTTGGCCTTTGATGTCGCCTGTTTGAAGTGGTGTCATCTTTTGTTCATTATTTAAACTTTAATTTGGATTATTTCTCGAGTTCGGGTTTAAAATGTATTAAATAGATGTCCATACAAAGTGATAGTCTACAATATCATCAGGAGCATTCTTAGGTACTTACCTATTGAACGGAATATAGATACCTATATAAATTCGTGGCGTAGTTAGTATGAATAGGTGGATGACCCATTTTTAATTAGTTTTTTTGTGTGTTCAGAATGAAAGTCGAGTGTGTAATACAATACTCCTTAGTTAACACGAGTTTCCATTGATATAGCTAAGATAGATATTTAACTGCAAGTCCATTGTTGAGAACTACAATCTATCTACTTATGTAGCAGTAAAAACTTAGCAATCCGTAAGAAATTCTCGAGCAAGCTCAAGGTGATTTTCCCATTTCCCTAAACTACTGCGAGACGGTTGAAATTACCAAAACATTTCTGCCTCATTAAAACACACATTTGGGCTGCAATTAAAAACTTGGTACATGGTGTTAATCCAACCCAGTTCTATTACAAAAGTTAAAACTTTTACTACCTTTTACAAGAGTTCACTAATATTTAGCATTCTGGTTATCAAATTTATGGCACGGAATTTTACTGTTAAATAAATAATACCGCAACAACTAGAGCCCTTGTGTTCCTGGTGCTAGATATCTGATATTCATAATAGAATATGCATAAATACATAAGTAGAGATTTTGATTCCAAGAACACCCTGAATAAAAAATAAATTGCAGATTGTATTTATTTGGTTCCGAAGCGAGAATCAAAGCACCATAGCCGTTGGTTGGGCCCGAAGGAAAATACTAATCAGAAAGATATTAAGGCCTATCTATGGGTGCCCACTTTTCACATACATTGGTTATCTATACTAATATTATAAAGAGGAAAGATTTGTTTGTTTGTTTGTAATGAATAGGCTCCGAAACTACTGGACCGATTTCAAAAATTCAAAGGTGAAAACCTTTGGAAAGCTACATTATCCCCAAGTAACATAGGCTATATTATAAGCAAAGAAAATTGCGGGAAAGTGTAAAACGCGGGCGAAGCCGCAGGGCGGAAAGCTAAATCGAGATAACTTTACTAGAATTACGAGGAAATAATTTCAACCAATTATCAATCCTTAGGAACACAGCACAAAAACTCTAAGAACAGCGAAAGAATTCAAGCATTTTTAGATTTCCCTATAGCTAGGCGTAAAGCTATTTATGAAGTCACGCAAACAACTCTTTATGCCAATTAAAAACTCGGTAAAAACAGATTTGGGCTTTTAAAATGTCGTGGCATTTCCTGTTGTGTAATTTTGCAATCTGTGTGGTCAATTGGTCTTCAGTGGCTTAGTGACAACGTGTGTGGACAGGCCAAAGTCATGAGAGTTTGCGGGTTTGGTTCCCGACTGTTGTTTACTCAATCTATCTTCAATATATAAACTAACGACCAACCCTCGCTTCACTTTGGACACCTTATAATGCTTATGAACCTTCTTCTTGAATCACTCTTCATATTTAGAAAAATCGCATCAAAATCCATTGTGTTTTTTTTAAGCATACAGACAGCGGGTTTTCTGTTCGTCATAACAAAACCTAACCTTAGTTTACTAGGTAGTAACTAGGTATAACTTTAAAAATATTAGGTACCTATTTAAAATGTAGGTAATATTTTTCGTCAGTAAAATTCAAAATATGCAGCAATTTCCCTCATTAGCGCCTCCAAAATAAATTCACACTTGCTTGTACCAAGTTGTGAAAATATCAAACTTTTATTTGATGTCGACATGAAACTGAATAAATGAATATGAAATGAAACGTCGTAGTTTGAAACAAGGCGCTTTGTATGTTTATGAGTTGTTTCAGAATCATATTTTCTAACCAGACTCCAAACTTGAATTTGCAAAACTATTAATATCGTTTGTGTGAACTTCGTGACTAGGGCCTTAGGTACTAACTTATTAACTTATTTTAAGACTGAAAATGATTTAATTTTATTTGTTTTATGAGACTAATTTAAGTATATTTATGACTGACATTTCTAATTCGTACCTACGCAAAAACTGAATAAACGCGTAATAATCGTATAAATAAAAATCAAAGTATAAAATACATGAATAAAATAGAATGACATACAAAAAATATATTGTATGGCATTTTTTTTTTAACCCAGATATTCTACGTGCCCAAATTCAGCTGCATGAATTATCTAATGGATTAATCAATTGAATCCATGAATTATCCATTAGTTAATTTTCACATTGCAGCGGTTAACGAATGAAAATTATCAATAAATGAAACCGCTTTGTTCGGCTCGTGTAAATTAATTATAAATTCATTATTTGTACCACAAATATTCAAACGACCTAATAAGATTTTGAACTTCAAAAGTTTGTTTGAACGAGTTTCGTAAAGGAGTGATAAAGTTTATGTGAATAATATTAACGCGTTTTCTTGGAATATATTTTTACAAGAAATATCGCGGGCTTCAAGCCAGACGGGCGTATCAGCAAACCCCTAATTTTTAGGAGACGAAAAAACTCCGTAACTTTTTATAGATGATAAGCCTTAAGTTTGTATAATTTTGTTTATCTGATTAGGAACATTGAGAGAAGTAACATCATTAAAGTTGTTATTTTCGAGATATATCTACAATTACATGGCTTAGCGTTTGAAGCAATGATATTATTACTAAAATAAACTATTATGTTTGAACGCGCTAACCTTAGGAACCGCATAAGGTTAGCGCGTTCAAACAAACAATTTCTTCGGCTTATATTAGTATAGATTAAATCCAAGTGCAATTTTCTATTTTCAAATGTTTTAAGCTTTCTCAGGTCCAACACTAGATCTGTTTTACAAGCACACCGTCAAAGTTTTGCGAATTTTGTACTTTGAGAAACAGCGAGTCTAGAATTCTCAAAAGCTGACGCAGCCCGCCTGATTACAGACTGGTCAACCGGGACCTTTGGATTAAAGTTTTAATTAAGGGACTTCCAGCTCTATAATCATTGGACGGATGATACATTTGACTTTGGCCCGTGGCCGTGGTCCAAACAAGCTGATAATATTCAGCCCGCCCCGTTAATGATTGGTTAATGATGTGAATTATACTATTGCTATAATTTACATAATTAGTTCTTTAACTAACAGAATTAATTTTGTGTATTTCTATCAATAAATAACAATTTAACAATACATTTTTGATCATTATTTTTTAGGCATTTCATGTTTATTTTATTATATTAATAAGCATTTTTACAGTATTTACTTTGATTTCTTTTATTTAAGGAGCTTTTGAACTGTCCGGTTTTTTTAAATTCAATAATGATAATAATGTGTTCTTATTTGGTGCTGGACCACGTATGGTATCATCTGTAGTAACCTTAAGCCAGCGTTCGGATGTAATGGCGTAAAAAGTCGTTCTCAAAATTAGCTATAAGCCGGGTTGGGCTCGGATTTCATTTCAAAGCTGCATTTACATAGAAAGGGGGTAGAGACGTTGATTAATTCAATTATTTTATTTATTTCTGTGTTCCATACGGTTTACCCTATGAACCCAGCATCTCACGACTGGGAACGGATCTCCCCGAAAGAAGCCTTTATTGATCTCAAAAAAAATATTATAATTACCTAAAACAAAAGCAAGACGCAGGATAATCGCCTCTGAATAAATATTTTATTGTTGGTTTCTACCACGTTCACCTCCGTGGTTTCTACCATGACATGATACATTGTGTTCTACTGAGGCAATAGTTTAAACTTCCTTCGTGATGGATACATTATATTGTTACTCATTTGCTAAGCGAAATATATAATTAGAAGACTGTTCGCAGTATCTCTGTGTCCTTTTCCAACTTACTGCTTTTGCTAAGCGGCCTGGTAATCGTAGTGATTTAATCAATTCCCCAAGACCTATCAGGTTTACCTGAGCATATTAAACCATTTGCGCAGGTTATTACCCGTTTTCTGTGTCAAAGAATCTTAAAAGCCGGTTTTGAATTACTTTATCCTTAGATTTGATGCCCTAAACTAACAAATGAGCCCTTGGAATTGCTTACAAGAGGTTAGCCGTTAAACTGAGATAATTGGATTTAACTGGAGTTAAAATTGCAGTAACAAGGTGGTTTGGCTGATAAGGAATTAATATTTTTTTGTTATGGAATGAGGGTTAATTTTTTCTTTAAATAAACGAATCGTTATGATTATAAAGGGAAGAAAAATAATTAGATTTTCACTTTTATTATACGTCTGAAGTATGTAGGAAGAGCTTTGCAATTGTTATAATTTGAATAGGCATAGTTACTTATGTATTTTACAAGAGGTTCAGAAGATATTAGGTACCTATTTGTACGGTTTTTTATGCTCTAGACATCAAAACGTGATGAAACTTATCGAGCGTGACTCTGATACGATAAAAACTACAAAACTGATGGAATTTTCCCGTAATTTATGACTTTTTAAGTTCCATTAATGTTAAAATTAACTGCCAAAATGGAAAACTCCAAGCTAAATTGCATCGCATTTTAATGCAATTTAATATCTACTGCTTGTACAGTTAATATTATTTTTAATGGCTGTGAACTCGCTAAATTAATTAACTTTCCTTTATAAATCTCATAAAATACTGGTTCTTGCTGAAATTTATATCTAACCAAAAAATGGTAATAAAATATTTTACGATGCATCTTAAATCTGAGATGCTGCGGCTACAGGTGCCTGTAAAATATTATCTTTTAAACTTGTAGCTTAACAAAAAAATTCTGTAAACCGGTGACCTTCATTTAACATAATATAAGAAATACAAGTTGAACTTATAATATTTAAACGATATTTTTATATTTTGGAACATGTTACGATTGTCAATATCAGAATGATTTTAATTTGATAAATCAACGTTACTTATACATTCTAATTAATTTTCCAAATAATACATACATTTTATGGAATTTAATTAGTTAACGAGACATTTTGTAAATTTTTCAGCCGCCTACCCGCGCTCAGTCCATGGGCGTTATACACCGTGGTCGTCAATAACCCGAAAGATGATAACGATACTAGAGCCTAATTAGAGTATATAAAGTTATGTAATATATAGTCCAAAAACTCATAATTAAGGAGATATTAATTATTTACAACAAATCAAAAGTTAAAAAATCTCCAGTCTAACACACCCTAAGGGCGTAAGCATGTCGTAGCCGCTTACTTCTTTTACACGTAGGCTACTAACTGCATGGCTGTTAGCCAGTTTCATAAAGAAGTTTGGTATCTATCTACAAAAAGTTTTTAATAAATAAAAATAATTTCAATACAAACATCGTGCTAGACATAACTTGACACTTCTTGTTCGTCGTGTGATTTCGGAGCGATTCGTGAAGTGTCATGCTCGCTCTCTGTTCTTAAACTTGAGTTTCTTACCTAACGGCTTGTTCACAAAGAAGCGGGCAATTAATAAGATTTAATTGGTACCGAAATTGTAATTTAATTAAGACACATAATTAGACCCATGTTGATTTAACATAATTTACTCGTAATGTCGTCAAAAATACGTGGTTTAAATCTTTCGGGTTATTGACGACCACGGTGTATAGGTCGTGGTTTGATAAATTCATATTGAAGATAAACGGGCAATACACGAACCTTATTTACGTAGACTATTGATCAACCGTTTCGTCCCAGAACGTGAGACCTCATCAGGATCAAGACACTGCAAGGACACGGATCACGCACGCTCGCCGGTCCGCAGTGCACTGCATAGTCTACGTAAATAAGGTTCGTGTATTGCCCGTTTATCTTCAATATGAAGTTATATAGGTCGTTATAAAAATGGAATCATTAAATGTTTACTATAACGGCCGTGATACCATTGAGACAGCATTGTATAAAACCTTGTTAATAAACGTGGCAGGTGAAGCGGGGACGAATTGTGCCGATCCTGAATGCAAATTAGGAGGTCGCCGCACTAATGGATGCAGCCTCCGGTGTCCTCCTTCTACGGGGGCCATTGTATGAGCGATCTTAAATTATAAATGTATTATGAACATTATTCATCAACCCAGTTCGTCGTCCTATAACTGAGTAAAATATATAAACCATGTCTTTGGAGAACAGATTTTATGCAAATTAATGTCTCGAATCTTTTAATGTATCTTTCTTATTACAGCTTAGTTTTGGTTTGACGTATAATTTGCATAGCAATTATGTTTGTGACAAGACACACAATTATTTAATAAATTATAGTAATTTTTTATAAGTAAATAAATTAAAAAAATATTTTTTTATAATTACAAAATTAATTTTACATAATGAATAGATATTTCAAAAATAACATAATACATTTTACAATACCTTATTAAATTTAATCGTATTTAGGAGCCCAACAGAGAACGAGACGAATCTTTGGGGCATGCTCCGAGCAATAATAGGTATTGTGGACCAGTCTAGAATTCTAGATACCTTGTACATAATACCTATCGGTCTAGGTATGACATACATCAAAACCAGATACGTTTTCGAAATGTTTCCATCACGATTAGATATTAGATTGATTAATTTATTTATGGTGAATTTAATTGACAAATCGACCTATGCAACATGCGAGGAAACATTAGGATGTTGAAACGTGATTATTAGTATTTTTAGTTTTTCAGTTTGAAACAAAACACGTCAAAATACTTGATCTAACATGACCTAAATTAGTACGCTGAAGTACCTACTCATACCACGCAGTTACTGCATCAAAATACGGCAGCGTCTACTCTATATTCTCTATGGTAGAGTACCAAATATTCGTTACTTCTATTCTAATAAACAACCACAGCGCCTGTACCCATATCTTCCATTCTAGTTATGAATAGAACCCTCTGAAAACCGGTACAATATTGAACAATATTGTTTGCCAGAAATGGCGACCTTCCTTCGAAACGAAAAGAAAATTTCCTTGAGAATAACCAACCGTATTGGTATTTGGAAACGAGATAGGCATCGTAAAATTCAGCCTTATGCAGATTATGCTGGTATTTTCATGAAGTGACAAATATCATCGGTGTGATGGTATTCGGCAAAGGAGTCATACGATCTTTTATTTAAGTACCAATAAAATGTGGTTCTACAATTCACAAAATGTGTTATTTTTCCCATCATGTGTAAACTAGCTAAAGGTTTTATAATACTGTGCTGAAAGCTGTGCCAACTAATTGCGATCACCAACCAGCCTGCAGCTTTACCGCCTAATTCAAAAAAATTCAAAAAAAAATTCAAAAATATTTATTGGGAACATAAAACAATGGTTAGGGTACATAATTTTGTGAGATGACTCCGCAAAAGTTTAAAAAACTGAGTAGCGGAGTCAGCGCCCCCCTCCAAGTACAATTTGTGAGGTTTGTTCCCTCTTACAGGGTTGTGGTAAAACTAAAACTAAAGTTAAAACTAAATATAGAAGTAGTAGGCTAAATTAATTTATGATGTAACTAAAACAAGTGAAATACATAAATGCATTGAGTAATAATAATTTTAAAAATCCAGGTTGTGTTATGAGAATGAATGAATGTGAGTGAGTGATTGTGTGTGATAGAGTGATTGTGTGTGTTTGTGAGTGTAAGTTTGAGTGTGTAGTTATGTTTGTAGGTAGTAATTAGGGACAAACAAGCAACATTAAAATTTAAACTCTCTAAATTTTCGGACAATATGTCCGTTAGATTTTAGATTGATTCTGATATCTCTGTTAGCTACCACAATCGAGAGTTGGGTATAGGATATCTTTGGACGTCTCATCGAAACGAAGCTACTCACCAAAAATTAGCTTGTTAGTAATCACTTGATTTCCATGTACTACGGATCCCGGACTATAACTTAAAATCCATTTCCATCAAAATGTATGTGTCGATTCAAGTATCAGCTTTAATATCAATATAGATTTAGATAATATAGATAGTATATGACAGCTGCTAAACACAGTACTAGAAAGACAAATTATGTCCAGGGTAGGCTTCACACGTGAAAAATTAAACCGATATTGAGAAGGATACTTTCTACCGCGGGAAAATATATTAAAACGCGGGCGAAGCCGTGTGGGGAAAAGCTAGTAATTTAATAATTGTCATTTATAGTGGTTTTATCAATAAAAATGTATTTCTGTAAGCGTGGTGGTGGTTTTCGTAAAACTCCAAAGATTTATACACACTAATACAGACATTTATGGTACATTTATGTGTATAACATAAAAACAATGAAAACTACTAAATACTTAAAGTTTAGGTACATTTAATGAACCAGCGGTGTCAAAGGGTAGACCGGATACGCACAGAGGAACTAATCAACACGCCTGGCTTTGAGAGATTTGTGCGTCATTCAGGACAAAGCCCTTTCGTAGCAGCGGTCCAAAATCATGGACATAATATTCTTTGTTTGATAATGATGGAATATGATGATGTATACCTATCTATATGATGTGTAAATATATCTACTGCTGGTAGCGTATTTGCCCATGTTATATTTGATTTTTCCGCGGAAATAATAGGTTTTTACTATAAAAAGGAGCAACTAAGCCCGTTTTTTAATTGCCCGTATTTTCGACCCCCTTAGAAGTTTGTTGTAAATAGAACTAGAAGCCCTCCCTTTATACCAAATTTTATTAGGATAGGTTTGCTGCCTTGCGGTGAAAAACCAAAGAACATTTAAACTAACAAACATAGCGAATAAACTCTTAAAAATCTCTGGTGTTCTCGAGAATGAGCTATATAACGAAGTGTTCATAACTATAAACTTAATACTGATCTAGACTATTTAAGTCATTACTCGTAAGTTCAAATTTAACTATACTAAATTTGCCGACGTTACGTTACAATCTATTTTACAATGCCACTAAATTCATCTCAGACTCTATAAAGTAATAAAGATACTAAAGTATTATCGAGACGACTTAATATTTCATAGCACATTTGAGGCATAGTATAGTGTCAATGCAGAATGTACATGCATAAAGGCAATGGTATAATATAATTATCAGTTTTTTTTCGTATATTGTAATGTATTATGTATGCAAAACGGAGAAAATGAATGTGGTGATTGGTGAATAACACATGTCCTTCAAACTTTTTAAAGTTCGCAGAACATGCCAACCTCACGATGTTTGCCTTCACCGTTAGAGCACGTGTTTTTAAAGCACACATACATTTTCAAGACGAACATCCAGAGGTGCGCGGCGGTGTTTGAACCCACAACATACGAAATAAAAGTCGAGTGTGAGAAGAGAATATCTCTTTAAATTAGAATCGGAAATCTTTGCGTTTCTGTATAACATTTACTACGTCGGTCCACTGTTCAGTAGTGATACTGTAAAACCAATGAAATTTATTGATTCAATTCTGCCAGATCGCTACTTACAAACGGTCGTTATGAAAATGGCGGCCCTGCAGTTTGAATCTTGTACATCGACATTTCAACCGTATTATATAGACTTTCTTCAAGATTTATTATCATTAAAAAGTTTGAGTCTACTGTAGCTCTGTCGTTAACCAAATCATCCATATGGATCGTTGATCATATTAACACTATCCGTGCCCAAGACTTAACTACGAGTACTCACCGGTGTGAAACCCAGCTCTGCGGGACGCACTGGTGAGCACGGGCAGTGAATGGGTTAATGCGTTTTAACTACGGTGCTTTTAATGAAAAATTTTACTGCTATCACCAACTCGTCTGATAACCGTGGTGGTTATACCATCTCACAAGACCGGAGAGGATACTTATCTCCAGTAGTGTAAAGTAGTATGATGATTTAATTGTGTAAAATATTCTAAATGGTTTTTTTACCGAATAATAATACTCATGTTAATATTATTTTATACAATCATTTCACTATTATATTGCACTAATTAGCCCGAAGCAAATTAGAGTTTAAATGATACTGTTTTTGTACGAAGTACAATGTGTTTACATCTATAATTTATATACCTAGTTTATATTGTAATAATATCATATAAGATTGTACCTTTTTTACCAGGAAGTAACCAGCCAGCTTACCTACTTCAAAAACCTAGATGTATGACTTAATTACGTGAGATCATGATGTTTGCAATAAGCGCGTATCTTCGATAGATACGTGCTTTGTAATTTCCGTATGAATCTATCGTTAGTAATAAGTTTTAATAATAAAGTCAGTTGCGAAACAGCATCGTTGGAGTTATCATTTGGTACCTCTAACATTCTTCGAACCGGATCTCTTGTATAAATCCGAAGTCGCGCTCACTGTCTATCGAAGGACAAGAGGATAACGGCCGTGACTATCGTTATCCTATAAGATACTACGCCGTGCCGCGTTTCACCGTAGTATATTGTGTTTCGTTTAGTTCTACTTGCTGGGTTCAGTATAAATCCGCAGTAGCGCTAACTGAACTGTAATAGTGTATTGTGTTTCGTTCAGTTCTACTTGCTGGGTTCAGTATAAATCCGCAGTAGCGCTAACTGAACTGAAATCATTAGCTTGAGAGTCTACGTCGCGTTTCACGTAGCAGTGTTACATTCAGTGACAATTGGGACACCGGAAAGTATCCTGCGAAACCAAGTAAGATCTTTCTATATATATTATAACCATGGAGAGTTTACTGCAGAACCTAGAAGGACACCTCGCAGCTATAAAGGTTATTGAGAGGAACTTCAGTAAGGATTCGGAGAGCCGTAAGACAACACAGTACATTGAGGAACGTTTAAATAGGTTAGACAAACACTGGGCAGAGTTTAAACTAAATCACGAGAAGCTCGTCAGTTACGGAAAATTAGATCATGTATATTTCGTTGATAACCAATATGAAAAATCCAGAAGCTATTATGAAACTGTTCGGGAGCGGATATCGTCCTGTCTAGCAGCGGAGAATAATCCACCAGGTACGTCCACCGCACCGTCAATGTCAATTAACATACCCTCGCCGAGTCCAGCGGAACAAGCCGCTGAGTTGCAGAAGAGTCAAGGCACACTCTTTAGATCATTTAGTCGCTACACAAACAGCTTTGAGGTAGAGAACATTAGGGCAGACTGGGAGCTTGAGGAGAAATTGAAGCGTGTGCAAAAGAAATGGGAGGAGATAGAATCCTACCAGCATCGGATAGAGACTATTCTGGCAGGATCGGATGTGGAATACCAGGATGAATTTTACTACTACGAGGAATCCTTTAATGCTATAACGAGAGCCCTGAACGAAAAACGAGCGTCCTGTGTACATCTTCATCAGTCAACGCCGAAGCTAGAAGTACCGACGTTTTCGGGTAACTATACTCAATGGCCAGCATTTTTAGATCTTTTCTCCGAGAGCATTCATAACAGCCACCTGTTAACAAACTGCCAGAAAATGCAGCATTTGAAGGGTAAACTAAGGGGAGAGCCAGAACGGCTCATCCAACATCTCCACATTTCAGCCGCCAATTACGAGACTGCGTGGGAGCTCTTAAACCACAGGTACAATAACCCTCAAGTGTTGTTTACAAAGCATATTGAATTGTTCTTAAACCAATCTAGCGCCGCCAAGCAATCGTCGAAAGATTTAAAACGTATATATGACACCTCCATGGAAACCATTAACGCTATAAAGAATCTCGGGATCGACGCAAAAACATGGGGGCCCATATTAGCCCATCACATTTGTGAAAAACTCGACCCCGAAACATTAGTAGAATTCAGAGAAACTCGCAAAGCGCCGCGAGAAATTCCAACGCTTAAAGAGTTTATGGACTTTTTAGAAAACAAGTTTATATCATTAGAGCCACTAGCCATGAGAGAGAAGGATAAGAAAGCGCTGCCACAGCCCACAAAATTTCATTCCTCTCGGACGAACGGTAATAGTAGTTTTATTCCAAGGAAGCCGTTTCCTAATAGAAACCATAATAATTTTAATCATGTAAAGTCAGGCGAGCGCGGATTTAGTGCTGCGGCTTGCACTTTAACATGCTCATATTGCAAAGGTAATCACAGAATTTATCAATGCAATGATTTTATAATGTTAAATTCCGATGAAAAACTAAGTGCGGTGACGAAGTTAGGTATGTGCCAAAACTGCCTACTTCCGCATGAAGTCGGTCAGTGCCGTTCGACACGCGTATGTAGAGCTTGTCAGGGTAAACATAATTCAATGCTGCATGACGCATTTAAGGTATTAGGCCATTCCAGTCTCTCCTCAGGAATAAGGAAAAATTTACCGTCAACAGAGCGTTTACCGTCAATGAATAAGGATCATATGGCAAATCACGTGGCCACCGGAGGGGAGGAAATATTACTAGCAACAGTATCCCTTAGGGTAAGGTCCGTTGACGGGACATACGTCACATTAAGAGCGTTACTAGACCAAGGATCTCAAATTTCGCTGATATCCGAGAATGCAGTTCAACTATTGGGGCTGCCTAGGAAAAGCTATAACGCTTCTATCAGTGGGATAGGTGAGGGATCTAAGTTAAGCAGGGGGATCGTTTCGATCGACGCTGAGTCGATATATGGTGAATTTAATTTCGTCACTCGGGCACTAATAATTCCGCGAGTTGTAAATAATTTGCCTAATGTGTCGTTCCCAAAACGGACATGGGCACATCTTGAGCATATACAGTTAGGGGACCCGGACTACAACATATCAAAGCCAATCGATCTCCTACTAGACGCTAGTGTATATTCGGAGATTTTAATGGGTGGACTCATTAAGGGACCACCTGGAAGCCCCATAGCCCAGCAAACACGGTTAGGGTGGGTTTTATCAGGTTGCTTAAGAAATTTCAAATGTAACGCTGTTTTAAATAATATGCCAGAGCTTTCTCGGTACTGGGAACTGGAGGAAATAAGCGAAGTCGATTCTGACCTTAGTGTGTCAGATAGGTATTGTGAAGACCTCTACCAAGCTACGACAAAACGATTAGCTAATGGTAGTTATGAGGTTGCAATACCGATGAAACCTTATTTTGAGCGGGACCTAGGATCATCAAAGGGAAAGGCTATTGCGCAATTTCATAATATAGAGCATAAACTCGCGAACAACGAGGCATTCGCTGAAAGTTACAAAAAATTCATGCGTGATTATGAGGAATTAGGGCACATGAAACGTGTGCAAAACAACAATATAAATTCGTGCTATCTGCCGCATCACGGAGTTTTTAGAGCTGACTCAACGACAACTAAACTACGTGTTGTTTTCAATGCATCATCAAAAACGTCTACCGGAAAAAGCCTTAATGACCTAATGGAGCGGGGTCCTAATTTGCAAAAGGACCTACAAACTCTTATCCTGACTTGGCGTCATCATAAATACGTCATAACCGCGGATATAGAAAAAATGTTTAGGACCATTTTTGTACGAAAGGCTGATCAATCGTTGCAGAGTATCGTCTGGAGACCGTCATCGCAGGAACCAATCGGCGTGTATTCCCTTACGACCCTAACGTATGGTACAAAATCGGCGCCGTACCTTGCCATGAGGACCCTTACACAAATCGCGAGGGACTATAGTAAGACGAATAAATATCCTTTAGCGATAAGGCCGTTACAGGAGTCCTTTTATATGGATGATTTACTAGAAGGAGGTGAAACGATTGACGGAACTCGAGACATGCAACAACAAATAATTTCTATTTTGAGTGAATGCGGAATGAATATACGGAAGTGGTCGAGTAACACACCGAAGCTCACCAAGGATTTACCGGAAGAAAGTAAAGAATCTCCACTTCATTTCAAGAGCGGAGATTCCAAGAAAACTCTCGGAATTAGCTGGAAGCCAAGCACGGATACATTTACATATCAAGATAAGTTTACAGAAATAAAGGATGATGAGAAGTTAACGAAACGACGGTTATTATCTCATATTTCAAAGATATTTGATCCATTAGGTTGGATTTCACCGCTCACGATTAAAGCGAAACTTTTATTTCAGAGAACATGGTTAGAAGTTATAAATGTTTGGGATGAACCATTAAACGAGGACTTTACCAGAGAATGGCATCTATTGAAAACAGACTTCCAAAACCTACATCAACTAGAAATACCTAGACATTTAGGAAATAAAAATAATGGTTTTCAAATACACGGATTTTGTGATGCGTCAGAAAAAGCTTACGCATGCGTCATCTATATAGTAACCATTAATGAAGAGGGTGAGTACACATCGAGACTGGTCGCCGCAAAAACGAAGCTGGCACCAGTCAAAAACAAGCTTAGTTTACCAAGATTAGAGCTATCAGGGGCTCTACTCTTGTCTCGGCTGATGGAAAGAGTCTTAAGTACGTTCTCTGAAAAGCACATAGACATGTTTGCCTGGACCGATTCAATGATTGTTCTGGGATGGATACACGGTGGTGTCAATAAGTGGAAACCATTTGTAGCCAACAGAGTAATGTCCATCCTTAAAGTAATTCCAGCGACGAAATGGCATCATGTGCGTTCAGAAGAAAACGCCGCCGACTGTGCGACAAGAGGGCTGAGTGTTGCCCAGCTAGCGGATCACTCGTTGTGGTGGAAAGGCCCTACATGGCTTCAGAAGTTTGACGCTAATCGACTTGGTACAAAGACATACCAATCTCCCTCCATTGACGTCAAAAAGATTAGTGTAAATACAGCCTTAGATCGTACAAAAGACAATTTAATTTTAAGATTATTAAATGAGTGTGAGTCATTACATCGCGTTACAACTAGAGTCGGGTGGCTCTTACGTTTCGTAAAGTGGTTGCGTAACAAGCGAATAAATAAACAAAGCTATCTAACGATTAGCGAAATGAGTCATGCCTGTAATCTAATCGTGAAGACAGTCCAAAGTTTTGAATTTGCAGAAGAGATTGAGCGTTTACAGAAGAATAAACCACTGAAAGGATGTAGTAAGCTTTTATCTTTAAATCCATTCATACAAGATGGATTATTAAAAGTGGGCGGGCGACTTAATAATTCGATGCTTAAGCAATCCGTTAAAAATCCTATGATATTATCAAGTCACAGCCGTCTCACAGAGTTAGTCATCAATCAAGCTCACAGAATTACGCTTCACGGGGGTCCTAGTCTAACCCTAGCATACATAAGGGATAGATTTTGGATAATTAGTGGACTACGGACGGTGAAACGTGAACTCAACAAGTGCGTTAAATGTAGAAGACATAGCGACCACAGTAAACCGCAGATCTTAGCGGACTTCCCTGAATCAAGGGTAACTCCATGTCCACGAGCCTTTTTTCGCACAGGAATCGATTTTACAGGACATTTTGATATAAAGGCAAACAAAGGACGTGGAGTCAGGACCCTGAAGGGATACGTGTGTGTCTTCGTGTGTATGTCAACGAAAGCAGTACATTTAGAATTAGTGTCAGATCTTAGCACTCCAGGATTCATTGCTGCTCTTACTCGATTCTGCTCGCGCCGTGGCACGCCTAGCCACATCTATAGTGATAATGGCACGAATTTTGTAGGAGCGGACAGAGTACTGAAGAAAGAGTACGAAGAAATCCTTCGGAGCATAAATCCAGACGTCGTTAATAGAGAAACGGATCTGCAAATACAATGGCATTTCAATGCACCGGCATATCCTTCCGCGGGTGGATTGTGGGAGGCAGCAGTTAGACGGATGAAGTACCACTTGAAGAGAGTAGTAGGAGATCAGAAGCTCACATACGAGGAGTTCATTACGGTACTCCATCAGATAGAAGCTTGTTTAAACTCGAGACCTCTGATCACCCTCACCGAAAGTCCGGACGACTTATACCTCACCCCTGGTCACTTCCTGATTGGAAGTTCTTTGTTATCTAGGCCACCGCCTGATCCTGAACATGTTAATCTGACCACCAGATGGCAAATGGTGCAATCATTAAATAAGGATATATGGAAGGCATGGTCGTCGGATTATCTTCATCAACTACAAATAAGGTCTAAGTGGAAGACACCATCCAGAAACATAGAAATAGATGACATTGTAATTATAAAGGAGGAAAATTTGCCACCCGGGAAGTGGCTCATGGGAAGGGTGACTGACGTTCACCCTGGGAGCGATGGACGCGTCCGGGTTGCCTCTGTCAAAACGAAAAACGGAATTATTAGGAGACCCTGCTTAAAACTTTCAGTCTTACCTGTAAAGAAAAATCATGATACTGCCCAGCTAAGTGATGATGATGTGTAAGAACAGTCTCAGGATTCTGCCATCTCATTACAATGGCACTCATGTTGTTCTTGGCAGTACTCTAGTAAAGTTCCAGTTCCTATAATATTACTTACTTAGATCAAAATACATATTTACTTTGAAAAAAATTGCCAATATGAATCTTATTCGGGACGAGTGAAGGCTCGTAGTTTATTTTAATAATATGTCGTCATACTGGACAGTTTTAAACAATATTAATAATTACGTTTCCTATTTAATTCAGTACTTAACTTCGTCATTAGCACCGCTTCCGCCGCAATACAAGGGTATCGTTGACCAGTTACGGCAGGAAATATTATAAATTGAATTCTATAATACAATCTTAACTAACAATAAACGGCAAAAGAGAGGTTTGATAAATGGAGTGGCTTATGTGGCTAACGCGTTAATCGGTGTCCTTGATGACTCATTTGCAATACGAGAAGGACATTGAGAAAATATACAAACAGAACAAAAGTCCATAACGCAGCACAAAGAAAGTATGCGTCACAAAATACATCAGATACAAGTAGAACAGTAGCGATTTGCAAGTTGAGCATTAATCACAAAGAAAACTTATGCAATACCTAGGCATTGACCTGCCAAGAATGATGGATCATATTACAAAACAATGATAAGTGGTAATTATGTATGTTGCATCGGCGAATGCTCAGTGCGCAGTTTTGTGCTGACAGCGAAATTCAGATGGTGACATTGACCGGCAATGGGATATCTAGTGTAGGTCAAGTTCAAATAGAAAATATAAAGGCCCAAACGTATCGCTCAATGTACTGACTAGGCTACATCATACGACGAAGGAGGAAGGCACGGCGAGCAGCAGCAGTACCTGGGTCAGGCATCCAGGTAGTCAGCTCGGCGGCCCTTGTGGGAGGCCCCCAGGCCTCACAACAGCAAGCAGTGTGTGATGTGCGATATAACAACGGGATAGAGATCCCGACAGTGTGATGTGGTGTGTTATAATAGAACCGTTTAAATATAGTGATAACAGATAAAGACATTAAGACATAGATTAAGGTGTTAAGGATAAGTCTTTGAATCTTGTTGTTTAATTATTATTGTTAAGTTGAATCTTGTTATTATCTGGTCGTTAAATTCTTTACTCACTCCTACTAGTTACATTCATTAGATAAATTCATCGTTTTAATATTGTGTCTTTTTTGTGTGGCCAGGATGTACGAAGTACAATGTGTTTACATCTATAATTTATATACCTAGTTTATATTGTAATAATATCATATAAGATTGTACCTTTTTTACCAGGAAGTAACCAGCCAGCTTACCTACTTCAAAAACCTAGATGTATGACTTAATTACGTGAGATCATGATGTTTGCAATAAGCGCGTATCTTCGATAGATACGTGCTTTGTAATTTCCGTATGAATCTATCGTTAGTAATAAGTTTTAATAATAAAGTCAGTTGCGAAACAGCATCGTTGGAGTTATCATTTGGTACCTCTAACAGTTTTGTTAATTAAATTATAAATTACAATTTACAACAAACATTACTATTCTGTTAACAAAGAGCTTTGGGGCTTCACACAAGCTTACAATTTTATTCCTCTGTTCTATTTGAATACTAAAAGCAGTCTAGATTTAACACAAACATTTTGTTACAATGTTCAGTCTAGGACAATGAGATTTCTCACATCTGTTACCTAAGACTTAAATTGGTTTACGTAAATAACTAAATTAGAATACGTCTGTGGTTTTTCTATGGAAATCAGAAATTAAACTAAGATTCACAGTCATTGCCAAGCGAATTAACTGGGTGAAGATAAAGGAGTAGCTATTACAAGGTATATATAGTATAACCATATATTATGGGCATCTTGTACCTATATTTATCAATTTATAATTTATAATGCTGAAATATGAAAAACGACATTATTAAAACTTAATATAATATCATAATAACAGTTGACACACAAATTGCGTTTTATAACAGCAGTTAATTAAAATATATAGTTTTTCTTTAAATAAGCCAAAGAAATGGAAAAGGTTCGCTAAATAAACCGCAAACCGAAAGAATGGAATGGCCGCTCCCCGAAAATTCGCATTGCTATGAAAATAGAAGATGTTATTTTATTCAATACCTTTCGGGGACAATTCTCTCAATACATCTGAATTAGGTTGATATCGCGTGCTCTGATGGTATCTGAGTCAAGAAAAACTTTCGAGTCAGATGATTTTTGGGGCTTACTGTATATTGGAATAATACTATTTGAATGCAAAGTGTATCCAATTTGGGCTGGATATTGTGTGATAGAATTAAAAACTATCAGATTTTTGAAGATTTGTTTGCCTTCTGTTTGAATGATTTGATTAAAAACAATTCGGCCAAACAAAAAATATTTCGTTCTAGGAGAGTTTTTGACGTTCAGCGTCAAAATAGTTTTAATCAAATACAAAAATAAATTTGCAACTTATTCTTTTCTTAAATAATAATAAATACATAAGTCCAAGTTTTGAGTAGATAGCTGCTCAGTTTTCATTTCCTCCGCTTACTCTTGATTTGTCCAATCGCTCGAACCGAACTCCGTAAGTCCTGAATTCTAATAACACTTCAACTTTGATGAAATAAAATCCGAGAACTGACAGCGAACCAGCAAACCAATGTTAAAATAGAAAACCGGAAAGTAAAAAACAGTAAAGGCAGAAACACATTATTAACACCCGACGCCACCCGATGAAACGCGATGCGTGTTGAGTCGAATCAAATGTATGGTTTTCTATAGACCAGAAACACACTTTAAACACGCGACCCGACGCCACGCGCGCACACGCCACCTGATCCAGACGTGCCAGATCTGCGTGTGTGTGTTTACCCCCACCATGCGTGCCCATGGTGGGGGTAAACACGCCATCCGACGCGGGCGCGCAGTATGTTTCTAGACAACACTCGAATGACGCGTGGCGTCATTCGTTCGAGAACTGTCACTTTATGCCAATTTCATATTAAATTTTTGCATTTATTTAGTGAAATGATGATGAAATGCTAGTATGTCGTGGCGTCGCGTGTTGGTAATATGCACGGTGCACATTTTTATGATGCAATTGTACCTAATGATACAAATTTTTGTTTCGGTTTTGTGCATTTTCTGAGAATATTTACTATGGTAATGTAAATATTTTTTTTAACTATCAGAAAATAGAGATTTCAATTAACATAAAGCACACCGACTTTTACTAAAAAGCTAATATTTTGACACGTGAATTTTCGATTGAAAATTAGTCTATATTTTTGAAAATTAAGTCAAAATAAGGTGAAAACAATAATATTTTCAATCAAATAAATCACAGTGTATTTGGGACATAAATAGGTAAGTTTTCACAAAATTTCGTAGAAAAATAACAATTTTTGAAAAAGATAGAAATAAAAAACCAAAAACTTAGTTATTTGAATTTTTCACATACATTTTGACGTTATGTAAAAAAGTTGTGAATTAAAAGTTGTAGATCGTTTTATTACCTACAACTTTGCCATATAACTTTTTTTCATAGGACTAGTAGTTTCACCGCAAATTGAGATAAACCATTTTCTCCCCTTAAAAGCCCACCCCCTCCCACTTCCCGAACTCAGATCGACCGTAATTTATTTTTCCTTTCATTTTAACCATATTCCCCTCCTTTTCTAATGGGTTTCATTCTACTACTATTTTTTTCCTTGTAAAAAATTAAAAACCCTGGTCTATACAGTTAATTCTATTTTACACAGATCTATATTACATGAAAATAAAATTTCAGCAAAATGAAAAAAAATTGTAAAATACAATGTTTGTATTGTAATGTAAGTAATTGTATTAAGATTTCCCAAGACCAAATCCATTCTTAGGAACTAATTCGGTAATATCATACTATTTAAATGAAAAGTGATAGTGTAGTGTTATTGTCGAAGACTTAAGGGTTGAATTTTTATAAACCGAAATTAGCTTATCACGGTTCCTTCACAATCGGAATTATGTTAAACGCTGCAAAGATTAATTGTATCATCGATCGACAACAATATTTACAATACATTATAACGAGCATTTTGAAGTCAACCACAAGGTTATTGAAAGAAAGCCAGTTAACCAGTTTTCGGTATAAAGTCAGGATCCAGTCACGTAGCAACGCTTCGATTGACGTGCTGGCAATACCGATGACTTCTGCAACGCTGGCCACTTTCAGGAATCGCCACGCTAACTCAACATTTCGATTTACTTTATGAATATTTAGAATATAAGCAAATTTTATCACTATTCGACAGTTACGGGTCCCCAGAACCCATTGTAAGTCTTAAAGGGTTTGGTATAATCACTACTAATGTTCAATTATTGTCAAATTAGTTATGATTAAGTAACTAATAATTTACGTAGATGAGTATAATATTATTTAGATCTAAGATGACTGGTGAAAGCGGCTGGCTCGCGATGGATGCAGGACGCGTGCGACCGTAATAACTGGAAATCATATAGGGAGGCTTATATCCAGCAGTGGACGTCCAATGACTAAAACAATGAACACTCTACATACACACAATAAGATACACTAATATAACTTAATATATATTGTCTAAAAGTAACTACTAGTCCTTACGAATGCCGTAATTCCTATCTTATAACGTCTTGGCCACGTCCAACGTAATAAATGATACTCTCTAGTCTAGAGGAAGGAGAATTTCAGTTATTTTCACTTAAAATACTTTAGCCAACGATGCATTACTTCCAGGATTAGATTGAGTATCTTAAAATACTTTTAGTTGCAACTATCAAGATTGTATGTTTTTATTTCCAACAGGCAGTTTGACATACCTACATATTATAAGAAAATTTTTTCTCAAACAAATAAAAGCAGATTGGTTTGCCTTTTCTATCCACTAGGTACTTTTTGTATTCGGTGTCCAATTTACAAATTTGAGATCTTGAAACCGCAAACTGCATAAAATCTAGACCATTACCCTATTATTTGCATTTTCAGCTCCTATTACAATACGGATGAAATTACACCACACACAGTTTTAGATTAATATTTAAAAAGTTCCGGATATGTGCTATTTAATTTTAACAATGATGGCAAATATGAGAAAAACTTTGAAGAATTTAAATTCTACTAATATTTATAACATGTACTGAATGGATTTTGATGAAATTTTACAATTCAGCCAAGACATCAGAATAAGGCATAAGCTACTTTTTACCACGGTAAAATCTATACCTACTAATATTATAAAGCTGAAGAGTTTGATTGTTTGTTTGTTTGTTTGTTTGAACGCGCTAATCTCAGGAACCGCTGGCCCGATTTAAAAAATTCTTTCAGTATTGGATAGTCCATTTATCGAGGAAGGTTATAGGCTATATTTTATAAAAAAAAAAAGCATGCGAAGCTGTTGGCGGTCGGCTAGTCCATTATAAAGCGGCAGAGTTTATTAATACGTGGGAACGTATTAAATGCCTGTACATAATCCAGATTCCTGTGTAAGTATATCCATGCTGGATGGGTTCCAGGCTAAGACGGGGCAAGGAGCTAATAATGCTCCCTTATTATTTTCTCCCCCAAGGCCTGTTCACATTTCCACGTTAATTTTGATAATTCTATTTATATTCCTGTTGGTTTCTTAAGGTGTGCGTCATGTGGTGGAGTCCAGTTGTATAATATATTAAAGACTAAATAATGCTAAAATCATCTCTTTAATTCGGTACTTTTATAATATATTTTAATAAATAAATTCACTTTGCTTATACTTATAAAATACACAGATCTATACTTTTAAAAGTAATTATAAAGTTTGACTCGTTTAAAAAATTCTTGAAAAAGTTAATCAGTGTTTTTGGTTAAAGATTAATAAACAATTAGTAGATAATATTCTCATATGAGTAATTTATTAAGAACTTCTGAAACGATTTCTTCATATACCTACGTAAAATGAACAAACACATTTATTTAAATGAGATAAGATTTAATTTTACATCTTAAAAATTAAGTATGAAAATAAAATAAGACTATAAATGTTTTTTTTCGAACATCAACGGTCACGTTTAAGCTACATTACTTTTAGGAACGTCTGTCTCTTTCTTTTCTTCAAGCATATCTATAACTGCGTCCTTTTCGCACTCGTCTCCGATTGGTTGATCCACTACAAAGCATTCGGCGTATGGAGGGGGTTTCTCTAAGACGTCAGTCACTTCGTTTATTTCATTCATTTTTGCTTCGATCTTTATGATGGCAGCATATCTTCTTACAATCATTAGTAGGTAGAAGGAAATTACTGAAAAATAAATTGTTTGTTTATTTATGTGTTAAGGATTAATACGATTTCTCGCAAAAATAGAAATCTGAATTGATGCCATAAATACTCTTAATTAGACCTTTCTTCAAATAAGCGTTTTGCCGTAATCGTCCTGTCCTGTCAATGCTTGAGCCATATCTCATATATATCTATTATATTTTTCTTTTGAAATAAAGTACACTCACCAACATCTATGAACTTGAGCAAGCAGAAAGTCTGGAAGTCCATAGCTCGCTCAAATCTCCTTGGGTAGTATCCGACGTATAGAACTTGCATCACCAATTTCACTATGAAGAGTCTTATGAACATACTCATTGTTTTGTGGTCATTCTGAAATTGGTGAAATCCTATTTCAATAAAAAACTAATAAAATAATTATTTACTAACATTTAATTCTACGAATATTATGTTAGAATTGAAATTAACCAATTCTACAAAATCCCGAGGATTAAAATTTTAATTTCTCGGAACCAATACAAAATATTGTACTCACAGTAACTAAATGATATATTTTTAAAGTTCGGAAAACTGTGAAATAACTAATAAATTCATATTCTTGGACCAAACACAGCAACATCTAGCCCCGTGGTAAGCTCGGAGCTTGTGTTACGGTAGTTAGATTTCTGATTTACTTCCCTTCCTGAGGCAGGAATCGAACCCGCAACCTCTTGTGTCGCAGGCGTACCTTTGCCCTCTGTGCCACAGAGGTCCTAGACAAATTAGTATTTTATTACTTTTTTAGAAGTAGTTTTTGCTTCAAATCTCTGTATTTCGGTTTCATTTCATGTATCTGTTTTTTGGAAATATAAATATTTTCTTGGATTGTAATAATAATTAGGTACCTTACCTTTTTGATAGCTTGAATGTAGCTAACCAGGAACCTCAGCCATATCATATTGATGATGAAGTTAAGGACATCAGTGATATAGACGTGGAGCATGCCAGGGTAGCACCTCGGCTCCTGAGGCACTGATATGTGATCCACATATGTGTTGTACTGAGGGCTGATGATTTGAGGGTAGGGGTAGAAACCGTGAGATCCAATAGTCATGACAAGCATAATCGGTTCTAGGAACTGAAGTTGAGATAGTGCTTCCATCTGTAAAATAAAATTGTGAATTATATTAGTAAGTTCAAAATTGTAAAATAATTTATTTATAGTTTCGAATATGCCCATAATTTGAATAAGGTGATACTTCTACTCACTGTGCCCGTTACAAAGCCGTGTTGGCTAAGTGACACTCGACCTTTATGCCAAAGGTCGTAGGGTCAAACCCAGCCGCACACCGATTTTTCTTCTTCAAAAATGTATGTGGGCTTTATAAACACGTGTTTTAATAGCAAAGGCAAACATCGTGAGGAAACCTCAAGGACTTGTGCATATCAAGGCGGTTGTCTTCTGCTAGGTATTGTTAAAATCCCTTGGTCGGTCATGCATCACACACATGAAAAATGAGGTAATTCTTAATCTATCACTATACATCATCAATAAATAAACAAATTCGAAGACAATAGTATTAGAAAATCGTAATTAACTCATTGTTCGATTAGATCAGGTGTTTATACACGATTTCTTGTTTAATGGGTGTAAATCACGTTTCTATAGATCACGCATTAGATCACATGCAATGCAACTCGTAGAATGAGGTTGCTCGGAATAATTCCAACAGCAATTTTTCATTCAGACTAAATCTGTGGCGAAGTGGGCGTAAACTGCCAACGCAAGCGGTTGCGGGTTCAATTCCTGACTTAGGATAAAAAATTGTACGATCTGCAAATATTTGTACCGGTTGTTCTGGGTTTTGTATGCATAATATCAACTTATGTATGTGATACTAGATTTTTGATATACATAAAAGAATATTCTTTTGGCCAGCGTAGAGAATCTCTCTCGTCAAGAGAGAAGTCACTGTGTCCAACAGTGGGAGAACTAAAAGACAAATAAAAGTTACATAAGTTATATTTACTTACGTCTTTGCTATGTGCATCACACTGGAAACCCCTGGTGACATACCCAACTGTCAAAAAGTGACAGCACATGTCAACGATACATGACACCTGAAAAGAAAACAAAATCATCATCACTTTGTGGCAATAACCCATTATACAGGGTGATTGGTAGATGGGTGCAAAGCTTCTAGGGGATGGTAGTGTGGACTATTTAGAACCATATAAGCCATAGTTGTCTTAACCGAAGTCGGACTATTTTTTTTTAATGAATTTTTTACGGGATACAAGGAAAATACCCAAAATTTTACAGTTAGTTGCTAATAACTGCCAGTTTAAAAGGCCAGTTAGTTATTTTTTGTTTAATTTAAGTTAAGCTATGTGTAAGCAATCTACCAAAACTTGTTCTTAGGTATCTGAGTCATTAGCCATTTTTTTACAGACATTTCAAACTTACGAAAATGTTCTGCGTTTTACGAAAACCATTTTTGACGTTGTTTTAAAAAAAAACTAATGGTGCTATTTTTGTTCAAACGTTTTTAAAAACATGTGTGGTTATTACTCTTTCTTTTGGGGTATTAATTAAGAGGATATCTCAAAAAAAAAATTGAAATTATGATACAAAAACCAAATTGAGGGAGAAAATTTAAGCCAACTTTAATGAAAAAAAGCAAATTACCGAATTGCTGAAAGTGGCATAAATAAGTGGTTTATGCGTGTATGACTCCAGATTCAGAGATAATAAGATAAGCAGACACAATTCTAAGGTCGAGGAATAGATTTTGGCAGCATTCTAAGCGGATCCTACTACCATCACTAGCGTAGTAGCTCAAAATCTTAACATTTCACAATAGAAGATGTGTATGTGGAGTATGCACAAAAATGATAAGTATTTATTCCATGGCCCGGGTCTGCGGTCTGCGGGAAAATAATCCAATTCTACCGTTTTCTCCTAAACAGAGACATCAACGCATCTTCAATGCGTGATTCTTAAAATCAATCTTGTGGACAAATAAAAGTAAATTTTCCAGAGAGGGCATAACAAACTTTTACAACCTTCACCAACAGACCAACAAGGGCAGAAATCCATACTGGAAAAAGCAGGTGTCAGTACAGAGGAAATTCTCTGTCAGTGTGTGGGCTGGAGTAATTGGCAGAACTTTAATTGGGCCCCACTTCTTACCAGATACCTTAAATGGTAATAATTATTTGGGATTTCTTCAAAACGATCTTCCAATGCTCGTAGAGGTGTCCTAATATTTAAAACTGACCAACTGACGTTAGGATTGTGTCTGCCTGGGTTGACTCCAGATTCCACGTGGTGTATGTCACTTTCAGCAATTCGATAATCTGCCTATTTTTTCATTAAAGTTGCCTTGAATTTTCTCCCTCAATTTGGTTTTTGGATCATAATTTCAATATTTTTTAAGATATTCGCTTAATTGATACCTCAAAAGAAAGAGTAATAACCACACATGTTTTTAAAAAGGTTTGAACAAAAATAGCACCATTAGTTTTTTTTTAAAACACCGTCAAAAATGGTTTTCGTAAATCGCAGAACATTTTCGTAAGTTTGAAATGTCTGTAAAAAAATGGCTAATGACTCAGATACCTAAAAACAAGTTGTGGTAGATTGCTTACACATAGCTTAACTTAAATTAAACAAAACATAATTAACTGGCCTTTTAAACTAGCAGTTATTAGCAACTAACTGTAAAGTTTTGGGTATTTTCCTTGTATCCCGTAAAAAATTCATATAAAAAAAATAGTCCGACTTCGGTTAAGACAACTATGGCTTAAATGGTTCCAAATAGTCCACACTACCATCCCCTAGCAGCTTTGCACTCATCTACCAATCACCCTGTATAACCCGCGCCGATAGAAAATTGATTTGAAAATCGCGGCGGTAAGTATGGTACGATTGGCAAAACAAGGATAAAAGTATAGACAGCGATAGAGAGTGAGCGAGAACGCATGCGAGCGGACGCCATTTACAAATCAATTCTTTAAGTGCGCGGCTTATAACAACACATATTACGTGACACTTGACACTGGTCTCCTGAATAAAATTACCCGAACATACAGAATATACATAGAAGGAGCGGGGACTTATAGTTGAATCATATAAATGATTCATTTAATAGGATCAATATAACTATTAATAAATTGTATATCTTAACAATTATAAAATGATTCATAATAATTTTCTGTGGGCTATTTCATATACGAGTATTGTAGAATGTATCTATCTAAACTAATATTATTAAGCTGAAAAGTTTGTGTTATATAAACTACTACGGCTTTATCCACACACATATCCCCAATGTTTTCACCATCAAAACCCCTGATTTTTTTTACATTTTATAATATTTATAATAATGGGACAATTGGATGCTTTATCGCTAAACGCGTAATATCCAACCTTTGGATGGATAGGAACTATGAAATGCAGTATTGGTTATGTACATAATGAAGGTTTCAAAGTTTATCATGTAATACCAAATACAAAATTATTCATTTTGTCAGAGAAGACATAATCAGGTTGATGATAATGGCCAATATGACACCCAGTGAAAACCTCTGAAGAATTCTTAGAACGTATCAAGTTCATTGTAACTAATACAGATTCAAGTGTCATTCGTGCTAATAACTGTTATGGTTATAAGTTCCGGTTATAAGTTCTACACAAGGCTCGTGTCTTACTGAGTTGGTGATTTTGAGTCGCTTTCGACTTAAAATCTAAAATTATCTCGGAAATTACCGAGTCTTAAAATCTAAAGTTTGGTTTGTTTGGTACACAGAACGATTTTTTATAAAATATATTTTTCTGATCAGTTGGACACCGTTTGAAGTAGGACGGTACTTTTTTTTCTTTCTTTCGTTCTTTACTATTTTTAGCCCAGCACCACACAACATGTTCATATTACATTGTGTAATAAATAATACCATATTGCTGTTAAATTGCTGTTGATTCCGACAATAGATGACCTTCATCACGACAATAGCACGGTAGCAAATATTAGTTTACAATCTACACAAATGAAACACAATACTCTATATTTTTTTTTTCCATAAAAGAATATCATGTTAGTTACACTATCTGAATCGATTTGCCTGAAAATTGGCGGAGAGTTGGTTTAGAACCAAGAAGGATGTAGATATACTAATGGTTGCTCTGCTACAAAATATATTGATTTAAATTTATGTTTGGTTGTTAGTGTACTTCCAACGAATCTGTATTATTTCCTGCCACTTAACTGAGTAATAAGCTAGGTCTTGTGTGTCTTGACTTGTGTTTTAGTATATAATAACCCTAATAATCTTCACATTACCACTTCAATTATTTCTCTAAGCCAAAAGATAAGTTGTGATCGTAATCTCGAAGATGTAATATATAATAAGAACATGTGATATTCTTATACCGGCACTTGGCCAGTGTAGTCAATTAAGGCCCTATAACTCTCGTCAAGAGTTCCTGTGTCAGCAGTCGGAACTTGCTTGGAGTGGTGCTTTAGGTAAGATGGTATCAGTAGTTTCTTTTACTGACTAAGTAATTAACTTCTGTCTTAAAGGTGTTAGGTAAATTGTCAAGAGATATCCAGGATGATTTCTTGTAAAGAGAAACGTTATGATTGCAATCATAGGACTCACACGGCCTACAACTATGTATTAGTTATAAGAATAGGTTCAATTCTCAGTCCTACACCAGTAGGAAGTCTGCAAGCAGCCGAAGCGATTCGCCACGTCTTGCCTTTCTTGTTAATAATCACTTACCAAATGCATGACAGCGATAGTCATACACAGCGTCCTCAGTTTCACTCCACACAACACATCGCTGCGTTGAATCAACATCTTCCTACAAAATAAACAAACTTTAACACTAAAAACACTCTTGCGCACCTATAATGGCATTTAAGGAAAAACTAACGAATGTATGTATACCTATCTCACTCTATTCTATAAAAACAATGGGAAATATATTCCTTTTGTTCCAAATTTAATTTTTAAACTGTTAGCAGTGAAGTTGTCGTTACAATGAGGCAAACTGAGCGGCGGCTGCGCAGTGTTTGCGTGTGTGCGTGTGCTGTAACTGGCTTACCAACTTGTGTGCGTCATAGGTTGTAATTGCTTCATAGGCGGAGCGGTGAGCGGACAAATTATGTTGATTTTCCACTACTTAACGCAAATGGATAGGTAAATAAATTAGAATTGGCCATAAAGAATGACCTATTTGAGAAAGCGTTTAATTTAGTAAAATAAATTTAAAACTGAAGCAGAATTCATAAAGCTAACTCTACATCTTCCAGACAAGTCTATGTA
This sequence comes from Chloroclystis v-ata, assembly GCA_963691955.1. Taxonomy (NCBI): domain Eukaryota; kingdom Metazoa; phylum Arthropoda; class Insecta; order Lepidoptera; family Geometridae; genus Chloroclystis; species Chloroclystis v-ata. The sequence continues at coordinate 12,247,814 of OY829904.1, read as the reverse complement.
ATAGACATTAAGTCAAAAAATTGGGAAAATGTTGGGAATATTAATTAGAATATAGTTTAAAATAAGTATTATTATTGTACACAAACTGAAGGAAAGTCGTAGGATAGAAGTTAAACAAAATGATATGAGCTCGCTTTGCTAATGAATATATCAATGTTCTTAAACACGAATCGAAACGCAATACGAGTAGGTATACCTAAACGTGTGTAGCATTGCTGCGTTTGTGTGAGTGAGGTTACTCTGAATCTACCGAGCGATAACGTAGTGCAGCGCACGATTTTAGTGAAAACATTGACTGTACCTTGAGCTGGAAATGGTACTAATTTGTAAACAATCGCAATATTATTATTGACTAGCTGATCCTTTGCTATATTAGAACACGAAACGGGTAACTAACCATGATATTTTTATTTTGAGTTTTTCGATATATCGGCACTGTTACAAGCGCCATGCGCCAGCCGATGACTTTTGCGAGTTAGTTAAAGTTATTGCGAATAGTGTTCTAATATTGTTAAAAACCATGATGGCTGATTTAGACAGGGTCAGTAGACAAATCAGTCGCAGCGCCAATGTCGGCGCCGCGACTGACTTTAACTGTTTACATGAAGTAAGTAGTAAGTGATGCGTTTCTCACGGTGACCACACGTGTGTGAAGTCAGTGGGAAAAATTAATTCGCGAAAACAAGTGAAACGACGATTTAATTATTTGTTGTCACTCTACAACGCAGCGGCAGTGACTAACCACGTACTGACTTGTCTGTTTACACGGGGTTTATTTGGCTGGCGCGGGGGTGCGCGGGTGGCGGGGGGCGCCAACTGACTTCAAAATATTCGTGTCCGAATATTCAAGTCAGCGCTGACTTCAAGCCACTGTACTGACTTCAAATCAGTTTACACAGGGTTTTTGTCGGGTCAGCACTGACTTGTCTCTATTTCGAAGTCAGTCACTGACCCTTTATAAACCAGCCATGTGATAGTTTAAAAAGTTAGATCCTTAGCTAGCTTGCGTTTTTTTACATTGTCTTCATAGGTATAATTTATATAATATAGCCATTGCCTTACTCGATGAATGTATTATCCAACACTAAAATAATTTTTGAAATCGGAGCAGTAGTTTCTGAGATTTACCGCATTCAAACAAACAAACAATGTAACAAACTCTTCAGCTTTAAGTAAGTTTCCTTTATGTAATGCTCAACTCCTACCAGGTTATATAGTTAGTTATTCATCATGTCAGTATGAGGTATCGCCATTATCTTTAGGAGAATTCTTGGAAAGACCTCAGTGCGTTTTTCCTTAAACCAACATGAGGAAGTTTGATTTCTAACGCATCACCTTGCATTGCTACTTATATTTAAGTTGGTCTTGTATCGACAGAACATTTAATTATATCCACTGGGTCATACATAACATCTGAACAAAATTTTAAATTGAAATAAATAAAAAATAAACAGACGAATTTTATCTGTAGCTACCTTATAAATAGCTTACCTATACAATAAAAAAAAAATTGCTGTTTGTAAGTCTCGCTTACAACTTAACCTACACATTAGACACTTTAAGTAATTCAAAAAGTAATGTAATGTTTGTTAGTTTCTGTTGTAAACATTTTACGATAGAATTATATTCTGAAATAGCTTCCTCAGTCTGCTCGGTCAAAACACTTCAACAATAACAGCAGACATACATCGTATTCAATGCATTTTTACTGACATCCTAACCCGGTCGAACGATGACATGTACTTTACTAATAAATAACAAATGGCCGACAGCCGACCACCTGGGTCCGTGGTCTAGATTCTACATCTGTCTTATAAAAAATTCTTAGACTAACCAACCGATTCATTTCAGGTTAAAGACTTTGCGAGTCGATTTATGTTTTGCGATACGATATTTGTTTATCGGAGGGTGCTCTAGCAATTATTTCATTATTAGATAACTATTGCAATATTTATTTTATTTATATGCGTGTGGAATTTAGTTCCGAAGGTTGTGCCTTTGAATCTTGCATTGCATGAGGATGGAACCTCACGGAAAACTTAAACAAAAACACCCATATCGTTCAATATACATAATTGTCAAATTAAAGAAAAACAAGTAGGTTGGTCAATGGAAAGTTTAAAGTGTCTGTCGAAAATGTTGTCATCCAACGAATCTTTAATTGTGTATTAACATAATTTGTATAACATAGTTTTTAGCTCTTTCTGAAACATCCTGGCACCTCTTATAAAAAGCGGTTTTTCTTTTATAAATTGATGATTCCATAGTAAAAAAAAACAAGTTTAATTAGTTACAATGTTAGAATAATTTATTTCAAAACTTATAAAACATTATATAGATATCAAAATACGTTAGATCAAAGTATAAGCAACCATAACATAGTTTATGCCTAACTCATTAGTGGAATAAAGTCCGACCCGTACTGTCAGCCAGACAGACAGTCTCTAATTTATAGATGAATAGCTGGACATATATAATGCAACTGAAACGACACACCTGGCCGACGTATCGACCAGAAATGTTATTTAGAACATCTATCATTGATGTATGCGGCAAAATTGATAGAGCACACACTGTGTCACAAATAAACAAACCCAAAATACAAAGGTATGCATTTAATACATAAATATAAATAAATATTGCTGGACAATTCACACAGCAACATCGTACCCCGTGGTAGGTGTGTTGCTTGTGTTACGGGTGCAAGCTTCCTAATTTGTTTAATATTGATGTTTATGTTGCGGGCGCTAGATTTCTGATCTACATAAATTATATACATACATAGATATATATTTTTATTATACATAATTAACTGACCCGCCTGCGGCTTCACCCGCTTTATTTCCATGTTTTATCACCTTTTAAACCTTCCTAGGGCAACTACGACAATTTTCAAACATAAATCACCTAAACTGGCCCAGCCATTCATCTATACTAATATTATAAAGAGGAAAGATTTGTTTGTATGTTTGTTTGTTTGTTTGTTTGTAACGAATAGGCTCCGAAACTACTGGACCGATTTCAAAAATTCTTTCACCTTTGGAAAGCTACATTATCCCCGAGTAACATAGGCTATATTATATTTTAAAAAAAATTAGGGATCCTTACTAAAACTCCAATAATGTAACATAAGGTGTAAAAAATGACCTGAAAAATTCCTTACGTCGCGTGCGCTGCGAAAACTATTGATGATAGAACAAAATCATTTACTACGACTTTGCAGAACTCATCATTATCTACAAAAAGTGTCGCGACAGCATATGTCTAAATATTATAGTTATGTCACAGTAAGCAGTTTTTTATTCTAAAATATTAATTTATATATGCCGCCTCTTGAAAGGGTCTTCATTTGTACCTTGGTATTAATCCTTATCAAAATAAATTACTTTATATTCAAGACGGCTTTAATACCTTTTTATAACTTTTTGAATTATTCAATTCGGACATTTAATTCGGAAGATATCACGAGTTTAAAAATGCAAGTATTAGAAAAAAGTCTAGAGGTTGTCGCTCACCGCGCTCAGCTAGCGCTAGCATGCGATGTAGGCTCCATGTAAGCGTCACTGGGGTACGGGAGGGGGGGCTGGGGGGAGTCAATGTAATGTAATATCCTAATCCTAACATAGGCTAATTTTTACCGCGGAAAATACATACTTCCACGGGATATATGCTCACAAAATATATGCTTACGTGGGAAAATTCGATTTCGTTGAAATTTAGTATGTAGATAGTTGCAAATAAAAGTATATGGCGAGACGAAGTGCGCGGGGGCTGCTAGTAAGTTATAAAATTACAACGAAAAGTGGTTGATTTTTATATATTAGATAGAAATCTATGGCCTAAATTTGAGGTTCTTTGAATTATCCTTTGTAGGTTTACTAGGTATTGATTAATAGACATAATTCCGGTTCATTCCAATGTAACTAATCAAATCATATCTAACTAATAATCAAGAGGATGACTATGTGAGCACATTATGTAATGAGCATTATACGGTCAATTTGTGCAATGTAATTTATACTTTGTGGTTTAAGGGTGAAACTTCCGGCGATTATTTAATAATACGTTAATATCCATTTGCAGAAAAAATATATTTAAGAAACTAACACCTTACATTATTTATAACTCTAGAACGGATGAATCTATCTTTTACTTTTACTTTACTTTTATAACGCGGGCGAAGCTTCGGGCGAAAGTATATTAAATAGGTACTCGTATATTGAATGGATCTTGTAAATAATCTTTATTAAGTATTTAAAATCTTAATTGTTACTCCCAAAATATCCAATAAAACAAGTCGATGTAGTATGTTTAGACCTAATTTCACCACTCTCTGTTTGTTTGTTTGACATCTCATTAGGTAATTAACAGTCCATAAATATACGTAAACTGACAGTGATTAAATATAACGTGATGTTAAACTAACGAACAGAGAGTGGTGAAATTAGGTCTTAGAGTTTCAATAAAATGTTTAGGCAAAAAGTAATTGGTACGTAACAAGCAAAATCGCGTCTTTTACAGCCCAACCTTAACTCCATTGAGGGACCTGATTAATGTATTTGAGTGGGTCCAATAACAGTGATTAGTAATCTAGGCAAAGTGCCGCACTATTTGTCCCACGAATATTATATTAATGGTAATATTATTTAATTATTATTATTAATACATCTGAAGTATCTTTATTGCTCAACTCAATTAGTTTTAGTACAGTGTAGTTTTGTATTAATTGTTATTTTTATAAAAAATATCATATATACCTGGGTTCTATTGAGGAGACATGTGCCCAGTAGTTAAATGTAAGTAAGTAGTAGTAATAAGGGCAAGACAACACATAACGTTTGTGAAAAAGGACAACAGTCATCATCTCCCCTTTTCTACATATTATGTATATATATACTTATATCTTTAAAAAGGTAGAACCCTAAAATAACCTGCAAAACTTTATCACATTACAATCTGTTAGCGAATAAGCTCTAGTGCACTTTGCGCAAATCGAATCATCCAGTTGAAACTTCACTTTAATCTCCCAAGTTTACTAATCTTTAGTAACACAATTTCTCGACTAATTAGTAATTACTCTGTGTGTGTCGCATTCTAAGATTAGGCGGTATCTCTCGAGGTATAATTGCTGCTGTAGCTATTACGTGTCGTCAAGAAAAGAGTTTAGCTTTGATCAACTGTTGCTATCATCATTCTATCATATCAGCTCATATTACATCCATGTACACACTTGCACGGAACATGGGCAATAATAATTAAGGAACGATAGATATCTCCTTTTATCGGCCTGGTAAGTCCAAGAAAAATATTGGCCTTGATTTACCTCACGGCCAAGTCGAATTCGACTTAGCACATCACATGTCCTTCAACTCTCAAAATTACGGTTTCCCTCAAAACATCTTGAGCCTTATGCTTCGTCGTTAAAACACTTATTTAGGCATACATTACATAAAAAAGGAAAATCCAGATCCACCAACCAATACGGCTTTTAAATGGACAAAAAAAGTTATATAAATCTAAGGAAACTATTTCTATGAATACATGTAGTAAAGGCAAACTACTCCAAAGAAATTGGACACAAAACGCGTTAGTGTTGGAAGTAATAAGATTGCTAACGGACTCCGCCGCAATACCAAAGTGGTCATTTAAGAATTGCTAAGCCATTTCTTTCAGGATTTTAGACTCGTACTAACGATTTAACTCCTCTGGTTTTAATTCAACTTGGTTTAAAATGAACTTACATAGTAGTTAAGGTATGCTAATATTTTAATCATGATCATCATAATCTTGGGACGTCCGCTCCTGCACAATTTGCATTGAAGATTTTCAGCAATACAGTTGAAAGCAGATTGCATCCAGCGTGAGCCGTATCCGTAAATTCTACTCCTTCACATTTATATTTTTTATTACAATAATTTTTTTCAAAGACATTTTACCGCTGGAAAAGTATCAAAAAGGAAAAACTATTTGCAGAATTGACAGAAAACAATCAAGGCACATTCTAGTTCAGACATTTGTCTCTTATATAGTTAACACCAATCAATCAATCGATCAATCTCAATCTCAATTTTAAACCAAGTAACAATATTTTATTTTCAAATGTTATTTCCAATAAAAATCTATTAGAAATTCGTCAGCAGATTTAAAATAGGATTATGTGATAAATTTACCAAACAGATTGATCCCTTACTCCAGGGACATTATATTTGATTTGATTCTGAGGTAATTTAAGGTGACATTCGTTTGTAAATAGAATTTACCAAAATATGCAAATCTTTGATATTAATTTGTAAAAGGTGTTTGTTTGTATCGAAGTGGCAATATGTAACATAGTACGCAAATAAGGCAATTGAAATATTGTAGCTAGACAGCAAGAGATCACATAGAGTAAACACAGCGTCGGACGTCCACCAACAAGATGGACAGATGATCTGATCAAAGCTTCCAGCTCACGGTGGATACAAGCTGCATCCTACCGTAATAATTATAACTTACCAGTATCCCTTCTAAAGATCATTATGGCTGTAATGCAACCAAACATATAATAGTATATGGACGTCCTGCGCTTTACGGAAATTCTCACAAGATTGTATAAGTTTTTTTAACTTTGGCTAGCCGTAAGCATTTTTGTACGTTTGAAAATGGAGCAGATTTTCGTTAAAACGAGGGGATACGTATTATGCTAAACTCATGAGTGTTAAGTAGGGTACATTGAGGAAGAAAAGTGTAGATACTGTTTGGTAAATTTAACTTGTACTTATAAATGGAAATAAATGACATAACTCGTGAATTTAAAGAGCTCAACATGTTCAACTACATTAGATGAAGATGTTATATTATGGCTAATATATTTTTAAAGAAAACTTTAATGTGTTGGATAAAAATATTGTAGCGTGATAAATTAATGACATGGTTTATATCAGCGTCAAAAATTGTACAAGAAATAGCGTACTTACACGTAACTGATTTAATAGTAATAGTAGCGACGACCTCTGTGGCGCAGCGGGCGAGGTTCTGCCTGCAACGCAGGAGTTGGCTCGTTCAATTCCCGCCTCGGAACGACAATTTGTACGATCTGCAGATATTTATTCTGGGTGTATTGGTGGTCTATATGGCTGTGTAAAATGTCCAGCAATATTATATATTTACATAATTAAGCTTGACTAAAATGTCATAAAAAGTACATACTCTGTCATGCTTATTTTCATTTAAATTGAAAGGCTTTGGTAAATGACTGTAAATTTTGTTCACGATAGTCCTTTATCCACACACTGCAGTCTAAACCTCTAAGTTCTAACGTCTTGCAAGTTTCCTAAGAGTCCTGTAAAATATAATAACAATGTAAGTGCACTTTTATTACGAAAGCAACTCCGCGTGGGTTGATGCAGAGTCCGCATCATCTTGTAGAAATAATCTTGAGAACCCGTTTGTTCATGATATCCTTCTTGAAAATAGTACAATATAAATATTCCTGTGAAATGTTACTAAACGTAAAAAAAAACATTGTTATTTAAACATAAAAAATAGACTATTACGTAATGGGACGTTTTAAATAGTTATAAATAATTTCCTTGAGTAAATCCTGAAAGAGTTAGATATAAGAAAAGCTCGAAGCTTGCATGCACAGAAAACACGGGTAGCAAATATCTACAGCGTACAAAACATTTAAACGGGGATTGAACCCGCAACTTTATGCTACGCAAACAAATTGTGTGCTGCGCCACAGAGGGTAAGGGTCTCAAAGACCCTTATTGGAACGTAATATGATTCATTTATCGAAAAGAAAAGAAAAGAGAAATGTATCATTATTAAGAGAACGTTTTGTTGAAAATAAAGACAACAAATGCAGTTCAAACCCATAATCTGTATTATAGGGACCTAAGTATGTATGAGGAAGGTAAGTTGTCCAGGTGGCTTCAAAGCCCTGAATAATTGAGGAGCTTCGAAGATAGCTGTTTTATCGATCCTAATGGTGAATGCAATTATAGTTGGAAGATTGCAGACAAAAGAAGGTATATTAGTTTTCTGGTAAATCGGTAATAAATAAATAATAATCAATTATTTAATCTTAACTTAAAGTGTTTTTACGTTAACGAATTGTGTTCTTTCCGGAGTTACTAAACACCAATATGATCCCAAACAATTATAGCAATAAACTGACATTTTACTAGTAAGTTTAACAGATGGTAACTGACAAACCGTTCAAAACCACGGACTGGAAGCTAGGAGCATCCATCGATGTATTCACGCGCTGTGTCAGGGGCCACTTCCGCCGGATGTGGCATGTCATTTCCGGCAGGGACATCGCGCTTAGATACATATGCTAAGCGGATATGAATAGGGTTTAAAATTGCGATTTCGAATAAAGAACCTTAGTTTTACAGAATAAAGAAAACCAAGTATTAAAAATAAGTTATTCTTTATAATTAAAAATAAATTTCTGTTCTAGTCTCGCTAAAACTCGAGATCTGGTGGGTCAATTTTGCTGATGTTGGTCCTGAAAATACGAAATTTAAAGCGAGCGAAGCCGCGGGTGAGATACGTAGTTAAACTTTCCTTGGTTTTTAATATGTTTATAACTTAATTTTGAATACATAATTTTGACTTTAATACGCATAAGCACCCTAATTTACGTTTCCACTGCTAGGACACAGGGACTTCTCTTGAGGATATATTTTACGTAATTCCTGGATTCAAAAAATAAAATAAATAAAACATCAAGAAGTATCCGGAACAGACCTAACTCAGCAGATTAAACGAATTTAAATAAGAATCAAAAGTGTGTTACTTAATAAAACAAAGTAAAGCTTGCTGAATTTTAATTTCTCCATCTTATAAGAAGATTAAACTATGGCCGGCTCTTTGCTAATTAAAACGTTAAATTATAAAGAAACAAACAGGCCCACAGATATAAATGTCTTTGAATAAAATTAACCAAAAGTAAATCTAATTAAAATAAATATAATTTAGAATTTATGTTTCTTAAGAAATAGGATTTCCAAAGATTTTTATTTTTGCTTACCTTTTTATATTTTTTAACCATTGGTATGTTATATGAATGTCTCTTTTTCAAAAACTAGTTTTCAACCAAGCAAATTTTAGAATAACCCAACGCAACGTTAAAAAAGTTGTAACATTTTTAACAAGCTACATCAGAGCTAAATTTCTGATGGGTCTGATATTACTACTACTACTGGTACTAGATAACCCTTAAAAAAACATTATTTCTAAGAAGCAACCTATTTATAAGTCTATCAAAGAAGTCGTTTGAAAAACCCTAACTCTAAGTAACGCTTGTTTAGGTAAACTTTGAAGCTAGTTTAGTTCTAGTTTTACTATGTTTAGGGTCAGAACTGCTTCGATTAGGCGCTAAAGTTTTATGTTTATTGCAAACTTTGGTGCCTTCTAGACAATGATCGATTATCGGGTTTGTTTCAAAGTTCTGAATCTGGCATCAACACTTTATCAACTCATTTTATCTTCTAGTAATGTAGTAATGGGCACAGGTCTCCTTAGTAAAACCTAACATATATCTTGGGGGATTTATTATAATCACCACGCTTATCAAGCAGATTAGTGATCACATTTTTGTTGTTTAATTATTTTATAGCTAAAGCGTATTGGTAATTTTACTGTAATGTTATATTCTGTATTTAATTAAACAAATAAATCACATAGCACTGGCATTACATAAAATGACACAGCTGCCCTGGTATTAAAATCCCTAATCTGTAGACATCTTCGCAAAATACTGATTGGTACTTTTCTTAGCCAGGCACCACACGGAAAGTATAATGTTCTTGTATTATTGACACATTTTGTACCCTATAATTATGTATTAGGTTAGTCATAATATACATAGATAACGATAATTATAAGTAAACAATAAATGCAATTTCTATCTTAACTACGAGTACTTACACAAGCTACATTTATATAAATTATGTATTAGGTTAACTAAACATATATGTTTAGTAAGTCATAATATACATAGATAACGATAATTATAAGTAAACATTAAATACAATTACTATCTTATCTACGAGTACTTACTTAAGCTACATTTATATAAATTCACAGCATACAAGGTAGTTCCTGTATGCACTTAGCTACTCGTGGGACCAAACTGCAACTTTACACTCAGCAATCTTTATTTGTGAAAATATGAACCGCTCCGGACTTATAGAATAGGATTTGCTAGACTCGGCTGAGAGAGCTTGTAAATTGTTTGAAGGTTCTTGGTTTATTCCGAAGTCGGATTTGGGAGTTTCTTTAACGAATAATGTTTGTAATAGATTATTATTCCGTCTACCAAAATTCAAAAGATTGTAATTTTCACTTTCAAAATTTTCGTGAGTTATACTATTCATTTTAAAAACGGGAATTACTCACGTATTTACACAGGAGTTAAACAACTCTCGACGTTTCGACCACAACAAGAGCAGTCTTTATCAGGAGACGGGGCCTCCTGATAAAGACTGTGTAAATACGTGAGTAATTCCCGTTTTTAAAATGAATAGATTGTAATTTATTTCTCGTCGCTAGTGTAAACGTTAGCCTTCCTTCATTAAAATTATATAATTAATGATTTATGAAATAAATTGTTTGAATTGAATTAGTAATTTATTATTGATTATGATAGAGTTAAATTGACATGAATTGTGCGCGGTGAGTTAGATCTCACCTAAATAGTACCTGGATTAGTAACCCAAAAATAAATGAATTAAAACCAAGATATTCCTGAAAAATAACTTTCTTAATTATGTTAACAAATCGTGAAAGTTTAACAAGTTCTATTCCTGAAAAGTTGAGATTTTTATCCGATCTGTTACAATAAGAATAACTAATAAAAAAGGTTCACTACACAAACTTTTCAAGAAAAGTATTTTTTCTTCATTTGATAGTTGCGCCTTGCCTCTTAGCCCGGGTTTTTTTGTAACTTTTTCCATCCATTTCTCGCGGTACAGTCATCAACACAATGCAATGTAGCTGTTATTGTGCCCTTCCATTAGAATGGGGCCTTTCTTGCTATCCCTACAATGGGTGAAATCCCACTAATGGACTACGAAGATAAACTTTGTTTTAGCTCTTACTTTATACCAACAGTGACTTTGGAACTTTATTTATTAATTTTTTACAGGGACAACTATAAGTGATTACTTTAATTTAAACATTGTGCATTATTGTATTGTGTGGCTAATAGGCATAAAAATACCTAAATTGGCCCAGCCGTTGTGTGTGGCATTGATTTTTTATTTATATGGATTATGTAGGTATTCATTATATCTATTTGTACCAAAACGCCATCGTTCATATAACAGAATGCGCATATTAAACTTCGCAAATAATTTATATTAAACATGTCTGTTTCTCTGGATATAGCAACTGCGAAAGCTGAATAGCAAATACTGTTTAAATGGTGTTTGCTTAGTAGATATGTTCTCCCATCATAAACCCATTTAGCGTCCTATAACTCTACACACACAGCACAATCATTAAATAAATAAATATTGCTGGACAATTAACACAGCAACATCTAGCCCCGTGCTAAGCTCGAAGCTCGTGTTAAGGGTGCTAGATTACTGATATAAACATACATAGATATATATTTTTATTATGCATATAGAACACCTATACAGTTGTGAAAGGACATCTAAATTTATTTATTTAAGAAGGAAGAAAAGAAGAAGAGAATCCCACTTGTTGTACAGGATTTTTGTTTGGAGCAATAAATAATTAAATAAACAACATTTAACAACGAGCATTCTTACTATATGATTGATTTATAGCTATTTATGAGGTTGTTTTCGTGCATAACCTAATGGCGACGTGGCTGGCCAAGAGGTGTCAGGATAAAACTGAAGGCTGTTCATAAGCGCCACTGGAATGCTGATAAGATTTAGACAGTTCGCGGCATTTCCATTATAGCGTCTAGATTAGAACCTCATATATTGAAAATAAATATTGAAAATATTATATATATGTATTATATTGAAAATAAAAAAACTAAAGATGAATTGTAAATACGCAATAAGGGGATGTATTCAGTGAGAAACAAATCACTGTTAATAGAAAAATGTATTTGGTTAAAACTATGAAACTAAAGATTAATCTTCCTTTTTTTGAATTGTGTAAAATATTTTACACAAATGTATCAAATTCAAAGTCCATAACGAGTTCGGTCACCATGACGCTTCAGTTTAGGATTAACCAACGACTGCCTTCTAATCCGACAGGCGGCGCGCGACACACGTCCATACGGCTAATGACAACAAATTATAACTTCCGACCTTACTCCACCGACATAAGAACCTCTAGGAAACTTTAAAAGGTAATACTTAAAATGCATGCAATAATATATTAGTTTAAGACCTTTTTCCGCTGAGATAAGGTAAAGCAAATGCAGTAGAAAACTTGCGAATTATCTCACCGTGTATAATGTGCTACGACCGTAGAATTTGCTACGGCGTAGAGGTTCGTAGCGTTTTTGATTTCGTAGCGTTACTTTTATCATGGATAATATCGTGGCGTGGATGATTTTATTTTCAAAAATCGAGAGATGCATTCAATTATGACACTGTTATAAATCCTAATCCTAACTAATATTATAAATGCGAAAGTAACTCTGTCTGTCTGTCTTTTACGCTTTCCCGCTTGATTTTGATGAAATTTGTTACAGACAATCTTTAAACCCTGAGACAGAACCCTGATAGGCTACTTTTTATTTCGAGGCGAAGCCGCGGGCGGAAGCTAGTTACTCATATTTGTATAATATCCTTACTTAAAAACCACCTGATTAACATCTAACAACCAAATATAGATATTTCAATATATTTTGAAAAACAGTCAGATACCACGGTCTTGAATTAAGATCCTTACTTACGACCTGTTTGTTCATCTCGTGCAATTAGAAGCCAAAAGTAAATTTAAATTCTAGAAAGCAATTTCAGCAATAGTTTCCATTCTTAACTTGAAAATACGTTGAAATTTCCGGTATCAATTCCAACACAAACACAGCTAGCAATAAGTTACACTTAACTCGGTAAGGTAGCATTAAGAGGAGTTTACACTAGCGAAAGAGATAGCTCATAGTGTTTTTATGGCCCAAACACATAAGTCAAAATATATACTCATAAAAAATATATATTCCTATTACACATAAAAAAAATCAAAATGAATAATAAATCTTTGAAAGAAATTAATCATCACGATAACAACCCACTTCAGGGCACGTGCTAATAGGGGTGCTAATGCATACTATATCTGTAATTTTTATATAGATTTGTCATCATGTGTTTTATTCTTTATAGATACAAGTAAATAATTATAATATATAAATAGTTAATATAATTTTTAAGTATAAGGGCCAGTATTTGGGCCATTGTGTGACACAACCTTTACACCTGGACACTCGCAGTGCTTTTACAACAGGAACTGCAAACACAGTCCGTCTCCAAGGATTATCTATGACATTTCCAGAACTAACTCTAATGTATACGGCAGATAGTGCCGCTGTAAATAAGCTAAGTCTGAATTAGTTCTGAGCTTAATACCATTTTAGAGCTACACTTAGTTACGATAAGTGTTTTATAACTTTCAAATTCTGTTTAAAAATTTCTTTATTTCCCACAATTTTTCTTTATTTCACATGGTAAATAATTCAGTGTAAATTAATCCTAATTTATTATAATAATAACATATCCCATTTGCTAGCGGATAATATTACATTAAAATAATTCAAATAATTATTTATCAAAGGGGTATCGATCAATTCCTATTATTAAAGTTATTATAAATATATGATGACACGTACGCTTCGAGTGTAAATTGTCTAGCAAAATTTATTTATTATTATTTATTTATCTTAGAAGCAATCAAAAATATCTTATGATTTTTTTTTGGTATTCTTTGAATCTATTGTGTAACACTGGTATTTCACAAAAAATCACAATTCAAGTGGCGTTTCTTTCAGAATCATCCGCATGTCAATTTGTTCACGTTGAATAATTCCAATACATTTTCTGAGTAAATATGACTCAGGATATAAATATAGGGTGAACCAGATGAACATTCTGTTTCTGTTTTATATTCATACAAAATAAAACTACCTTAAAACGCGGTCTCAACAATGCATTATATTTATAAACGCATTTATATCTCTTTTAATTATTATTTTTTTTAGAGCACTTCACTATTCTAAATCGAACTTTAGAAATATTAATATAATCTCCACCTACTTTGGTACACCCTATAGATAAGACAGTTCTATCTGCTATAAATCTGAATCTATGGGATTGGTCTAGACGTTTGTCTCTCGTCACAAGCGTGTATCAACAAATGTATCATGACATGAGTCAATAAAATTCAAATATATTTGTCTTGTCCGTTACTAGCGACCCGCTGTTCGCTTTGCCTCTAGAATCTCTTTATAAATTTAAATCACTCCGCTTATTAACATCTCCGCATCAAAATCCGATGCAGAATTTTATTGATTTAAGACAATTTATGAGCAAGAGCGAAAACGATACAGATACTGTAGAGACTTCATAGTAGGTAGGTAGGTAGGTACTAAGAAAGAATCAGCTGACTAGCATTTTCCTCACGGCTTCACCACCGATATACTTAACTAGCTGACCTGCCGACAGCTTCGCTTGCGTTTCTTTAAGTTATCTCGTATAGTTTTTATAAAAAATAGCCTATAACCTTCCTCGATAAATGGACTATCCAACACTTAAAGAATTTTTTAAATTGGACCAGCGGTTCCTGAGATTAGCGCGTTCAAACAAACAAACAATCAAACTCTTCAGCTCTAAAATATTAAAGTATTGATTTACTACCAACGAATATTGGTTTGAACGAAGTCATAAACTCATACATAGCCATATACCTACTTTCGTTTAAAGACTTTTTTTTAGTAGGTACTGAAGGAGTCCCCGTACAAAGCATGATACCTTACCGAAGGGGCTGGTTTATTTCGGTACTTACATTTTTAAACTCTGATATCTTTCGAATGGAATGTCCGAATTGAATCATTTAAAAAGTTTTATAGAGATATTGAAATATTCGTAAATACAATGTAATTTATTTTGATAATGTTTTATTTGAAAATACAAATATAGAGCTTTTCCTAGCGGCGGCATTTAAATTAATTATATTAAAAATTAAAACACTTATTGTGACATAACTATAATAGTTAGATATATGCTGTCGCGACATTTTTTGTAGGTATTAATGTTTTCTACAAAATTGTAGTACATTGTATATTTCTAAAATGAATACTTTTCGCAGCGCATGCGATATAAGGATTTTTTTTTACATCTTGGGTTACATATTTGGGTTTTCCGTACGGATCCCTAATTTTTTTGAAAATGTAATATAGCCTATAACCTTCCTCGATAAATGGACTATCCAACACTGAAAGAATTTTTTAAATCGGACCAGCGGTTCCTGAGATTAGCGCGTTCAAACAAACAAACAAACAATCAAACTCTTCCGCTTTATAATATTATAAGTATATATAGATAGATAGGTTTCTAGCAGTACATGTTATAACCTCAGCGATATTCTGTATACTATGTACTAACGTACCTACGTACTAACGTACCTACATACATGGACCACAGACCCGCTTGGTAAGGTTGGTGAGGTGAGGTAAGTAAAACCCCAGGTCTATATTCACCACGCTGGTCAAGTGCGGGTTGGTGACTGACACATTGTCATGTCCTTTAAACTTTTAAAAGTTCCCAGAACATGCCGGTTTCCTCGCGATGTTTGCCTTCATATCATTCTGAATGCTTTCTACAAAATAAACCCCTCAAAAACTATTAACTAGGTTCTTAACAAACATTTTCTGCGATCTGAAACAAAAGTCTTAACCACAATTTCACCGGCATCTTTTAGTTCATGATTTCATAGTCTAGATTCTAGATTATAAGATTTACCGAGTTCCGTGTACAAACGGAGACCCACAAAGCATACTTTATCCACCCCGCTTTTCTCTACAAAGGCTAACATTTCATAAATCGTTAGTGTTCATACTTTTTGTAGACCTAAAGTCAGCATAGTTTGAATAGGCTGTGGGTAACTAGAGATTAAACAATTTATTGTTCAAATAGTTGGTTCATCATCATTTCAGCCATCGTACGTCCACTGCTGGACATAGGCCTTTAACGATTTCCAGGTACCTATTACGGTCGGATGCAACTTGCATCTACCGTGAATTGTTGAATATTTAGTAGTAATTTCGAATGTGAATTGTCCAGCAATATTGTTTTTATTTATAAGCCATATCCTCCAATACTACAATCTGATCATATGATCAGATGGGAATAACCCTAAATTTGTAATAGATAAAACATGTTGATGCTTACCTAATATGACTTTTTAATAATATATTTTACACATGTTTTTGCAAATAAGGTTAATTATCTTTATCTATCGCCGCAGATTTTATAAACAAAAGGCCAAAACTTTTAATTGGAGCCTAAATCTGAGACATTCAAAATGGGAGCTCCTTTGTTTCCGTCGTTAATTTCCACTCGTTTCTACCCACCTGATTCCCCTTTTCTTCGAAACTCTTTGATGTCCGACTGTTATTGACTAACTTCGGAAACCGATGTTGGAAAATATTGGGATTAAAATGCTAGTTTTATGTTGTTTTCGAGAATAAGTTATAAAAGTTGAAACAGTATGGAGGTAATAAAGTGGTATCTTAAAATACCTAAATTTATTTATTATCCCTTACAAGTAGGTATCTACAGTGACCGTGGTGGCCAAAAACAAGTAAACTTAAAGCCAACTTGATAACTACCTCCGTTTTTATCTCATAAGCGATAACACTAATCATCATCAAATGAACTCTTGTTATTCTGATAATTTCAAGATTCATTCAGTTCATTTACATCCCATTACATAATAAAATAAATCAAATATAATATAAAAATTGCCGGGCAATTCACACAGCAACACATAGCCCGTGGTCGCTATAGAGGTCGTCTTTTGCTCTATTATGGATTCGTCTTTGTTATATTATTTAGCTGAATAATAGTCATGCTTAACTCTGTTTCAATAAGCTTCAAATAAACAAAATCTTGTGAATTCAAAGGAGTTATACACAACCTCCAGTGAGCAAGACGTAGCCAATAGACGGTCTATAAGCCATCAAAGAGGCTTGTTCCCTTGTTAGGGCACAGGTTGTTAGCAGAGCTTTGAGCTAGAAGTCTAAGGATATTGGATACGGTCTGTATGTTTGTAACTTTAACATAAATTTTCATACAAAAATTGCATTGGAAATATAAGAATTTATACTATCCAATATTATAAATATAAAAAGGTATTTACAAATAGCCACTGCAATGACTATACTAATAAACAGAAGTCAACCGCACCGTCTCGAATAAAATGCATGAGTTGCCAATATTATGAAATATGTATTTGATGAAAATGTTAAAAAACAGAAATCAGTTAATTACGTGAAATAGTGTTGCTCAACCAACTAAAAACTTTTTTCTCAAAAAAAATTTGGCGAGTGCAGCAAGCTGTTTTTGATACAATCACGATACCAGCGAGATCAGCGAGCCGCATACTAAACGTTTGCCGTGACCGCGACTGCCCCCGCTCCCTCTGGTCAGTGATCGGGTTAAATTGTTTATCTGTTTACTATACGTAACGAGATGAAATATTGGGTTAGTGGGCATGCAATTGCACGCGTGTTGCGGTTGAATTAGTCAGCGGCTGACATGTGATATGCCGACACAAAACTAACACAGTTCATTGGTGCAAGTTAGAAGTAACAGCGAGATTTTTCTATTTTACATCAACGGAAACATAATTGTCCTTTCTTGTCCGACAAATACAAATACAAATTGTTTTTGTTTGTAAATACATTTTTCAAAACATGACTTAAGCAACATTTAGTAATAACAAGACAAGACAAGTGTTGTTGTAAAAAATAATTGAAATAATGAACAAGATAAGTAAGTGCTGGCTTCTATTTTGGCCAACGAATTAGCATTGCTATTTAACGTGGCAACATTCTTGACACTTTACCATCTAGTGACGGATTAGAATTTTAAGATTTATATGAATTTTCTTTCATCAAAATCTTAAAATTCTTATTTTGTTATATGTTGTAAACACTTTTTCGAAATACTTGTAAGTTAATCAATAAAATACAAATATACTCACATTTTATCCAAAAACTTTGTTTATATCGCTTTTAAAAAAAGTTTATTTATATCGCTTTTAAAAAATATATCTATATCGCTGTATTCTTCAACTTGTAGTGATTTATATGACAGTAATTCGAATGTCAGAGGAGATAGCGACGCATCGGCATGATTGCAGGTTTGACAAATAAAGCAATATTTGGTCATATGATATTACCCATTTATTTCAATTACTTAAATAAATAAATATTTCTTGATAATTCACACAACAATCTGGAAAGATCTAAGCTTGTATTATGGAATATTAATTTTTCATCTGATATTTGACATTAGGAATAGCAAATAAAATTAAACGGCGCTCGGAATGTTAATGCAATAGGTATCTAGTAATAATGATGAATCATTTTCCTTTGCATAAAAATATTGAATTAATCAATGAATTAAATCTTTATTGAACTAATTAATGACATAGAATAAAAAATTACAAAACTTAGTTTATTACAACTTAATGTTCTGCTTGACAACTTTACAAAAATATAGTTTCCCAAGAAACAAGGAGACAGAACCCCAATACTTACCTCAAGTGGATATTACCACTAAGTCATAAAACGGCTGGATGGATCATTGTGCTGAAACCTTTTAGCAAATGCTTCGGTGTAATGCCTCATGGACTTAATGGCAAGCGCTTAGAACTTATTTATGAACCATGTATGCACTGCACTATACACTCATCATCATCATTTTAGCCCGGCGCGAATTATAGACATTCAATTACACTGCGCCACAAACACGACCTCTGTGGCGCAGCGGGCGAAGGGCAAGTGCTTGCTGGTTCAATTCCCGCCTCGGGACAAAAATTTGTACGATTTGCAAATATATGTTTCGAGTGTCTGTGTGTTACGAATATATATTATGTATAATAAAAATATATTTATATGTATGTATATTCTTTTAAGTATATCAGATTATCTAGTACTTGTAACACTAGCTTTAAGCTTACCACGGGCCTAGATATTTATTTATTTAACGGTTTAAGTATACATAAAATAGAATCATAACTATTGCTTATATTGCTGCGTGAATTGTCCAGCAATATTATATTATCATTGTATTATTCAATAATCATTTGTGTTGTTCAGTCAGAAGTGGCTTGCATCCATAAAAATGCGCTCTCGTTCTCGGTTAAATATAGTTTTTATGTCTGTCGGAACATCGTTGGGCATAATACCGTTTGGCTGCATTATTACGAGTCTCATGGATACAAACCTTATGTCCAGTTGGACTGTGACTTGTAAACAAAGCGATGTACAAAGCAAAGATTTACGCAATTATCACACTCCCGGTATTGACTTTACTATCTACAACTCTGTTACACTGTAAATAATTAAGTCACGATTGTCCAAGGTTACAATATACTTCGCACGTACCCAATAACTAAATTCAGAGTTAAAGTTATCTCAATCATAACAGGATCGAATTTTGAGAGACAGAGCGAACTTGTATACTCTTGTAATAGAATTGAAACGTGACATGATTCAGGATGGCATTTCTGAAGCGATTGTAGTCCTCATATAGTTCCACGTTTCTAATCTTCAGATATGTATATTCCCAATTAATAGCGATTTTACTCATAATTTTTAATCAATTTAATCTAAATACAACAATACCATAACATACCAACAAGGCTTGAACATAGGAACGAATTTATCAATCACATGAATTTCATAAAGTTATTCCTTTATTGGAATTATAATATAACATAATATTTTTAATTGATACGAAATATATAATACGAAAGTTTGACTTTGAGTTTCGTTAGTTATTTATTGTAACCACGTCGTTATGCCTTACCTTGACCAATAAATATAGCTTTAAAATGAAATATAATATACCTAGCTGTAAAGCAAACATTAACTTATTACACTGAAGTTACTTGAAAACGTCACCCAACAATAGTGTATTTTATCGCGAACTAAGTCGTGGGTTAACATAAGAACAATACACAAAACTACACCTAACAATTACAACAGTTAAAAAGTAAAAAAATGTATGTGTCCAATTTACCGCGTTAGATTTTGTATAAAAATTAAATCTATTTAAGAAACTTAACAAACATTGTGATGGCCTCTATTACAAGTTTTGAATTAAGAACAACTTCTACACAAATGACCTTAAAAACATAAAAACTTTTTACAGGTAACAGTTTTGAATTCGAAATCCGAAGGCCAATCCTAAAGCACCTTATCCAATGAAGCAAAGCTTCAGGCTACCATTACATTAGTCGAGTAAAGTAGAGCGGCTGGCTACGTGACTCTGGCGCAATGAAGACGTATGGGAGATTTTCCGTTTGCATAACAAATACTTTGCGGAGTAATCATTTGGGTTAAAGAAGCGAAACTCGAATTATTCAAATTTTTTTATGAAATATTTAATAAAATAAATGTTCTATAATCACGTATCTATTGGATAAATTACTTACTCGTTACCATAAAAATGTTGTAGTCAGATGAATTCACAATCTTACGTCCTTTTCTACGAGTTCAGATTCAGTTTTGGTTAAGGTTTGTAATTTGTATTGAAATGTAAATTTTCGAGTCGCCCTGAATTTATGTGCGAATTTAATTTTGTTATTATTAAAATATGAAAGAAAAATTGTTTCATAATGTGTACAGTGCAGGTTTTAGAAACACATTTCAAATAAAAAAATAAATTATCTATTATTTCAGACTATACACAAATCCATATACAAATCTTGGACACTTTTTACAAATAATGCAATAACCTAGGCACACTACATATTTAATTTACTTATTTTCATCCTAGCATGATACATAAGCAAACTGCGCATGTATCATGCTATGATGATTAAAGTACTCACTGTCCACTCTATTTGAATATGAGTTCAGTATGTTGTTCGGGTTAGCCCGAACAACATACTGAACTAAGATAAAATAAGATAAAATTGATCAAATTCTTTTTCAAGTTTATTTCTGACATATTTTTTCCAATATGAAGCATTTATTTATTCATAGCTTCAGTTGCGCTTCTATCAAGTTCAATTACCTTCGGCAAATACAATAGGGCTTTTTGTTCCCTTTAATTAAGACTAATTGCGGCTTCCTTGGAGGGTTAGATGTAAAGAATATTGTATGTCTGTTTGTTTGTTTGTAAGCAAGGGATACAGCGAGCCCATTGGGATTAATTTACGATGCTTTGAGATTCATTTGTGTAAACAGATTTAGGTGTTAGATATCATTGGTATTTATAAATGTAGAATATACTCGTAATCTATTGATAATACGCGAATACATTATACGTCCACTGCTATTAATAATATTACTAGTAAGATAATAATTAATAGTAAGATTAATAGTCCAGTTACCTGTTTATATGAAATTGTGGGCATAAATGACTTTCCTGAAAATAGCTCATTCGTACTAAAATGCCATCAAAATCATATAAAGCAGAAAAAGCTACTTTGAACTGCTAGTTGAAGCTATTTCTAGAAATATATTCACAAACTCAATTCAAACTATAACTATTTGAAAATAAATTGAATTTCTCTCACTCCATATCATTGCAACAGAAAATAAAATTCACAAGAAACTTATCCAACAATATCTTGCCTTAAAACCGCAACGTAAAGTTAGAATACGGCAGGTTAACCCAAAAACCTTTCCAAATTTTATCGTGATTTTTTAGCTCCATTATCTTCACCCCTATTAACGTTCCCACTGCTGGGACACAGGGATTTCTATCTTGATGACAGATATAATAAATAAAATAAAATAGCAGCAGCATAAGGGTCTCGACTCAGCATAAATGCCTTACTACTCGAGAGCAGGAAGGCGCTGGTATTCTGTCGAACGAAACCGATTGAGGCGGGCATAAGACCCTATAAGGCTATTATAATATTGTTGCGTGTTGTATGTTAGTATTAATAATTAGAAGTTATGTTTATTATGTATTTTTGATTCATCTTTGGAATCTTTGGAACCTATTGAATCGTCAAATAAATCCTAACATCAAAGTTGCTACACCGTGTTCCATTTACACTGTGCAAATACATTTTAAAACGGTCAGGTCACGTATGTAGAAAATCGTATTTGCCCCGCAAACACGTCTCACTACCAATAAACTGTTAACTCTGATACGGCGTGTGTTCCTGGAGAAAACTTATCTTGTATCCAACATAATATTTTATTTTTATAAACTTATCTAGGAAATGGAATTGTTGAGTTTGTTCTTTTTGCAATGTCAGTTACAACTCGTCTTTATTTCCGTTTACAACTTTTTTCAATAAATATCAATAGGTTTACATACGTTTTATGAATAAAATTATATGAGACATGATTTTGTAACATAAAAGTGTTTTAAGGAGGGCCTAATAACTTGTTAACATTTGACCTCAATTTTTATTTAAAATACCGTTTTCCTGACGATTACCTTCACCGTTAGAACACGTGTTTTCAAAGCCCACACAATTTTTTCAAGAAGATATATCCAGAGGGTTGAAACTACGACCTTCAGAATGAAAGTCGAGTGTGCTCCCACTTAGCCAACCTATTTTATTATACGTTTATAAATATTACTATATCACAGCACCATTTGTCATAATACGTTTCTTCAAATCTCAAAACCACTCTAGTGGTCGTAAAACCACAGTTAGCGTCCAATATTTCTGATCAAAGCAGTCGGGATTTACAGCGTTGTAACGTCTAAGTATCATGATAATGAAAAATCTGGAGTTATACGACTTCATCAGAAGTTTATAAAAAGTGTAATGGCAAGTTTCAGACGGTCAATGAACTCGTTAAGGATAGGAACAAAGTCGGCAACTTCACTAACTTTTTTGTGAATGTTTACCAATTTTTATTTCTAGAATATTCTTGGCCAGCGTGCCTTATTTCTTTCGTCAAGGGAGAAATCCATGTTTCCCAGCTGTGGGATCTCGTAAAAAGTAATGATGATGATAGAATGGATCAACAGTATTTATATTATTCCTCCGAATAACCCATTACGCCGAAGTCAACGATTCTATATAATATATAGAATCGTATATCGTTATATTATAACATTCCGATATGGAACACCAATAAATTACAAATTATTTATTTATAATATTTTTGAAAGTCCAACAAGAAAATTACAAAAACATGTATCAGATATAGAAAGAAGTCCGACAAGCGCAAAGATAATGTCCAAAACATAATTAAAAAACATTACGAAAATATATTTTTGGTCAAGTATACGAACAGTGAATACTTGCGTGTGCATACTCCGGGTAGTTTTACAACTGATACTATCTGAATAGTAGGTAAATACTGGGTAGTTTACCACTAACTGAATGGGAAGTGGGTATACACATCTGGGTAGTTAACTTTACGTATCTGCACCAATACTTTGCCGATCTCTCTCCGTTTGATAACTGTTAACGAACCTGGACCTATGAATACTGAGACATACGGATTAAAAAGATTGGTAACTAATTCTTATTCATATTACGGTTTGTAAATGCATAAGCACCCCTTACGTTCCCACTGCTGGGACAGGGAATACTCGAGACGAGAGAGATTAAGAATAAATTCATCACTGGCAAAGTGCGGATTGTTCCGTTGTGGTTAAACGTCATATATCTTCTAAACTCTTTAAAATTCTCAGGACCTGCCGGTTTAATTATTTTGTTTGGATTCACAGTAAAATTAACTGTACGAGACGCATTTATCTATTACTTTGTATTAATATAAATCCAGCCGATAGGCAGAAAGTCAGTGATTTATACGTTGAGTCAAAATATATCGTTAAAAATAAAGATTACCACATATATGCCGGTCTTTCCGTCCGTAAGTCCCTGCTAAAACTTGGTCTCTGACCTCCAACTGTTATTTTCACAGTGTCCGACTTCGTAACAATAAAGCAATCGAGTTTGCGCCGGCATAGCACGGTTCGCGGGTATCTGCTGGAAAAACAAATGCTTTTTCAGATGAGTTTGTGCAGAAACAATATTTTTGATGAATCTTCCGTTATTTTGATATAGGAGAAATAGTTTCGCTTCTCGATATCGAAATAGATAGTGGATGTGACAGTACTAGTAGGTATTCCTAAAAGAATAACGTCTCTTCATCACCATCACGACAAACTTATATTGTGTCTCACTACTGGTAACGGATCTCTCTCTTTGAACCCATTATAAATGAAGAGGGCATTATAATGAACACTCTTACCTGGCGGGTTAGTGATCACAGCAGTAAGTATCGTATACAAAGACAACAATTACAATTAGTCGGTTTGATTGATGATACCTATGGGTAGATATGGGGTGTTTATAATTTTAGAACGGAATAATACGGCATATCATATTTAGTCTCAATTTTATCTAATTTTCCATACGCTTGTGTTTAAAATACAGCCCATCGTAATTCAGTCAGTTAATACAAATCTTATAGGTAATGTATTTGATAGACTTTATCCAATTTAGAAACAGTAATATTTGCTCAATAATTTCACTACAGCGCTGCAGTTAGATGAATCTGTATAATTTGCAAACGTGGAATAAGTTCCGGGTTTAATTGTGTACCACAGAGTATATGGATATTTATTCACTAGTACACATAGAGATACACAGAAAATATTAATTTTTACAAAATCTAAAATTGAATCATAAACTAGTCAAATTAATAAAATAGCCTGCAATAAAGCAACACAACCATCTATCTAGCCGCCATAAAACTATTAGTTTCTTTACTTCTTTTAATGCTTTTAATTTTTCGCCTCTAGTAAAGAAAATTTCTGTCTTCTCGGATGACTATAAAGTTAACAGCAGCTTTCTTAAAGTTTCTACCGGTAGTATATCTGTTATGCAAAAGTTTATCTCTAAGTTATACGAGAGGTTACGAAGTTAATTGAAACAGGTGAATATACACAAAAGAAAACACTTTTGATTAACCATAGATTAAAATATATACAACCAGATAAAAAGCACAAATTCTTTTTCCAATTAATAATATAAACGCGAATGGTAGGATAGATAGGTGGATGACAGACACATAGAAGATATTTGTCATCCCATTTTACGCACCACTGTATTACACGGTTCTCCCCTTTAAAACCCATTATAGGTATTGGGGATTTGTATGGTGGCTTGGTCATCACAATAATGCGCAGTACAGAGAATTACGCAGCCCATTAGCCGCTTTGACAAAGCCACGGAAATAGATAGGTGATTGGTGTTATCATCTGCGTATTAAAATGCTATTCTCTACTCTTATTGCAAGACATCACGTGCTAAAAAGGCCTTAAGGCTTAAATTGTTGAATTTTCATAACCATTTTGCTGTAGAAATGTTTACCAGAATGCCACAAAACTTCGAAATACCTGTCCCAATAAAGCGAAGAGTCCATTTACGATATTATTTTTGCTCGTCGCTGGCAATGCTTTTAACGACTGCTATCGAACAACTTTTAAATGTCTACAAATATGCTTTCGGTCGTTTTGTAATTTGTGGAATAGGAAAATTTGTTACACATTAAAAAGTAGATAATTTTAAAACGTTTCTAATTTTAAGATTCAGACAAAATTTCGGGCTATCTGCTGATTGCTAATTCCTTTACGGTAAATAATTTAAGACATGTTCGCAACCTTAAAAATAAATAAAGTTCTTAGCTAACTACTGTAACTTTTAGGTAGGGGTTTACATATTCTTTAAATTTAAAAAACCTGCAGCTGATATCAGTCACAATCACAAGCCATGTAGGATTCTAATGATAAAATATTTTAATAGGTCTATTCGCTTGGAGCCTATTCGCTTCAAATAAATAAACAAATAATCAAATTTTCCTCTCAACATCAGACGAATCATTAAGTCTAACAGAAACCCAATCTCAACTTAAACATTCCCAAAGAGTTTGCAAGAAACACAGACAGACAAAAGGATTCATTGTAACAAGACGATTACAGTGCCACAAACTTAATTCTCCGCATCGGATGCAGTACACACAAGGTGCAGAAGCAGTTTTAGATCAGTTCCCTTTGAAACTACCCCTTTTATTTGTTAAAAATGATCAAAGGATTCCAAAATGAGTTTTCCTGGATGTAAGGTGTAGCTTAAGACGATACCGTTAGGTACTTTTAAACTCCTTCAATGTCCCAACTTTTGATTTTAGGAACAATTTCTATACTAACCTCTGTTTCTGGAATAAAATTTTTATTTCAGTATTAACCGGCATTACAGTTTATCCCACATGTTCTGTATTTTGGTATATCAATGTATTAAAACATCACAGTAAGCTTGAGAGTGATGAAAGTGTTGTTTTTTATGCGTTTTTGTTACGTGTTAAGTATTATGAAATAATTAAATTATAATCTAACACTCAGCTATTAATTTACACTTTTTTATTGAAGAATAAAAATACATAAAACAGGGCGCAACGCAATACATATTGCAGGCTTAATAGAGAAGATACGAGAGAAAGAAACCTAGCCGATATCGATATTACAAAATCGGAATGTTTTTCCTCTTTGTCTATTATCTGCTTTAGTGGAAAACGGACCTTATACTGAGCGATCTGTTTACTTTCAGCTACCTCAACTCTATTCTGTGCTGAGCTGTCGGGAAAACGAATTATGTTCACAATTTAATCTTTTAAAGTTCCCGATTGTTTTCAACGATGAATCTGATTATTCCGGGAATTGCTGAATCAGTGTTATTCATTTTCTCCATTCTCTCAGTTTTTATTATCAGCGTTTGAGCTCAAACGACTGTTTGGATATCTGTGTAAAACAAACAAGTCGTTAAGGTTATTGTTTTAGATGAAATGTGATTCATTTAAGTTGGGTAAAATCTTGCAGCATTCGTTTATTTCTTATAATACAGCTTTATGCAAGACTTATTGTAATTTATATCGTACTCATTCAGTAATGCCGGTCTAAGAATAGTGCTCTATCATCGGAACTCATCAAACCAACTAAAAATGTTTAATATTTGTTTTTATAATTATAACGGTTTACATTACAACAATTATTAAGGGATTTATATACCAGATAGGAGCATCGTTCTGTGTAATCAGCAAAAGTGTTCTTTGTTCTTTGTTGAATAACTTATTGTTATGTCCTAAACCGGATAAAAATTGTTGACAATATAACAGAAACATGTAACTAACAACTCTTTGTACACAATTTAACAATAAAGTTTTCTTTACCTTCTAAGGTGTTTTTGAAGAGTCTGTATTCTCGTCTGAAGTGCAGGAAAAGGAAAGAAAGGACATGCCGATTGCACATAATGCAGGAGGGAAAAGGACAAGAAGATGATGATGACCATAGAGGACTTTTTAAAGCAGGAATGAACTTTTGCTACTAAATAACTGTCAACCAAAACTCCAATTACGTAATCTCATCTTTCCCAGCGCAGTTTATCTCACTTTGGGCAACTCATTACAAAGCAGGCAGTTTATAAACATCACAATACATCAGCCTTAACAACGTCCAAACTCGATGGCAACTTTAAAAACTCTACTTACAAATTAAGAGGAATGGCTCAAGTTAAATTAAAATCTTAGGCCGGCGTTACTCTTTAAATTTATGCTTGTTGTGTACTTTCTAACCGGCGGTTCTGGACGTATTTTAAGCAGCTTTCGACCCTTATTTAGCATAAATAAGAACGGCCACTACAGTCTGGACTGTGAAAGGTAAGAAATCGGCCTGACGAGACGACTTATTCGACTGGGTTAAAGACTGGTGGTCAACTGCTCGAGACAGAGAGATTAAGAATAATAATATTAATTTGTGTACGATAACATAAAATAACAAATTAAGACCTAAAACTAGACACGAACATAATACAAAAAAGTTTCGTTAACTCAGCATCGGCTGTGATGAAAGAAATAAATAGGAAAACAAGACGAAGTATTTTTTAGGATAACTTTATTTTCCAATAAAAACAAGAATTATTATTTGAATAATTAAAAAATACAAAGGAAAGGAATGAAAGAGTACAATAATAGACTTGACTCATTAATGGTGGAGCTGTTTGGACAAAGCTGTGTATCTATGTAATAAGTTACTCTCTTGATGAAGGCTACTCGAGTAAAGTTGGAGGTTAATTTGAAGATTCCTGTTTATTGCAGGTAATCCAGTAAGAGTTGGGTAAAGTCTTATGAATATTTATTAATATAAATACTGATGAACTGTATAAACCAAATAATGAAATCAAGTAGGTACTTATTCTTGTATAATACTACATATATTCATACCTATAGTATTCTTCATATTTTTGCATTTAGTATAGTATTTGTGTCCACTTTTATATTTATTCAGCTAACGCCAATTTTTTTTATTTCTATTCTAAGAACATTCATGTTGTAGTTCCATTCGAGAACTTGAATGGCCTTTTAATTTTAAGCCTTAAAAAATATTGGCACTTAACACTATATTTTTTACCCACTATAAAAATAGGATTCGAATAAGTTATTCAATTACTAAAGCAGAAAATAATAGTAAAATATCCATGTAGCCTATTGTTAAACAATATTGATTGATGATAGAGCTCAAATCATGCTAAAATCGGACGAATTCAAGCTAAGTTCGATTCATATTTGATTCAGTTCAAAATGCAGATAGATTTATAGCAGAGCTTTAATTATTCAGTAACGGAAACGCAATGAATTGGCGGTGACCAGAGCAAAAGCGGATGTTGGGGTTCAACCTATCCAAATATACCGGGTTCGAATCCATTGTTTGATGTGGTGAATTATCAAGTAGATCATATCGTACTCAACCTAGCTATACATTAAGGATTTTCTGTCTTATAATAGATTTTCTCGGGGTACAAATTAGTCTATGCCCTTTTTCGGCACTCAAAATTAGGTCAGCTTATATGGCGTAAGATCGCAAGATTTATACAAACTTACAAAATTTAGCCATTGTTAAATATAAGTAGCATAAAGTCCTATTTTAGCCTAGCCTCTAAATGATATATTATTATTATTTCTTTTTGGATGTATCTATATATTTTCAGAACGCAGAATACCCACCAACCCTTTCAATGATCGGATGATAACAGAAAAGTGTTTAGGGACAATCGACAAACTCGCAAGTGCTAAAAAAAATGACGTAATGATATATGTATGCCTTTACCCTGGTTTATGAGGATAATGCCGATAAAGAATAATTTAGTTGTCAATCTTAGTTTATTGAGGGATGGCAAAAGGTAATTAGCTCCATTGAAACATTTATATATGTATAAATCAATAATCGTGTGACAGTGAAAACAGTTCTCCGTTTACAAATCGGGCGCCAGTTTTCGTAATAACAATTGCAAGTCCGTCTACTGCGGTCGAGAATACTTAGAATATTGAATGTAAATTCACAAAGCAACAATATTACAATAAGTTACATTTAAATGTATATTTTGTTTTGGTTTCTATATACCTACTTCATTTGTTTTTATAGGCCTACGAATAGTACCATCAAACCTAACATTACAATAAAATTTGAGATACCGGTTTCCATTATTATCGTTACTAATGACGATGAATTTTCATTACTAAATCTTTCTAAATTTTCAACTTTCCCTTATCTTTAAGCCGAAAACTAAATTATACTGAAGTTTGTGTATATTTTGAAAACAGCTTTCCGCCCAGCTATTCGATTATCTCGCGGTAAAAAGCCTTTGACCATCTCCTGGTCCTAAGCTACCTTGCCTATAATTTTCAGCTTAATCGATTTAGCCGTAGTTATAAATAATCAGGACTTTCTTTTAAATACATAACACCCCTATTCACGTTCCCACTGCTGGGACACAGGGACTTCTCTCTTGACGAGAGAGATTAGGCCTTAATTCACCACGCTGGCAAGTGCGGGTTGGTGAATGACACATCTCACATGATCTTTTAAATATGTATACAATACATATTTGCATGCAAAATGTACAGGCGAAAACAAAAAGGCTCTGTTATATTTTAAAACCTAGAAGAAATTAAATTCATTTGTTTCATATAAAAAATATAGATTAAAAGAAAATTTGTATTCAATCAGTCCAGTTAACTGTGTATATTGCTGGAAAATTCACTTTAATATATAAAGAGCAGTAATTTCACTTTGATAACAATTCCTCAGAAACCTAATTTAATAACACAGGTATTCTATAAATATGTCAAAGAGTTTCTACCGCCTTTGTCTACGTATCGTAGATATCTTGTTCGGAATTGTATCTAATAGGAAATTCTTTTGCAATTTTTTTTTAATTTGTAAGTTTTATTTTTACGCTTTAACTTATTTTTTCCGCCATATAATTACTAAATTCCTTCTCCTGTAACATCATTTTACTTCAACATTCTTCAAAATTCAATCAGGTTTTAATTTGAATCACTAACTTCCAGAAAAGAATAAAATAAATTCTATTCCAAATCAGATCCGAGCCATTTTGATCACACCACAGAAGCCCAAATGCAATTAAAATCAGAGAACGTTTATTTGTAGAATTCGATGTTGGAATCTGAAACTTTTCTAGTTATCCTACTTTAATTCGAGGGTTTCACATGATAAGGATGATTTAATTTTATTGATTATATTTGGATATAAAATTCGTAATAATTATTGTAGTATAGTAAAACCATTTCTAAAATGAACGCCCCTCTACCGAATTCTGATTTTTTTTTTTCTGTGTATTCTGTTTTTCTGTATTTCCTCTCACACGTTGAAATCATCACGGTTTTGTGGAGGGGAGTTCATTTTTAGAATGGTTTTACTATACCTATTTATTTATTTTTATTTAAAAATAATAAAATTTATATTTCACTCCTACTTATATTTCACTAGTTTAAATGTGAAAATACAACTATATTATTGAACTTGTTCCAAGAACCAACATTCATATACAGTGTTCTTAAAACTAGGACGGTTTTAAGAACACTGTATATGAATGTTGGTTCTTGGAACAAGTTCAATAATATAGTTGATTCAACTCAACGTAGACGGGAAAGTTTAGCACGATTTCAATTTTCATAAAACTTATGAGAACGCGAACGTAACCTACTGATCAAATGGAGTTTTCCATAAAAGTTAAATTATACTTGTTTTTTTTAATAGTTCTGTATATATTGGAATATACTAAATAAATAATAGACGATTTTTCAAAACGATCTAGCAATTCCTGAGATTGATTTTGATAATCTTTTAATACCATTAAAATTCCTTTAAACTATACAAGTATACCTTATTTTACTTTTATTGAAGTGTCCTAAAATTAAGAAATTCTCCATGCTAATAACCTGGAAATTCCATTATTAAAGCTATAAATCTATAATTAAATGGGTTATTAAGCAACAGGGTCTGTTATTTATCGCGTAAACTTCTTTAGATTAACGCAAATTTTAAATAAGTGTTAACCTGTTATGAAAATTAAACCATTCTATCATCATTAGCGAGTATTCATTTTTTAATTCGATATATCATTTAATAAGAAAAAATGAAAGATATTTACTTGTTTTCCTGTATTTTCCATAAAAATTGAGGGTAAGTAAAGAAAGATAAGTGATATACGACAAGCTTCACGATTCACGATGAATGCAAGAATGAATGAATGAATGAACTCTTTTATTTTTTATAAATAATAAAATAAACTTGCAATACTGAATTCAATCTAAAAGCCTTGTACGTAGTACAGTTATGATAGATATCTAAAACATATTCCGTTAGAAAATCAGGAATATTTCCTACACCTCACATAACATCTGTCAATATTTCAAATGAACCCCAAAACAGAAATTATGCTCATTAATCTGTACACAGACTCAAATTACGCGTATACATAAATTATCTCTGGCATGTTTGCGATTGGTAATTCTGTTACGGCCGTCGTATGTCACATTTTGTCACGGATAGGTTGTTATGTCTTTTTAGGGTTCCAAATTTAACGTTAAAATATCCTAGTATTTTATTTATTTCAATATACTTAGCTTCAATAATAGCTTTGCGGCTTTGTTATTCTGATGCGTGAGCCAATATGCATTTTTAGTTTTCGAGTAAGTAATGCATTTTTAGTTTACGAGGCGTGAACCCACGACGTCCGGAATGAAAGTTGAGTGTGCTCTCACTTAGCCAACACGGCTCAATCACGGATGACGAGTTGACGAGCTCTCTACTCTGGATTGCACCGATTACGCTAACGAAGAGATCAATCTGTGAGTGAAGTATCAGAATTTTACGCAATAGGTCGGGAAAATTAACTACAATTTGTAAAAAAAATGCGCCTATTGTGGAGAAACATGATTGTCCAGTACCTACACATTTTCTGAGATATTTTTTCTGAACGATAATAATTATCCTAAGTTTATCAGGCAATATCCCAACATCTAAAATACAATATAACAAGAAATTTATTATTTCGTAAAGTAATAAAACCAACATTGTCAGCAACTTTCAAGTTCTTTACAGCCAGAAACTTAACAAAGCGTTGCGAGTGACATGATATTAAAATACTTAATGGACCACATAATATGGTAATGTTCAGCCGTAAAACAACAATGTTGAAGAGTTACGAAGAAGTAATTTTACGGCCGCAAGAATTTATTCACGACACAGTTATTTCGAAGCACCAGGCTTATTTTGGCAAACTTATCCGTTGTTCATAAGGATAAAATATATTAATATGGGGTACCCATATTATATTGCCTAAAACCAAATCTCTTCGCAGTACCTACTGTTTATACAGAGTAGATCGAGAAATGTTTATTGATTATTAATCAATAACTTTATTAATTATTTACTTCATTCATTCATAAACTTTATGATTAAGTTTTATAACGAATTTTGATAAGCTATGCATACAATATACAAAAATAATTTATTATATTTTGTCTTTTTTATTTTCTTACGTTATTATTATTTTTTTGGACACTCAAAAGGATAAGTAAAATAAATAACTATTATAATAAAGACCGCGTACCCTACCCCTACCCTAAGCGTATATACCTACCCTTTCAGAACATTATGAAACTAGACTCAACAACGATATCAAAACTGAATACCGTATTACTGTATTTCTTACGTCGGAACTATTGCGATGCTTACATAGTTTTGTGCCGCAAGTTGCAAACTCACGCTGTTAACCTTTATGATGCAGATTGCAATTAAAAATATTTATAGTATAGCTTAAGTTAGCTGGGTAAGCTTATAATCATGTTATGGTTATCATTCATACGAAGGCGAAGTCCTTGGGAAATATAAGTCCTTACCCACCGTATGTACAACTCCCCTATTAGAACCATTAAATGTCATACCTATAGATAGTATGTAGCACGTGTAACATAGTGTATGTTTGTTAATTCTTCACGCAAAAAACGGCTGAAAACATTTTGAAGACACTTTTTAGTAATATAGCTTACATGTCAGGATAACACATAGGCTATAATTAATAAGAAGCGGATAAAACCTCGGGGCTCAGATAGCATAGAAAATAAACCCTATTAGTTTTACGACACCTACTAAACTAGATCTGTATTCTAAATCCATATAATATATTTTAAATAGTTAATACATAATGCAGTCACACCACTGCAGGTAAAGCATCATAAACTTTAACCCATAAAATAAACGGTGAGGTAATTGAAAAACTAGCGAAGAATCGTAAATTATGGACTACAAGTTCGCGTGCGATTCTCGTTTTAATTAGATAGATTAGGTTTAGTTTAAGTTCCTTAGTTGCTCATTAGCGTATACAGTTTAGGAATTTACAGGTTAATATTTTATAATAAGTAACTTTATGGTTTATTTATGTTCGGGCTATTGCTGTTTGAATCTGGTCTCTGGCAAGCAATTTTCTTTCTCTACAATATAATATATTGTATAGCCTAGTTGCACAACGTTAAATTCAAAAAAAATCACTAGTTTAATCACTAAAACAATACATGATTTCGTGGTGTAAATGCCACGAGTTTGGATAATAAAAAAAATATAAATAAAAATAATAATAATAATATAAAGTTTTTTGAAATAGACTTGTTTGATGGCTAGATTGTTGTGAGTTAGATTATACGGCGTTTTCACAACTCATTATCATGTCCTTTTGCGACCGGTTTGACCCCTGACATGAGAACGGAGTAGGGTGACCATAGGCTTTAGGATACTATGGAAAATAAATTCGAGAATATTTTGAAAATAACAGTCTTTAGATTATATCAAAAACATAAGGATTGATCTTGTAACCATTTTAATAAATCTAAATATGATCAAAAAATATTTACAGATTATTTTATTTATTTTTCTTAGCAAACATAGCTTTTCTGTCAAATTACAATGATGTTTTACAATAAAATTATTTTTCTCCTTTATTTTATAAGAAACGGTTAGGAAAATATAGATATTTTAGGTTACCAATTTTGTTTTGTCATTACTTTGGTTTAGGAAATGTAACAATGTAAGGAACAAAGAATGTTTCTAACATAAAACTTAAACCTCTTAATTAATTTCAATAAATTCAAAACGCATGCTCACCCTTTTAACCCTACGAACGCCAACAAAAGTTGCGTACCCCGAAGTTCAACAAATTCTCACTATCACCTACAGTGGGCTCATTATCCGCTCGCCGTGAATATGGGACAAATTAGACCCACCCGAGAGTTTAATACACTCTACTGTATTTTATTGCTGTTATTTCGGAAATTTTGGGTCGAATACATCCCTCATAAACGGTGTAAATTGATTAAATAGAAAAGTTTGCGGGCCGTTTTAGGAACTTGTTTAAATAAATCAAGACTTTAGTTACCATGAAATTTAGTGTTTTGTTTGTTTAGTTAGATAAAGGAATTAAGGTATTTTTTGCATTTTTTCGTAGTTTGTAAAAAAATCGTTACAAATCTTTTAACTAGGTATATGTCCAAAGTCGGTTCAATGGGTCACTTAAAACCATTTACTTACAGAACTGAGTGGTTTTCAAACACTCGTCAGTCTTTATCCCATTTCAGATCAATAATAAAATGTCCCAGACACTTTATCGGTAATGTGATGAAGTTGATAAAGTGCTTGAAGAAAGCCATTTGATATTTTTGCGAAGTTGAAACTGTTTTCATAATGTATTCTTACTTTCTGTACGTGCGGCGAGAAAAGGATTTTGATAAAGGTTGATTCGATTTAACACTTCAGCCACTAAGTAAGGAATACGCCCTCTGTTTCAGCGGGCGAAGGTCCGCCTGCGACGCAAGAGGTTGCGGGTTATATTCCTGCCTAAGGCAAGAAATTTGTACGATCTGCAAATATTTGCTTTCCTGTTTGACTACGAAACCTGAGAATTAAAGATGGTGAGGGTATACGTCCAACAGTGGGCGTTCTTCAGCACGTTTGAAAGGGTTAACTAATGAAAAATATGTTTCTGAATAAAATAATGGTCTGACCCAGGTTTTACTGTTTATTGTTGCTTTTTGACTGGCTCGTTCAATCGCTATAAAATATTTATACGAGAGACCTTCGCTGAGGTGAGAGTTGAGCGGGAAATTGTTGACTGTAGACAAGTCTATTGTGAAAACGCTTTTGCGTGCATGGTCTTGAAGAGGAAAACGATTTCATTTAAATAAATATGCACGTAGATGCGTTATATTCGCACGTAGATGAAATCAAGAACCCGTAACACAGCTTCGAGCTTACCACGGAGCTAAATGTTGCTGTGTGAATTGTCCAGCAATATTTATATTTATGTCTATTTGTGTGTTAAATTATATAATTACAGACGTCTAGTTCCACATGACACAAGCTTCGTTAAAGCTTTACTGACAAAATAAATAATCTTACATAATGTATTGATTGATAACAATTAATTTAGTCCAGTCAATTTATACAAAAAAATGAGGGTGAAGTTACATAAAGTCCCAACAAGCTGGATTTCTGTGAAATTGTTCAAATCATAATTATAAACAATGTCTAAAAGATCCCCATCATTCCACGTTAAGGAAAAAGTTTTATTCAAGGTTAAATGTCAAAAAATTTAGTTTTTCGCGATTTTCAGCAAAACGGTAAGTTTTATCATAAAAGTACCTAGGACAAAATTGTAGATCATGAAATTATCTATCAAAATGTATCAACACTTTTTTCTTACAAGCCACCGTTTCTGAGATATAACGGTTCAAAAAGTTATAAAAGTTGGCATGCACAAATTGTCAAGTTCCCGATAAGACGATGTGGTCGCTCAGCGACAAAGCCTTTTTCTTTTAATTAAATAAAAAAAATAAAAAAAAATTGTCAAGGCCGGTCGTGCTCTAATATTGAATCACAAACAACGGAGGATTCGTTTCGTTCCGACAAAGTATCATGCGATACATCGCTATTGACGCAATTTAATAACTTTTTGAACATTTCATTTCATTTTGTAAACAATTTTTATAACTTTTTGAACCGTTATATCTCAGAAACGGTGGCTTGTAAGAAAAAAGTGTTCATACATTTTGATAGATAATTTCATGATCTACAATTTTGTCCTAGGTACTTTTATGATAAAACTTACCGTTTTGCTGAAAATCGCGAAAAACTAAATTTTTTGACATTTAACCTTGAATAAAACTTTTTCCTTAACGTGGAATGATGGGGATCTTTTAGACATTGTTTATAATTATGATTTGAACAATTTCACAGAAATCCAGCTTGTTGGGACTTTATGTAACTTGAAATGTTTAAATTGACTGGGCTAATTAACACAGTTTATTTTTGTTAAACAAATGTACATTTTAAAGCTACTTTCGCATATTCTCCTTGTCTACATCGCTCGAGATCTACAAGATGATATTGCTACCTTTTCATTAGGTTGTATATTTTAGGGTCTGGATAAAACTTTTTCAATGCAAATAGGAACGCTTTGGAACGTAAACCATTTTGTTGCGAACCGAATGCCTTCTGCGGGAAGAAATTTAAATACTTGAATAAATTAATATGATTTAGCTTGTATACGTTATTTTATATAGGTAAAGGCAAACTAAGCTGCAAGAAGGTTAACAGTATTGCTAAAAATTCACAGTGAAAACATGCATTACTAACCTAACCAAGTTCAACTCATTCAGAAACCATACAAAAAATCATGCAAACATTATCACTACTGAGCCTTTATAGTTTTTATAGTTATTTAGAAAAAAACATATAATTTCAAGTTTAATTTCATATTAATGGTAGGTATGTGTGGTGCGGTTTTAGCCAGGTACAAAAACAAAAAATCCTCTTTCTAGTTACGTAATTAGAATAACATAATTATAACAACTTTCATCTTTTGGCGATCCCTTATGATTTGGAATAGGTCAAGTCTAACATTTAGATAATCTGTGGACTGCGATTGAATTCGAGCCGAGACACCTTCATTACCGACCACATCAACCCAGACACCACGTTGGACAAACACAAGTTCACGGGGTAGCGGTCACCGGATAAACACGGACGCTAGACATGTCATTCAAATCTACCTCAGCCGCTACATAAGCTAAACAAGCAGCTCAGCTCAACACTAGATATTTTTTTTTGGAGAACCAACGGCCTATTTATACATAAATAGAATATTAACTAGTTATATGTATAGAGCCAATGAAAGGTTATTATTGATGTTTGATAAAAAAAACTATATTTAGTATTTTGAAGTACAAACCTATTCTAATCTATCCTAATCTTCAATCAATCAATCAATCAATTCAATCAATATTTAATCTCTTAGCGTGAAACTGTTGGCTGAATTCTTTGCGCTTTATTTTGAAAAAAAAACTGGTGAACTAAGTTAATTAGCTAATAAGGATAGAGTTTGCATTCAGCATTGCATTCTAAACAACATACTCAAAATGTAGTATTCTTCAACGGACGCTACCTGACGCTGTACGCTATATCAAAAGAACAACATAGCACCTTACCTATCCACAATCCAATTCCACCTTTGGACGTTTCAGATGAGGTCTAACGAACTCCGGTGCGCAATTAACGACGCTCACACCGTGCTTTCAGACCAATATTCCGCTGGCGAGTGTATAGAGGAACTTTATAGTCGGTTACATTCTCTTTCTACAGTAGATATTGGTTTACTTTACTTAGATTTATTGTTTAAAAAACAAATGCATGTATTTGTTCCGTGTGTCTGGGTGTTACTTATATATGTATTGTAAAAAATATCGATCTATGTATAATCTATTAATTATCAGAAATCTAGTTACCGTAACACAAGTTAATTAAAACTATTTTGATAACATTTCACATATGAAAATGTTTACTAAGACGCATATTCTCTCACTCAAAATCCGAAAGAAAATTATGTCTAGAAACCATTTTTCTGTTATTTGTAAAGAAAATAATAAGTCAACAAAACTTTCCAAACAGACGTAGTCGAGACGAGACCCTCTTCAAGATATTTATAATACATTCGAACAGCACCAAGTATATATTGAAGTATATCAATGGCCATATTCCAAGACCTGAGCCTATCTAAAATATTCACCGTCAGGTAATACAAACACCTCATTGAATAGGCAAGTTCTTAGAGTTTTTCGATAGAATGGCCGAGAGCCGATGTAGGGTCCGACAGCCATTTGGATGTCTGTAACCAGAATCTAAAAAGGATATCAATGACGTGGTAAAGGTCGAGAGTCACGCGGTCAAAATATACTTCATTTATAGCTTTATATTAGTCATTATTAATAATATAACTAACGTCTCGCTACTGCGTACCTGTCTCCACAATAAACCCATAGTGCTACAAATACAAAATATTATTTATTTGTGAAGTTTCATTTAAGTAGTTTTTGAGCGATGGAGTAACAAACGTCTATTCATACACTCTTACAAACGTTCGCATTAAATATTTTATATTTCTTCCCTCAATCTCCCGCTCTCTTACTAATATGTGTGTAGAGGCGTCTGTGTAAACGGGATGACATGGTAGGCTCCGCAGGTAATGGTGCGAGAGTAATGTCGTCCATCTCTTACGAATTTAATGCTAATAGCTAAGGATATTAGTTTGAAGGTCCTAGATCTTTACAAGAAATATACGGCGTTTTTTCGGCGTGAAATACATTTACTTCAGTTATGACGTATTTGGAGATTCGGCTTGTTATCGCAAATAAGAAAATTAGTGCCCTGAGAGACGTTTAGAGACGATCAATAAGGAAAATTAAATCATGTAGATATGTGGTAAGTTTGTATTTGGATACTACATACATGAAAATATTGATACATTTTTTTTTAATAATTGCATAGATATGAACAGCTGTGTTAGCAAAGTGGTAGCACACTCGACTTTCATTCCGAAGGTAGTGGGTTCAAACCCCGCTGCGCACCTCTTTATTCTTAGAAGTCCCTTTATCCCGATAGTGAGAACGTAATAAGGGTGATGATGATTATAAATAGATTTAACCCCCACAGCCTGAAACAGATATTTGTCTTGAAGCCGAATCCTGCGTCGCGTTTTCGCTCGCTGCACCTCAGAAAACAATCGAATGTCTTTTCAGTTAACAAACTAATATTGATACCCCTATTCTGCTTGAATAGACACAGTAGCAAGTTAGTAGATGTCTGTGTCAGACACGACACAGGATTGATGAACCTGCCATAGTTTGTTGTTCTTGGCCTAAGTTTAATGCAAGTTGAGAGTCGCTTGGAACTTTGTCGTAGGTAAGTGTTATGTTTAGTTTTTCTTAGACAGCGGGCGTCAAATCAAGTGATCCTAGCGAGTATCTAGTATATAAATCACCTAGTCATTTTGATGACAACTACAGACTGAGGGTGGTACTATTCTTAGGCCGATACATCGTAATATAATAACAAATAATAATAATTTTACTTTGCACGATGACAAATAAATATATCTATACTAATATTATAAAGAGGAAAGATTTGTTTGTTTGTTTGTTTGTTTGTTTGTTTGTTTGTTTGTAACGAATAGGCTCCGAAACTACTGGACCGATTTCAAAAATTCTTTCACCTTTGGAAAGCTACATTATCCCCGAGTAACATAGGCTATATTATATTTAAAAAAAAATTAGGGATCCTTACTAAAACTGCAATAATGTAACATAAGGTGTAAAAAAATGACCTGAAAAATTCCTTACGTCGCGTGCGCTGCGAAAACTATTGATGATAGAACAAAATCATGTACTACGACTTTGTAGAACTCATCATTATCTACAAAAAATGTCGCGACAGCATATGTCTAAATATTATAGTTATGTCACAGTAAGCAGTTTTTTATTCTAAAATATTAATTTATATATGCCGCCTCTTAAAAGGGTCTTCATTTGTACCTTGGTATTAATCCTTATCAAAATAAATTACTTTATATTCAAGACGACTTTAATACCTTTTTATAACTTTTTGAATTATTCAATTCGGACATTTCATTCGGAAGATATCACGAGTTTAAAAATGCAAGTATTAGAAAAAAGTCGCGAGGTTGTCGCTCACCGCGCTCAGCTAGCCAGCATGCGATGTAGACTCCATGTAAGCGTCAATGTAATGTAATATCCTAATCCTAACATAGGCTACTTTTTACCGCGGAAAAATACATACTTTCACGGGAAAATATATGCTTACGTGGGAAAATTCGATTTCGATGAAATTTAGTATGTAGATAGTTGCAAATAAAAGTATATGGCGAGACGAAGTTCGCGGGGGCTGCTAGTCGTATATAAAGAGATCAAAATATTGACATACGTATATGTACCCAATTTGATTGCCACACGCTACATCCCAATTTGATTCACAAATAATTTCCAGGAAATTTCCAACGTTTTCCGTATTAAATATGTTGTAAATAAAAGATTTTTCCTACTCAAGGGAAGCAGAGTAACAACAAATATTATTGGCCTTCATATTCTTGTTAAAAGAGCCGTGTTGGCTAAGTGGTAGCACACCCGACTTTCATTCCGAAGGTCGTGGGTTCAAACCCCGCCGCGCACCTCTGATTTTTCTTCTTGAAAAATTATGTGTGCTTTAAAAACACGTGCTCTAACGGTGAAGGCAAACATCGTGAGGAAACCGGCATGTTCTGAGAACTTTTCAAAGTTTGAAGAACATGTGTCATTCACCAACCCGCACTTGGCCAGCGTGGTGAATTAAGGCCTAATCTCTCTCGCCAAGAGAGAAGTCCCTGTGTCCCAGCAGTGGGAACGTGAATAGGGGTGTTATGGTATGGTATTCTTGTTAAAGCGCAAGCAAAATCACTATGAACTTGTGTTCAAGTTCATGCTTCAATTAAAAAGAAAAAATCTTAAATTTATTCACTTTATTGGTTTGTTGTTTATAGTACTGCCTTAATTATAACTATTATAGATTATTAAACAAATTACTATATAAATAAAAAATCAGTTACTTTTTGAATGGATAGATGTTTTAACTATTTCACTAAAAAGCTACTAAACGCAATGAAACTTCACAATAATATAGGTAGCTCATACATTCTGAGTAATGTGTGTATAATAATCCCTTGTAGCGTACGCAAAGCTGCGGAAATCTATTACTAGGATATTTTATAATTAAGAGATAGACTAGTGTCCCTAAGTAAATAAAATACAAAATTCTATTATTCCTATTAATATATTAATTTTAACTTATTGGTTTTAATAATACCAATTATTTAAATGCTATTATTCTTAAAACGACTACAATATTTTCGTATTTGACAATGAATGTGGAGCTCTTAGCTTCCTAAGCTTACTCTTGATACATTTTTTCCGCCCAAGACATCGGTTGGTTCAGATAAAGACGGATCTCAGTTGAGTTAATACATCTCCCTAAATTATTATGGTGAAATATGCAGCTGAGGGCGAAAGCCGTTTGAGGAAGGCCGAGTGAATTTTTTATTTTACCCGAGTCTCTGGGTAATGTTAATAAAATGTCAGTTATTTTTAGAAGATACAATTAAGAAAAGCCTTTAGATTAGAGAGGATTCAGGTCTGTTTTATGGTATCCAGGTGATGTTTAAGAATACTAGTAATTTAAGGCCATTTGATATTTTTTATACAGCTTGCTATTAAAGCATGACATGTAGACTAAGAGCCTGTGATGGCCAGACCTTAACGCGATCCAGGTTTCATGTTTGGGGGTTATTCTTACCTATGTTAGACATACACATGAAATAATTTTCACGCTTCAGAATTAAAGGAAGGTCTGGCCATCACGGGCTCTTAGTATAATGTGTTAGTATGGTTCAATTATGATATCCTTTTAGATTTCTTTCTTCAAAATAATTTTGATATTCGACAAGCCTAAATTGAATTGCTATTTTAATTAAAATAAAACTTTTGGTACACTATTAGGCACACTTAGTTATGTCAAGTACTCAAAAGTAATACACATATCTAGGTATTGTAATATAAATTGATTACATAAAGCAAAGGATAATAATACAAATTATAAACAATACACTGTATTGTCAAAAAATTAATTCATGTACCAAAATATCAGATACTAAAATTAATTTAAGTAAACAGTTATTAGTAGTATAGAATATCTCTGGTGGATAAGCACTCTAAGATTAATACTAAATGTACACAGTACACTAGAAATACCAAATAGTTAAACAAACCCGACGTATAATATCTATAATTTATGTAACAGCAAATAGAACTAGTTCCCTTGTTTATCGAATATGCTATCTAGAACAGAGGTCTCATGGGGCGGGTAACCTTCAGTTACATGGGATGTGACGTCACGGACATGGGTTGGACTATCCCACATAGGCTTGTGGTTGTGGTCATCAGCCATTTTTAAAATAACTACGCTGACTCGCCGAATCAGGTAGGTTTAAAGATTTCACTGTCTGTGGTAGTTGTAATTTTATGTGTAACGTGACGGAAAGTTGAATGGATATTACAATTACTTTGATAAGGCCTTATTAAAGTTAAAGTTGCAAACTAATAGTAAAATTGATTTATTACACACAATAATATTCTAATTAATAAATGATTGATTGATCTTATTCGATATTTATCAATAAATAAATGTATCGACATAAACAGTGTTTTGAGATAACTTAGAATTGGGATGTGGTTGCTTAAATAATTGTGATAATTGATAATTGTAATTTCGAAATTAAAAGTAAAGATTTAATATATTAGAACTCGTAACATAGTATAGAAAGTTCGTCGTAGGACCATTCTTGATCCCTGGTGAACTTCAAATGTAGTCTGTTTTTTGAACTTCCACCAAATTGTCCGTTAGCCTACACAAGAGCCGTATGCTTCCTCAGCTAAGTCGACGTAACATCCCGATACAAGCTATTTATCATGTCGTCTGTTACGTATTTATGTCCGTGTTTTATGATTTGTTACCTTCCCGGCATTTGTAATACAATATCGGCTTTACTTGTAATGTAACTTAATAAAATATTAAGTTGTTAAATGGCTTTGCATTATTGTTGATCAAGTATCTCAATAATATTATAATCTAACTAATATCTTTAAGTTCATTTAATATTAATTCGATTGAATTTTTTTCGACGCAAAGCCGCCATAAATATAAAAAACAACTTATTCCTCGGACGAATTGCTTAATATGTCGCGCACGCAGCAAACTAAATCCCATAACTGAATGCACTGCTCCAGTCCTCATAAATAGATATTTCAACTGGAAAACCTTCATAAATAACTTTAATTAAAGCCCTTTCATACAGTGGAGTTCCTTTAGAAATGAATCCTAAAAGGCTTGTGTGGTGACAATGACGAATGCTTTAACGCAGCTAGGTATAATCCCGCTAAGGCTGAGCTTAGGGAATGCCGCAGTCTTCTTGGCTATGAACACGGCGGTTATTTCATCATCATCATCAACATTTCAGGCATCGAACGTCCACTGCTAGGCCTCACTCAATAATTTCCACGTCGGTTGCAGCTAGTACCAACATTTTTCAAAATTTTATTAATCAATTCTATATATCTATCTATCTATCTAGCGTCAAGATCTGTCCATCTTTTTGGTGGAAGTCCGACGCTGCGTTTGCCTCCGATCTTTCAAGTTTTTAATGAGACCTTTTTGCACAGACTAACAAGATGACAAGTTACTTTCATTCATTTTGCTATATTAGTAGTTATTCAAATAAATGACTTATACCTTAATTAAAATATGTGGTAAAAGCTAAAGCTAAAAACGAAAGATAAGCGTTATTTTTCCATGATACAAACATCTTCAAAGAATACGCAGAGCGGGAGGGGATAGGATTTTGAAAGTGAAACGGGAGCTTCTAATTATAATTAAATCGCTTGTGTGATTAAACGCTTTCTGTTCTCGCTACCGCCTATTAACTCGCTGTTCTAGCAGCCGTAACCTCAAGGGGCAATGGTACCGGAGAAATGGA
The DNA here is from genome assembly GCA_963691955.1 of Chloroclystis v-ata. NCBI lineage: Eukaryota > Metazoa > Arthropoda > Insecta > Lepidoptera > Geometridae > Chloroclystis > Chloroclystis v-ata. Next base: position 12,203,357 of record OY829904.1, on the reverse strand, counting down.
ATCATCGAGGAAATGTAGATGCTTTCAAATCCACACTCACCCCGACTGCGGTACAGGCTTTCTCTTTTACCTTCCAGTATACAGAATACTTTTATTTGAAGGCTGGAATTCGCCAAAAGGCTGACGGCGTTTTGGAAATGGGGTAGACTTCGTTTAAGCTTACACACTAGATACATTCCTAAGTAGTTTGCACTTGAAGTAAAGTTTACACCTTTTAGCATATATGTTTGTAAGCATTATAGTATGAGATAATGATGAGTGATGTCTTAGCATTATCCTTTAGGGCCATATAGCCTTGTTGGTGGTCTTTGTTGTAGTGGTAATAAATAGGAATATAACACGCAGAACAGATGGACATAGGAGTTGAAAAGTTATCGAATGGACCGTAGATAGACAACAGCCCGTATCATGTTCGTTACATACGAGTACGTGTAAATCTAGATTACAATATACCTGTATTATATCATTGACCATATTTGACTCCTCGTTTCACGCAAGCAAACCAAACCTGAATATCGGTAATATACTGTCGAACCCCGTTTTAAACAAAAGGCCTAAGTAAACATTCCCGGAAATAGTAAGTGATATTTTGAAGTATAGGGGTGTCAGCATCTGGTTTCCATGTAGATAACGCACGTAGAGAGTATTGTAAACTAGTGTTAGTCACCTGCTTGGTAAGTAAGGCTTTAGGGTGTTCTTAGATGATTTATGAAGTGTCTACCGCTGCCTAAGCCTAAGTGTTAAGGTTCCCTAATCCCAAGAAGATAGAACTTCCAATTTGCTAGGGGTTGCCATTATAGAACCAAGGACCAAAATTATTTTATCAAGATGTTCATGATATAGACTAAGGGTATGAAATATAGGTATGGTTAAACTACGGATGGAATTAAAAAGTAGATTGTTTTGTATATGAAGAAAAAAGAAGTAATAAAACATTACAATAAAACACGCGGCTTTGCCTGCGTTGTTAAAGATTTTTTATATGGAATAAATAAGGAGGAAAAAATCTTTGAAACTAACATCCATACATTCTTATAAACGATCGTGTTTATAACATAAGTAGGTTTATTAAAAAATATTAAAATTAATATTTTTCGTATTTAATAAGATAATAAATAGAGCTCAAACTGCTAAATTTAACTTCATCCATAATGGAGGAAAATAAACCAAAACCTAACAATGAAATATCAATTTCAAACATTTTAATATTCTCCGGGTGCCTTACAAAAGACGAAAGGATCACAAAAATAACAAATATTTTCATCACACAACTCGCCTAATTTGGCAACACATGGCGAGCCAACCTTCGAGAATGGGATTACATTTGTAATTCGTAAAAATTCACAACGCTACGCTGAATTATTTATAACATTTTTGTTATACGGCAAATATTAGATCCTCTTTGGAGTCCCCGTCGATAAATAAATCCTGACCCCTGTCCCCTGGGTTGCCAACGTTACCAGTGTTACCACTGTCCCGTGTTGCCAGCTGCGTACGTCATTCCGCATTTTTAGGTATACAATGGGTCGAGAACAATAAAATTCTTTTCGACACGCGCAAAATTAAAAAGTTTCAATGGTTCAGATATTAAATTTCTGCGTAATTTCAATTTGATCCTGTGGGATATTTTTCTGTGTCAACATTGTTATTAAAATGTCTAGTTGGTCGTTTTGTTTGCGGACGCTTCTTTTGCTAAAACGTAATAAGAATCTGTATCAAACAGAACCGAACTGATTAAACGAGATAAAAATAAATATGTACTTACTTGAGTCTCAACATAGTAAAATTACTTTTATTTTATGGAAAAGTTTTGATTTATATTATTTTGTAAAACTCATGACTAAAAGAACTTGGTTAAGTTTTCTAAAATACGTTTCAAATATACTGTAAGAATCGTGGATGTTTTGTTGGGAAAAGGTTACTATGTGGATATGTATTTCCGTTTCTAATTTTAATATCTCCGTTGAAATTAAACTAAACTACTAAGTTATCTATGTTGCCAACTTGGTGTTAAATACAATTTGACTTTAAAAAACAACGCACAAGTAACATCAGTTTTAGTTTATTATGTAAACTATTTTGCCTATTTTTATTATAATTTACGAATTCTGTCGAAAAGTATCAACAAGGCCTATCCCTTTTCCGTTATTGAAAAACCGATACGTTGCAAACAATGCCAATTGTATAAGGTGTACAAATACTGTATGCTTAAAATTTAAAAATTAAAGTCAAAAGTGCGGAAGGTTTGATGTTTTTTCTCGTTTACGGTAAATCATAAGTTTCAGTCTAATAGCAGTATGATGTTATCATCACCCCTATTAACGTTCCCAATGCTGGGACACAGGGACTTCTCTCTTAGTGAGAGAGATTATGCCATAATTTACCACGCTGGTCAAGTGCGGGTTGGTGAATACGAATGTCCTTCTAAGTTCTCAAAACATACCGGTTTCCTTAGGATATTGGCCGTTAGAGCACGTGTTTTTAAAGCCAGAGGTGCGCGGTGGTATTTAAACCCACGACCTTCGGAATGAAAGTCGAGTGTGCTCCCGTAGGTAGTTATTGTAAGTCAACACAAAAATAATAACTATGTGTGTTATGTGTACCTATCACTTTCAAAATTTTCGTGAGTTATACTATTCATTTTGTACAACGGGAATTACTCACGTATTTACATAGGAGTTAAACAACTCTCGACGTTTCGACCACAACAAGAGCAGTCTTTATCAGGAGGAGTGAGCGTCCCGCCGTGCCCCGTCTCCTCCCAGGTCGCGCGCGCGGTTCTCACTCATCTAATCGCGACCTGAGAGGAGACGGGGCAAGGCGGGACGCTCACTCCTCCTGATAAAGACTCCTCTTGTTGTGGTCGAAACGTCGAGAGTTGTTTAACTCCTATGTAAATACGTGAGTAATTCCCGTTGTACAAAATGGATGAGTATTAGATATGTATACTTTTAATACATGATTAATTGAAGAAATAACTATTTCCTATTCTCTTTCACCCTATACAGGGTTTTCTATTGAAGGTAGGCAGTAGGTGCGTAGAGATATCATCAAAGGAATAGAAAGTCCCAGTATAGAAAGGTGCTACGTCTGTCGTCTAACATAATAAGACATAAATGTATTTCTATATTTCGTTTGTTGTTTCCTCAGCGGATAAGAAAGGTTTCACCATTCTTGGTAGATTGACTTTTTTAGACTATCAATAATTGTCTTTTCATTCATCATTATCATACTTAACAATATAGGTATTTTACTTCCAGTTAATGGACAAGGCTTGTCTGAATAGAACCCATTTTAATTTCTAGGGGGTTTTGGTATAATACCAATGTCCAAGTGGTTTGTGTTGACATAGACAAACAATTAGTCTATGGTGTTGGTTACTGTCTTTTGGTATACTCATTCTTTAGAATCATTGAGCGTCAATTTATGAAAAACTTCTTTTGTGGCTTTTTAACACTGAATTACCATTCTTCGATGAGTAAAATGCACACACTTGACTTTCATTCTGAAGGTCGTGGGGTTGAACCCTGCAGCGCACCTCTGGATTTTTCTTCCTGAAAAAACTTATTTGCGCTTAAATAACAATCAATAATTTGTGAAACCAGTAAAACATAACAAAGCATAAATCAATAATTAAAACAATGAGAACCATTTTACTGTGGCGACCATAAAACGTCCAAAAATATTACACCTAGAGTGCTAACCAATTATTGTCCCATAACTCAAATATCCCACAAATTATTAACGTGTCAATACGAGCGATTTGTCAACGGGTCATATGGGGAATCTACCAAATAACCAGTAATATTGAGCCGTGTCCCAAAGGGTTTTGGTTATTAGAGATAGGATGCCCAATAGTAGCCTATTTAGGAAAGTTTGTGGATCGTAATCATAAACCGTTAGGTTTGGTTTATTTCAGATTGTTTGTACAGTTCATCTATAGAACTTGATAGCAAAGAGACTTTGTACCTAGGACGATAGGATCGAATCGTAAATTATAGAAATACTGCTAAATAAACTTATTTTTTTTTTTACTTTACTTTTATAATGGTTCTAGATGTCGGGGTTCTATGCATTAGATCCTCAATCTGTTATGTTTTGAACTGTTTTTTAAAAAATAATTTTTAATGTTTCTGTTCGAGAAAATCGAATAATTAAACTGTAGATTTTTTAAGTGTACTTTTAGCACTAAAAATTATTTACAAAATAAAGGGTCCCCAACAATTATCATATAATTGATTTGGCTACAGTTCTAAGCTACTAACTTAGTCGAACTATAAAATGACAAGAATTTAACCACCATAGTTAACACAAACATAGACTTCACCGCATTTAGTCAGAAGAGTCATTTGCCGTTCATTTACTTACCCATGCTTTCCTCATTGAGGCTTTTATAGGAGAGATCGGCCGGTCCATTGGTACTGAGCCAGTAAAATCTTTATGACAAATAAAACTACGCTCGCGTTAGGGGTTAAGTGTGATGAGGGGTGAATGAGATCGACAGTCGACACATACGGTTGACGGGTTATGGAGGGGAAATATGGGGAATGGTGTGATGTAGGAATTAAGGGGCAATAGGAAAGCTTTGGGATTCCGTAGCTTTATTTGAAGTTATTATACGGCTCGGCGCAAACTGACCATAGACATCATTGTCGGTGGTTTGCGCAGTCTTTGAGTTTGGTTATGTGATATCGGCTTAAGTATAGGACCATATCATTATTGTTTGAAATTTTCAGTTTATTAATAATTGTTTATTTCTTTCCGTGGCGTATAGTGTACCCATATCTTTCTTAAGTGGCAATTGGCTGGACATAAAGCGAGAAGAACTGTTGGCCGATGGGGCCGAAAAGTTCTCGATTGGAGACCACGGCATGTAAACACAGCGTCCGAAGTCCACCAACAATATGGGCACATGATCTATTCAAGTCTGTCAGTTCACGGTGGATGAAAGCCACATCCGACGTATACCTGGAAATCATTAAGGGAGATCTATGTCCAGCAGTGGACGTCCGAGGGCTTAAATGATAATGATTTGTGCCGTAATACAGGAAAAAAGGGTAAACAGTATAACTCAATAATTCTCGTACTCCATCGCCGGTAAGTTATAAGCTTGTATTTTCATTAACAAGCTAACGAGCAGCATTTACAAATAACTAACGAAATTGCTTCATTAATTTTAGTCTGTTGGCTGTACGAAGCGGACACTCCTAAAGAATGACGTTATTTTTCTAAGTTCTGAAAAATGTTTTTGGTTATTGAAGAGAGATACTTCGATATTATCTTTATTACACGCACTAGCTATGACCGCGACTCCATCCGCGTTAAATTATGTTTGTATGGGAGCCATGTTTTAAGTTTAATTTAATGGAGTACAAAGACTAAATTTATTGGAATGATTTATAGTTTTTGACAGTTTAGAAGATCTTTATATGATGTATCGTGCTGTATGCTGTATTCACCTCGGAATGATATTATCATTCCGAGGGTTCAAAACCCGCCGCGCATCTGAATTTTTCTTACATTATATTTATATGAGCTTTGAAAACATCGTGAGAAAAGCAGACTGATCTAAACAAACTTTGAAATGTTTGAAGGACATGGTGTCATTCACCAACCCGCGCTTGGCCGTCGTGGTGAATAAAGGCCTTACTCTCTCGTAAAGAGAGAAGTTAAGTGTGTGCAGTCCTGTGTCCCAGCAGTGGAAACATAAATAGGGGTGATGATGACTAAATGGCATAAATCTTCAAAATTTTCGTTACACTCAATTTTTTCTGTCCTATCTACCTATTACCTACTCTATGTCTATGTTATAAGTATCTACGAATAGAGCATTCAATGGAGCGAAACTTAGCTAATAGGTATTGGGCAGATGCCTTAATTAAGTCCCATAGGTAAGTAAAAACTAATGGGCCATCGGAAATTAACAAAGTGGTCGTAATCAGGACGCTTTGGGGGCTTGGAATGAATTTCTAAGCATTTACCGAGAGGTTTCTAGAAGATTTCATTTACTTAGAAATACTACAGAATACTAATAGATCGGTTACTCCGAGTTTGTTTATTGTTTAGTAAGCGCCAAATAAACCGTCGTAAGCAAAATTTCTATACTAACCATTGAACTGGTTATTAATTGTGTAATTTGTTTTTGTTTATATTTACTTATATCTTCCTCAAGGCCATGCGTTTGGACTAAATCGTATTATTCTGTGTATGATATTCAAATTAATAAACTTTTAAATTTTTTAGCTTTTTATATTAGAGCATACCCCATTTTCAGTTCCTTAAATACCTAAGTACAAGTTCCTTAAATACTCAAGTACTGAGGCGGGTCTAATCAAAACTTCGTACAAGTGATGATTCCTGTTTGGACCCTGAAAGTTGTTATTACTTCTCTCCGCGCTATTGAACACCAATCGACCGATTCAAGACGAAATCACAGTTTGTGTTAATACAACCTCTTTTTTCCTGCCTTTTGACTTGGGAGATTATGTTAGAGATCACAGATGAAATCGACTTTCACATCAAATTTGTGTGAGTGTTTTTGCAGGTAGTTAGGTAGTTGTTTCAGTTTTAATTATATTCATGCTACGTTTAATAGTGCCGCATCAACTGTTTTTAATACATATTTTACCAATTCCCCAAGACAAAACACAGTTTTAGGGAAACCCGTGCCCATAAACAACAAATACTGCAAAATTAATTGTAAAATATTGAAAAAAACATCGAGAACCCAAACTATCTGAAATTAGAGAATCTGTTTGTGCAATGTGCAGTTTTATATTGCGAACCGTTCGCAATCACCAGGAAGTGACGCGTCAAAGTGACAACCAATAAAGCCCGCATTCGAAATTTGAAATTCCCCGTAAAAGCCAGGCACGTTCCAGAACATGCATCATAACTTTTTTCTATTTCAATTAAATATTTCCAAGTCACTGAGACAAAACAGTTCGGAATTTGAAAAAATATGGCTCGATTAACATTATGTTGGTAGCTGTGTCACCGTTCACACTCAATCGAAAAATTATTATCATTTTGAACTTAACTATAACCCCTAATATGAGATTAAGAAGAAGAAAAATATTCCTACTCTTTGTATGTGATAACTTGAACGAAATATATGGCAATACATTTAAATTGTGTTATCTCAGCCACATAGCATATAATTTCGCGACTTATTCCATGTGTATGACCATACAAACAGTCCCCTCGAATTAATTTTTTCCGCAAAATTATAGTTAATATACAAATATATTACATGGGAAAACTATATATAAAAGTTTCTTGTTATACAAAATTATGTTGTAAAAATGTGGCCAAAGTCTTAGCACGTCTTCTTTTTCACCAATTCCAGTAGATGAGTTAATTTCACAGAAAATGAAGAGAAATTTCCGCACAAGCGAAAACTCCAGAGAAATGTTCATCCTCTTATTAAACCTTATCTTTGTACGTCATATTCTTCATTTTTCAACTAAACTAAATAAACCACATTTTTAATATAGTGTCCAGGGCCAAAAGTGACTTCGTTACTCAAATATGTCCGCAATGTGCTTATTATTTTTCATGCGCAAATAAGGCCTTCGTTATGGAGTAAGCTGAGCGGAAGCGGATAGAGATAGAATATTCTTTTTATAGGTAGAATATATTTTTTATTAATAATTTATTATTACAAATGCTAAAGTGTGTCTGTTTGTACTTCTTTAACGAGAAAACAGGGCGGGGGTGATGGGTGTGATGCGAAGTGATTTCTTAAGTGAAGAAAGTTGAAGGGATAAAGAATTACATAGGCTACTTTTTACCACGGGAAAGTGTAGAACACGGGCGATGCTGCGATTTTGTAGTAAAAGTCTAACAGTGATTTATTTGTAGCTCTATTCTCCCTTACTATGGTAGAGGAGATATAGGTATTGTCCATGGCTATTAAGTAAAGTTTATTAGAGCCGTGTTGGCTAAGGAGAAAAACTTTTATTCCGAAGGTCGTGGTTCCAAAATCCGCGTACTTGCACAAATAAAAAATGTTTAAAATGATACTTACTACTTTCCGCTATGCTGTCTATATAGCCACGCCCTAACCTCATGCTCATATATACTGTAAAATTCTACACTACGTCTGTCGGTTCATTTCACTCATCACGTTCTAGGGCGGTCACAACTTGAATTTAGTTATTTAGTTAACCCTTACACGACCATAAGATGTCTGAGCCTAAATGTGCGAATACAACACGATATTTTAGCTATTTTGGGTGTAAAGTAATAGAATATCACAAGAAAAACATAGCAGGGTCTCTAGATTTCCTATAATTTCATGGGAAATATTTTTCCCTATGGTCCATAAAAGCATGGACAAATTATAGGTACCTGTCTATGATAAAAGTAAACAAACGAAGAGTTAGTTTGTTTAGATCGGTGTTTTATTTATTGCTTTGTAATACAAAAAAAACATAGTAAAATGTTCAGATAAGTAAAATAAATTGTTAATTATGGTATTCTACGAAACAATAACTTTTAGGTACTTGTGAAGCACATGTGGACGTTGAACATAACACATTTATTATGTGTCCTATTTTCTATACGTTTTGATTCAGTTTTTCTGCTTTTTCCAAGTTGTGCGCTGGCAAATTGCGTTTATTTCTCATGCGGAGATTTTTAGAAGAGACTAAAGTGGGTTGATCGCTGTCTCTGTCTAAATGTAAAATTATTTATAAGATAAGACATCGTGCTATATGTTGGCGATACTCTAGGCTGCTCAAAAGCGGACCTTCCATTCTGTTTTTCGTGCAACTTTTCGTAGACTAAAATATGAGTTATTCATAGCAATTCAACATTCAATTTCAACAACATCAGTTACATTTTCTACATCTTTAGCTATGAACTGCTGGTCTTTTTAGTCTACCTGTAAGTCATCTTCTCCGTCACTATTATCTACCATAAGAAACTGTAATATTTCGTTAATTTGAATATAAAATTGTCTGCACCCTCTTTTCGCTATTTCTGTAAAAAAATTAAGGTAAATTATATAAAAATACAAGAAAATCATACAATATCATATAGCACTACATATAATAGTACTACAACGAAAACACCTGATATGGACCAGTGGGAAAAATATTTCCCCTCAGATTATTTGCAATTTTTAGGTACTTGTGCTCATATTTTGCAGTTTTCTGTATCATTATATAAAATAATACTTACCAAATAATATATATAACGTCACAAAATATTGTTATTTTATTTTCTAAAGTCGAAAACACTTTCAAAACTTTCACTTTCAGCCCGCGAATGTTTTGATTTTGGCGCAATAAAGTTTGACAGTTTTTTGTTTTTCTAATCGTTCAGAAACACATTTGCCGCCTTGGACATACATTTTATTTTGACATGCACTAAAAAAAATATCGATTCAATAATAATTGAATAATTGATAACGATTTTTGTAGATGGGAAAAATATTTCCCTTGGTCGTGAAAGGGTTAACTGTTTATACGACCACGTCTGAATCGTACTTAATTTAGGACTTAGGGTTTAAATAAAGAACTTTGGATCTAAAGGTTGGCGATCCCTGTAGTTTTTGGATAAAGATTTATAGCAAGTCTGTAGAGTGATGAGATAAAATCACGCATTTAAATTTAGAATGCCGTTTTTTGTTGCCAATGTTCTTTTAATTACAGACTAGAGATTAATGTGTATGATCATGTTTTTCTTTTAAACATTTAAGACACTAGGTACATACATTTAATCCGTACGCTTGTTTGCTTATCATAATTTTTAGGATATAGGTATACACATATGATAAGTAAGCTCGGCGACAATTGGGACATGTTATTCGGCCATGTTGTGACCCAATTGTCACTTTTTTTTTTAATTTTGTTGCGATAACTGTAGTGACAGTTAGACTAGATACACAAAGATAAGTATGCTGTCTCGTAGCTACAGTATGTACGTTCAACTTAATTACATTGGTCATAAAACCATAGTAAATTTGAAGAGTCATAGATAGCAGTCCCAACTTTTATAGAAGGAATACTGTTTCGCTCTTCCCATATAAAGCTTAGTGCACAAGTTGTGAGATATCAAATTTGTTTTTACGAGGACTCTTAATGTAGGAAGTTTCCATACAAGACACATCAAGGTAATATTGGATAATATTGTTTACTATTTTTATATTATTCATACTAATACAATAAGGAATTTTCGTATTTGTACAGTATTTCCTTACTATACTCGGATCAGCTCCATAATAATAGTTAGAGGATTGTTCTGTCAAGAGTGGATTTTCCTGATAATATTCATCGTCTTCTTACCTAAAATATATACAAATATATGAGAACATAGATTCAACCAAAATAAGTCTTGTATTCGAAAAATCTCGAACAGTACAAGTTAAGTCTTCACTTCAAACTTGTTAAACTCCAAACTTGAGTAAAAAAGCCTTTGTATCTCAACAACTAAGTTTTTTCTTTCTTCCTTACTGAAACCGCTATCAAGAAACTTTAAAATACATTTTGATTATCACACAAAGAGGTAACTTCCTTGAAAATAGCAATAACATAAAAACAAACTCTTAGACCAAAATAAACTCTTAGGGAGTTGTAAACGTTTGCCTCCTTTTAGCGTTTAGGAAAAGTTATATTTCACCATTTGGATCATGAGATAATATGGAATGATAACTTCAGTTAAGTTGTGTTATAGTTTCTTCGTTTCTAGGCCTCAATAACAGAATTTAAGCCGGAACACAACTTATTTTCTAATATTTATTTAGGTACTTAACTCACTACACCTAACTAGATCAATTTAGGTAGGTAATACAAATTCGTTGGTTGTGGGTTCAAACCCAAAATGATGTGTGAAAATAAGATGTGCCCTTTTGAAACACGTGCTCTAAAGGTGAAGGTAAACATCGTGAGGAAAACGGCATGATCTGAAAATATTAAAAAGTTTAAAGGTCCATTCACCAATCCGCACGGGGCCAAAGCGTGGTGTAATAAGGTCTTATCTCTCTCACCAAGAAAGAAGTCCCTGTGTCCCAGCAGTGGGAACGTTAATAAGCGTGATGATGAATACATTAAATCATATAAAGGTATTTTATATGACTATATAGACAAAATACTAACATTGAAAAAACTTGGCCAAACCCCGTGAAAAACACTAAACTAACCAAGTTTTTCAATAAAGTTTTCTGGTCATTAAGCTGCTACCACAAGTCTGGATGTCGTCCAATTTTCTGTAATTCGTAAAGCCACCGTTGTATTGTATCGCTCGAGTACGATGAGTTGCCAAGTTTCAGCAACAGATGTCACTGATGATAACACTCGTGATTACACTAATTATCAGCAACTCAACATTTAAACTTAATATAATTTTGATTATCTATATTAATAACTAGCTTTCCGCCCTTCGGCTTCACCCGTGTTTTACACTTTCCCGCATTTCCACAATTTTCTTTGCTATAAACCTCACACAGCCCGAGACCTTTCCAACGAATGCAAAATTGTGGAAATCGGTTCGTGCGTTCTGGAGTTTTAGCGTCAGGAAGGAAAACCCGACTTATTTTTATATGGTAGAATAAATCTGTAAGGGTCGGTCATTGCGTAAGTTAGTTTGTTTTCAGATATATTGCATATAAAACACCACTTTAAACCGTATGATGGATAGAAATAGTAGATTTCCTCATACACCTTTCCAACACTCTAAAATCCATATTCACACAATTTTTAATATGCCAGACTGGTTCACAGCTAAGTGTATTCCCAAAAGAGCACCGACCACAAAGGGGAGATATCAAAACTGTCACAGCACTCATGTTAGTAAGCTGGTTGGCGTGCCAAATATGCTATGGATATTGTGAGTGGGTTTCCAACATCAGTCCGTATAGTAGTTCCTCTACTATTCATATTTTGTTGTGAAATAAAAATACAGTAGGTATATTTCTTAAAAAAACCTGTCTAAAAAAATACTATGTAATTAACACATCAATTGAACTTTAACTCACACAATGATCGCTCCCTCTAAGCCTAAGCCATAAAATTGTTTGTTTTTTTTTCGAGGTGATACACGGACTCTCTATCTCTTGCGTTACTCAAGCGGACCCTCACCCGCTACGCCACAGAGGTCATTGTGTGATGATGACAATAGGTTCTGTTATCCAGTTTCCGTGCAGAAACCTTACAGTAACTGGTTTCTGTGATAACAAGCAATACTGAGTAATAATTGGATAACGGTCGTGACGGAGACCCTGGCGAGGCGCCAACAATGTGTATTTTAGTACGCAATAGGAGCTGAGCCACCGTTGAAGGCAGAAGTTACTGCACATAGGCAGACGAAGTACGTAGATTGTTAACAAGAACTATTGGATAGAAGTAACTACTTATAGACTGTTTAATGACTATATGTTTTATGTATTATGTTATGTTATATGTAATATGTTTAATGACGTTAACAAGATGTGGGATATTCTTGACAGCCAATTTATGTTGATAATTCATGACAAAATCCCCTTTACAATAATAAAACATATAAAAGGACATTTCATTAAAAAAAAAGAGGGAGTCACGCATATAATTAATAGAATTCTATTAAAAAATTACTTTAATTCTTGTTATAAAACTGCTAGATAGCTTAAACATCAAAAAAAAATTGATAAAGGTGTGTTCAAAATTGGTAAACTCGGATCTTATACGGTACTAATATGTCAATATCTGCCTCTATTCCATTCTAAAATCAGCTATTGTCAAAGTTATTGAACAACAACTTTCGTCGTGATGAATCGGAATATCCATTTCACAGCGGCTGCTCAGTAACTTCTGACAGTGATGTATTTCGATACTTATTTGTTCGGAATGTCCGGCTGTTTATTGTACTTTTAGCGCGATGCAGCAGACAATGTTGCCAGCTGATTTATGGAAACAACACAATCTTTTGTGTGCACCAACTTTTATTCTGGATTTTCCGATTTCAAAAGTGTGTAAGAAAATTTGCCATGAAATTGTGAATACCCAGGGTGTTTTTAAAGCGGGCTTTGAACGATGATGGAAAAGTAAAATAAATAAAAATTATAAAATTTAAGATAAAAAATAAATTCAGTAGGTATATGCAACCAACAGACAAAACGAGGAAACTAGGGATACTTATCTTATGCCGCCACCACAAGGCACGTGTTAAATAATTATAAAACCTTAATGCGATGTCTCATTTTATTTTGTACTTATTTCTCTTTAACCCTTACAGCCCACCCGCAGAGTTGCCTGCATCCATGCAGATGAAAACCAGTGCATTTACCGTTAAGGACTGCGCTCACTAAACCAATAACCATTCGACGATCATATTCACAACCGTTTGATTTTATATCAGCTGTTTACCTGGGAACGGTTCTAGGTCATTTGTACAACACTCGGCTCTATTGGATATTATACTTTTCGTTTTATATTTTTAACTAGTTAACCTGCCCGCGGCTACGCCCGCTTTCTAGTTTTCGAACAGCGATTGATTTTTATACACATAAGATATTTCTAGTTGACCCGCCGACAGCTTCTCTTGGGTTTTTTATCTACATAAATATCTATAAACATTTAACCCGAATTTATTTGTGTATTAGCTTCATTATAATTCTTCTTTATAATCGTTACTAGTAGCTAGCTAGTACAGAATATAAGAGCGCGCTTTCGTTGCCATCACTCTTTATAAAGTAAAAACTAGTGCTTGGCGTTAGATTAAAGTATTTCTGTGTACAGGAAGAGAGCTTTTTCTTGTAGTATGGTTGTAAAGAGAAAAATTTTACGGGTAATGTGTAGAAAGGCTGCGGTATAGTGGACGAGGTGGTTTATTTACTGTGAACGTGACTGTGTTTCAAGTAGAATTAAAAATATACTCCGAAATATAATTACGAAAAGTTAAGGCTTTAGAAAAAGATAGAGAAGGTTAGGGTTTTTTGGGAATTGAATGTTTAAAAAAAATAGGGGGGGTGATGTTATGTTTAACCAATAGCATAAATGATAACTTTATTTAAATGCAGTCTTAGAAGAGACTCAAAAAGAAAGAGAGATTAAAACAATTACATTAATAAATAATTTATTTTAATATTAAACTCAACGACTCCACGAAATAAAAAGTATTGTTATGTTATACACCTTAGCCATGCAATATTTATAAAACAAATACATAAAAATAGAAGGAACTCTTTACTTGAAGACAATAATTTAATTTAAAAACTGTGTATAAACCAATGAACATTCAATCAATCCTTTAGAGTTATAAAAGGATGATAAGTTACACTCGTACACTCTAATTACATGAAATTATAAAAATTATAATGAAATTACATGTGCCTATCAATATCAGCAAACTAATTTTTAAGTTATGACTAAAATGCGTAAAAGTTTTAGTTTCAAAGAGATTTCATCTGACTAGGTTAAGGCTAAAAAAATATATATAAAATTTTAATTATCACATCCTTTGTGAGTATTAATATATCAGAAAATGATTTAAGAATTATTAAATGCTTAGGCAAACGGGCTACTTAATGTAGTCAGTCTCTCATACAAATGCTGTTTAACTTCAAATAGTCCAACATTACAAATAATTTGTTTCTAAAAAAATTCAAATTTTCTTCCAAACTCCACTTTTTTTCAATAATTTAGTATTACCATAGAACATAGATAGGTACTAAATGTTCTGTGACAATTGATAATGGTTTTTTTTTTCATTTACATTCTGTATTAAACTGTATTCTACAATAGTTTCTCGTTTGTCAAAGCTTTACACTATGATTTAACTTAATCTTATATTTAGTTAACTAGATGAGTTGATGTTATTAGTTGAACCATTTATATAAAACAAAACCTTATACTGTATAAATACCGTTAAAATGTACAGCGTAAAAATAAGTTAACATATAACCAATCGATGTAATCGTTGTTCGAATCGCATAAATCACCAAAATTCTTTTCCGAATCCTGGGATTACTGTCTTCGAACGAAAACATTGTATATTATTTTTAATAGTTTTGCCGCAATCGGAATTACCTAATTTTGTGCAAAAGTATGTCAAGATTATACAATGTCGTAAGCCATCTTAGTTTTACTTAATCGTCTGTTCCAGTGATCCATTGGAGGTACTTGAAGGACCTGGATTGGAAAGGACTGGCCCTCGAATCCACACGAGATCTGGGCTGCTGGTACACTGGTTGCTCTCTGAAACAGGTAAATAATTGTTGTTTATTTTATATATTCATTCACTTTCATCATATGGATAATGGGTTGATGGAAAGGAAGTTTATTTTAATTTAAACAAATGGCTATGTTCTAGCTATTAGTATATTTGCATCATAAAAATATTTGCATCGTAAACCACTAGTCAATCACATTTAATATTAGTAAACAATTGTATTATGAACAATTGCGATTTCGAAAACAAAGAAAATGGAAATCATTAAGATGAATCTGAGATTACGTGAGAGTGAAGTAATCAGTTGTAGCATTATGGAATATGAATTTGGCCAATTGAAGCCATAACAGTCTTGAGACATATTATATTTTCGGAACAATGAACTATCTCTTTTCTATCTATCTTTCTATACAAAATGGTAACAAATTATGTTTATGATTATGACTGAAATCTAACTAATCTTACCTTGGTTCAGCTGAAGCACGGCTATGGTAAGCAGGCACATTCGGGTTGTGGTACCCCGGTCCGTGAGGAGCGGGCGGGTTGTGCGTATACGTCTGCACGGGCGGGTGAGGCTCCGGCACCGGGGACTGGTAGCTGTTGGGGTTGTACCTATCCACCGACACACCTCTTGTCCTCTCCGGGATCAACGATTCCTGTCCATAAGAGCTAAGCGGACGGACTCGGCCAAGAGTATTCGTTTTCGGCCACTCTTGGGTCACGAATTCGGACTCGAAACTTCTCTCGCGCCAAGACTGAGGCCTTAATGTTTGACTCCAAGTAGGAGTGGACGAATAGGTCGTTTCTTGAGTTTTCGCGTACTGTGTTTGAGTTTTGCGCTGGGTCTCCCATGGAGGTTGGACGCTCTCAGGCTGAGTTTGAGACTTTTCCGTAAACTCTCTAAGTTCCTTTCGCCATTGGTGTTCGACCTGCTCAGTTGGTTCGTTGTTGTCGTAGAAGTAAGCGGGGGATGCGTCTGGTTGTACTTGTATGGTTGGTTGCTGTGGTTTTGTTTCGCCCGGGATGTAGGTCGATTCGGGAACGGAGATGTAACGCCTTTCGTATTCGCTGTAGTAAGTCTTGCGTCCGGGTTGTTTGGGGGGTTCAGCGATGGTTACGTGTTTGACGAATGACTGGTTCGGTTTGGGTGGTATGTAAGCTGTGGGGGTGGTCTTGTTGAATTTGCCGGCTGGGGGAGTTGGTTGCCAACTTTGGTTCAGGTCTGGCGTGAAAGTTGTTTGTGTGGGCTGATAGTAGTGCTGTGAGTTGTCTGTTGCGTAAGTTGAGTCTTGTTCCCACGGGGGAGGTACGTATGAGGAAGAGAGCTTTTGAGTTTGATAGTCCGATGTGTATTGTGTCTGTGTGCTCGGAGTGTAGGTAGGTTGAGGTGCGTATGAGTATTGATTAGTGTAGCTGTTCTGACTGGAAGAGTTTTGAGTGTTTTCAGTGTATTGGTATTGTGGTTGAGGCTGTGGTTGCGGCTGTGGTTGAGGCTGTGGTTGGTATTGAGGTTGAGTTTGGTACACAGGCTTGGGCTGTGGTGGCTGATACTGCGGCTTAGATGGTTGGTATGTCGGTTGAGACTGATATGCTGGTTGACTAGGAGGCTGGTAAGCAGGTTGCGGAGGTTCATACACTGGTTGCTGCTGTTTCGGCGGATTCCATGCGGGTACTGTCGGAGGAGCTTGAATGACATTATTGTAGATGACGTCTTTCTTTTCAGATTGCTGGTACCACTGTTGGTTGGTAATAGTGCTCGGTTTAACGTTTTCTACTGTGAGAATCTCTACTCGAGGCTCTTGTTCCCATTGGTTTTGCTGTTCTATAGTTGGTGTGTATTGTTGAGTATTTTGGTAGATATCGTTGGCGGGAATTTGACGTTCCATGCTGAGTCTGTCTAGAAGTAAACTATGCCTTCTTTCCGTTGTAGGCTCTGAGGGGTAAACTGGTTGGTATGGTCTGTTTGTGTTCTGAGGTGGTGGAGGGAACTTTTCAATGTGAGGTGTGAAGTACGTCAGAGTTGGCAGTTGAGATGGAGCGTTTTCATATTCTAATGTTTTCGTTGTTCTGTTCACAGTTACAATATTTTCTGTTCTGTTGAACTCTGTTAATAAGCCTGATGGTTTATCAGGAACACCGGTGATAATTTCAGTAGTTTCAGTACTGGTTTTTCTAATGATATTTCCTGCACCAATAGGTTTTATTTCTATTTCTTCAACCTTTTCCAAAGGAACAGAAGGTTCCCTCAGAGGTACTTTGTGCTCTGGTATCTTAATATTTTCAGTTTTTGTTTCTTCAGTTACTTCAGTTTTTAATTGTTCTACTTTTTCTACAACTACCTCTTGTTCTTGTTTGTCATCAAATTCCTTCGTAATTGGAATTTCTACTTCAACAGGCTCTGACTTCTCAACTGGACTCTCCGTTTTTTCTTCAACGGGAGTTGATATTTCATCATCGACAGTTTTTACTTCATCAGCTATAATTTCAGCTTCATTTGCAACAATTTCAACGTCATCATCTACTTTCTTAGAAACTTCAGCTTCAATGACGGTAGTCACTTTTTCATCTTGTTCTGATACGTCATCTTTCGTATTTGGTTCGGGTTCTTTTTTATCTTCTGTTTCAGTATCATCAATTTCTTCATATTCTTCTTCTTCTTCAACATCTTCTTCTTCTTCCACTTGTTGAGAAATTTGAGACTGGTTCTCCTGTTCTTTGGAGTCAATTTCTTGATCTTCTACTTGAATTTCTTCCTGTTTGATTTCTTCAATAACCGCTTCTTTTTCTTCCTCTTCAATTTCGAGTTCAGTAACTTCTACTTCTTCTTGTTCTTTAGAAGGAGCTGGTTTTTTGAGTACCACTGTAACTGGTTCAGCCTCTTCTATTTCCTCCTCTTCTACTTCTTCTTCATGTTCATCTTCTTTTTCATCGTCATTTTGTACTACTACCACCTTTTTAACCGATGTGGTAGTTGTCTCTGATCTTTCTTCATTCTTTATTATATTGCTTTGGCCGTTTTCTATAGGTTCAGATTTTTTTTCTTTAATAGTCACTATTACAGGAGTTTCATCAGTTTCTTGAGTTTCTTCTTCTTCTTCTTCCTCTTCTACTTCTTCTTCTTCTTCATCATCATCTTTAGGTATAATGGTGGTCTCAATTTTAGTCCTCACTTTAGTATTACCATCAATAGTGGTTGTAGTGATTGTCTTTTTAACTTCTTCCACAGACCCGTCTGGTAATGTTTTCTTTGTGATTTCTACTTTAGTGGCAGTTTTAGCTGATGAGACGACGGGTGCTGGCGGCAAGTCCATGGTTACCACTGATTCTGTATCGCCGCTTTTATCTCCATTTTGTTCCGCAGATGCAGTTTCATTTTTGGATTCTTTTGTGACAATTTTAACTTGTTTCTGAAAAAAACAAAATATTTAATTAGGAACATCGTCCAATATTTTAAGTAAACATCAAAAGTTTTAACTGACTGAACGATTATGTTTAAACCATTATACTTATTCAAAAATAACTCAAAGATATATTAATAAAACAACATAAGTATATACATTGTGTAAAAAGAATATTAGATACCGTTGTTAAAATATATAAAGTCAGTTATTATGTATATATTTTAATTTGTTATCTTATTAAAGTACTCGTATGCACATGTATTATAAAAACAAACAAACCATTAGTTATGCAAATATTTCGACTCACAATTAGATAAGAACGTAAGTGCAACTACTCCCTCATAAGTCTTTGATATTGTATAACAGATATAGATAACAAATAATGGAAACAGATAAATATACATAAATATAGTAAGTGTACAATAATTTTAATTGAACCTTTTCATTACTGTAGCCCAGATCTTCTGGACTGAGAGTTTCTGGTATGGATAAAATCAATTCTGGTGGTTTTTCTTCAATAGTTGGAGTTTCAGGCATAATTTCGAGAACTGGTTCTTTAACTGTATCATTTGACAGTGATATGCTATTATAATCAGTATCAATTTGTTTACTTTGATTTATTAAATCTAAATTTGGGGTAAAATAATCTTCTCTCATATTTACATCGTTACCATCATTAAACAGATTATCACTTTTTAATGTGAAGGATACTTCTTTATTGTTCAATTCACTGTTTTCTGGTTTGGCATTATCATTAAATATAATCAACGATGATGAATCATCCATTATATTTCTCTTCGCAGTTTGAAAATATTGAGCATCGTAACTTATTTCCGGTAACGGCGTAAATTCTGACGAAAAGTTATGAGAATCTTTTCCATAATTCGTATATTTACTGCTAGTATCAACCGCACTTGGCTTATTGTTGTTTATTTGAGAAACAAACGGCGTATTTTTGCTGAACGTGTCATATTGCAGAGGTTTGTTTACAAACTGAGATTCATTTTTGAGTAGGGGTGGCTCGCGCGATACAGGGTTGCTCCTGGTTCGTAGCAGCGATTTAGGATTTGCCGGTAAGTTGAATGTTGGAAACACTTGAACCGGGAGACAGTTGTAGTTAGGGACGGCGATGGTTGTGGCCGGCGGGGACTGTATCTGCGGGGCCGGCGTCTGTGGGACTCCTTCGTTCATCGCATTCCGCATCAACCGCTTTGCCATCCGCTCTGACTTGATCTCCGACAGATCCAGCCCGCCCGGCGTGTACGTAAACGGCTTCCGGTCCCGACTCATGGCGCTGTGCAAAGCCGACGGTGGATTCATATCGCTGAAATAAACGTTCAGCTATCAAAACCCGTCAAAATTATGAAAAAGCGCCGGTGATTTGGCAATTTGACAAGTTAGAAAATAGATAATACTCACGAGGTCTCCGTAATATTATATTGACTTCCTGCGTGTTTGTTTATCCAGCACTTTGTATTCGACACTGGAAGGGAGAACTCGTTTGCATGACACTGTTGGATCACTTGTTTTTGTTGCACATATGAGGATCGCAGCGGTTAATTATAGCGGTTAGGCGAGTCGGTGTGTTTGTATCTGGGTGGGTGCGCGAGAGGCGCGTGCGCCGCGGGCTGGCTACTGCCGCCCAGTCGCTGCGGCCGTGTATTTCGGTCCCGACCCCAATAACGAACGCTGTCCGCGATATTTCTTCTACAGATCGTCAAAACACCGAACACTTCCGACAGTTTCGCGATTATTGTTTACAAGCTTCCGTCTTGACTAAACAAAAATAGTGCGATGCTCTAGATATTTTATCTGTTTGTTAGGTTACCAAGTTAAATTTTCAAAACAATAAGATTCCATTATTCCATAAATGAAATCCTTTTCTACGATGTTCTTTTATTGAACCCACAGTTAGCGATAAATTGTATTGAATAGGTTCCGGTATAGTAACACTGCAATGCACTCAACCCAACATAAAGTAACCCGTAGTTTGTACAAAATGAGTTGATAAACAAACGCAACAAAAACAGAAATATTAACGGGAAAAATAGTAAATACTTTAACACGAGAGAGAATTTTGTGTTTTAATAGAGAACATACCTAGTTAATATTTAGATCCAGTTTCATACCATGAATACTAATGAACAAGGGTAAAAAGATTTTTTATATGAGTTGCCGTTTCATTCATTTCGTTTTTTTATTATTTCATACTAGCTGTGCCCGCAGCTCCGTTTGTTTTTATGGGGTCCATGTCTTACCGTAACTGGAGCAAGAATTCAAATTTCATCAAATTCGTTAGTTAATATTTTATTCAAACACGATATAACACTTACATAATTCTTGTAATATTTTGGTCAGATAAAAGTAGTTTGAAAGCGATCGTTCCTAAACTATAAGTTGCTCAATACCTTTCTCATGGGTTTTCTTTTCAGTTATGTATTTGTAAGTAAATTCTGCATAATTAAACAAAACAATTAAATTCAAACATATAATATACTGGACAATTTACATTGCTAACCATATCACTGGTTCAGTTTATCCAATCAATCTAATAATTTATCAATGCCTCGACCTATGTTATAAACTAATATTTGTGGACAAATTACATAGATAAAGACAAACATACGTATAAATTGTAGATACAGATCACATAATTGTATTTATTTTCATATAAGTATATATTTTAAACAAATATTCATCTCGATCAATTGACTCCCAATTTCAGGTCGTTTGTTTATCTTTAGCGAACATCAAAGATTTGATCCAGCCAATTTTACTTTTGATATTCTAATTTCTTTATAGAAGAAGTCATGCATAAGTTGACTTCCGTATTTATGTCACTGACTTTTTTTAGATAGCTTTGTGTTTGTGTATAGCAGTAGATTTTATGAGTATACATATGTTTGTTTATTATTGTATTAAAATTATATTAAAGAGCCGATGTTCTTTTATTAAAATAGAAGACTATGAAAAAAGAATGGACTAATACTTCAGTTATATTTTTTAAACACTTTTTTTTATACAAAACACTGGCAAAAATAACAACACGAAATTTAGTGCAGCGTTCTTGTGCGTATTTCGGTGAATTATTTTTATAAGATCGACGACCTGGCTATTTAATATGAACTAAACGAAATAATTCATTAAGGCCTAATCTCTCTCGTGAGTAGTGAAGTCCCTGTGACCAAGCAGTGGGTATTGCAGCTGATGTTGATGATGATGATATCAAAGCTTCAGAATAAAACAAAAGCTTATTTTTACCGCGTCCAGAAATAAGAAAGCTTGTAAAAATATGTTTCAGCTTCTTCGTCGTTTTAGCTCAGTCACAAATCTTGGCGATTTGTATCGAAATGTTTATTGAACTGCAGCTTTATTCCAAGATTTAAAGCGCTTCTAAATATCACAGCTATTAATGTTGGCTGAACACCAATACGGCTGGTGTTGCCAGCTTTCGACGAATTGAGCTACTTGTAAGGTTGGATTGCGAAATTTAGAAGTGGTGTATATTGACGTTATAAATATATTACCCTATTTTTTATGAATTTGCTTGCTTTTCTCTAAATACAGCTTAAAACAATTATTATATTCATATTTATATCAGTATAAAGTTACACCTATAACTACAAAAAAAAACAAGTCAGTGTTGTCTATGTTATCTTATGTTTCTTTTTGTCAATAGACATAATTGATTTAGTTTTCATTTTAATTTGTTTATTTTTACCGAGATCGTGGGAGTGAATACGAGTGGGAAGTTTTGGCGCAATTTTAGTAGCTGGAGAATTTAATGATAGTTTTCTGTAACGCGAGATAATTAAATTTTATTAATAGCTTTGTAAAACCAGCCACTTTCGACACATTCTAGAAATAATATTTTCTCCAACTTACTGTAATAAATAGGTACTTCAAATTATCTAAACTAATAATAAATATATCTTAATAAACATCGAAATATTAGGATTAATTTGAGCGAGTCAAGCATTGCTACAACGAATAAACCAAATTATATGTAATTTGATATGCACTGTAAAACAAAATGTAAATTTTATTTCTATATTTAAACTAGCTTTCCGCCTCGCGGTTTCGCCTGCGTTATGAAATATTTACCCGCGGAAAAATAAATAGTAGCCTATGTCCTTATCCTGGTTCTAAGCCCATCACCAATATTCAGCCAAATTGATTTAGCCGTTCTTGAGCTTTAAATAGTGTAACTTTGACTTTCTTTACTAATATAGATTTCTATTTGGTATATATATATACCCTGTGAAAATTTAGTAAGTATTTAATAACTAACATTACGTACGTACAGTAAATTCGACAAAGTTTAAAGACCATAAAGCCTTACATTTGTTATTTACCACGAAATAAACTTCAAGTCCTTTCTACAGAGGGCTACAAACAAATGAAGAATAATGTTGGGATAGGGATGGGATTAGATTGCAAAATAGAAATTTACATTTTCGAATTCCAATATAAACGATACTATATTATTGAGGATTACGGTTTTACCCATTGAGGATTATTTATAAGAATATACAGTTTTATACAGTATTCCGAAGTTTTTTAGAGTAGTTTTTTCTGAAGTCAAAAGCAGCAGTATATATTTTTTAATTATATTATTATTGAAAAGTTTAATGAAAATATGTATCAACAACATCGATCCAGCCATTCATACTCACAAACTTTCGCGTTTTGTAATATTAACAAACAAAATATAAAGACAATAAATAAATACGATTCTTCCTGTACGTTTCGGAATATTTCTAACACAGTATTTATTGAACATCTCTAGAAATAGACCTTACTTTATGTCAAGGTCGCGCGCGCCGCGGCAGATTTCACGAAATTTTATTTGCGTTCCGTATTCTACTATTCATTATCATCATCATCGACATATCAACCTTAATTACGCATGGATGGATGCTTATTTGTTCACACAAAAACTACAAATCACGTATACTTTAAAGTTACTAAACATTATAGTATTAATCTATCAACACTTAATTTTTACACCTTAAAGATATAACAGTACAAACATTTAACTAAAAAAATGTAAGTATAAGGTAGGTATTCCAGTTTTTCTGGTTGTTTTCTATGTAGAAAAAAATATACCTACCTATAATTCATACTTCTTTATGATTATGTTCTTATCAGTAAAAAATAAACTCAAAGAATTAACAAAATATCAATTAACGTCACTCAAATTTTAATTTTCCTGTAAATTATTAGTAAAATATGAATTTTTAAGCATGCACTCGTAAAAGCTTATTGTTATTACCATGAGTTTGACGGTAACCTAAAACTTTTTTAAATTACTTACTTTTACTTCAGTTTTCGACGATTCCGTTTTCGTAGCCATTCTGTAATAAAACAAAAACAATTAAATAATTATTATTTTCTCTATGCATAGCTCTAAAATGCTTAGGTTAATAGTAAATTAAATTTATCGCCAGCAGTGAATGCCAAAATGCCATCTCTAAACGTGGTCGACCGTATAGATAAAACATGCCATAACATTTGATGAATTATAGCATATGGTAAATTAATTTGTCGTGTCCTAATGCTGATACACCACGCTGGCCAAGTGCGGGTTGTTGAATGACACAATGTCCTTCAAACTTTTCGAAGTTCTCAGAACATGCCGGTTTCAGGATGTTTGCCTTCAACGTTAGAGCACGTGCTTTCAAAGCGTAGAACCTGAACTCACGATCTCCGAAATGAAAGTCGAGTGGGTGTCCACTTAGCCAACACGGCCTTTTGTTGTTACAGTAATGTCGAAACTGAGAAGTTTTGATATTAAATAATTGACATTTCTAAACCAATGGTAACCCGCACTCAAAATTAGTTTTAACTCCACGAATCACTTGACGGGTAATTGCAGAGTGGAAAGGAAAGAAATCAATGTTTAGAAAATAAGTTTGTTTTCTTTCGTAGAACTCATGAATAGTCATGAATATCCATCTTAATCTGAGGTTGTCGACCTTTCTGGAGAGCTGCCTAATGCTCCATATGATTTGTTACAGTCAGATAGACAAACTGCATTTTAATATATCGATACGTCTTATTCGTTTATGGATGATACATAGCTCCGATAAGATATTCAACGTTTGTTTTGGTAGCCACACAGATGTGGGTAGCCATGTGGATATTCGATAGTTTAGTACTTACATAACATCATGTTTCTGATTTTTATAAAAGCTTTAATGTTTAGTATTAAGGTGTAGAAATCTAAATATGTTATTATTAAATTGAAATATATTTTAACATAAAATCTAGTAAGAACTTCCCAAATTGACATGAGAAAAAAATTAAGAAATTACCAATTATTGGTTTATTCAGGAAATTAAGTTGTAGTTAAAAAGTATCCTTTAAAGGTTTAAACGTTCTGTAGGTATATTGCACATGTTTTCGCATTTATATTTTAGTAGTGTTATATTAGGTTCCTAACACAGACCAACTGCGTAATAGAAGTATTTACAATACAATGTACTTGCAGAGTTTATAAACAAAATTGTTTAGAAACTACTACTACAAATTTACTATGTGTCAAATAAATTTAGTAAATTACGCTTAGCTAACGAAAATGAACTAGGATTTATGACGAAATACTATAAATGTTTGCATAAGTAGTGTGTTAAATTTTAAACATAAATTAAATAGATTTTTAAAATTACACGCGACTACACAATTTATTTTGTAAAATCCTATAACCTAATAGTTATAACGATAACTATCTATGAAGATAACGATTTTAGAACTGAAAAAGGTTTAATCTTGATATAAAACAGAAACGTCGGATATACAAATTTTACATAGTTGTTGTTATTACTAGATGTTGCTGTGTGAATTGTCTAGCAGTATTGATTTTTTAAATTATTTTATGGTTAACGAGAGTAGTTCACAACTTTTAATAATGGAATAATTTTTTTTTTATCTTTGATTACTCTTTAAGCTCTTATTTTTAGTGTACCTACCTACGGTTTGAGTCGTTCGTCAACTCGCCCCAAAAATTTTGTCCCAACTGGAGCGAGTTGACGAATCGTAAAAAAGCTATACTCTTCGTTCTGCAACTCGCACTACTTTTACTTTGGGTGAATTTTAGTACAGTCAACCAAAAAATTGTTACTAAAATAATATAGAAAAGGCATATTTATTAGACACTTTTATTTGGTTATTAAATAAAAATACATGTGTCAGCTAAAACAAATAAAATGACTACACAACAATATAAAATAATCAACAATGGTATTTACATAATTATTTTAAAGTCAAATAAAAAAGGTTTTACAACAAAATTAGAATCGCTTAACATAAGAAACAAAAAAATACCTAGATGAAAACCCGGCTACGCTCGGGTGAAATTTGACGAAATTCTCCATAATCCGAATTTTGCGGATATAATGTTGTCGACTCAAAATCAATATTTTTTTATGTTAGATGAAAACCCGGCATCTCTCGAGTGAAATTTTACTCATAATACACATCTAGGTGCAAAATGTAGATAGATGTTTCTGTAGTCATCGGTTCTCACAGAATATAATTATAAAGCTTATTAATAAAGCTTCGTTAGTTGTGTTTAATAAATATGGTAAATTAAAACTGCAAAAGTTTTTACACAAATTATTTTTATTTTAAATCAACATTCAAAATAAACTGTTTTTCAACATTTACCGTGCATTTATGTAAATCCTAAGATTTACCAACGTAATGGGTGGTAAAAGTTCGAATCGCAAACCTTTTCGGACATTTACCAAATGGGAGTTGGTAGATCTTAGGTTTTACTGGTATATCTTAAGATTTACTACCTAGATTTAAAACCGCGGCTCTGTCAGAAACTCCGCGAGAGTTCTGTCAGAAACTCCGATGGTAAACTTAACCTCTTTTTGCTGATGGCGCGGCAAATGGGTTTTTATTGGACTAGATGCCTCGCTATTGCTAGAACTAGCACTAGTACTTTCAATCTCACATTATCTGTTAAGAATCGGTTTCCAAAAAACCGTGCTGTTCCCGATTCCCGATCAATTGTCTCTTTGCTACGCAATAAACTTGTTTTTTCTAATTTTTTGTAGTTGCAGCTAGATCTACACCAACTATCATCATCTCTCTTGTTGTTCTTTGATCGACTAGAAAGAGAGTTTCTTCTTTAGGAACACGAGTGTCTTTCAAACACGTTGAGAGTTTGAGATAAGTTTTCATTAGCAACTGCAAATATCATATTATCTATGAGGCTGTAAATGTATTAATGTTCTGTTGAAAGTTTATGTTGGTTTGACGACCATAATAAGGTTTCATTAAACTTGTGTATTTATCATGAAAGGTGCGAATTAACTTTAATACTCTCTTACGGCTTACAGTTGGCAGCGAAGCTTTTTGACATATATAGTTAATATTTCTTCAGCCAATATTTCGGATATGTCATGGACAGTCGGCTTTTTGTTGTTTTGTCTGTCTTTAATTGATATTTAATGTATATTAAATAATTCATAACATCATTATGAGTAGGCAACTGGGACACTGGTAACTTCTCTGGCAAACCAAACACGGGACAAGACGTCGATTTACGAGTTTTGACTTGAGACGTTGTACTGTAATAAACAAAATTAATGGGTATTAATTAATGATCTAGATTAAATTAACTGTCAACATTACATTGTAAATACTACTTACATGAGTTGTATCTCTAATCTGAGCTGTTAAAACCGAAGTCTCTCACAAATAATACAATTACAATTCGCACAACACAAATTTTTGTATCATAAACAAACAGGGCAACGCTCAGAATCAAATTACGCGGATATAATGACGAAAGTATTTTTTTAAACTAATTCAAATCTGTAATTAAGTATGAGAATAATTTTCCCGTCGCAACTTCAAGATTGATTTTGCATGGCAAATTAAACATGGTAAATCGCTAGGCGATCACAGTTCATTTGTTTAACAGTGAGATTTTATCAAACTACGAGTAAGTTTTAAAATGTTCCTATATAATAAGCATTTGCAACCTTATGTTACATACCATAACTATAAACAATATTAATATGATTCAATATTGTTTTTATTGCTTTAAATAAAAGATAATCGTTAAATTTTGTATAATTTAATCATGATTTACCATTTTGGAGGTGAGATAAAATGTAGGAAGTATAGACTTAGCCGTAAAATTATAATTATGTTATGAATCTACAAGTACATTTTTCAACGCTAAAACACAGTTAGATAAAATGTTTCTTACAATACTGTGTTTAAGCATAGAACCATATCTCTTATTTATACCACAAAACAACAAATAAACCGTTAAAGGTTTTTAACGGTGTTTTAAGAATTAGAGCTGGTCCAATTTTCCATACAATGCAATGCAAAAAGACGACTAAGTGATTTAACTGTGTTTTAGTTAAGCATTTGTGAAAAACTGTATGTGAGCATAAAATCATCATACAGTTTCACTAAGATACAACACTTAAAAGCCGCTACGCTTCAGCTGACTGCTTTTTAGTGTTGCACACCCCCACTTTATGAAGTAGATGACCATTGTCTAAAACACAAATTTGTCAATAAAAACTCATGTGTTTAATTTGATGTTCCCGTTTCGTACTCAAATAAAAGCCCCAGAAATTATTAAAAAAATGGTATATGAAAGAAGATTGTAAGTCTTCAAAAAGTCTAGAATTAAACATTTTTCACGTTTTTGCTCGTAGCCAACAATTTGGGTTTGTCACTTTACGGTTTTTTAACCATAGGACGGCAGAAGAGCTGTCTTTGTCAGGAGGAATCAGCGTTCCAACGTCTCCTCGCTGATTGTGATAAAAAAATGTTAAAGTGAAATAATAAGTCAACAGTTCGATTATAGGATTAAATTATCGTATAACATAACAACTATACTACCTACTTACTAAAATTATTTGATCCTAGAATCCGCTTGTTTCGATGAGTGTACTCGTCACATAGATTCAATGGAAACAAAGGATGGTGCGAGTTGCAGAACGAAAATAATATTTAATTTACGATTCGTCAACTCGCTCCAGTTGGGACAAAATTTTTGGGGCGAGATGACGAACGACTCTACGGTTTACCTGATAAAAGTACTGATTTTTTTTATATAGTCCCAATAGTTTAAATACGAGCAAACAGGCCACGAGATACGAGTTCGTATTATTACATTATTTTGTATCAGCATTTTTCTATATTATTATAAAAAGTTGCTAAACATTTTCACAGTTAAGCTTTTTTATGTTCAAGATTAGTGGAAACTAGGTTAAACTAATATAATCCTTAGCAGCGAACACATTTTATAAAAATAGCAACTATTATCGCTTGTTTGGAATGCTTTAATGGCTTAGAACTTGTGAGACGCGAAATATATATGCTGACACACTCATAGTTTCTGCGTATGATATTCTCTGTTTAGTTCAGGAGTAAAATCCTTAATACATTTTCATCAAATAACTATAACTTAATACGTACTAGATTTATGTATATACAAGAAGACGGACAGTGTCGTTTATCTTATAATATCCCTATACGTTACAGGTAACATTGTGTTTAAGCTTTAGAAAAGCTTACATTTTATACGTATTATGTTATAATAATTATTTACTGTGAGATTAAAGGCGTTATTTGTTAAAATCTGTTTAGAACTAAGCTTGCTACATGCGTATAGATATTTCACTACTACTTCCATGAAACACAATGAGAACAATAGCGCCCGTATATCATAATGCTTTGGAGCAGCCACCTTTTTTGCTGTCGAGATAGCTCGGTTATTTACTGGATAGCAAAGAAGAGTTCTAAGAAGGTTCTTGTATACGATCATGGCATTCTAAGTATTTATTTGGTAGTGCTAATGGCGCTTCCTTATTTTATCTACTACGCTGTACAATATGTGTTTGTTTTTGGAGCTTTCCTATTTATCTATTACGCTGTACTATTTATATATAGTCTCTTTATTTATAAGAAACAGGTTTTGGAATTATGCAAATAATCTGGCTTAATGTAACTAAGCCAATATAACTTAGTACATTTAGGTTTTTCTATTATTAAGTTTAAGTAAAGTATTTTATGTGCGTTTAGTGGTTTCAAATACCTTCCCAACAATTTCAGTCACCAAATTCAATCAGAGTGGAGTAAACAGCATGCCGTTATCATGTGCTAAAG
The DNA here is from genome assembly GCA_963691955.1 of Chloroclystis v-ata. Lineage (NCBI taxonomy): Eukaryota > Metazoa > Arthropoda > Insecta > Lepidoptera > Geometridae > Chloroclystis > Chloroclystis v-ata. The sequence goes on along the minus strand of OY829904.1, from coordinate 12,173,658 downwards.
CCTACTTTGTCCCGCTGCGTGGCAATAATTTGCTTGAAATAATGCCATGCGGAAAATCTCATGGATTCTATCCGCAAATAGGTTCATAGAGCTTCGGGCAATCGCCTATGCATAATGCGAGTATAATGCTCCATCTACCCTTTACATTATACGTGTTGTTTGCTGGAAAAATCTGGATGGAAGCCTGACTTTAGTTTATACATATTCATGTATAAACTAAAGTCAGACTTCCATCTAATTCTTATTTAGTGTGGATTTGTTTAAATTTCGAATGGATTTGAGTGATTGTTATGTTTCTCAAATGTTGCACAATGTGTCATCCATCAATCCGTAGGTACTTTGCCAGAACGAGGTGAATATAGACACAATTTGTCTCGTAAAGATAGAAATACCTGTGTCCCAGCAGTGGGAACGTAAATAGCAGTGCTCATGCTATCGGTCCACGGAAGGTCTTGCAAAAATCTAGAAAATATGGAATAAAACTTAGGTACCTATATTTCTTTAATTTGAATGCAATTTAATTTTTTAGGGAATTGTTTATCCAATCTCATGTTAGCCGTAATCCCCTCCTAACCAGTATTTTGTTCTAAATTATGTTCTATGTATGTACGTTCTTATAAGTAGAACGCAAAACTAAAGTCATTTTAAAATTTCAGTTACGATTTGTACTTACCTAATTTTTTCTATTTTTTGGGAAAAAAAAAACTCTAGCCATTATGTCACCAACGTTATCTGCGACAAAAAATACACCAATATTAAAAAGTTAAATTTTAACCAAACCGAACCAAATTTTAACCAAAAATATGGAGCCAATTACCTTCTCTATGAATATCGGCCTAAGATAATAGCCCTCTAAAAATAACTGTACCTATTATTTTTTAGCTTTGAAGCTGCAAAATTATTTTTATTACCTATTTTCATATGGCTTCTGGATCATTGGTTATCGTTTGGTATGCAGATAGAATGTCGGGTTAAAAGCATTTTTTGCATAAATTTGGTGATATGGAGTTGAATCAACAAAAATAATTTCATGGGAAAACTAAAATTGAAGCGCCGTGTTGGTTGGCACAGACGAGATACGAATAAATTGAAATTTTAATTATAAATTGAAAACGTGGTTTCTTAAGGTATCCAGTGACTTAAATAAATAAATATTTCTGGACAATTCACACAGCAACAATTAGCCCCATGGTAAGGCCTAAGCTTGTGATACGGGTGCTAGATTTCTGCTGAACTTAATATAAAATAGCATACTTACATATTTTTATTATACTCGTAATATTTCACAAAAACAAAAATCCTGTACAACAAATAAACATCTTAATCCTGGTGGGCTTTTCTACCTGCCAACCTCTTTAAGTGTTTACTAAATTTTAATGATAAACGTATTACAGTAAAATATAATTATTTAGCTATATTTTACCTTTCATGCCGCGTTTAATACTAAATCAGCAAACAAAACTATAGTTCTATTGCTCGTTTGCGCCGTTTTAATCCCTTTATCCTTTCATTTATATTCACAGTTTTTATATTATTAAAAAGCTATCAAAAGTACTCTGAAATAATAGGTACGTTTGATTTTAATTCATTCCTCGTAATAAAGAACTACAAGAAAACAACACAAACTGATATTATACAATATTCTTTGTTTCTGTGTTTTGTATTCTATGTCATTAGCTGTAGGTTTTTAATAAATAAGTTAAAGTAAAATAAATAAGAATTGTAGTGTTTATACTCCCAATCTTCCCCAGACCTAATAGAAATGAGAAATCGCTACTTACAGAAAAAATATCTTGAAAAGCACAATCTAATTTGTACGAGCAATACTATCTACGTTCAACAACCGTTAGCAATAAACCGATAATGCTCTAAAGGTTGTTATTGAGCAAATCGTTGTAAATCTAAACTGGCAAAAAGCCATAAGAGATTCCAAATGGCTTTATCGTTTGTCTACTGGTACACGGCTGCTAAAGACTTGGATGCAGTGCTAGAAGATAAGAGTTTCATTTCCATGTGCATTGTTATTTGTTTTAAGTTGATAAAAATCATTTATATTATTATGTATATTCTGCCAATACAAGGAACCATATATGTATATTAAAACACATTTAAACAACAACAAAGCGAATAAAATTTTAATTTCTCAAAATGTAAAAATATGTATAATAAGGAATATGTTTCAACATGAATACAAATAAATTATAATAGTATTTAGTAGGTACATCAGAAACGTAGCACCCGTAACACAAGCTTAGAGCTTACCACGAAGCTAGATGTTGCTGTGTGTATTGTCCAGCAATATTTATTTATTGTTCGTCGTTGCATATTTATTTCGATAGGCATATTTTTCTTATAATACTTTTAATGAGGTTATACATAAGTGACAAAATGACTTTGCTATTCGACATAGCGTGTAATTGATAATTTGGCTGCATTTCAACATTTATGTTTATTTCTGAATTCATTATTAGTTAAATGAACCTTAACTTTAACAACATGTTGTGCTGGCCTAAGAAAAGTACCACCCTATCTATCTACGACTATCGTTTTGTATAAGTAGATACTGTGGCGAACTTGCTGCCATTACCAAACTGATCAGGTGAAGCGTATTAATTATTTAAAATCTCCTTAGTCTTGTAATGGGTTCGACTAGAGAGACCTGTGTCCAAGTCGGATTTAATATATAAAATCCAAAGATTGTTTATATATAACTCAGTTATTAAATAATACTTAGTCTTACTTAGTCATAATACATGTTAAAAAGCATTAAAAGCGCATTTTTTTAACTATTTAAAAGAAGTTACACAGTTAAAATCATTATTAATTGGTCGCCATTCTGGCAACCCTATTGTGCAAGACTATTGCAAAATCTTCATAACCTCTTTATTTAACCCTGTCATATTGTGACGTGTAACGACAAAAGTTGAATGTTGCCAAGCTTATTTCAGCGCTCGTTCTGTCAAAACGACAAATGGACGATAATCTGGCAACAATTCACAGTGCAGATACGTCCCGACATAAGGAGGGTCATTTTAAAGTTAAAACGGGTATTTATAGCCGCTATTTAGCGAGTCAATGTGGTTTCAATTCGTTGTTTTTCGTTGTTGCGAGTATGAAATGAAAAATCTTATCAAGAACAATATCAAGAAAAGTCACACAAAACTACCTACTCATAACTGTTTGACGTATCAGCCTATGGCTGCCTGCCTAAAAATAAATATTCTTCAATACATGTAGATATATTACATCTACATGTATTGAAGAGGTAATTTTGAGAAAAAGTAATTTTTCCGTAATTTTCTGGATTGTTGCTTGTAAACTTGGATAAGATAAAAAGTCAGTTATGAACAAACAAATACAAGTTAAACTGCAAACATCTTTTAAACTAGGTATTTAAAAATATTTACGTTACATGCTAAACGTGTGCTGAAGATGTAATTCGTTTTGAATTCAGAATGAAGAAATCATAATTTGAATTTTGTGTTTAAAACTCTGGAATATACACCGTGATCGCTACCTTTTCTCTATATATGTATCAGACGAAGGAAACGTGCAAAAATATCGATTGCCCACGGAACTCCTAGACGAAACAAACAAATAAATTTTATTACTAAGCGTACCACCGACTGCGGCTCTAAAACCGTAATAAAACGGTTGCAAATAGCATTCTGTGATTGTTGGGGCATTAACTGCGATTATCCCAGGAAATTGGTGATGATCTTGATAAATGAGATGGTTTCTTGGGTTATTAGTTGTCAATAGTGAGTTATGATGGAGGAAATAGCCGAATCGGACTTTGATAGGCGAGGCCTGGTCTTATGGTACCGGCCTAAGAATAGATACACTCCTATGTACACTAAAACTTAGATAAAAACCTTATAATGTAATATACAGGGCGTCCCACGGCCATGCCACATGGAGGGAAAGTACCTTAAATATTGTAGATTGAACATTTTACTGAAAGGAGACATTATTTTAATTTAAAAAACAAATTAAACTGCATTCATAGATATTTAAATAATTACATGGTTGAACCGGGAATCGAACCCGCTACACGCGAAAAATAATTATCCTGTAGCTTTATCATACCGATCGAAAGGCTTCATCATAAGGATTTTTTATTGCTAACTAACATAGTGTCAGAAATAAAAGGAAGACCATTAATTTTAACATTTAATGTGAAATTTAGTTCTCAAGTGGTGAATGCCAGTTGTTTGTTTTACGGCAATGCCAGCTTTCCTGAACTAAATTTCACATTAAATGTTAAAATTCATGGTCCTCCTTTTATTTTTGAGACTATGTTATTTAGAAAAAAATATTCCTTATGCTGAAGCCTTTCGATCGGTATGATAAAGCCACAGGATAATTATTTTTCTCGTGTAACGGGTTCGATTCCCGGTTCAACCATGTAATTATTTAAATATCTATGAATGCAGTTTAATTTGATTTTTAAATTAAAATAATGTCTTCTTTCAGTAAAATGTTCAATCTACAATATTTAAGGTACTTTCCCTCCATGTGGCATGGCCGTGGGACGCCCTGTATAGTTACACTGTGCTTGTAAACCTTACTTTTGTGAATAAATACTTTTTTTTTAATTTTTTTTATTCCCGTGGGTGTTATCAGTAGGTATGACTAAATTATAGTAGTGTCGAATAATCGAATTAAATAAGGAGCCAGTATTCCAGGATATTAATCCTTTTTTGTGACTTTTAAAATTTGATTTTGTTTGTTCGACTTATCTTTAGGAAATAGGAAAGTCGATAAATAAATTAGCGAGAAAATGTCCACATCTACGTATCCATTACATGCTAGGTAATGAAAGGGTAACCTGAAATAAATATTGTTTATCTGTTATCCGATGAAAACTTCTTTCCATGAATGCGTGTGGTGCAAAGGTCATATTCCATTCACATCAGCAATGCGTAAAGTTCATTAACACTACACCTGCCACGTCACCTGGCACAATGCCATACACCTGGGCTCTCACACGTGCGCAAACGCATATGGACTTCCCTCATAAATCATCATCATTTCAGTAATACACCCTTTTGGATTAATGCACTCTAGAATCTCGATGATATCATTGAATTGATACACTCTAGAAAACAAATTTGATGATATCTTAAAAGTGACAGAGTTTATAACAAAGACCTCATATTGATTTTGTATACTTACAATTTCAATAATACAAATAACAATTGAGATTTCTATACAAATGACAAACTAAACCAAATTAAACTGTAATAGAAGTAAAGGTATCTGACTTCTAATATTACAACCAATTAAGAATCATTAACATGCATGACAACGCAAACAGCATTTCAGTAAGTACCTAAACGAAATAAAATATATTTTTGTTTTAGTGCATCCTTCGAAAAACTTTCCTAAATTTTGTTTAAGTTAATGAAGTATCAAAGTGTCAGTCGTTGAATCAAGATTTTATTTTCTTTCAATTAGAATAATTTTATTAATAAGTCAACCAGAGCCTTTACAAACTAAGTACAAAAGATAACACAAAAAGCTATAAATGAAGTTTACGATAGAACCATAACTACGTAGTTATATCAAAATATAAAATATGTGTATGAATATTTTACAACTCATGCACTAAATTTCTTAGACATAATATCTTCATCGTCATCAACACTTCATTTAACTTTCCACTACCTACTCTTTAGGTCTTTGAGGAATTGGTATACCACAAATTACAAGGCGGGTTGATGATCGCAGTAAGTTGATACAGTACACTACACTCTCTTGTATATAATTAACCAGCAGGATAAACTAGACAAGCTGCAAACATTTTTAGGCGGGCGCCATACGGCTTAATATCTTAGTGCAAATAAAAGTAAATCATAAAACCACAATAGCACTCATAAAACTAAAACTCTAACAATACAGCACTCATAACCTTTATTTTCTTTATTATCTTACTAAAGCTAAAACCGAGATCTAGAATTTAATACCCTAGGCTTTATTAAGATACTATACGACTGTACCAACTTCTTTGCAAAAATTTTATGGTGATCGCTTTTATTCTTATCTCTACTTTATAACCCACTGATAAGAACCGTCGTAAAAGAATATGCCTAAATCTAGATTTTTTCAGGTATTTCTGTAAGATACATGAAACCAGCGATTATTAATGTTTTAATACATCATTATATAAATTAAAAATAGAAAATTATTAATAATGTTTTCTATAATTTCAACTTAATTTCAATAACCAGACAGTAAGCCTTCTATGTTTAGTTTGTAAGAAAATGGCTTTATATTAACAATATCTATAGGTTCATAATACTACTGTTACTAAGCTTAGTAAAAAATTAATTTAAAAAACCTCCGTCCAGCGGGAAAGCATCAAAAATGTGTTATTTCATTCTATCAAAATAAGATAAGTCGCACATTTAGGCATCTTTAATTTTAAATAACCCTATCCTAGCAACATCTGATAGATCGCATACTAAGAAAACAATATTACAAAGCAGCATGATATCATGCGTTTATCTAATGAACAGTTTCAGAAATAGCTCGAATTATGATCGCTGTTATTTCAAGACGGTTTTTGCGTTAACTCGTATTGTCTTGGCACTGATCTCGGTATCATACACATACATACAGTTTACGTATTTTTATATAAATTATACAGGAATGCTTCAGATACATCTAGCGCATGAATTGTTTGATAACGTGACGTAGGTAAGACAGAAAACCCAATTTAACATTGGTATACGAGCAAGTTCTTCTTCTTCTTGTTGTGGCGAACGTGACTGCCTATTGGATTTTTGCCGTCAACCGCCTATATCTATCACATACATACAGAGAGAATACCACGTCCATCTATTTCTTGTGTTCTTCTTCTTGTTAACTACGAAAATTGATTTACGTAACTTATTCCAAACGTTTTCAATGTTCTTCATTGAAGCGTATTTATGTATCTGCAAATAGATTCGATATTGCAATGGCCATGGTTACAAAATGTCTGCGCCCACGCATTATAAATAAAAATATCGTTTTCGTTAACTAGCTCTGAATTTCGAAATTAAATAAAAACTGAGGTTTTTAACAGACGAGTTTTTATAAGTGGTGGTAAGTCAATCGTATCTGCTAAATCAGATTTATCTTGGATTTAAACTAGCTTTTGGTCTATGATATTTCATTTATTTGACTTCTGGAACGTTGATATGTCTATTTGAAGTTTATTTTTATCGTATATTAAGTAAACGAACTGTGGTTTTAAAACAGGAATCAAATAAATACAAAAAAATTAACCAAGATTTGTGAGAATGAATGAACCAAAAATGAAATATTAAAGTTATGTAATGTTCTATTACCGAAGCCAAAAAACTCATAACGTTTCCTTCAAAATTCAAGGACAAATTGTAATTATGTCGTGAAACAAAACATCCCAAGTTCAAAGATTCCCGAAACAATTCCGAAAACATCTAAAGCGATAATTTTCAATCAGGGCCGCTCGTTTTGAGACAAAGTTGGGAAATTATTAATTTCTATGCAAAATGCCGTGTGCGCTGCTCCGCCGGTCATTAACATACTTCTCTGTGTAATTACTTTAAGGCTTTCACTTGCAAGGTTTAGGGTAAGATTATATAATTTGAAAATTTTAAGCGTTTTTGCCACATAGTCAAACATACGATAAATTATTGTCAGAGCGAATACGAAATATTCGAAGAAATACTTGCTCAACAAAATTATATTTCTTAATTAACCCTATTTATTTTTATATTTTTAGTTTTAGTGTCTCATTATTTATATTATATTTTTGTTTAGTTTGTCACTTTCAGTACAAATTTTTAAAATGAAAAATCGTAACTGTTTACCAAAAATATGTAGATTTGCGTAACTTTGTTTCCAATAATTGTTTTTCCTACGTAAAACATCATCATGTGCCAGAAGCCAATGTAAATTTTAGTGGATACGTATATATTTTTGTCTGTAGGCAGGATTTAAACATGAAACAAAAATTGGAATAATTATTTAGCCTGTGAAACTTTGACGTCAGACGACGAGGGTTAAACATTGTGTAAAAAAATTTAAATATCCGTAAATTCAGGTATTTTAATGTTTTTTGATTTTATATAGTTAAAAAAAGAATGGGTAAATACTTTTTTAAGCCTATGAATGAGATTTAACCCTGTACTAGTCCCTTTTCCGAACTGGTTCAATGGCACAATTAATAATTTTCCATCTCAGATTAAAGGGATTCCGCGAATATTAAAACAGTACAGGGGGCCAACCACCATCTTTTAAAAACTATCATGTTTCCGAACATTCTTAGAGTAAGCCTACAATAATATTACTTTATATGGTTTATAAGAGGTTATGGTACGAAATCACAAAATAAGATTAGAATAATACTGCTCTAAGAGATCATGGTAGGCCCCCTGGGCTGTTAAGGGTTATGATGTCATGAAATACATTTAACTTCATCTTATTGCTATCTTTTATTGTAGGTAGGTACGCTATATTGTAAATTGTTTCCAACTTTCATGAATATCAAAATGAAATGAGATTAAAAACGTTTGAAATCAGTAAATGTTTTTTCTCCCTACTTATCATAAAATCTTAGAAAATATCTTAAATAGATTTCACTAAGCATCAAACATTTCACTCATTCACTCTACTTAACTTCCTGATCTAAAAAAACATGATTTCAGCGGCTTCTTCAGAAACCAAGGACGGGCGCGCAGTTGTGAATGAAATGTTATGATAATGACATTGTTGTGTTACCTGTCGTTAATGTGTGTGTGTGTGTGTGTCTGTGTGTGTGTGTGTGTACCTGTCTGCGTGCGCGCCGCCGACTCCAGACCTCCAGAGCACTGACCAACTGAGCCAAAATCCACAGCCACGGCTATTTTAAACTCGATTTTGTTAAAAGCGACAACTCTACGCAGCGGGCGGCGAACTAATGCGAAACTTCTCAAGCTTACACGAAAATCCAGCGGCACGGATTTTTGTAATTGTAAATCAAAAACAATTGAGTTTTAAAGCCCTATTATAGTTTATTATGACACCTTGATGTGACGCTAAAGCGGCGTCTTACATGTTGAGATGAGAATGTGATTTCCTGTGGATGGGCGCTTGAAACTGTGGAAAATCAGAAAGCTCATTGTCAATATCCCGTTTCAATGTTTCCGCAACTTTCTATGAATTGACAGATTAGGTCACAAAACAATATTGAGAAGTTAACAGGTATAAATCTAATACGAAAAACCAAATTACAGTTAAAGTATATAAAAAAACGATTATTATATTTAGATCGCAAGAGAAATAAAAATTCTAAAATTCTGTTTTAGTTCAATCATACCTTGGTACAAACGAAATGTGACTATGGATAAAGTTATTAATAAATCTGTATTTCAGTGCTTAAAATGATACTAATTTAGCATAATACAAGAACATAACAATGAAACGCAACGCATACTAACCCGTGACGAGTTGGCAGTAAATTCGTCAGGTTTAGTGCGCGGATAGCACGGCCTGCGGAACTCTAATAGCAGTAATATACATAGACTGATCGCACTGGCTTCATGGGTGTTTATTTACGACCTCATTAGTATTTAAAGGACAATAATACGGTCAATTATGCTATAAGGCTGAGAAGATATATAGAAGATAGATTCTTTACTATGTTACTCGTTCTTACTCGTTATACCATACTTAGACGGATATATTTGGAACTTCTTAAAAGTTTTCGTTTGTATCATCTTAACACCAACCCATAGCATGCCACTGATAAATACATAAAAATTATGAGTGCTTAATATCTGGTGATCTAAAAATACCTAACACATGCTCTAACTAACTGGTGCTGGTGAATTCAAATTCCTGAGGAAATCTGAATGTTCTGAAAACTTGAAAATGTTTTGATGTGTGTCATTTATCCATCCGCACTTGGCCAGCGTGGTGAATTAATGCCATATCTCTCTCGTAAAGAGAAAACCCCCTGTATCTCTGCTATGGTAACGTAAATAGGGGTGACTATGATTATGATACTAAGGAAATACGTCTTGTATTGAATATTAATATTATGTAAGTACCTATGTAGTTCCTTATATTAAATTCTTCGGCCTTCAGTTCCGAATAAACAAGTAGATAAAGATCACGACAAAAAGTTGACAAATATTTTTATAATAAGTAAATATATTGCCACACAAACCCCAAACGACCACTTTATTTCCAGCTCACGATGAAAACTGTAAACATAAATGTCGTTTTTGAGGACACTTTCAATATAGACACTGTTTAATGTCCTTGCTAAAATGTGACAAGATGACATTAAGAGTACATTTATTAGCAAATCTTAAGATATATTTAGTTTAGCACACTTTGAGCAATTACACTTTGATTAGTCTAATTCATAAGTTCCAAACAAGTCCATGTATTATTATAAAATGATTAATATTTTATTAAACAATAAATAAAGTAACGGTTGCAGATAAAAAGGAGGTTTATGTTTGTCTGTTTGAATCGAATAAAATTTATGAATAAGTAGAATGAGAATTAGACAAAACTAATTCGTAAAAATTACCAACAGAATTACTCAACAAAACACGTGGGAATAAAAGTCAGGTGTAAAGCATAGTCCTAAACGTCACAGAACTACTGGGAATTTTTTTCTCAGTTGTCCTGTCAACAGGACTACTCAACAGGACAAGTGGGAGTAAACGAGAAAATAGACGATTAATCAAAGTAATATGACGTTAATCATGCATCGAACTTTATTTGAAAAGAAAAAAACTTTATTTAAACATAATAAAGTATAAAATTGTAGGTATCGTGAGAACCCCCACGTTTCAACAATCCAACACAAATATCAAATATTCATATTCGAGAACAAATCAACGGCCGAAATAAACCGACCTATATTTCAGCAACATAGTAAACACATCTACTGTAGTTTTACATTGTTGCCTAATCCATACTTTAGGAATATTTTAGGAGATCTTATAAAACTACTCTAAAGCTCTAGTAGCTCAAATATTTTTGCAGCAGACGCGTAAAATATATCGTGAAATGACAGCGTTCTGGAAAATATAACTAAGAGAGACAGTGTTTCTAGGAAAATAATAAGCTCTGTCGCTTCAGTCAGTAGATAGCTTACTATGTACCTACTGACTGACGTGACATTAAGGTGTATTTTTATCCATGTTATACGGCTTTCTGAATTATATGTAACCATAACATTGGTAAACCCCTTGTAAAAAGGGGTAAAACTACTATAATGCCAGCAACATACGAAAAATGTGGCTTACTTTCAGTGAAAACATTTCTCTTTGTGAAAATATACAATTACTTATCTGCAATTAGAATCAAAAATCTTTATTCCTTGCAATATCAAAATGAGTTCAAACTTCAAACAGTGGCCATTAAAATATTTATGTTTTCTCATGACATGAGAGAATAAGGTCGACTATCGCGTAAACATTCAATAAAAGTTTACGTACGACTGGAGATCTATCAATGTCGTCGCCAAGGTCGCCGTGAACGCAGCGCGTATTTTTGTGCGACTTGCGCAAGAGTTACAGGCGTAAGGATTATAGAGCCGCTGTTAATCTGACGAAGAATTTCATTAATTCTGTAATGTTATGTATATGTATGTATGTAATAATAAATAAATAAAAATTAATTTGGAAATGTTATCCAATTATTTTCTTTCATCCTTTTGACAGCATACTCAACCTTCATTGCGTGGTCGTGAGTTCAAACCCAGACACGCACCTTGGATGTTTCTTGTTGAATAATGTATATTCGCATAATATGCGCTTAAAAACGCCTGCAATAATCGTGAAAAACCGGCATGCGAACTTTGATGAGTTTTGAGGGCATAATGTGTGACATTCACCAACCCACACTCGGCCACCGTGATGAATTAAGGGCAGATCTCTTTAAGAGAGAAGTCTCTGAGTCCAACTGTCCAAAATGTGTTCCAGAAATAGCCACACCGATGTATTTTCACACGTTTTAAATAGAACTGAGAAGAACAAAACTAAACTATCGTTTTCACATCATTTCCGTTACTAAATGTTCTCATTTGTCAAAAGAATAATGAATGCAGTTTTACGACATCCTAACTGACCACTTATTATAATTTAATTTAGAAAGCATCAAAGGCAACATAATTTAGTAATATGTCCTGGTTAAAAAACATAAAAACGTATACAGTTTAATAAAGAAGATGACAATAGGAACTGATGACATTAAAATCTCGTGGTAACTCCAAGAGTTCTTAGCCACTATGAAGCCACGCGTTTTAGTCAGCGCGATCTAGATAATTATCTACCAGTCTACTAGCGCCATCTTCCAAACTATAATAATAATCTCTAGGGTTGAATAGGAAAAAAGTTTCATAAATATTCTAGAGTTTTGAAAAATGGAATGACAAAAATTCCAGAATATTTGCATCGAATGAAAACTTTTACTGAATGAAAATGTTTTGATGATAAATTTAGAGTATTTCTAGCATCAAACAGACATAGTTGCCAAAACAAGAATATTTAATGATAATTCGTCCCACTGAATATTATTTTAATGTATTTGTTGGCATCAAAATCTAAACTAACGTGTCGTACACTTAGTTTTATTTGTGCAACCACTTTAAAAAATAAATCTATTCTTATGCTTTTAGAAAAAAATCCATCTTTAACAAGTTTGTAAAAACACAAAACAAACTATTCTTTAATATTATTCTATAATTTTATAATACGTGTGTAGACTGGTGTACTTTATAACAGACACACAAGGCGTTCGTTCATCAAATCGAAGGTAACAAATTATACAATAATACAATATAAATATTTGATTTTTGAATTATTTTCTTTAAACGAATAATAAAGCTATAAATTGTGTTTAGGCTGCGAATAAAATCAGGGTTTTTGTAAAAAATTATGTAGGCATTCTACAATGCTACGTCGTAGACCGTTACGGCGTAGGGGGTCTACGTCGTAGACCTCTGTGCTTAAAAAATAATACTTCACAAATTGCATGATGTACATGAATGGAAAATAAGTGTTAATTTCTCAAGAGTTACTAAGGCGGGAATCGAACCCACACCTCTTGCGCCACAGAGGTCGTCTTAACAAAGGAACTTGCATTTAATAAAAAACAATGAACGATATATCAACTACAAGAGTATCTTCCAAAGTTCTAGGATTCAGTTGCAATCTATCAATTAGTTCCATACGAAACCGCACGTTAGCGAACAGACCAAACTTTAAACCAATAACTTTAAATCAACTATAGTTTCGTTTAAACTATCTTTAAGTGGCATGTGAACTTTAGATATGTATTAACTGTTGTTAAGATGTATAAGCACCTCTGTTTACGTTCCCACAGCTGGGACAAGAACTTGTCTCTTGATGAGAGAGATTAGGCTTTCGGAATGAAAGTCGACTGTTGTCTACTTAGCTAACACGGCGTTGGCTATATCCGTAGGTACTGTTAATATATATATTATTTATGACATTTATCCAAACCGTTTCCGAACTTTAACCAAAATAAATATTTGATTGCTTATCACATAACATTTAATGCTAGGTTCCACGATAGCCAAAGATTATGTGACATACGTAGATTATTTATCTGCTTATTACTTCCTGTATACAACAAATGGTATTTTTACATGATCCAACTTATTTTTTCTTATTTTAATAATATATTAGAAAATCTGGTGTCAAGCCGACATTTTAAAATGCAACGGACTTGATTCTTATTAATCTTGATTTTTTTAAATAGTAAATGACGTGACAATGTGACTCAAACGTAGGTGTGATGTAGGTATGCTACCCTAACTTTTTTGAAACAACAATGCGCCTGTAAAATGCATAGCATAAAATCGATAGCGTAAAATATTTTAAAACCTTATTGAAATTAAGTTCCAATACTTAATTACATATTTCTAGAAGAACTATTAAGTTACAGCCACACATTACATCATACGCATCTATTTACCACCACTGTGCCTATTGCACCTCTGGGAAACTAGGACTTGTCATTGGACGAGAGTTCACCACGATGATTGGTGAATATCACATAAGTGAATGTCACATGTCCCTCAAACTCTTCAAACTTCCCAGAACATGCCGGTTCCATCACGATGTTAGACTCCACCGTGAAAGCACGTGTTTTGAAAGTTCAGTTAGTCCGACACATTCCCCCGTGTAAGTTAGCCTTACTGCCGCCATATTGCTTATATTACGAACGATCTAAAATCGCGTGTGTCATCGTAAACTCTTACTTTACGAGTTCAGGAAAACAATACACACGACTCTGTTATTTTTAGAGTTCCTTCGAAGAATGCTATTGTGCGATTCTAATGCGGTTCAAGCAATACTTACATCCGTATGTTGATATTATTCTCACGTAAAAAAATAAAATGTATGGTTTTGAGACGAAATAAATAATTTATTTTTAAGTAAGTAAATTAATTCCCGCGGGAAAAAGAAGAGGAGCAAAGTAACGCACAACAGTTAGTTAATCCATAGTACACATTTTACCAACTCAACGACATTCCATTTAAAAAAATAGTAATAAAATAAAGTAATAAAGTTTGTTTTGTATAAATTGTATGTATACCGGCCCGTGTAATGCCTTAGTGTTAACTGTGATAGAACATTGTGAGATAATATATTAAACAAAAATTGAAATTTGAACCCATTATAAGTGCATCAAGCTTACCACTAGACTATAGACCGTTAATGCCGGACATAGTAGAGACATAGTCTTGAATCAAAGTTAGCCTTTCATTAAATTCTCACATCAGTTGATTTTCGCAAGCTTAATGTGACAATAGCAATTCTCGTGTACGGAACCCGGGTTAATTAACAATTTCATGATCGACTGGACCCCAGGATTATGGCGTAGGCGATAGGATTCTCAAACTTCCATAATAAATAGATTTACAACCGAATGTCGTAATTGTACTATTATTTTTACGTATGTCTATAATATGTATTGGAATGCGATTGAAGAGAAAGAAATCTAATCTCGGCTATCTATCTATTTAAAATAAATACAAATAAATAAAATTGTTGGATAATTCACATAGCAACATTTAGGCCCGTGGTAAGCTCAAATCTTATGGGTGTTAGATTTCTGGTGAACTTAATTAATACACAGAAGAATATTTTTTTTGTAAAATTCAAAAAATATTTAAGTAGGTACAGATACAACAGAATTTTCAATATATTTTAAAAGTTTGAGAAACCCTGGTCTTTGTTATTACCTGCGTTGATAGGATACCAACATAAAACGTCTTGGCCAGTAAAGCAAGGGCGTTTACTGTTAATTATGTTTTGAACACTGATAGCTTCAGCTGTTAAAGTCATGAGAAAAAACTCGTTAGGTATGTACCTTAATGAACAAAAAAAAATCCAGCTTATACTTATACAGCTTATAATCTATCTATACGGTATATATATATAAAAGAAAGTCGTGTTAGTTACTTCACTTATAACTCGAGAACGGCCGAACCGATTTGGCTGAAACTTGGTGGGGAGGCAGCTTAGAACCGAGAGAAGGACATACCCGCGTTTTTACCGCGGGAAAATCTAACATAATGCGGGCGCAGCCGCGGGCGGAAAGCTAGTTAAACATAAATAACAAAGCACAGTTTACGAAAAGAACTAAACTAATCATTAACATAATAGAGCCATATATTTGACTGGTCAACTGATAACCAGCCTGAATCAACCACAAAAAGGATTATTGTCCCAACGCAAACAATAACATCGGTAAAAGTTACCGCTAGTCAAATTGATATTGACAGCAATCAGACTGATCCGCTTAGCACGTCACATTCAGCCTCTATTATTGGGTGCGATGCAGTCGTACAGAGACGGACTTAGGTATAGTAAAACCATTTCTAAAATGAACGCCCCTCTACCGAATTCTGAAATATTTTTTTTCTGTGTTTTCTGTATTTCCTCTCATACGTTGAAATCATCACGGTTTTGTGGAGGGGTGTTCATTTTTAAAATGGTTTTACTATACTGTTATAGATCTGTATCCACAGTGTATTTTAATTATATGGTGATTTTAAAAATTATTTTAATATTGCTATAACTTTGTAAAATAAGCTGACCAAACAAAAATATTTCGAATAAACTCTTAATTATAAACCATCAGATTGTTATTTTTGTGCGAATTTAGTTAGTATATGCCATTTATTTCATGAAATATTGTGATATTTAGAAGATAATTAATAACATTGTATTAACATTGTTGGTTGCGGGATCGATTCTTTTATGAATGAAAAGTATCTATGTAAATTTTATTTATCACAAGAATTCCAGTAAACCCCGAGTTACGTTAAGTTAATTATTGTTACTACAGAACTTCAACTTTAATTCCGTTTCCATCCCAAAACTCAGCCAAAACTTATTCAACAGTGACAAAAACAGCAAAGGTATTTTTCTCTTTGCAAAAGAATATAACAAAGCATTGAGGGTTAAAAATAGTTTCCCATTGTTCTATTTTGCCCGTTTAAAATAAAAGTAAATAGGTGAGCTCAAAGGAATTCCTGCGAAGAAAAAGGAAGTCTGGGCTATGAATTGTACAATGTACAAACGGGTAAGGGTGGTTTTCACTCAGAGACTGAACATTTTTCTAATGTGCTCTGTACAGACTTGAATGTAAAGCTTGAATGTAATGTAGATGATATCATATTAACCCATTTCCATCCTTCTACTGGATACGAGTAGGTACTTACCTACTGGTATACCTAATCACCCCACGCATATGTACCATAATGTATATTTCATACCACGTAAGTTTTAGGGCTCGATTTCGCTTTTTATTTAGGTAATTTCCCGTCTTAAAAATTACATTTTACATTTGTATTTAATGGAATAAATTATTATATTACAAAACGAGAAATTAGAAATTTAATTTGACAAGGCTTAAAGCTTAAAGCTGCTTTCAGTGTATCGCCTATAGTTAGCGAAACTATAGGTTACACTGAAAGTAATAGTAATGTGCTTATTAGTGAATAGTTTGAATTGAAATAAAAAAACGGTAAAATAACGCGACCAAGGCCGGGGCGGAAAGCATCTAATCAATATCAATTGCTGGATAATACGGAAACATTTCCCCGAAGATTAAACAGCATCCGAGAAAATCCGAGATGTTTAGCACAAAGCGGTTATTGTGCGGAGGCGCTGTAATTATACACTTCTTGTTCTTGACAGATTATTACGGGCGATAATACTGATAGTCTAAGACCGGGCTCCAAGAGCAGCATATCATATTATATTTGACGACCTCTGTGGCGCAGCGGGCGAAGGTCCGCCTGCAACGCAAGAGATTGCGGGTTCGATTCCCGCCTATGAACAACAATTGGTATGATCTGCAAATATTTGTTCCGGTCTGGGAGTTATATATGTATAATAAAAAGTATCTATCTATGTATGTATATTATATTAAGTATATCAGAAATCTAGCACCCGTAACACAAGCTTCGAGCTTACCACGGGGCTAGATGTCGTTGTGTAAAAATTGTCCAGCATTATTTATTTTTATTTATTTAGTATCATAAATATCTCAGCCATTTCTTAAGATATAAAAAAAACATTTCTTAAGATGTAAAAACAGTCCGTCGCGTAATTTAGCATGTAAAGGAAAAATCGATATTAGTCATGTCCATTACTATTAGTTTAATCAAAAATACTAGCGGCCACATTTTCAAAGGCAACCTGGTAGATTCTCCTAATAATACATTAAAGTAATAATTTTGTTTTAAGCAAGAACTCGAGTTCTTGATTTCGCAGTCGGATCTCGTACTATGAGTTGTGGGGTAACTATTAATTTGTCTTAGTTATGTGGGATTAGGTTAAAATTGTAAGTTAATTCAACTGAAGAATAAATAAAAGATTACTACAATCTAAAGTTGTCCTGTTACTAAGTTCTCTCATAAAAAAATTGACAGTTAGAAAACTAGTTTTAGTTCCTACATAAAAATAAAAACTACTTACGAACCAAATTAATTGCCATTAAGACAATACCAGACAAGGTTGTTCAAAAGCTTTTTATAAGCTTCTTTTCACTAAAGTTTTCACTCAGAAAAAACTGATATTTATTAGAAATGTTTGTGTATTGTTGAAACGCGGGGGTGGTGATAAATTACTTTAAGTGGTCACACATACAGAATTGTAATATATATTTTTGATGTGTCGCAGAAGGTTAAAACTATTTTTAGTCGTACCAAATACAAGATGATTTCCATCCAGTCTCTTGGTTATTGATTTCCAACAAATAATGCTTGATAGGTTATGAAAAAGGGGAAAATTAAAAGAAAACCCAGCGCTACTTGCAGCTCACATACAAAAAAACTAGTCTAATATATAATAATCAATGCTACTTTTCGTTGTAATTTTATAACTCAAGAACGGTTGGGCTTGATTTAGGTGCTTTTGGTTTTAAAATAATCGTAGTAGCTCAGATAAGGTTTAATGTGAGAAAATGAACATGGGAATATAACAGGCGAAGCCAACGAGTGGTTTGCTAGTTATTTATATACCTAGTTCAAAGTTCATGCAAAAAACTTTTAAGTAATATAAAACTTATATGGACTTATTGTGTTCTACATTCCACACAAATACTTATTGTAATAATAAAAATACACTATTTGGCTTTAATCGTTTATTAAAAAATAAATATTAATTACCCTATTAAATTAAGTACCCACTAACGTAACATCGCAACATAATTATACATAAAATAATTTATAACGTAATATTTTTAAATAAATTAATTACTAAGATAAAAGATCACACTGACTAGAATGCCACACCCTTTGTCTGTTTTATAGTTGGGTTAATTGTGTAGAGTATTTTATATTAAATACATAGAAATAATTAATACAAGTTATACTTGTTTAAAGTAAAAGAAAAAAAAACTTATTAATAAATTGATCCATAGAGCGTCAAGCTCACAATAAGCTGGAGTTGGTACTAATTATCCGATAAATATAATACAATAACTACATAATTAATAAAATATTATAGAATTTAATACAACGAGCATATGATACATTTCACATTATGGAGATATATTAACGGTTTATTATTTATTTCCATATTATTTACATTTTATTGATTTTTAAATTCACAAAATACTCTCACAAGAAACCAACGCAAGTTTTTTTTGTTAATCAAATCAATTTTTTGTGAGGTCAGGGGTCAAACGTCGATATTGTTAGTTTGTGGTTGTTTAACCTTAACACGTTTTATTACAAAAACATGGTGGTTATTGTAAATATCATAATAAAGTAAGGCCCTTAGGCCAGCTATTGTAGGAATAACATAATTTATATTAAATAAATAATTAAAAAAGTATATCACAAATAAATATATAATGGTTAATTTATATGGGATTGTTATCAATTAATAGGAGAATACAGTAGTAATGTTAGTTTCAAAATAAATGTAAGTACTAAAAAGCAGCATAAATAAATCACATAAAGCTTGGTTTGAGGACAAATTGTCCAAATTACATAAAAAGACAAATTACTTATTAATATAAATTAACACTTAACTTTTTACAACTAATAATTTCTTTGGTAAGCTAGCTGAATCCATGAGCATATTAAAATTATTAATATATAGGTACATGTAATTTTGCTAATACACATTTGCATAATATACTTTGTATAATTATTAAATAAAAGCTAATAAACAACGAAAATTCGTATAAAATATAAATATATAATGTAAGTAATGTTTTAACTATAATATACTCTTAGCACCATTATTTGTTACCTACCTATCTAATTATAATTAAGTTATGCTATCAATATATTTTAAACAATTATACACAAAAAGTTATATCAATATTATATTTTAGCACATTTTATTTAAAGTAAAGTATTATACAAAAAATATTCATTTATTAACATTTTATTTTGAAATTCAAATAACTATTTACAAATAACAATATATCTATTGAAAAAACGTGGTCGTTAATCAATTGTTAAATTATTCACAAGTATTGATTTATTAAATTGTTTTAAGATTTAAATAAATCAATACAGTCCAAAGCTAAGGTGTATTTATAATAAAATAGACACAAACATTAATAAATAAAACAATGTTAAAGTATAATAAACCAGTTTCAATACTAAAATGTGTATATACAAGACTACAATAAGCGAAGTCAACATTACATAATAAAGTGCACAAGATTACCAAGAATTTGAATACAGCTTTTTGCTACAAAGCAAAATAGTTTAAATGGCGTTAATTCTATTGAAGTTTAAATACTAAGAAAGGTTAAAATTATGTTGAAATCGTCATCTATTATGTGTATGCTATAGGTCAGTGAAACCATGTTGTTCTTCAATCTGTTGAATATCATCCGAATCTTGTGTTCCGGTTATGATCTGAAGAACTTTAAAAGCCTTCGATTGTCGAGGCGGTCCGTCTTGGGTAAATTTGTGGTAATACACACTGAAAAGTAAAAAATATATATTAATTTCGTCAAAATCATGCTTTTCATAATACTACTGCTAAACTGAGCCTGTTTAGCAGTTGTAAATGAAAGTATAAGCTGGTTTAGAATTTATTGACATCGACGTGCCTATTTAAAAAATATATTAAAATCGACAGGTGTTTTATTTATTTTATTATTTTTGTTTATAATTATAATGATTATCTGACATTCAGATAATTTTCGCCTGTTTGAAAAGCATTAGATTTTAGCATTATGATTAAAAAAGTTAGTGACATTTAAAATTTTGAAGAAGCTTAGCAAACAACTAATATTTTTTGAATATTAATTAACGATGTGTTTTATTTTGTAAAGAAATGATAAACAAATAATGATTAAAATATTATAGATAGCACTGAAAATTACTGGCGATTTTGCATTAAGTTTATCTCACCAAGATGAAATAAGCTAAGTAAAGAAGTCTTCCCTTTCTTTGAAGAGATAAAAAATCAAAAACATTAATAGCCAAAACAAAATCACAGAGGTCATAAAGACGCAATCAAAACGTGACCAATTAAAGTTACAAATAGAAAGATGATTCGATTAGTGAAAACAACAGAATTAGAGCGAAGCGTCTCAAATTAGCGCGTGAGTCAGCTGTGCATTAAAAATTTACTTTGACCAGTGCAGCGCCTTAGAACCGACCACCAAAACTGAAATGAGGACACGGGTTTTACAAACGTTTCATACGTTTTTGTATAATTTAGGGAACATAACATAATGAACATACATAATACATTAACAAAATTAAAACTGTTAAAAATGATTATAAAGTATTCATTCAGGACAGAAACATATAGGGCGTTTTCTACTTTTGAACCTTTAAATAAATAAATCAGTAGTTCCAAATGTAAAAGTGAAAGTATTATTTTGTATTAAACTCTAGATCTGAAGTGATTTATATGTAGAACTAGGAACTACCGATAATGTGGACTGATGTTTTTAAATAAGATTAAATAAATATAAAATACATAAATATTGAAAGAGTTCTTTCTAAAAATTGGGTAGGTTTATGAAGAAAGAAAGTTTACCTTTTATGAGTGCCACCATTTCCACCTTCAACTTGGATTGGAATAATCCTCGTCTTGGGCTCTTGGCTTTGGAAGGTCCTGTTCAGAGCCGGCAGTTCGTGCTGTGGTTCATCAGTTCTGACTAATTGAGGAGACAGAACCCTCATGATTCTTTGCGTAGGAGGAGAGAATGGCGACCGAGTCTCTTGCCCAGGGTTCATACCAATGGTAATGCGTAGCTGGGGCTGCTGTTGCCCTGGCCTGGGAACATCCATCTGGATGGGGATAACTCTAGAAGGAGGAGAGTTGCCATCTCTCGGCAAACTCTTACGGTTATCCGATGGTCTGGTCGACCAAGACGGTTGGGGTTGTTGATACTTCGGCGGACTTACAACCTCTCGGCTGTTCCTTTGCATTTCATTGCTCTTCTTGACCCATTCCGGTTCTGATTCTCTGGGAGGTGTGACGAGGTCTCTGGGTGCGCTCTTTCTCTCCAGTGGACGCTGCACCCATTCCGGGGGTGGTGTTTTGGTTTTCTCTTTTTGTGATTTTACCCATGGTGGTACGGATTTTGGGCTTTCAGGGCAGTAGAATACAGGTTCCTGTGTGACGTATACTGCTTCTTTTTGTGGTGCAGGTTGGGATGGTTGGGTTGGTGGTTGTTTCCTAGGAGTGACTGATATTGACATCGTTGATTGGTATCGCGGTTGCTCCTGCGGTTGGTATCTCGGAGGGGAAGGTGCCTTGTCGTTTTGTTGCCATGGTCCATTGTTGTTCTGTATTTTATTGTTATTCGCATCCTGTGGCAACCTAGCTGGCTGATATTGATTCTTGGTTTCTTGCTTCACTTGCCAAGGCGGAATGTAGACATTTTCATTGCTTGTAGGTTCGTTTGATTTCCATTGTGGAGTGTACTGGACATTGTTAGTCTGGTTCTCAGCATCTTTCGGGTACCGGTTTAGAGTCTGTGTTCTCCAAGGCGCTACTTCTGGCGGACTTTGTGGTTTTTGGTTAACGTTATTGTAAACGACGTTGTTCTGTGGTACTTCCGGGGTTTTTTGAACTCTGGGTAAAGTATGGAAAGCAGGACTTGTATTTGTTGGTGCATTCTGATTGTTTGGAGAATACTGTTGAACGTTAGGTGAGTATTGGGTGTTCGGTGACTGCTGTACATTTGGTGAATATTGTACGTTGGGTAAAAACGGTCCTCGGTTGTTTTGAGGCGTTGGCGGGCTGGTGATGATTGGAGAATCTCTTTTCTCGGGCTGTCTCCAGTTGTTATTAGGGGATGGTGAGTATGGGGAGTTGCTGCCGATCGGTGACTGTCCTGAGAACGGTTGAGGGCTCTTATTGAATTGGGAGTCTTGTCGTACAAGCAAGTCTCGTGTAGGAGGAGAACCATTTGTGACCGGGCTGTATTGTGCTTCAGGTCTGTGTATCGGGCTCTCTGGATGCCGTTGGAAGTTGTTTTGTGGGGTGTACGTCTGAGGCTGCTGCTGTGAGAACTGTGAAGGAGGCATCTTGACAGTCAAAGGACTTGGGACCTTCTCTACAAACTTCGGGACGGGTCCGAGTCTCTGTTGCTGTTCCTTTTCAGATTCCCAGTGGTAGGGGCTGTTCGTTTTTCGGAGCATTCCGATAGGGTTTTCGGGTATTACGATTTCTGGTCGTTCACCCAGTGCGGCGGGTTTTGGGGACTTTGAGTCGGGGACTTGGATGACTATGGGGGGTGGAGGGGGAGGTGCGGGGATTTTCATGGGAGGTGGGGGAGGTGGAGGGGGGCCTCCAGGTCCGTAGTTGGCGGGACCTCCTTGAGGACGGTAGCCACCATTCTGGGGTGGTTGATACTGTTCCTGATCTTCCTGTGACCGCTGCCTGGCGAGTCTTCTCGCCATGCTGGGGGTTTTGATCTGAGACAGGTCTAAGCCACCCGGAGTGTAGGTGAATGGCTTCTTATCCTTCGTCATCATAGCGTTTTGGATGCATGCTGGCGGCTCGTGGGTCCCCATTGGCTGAAATTAGAAAGATAACATTGTAAAAAAATTTAATGTGAAAATTGATTTTAAAGTGATTTTATGAATAAAATAAATTCTTTAGAAAATAAAAGTTACTTTTTATTTTACTAGTAGTTTAACTATTTTATTATATGAAGATATATTAATTGTTCATTTATTTACTCTTTTATAATGTTTTTAACGCGATAAAATATTACTTGTGTGTTACATATATGTATAAGTAAAATTTTATCGCTGGAAAAACTGGTATGTTTATATTTTCGTACTAAGCCCCCTTAACGATTTTACTACAAAAGTGAGCTGTAAAACTATAGTTTTATAGTAATATTTTTTTATTATAACGATGAAAGAATAATACTCACATTGACCTGTGTTCTGCCGAAGTTGGGAATTCTACCGATGTGTCCTGATGGCGTGGCCCCGAATCTGGAAACGGGCCAAATTTCGCGTTATTTTTACCGCGCTGACAATCTATTGCGCACTCTTGCGCATGTCCGCGCATTGTTGACCTACTGTTCGAAAGTTGAAATTGCCTGGAGATATTTCTTTGAAGTGAATCGAAGGAGTTAATTTAGATATCCGAGTGTATATTAGGTACAGATTGGACTAATGGTCCTGCGTGGATGCATATGAATTCTCCAATGAAACCTAATTAGAGACATTAAAAATTTAATATAACAGAAACAGACACTTTAAAACTTTGACAGGAAACGAATTTTCTTTAGAATATTTTATAGGTTAAACCATCAGCAACGATAAAACACCGGCAAATCCATTCACCAGCTTTTCTATCTGTTAGTTTGACTTATGTTTCGAAACTCAGTGAATAGTAAGAATACAAAAATATTATCAAACAAAAGACCTTAGACATTATTAAAAGGAGAAAGCCAATAGAAATAATCATTGCATTACTTGAATGCTTAGTAGACTTTGCATTCGATTCGAACCGCTGTAAATTTCCACTTCTATGACAATGATTTAGTTCTCCAAGAGTGACCTTGCTTAGCGCAAGCTTTGCCAATTCAGATCAACTTAGGGCTCAATTAACAATTGTGATTATTAAGCGTCGCCGCACACGAGCCACCGGCCACAACCACAAAACGCCGCCACTGGCATATTTCCTGTAATTTTCATACATTTTATATGGACTCGCCGCACACGGTTGGCGCCGGTGGCGGCCACACGCTTCACGCTTCTAGCTTCTCGTGGCGGCGTTTGTGGCTGTGGCGAGTGGCTCGTGTGCGGCGACGCTTAATAATCACAATTGTTCTACAACTTCTCATTTTAACCACTGTGTAAACTGTTGAAAAGCAGTTAAACCGCTAAACGATTCAGGTTCAAGTTGGTGTAAGCTAACTATGAGATCAAAAGCTTAATTATTCGAATAACTTCGACACACGCAAAAACTTTTGAGCGTTGAGGAAAGTTTAATTTAAGCAAAGTTTACGGTGAATGTAACACAAGCTGCGCATTGTGATGTTTTCCGCTAAAACGTAAAATTTGGTGTTGATTTTAATAATTAGGTAGGTATGTTACAATTATAATAAGAGATCTTATACAATCTATCGCACATCTATCTTCTGATGAACTTTTTATCTAATTACTTTTCCATACATAGCAATTTCATTCTATAGGTTTACCTATTAGCTTTAGTTTAGCTTTTTTTTTTATCAAGTTTGTTAAGTAGGCTTAATGTCATTTTCTACTCTACAAAGTTCAAAAACAAGTTGACATGCTAATATATTTTATACCTCAATTAAATTAATTAATAAAAAATCTTACCCGTTTTCAGCCATTTGTGTCAGTTTTCAGCGCGTTGCATAAATTCTCCTTTCAAACCGGAGAAGTAAACACTAAGCCTGGAAACACAAGAGCATGTTAAAGTAAACAGATCGATTTAAGATCATCGGAGGTGAGATTCAAGTATTTTAGGAGATTACATCACTTGTCCTTGCCGTGGTCATATGGCATTTCGACATTCAGCATCATCACCCTAATTACGTTCCCACTGCTGGGACACAGGGACTTCTCTCTTAAGGAGAGAGATAAGGCCTTAATTCAACCCGCCGGTCAAGTGTGGATTGCGGAGATTTTATGTTGCCAAGAATGTACCTACCTATAATAGAATTTGGTAGTTTTAATTGTATTCCAATTAATTTTAACATCCAATTATTGTATTACCAAATCCATTATCATAAATAAATAAATACTAATTATAATTAATAATTGTTTGGTAAATCACCTAACAGAATGTGAATATGGATTAATTTATGCCAGCAAATTTCAATTAGGTAAGTACTTATAGTATATTCATTCGTTTGAGTTAAAATTTATAAGGATTTTAAACTGTAATTTTGGTTTTGATGGGTTATTATATTTATATTGTCTACAGTAAAATAGTATGATATCTGGAAATACAATAGTTAGGTATTCGTAAAACTTAAGATTCCAAAACCCTGAGAGTAGCCTATGACTGTCTGCTCTCCTAAGAATCTAGAATATTTATAGTACATAATTCGTTTACGTCTGACATGCTAGATCAATCATTTCATGGTACCTGCCAGGGTAAATCAAATTTAGGTATCTCGTATTTCCAGACATGGTATGTTAATAATCGGTGCAGAATTTTGGCACTCTTCTTATAATTATAACCGATGGCTAGAAGCCAGGGTATATTTAGTACGCCCGTTCATTCCTGTGTTACTAATAAATCTACGTAAACATGTACTTAAATAGGTACTTTGTATAAGTCTAGATCTATAGGGCTGCATTCTAGTACGTCACTGACCAAATAAATCAGTGTTAAAGCCGTGTTGGCTGAGTTTAGCAACTGCTGACGATGTATATAAAAATCAATGTAACTTTTCGTTGTAATTTTATAACCCTTGAATGGCTGAGCCCATTATTTTTTAAATAGTCGTTTTAGTCCAGGGAAGGGTTCAAAGGTAAGAAAACATGCGAATGAAGCGGGCTAAACCGCGGGCGTTTAGTAAGTATGGCTGACTTCTATACCGTCACGTGACTAATGATTCAGAGTAGTATGATGTATAAGTATATCATATAGTAGTATATTATAGTTATGACGAATTGCATGCTATAAATATTCAAGAGTAGTTGAATCTGTAAATATAACTTTCTAAACTACGAGTATTATGGTTTTTAACTATAAGTATTTGAAAACTCAAAAACATTTAAATCATTGTATGTTAACCGTTTCATGTGCAAAGAATATGTAATGAATTTGAGAGTTGTTTAACTCCTGTGTAAATACGTGAGTAATTCCCGTTGTTATAAAATGAATAGTAGGTACCTATAACTCACGAAAATTTTGAAAGTGAAATCTGTAAATGCTTACACGAAAGGAGAGAACATTTTGTCCTAACCCTAAAAAAAGGTTATAGATGGTGATGATGACCCTCTGAGATAAATAGATACCTAATTGATGTACCCATAGGAAGAGTAAGACTTAAGAATTCCAATTTTTAGTGATTATAGAAGGCGAGGAAAGAATGTGCGTATAATGGCCCGTAAATTTGACAAGTTAACTCGAAGCTATTGTTGGAACTGGGGCGCACGCGCAGAGCAGGTAGCTAGGTACCTGCGAGGAGAACTACACTAAAACTATCTTCTTATACTTGCTTTTTATAATAAAACTAGCTACTACCCGCGGCTTCGCCCGCGTATTTTATGTTGTATGTTCTTTCTCAGGGTCTAAAGATTATATGTGCCAAATTTCATCAAAATCGGTTCAGAGGTTTAGGCGGGAAAGCGTAACAGACAGACAGACAGACAGAGTTACTTTCTCATTTATAATATTAAGTAAGGAAAGGATAAGGATAAATAATGCCGGGCAATTCACACAGCAGCATCTAGCCCCGTGGTAAGCTCGAAGCTTGTGTTACGGGTGCTAGATTTCTGATATACTTAATATACATAGGTACATAGGTACATGGATAGATAATTTTTTATCATACATTTATAACACCTACTAGATACTTGGAACAAATATCTGCAGATCATACAAATTTTTGGTTTCGAGGCGGGAATCGAACCTGCAACCCGAGTAACATAGGCTATATTTATAGCTATAAAATATCCTATTGGCCGCGGGAAAAATGCGGGAAAAAAAAGATACAAAAATATTTATAGATAGTGTCTTAGCTACTAGACTAGACCATAAAATGATCAAAATAACATTAAATTTTAAAACTAAAAAGAGCACATCTTTTCTTATGGGTAGGTAGACTGTTTGTCCGATATACAATTTTACATAACAATTCCTACACTACAAACAAAAAAATAATAATTTAAGTATATAAGCGTAGCAATTTAAAAGATTATAAGGGGTTACCACTTACGTCATTCAACGAAGCATACAATAACACACGCATCAATGAAGAAAAGAAGGATTCTAATAATCCTATTAGAATCATACAAAGCTTTAGATGCACTTAATCACAAACAAAAAGAGACCAACGTAATGTGCAAGCGCATCTAAAAAGGGGATTGAGTCACATGTTACTCACTGTTATAGCGCAATAAACATGTATCATCATCATCATTACGACCTCTGTGGCGCAGCGGTCGAAGGTTTGCCTACGACGCGGGAGGTTGCGGGTTCGAATCTGCGGGTATTTGTTACGTGTCTCTGTGTGTTCTATTTGTGTAATAAAAATATCTAGGTATAGATCGTACAAATTTTGTTCCGAGGCTGGATTCGAACCTGCAACCTCCTGCGAGGCAAACCTTCGCCCACTGCGCCACAGAGTTCGTCATTATTAAGTATAGTAAAACCATTCTAAAAATGAACGCCCCTCCACCGAATTCTGTATTTTTTTTTTCTGTGTTTTCTGTTTTTCTGTATTTCCTCTCACACGTTGAAATCATCACGGTTTTGTAGAGGGGAGTTCATTTTTAGAATGGTTTTACTATACTTACCTACTTCTTCTCCTATGGGTCAGTTTAATTAATTTTCAAATTACATATTTGGTTTTACCTGCTAACTTTACGTGTTTTTGCTTAGAAGAATAAATAGTAGCAAATTTTTTGGTAAATGGGAGCACACTCGACTTTAATTCCTAAGATCGTGGATTCAAACATCGCTGGATTTTTTTTCTTGAAAAATGTATGTGCTCTTTTAAAATACGTGCTTTGTTGGTGAAGGCTATCATAGTGAGACGTGTGACTTAGGTAAGTACAGTGCCACTAGTTTCACTACTAATTATTGGGCACCATCCTCTAGCTATATCAAGTAGAACCCATTATAGGGTTTTTGGAATTCTGTATCTATAATCATTAACAGAATTGTTGGTGATCGCAGTAAGTTGGTACACAGGACGATGATGCTACGTTTTCTAGTATATGCATGCTCCTAATAAATCCTTTAGTGATTGTAATTTGTTTATGAATTGAAGGCCGTACTTTTAAAAAGCTTGAAGGATAAGAAGTGTCATTCACCAACCCGAACTTGGCCAGCGTGGTAATGTCAAACTAAAGCCTAATCTCTCTCGTCTCTCGTCGTGAATAAATAATCTGAATTCAACACCCTCAAGATAGAAATGGGATGGTAAGTACTATGCTTAAGCCGGCACCGCACGGCTAAACTGTATTTACCTTAGTAACAAACTGTTAGTATAGATTCTTAGTTTTGTTTGAAACGAGAAAAAATAATTGGTAGTAAGTTCGGGCCTATGCAGAATTGAAATTTTCCATTATATAAAATGTATTATTCAGAGTTACTATAGAGCTTATAGTTTTAATTTCATAGGTAAGTATTGTTAATTTGATATGAGTGAGTCACATGTTTCTTTAGTGCGAGGTCAGAGGATGGTTCAATGTTTATAGACGCAACGGTTATTTTAGGGATATATTTATAGATTCACTCAATGACAAATTATATTTTAGTTTATTATATAATATGAACATCATCTATAAATATGCCTAGGTACAGATCCTTAAGTTAAATATTCTTTATATATAAGTAAGAGTTAAAGAGTCTACCTTTTGGATACTATTATTATAACCTAAATAATTCCTATTATTTATTCCACCTAAATAAATTATAGAATCCTAAAAAACCTACAAATAATAATACTAAAACACATTTATTTCAGTAGGTGTTAAACTCACAAAATAGGTTCTATCCTATGACATAATTTCAATCCACAGAGTAAATTTTAAAAAAAATTAAAATTACT
The DNA here is from genome assembly GCA_963691955.1 of Chloroclystis v-ata. NCBI lineage: Eukaryota > Metazoa > Arthropoda > Insecta > Lepidoptera > Geometridae > Chloroclystis > Chloroclystis v-ata. Next base: position 12,143,934 of record OY829904.1, on the reverse strand, counting down.
CACCGTAAAACCACAAAGCAACATCCGATCACTCCACTGGAAATTCGAACAATTTTGAATTAGGAATAAGGTTGCGTACACACGATCGCGTTCGTTCGTTCGGTGCTGCCGGGCGCCCGGGCAGTCTGACGGTAGACGCGGGAATCGGCGGGAACGGTAGGGATGTGCTTGTGTCGATTACATTTGCCAAAGACAAAGTTGTTCTTTTTGCTATAGCATGTTTGTTGAGTTACAGATATAGTGCAGCAGCATAATGGACTTGTAGTATGACGTATCTTTATCGATGAATCGACTGTTGATCAGTTGACGTTGACTCCACATTATCATCAATGAAAGTACAGACACATTAAAAAAATAATACTGTCAAATTTCTAAACTTAAATTAATCTCGAGATAACTTAAACATGTAATTAAACAAGGTTACTTAGCTATATGTAACTATGTACCTAATATAGGCACCTAATTATCAATATTTAAATATATTTCACAGTGCAATATTCTGCCAATTGAATCTATAAGATAAAGCTCAACTCTAGCTAGCAACACAGTTGTAATTTATGATACGACAAAAAATAGGAACGATTAATTTTTAAATTATCAGAAAAGGTCAATAAGTTTTTTTTACCAAAACAATTCGATAAGGATCGGAAATGCCGTGCAATTAACAGTTCTCAGAGTAGCAACTAGTGATTCACTACGTGGGCAACGTTACCTATCGCGGCACAAGGTTCGGAATATCAACATTAAGTGTAGCACCGAAGACTCAAAATTAAATGGGTAAAATGAAATTAGACTGCACAGACTAGAACAGTCAGGGTCAAAGCAGACAACACTATTTACCTGAGCTGAAACCAGATTTTAGAATTTGGAACAGTCATGCGATCTTATTTTAATTTGCGAGGAAAATGAGCCATCTATTTGTATATTTTTTGAGACAATGAGGTCAATTACCCGACATAAGAGGATAGATAGCGAAATAATTCCAGTAGATTACATTCTAGTACTCACATAAGAATAACTTTTAAGCCTTTTTTAAGTTTTTATTTAATTAGTTTTATCTTACCCATAAGTTTAGTTATAAGTTTCAACCTAATTGTCTAACACTAATGTGAATAATGTTGAGAGTATAAATCAATGTAAGTAAGTATCTTTTGTTGGGAGTCCTTAAAAATAAATAAATAAATAAACTTATTTTTGACGACCGCTGCAGCAAATGCAAAGGCTTCGAAGTCTCTTAATCTAATGTTTGTATAGCCTGCAGATATGTACAGATTCTCCTGATGGTTCTAATGTTCCACGTGACTTCTTATAATAAATCAAGTGTCACACGAGTCTAAAGCGCTCTACACACCGCCCGCCGGCACAGCCCGGCGGCCCAACCCGCCGGCCTAATTTTTTACAATCATGCCGGCGGGTTGGGCCGCCGGGCTGTGCCGGCGGGTCAGGCCGCCGGCATCCCTCTCCACTCACTCAGTCAGTTGCCCGCCGGCTTTCATAGAGTAGTGACGTATTTGGCAATAAAGAATGTTACCTAATTTTGATTATTAGCACTCCATAATAACCCCCCATAGACTAACGTTCATTCCTTCCGGCTTATCCCGTGTACAGATCAGCGACGGGATGAAATAAAACACGACTTGAAGGGTCGCGGTGTTATAATACCGTCATTCTTTCCGCTATTGCACATACACTGGCGTTCATTCCGTAAGGATTGTACATTCCGGCAGGAATAAACGCTAGTCTATGGGTAGCTATTCTATGTCTAATATAAAAAATACGCGTGAAAGAATTACTTCGATACATCAATTCGTTTCCGATTTAGAAGTAAAACAAGTTGTAACCGTACGACGACGATAACACATAGGCTACTTTTAATCCTATGAAAATGTACAGTTCTTGAGGAAAACGGGGCCGAAGACTGGAGGAAGCTAGTTTGCTATAAATCAATATATTGTTCATTTAAATTTACTAAGAAGCTAGTTTGCCATAAATCAATGTATTGTTCATTTAAATTTACTAAGAAGAGCGGTACCTACCTATATATAAATAAATACGTACGTACCTACCAATAGCAACAAAACTTTAATACATATTTAATGTCTTTAACGTCAAAGTTTAATGGTAGGTACTTCTACTATTTGAGTTATCTTCATCCATTTTATCAATCGAATAATATTTAAGTACTACTATTAAACTATTAATTTAATACGCGGACGAAAACACATCAAAATACTGCGCAAGCTGTTGCACTACTACTATAATCTGCTGGCGATACTAAGCGGGCCGTAGGCCGCGCGAAGTTGTGGTATTACGTCACAAGCGCTCACGTGACTGTTAGCGAGACTCGATATTTTTCGAAACTTTGAATGCCTATAAAATCAAAACTACTAGGTACTTTTTAACTAAACAAAAACTAGTATATTTGTATACATACAGGCTTTACTGATACAACATTTCAAGCGATTTGGCATTCCTAGTAACATTCTTCATTACTAGAACACCACATGCCGGGGCTGTCGTGCCGCCGGCATTGCCGCCGGCAAAGTCGTGCGGCTTGGACATTCTGAAGCCGGCGGGCTAACCCGCCGGCATTAAGCCGGCGGGCTGTGCCGGCGGGCCGCCGGCTTTGGTGTGTAGAGGCCATAAGAATAAAAATAACAGTAAGTACCTAAACTACCTACCTAAAACCTTTTTGAATGAATTGAATTTTATCAAATTTAAATTAAGTTTAAACGGCCTAGCGAAGCTGTGCTTATTAGTTAGCAGGTACCTATAAGATTTATTATAGAGGCAATGAAGCTTATAAAGAATTAGTGACACAAAATAGTGAAGTGTGAAAATGAACGCCGAAGCAAAGAAATGTCTGCGATTCTGTGAAACTCGTAAAGTGAATTGTAAACAGGGCCGACCTCGTCTAAAAATATTTTCAGATTATTCAGATCTGTAGACAGACACTTATAAATATTTAAAGCTGTGCGGAAAATGGCAAATGTTTGCTATGTGAAATAAAAATGAACATATTTTGAGCTTTTTAAGTTACGAGTTTGGCCGTTGACAACAACCTTCGTTCAGTATGTCTTGTGGTGCCAGTCTATGAATAGTACTCGATACCCCATGTCACCCCAAAATAATGATGATGATTTAAGTGCACTGAATAAGCACAATATATGCTAATTCTCAGTTAATAATGGAAAAAAAACATCTTCAAAGTTTCCTAAACTTGTATGTGGCGTTGGAATAGTGCCGAGGCAGTGAGTCGCGCGATATTTATAGTAGAGTGACCAATTTTACGGTTTGGTGTAAGTCAAAAACGTATTCTTAATATTCCTTCGTTTCAATACTATTTTATATCATACTAGCTTTTCGCCCGCGTTATAATATTTTCCCGCTGTAATCCAGCCAAATCGATCACTCTCTTGAGTTATTAATAGTGTAAAACGACTTTCTTTTGCCACATAAATATATAGATGAACTAGCTTTCCGCCCTGCGGCTTCGCCCGCGTTTTACACTTTCCCGTAATTGCTATAAACCTCACGGAGCCCGACACCTTTCCAACGAATGCAAAATCGTGGAAATCGGTTCGTGCGTTCTGGAGTTATATCAGAAAGGAAAACCGGACTTACTTTTATATAATAGATTGTATTAACAGTGTGGTGCAAGCCTGAGATAGTAGCTACCCGCCTCTTTAAAAATACTAAAAGTTTATTATACACGCAAAACGCTTGGGCTAGTATCAGTAGTCCGATGATGTAGTCCGATTATCGGACTACTGATACTTTTTTGTATCAGTAGTTCGATGATTTCAATTTTTCAGAATCCTCGGACTACTGATACTTAAAAAGTCTCAACAGTTCGATAATCGGATTAAATTATCGTAAAACATAACAACTACTACTGAGCCTTTTAGTTTTATAAATTTTATCATTTATTTCGACTTTACCAAAGAAAATGAAATATTCCTAACTTAATTAAATCATTTTATTTTTTCGAACATGCAAAATATAAAGCTGTTTTATACAAAAATATAGGTATTCCTATTTTTCCAACAGTCAACTCCAATTGTGTTTCTATATTTTTGTATATAATACTTATATTTTTGTATAAAATAGCTTTATATTTTGCATGTTCAAAAAAATAAAATGATTTAATTAAGATAGGTATATTTCATTTTCTTGGGTAAAGTCGAAATAAATAATAAAATTTATAAACTAAAAGGCTCAGTAGTAGTTGTTATGTTCTACGATAATTTAATCCGATAATCGAACTGTTGAGACTTTTTAAGTATCAGTAGTCCGAGGATTCTGAAAAATTGAAATCATCGAACTACTGATACAAAAAAGTATCAGTAGTCCGATAATCGGACTACATCATCGGACTACTGATACTAGCCCAAAAAGTATCAGTAGTCCGATAATCGGACTATATCATCGGACTACTGATACTAGCCCAAACGCTTATATATATAGCATGTTGATTTTTGACAATGATGCTTCGATTCAGCTATGAATAATAAACAGAAACGTTAACACCTACACGAATCCGGCGCAAATGGCAGACATTTTGAATTATTGTGATAACTGTCACTGAGAATACGACTACATAAATACAAACCACAGACAAATGTGCATATTGTAAGTTTAATATAAGTACCTAAGCGACATATTTAATAAAAAAAGGTTTATTAAAAATACTGCATTTTAGAGGAATAACCTTTTATATTCATTTGTTTCATACTTTCACTCTTAACATTAGACTTACCTACACTAATATCTACGAACTACATCCCAACAACAGTGTTGTACTAACAATTTTGAAACTAAATTATAACATATTGTTAAGAAAACAAAACACTAACGTAAAAATGTGTAGTCCTTTTTATTTAAATTAAAGAGAAAAATGACAATGATCTTATTGTTATTTATATATTTGTTTATTCGCATTATATGCACTAAAAAAGTGTAAAATGCATCCCATACACCTACATATTATGTATTGTGTACAAATATTTAATTAACTTTTCCAATGTTCTATGTATTGCGTGACTTTCGTTTCAATTTAACTTTTTTATTTTACATTTTCATCTATTTTAAACAATATTATTTCTGATAGCTGGAGATCACTTTGTCATTTTTCTCTATAAATTAGTACATCAATTATGGGTCAATTGTTATTTTTTATACATTTGTGATAAAACTAAAACTAATATTTTGTTTCTTTGTTTCTAACACTTGTAAGTGAAAAAACTTAAATATTGTGATACTATAATATTGGTTTATATTTTGTACGCTCAGTGTTATACAATTATAATATCTTATTTGCAAATTTGAACTTGATACAAAAATTGTCACATAATAACATTATCATAGTGTTATACATATATAAATATAACCCATTAGGTGTAGTGACTGATTTCTTATATATTTGAAATGTAAAGAAGTGTACCTACTGATGGACACTAAGAGGTGTAATGTAATGTAACATGTTACACGACGACCATTTATACAATCAGTACGTAGACATAGTCTTTTTACATAGTTTTCGAAAATAATAACATGATTGATTAAAATAATAAAAAGCATAAGTCATATTTTCTTAAAACAGTGCCGAACCGTGCTGTGTGCATTCTTCGTGATTATAGTTTAACATTATTTTTCAAGCTTAAACTTTTTCAAAAAATCTAGTGAAATAAATAATGTCCCTAAATTTAAAAAAACAACATTTTAGTTAGAAATGTTTCTTACAGTTTGGACATAACACACTTCACAAATCATTTCAGATACAAGTTCAGACAACGCTGAGGATGATTCATTAAACTTATTGATAGTTACATTTATACTTTGGATAACTTCGGTATAAATCCTTGAATAGTCAATGCTTATGAAAACTGTGGTATGTAGAATTTATCATCAAAACTTCAACACACATTAAAAAATTACCACTTATCCACCTAAAAACCCTTTTAATTCCTTTTTCATCACTATAAAGAGGTATTTTTGATAATTTTTGTGAAAGCTTTTTATTTGAAGGTACCAAATCGCATGAAACTTTAAAAATACTTTATTTTTCTCTGAATAAATTGTACTATATACACAACTCTAACAATTATATTTTTACAAATTCATTGGTAACAACTGTAATATTTTAAAATTCCAATGCATAAAATAAAACGCAATAAAGAAATAACAAAAATTAAAACATAAAATTATATTGTGATGATTGTAAAAATGTAAACAAATTATTTCGCATTCGCTTACAATATATGCATCTATAATAATGAAAGATAATATAATTTCGTTTTAAAATTATTTTTTGCATTAGAACAACCCATTCTTAGATATTATCCGTTTAAAAGTAAAAAATAATAACTAAATAAGTAATAATAGGAGACACAACGATAATAATTTTACAACAACTGCAAAATAAAAAAAATCTTAAAACAAACTGTCACTGGATAAAAAAATCAAATAAACAATTTGAATCCTGATTCTAATAGTTTATATAAATCTGCAAAAATATATTAAAGCAAAATACTTACGACGAAAAATCTCATTTTTATCATTATAAACGCTACTTTCGTACACAAAATATGTCATTTTCGTTCTTATTCTAGGTATACTTAGGTTCTACACGCGATGGCGTTAAATGAGAATAGCCGAAGTGTCGAGTGAGCGAACATTCTTACCCATAAACACTTTTGTTAGCACATCACAGATCATCTTTCAACTTGGCGAGATTGCATGAAGTTTCGTACAAAACGGGTAATATAAAGTTATAAATAAAAATAAAATAATAAATAAATATTACTGGACAATTTACACAGCGACATCTAGCCCCGTGGTAAGCTCGAAGCTTGTGTTATAATAGGATAGGTGTACATTTCAGCCGAAAGAGGTAATTTTGTGCATGCCGTATCCTATGTAATAAATATCTCTTAAAAATAAATTAAATAATTTCAATACATTGAAAAGGCGTATGTATATTATGTTGATGTATGGTACATCAATTTAGAAAAAAGATCTGTTTTTTTATTTGGTCACGCGTAACTATGTATTCTCATGCAATCTTTCCAATCAGGCACACCAAGCTAACAAAATAACAGCCTTACCCACAGCTCCACTCAACATCCTTAGTCAAACCCTTACATGTGACTAGATCTCAATTTGACTTCCATGTAATACAAACATTTGTTACTCAAACAAACAAACAAGTAATAAGTCAACTTTATCGTAATCGATAAATATTTGTAGGTTGAAAAAAAGAAGAATTCAGTTATAGTTATAATAAAATCAAGATGGAGAACTTATATCCAACTGCGCATGATCGTGATTACATGTCGTGATTTTCAACCAATAAGACTACGCGCCACCACTATGTCTTGCGAAAAAAGCCGGTAATACCAGACTAGAAACGCTTATTTACGATAAAGTAGGGTTATAATTCTACAGCGTATACGCTTAGAGCTCTGGGTAACTGCGCCGATCTATCAGCGTTATTATTTGATGTTATTCGATTTTGTAAAAATTGCTTTTACGGTCTTACACGACAGTCAATAACTATTGAGGTTGCATACGTAATGTGCAGTACTTCACGAACTGAATAAAATACGAAAACTGCGTCACATTACAAAAAGCTTCCTTAGGGTGGCGCGAAGTCTTTAGCACTACGATGAAACATATAATTTTATATATGAAAAGGCTTATTTGCATATTTTTATATACGTTTAAATCCACAACGAGATACCTCATAATGGTACCTACAATGGTAAACTTGTATACTTCGGCGGTTTTATACAACTTGATATTGTATTTTTAAAATGTTTAATGCCCTAGTCACATGCACGATCTATCTGTTTTTATTCTATTCATAATTTATAGTTACACTAATACAACTCAATGACTTACAGCTAAAAAGCTAACCTACTTATTTGGCTTCTTTTAAGTTGAACTAATTTATGCCTTGTACAATTTAATTGTTGTTATTATCAGAATGTAACACAATAGTATTTGATTGTAGTGTATCTTACGTACGTTATAATATTAATTATTGCTAAGATCTAAATTAAGTAATTTGATGCAAAATATCAATCTTTTTAACTGGCTTGAAAAATCACCTTGGTCTTCAAAATTCAAAGAAAGATATTTCTTTAAATTTATTATGAAGAAAACTCAGTCCTCAGATCCATTTAATAAAATTTTTGTTTTTATTGAAAACTTTTTGGTCAGTTTTTTTAGAAAATCGAATTAAATAATCACAAGACATAAAATAGTTCACCTTTTATAACGCGTGCTTTTAACGTACAATGTTTGTTCCATTTCGCCAATCCATAAATTCAAACATAAACAACCAATAACAAACAAATATAACTCAATTTGGAAGACACTTAAGCCGAATTCTGAACGAAAATTTTCAATTCTAGGAAGACAAAGCCGAGAGCAGAAATAATATCTTTACGTCAAACTATGAATAAATTATAAATGCTATAATATGGCTTTATTTACCCCTTTCAGTTTTGGGTTGGTGGTAAATATAATATCCATTCAAATTATTTATGAAGTATCTAAATGTTTTTTTAGTTTTTAGACGCATTACGTAATACATAAAACAATCTATTTGCGAATAAACTAAGCGTTTCTTTTAAGCTTTTAGTAACTTAGGACTGTCTGTCTTAGGTATACATACGCGTAAAGAACTTCGAAAGACCCTTATTTCTTAGCTGAATGTTTCCTATTAAGTTTTATTACCACCATCCCAAAATCAGCCATCACAAATAAAATAACCATCACATTCACTGCACTATCTCCATTCCTCGCGATATGCGTCCAGCTCTAATGCGTCCGCGACACTGCACTTTGCACTTTATTATCATGAGAATAAGATTGGAAGCTGTTGCAGTATATAACAAACGAAAATATGTATGACCCATTGCTTTCAATAATATTAAAGAGATTTTGAAAAAATTATACACAACAAGGAAACCACGTAGAAATTTCACCAAAGCCGTATTTCGCAAAATGATTTTTTTTGTGCAAGCAATCTGTATATTGCATTTGCTACATCGCTGTAAAACTTATTCGTATGTCACAGTCATTCAAGTCAAACCTTGGATTCACTTTAAATAATTTAAGACTCAACGAGTGCTTCATAAAGCCAAATATATAAATAAATCGCAAATTATACTAAACTAACCTTCGTCTATTGTAAGAACCAGGCATTTCAGTGAAGTATAAACCAACCAGACAAGATTTTAAACTGATATTTCAAAAGCAACAGTTTCCAAGCCCACCTCATCAACACAAACCTTCAACAGAACACGTCCAAACGAGCCAGCCGGCGGTGTCGAGGAACAAACAGGCACAGCACGCGAGTCGCGCGTTTGCAGAGGCCTCAAAAGAAGCCGATCAATTCCTACTCGATGTTGGACCGCGGCCCGTCGATCGGCATCGTGTGCAACACCTCGTCTAGCAGTTGGAGTGCCCTGACAAAATTATATACATTTAGAACTAAGAACTTGTTAAACTTTTGTGTTTTGTAGAGTCATGGCCTAAGCTAAGTTATGATATGACTATGGCGATATAAATATATTGCCTATACTTGTTAAGAAGGCATGCATGGACATTCTTCAGTTCTCCCGTAACCAAGAGCAACAGCCATGCGCTCTAAACGTCGAAACTAAAAACGGAAAATTAAAACTTTAAACTTTCTAATAACTTTCGCGATTTGTAACATGACGTTTTAACGGTATAACGGAATCGTAATATTCCGTCTTTTCAAGCGCACGAAAATTTGCGGGATAAAGACCATTTGGACGAAAATATAGTGCGTAGTTTCACGAATTTACATAACTGGACCGTCTATCCTAGGTATACATACATACGCGTAAACAATTTCAAAAGCTGAATTCTTAACCAAAATATAAGACAAAATTAGCAATAAAATCAATGTAAAGGTCATTCTCACCTATGCAAATGCACTTCCAACCAGCAAGGCGTCTCCTTAATCGAAGTCCGCGGGTAATCCGGCCCCCAGCCCTTCACGAACGACAGTCGCACGATGCACAGTCGTCGCAGGTCGTCCACGCCTATGCCGGCCGCTGCTGTTAGACCTATTCGTCAGTAAGTATCATTCAGCACTACGGGTCTACTTCTACTGGCTGGGAGGTGATATTATGAGACGCAAATCAATATTATGAGAGAGTATTATGTTTGAAAAACATAGTAAAAAATAGTAGTATGTATAAAATGTTGCTTCAATAAAATGTATGTAAAGCAAAGACGCACAGGTGAAATGCCTAATCTAAATAAACTAAAATACCTTTGCTATAAAAGAAATATATTAGGTTATATAAACTAAGTCACATGTAAAGGAGAAAACTTTGGCACAACGGTCACATAAATCTATTGACATGATAAAATTGCCGCATCTAGACCTGGAACATAGTTAAAGTAGCATTCCATTCATGGCAACCACGCGACCTACAGATAAACAAATGCCGCGATAGAGTCGCGCGGTGGGCGTGGCCAGAGAACCGCGTGTCACAAGGTCACGTGGTCGGTCGTAGTCGCTATCGCGCGGTGGGCGTGGCCAGAAAACCGCGTGTCACAAGGTCACGTGGTCGGTCGTAGTCGCTATCGCGCGGTGGGCGTGGCCAGAAAACCGCGTGTCACAAGCATGATCACGTGGTCGGTCGTAGTTGGAAGCTAAGAACGGAATACTACTTCTACACTTACATTTGTTCATAGTGGCGTGCTGCGGCTGTATGTGCCCCGCGACGGCCGCCGCCTGCGCCGCCGCGGCCGCCTGCGCCGTCGCCGCCTGAGACTGCATCTGGCGGTGGCACTGCCGCAGGTCGAATACCTGGAACACATCACCGTTTTATGTCACCACTGTCGGATGACAGAGAGCAGTTAATCTTGAAAGAATTCACTGTGCTTCAGTCTTGTTACAATTCCTCTGACGTCTTCTATATTTTTGACATTCAATTCCGTATATTTCTACCAGCCATCCGGCTGGTAACAACCAAGACCAATCAGAAATCAATTTTAAATATGGCGTCTCTAGATATGGCCATTTACTGTGCCTTGTTAGAAGCGAATGCGTATATCCTGGGGTCTTTTAGACACGGAGAGGTCTGACAGACACACGTCCCCTTCGCCTCTCCGCTAGTTTGAGAGTGCTGTAGTGTATAGTATGTATCTCGTACCTTGATACAAGCGGAAGGGTATATCTTGTGGACGGCGTCGCCCGGCGCGCGGCCCGCCTCTCGGTCGAGGTAGTACGACTGCACGAACACGGAGTGGTCTGACAGACAACGGAGCCACACGTCCCCTTCGCCTCTCCGCTAGTTGGAGTGTGCTGTAGTGTATAGTATGTACCTCGTACCTTGATACAAGCGGAAGGGTATATCTTGTGGACGGCGTCGCCCGGCGCGCGGCCCGCCTCTCGGTCGAGGTAGTACGACTGCACGAACACGGAGTGGTCTGACAGACAACGGAGCCACACGTCCCCTTCGCCTCTCCGCTAGTTGGAGTGTGCTGTAGTGTATAGTATGTATCTCGTACCTTGATACAAGCGGAAGGGTATATCTTGTGGACGGCGTCGCCCGGCGCGCGGCCCGCCTCTCGGTCGAGGTAGTACGACTGCACGAACACGGAGTGGTCTGACAGACAGCGGAGCCACACGTCCCCTTCGCCTCGCAGGTCTAGTTGGACACCTTTGCCGATATGTAATCTGAAAAAGAAAACTGTTAGACTTCTCGAGGTACAAAAATTCAAGCCTTTTTTGAACAAAATAATTGAGAAAATTAATAACACATATCAAGAGTGATAAGAAAGTCATTAATGGAAAAAGTTGGCTCGTTTAGGGTTCTTATCTTTGTGTATGGCCGATTATAATAAGATAACTTGTTTAGATAGCCAAACAAACAATCTTTAGGTTTAAAAAGTTAGTATTAAAGTTAAGAAGCCATGTATAAATGTACAAAGTATAGACAAAACAGCATCTCACCTTGCCCGCTCACTCTGTTCTGTCCTATGCACATTACTAAGAGCGCCTAAGCAAAACCTATTACCGCCTGAAGGGTCCACGTAGCCGTCAACCTGAAAAATACATTATTACTTTATATACAAAATACAATAAAATATAAAATAATATACCTACGCAATCGGCCATATCGACTGAAACATCCGATCACAGCGAATCTCGCTTAGGTAATAAAAGTTAAAACTTCACTGTTTTGTTGTGAATCTTGACGTTGTATACCTCAGCGAGAAGTCACACCAGCCATGATAGTGCGAGCTGTTTTCGCGCGTATATTTAATAAATGGTTTTAAACTTCGTACTTCATACTTTAATAAGGAAAGAAAGACTTTTCGTAAAAAGTAAATAATTTATATTACGGAAGAGGATTTAAAAATCTTTCGTCATGCCTATTGGTATTGGAAGACCCAAGCCCATTTGACGTAATATAATTTTGAAGATTTAAAAGCTTATATTTCACTTCAATGTCAATAATTACCGTAACATTAGGCCTGCTAGACGGTACTTTGAAGGTCTCGCCCACTTGAGTGTCCAACTCGAAATACGCGACTGAACACCAGTACTCAGGCGCCGGCTGACTAGAGAGAAGGCCTCCTGGATTTCCGTTATCTGCAAATATACATACTTTTAGGTTGTGCATATTATTATTTTTTATACCACAGAGGTAGCAGACAAGCATGCGGCCCACCTGATGTAAAGTGGCTACCGCAGCCTATGGCCGACTGTAACATCAGAGGACCCCGTAAAAGCTTTGAATACCATTTTTGAAGACCCAGGCTTTCGGAAAAACCTCGGTATTTTTCTCCCGATCATTCCACAACCTGAGTGTTCGCGGTATAAAACTTCTTAGTGCATAGAAGAGCCTTTGACCTTTTTCCGCAATTAGACTCAAAATTGGTCCTTTATGGTAGGTTCGCAGTGTAACCAACCTAACTCCGACAAGAGCCCAATAGAAGTACAGTAACTCTATTCTATTTGCTTATTTTAGTGGCGTAGAGTGTAACACGTTTCATCCAAAGGTAAGTTGACGTACAATAATGATGATGATGCGCCGGCGCATCGAGCGGCACGGGCGGCGCGGCGGGCGGCGGCGCCAGCGACTGTGTGTATGTGAGTGTGTTGCTGCCCGTCCATGTGCCTGAAAACATTATCACAACATTAAAACCAACAATTATTGAATGGTGGTCACCAAATCATCAAAAATGTTGTGTCACGCAGCATTTATGTTTTATTTAGTTCACGTTTTACTCTACATGGTAGGCGCGTACTCAACTTATCATTGTCAATTTTGATTTACAATAAACCTTAATTATATCAATCAATATTATCTATCATTTACAAAAGGTGTCCCCAACATCTTTTTGGTCCTTCGAGCCGGAGACAAAGTTATTTTTTAGACCAACATGCATTTGAAGGTTTACTAATGCCGAATTATTAGTAAATACACAGGTATACATTGAGAGAGTAAAGGCGACATTTTTTTTTTACTCTTTAGGGAAAAAATATATTTCAGGCCTCTTTTGGATTTTCCATTAACTCTGGGACACCTTATATACCTTGTTGCTGCTGTTGCTGCGGCGTCTGCGGTTGCTGCAGGCGCGGGCTCGGCTGCGGCGCGGGCGGGCTGGCTGCAGAACCGAACCCGTTCTGTTGGGAACCAGAGTTGGAGCCGGGGGAAACCGCTGTGGATACAACAAATACAAAAAATTGTAATACAGCAATCAACCTATAAATAATAATAATGAATAAATATTGCTGGACAATGCACACAGCAACATCTAACCTATCTGCTTATAGTGCTCTTGCAATCGATTCCCGCTTCGGGACAAAAATTTGTACGATCTGCAAATATTTATTCCGAGTGTCTGGATATGTTATGTATATATTGTATTATATATCTTTTTATGTATGTATATTCTATTAAGTATATCAGAAATCTAGCACCCGTAACACAAGCATATAGCTTACCACGGGGCTTGATGTTGCTGTGTGAAGTGTGAATTGTCCAGCTATATTTATTTATTTTGATCTCACCTGGTAAAGTCTGCGTCAGCTGCGTCTCAGCCACCGTCTGCTGGTCTCCGAAGAACGAGGAGTTGGAGTTCTCCAGCAGCGGCGTGCTGGCTCCCGGGGACATACTCACTGGCATGGCGGCTAAAACATACTATGTGCTACACACTAACTCATTTCACTTTACATATTCATACCCCCACATGATATCTAACTCATAACCACCCCTGTTAATACTCCCACATCAAGGTCATATAGGGAGGCCTATGTCTAGCAGTGGACGTCCGATAGCTGAAATTATGATGTATACTCCCACGGCTGGGACACAGGGTCAGACCGGGTTATTGGATAAGATATGCGAACAATGCTCATGTCAAACTTGGTCCAACATATTTAAAAATCAATGCAATTTTTTAAGTCAATCAATTAATTTCGTGAGGACATTTAGGTTGGGTGAATAATGTTAAAAGGGTTAATAAAATATTATAGTTTGGCGTTAACTACTCCTTAGCATGTTATATATAATATTAAGTTACTTTCAAAAATAATTGGCTACTTATACTTTCAATGCTTTACATATTTGTTACTTATTATTAGTATTGGAAAGATTGATAACAGAATAAATTAGTTAATTAATTAATCATGTGCTATCAATATAACCCATGCGGATCAAGTAATTGTTAAAATTTTATGTCAAATTAACTTGAATAATATTTTATTTAGTATTTTTACATGGCCAAAAAATTGTAGCATGCACATACACATAGTTAAGTTATAGCACAACTAATCTACAAAATAATAACATGTACAAAAATGCACAAAAAAACTACGTGTGAAAAAGTGCAAAATAAATTTGGAAAAGCTTACAATGGTTCATTCTATTAGGCAGCCACATCGCCCGCGCGTCCATAGAGTCAGGGGGCTCCAGCTTTGGTGCAATCAGTCTTTGCTGCATCATTTGCTGAGCCGGCATCGGCATGCCCTGGCTTATCGAAGGCATCTGGGGAGCGCCCGGCGACATCTGCGTGGGGGCGGGGGCCATACGAGGCGACGGCATCTGAGGCGCGTTCGGCCTCATCTGAGGCGTCCCCGGCCCCATCTGCGGCCCACCGACCATCTGCGGAGTCCCTGTCCGCATCTGATTCGCACCAGGACCCATCTGCGGCGTTCCCGGTCTCAATTGGGGACCCATTTGAGGTGTGTTCGGACCGTGAGGCGTATTCGGCCCGTGTGGCGTGCCGGGACCAATCTGTGTATTACTCATTTGCGGGGTGCTAGGCCCCATCTGGGGAGTGTTGGGCATCTGAGGCCCCGGGCTCATGTGAGGCGTTCCAGGCATGGGAGTATTGGGCATTTGTGGGTTTGGACCAAGTGGTGGCATCTGTCCTATGGGTGAGTGGTTGGGCATCATCTGCGGGCCTGTCGTGTGTCCCATTTGTCCATGGCCCATTTGGGGCGGAGCGCCCGGAGGCCGGGCCGGGCGCGGCCCGTGTGTCGGTGAGAATAACGGAACGCCATCGGGCGCTATTGCGAAAACAAAAGGCAAAATAAAATCAAAATGCTCGAATAACAAAATAATTCAAACAACACAGCTTTGTTGTTTTTGAATGGTTTTGAAATGTTTGGGAAAACGATTCAGAAACAGCAGTAGCACACCACAAAGACAGATCAATCTTTTACTAGGCCCCTTGATATATTGAACTCATATTTTAGGATTATTTATTTTATATGTCTATTAACTTTGTATTATGTTCATAACTATTTTAATCAATTAATTTTATGTCTCAAACAAATCATTGCATAGTATGTAAAAGTGGCAGAACATAATGATCAACTATTTAATCATAGGCAGGGTAAAAACTATTTTATTTAGTTTTGTCATTCAAGATGATGCAAATAGGATTCTTATGACATAAAAGTTTACTAACATAAACGTAATTTAAAGGTTATTTTAAAGAAACTGTGAACTGTGATCTTTTTTGTTTTTACTTTCTGGAATATATATTCTTACAGTGCTATAAATATCAAAAGACCTAGTAAAATACACAACTACAAAAAAAATCCAACCTACAAACTTACTTTGCCCCTGATTAATAATGATATTACTATTGGGAAACTGCTGGTGGTGGTGTTGAATGGTGGAGTGGTGGTGGCGCGGGCTGGTGGCGTGGTGCTGGATGGTCACCAGCTCCCCGGTGTCCATGTCCATGCCATTGCTGTTGATGCCTACCGTGTACTCGTCTTTGACTAACCGGCTCGGTCCTGATTGAAGTGTTAGACCGGAGAGATCTATAAAAGGGATACAAAAATACAAAATAATTTATTAGGAAATAAGGTACTTAGAACTTTTTGAACTATCATGGTTTTTAACAATTTTATAACATGAAACTTTTATGATTCACGTCAATCATAAAAGGTTCTTAGACAGGGGAAATGAACAATGAGGTAACAAGAGTTGTATACTGTGGAGTGACCTCAACCTCTCAGCACAATCTAAATTATAAGTTTGTACATGAAGACATTTTGTTTTTGGATGTGTGATAATTGTGTTAGAATATAATTTTAGCATGGACAGTATGTGTTAGCTTGGAAACTCAAAATATTATTATATTTAAATAGGCCATAATTAATTATTGGTTTGTTGATGTTATTACATAGATTTTTTTTTCTAATAAGCCACATATAAAAATATAGAACTAATGCATTCTATAAAGTATATCAGAAATCTAGCACCCGTAACACAAGCTTAGAGCTTACCACAGAGCTAAATATTGCTGTGTGAATTGTCATCAATATTTATTTATTTATATTGAAACAATATCTACTAACCTATACCTGGGGATACTACTCGTTCGTAATGGTAAGGGTTTACACACACTGAATCACATTTCAGATCAAAAGCAAACTGGCAGAATTTGACATGTTTTAATTCATTCTTGTGTAGGTCAGGCCATCTCCAGATTCGAGCATATATCACATGAGGAAAGCCTTTGCGGCCTGCAACCTGAAAATAAAATAAATAAATATACTTAGTTTTTTTTACTATAAGTTGTATTGCAGTAAGCTTCAAGCTTACCACTGGTCTAGTTGTTTGCTGTGTAAATTTTCCAGCAATGTCTATTTATTTAATTAATAAAGGTAATCACAGACTTAAGATTTTTTGTTGTCTATATAAAAATATTGCATAATAATTTGCAATCACTTTAAATAGCTTTGATTAAATTAGTGTCTTCAAAAATGTTGAATATTAAATTTGTCAATCTAATTTCCATTGCAGTTTCCAAGTTGCTTTAATATTTTAGCTAATATAATGTTATCAAATAATTCGTTAGAGTATTTGCTACCACAGCTTACCTGTAACCTGCCATCTAGAGTCCTTTGAATAGTGACACACTTGCTTGGATGAGCTCCGTTTGTGGTAATAGCTGTGATCAATGAGTCCAGCTCATCCCGCTTTTCTTTGAGTTTCTTGACAAGAGACTCAATGGCACGTTTAGAGAATCCTTCGCTTTCACCACCCTGTCTGTGGCACATCAGTGAATGGACGATGCTGAGACATGCGTCAGCTGAGGTAGGGGCTGTGGTATTCATGGCTGTAAGGACAGAAAAGCATAGTCACAGTGAATGCCGATAGTAAATAAACAAGTCTCACTGACACTACTCTGCTTTATCTGAGAAACGTAACTTAAATTTATAGCTTTCAGTACGATTTTTACAAATTTTACTTAGATTAGCTAAATAAATGATGTTACATTATAAACGCTACTAAAAACCACTAAGCAAGATACCGGATTTCATGGAATTCCAACGAAAGAAACGAACCAAGATATTTTCAGCATCAGAACGGTGAATTATATTTCTCAAAACATTCAGTCCCACTTACCTGTATATGAATTATAAATAGCCTTAAACTATAAGAATAACACAAATACATTTAGTTTTTTCTAGTAAATTACTGTGATTTGAAACTGTTTCACTTTATTTTCGTGATACCAAAACTTGACCAAAACAGAAAGCGAGCGACATTTTGATCGGCCGTAGACAATTTTTTTCTTTTTTTTATCCAACTTTTTTGTCATTGGCTTCGATAAAAATATTATGTCAATGTCACATTTATTTCAAAAATAACTTTGTTTTCTTCTGAGAAAACTTTAGTATATAACATGCCTAGTTCTATTGCCAAAATGGCGATAACACGAGCAACATTTTCATAACGTTTTAATTTTAATAAAAACTCGACATAAGTCTTATTCGGACTGGTCGAGTATTTTAGTTGAGGACCGAGTAATTTAGTAGCTAAATGTGTCAGAACCAGGGTTGTTGCTGATGCGGGTTTTTGACACATCAGCGGATGCAGATGCTGATGCTGATTTTTGAACTTGACATCAGCGGATGCTGATGCTGATTTTGGTCAAGTGCGTGTCTGATCAAGTTTTCCTCCTTTCATCATCGAAACGGAGTCTTGATAAATTATGCCGTGTAGAGTTCCGTCCCCAAAGAGTGCCAACGAGGCCCTATTATTAAGTATCCGCTGTCTGTCTGTCTGTCTTTCTGTTCATTTGTTGAGCTACCTGTAGATTGTTTTCAACAGTCTGCAGTTACCTCAATTGTTACTATTAGTAATTTATTTCTATTAGTTGATTGTAATTTTCTTTTAAATTTAAAGTTTGTATTCAATAAAAAAAAAGTGGCCAAGTGCGAGTCTGACTCACTCATGTAGGCTTCCGCAGCAATTGTTTAAATGAAGTAATTTATGACGTTTTATAAACAAAAAATTTCGACATAATTTTTAGCTTAATCATCCTCTTATTTTAAAAGTAAGAGGGGGGGGGGGCACTTATTTCACTTTGGTCTCTTGGCCAAATTATTTAGTTTAGAAATAAATGCTGTTAGGTTAGAAACCCTAATGGCCTCTACACACCAAAGCCGGCGGCCCGCCGGCACAGCCCGCCGGCTTAATGCCGGCGGGTTAGCCCGCCGGCTTCAGAATGTCCAAGCCGCACGACTTTGCCGGCGGCAATGCCGGCGGCACGACAGCCCCGGCATGTGGTGTTCTAGTAATGAAGAATGTTACTAGGTATGCCAAATCGCTTGAAATGTTGTATCAGTAAAGCCTGTATGTATACAAATATACTAGTTTTTGTTTAGTTAAAAAGTACCTAGTAGTTTTGATTTTATAGGCATTCAAAGTTTCGAAAAATATCGAGTCTCGCTAACAGTCACGTGAGCGCTTGTGACGTAATACCACAACTTCGCGCGGCCTACGGCCCGCTTAGTATCGCCAGCAGATTATAGTAGTAGTGCAACAGCTTGCGCAGTATTTTGATGTGTTTTCGTCCGCGTATTAAATTAATAGTTTAATAGTAGTACCTACTTAAATATTATTCGATTGATAAAATGGATGAAGATAACTCAAATAGTAGAAGTACCTACCATTAAACTTTGACGTTAAAGACATTAAATATGTATTAAAGTTTTGTTGCTATTGGTAGGTACGTAAGTATTTATTTATATATAGGTAGGTACCGCTCTTCTTAGTAAATTTAAATGAACAATACATTGATTTATGGCAAACTAGCTTCTTAGTAAATTTAAATGAACAATATATTGATTTATTGCAAACTAGCTTCCTCCAGTCTTCGGCCCCGTTTTCCTCAAGAACTGTACATTTTCATAGGATTAAAAGTAGCCTATGTGTTATCGTCGTCGTACGGTTACAACTTGTTTTACTTCTAAATCGGAAACTAATTGATGTATCGAAGTAATTCTTTCACGCGTATTTTTTATATTAGACATAGAATATGGAGTGCTAATAATCAAAATTAGGTAACATTCTTTATTGCCAAATACGTCACTACTCTATGAAAGCCGGCGGGCAACTGACTGAGTGAGTTGAGAGGGATGCCGGCGGCCTGACCCGCCGGCACAGCCCGGCGGCCCAACCCGCCGGCATGATTGTAAAAAATAAGGCCGGCGGGTTGGGCCGCCGGGCTGTGCCGGCGGGCGGTGTGTAGAGCGCTTAATATGATTTTGAAGACCTAGAAGATTCATAGATATCCCACACGTATGGGTTCGATGAAATTTTATTATTAAATTTCCGTTCTAACTAAGTATGGGGATTGGGGACCCCTAAAAATAATTGATTTTTTTTTCAACTATTTTATGAAATCTTAGCGCGGTTTACGGAATATGTCTGATTCAGATTTATAGCTCTTATAGTTTGGGAGAAAACGGCTGTGACATATGGACGCACGGACGGACAGACGGACGGACGTACCTACGGGTGGACGGACATGACGAATCCTTAAGGGTTCCGTTTTTGCCATTTGGCTACGAAACCCTAGAAAGTTAACATTAAATCAATCTAATCTATTGAACCTACAGAAAAAAATTGGTTTCACTAGTGGGTTGGTATTTAATGAAATAAAACATTGTTTATAATATTGTACTACAATACTACTGACGCGACTTATTTCAAATACACAGACGAGCACAAAAACCTGTATTTTATCTCTACGCAATGTGTAGTGCAACTTGTTTACCTAATTTGTACAAAAATGCGCGTTGAGCTCCGACCGTTTCGGACAAGTTGCAACTCGAACATCAGCATCGTAAATCAGCATTGATCGATGCGGATGCGGATGCTGATGCTGATGTCTAATTTAATGCTGATCATCAGCGGATGCTGATGCTGATGCTGATATCAGCAACAACCCTGGTCAGAACACAGCACTATCCGAACAGAGCACCGATTTTGCCGTTTTGAAATAAAAATGTAAGTGTCAGTTGAAGTGTCAATAGTTTGGCACTGGCAGTTACGTGCGCTGTCGTCGTCACTCACGCACGTCATTAAAATAATAAATTTGTTGGAGAGCCAAGGCTCTGCTATTTTCTTGAAAAACAAAATATTTAGACCAAAACTGTGGACTTAAAAGATTGTTAATATTTTCTACTTATATCTTCTAATTTCTACACATTTACTAGTCACAGAGATTCATATAATGATTAATTTATAAGTGAAAAGTGGGTGGATTCTGTTTTCTATTCGCTAAGTGGATTCTAATTTGTGTCATGCCCGCAAAAGCAGTTGCTGATGATGTACAGCAATTAAAAAATGAAGGGTGTCGATAGTTCTCTTAATAATCGTGAAGGGATGAACAATAAACCTATTATAACATGTGAGTAAAAACAATTATTGTTGTATGTATTTTTAGAATGATTAATAACAAATCCTGTTTTGTTAATAGGCGCGGGAGATTGGAACTTGTTTTGTACCCTGGAAGCGCCTCTTGTGGCCGCAATACCGCAAGATTCCTGTGAATGGAAAAGGTCTTATGGTCTGGCCACAAAAGCTGTTTATTTAGAAGCTTCTTTCACTAAGTATAATAAGGATAAAATAATTCACCCTGATTTTAATTTACTGAAGCGCCCTATTGTTCATATTTTTTGGACCGACTGTGTGGTGAGTTGATTGGAAATTAAAAAAATATGTAATAGTATAAATTATTTACTTCTTCTTAAGTTGTTATTTTTGTAAAGTTAACTTTGCTCTTATCAGGATAATAAAAAATCTTAATAATAATTTATTACAGGATATTGAATATTACAAAACTACATTGAGAGAAGAGGTAGAACAATGGCTGAAGCAATTAGAAAAAGCTGGAATAACAGATTGGATGATTGTATTAGTAGAGACCTACGACATAAGAAAAACAAACAAGCTTCTGCCAAGGACAACAGTGTTAGATAAAATCAAAGGAGACTTTGGTGTGAAACAAACGGAGGATAGATTTATATCAGTGATCAATCCAATTAAATCTGAAGCACGGAGTGCTGAGTCATGGAGGTCATTAGTGGCAAAGATCAGGCATTTTATATTAGTGGCATATAATAAGGCCCTTATTAAATTTGGGGAGTATATGAGAGAGCAGAGAGAAAAGAGAAACGATCCTGATTGGGATTTTTCTAAATATTTTATTATACAGGTAATAATTAATATTATTATATTATGTGAGTATTGTATATCTGTTGTGTAGAACATATAAACCAGCAGCAAATTTTCAATGTGTTCCTTTAATCTCCCATTTAACTTTGTAACTGATAAGTATTAACACTATTAGAGCTTAAGGGATTACATGCCCTGTTGTTTGTATGGCATTAAATATGCTATATTAAAATCATTATTAAACTTATTTTTAAATCATCTACTATATTCATCAAATACAGATTTTAAAAACCTTACCAGGATGATAATAATCAGTAATTTTGTTTCAGGAACAACTGGCATTTGTATTAGAAATGCTTGGTTTGTATGATGAAGCCCTAGTCCAATATGATGAATTAGATGCTCTATTTTCACAATTTGTACTCAATTCTAATGTAACGGAAAGTCCAAAGTGGCTCGAGACATTCAAGCAGCCAGTTCTACTATGGCAAGCCGTGAGATTAACTGCCCTAGTGCCTCAACATTTGAGAGATAGTATAATAAAGAAGACAGCCTCATTGTTGGACTTCCGAAGCTACTTGTTCCAGAGACAAAGTGCCATGTTATTGCTTATGTTTAAACCTTGGGAGGTATGTATATTTGATTTTTAATTTTTTATATCTTTATTTGTGACTAGTTTTCCATTGCAGATTAAAATAAATTTTCTTGCTTAAATAATAGTCTCGGGACTATGGTCTATAAACCACAACAAAATACAAAAATTATTTATTTATTTTATTAGGAAAACATACAGTATATTAACTAAGGAACTTAACAACTTAAATAAACGAAAAACCAATTAAAATATTTTTAAATAGCTTTTTCATAAACCTGGGCCATTAGTATGTCCCACGCAATAAAAAATAAATAAAATAAAATAACAGGCATCCACAATTGTTGCTGACAACAACAACCTGGGCTTATTGTTGCTGACGTTAAATGTATTAACCATTTGTAACATATCAATTGTTTATGATTATTATTAAAGAGAGATTACAAACAGATGATTTAGGCGAATAGAAATCAAATCAACTTATAACGTACATAAACAACAGATTACTAAACGAAACTGTTAGACTGCACTGTATCTATGATTTTACAGATGGTTGATCAAGGGAAAAGGGTAGAATTACATGAATTCCTTGATTTATCGTAACTGTATTTTCAATCACAGTTTGTGGTATTACAATTTTACATAATAAAAATACACTACTACTAAAAATAAACTGCTAGTTTTGTCTATTCTTCAAGAAATTTACTTTTATATATCAAAATCATAATAATTTAGGATTTCAGATAAAGTATTCAGACTAGTTACTAATAAACTTATCTTATTTGATACTACCTGATAAAATTATTATACTCCATAATTACTAATTAAGGCTATACAAGACGGAGACACGATAATAATTCACGCATTGAGTTAAAACCAACTATTTAAAATTATTACGCATGTTTGTTTCAAGCCAAGCTGTAAACATAAGTAGCAAATTATTAATTTCCGCTGGTACAGACTAATTAAAAAACACGTACAGTTGATTCATTATTTGATAATTACAGCCCGGGTAATTTGAACTATTTCTTAATTGTCATTGCTTAGCTTAATTATAACCCCCGCAATTGAAAATGAATTCTGTAAATGGCGGCGGTATGTATGGGTACGATTGGCAAAACAAGGATAAAAGTATAGACAGCGATAGAGAGTGAGCGAGAACGCATGCGAGCGGACGCCATTTACAGAACTCATTTCTAATTGCGCACGTAATACTTTTACTTACACATGTTTTATGACTTTTCATGTATTCACATGCCGACATTGTAATATTTACGCACAGTTGCACAAACTTATAGATGTAATTAATCTGTAGTTAAAGATAAATATTTTACGTCCGTAATTAATGGCCAACTGTTTCTTAAATATTAGGATCTTTTGTGTGTACAAATACAAAAAGAAATGTGTTTATTGTTAAAACTACATAGTTCATTTCAATAACTGTTCTGTTTACTATTAGATCTCAATTCGCGTCCGCCAAAAGCGTGCGTTAAATGCACGCTAAATTGCATTCCGTTATTCATTTAATTATTATAGTGGAAAGCAAGCAACTCAGTGGTACGTAAGCGTAGACGCGTACGTACCACTGAGTTGTAATGTATGAAACAGGACACACTATTTGCGTAATGCGCAATGGTACGTGCGCGTCTACTTTACTTCTACGCATACGCACCTGGTCTGCTTCAGCCTTTAATCTCCGGACTGTATCGACAAGCGTACATTTCCAGATCGCCTCCCGTTGTCTATCCACCGTCCACAACACGTTGGTGGAGCTGTCCCTGCTGGGTGCGGGTTCGCCTCCCGGCGCCGCCGCGTGCTGGGCGCAGCTGGCGTGCGCGGAGACGCTGCGCGCGTGCGAGCGCCTCGCCGCCGACAACAACGCGCTGGACCAGTGTGCGTCCGCGCACGCGCCGCTGCTGCACAACGCTAAGGACAAGGTCAGTGTAGGGTTCAAGTTATAACGAGTAGATGGGCTGCAGAATACAAGCGTATGTGATATTGCAGCTGGCGACTATCCACTGCAGTGCTGACTGCGATTGCTTCTATTTCCAAGCACGTTTAATTGCCGGAGCTTCACAATGAACAGGATGATGGCTCAGTTTTGGGTCGAGACACTACCGCCGCTGCATTTTGGGGCCGCAGAATGCAGTGTTGTCGCGCTTGTAATCACTTTGTCATGTCAGATGCATAAAACTAGTAGTGTCGCTTACAGGTGTGTTTGCAATCGTTTGCACTGTACTGCTCCCACATTTGCAGCCAAATCCGTTATGACGTTTTACCCTGAAAGATGAAGACTGAACGAAAACAAACAAACGTTCCTATCCTACACACTGTATTATTCTTTAAAAATATTGACAGACCTCCCATGGTATAATCAGACGGGCCCAACTTCATTCTTAAATCTTCACCACTGAAATCAAATAATCCCTTCCAGCTGCACGAGCTCGGTAAACTCTGCGGTCTGCTCCCCGGTTCACCAGAACCGAGTTCGGAACAGCTGCACCTGGTGGTGACGCTGTCCTCAGGCATGGGCGACGAGGCGGGCGGGCCGCAGCCGACGCCCACGGAGCGGCTGAAGAAGGCGCTCTGCAGCAGCACCAGCTTCCAGCAGTACTACCTGGAGCTGGCTGAGCTGGCGATGGGCACTTACAAGCATATAGGGCGGTTAAGGTATGTCCTCAGGAGTTTAAAGCTATTATTAATATTTTCATCTCCCCCCCCCCTCTTTTATTTAACTGTATCTTTGGATCGTTCGGATATCTGTATCTGTAATCAGTATGTTTAAAAAGCCTTTTCAGTATGTATAATTTTTTTTTTTCAAATAATATTGAATATACCTACAAATTTGTTTACTTTTAATGTTGGATAACGCCAATGCTCTTACTTGTGCAATATTCTCTTTCCATCCCAAGGTTGCCTGGAAGAGATTGCTGTTAGTGATAAGGCCGCCCATTGTGTCACTATTATGTATCTGTTTCTCTTTTGTATTTTCCTGTATATTGTTGGTGTTACAATAAAGTTATTTGTATTGTATTGTAAGCCTTTGTTTCCAGATTCGCGCGTCTGATAGGCCGGGACCTGGCGTCGTTCTACTCGGCGCTGGGTCAGAGCGGCAAGGCGGTGGTGTTCCTGTGGGACGCGCTGCGCTCGTACGAGGAGCAGGGCTGGCGCGACCTCGCCGCGCACACGCGCCTCGACCTCGTGCACCACGCCAGGAACATGAACGACAAGGATAGGTAACTGTACTGACCTGGCGGCGTTCTACTCGGCGCTGGGTCAGAGCGGCAAGGCGGTGGTGTTCCTGTGGGACGCGCTGCGCTCGTACGAGGAGCAGGGCTGGCGCGACCTCGCCGCGCACACGCGCCTCGACCTCGTGCACCACGCCAGGAACATGAACGACAAGGATAGGTAACTGTACTGACCTGGCGGCGTTCTACTCGGCGCTGGGTCAGAGCGGCAAGGCGGTGGTGTTCCTGTGGGACGCGCTGCGCTCGTACGAGGAGCAGGGCTGGCGCGACCTCGCCGCGCACACGCGCCTCGACCTCGTGCACCACGCCAGGAACATGAACGACAAGGATAGGTAACTGTACTGACCTGGCGGCGTTCTACTCGGCGCTGGGTCAGAGCGGCAAGGCGGTGGTGTTCCTGTGGGACGCGCTGCGCTCGTACGAGGAGCAGGGCTGGCGCGACCTCGCCGCGCACACGCGCCTCGACCTCGTGCACCACGCCAGGAACATGAACGACAAGGATAGGTAACTGTACTGAACTGGCGGCGTTCTACTCGGCTCTTTCAGATATGCTGCATCGAAGTGTTGGAACAATATCCCACCTCCAAAAAGGAACCTGCAGAGTATTTTCGCTTTCAGATTTAAGCTGAAAAGATATTTATTAGACTGGTTGATTGCGCATAGTACTCGTATATTATAGCTTTCCTCGATAAATGTACTATCATACACTGAAATAATTTTTCAAATCGGACCAACGGTTTCTTAGTTTAGCGCGTTCAAACAATGTGGTTGGCAAGTGTATAGCACCTCAATCGGAAAAGTTTTAGAATGTAAATTAATTTATAATTAAGAGTTTAACAGTACGAATTATTTTCAGATACACAAAACTCTCCGCGACAATCTCCTGCACACCCGAACTAGAGATACTTGTCAGAAACTTCTATTTCGAGGAGATGATGAAGACCATTAAACAAGACCTCTCGTCCAAACCAGAGTCGGTGTTGACAGAGCTCAGCGAGTGTTTTAAGATAGTCTCAGTGACGCTGGTGCCGTCGGAAAGAGGCATCTATATCACTGATAATAAGGTGCATTGTCGATTGGTGCTCGAGTGTAATTTTCCGAAGGATGTTGTTTGTACGAAAGCGGCTGTTAGTATAGAAGGTAAGGGATTATTGCATTTAATTAAGATTGAATTAGTGCCCTGTTGGCTAAGTGGGAGCTCACTCGTCGTGGGTTCAAACCAGGCCGCGCTGCTCTGGAATTTTCTTCTTGAAAAATGTATGTGTGCTCGTGATCTGTCGGTGAAGGCAAAGATTTTGAGGAAAGCGGAATGTTCTGAGAACTTAGAAAGTTTGTTGGATATGTGATATTCACCAATAAGCACTTGGCCAGCGTGGTCAATTACAGCCTAATATCTCTCGATAACAAAGAAGTCCCTGTGTCTCAGCAGTGAGAACGTAAATAGGGGTGATAAACGTCGCTAGATACCATAATTTGGATGAAAAATAACTCGTAAGTTAATATGTTATTTTGTTTTCCAGAGGTACAGAAGATAGATAAAGCCACTACGACGAAGACAAATAAGACTGATTTAGGCGTTAGCGGTAGCATAGGGACTGCCTCGCCTCGAAGGGGCAATACCGAGGTCGTCACGGAGGAAAGCACTAGTATGTTAACTAGGTAAGGCATATGGTTAAAGAAGAACCTTTTATTCTAAAAAAACTTTGCTAGTTCAAATACGAGAACTTTAAAATATTACTTACTATAAATTACCTTAAGACAAATTCTTCTCATATTTATTTCACATTTGTAACCAAATTACCATGTGTGCAAACGGTCCTTGTATCATAAAGCCTGTAAGCAAAATATCAAAGTCATAAAATTAAGATAATTAATAAAACTTGTTATAAGTATCTGAAACTTATAACAAGTTTTCATCCCTATCTAGTTTTAACTTGAAACTTTAATTTCAGCATAAGACTGGACGATTTAAAACCCAAAAACCCACTACTTAACCCGATCCACATAACATCAGCGCTCCACTACAAAGAAGACAAGACACTCCAAAAAGTAACCGTAGAAAGTCACAACCCAAAAACCCCATTAAAACGCTCAGACAGCACCAAATCCCGAAAACCTTCAGCCACGATACGAGCCGACTACGAAACATCTTTCACAGCCGACGACTTAACACTGAACCCGGGAGAGAACGAGATAGCATTAGAGTTTACATCGAGTAAGAACGGGACGTTTAGGCTTGGTCAAGTTTCGCTGTTGGTTGAGGGTAGATTGGAGTTTTTGTCGAACGCGTTGTTGAGTACCAACGTTGGGTTTGAGGTGGTGACGCAGGGGGTGGCGGTGGCGCTCAATAAGGTGGACCCTAAGAAGGATCTGGTGGCCGGACTGGACCAGTGTATGGAGCTGGTGGTTACCAGTGGCAGTGCGAGGATTGAAGAGGTTTGTTGTAGTTTTTAAATTGTCAAGACATAATCATTGACATGCTAAAATTTTAATGTAATATCTAATTTAATAGAATAGTATAATTCGGCCACGTCTTATCACAATTTTAGGAACAAATTAATATAGCCTATCCTGTGTCCCATACCTCTAAAGATTTATCTACCAAATTTCATCAAATTCGGATCATTGGTTTAAGAGTTATAGTGGAACATACGGGTAAAAACATCAAAAAATTTCAAATTAGTTTCATTATGAAAATAATATGTGAGCCTATAAATACAATATCTCTGAAAACAAACTAAATTACACCATGTCCAACCCCTACAATTAAGTAAATACACGAATTATAATTTATTTATTTATAAATCAATCAATATTACGCCTAAACACGTAATAATTATGTGTTTTAATTATATTCTAGAATGTCACAATCCATCTCAAAACATCATCGGGCCTGCTTATCCGACTTGCGACGGAGGACACAACGATGGCTCGAGAACTGACGGTTAAGGTGCCGGCCTGTGAGCCGTTCGAGACACGGCGGATAGAGCTGAGGTTGTTCGCTAACTTGCAGACTAAGAAGGATAAGAATATTGAACATATTGTGAGTATTTGTTGTGTACTTTTGGGATAAGGTCTTATAAAAAATATATATCAATATAAAATATTGTATCCAAGAGATTTTATTCTAAGAGCGGGCCTGCTAGCACGGATGTGTTAAAAGGCCCGCTCTTAGATGATGATGATGAAAGAGTTTTTTTGTATCATTTCATAAGTAACTCACGAATTAATAATTTCTAAATAGATTTATGATTAAGTACCTTAGTTTACCTATTTCAATAATAAAAGCAGTTTCATGAATAAAAGGCACCCGATCTTTGCCTTTGCGACAAGAGCCGCGGATTCATGCACTCCAAACAAAGCTTACTCTTAGTATCTTCCTCTTTGTCATTTCATAAGTAACTCACGAATTAATTACTAAATAGATTTTTGATTAATTCCCGTTGTAATTTGTGAGTAATTCCCGTTGTACAAAATGAATAGTATAACTCACGAAAATTTTGAAAGTGAAATAGATTTTTGATTACTTTAGTAGCTTTTTCAATAATAAAAGTTAAAGCTAATTAAAAAAAAGTTTCATGAATAAAAGGCACCCGTATCTTGAGCGCATACATGCACTCCAAACTAAACTAAATGCTTAATGTTGAAGTATCTTCCCCCAGGTGTGGCTGACTTCCCCCTGGTGGGAGTCCCCCAGGGAGGTGCCCCTGCACTTCTCCCCGCCAATGAGCGCCTCTCCCCGCCTGCTGACGTCACACGCGCGCAAGTTCGTGCACGTGCAGCTGCGGTGCACGCTCGCGCACCACGCGCGCCTGCAGCTCACGGACCCGCGTCTGCAGTGCCAGGGGAACGCGGTGCAGGATCTCAATCCTAGCGGGGCGGGGGAAGTGGTGAGTGAGTGAGTGAATGAATGAAGGAATGAGTCGTAGAGGCACGGTCAGAAAGTACCACTCATTTGTATTATACTTGTTTATTTATGTTTATTTATTAAAAAACCAAAAACTTACAAAAACACTATATATAATACTGACTGCCGTTTTTACGATATTCTACGCTGTTTATCAAGGGCAGAATAAGGATATTAACATTATGTATTAAACTTATCAATTATTTAAGAGAAGACAGGCAGCTTTGTTCTGTGTATTGTACTAAATTATATATTTGTGAGCGTAATAAATATGTATTTGTAAGCATATCCAAGACCTATCATAGTTGCCCAGAAGAACCCGTGCCCAATAAAAAGAAGTATAGATTGAACTTGTTAAACTTTCGTTTCAAGAATAAAAATTATTTGTTGAATCTATATTATATAAAAGAAAGTGTTAGTAACTCCACTTATAACTCAAGAACGGCTGAACCGATTTAGCTGAGATAGCGTAGAATCAGGAGAAGCACAATATAATCCTTTTTACTGTGGGAAAATCTAATATAATGCGGGCGTAATAAATCTAGTTGTTCTATAAATGGTAAATATTTTTTTTTATATTTCTCTTTTCTGATTCCAATAAATGTTACAGATCGTAGCATCAGACGGCACCACCGCCTCCTTCATGTGGGAGCTGCTAAAGGACCCGCTAGTCCTCACCGGCCCCACTAAGGCCTCGTTCACGGTGCAGTACAGTACGGAGCGGGAGCCGCCGCGGCTATTCTCGTGCCCCTTCGACATACAGGACCACACGACACTGTTCGTGATACGGACTAAGTTGGAGCCCAGTAAGGGATCTGACTTTTGTCGGGCGAGTCAAGTTTGTTGTCTGCATTTGACGGTGCAAAGGGTGAGTTATTTATTCGTATACTAACGTATAGTATAATAAGGTACGGGTAGCTTATTATACTTATAAACCTTTCTCTATCGTCACGCTATCTTATTAAAAATTCCCCTATAAGTTTTAAAGATTGAAGAATTGATAGGGACAGACAGGCTGCGTTAGCGATTTCTTTTTATACCATGTTTAACCTTTGATGTTATATATTAAAATATAAAAAACTTTGTTATGAGCTATATAAAGCATGTAGAAAAATAGTTGATTGGGTCAAAAATACTCGAATGGAAAACATTGATCGGCAAACGCAACGACGGATGTCCACTAATATCTTACAAATTCAAACTAACCCATAAAATATTCATAACATATTTGCTATTTGTCTTCCTACACTTATTTGTCCTAGTTGATACAAGAATTCTCAAAAGATCACCTATAATTTTTTATTAATTAAATTTTCAGGTAAATGAAACCGAGTACACATCGCTGATGTATGAAGTGCTAGCTGACCAGACTATGTGGGCCGTGTTAGGAAGGACAGCAGGTATATCAATATGTCATAAAATAAATATTGCTGGACAACTCACACAGCGACATCTAGTCCCGTGATAAGCTCTAAGCTTGTGTTACGGGTGCTAGATTTCTGATATACTTAATAGAATATACATACATAGATAGATATTTTTTATTATACATATATAACACCCAGACACCCGGAACAAATATTTGCAGATCATACAAATTGTTGTTCATCAAAAGTCAACGTCAATGAGGTTCGTGTATTTCCCGTTTATCTCAATATGAATGGATAAAAATTGTTGATAAAACAAATATGTAAAAAACAACTCTTTGTATAGATGAACCATTTTTAAAATGAACGCCCCTCCACCGCGGTTACACGTACATGCAAAAAGGTGTATAGATACAACACATAAATTGATCTTTGTCATTAGATGTTTATTAACGTAGGTATAAGCAAACGGTATCACTTTGACAGACAGTTGAGCCAATGTTACAGTAAAGTTGTAGCACGCACACAAGTATAGTGATGCAATAAGTATTTCCTCTCACACGTTGAAATTATCACGGTTTTGTGGAGGGGACTTCATTTTTAGAATGGATCATCTCTACACAATTTAACATAACATTTTCTTTATCTCTATCTTTTCCAGGTGTAATAACAATGGACGCCAGTAACGTAGCGCCGCAGACGGTAACTCTGGACGTGATGCCGCTGGTGGCGGGCTACCTGCCGCTGCCCGCAGTCAGGCTGTCCAAATACATCGCTGCTAATACCAAAGGTAAGAATGTAATGTACATACAGGGCGTCCCACGGCCATGCCACATGGAGGGAAAGTACATTAAATATTGTAGATAGAACATTTTACTGAAAGAAGACATTATTTGAATTTTAAAAACAAATTAAACTACATTCATAGATATTTAAATAATTACATGGTTGAACCGGGAGTCGAACCCGTTACACGAGAAAAATAATTATCCTATAGCTTTATCATACCGATCGAAACGCTTCATCATAAGGATTATTTTTTTCTAAATAACATAGTGTCAAAAATAAAAGGAGGACCATGAATTTTAACATTTAATGTGAAATTTAGTTCCGGAAAGCTGGCATTGCCGTAAAACAAACAACTGTTATTCACCACTTAAGAAGTACGCATAATTTCCCTATTATAATCTAAGTGCATGATAAAATGATAAAGAAATACGTTATTAGTATGTACCTGGGTGTATGCAACAAGTCGAGCCATATCCTGACCCGAAATACGCGTAAGTAAACTAAACGTAAACTTTTGTCCATGGCAATGCGGCTGGCTGATTCCTGAACTAAATTTCACATTAAATGTTAAAATTCATGGTCTTACTTTTATTTCTGACACTATGTTAGTTAGCAATAAAAAATCCTTATGATGAAGCCTTTCGTTCGGTATGATAAAGCTACAGGATAATTATTTTTCTCGTGTAAACGGGTTCGATTCCCGGTTCAACCATGTAATTATTTAAATATCTATGAATGCAGTTTAATTTGTTTTTAAAATTCAAATAATGTCTTCTTTCAGTAAAATGTTCTATCTACAATATTTAAGGTACTTTCCCTCCATGTGGCATGGCCGTGGGACGCCCTGTATATACTATTAGAAAATGGTATAGGAAAATTACAAGATCACAACGTAACTTTGGTCCTCGAGTGGGTTAGGACCTCCTTTGTCCTAACGTTGTGACCTTGTAATTTTTTTTCTATAACTACCACTAAAAAAGTAAAAAGTTACATAATATACAGTTTACATGTATAAAGCGAAAAAGCTAACGATAGAATCAACGAGAATCAAAAATTACTTTGGGCAAAATGAGAGCTGCTACTACTAATATTACAATAATATTAGATCAAGCTAAATCGAAGAAGCTCAGCTTTTCTCGAGTTTTAACAAGCAGAAAATTATTTTAATTTACCTACATATAGCAATACCTCAAAAAAGCATAACGTTACCAAATTAAACAGTGACGATTCGTATATTTATAGACCATCTTCAATTTCAGATCCAAAGAAAGACATCTCGATGCATCCACGGCTGGAACCGTTCAGTCCGGGACAAGTGTACCACGCGGCGAAAGCGAAGCAAGTTCACATTCTTGCGCCCGCGCAGAAGGACCACTACGAAACCAGTGCCAACTGAACCAGAGATAGAGCTTATAGTGCTGAAACACCAATAATATGCTCCAAGCAATCTTATTAAGAACCCGGCGTCAGACGAATTTCCCATACGAACGTAATACCAAAATTATTTGTAATTCGACCATATTTCCACAGTATTATTGTATTATTATTATCTAAATAGTATTTATCTAGGTTCCTATAGTTTTTTTTTTACAAAATACTTACTAAAAAAAATTAATTTCATTTAAAATAAGTATTTTGTAAAAAAAACTATAGGAACCTAGATAAATACTATTTAAATAATAATAATACAAAAATATCGTGGAAATATGATCGGCTAACAAATAATTTTGGTATTCTTTTGGTATGGTTTGTATGGGAAATTCGTCGTGTCGCCGGCCTCTTAAGCCGTGTTGGCTAAGTCAGAGCACACTCAATACAATACTTTATTGTAACACCAACAATATACAGGACAATACACGAAAGAAACAGATACATAACAGAGACACAATGGGCGGACTTATCACTAAAAGCAATCTCTTCCAGGCAGCCTTGGGGTGGATACAGAATACTCTACTTATATCCGAACTAATCCGAAGGTATTCTTTACTTGAAAAATGTATGAGTGCTTAAAAATCAAGTGCTCTGACGTCTATGATGTCTATTTAGGTTTATAACCCATTTTTACATGCTGTATGTACAACATTATTATATGCAGAAGCATTTAATAACGTCCTATTAAATATGTTATAATGGCAAAGCTCATTGCATTAGATGATTTTAGACGTTCTTGTTATGTATGTATGATGCCGGAAGTAGATACTTTAAATTAACTTTAAACTTTGTTTGTAATTTTTCGTTTATTATTTTGAATACGGTAAGAATGCAAAACGTTTTGAAGAAAACAGTCAAAATATTTACAGAAATAATGATTTATCACGAACTACAGTGGTTGATAATCTATAAATTTGTGGAAGATGTGATATTTATGCGAAAGATAAACTGTCAGACTCAGTCTAAATATGTATTTCAAGGAATCCAAATATCTCTATATTTTATTATCAATGCGATCTCATTTCCCATTTGATTAAGTCAAGGGTTATACTATATTCTGGCTGATTCATAAAATTTTAAGAACTTTTTATAATGCTACAAAAATAAGTAACACATACGTCCAGATAATATTTATAATGCTGCTTTGAAATGTGTATCGAGCTCAATTTGTAAGTAAAAACTGCTTGATGTTGTAGAATAGAAGAAAAAGCAATTTGTATTGATATTAATCTTTCCATGTATTCATAATGTACCTTTGTGTATGTATAAAGTTTTGTAAGACTTTGTTTAAACGATTCTCTATATATAAAATTCCATATAAAACCGTATCTCATTTAGATATAGGCACATAATTTCGAAACACAAGTAAGTATATTTAATTATAAAAATGGCACAACTTTTTCTTTTATGATAAATTATTTTTAAAAGAACGTTTTGAAATAAATTCATTCAATTGCATTGCATACACAAGATAACCTAAAATTATATATTTATAACTATATAAATTAATAAGTTCGTCTAAATTAAAGGAAATTGGACCATATGTGTGATACTAATAAAAAAAATATATTATGGATGGTTGTAATGTATGAGTTGGAGATATGTTAGGTACTTACTATTTAAAGTTAGGCCATTCTCTGACTACTACGTAACCCAGCTTAATTTTCATACAAATATTATGCGCGTAAATGCATTCTTGTTCATTCATTCGCGCAATCTATTTCTAACAAATAGTATTCTGTTTTAATTTCAATAATAAAATATAATGCCATATATTTTTCGCTACAACGATTATTTTATACCTAGTCTTTATTTTTTGTTATATTAAGTCTTGAATGTAAATAAAGGTGCTAGGATCATACTCAAACCAAAACTCATTTAGAAGGTGGCTTGTATATTTTATTTAAGATATATAGTATAGAAAATAGT
Organism: Chloroclystis v-ata; assembly: GCA_963691955.1. Taxonomy (NCBI): domain Eukaryota; kingdom Metazoa; phylum Arthropoda; class Insecta; order Lepidoptera; family Geometridae; genus Chloroclystis; species Chloroclystis v-ata. The sequence goes on along the minus strand of OY829904.1, from coordinate 12,108,679 downwards.
TGTTTATGTTACTTATTCATAAAGCAACAATGACAAGTAATATATTATATTATGTTTAATTTCACTTAACTACCATTTATACAGTATGCACTACATATTATTAAAATTCAATTTATCTTCTATAGTTTGTACCTACTTTTATTAAGTTATGTGTATTTTCCATTATGCACACACAGTTAGTAAACTAGGTACCTAACTTACCTACCTAATAATTGTAGGTAGGTATCATCTGTATACCTTAGTACCTATTTCTATGTAAATTTTTGATTTAAGAATCCAGGTTAATTTTATGTATATGTTTCGTACATGCTATTATAGGTAGATTATGTATGTATTTAGAAGTATAAATAAAATGTTTATTGTTAATAAATATTATTTTTTTAAACCCTACCTGATTAGTTTTGTAATACTATGTACCTAGTTTATTAAAAATTAGAATATACGTAGGTATTATAAGATCAATTACATTTTAACTTATTAGTTTTGGAAAAAAAAAAATAAGTGTTTAAAAAGTGAATAAAGAAAAGTTTAAGTTTTTATTCAGATATAAAACATTACAGTTTGAACCAATGCGTCTTATGCTAATTATTAATAGGTACAACTAAAAAAATGTCAGTATCAAAAAATATGGAAACTTAATTCTAATATTGAAGAAGAAGTTCTTCAAGAAGAAAGAAATTTACATTCAACATACCAACACTGAAATGATAATGATGATAGATAATTTTTAAAGCACTTTAAGTGCGCGGCTTATAAGTACATTTAAGTACTTACATGGTTTGGTGTCAAAGACGGTAGGATAGGAACCATGGGCCCATGTCAAATAGGTCTATCATAAATGTCATGATTTTAAGTGACATTTAAACAATGACACCAACATTGCAAATCTTTTTAAATCCTTGATTGAGATTGGTGGATTGGCAACTGTCAAAGCTGTCACACCACAAAGTGTGTTGGATAGTGGTGCCAGCTCATGGTATTTCTGCTTGATTATTTAATAAATCTTAAGATTAATAAAATATAATGTATAAGATTTCCATTTTCATATTTAAGTAAGTGTTGATCTTGTTATAAATTAAATTTGTTCAACGTAGTCAAATAGTTGTTGTGGTTCTGTAAATATATCGCCCGCAGTGAGAACCGCGCGCGCGACCTGAGAGGAGACGGGGCACGGCGGGACGCTCACTCCTCCTGATAAATACTGCTCTTGTTGTAGTCGAAACGTCGAGAGTTGTTTAACTCCTATGTAAATACGTGAGTAACTCCCGTTGTACAAAATGATTAATAAAAATGGCTGGATAATTCATACAGCAACATCTAGCCCCGTGGCACAGAAAAATTATAATAACTACGATAAGGGTATCAGTAATAATCATTTTATTGTCTGTAAATCAATGTAGGTATAGTACATACAGTCAGGTGGTAGGACAAAGATTGAATAATTGATTTTGCTGTTAAAGCATACAAACAAAACATTATTACAGTCGGATTACATAAATTGAATAGTAACTGAAATATTATACTTACTTATGTAATTTATGTCAGATTAAGGTTAAGTATTAATATAATTATAATGTTAGGAATTAATATAGTCATCTATCCATCTTGTGATCTCGTTATTTATTATTTTCTGTATTACATAATGTTTCCACAAAAAGATCTATATCTCTTGAAATAGACACTAATAATACAAAACTTTATCTGTGTACATTTTTTCCACGCGCCTTGAAACTTAATACGTTAAATTAAATTATCCTTTTAGAAAAACAATAGTTGGTATCATTTTCTTTGTTGTGGGGCTGTCGTAGCTCGTAGCTAATATCACGTTACTACCGAACTGTCTATTGTATTGTACTGTAGTGAAGTTCTTGTGATGAGAATGTAATGTAAACTGTAAAAGTAAAGTATGTGACTGTCTCTCTCATTCTCATTACTGTGACGAATTTGTGGAACAAAATTTCAGATTGTTTGGTTTGGTCTAAAAATTACGGTCATGGTTTTCGTGAATTTAATAATCATGCATTGACTATTGTAGCTGAATTATAAAAGCAAAGTGATAACGGCTACCCCGCCATGATTGTCCAGGTGGTTCGTTAAAAAATGCAGTGTTTCTGTCGGATCATTGTATACACACGATAGTCATCGACGGGGTCTTGAAGAACCAAGAAGTTTTCATAGAAGATTCCTGGGGATACGCAGCGGGAATGACAATAATGGCAGTTTCAGTTGGGGAAATTTGCGAGAACACGAAGTTGGCCAGAGAGATGGCTTTGACGGGAAACTACGATTCAGCGGTAGTGTACTATGAAGGTACGATCCAGATGATCCACAGGCTGCTGATCACGATCGCGGACCCAACGCGCAAATCCAAGTGGCAGTTGGTAAGTTCCAGCATGAACCTTTCATTGATAAAAGTTGTTGTGACCGAGTTGTTCACCTTGAGAAGAGCATTTCCTTTTGAGACATAGTAATTAGCAATGCCGTTGGACGGAAGGCGGAAGGCCACCCAGTGTGATGCTTTATTATCCATGTGGCTTTGTTTGTACAGTTTTATTCCTGATTATTATTCAACCCAGTGCTGAAAATCTTTGACTCTTTGAATATCAAAGAATATCTAATATATTCATAGGGATTATTTATGTATGCTACAAGTCAATGTTAATTGGATATGTATATGGACATAATGAATATAAAATTAAATGTTAAAATGTTGTGATGTCTTAAACATTCACAGATTCACCAGTCTATTACAATTTTTTTTTTATTAAATTGTAGGTAACTGTTTGACAAGCTATTTCTGTATAACAAAACCCGCACTTACCTCTAATAGACAAATGATGTTAACTTATTAATTTAGAACCACCATGATTGAAAATAATTTCAACAACTCAACAATGAGATCTTAGCAGAAACAACAGAATCACCCTTATTTATATATATTCCCACTGCTGGGACACAAGGACTTGTCTCTTGATGAGGGAGATTAGGCCTTAAACACTGGCCAAGTGTGAATTAGTTTTCATTGTAGAAACTAAGTACAAACTTCCTTACTTTTTTTAATCTATATCTACTGAACCAATTAAGAAAATTATTTCACTAATATAAAATTTCCACAATGCCACATTATTATATCTTTTAACTATGTATTCTTCATGTATGAAGTCCATTATCTGTTAGACAATGGACTTATGAGTTTTTCCAATGTTAAATCAATTTCACGTAGAAACTGGAGATGGGTAATTAAAGAAGTTGGTATACTATAAGGTGAAAATACTCAAAAAAGTATTTGTGTATTTTGTTTTTTGCAAATAATAGAATAAAAAATATGTACAATAAATCCAGTAGCGAAAATTACACAACTGTGGTGAATCTATAGTCATGGTCATTCAACTTTCCCTGATAACCCAAATAGTTATCGGAATCAATTAACTCTTGGTTTACTTCAAATTAAATAAAACGGCTTAGGAAAACACTGTTTTATTATACATGTTTACTTTAGTAAATGTCTAGTCTGTTATTACGAAAATAAAAATTCTGACACAATATGTACTAGTCAGTACTTAAGTAAGTTGTTATTATCCACAGTTACACGGTTACTTCTACGTTTTTTACCAAAACAAACAAAAAATAATTGTTGAAACCTTTCAAAACACGGAACAACTTAATTATAGCCACTTAATTAAATTAATATTTCGTTAGTACCGCGTAATACCTTTGTTCATGTTGGGTTTCACTAAAACAAGTCTAGTGAGGACATAAACAACTGAACAAGTGCTCTGCAACTGTGTCAATGTTTGTTTTGGTGCAGAATGTTTCCGTTGACTTTGACTCAGTTTTACTTTCATAATTCTCCTTAAACAGTATGTTACTTAACAAGTTTTAAAGTTTCAATAATTTAATTTAGCCTCCGAAACTAGACATCTATCTTAATATATGAATTAAAGTCATGGTATTTATAATTAATTATAATACACTATTAAAAACTCAATAACGGCTATATCGAATAAAAAATCGGAGAAGGAAGGAAATAAGTTTACCAACGGGAAAATATTATCACGCGGGCGAAACCGCGGGACGGAGAGCTAGTTCAATATAGATTACGGTAATGGGTTAGAGCCCATTTTATGGCAGACAGTTTGGAGTCAGAAAAAGCTTGATGTAGCGCAGCTTGTTTCTCAAGCAACAAAACATCTCAAACCAAGGCGTGCTAGGCGCTGCTAACGCGTCGTAGTTAGTTTAACATTCAAGTCGATACTAGGAAGTTCTCATATCTGCATCAGAAACGCGTGATTTCTAATTAACTTCATTCTTCCTATGGCTTGCCACCCGAATTGTGTCTTGGAACAATATACGTTAAGTATTAATTTAGTTTTATTTTTCTTGATATACCGAGATAATGGTACAATTAAATGTATTTATCCACAAACAATCCAAAACAGCTCCATAATTAAAAAGTAGTTGTCAGTTGCTTAAACTGTTTCAGTCAACTTTCCATTGTAAAGCAAGTCTTACAACCCGTTTCAGTAAGTCCTGATTACTCCAACATTTTTTGCTAAAAGAACATGATTGCCTATCGATTGGAACGATCAATCTATCATTATATGATTACTAGCTGTGCCCGCGACTTCGGCCGCGTTAAATAATATTTGTACAGGAGCCACGTTTTATCATAACTGGTGCAAGCATTTAAATAGCCTGTGTCCCAGACGTCTAAATGTTTCTAACAAATTTAATTTAATTCGGATCATTGGTTTCAGAGTTATGAGGAACATAACATACATACTAAAAAAATATTTTCAGTACCATATTTTGAGCCTATAAACACAATATCTCTGAAAACAAACTAACTCACTTCATGACCGACTCTTACAGATTTTATTAGTATAGATAGCAAGCAATTACATTGCTTTTACTGTCTTATCTTCATTATAGTTTTTTGCTATAATGTTCAATTTGCTTATCGTCACGTAAGTTTTGCTAAATTACGACAAATTCGTGGTATTCAGCTTCATGATGTAGACGTAGAAACTATGAGATCTATGGATATATGCAGTGAGTTATTAAGTTGACAAATTAATACATCGACAAAATTATTTGAAGCTTATACGATGTTTTTTAGCATTTCATTGTTACTACTGTTGATTACTTTTGGACAGTATTTCCTTTTACTTCCGAAGTAAAAGTGTTATATCATTAATGAATATTTAAGGATTCAAAACATTCTACCTTTGTTAAAAATGTCTAGAAACTTGAAACAAATATAATGCATGTTCAATTTCTAGAGATTCTTGTATTAAACCATGAACCGAACATCCCATCTTAATATCCGAATGTCCTCCCCGAATATCCTAATAAACCTTTCACTAAAAATATACAACTGTCTTCAAATGGGTAAACCCTGAGAATTATTACAATCGTAAAATATGACTTAGCAACTGTCAAGCGCCTCATTGCCACTAAACACTGGGAAATATTGTGTGAATATGCTCCACTTCATTGCAGATTGAAAATAGACGAGTCTTCGCCACTTGCCTCAACCGAAACATACATTCATAATATCGGTGTGATAAAGTTTGGACTTTATTGCTAGTAAAAGACGTCAACGCAACGTATATGTTGTACAAATAAAAAATCTTATTTATGAATTAAAGATAATGATTGTATCTATGACGCCTGTTAATTACAAACAAAGCTGTCGGGTGAAATTATACTATCCTGATAATTACCTCCTTACTATTCCATTTTTATTTATTTATTTATAAAGCCGTTATAGCCAATATTTACACTATTTAAATGATGTAGTTTCTTTGAGTTACTGTGTAATTTTATATTAGCGTGTCATCACGACACGAGCCTCTTACAGCATTGTGTTGAATATGCCAATGTTTGTTTTGAATTGTGTTGCTTAATTTTGTTCCTTCCAGCAAAGAAAACAAAATTAAGTTACTACTCCATAGTTTTCGCTAAATGCGCAACGGAAGATATATTTACGATGTACACCCTTGTAAAGGCTTTAACGTATGAATCCAGGTCTTAAGTCTAATTCAGTGGCTGGATTCAAGCCAAGCATTCGTTCTATTGTCGAGAATGTCACGATCGTTTTATTGTCAATTGACGAGCGCCTTTTGAACGTAGCTACAGCTGGGTTCAACGAACTTCCCTGTATCGTGTCGGTTGAATGGTCGGGGTGTCCAATTTCGTACCTTGTCAACAGTTAACTCTTGTCATCAAAAACAGCAGACATACGCTTTTATTCCTTAACGCAGACGGCCCTTATTGGCGTGACTTTTATATTGCGGGTAGTTGTGTTTCGCTAATTGTCGGTAACGCCCTAGTTTGAGATTAGTTGTGTGTGATTTCTCGTAGATGTCGGTCAAGGCTCCTTAGAAATAGGTGAAACGCCATGTCGCGTGAAACCGCCTTATGGTGTTATTACTCAACGATTTAGTGTGCCTGTGTGGGAAGTGGCTGACATTTTTGCTGTGGTGCCATTGTGGTTAGAACATTGTGTGATAATCTGTGAGAGATCGGAAATTTCACTTTTGTGCCCACACAAAGACAAAACCCTCATGTATGTATGCTCTATGGTACGATTATCTATAATGCTCTTGGTAATGGTTAAATCACAATACAATTGGTCTAGATTGCTTGAGCTATTAGCATTATCTTTTGGATTAATCAGAATGGAAGCAGATGCATCGACTAAGCCTAGCTCTTGAGATCACTCGTAGGGAATATAAATCACCGTACATCGATTCTAAATGTGGTGCACGTTTCTTCAAGTAGAAGATAATGAAATTATCCTTGGAGTTTACGATCAGATGTTATTATGATGTTAAAGTTTTCTAGTCCTACACTACCATGATTGATGTGTTGATATTGACCTATCCCAATTTACTTTTGATACTAATATTAAATTAACCATGTGACAGGTGCAGGAAACACTTCTAAGTTTCTTTAATTCATTTTTAATCTTATGCTAAAAAAAATTTAGAATATATTTAATTGCCTACATAGAATACATACATAAATTTAAATTAAAAAATAACCAAAACTAGTATCATCTGAGGTAGCGTTAATACGGTTTTTAAACGGGTTTTTATATGAAAATATTTGTTAGTTTAGCCATTCCAATCCAATTCCAATCAACCTATTTCTGACTCGATTTATATAATTTTCACATAAAACATACTTAGGTTTTATGCGAAATTTATAAATCGAGTCAATTAAATCAATGATCATAGTCAATTAGAGTTAAAACTATAAAATGTTTGATGATAACATCGTACATGACAACTCCATGTTATCTTCCTCCGCAGTTTAGTGACTAAATAACAATGTCCATCATACATAACCATACATAACTAACCATATTACCTTACCGCACTGTCAAAGCCTAAATATCAGTGTCTCTTTCGCAGGTACAAAGGCAGATGGCTCGAGAGTACGAGCAGCTGAAGGGCACGATGTCATCACTGAAGGTGTTCCAGAGTGAGGGAGAGAAGGCGATCACACCTATGGTTGGCAGTAAGTTGTACTCTTTACACTTGCCTGTAGAATACAGCTTAGAGGCCAAAGTTGTATTCCTAACATTTGCGTTACCTCTTGACCAATGGGATAATCGTCTCACTGCAAGGTTGTATTATCTACGTATTTGGATTTTTTTGTTATTTAATCGATTCGCATATGTGCAAGATGCCGTGTGTTTACCGAAAACTATACCTATATATTTCATTAAAATATGTGTATTTTCGGGCTTGCTATTGCAAAGTTACTTTTATTATTATTAATCCCTGTTCAACTTCTTGACTCTCCCAAACACCAACTAAAGTTCCTAAACGAAATTCCATATTTTAAATGTTTTTCATTGCTAAGTTTACGAACGTTAAGATTCGTTAATTTAATTTTTCTTTATCAGTTTTACGATAAATGTTTACTTTTAGAGCGAGGTCAGAATTCGGCATAATTAGATCCTTTTCTGGGCCGCAACTGACCACCGCCCTAGAAATATTATGTTAAGAATAACAAGCCTCTAGGCCACAGCTCAACTTGGCTTGTGATGACATACCTAACCTCTTATGGTCACTGCTATATAACTTAGATCTTTGAAAACTAAGTAGGTGTAGGTCATGTCGTGATGTTTTACGATCTATTTTCAAGGTCGAACAAGCTACTTAGTTCAATAATCATCTTATTTCAGTCTTTTGGAACGGATGTTGAAAAATTTATATGAATGTTGTCTACTATCAAATTACGAAAGTCTCCGATTAAAATACATTCTTTCATCGTGAAACGACGACATAATATGTATCTCAAATATAGATCTAAATAGTTAAGCCAATTTATTTATTTTGTCTTATGAGGCATTTTAATACGTTTATTGATGTTTTTTTTTATCACGAAATAAGTTGAGGCAGGAGAACTAAAGTTTACGAATTTATGTGACTCTTTCGATGAAAAATCTTGCAAAGCGTGCCTCCAAAAGTAAATAAAATATGACGTCATAAAGTGATAATTCATTACGAAGATAACTGTGTTTGTTCTATTAGTTAGATGATGCTCTTATCGCTTATCTAGGGTAGAGTTATTGTTCTACAAATGTAACTTAACTTTTTGACTTTAGATATTTAACGGCATAATATCTATAGTTTTTCACTATATATAGTATCTTCAGTCAGTTTTTGCCGTGTCAAGAATTATAGTGGAAAGGTGAAATTACCCATTCCATTATTTCGTTTAAGAATCTATTAATTCACGGCATTTAACTCCTAATTTCGTCGTGCAACCACCGCAGTACTGTACTCGTGTACTCGTGTACCGCAATGCTATTGCATGTGCATGTAAATGAATATACCTAAATATGACATGCCATATAACAAAGGACAAATTTTAAAATTAATTTAATTAGTTAAGAATTTATTATAAAAATAACTTGCGTGGTTGTGCCCATTATGGGTTGTATTGTAATGATTATGATAAAATAAGATATTACTGGACAGTTCACACAAATGCCGAATGCAGACAACAATTCATGACGAATGTGGATTGGGCCAATAATCACGGGACGAATGTGTACTAAATCACAACATCATCTAGCCCCGTCGTAATTTTTTAACAAGTACTTAATACATTGTATTACATGGGTATATTTGTTTGTTATAGGAATAAAACACCCCGCAAACCCGAAACGAATATTTGGGAATCGACGTCACCTAGAAATTAATCGTAACCCGAATACTTCTATTCAAAAACTTACAATAAAAACAAACTTACCTAGTTTCAAGTCTATTAGTACCTACGTGGGTTGTGTTTTGTGGCGTTGTCTATCTACCAAGACAAAGACACACACATATTAAGTATAGATAAACTATCAACGATCTAATGCTGATTTTACCATCACGCTCTATTTGTGTAGAGCGCTGTAAATCTACCGTGAGATTAAACCACTCTAGGTTGGAACACCTTATCTTTTTATCGGATCGTATAATAGTGAACTTACGTAACATTAGATTTGCACGCGGAAACAAAATAAAACTCTGTGTTCAAAGCGTCTTATTTCTACCATTCTGTAATTTTTCGTTTAAATAGACACGAAATACTTTTTCCCATAATTCCCATTATATATTATGCATTTAAACTTTTCTATGTCGCTAAGCGTGGTGATTATATCAAATCCTAAAAACTTAAATGGGTTTATGAGGTGATGTTACAATACAATACAAAACCACTTTCTTGTACACCAAAACAAATAAATAATTACAAAATACTACGAAAGAAGTGCAGTGGGCGGCCTTATCGCTTCAAGGTGATCTCTTCCAGGCAGGTGTTGATACGGTCCAAAGAACGACGCTGCTGCCTTTAAATAATAAATCTCTTAGTCGGATTGCAACACTTTACTTTTCATAGGCCGGCACCACACGCATATAAATCACCTAAATCAAAATGATGATAACAATCTCAAAATTTATTAACACCAAAAATCTGAAGCTTGGTTGCTACCTGACCTAAAAACCTTTGAGAAAGACCTTATCGAATAGTGAAAGTTTTGAAGGTAAAATAATGGCTGTCGTTAATTTTAATTCGCCACCATTTATCTTTTGATTTTACACCAACAGCCGTTAAAACATTACAGTTCGCGAGTTTGTTTTATAGATTTGAGCAGTTTTGTTAAGTAATAGATGAAAGTGCTTTTGTACAAGTCTTGAGTAGGATAAATAATTGAGAGAAACCGCGAGAAACGAACAGTATAATTGCAATTAAAACATTAAGAATCGATGGCTACTAGAAAGCAACTGCAATAATAAAGATTATAATTCTGAAATGCTTTCAAGTCTTGGTCATAAACTAGGCTAGTTTGCAATAAAAAACTAACACAAGCTTCGAGCTTACCATGGGGCCTAAATGTTGCTTTGTGAATTGTCCAGCAATATTTATTTACAAATAAAGCTGTAAAAAGAAATATTTAATTATTATTTATCTTGAAGACTCTAAAAACGAAACTTAAGTATACGAAAGCTTAGTCTTAGCGGGCACCACACGGCAGAAGTACCTAAACTATGTAATGTAAGTACTTAACCATTCGAACTCTTTCCACTCATATAGACGCAGATTACAATTGGCCGTAAAAGTCGACTCCGCGTCATCGTACCCTAATTGGTGACTTAGCGACCTTCGATCAATGGCGCCGGTGTCCATTATGTCATTGTCAAACACAATAGGTGGAAGGAATACCCTGATTGGCCCTGGTTGATTAGATTCTCTATGATTGTGTTCTGTGATTTATGCGTATGTTTTATGTCGACCGGATATTGGTGTAATACAAGATGCAATGTTTTAAAAAATAGTCTTCCAATGATTAGTGCTCTGAAATTTATTCAATTAATTATAGAATTAATGTTTCTGTCTGAAATTTGTAGGTTACATTTTATCTTCATGATAGATTAAACTCTGTGACAAGTTCAAATATTGTTTTACAACGTCACCAATTCGTTGATTTGATCTCATTTTGACATTGCGTTTAGTCATCTTTTGTTTATGATACGCGTAAGCGCGTAACCCACAGAAAGTTAACTCGCGGCTACCATATAACCTTTCAGTAGTGAGTCTAAATATTGATTTGAGAGCCGTGGAGCCGTGACCGAGAACCGTTAAACTATGTTACATGCGTTCGACGACGTTTAAATCTCGTTAAACTATCGATTATCTAACCTTTCTAAATCAATAATGTTTCTTCGCACTGCCAAGGTTCGTTTCTAAAGAGAAGCCATCGTCAAAATAACTGAAAGTGGTCGTTGTTCTTGGCTCATTACTTTTAACTACTGTTTCTGCATAATTGTGTACGTCAGTCAATGCCCCTATTTAGCAGAAAGCTGAACAGTCGATGTCTTCTCTACACAAAGACTCTATACATTTTGCATTATCTTTTGAATGCGTGCTCTTTTCTATGTATGGCAAAAGTTAACCTGATTTTGGGTACAATTAAATTTAAACTGACTCTGAAAAACCTAGATTTTTCAGAGTTAGTTTTTGTATTATCGTTGTTTTTTTGTAGAAAATGGAATAACTCTCTCTAAGATCTCACTATGGTGAAAACATCTAAAGCTGTTCAATAATTATTTCTGCGTTCAAGCATCGTTATTTTTTTTGTCACATCGTCTGTATTTAATGGCTGATAACTTGAAAAAGCTGCAGACTTTTTCACCCGCCATACGAAAGGGCTAGTTTTTAGGTCGTGTTATGTATGAGTCACTCTTGCGAGTCCGATACCCTCGGGCTTAAAGGGAAAGTTGACTCATGTAAAGGGCAGTTGCATTATTAACGCTTTTAATACAAGGATATACTTAATTATTAAACTGTGTATTTTGTATTGTATTTTTATATCATACTATTTTAAACCCGTGGTTAAGTTTTCTAACTCAAGTATGTTCTAACTAAGTTATGAAATACACTAAAATCTATTGATACATTTATGTATAGTTCAAATGTGCTATTTGTTGTTAATTTTACGTGAACAACGACATTGGGTTATTAGGGTTCCTCTATTTATAGTTCTCAAAGCAAATAAACAATACGGAACCCTTTGTGTGCAACTTAAAATCGTAACTTCTCATTATATTTTAATGACTGCACTTAAATCTTTTTATATTACTACGTTTTACGAAAAGTCTGCAGTAGCAGACCCATTCGTGCTGATAATAAATGCAATTTAGTGATATCAGAGAACCACCTTCTCTTTGATCGAAGAAAGGCTTTCTCGTGACCGGCTATCGTGAATTTGTCCGTAATCACTCCAAGACTTTCTGATCAGTATCTCACGATGACTGTGTGGTCTATTTTCTTGAAATTATTTCATGATTTGAATGCTACTTATCTTGAAAGAGCCTTAATTTTTTATTTTTTATTGAAAATATTTATTGCGATGGATGAAACGATTGGTCAACATTATTGTTGAAGTTATGAAGTCAAATTTTCTTAAATCTACGTTCATGATTGATTGATTGAATTGACACACCAAGCCCAGACCATCCAAGTCTTATAATATTCTACCTCGTAGTCATTCATAGTTAGATTTTTATTAATTGTTAAATGATGACGAAAATCATTGAACCAGGAAAATATCTACTCGGACTTGTAGATATATTTTCCGGGTTCACGGAGTTTAAATTTATGAAAAAAGCGACTTCGTTTTTATACGCACGAATCATGTAATATTTAAAAATTTCCGGGCCATTAATCTTGAAGGTTGCAAATCATTCTTAGTTATTTTCAGAGATATTGTGTTTATGGGCATAACAACTGAAACTAATTTAACGATTTTAGATTATTTTCTGTATGTATGTATGCTCCTCCATAACTCTTAAAACAATTATCCGAATTTATTGAAATTTGGTAGTTATACCTATATACCATTTAGACGTCTGAAACACAAGATAGTTAAATTATTGCTCCATTTATGAAGACGTGACCCGCATACAAACATAATTTAACGCGGACGGAGTCGCGGGCACAGCTTTTTCTCGTAATAAAATGATATCGTTGAGACTTCGTAACCTGTGAGTTGTGCCAACAAAGTTTGAGTTCAACGATATCGAAAGTGCAAGTTATTGCACACAATAGCGTAGGAGTCTTGCCTAGCCGGTCCCTTAGGGCGACTTTCACTGCCTCGCTGTAATATAGTCGAGGAGCTTATGTATGCAGTAATTAAAGCGCAAAGCGGAAGTAGAATTTGTGAAGCAAGATCCGTGAAAATACATCCAGCCATTCTCGAGTTAAAGGTGTTCCAAGACACCCCGCGACTTCACCTGAAATTGATTTGAAGAACTGTGTTAAGTTAAGAATAAATAAATAGATATCCATGAATCAAAACTGAATAAAATTGTACCACTGACTGAGTTTTATTTGCCAATAAAATTGCTATTTATTTCGCGCTTTATTTATAATCTGAAGACCAGGCAGTATTGGTATTGGTATCGATTAAATATAGATTTTATTTAATTTGCAGCAAATAAGTGTTCCATTATGCGTCATGCGAGTATAATGCGTAATTGTGTAAAAATCACCTAATCGCGCGTGTCTAATGAGTTTATTTCAACAGCACTTATAAACGAATTAATACTCGATCTGGCCGATAGTTGTTTTATTAATGAAACTTGGTAAACTAATCCATGTAAGTACCGCGTGGGCTTATAAGTCGAGATTAAGTAACCATGCTAAGGTTAATTTATCGATTATTATGTATAAATACATACATTTTTAGTTACAATGATCTCAACAACGCAAAATACGAGACTACTAGGCACAGGTAAACAGTTCTAGAGGGATTTAGTTAAATATATATAATATAGTTACTTATGTAGGTATACACTTATAATCCAACATCTTATAAGGTAAATAGCGAGGATCTCTCCACTAGGCTAACACTATATCGTAATGTATGTAAATGACTGATTGAAAATGCTTACCTATCCGGTGGATTAGTGTCGCAGTAAGTTTCGTAGGACAATCTATCTGTCCGTTTTCTAGCGAGTAATAAATAAAGTAGCAAGATTTAATTGTGAAATTGCAGAAAGTTGTCTAGCTGCTTTCATCGGACATTATCATTAAGCTAGGGACTTCTCAGACGGATGGTCTGAGCTTTTCTAAGAATCGTTAACTTGCTCAACTTGATTGTAACTGTTGTACGAGATGAGACCATAGGTGGAACGTGTTCTGTAGTTGCCAGGCAACCTTTTATGAGTTCTGAGACTGATTAGTAAGATTATTTTCTCATAGATAAAATGTATCAGTTTATTACCAATTCGTGTTATCATCATGCATCTATAACGTCTTGCACTGCATCATTGCAAATGTTCTAAAATAAGTTATTACAGGTTTTTTGGTGGAACGTAATACAGGTTGGTTTGATGATGTATAAAAATAACTTGTGTTACCGGCACTAAATAATCTGATATACTTATAATATGTATATAATATGTAATGTATGTATACTGATATATATATAATATGTATATGTACATACATAGATAGATATTTTGTAAATAGTCAGTTATAATTAAAAGGAAGCGATAGAGCGAGGAACTGGATGCATTCAAGTTCGTCTTCTGACATGGGTCCAACTGCCACAATCGAGGGAGTCGTGGAGAGATCTGTGGGAGGCCTTTGCCCAGCAATGGGAGACACAAACTAATCGTTATCGCAGTCAGTTATATTTATTTATTATCTATCGATGTATGTATCACCCGTAACACAAGCTTCTAGCTTACCACGGGGCTAGATGTTGCTGTATGAATTGTCCGGCAATATTTATTTATTTTTATATTATTTTCAGATTACGAAGACTTCCCCACGCACGACCAGTGGGGCCCCGCGCCGCACGAGCTGGACCCCGACATATGGCCGCCGCCGCCCGACAGAGAGACCTCGTGGCCTCTGCCGACGAGCGTGGACCACAAGTCAGTCAGGTTCAATGGTCACTTTACTACTATATGCACTGGTGTTGGTGAAACTAACTGAAAGATTATAGCTCTAATTATATAGAAATAGCTATTTACGTGGACGTGGACACGTAAAATAAAAATTACAACCAAATCACTTTGAAACTATCATGCTTGCTACAGTGTTGAACTATCGGAAAATTCAAAAACATTTGAATCATGGTATGTTCCCCGTTTCATGTTCAAATACAACCAAATCGTTTAGATCGTCTATGAAAATTAATGTTCCAATTGATTTAAGTGAAACCGGATATCTAGCCCTTTTCTGCTGAATACCAAATTGCTCCCACCTTATATCCTTCATACTTACTAGACATAACTTTAGAATCAGGCTACTAACCTTTACTAAATTTACCAGCCATAACAATAATATAAAGTTTCCTTATACAGCTTATAACATAATATACCTATCCTTTATACTTACTAGACATAACATCAGAATCAATGCTACTAACCTCTTTACAACTTTATCAGTAACAATAACGTAATGTTTCCTCCAGGGCCCCGCCGACGCGCTCAGCCAAGAACAACGTACGCAACACGCGCGCGGACAAGAAGCCGGCGCCGCGCGCGCCCACCACCTCCAACAGGAAGAACTCCGATGTTAAGAACCCTAGGATAGCGGCTAATAAGGCGCACAGTGGTAAACACATTCATTTTATCTTATCTATCTTGTTTACTAGCTTCTTATTCTTCTTTCTTCCAATGGATTTGGAATAAACAAGGCTACTTTGTTCATTCCATTGGGGATTATTTGGAATAAACAAGGCTTGTTCATTCCACTGGTAATTAGAGCTCTACATGACGCCATGGCGACGTAGCCGGCTACGTCTCCAAGTAGTTAATATTGAATTTGGCGACTTGGCGACGTTGCCACCCCGTCGCCAAGTGAGTTAGGTAACATACATTTCAATATTAACTGCTTGGAGACGTAGTCGGCTACGTCGCCATGGTGTCCTAGTAAAGCAGAGCTCTAATTCCCAGTGGAATGAGTAAGATAGCATTGTTTAATTTGTTTATTTCAAATCCAGTGGAAGAAAGAAGAATGAGAATCAACTGATGAACTTGAGTGTATTGCGAAAGGGGCAGAGCTCTTAGTCAACACGGCTCGGCATTTCTGATTTTAGTAACCTTATAGAATTTATACTAATATTATTTTATTTTTTGTTACAGCGAAATCAAAGGACACAAGCAAAGAGATAAATAAAACAGATAAGCAAGACAAAGACAACAATAACGGCGACACTGATGATGAAAAACACCCCGAGGAAAGAAGGTTTGAACCGCCAAGCGCTGCAGACGGTGATTTAGTTGATACATTAGGTATGTATAATTTTTTTTCCAATTATCACCAAATCTTTTTTTTAAATTAGTCTTATAGTATAGAGACCTTTTGCAACAACAAATCAATCAAACCTGTAATCTCTATAATATCAGTAGAATTCTATTGAGTATCTATAGATAGAAGATAACCTAGTAGAACATAGTTTTATATGATTATAAATTCCCGGCTAGCTACCGATAGTTTTATTGCATTTATCAATACTTTTCTAATGCCTATGATAAGATTTGGATTATAGTAATTTGTAAACATACCTCGTGTTAGCGATTACTTGATATGCGCTAACCTTGTGTCTATATCTTACTAAGGGGATTTTTTTTAAATCGCAGTATACAATATTTAACTATTAAAAGGCTAAAAATTAAAAACACGTGCACTAGGTGAAGGCAAACATCGTGAGAAGACCGGCATGTTTTGAAAATTTTAAAGAGTTTGAAGGATATGTGACATCCACAGTTTTCCAAAATGGCCTGAATTTACTATAGAAATTTACTTTACAGAATCATATTTCTGTTGTCTTAATTATAAAACTATTTACGTATGTTTTTTTCCAGAACGTGATATAGTACAAAAGAACCCCAATATACGATGGGACGACATAGCGGATTTGGCTGAAGCGAAGCGGTTACTAGAAGAAGCTGTTGTCTTGCCAATGTGGATGCCGGATTTCTTCAAGGTATAGTTTATTTACTGACTAGCTGTCCGTCCGCGCCTTCGCCCGCATTATTATAGACTAGCTGTGCCCGCGACTCCGTCCGGGTTAAATTATGTGTGTATGGGAGCCACGTCTTATCATAACTGGAGCAAAAATTCAGTAGCCTATCGTGTGTCCTAGAACTAACTAAGAATTCAACATTATGAGCATTCAACATTTTAAAATTTAAACGTAATGGTCCGAAAGACCAGTTATGCCTTATTTCCACCCAAACCCTATGTTTTTTTCACGCCGTCCCTATGTAAGGTTAAATAATTAAAACTACGCAACGGATTTTGATGCGGGTTTTTTAAAGGCATAGCGATTCAAAGTACCTACCCTAGGCGAAGCGAGAGCGGGTCGATAGTAAGTATTTAAAAATCACATTTACCTATACCTTAAAAGGTACTAATCTCCACTGAAACCTGAACAATATGGCGAAATTGTAACGTAAACTATTGCTATTGTTTGCTACAGAACCCTAAAAAGAAGTATGATAAATTACGTGCTAAAACTGAAATCTCAGTTACCTTATCAAGGCTGTTATCAGATCCAACGTAACAGACTGAAGGTAAAAATGCATCACGGCCTATCTTTCAATGTTATCGCGTGCAAACCGTACGGAACTTGGTACCTTATCGAAACCAAATCTTTTGTATCTTATCTTGAAAAGGAAAGGTCGATCTATGAATTAATCTATACTAATAATAAATCGGTGAGGGTCGGTCATGGAGTCGGCACAACATGTCCTTTCTCTCCACTTTCCTCTGTCAGCCATCATATTTACACCCACTCCTTTCTTACACATATCATCTTTAACACAGTCCATCTATCTTTTCTTTGATTTAGGGACTGGGTCGTCAACATGTTAAATTGTTCAAAGGCTAGAATGTGCAAGTGTCAAAATGTACATACAAACATGGTCACAATGTCTAAGTGACAAAATGTAAACATCTCAAATTATACACATCTCAAAATGTAAGTACAACAAAATGTCTAAATGCCAAAATGGTCAATTGATATAACGTGCAAAAGTATAATAGTATTAATGGGATGTTAAACTAACAAACTAAGTCTAAGTCTTAAGCCTAATTTCACCACTCTCTGTGACAAAAAGTTAAATGTTCTCGTGTATGTGGTATATTGGATATTACTAGATGAAAACCCAGCTTTGCCCGGGTGAAATGTGATTCATAATATCCACAGATCTATGAACAAAGCGTAGGTTGGTATATTTTTCTAGCTTTAGTAGATTCTTTATAGCTAAGAAACTTTGTAAAAGTTTTTGGAGTTTAATCGAATTGAGTTTTATAGATCATGTGTGTCGAAAACTAATACGTAATCTTAACCAAAAGTACCTAGGTAGGTAGATACTAAGGATATTTAACATATTGTACCTAGTAGTGACGACCTCTGTGAGTTTTGTACGTTTTTACATTTAAAAGCCTGTGCACATTGGCATCTGTACTATTTGACACTTGTTCGATTTAACCATAACACGTTTCAACTCCCTGTCCTTTTAAACCATGTACATTTTGACGTTCATACTTTTTGGCAAATAAACTGGCGGTCCATATGTACATTTTGACCCTTGCACATTCTAGCCTTTGAACAATTTGTCATGTTGACGGACCAGTCCCTAAATCTTTTCTTTGGCCTACCTCTCCTGACATACCCATCATTCTATTTTTGTATGGGTGTGATAATATAGTACATTATTGCAAAGGCAGCGAAATAGGCCGAGGCATATATAGTGCTTTTCTACAATTTGTGCTGAAAGGTAAACTCATCTGTGCCTATACAGCCACGAGAACGCAATGTGTACGATAGATGAGAGAGTTCTAAATTCAAACAGCACACCGTTTCATACAACATTGCCGTCATGGCGCGCTAACGCGCCGGGAAGTGATTTAGGTTTTCAGTCTACCTAAATAATGATACTTCGCGTGTTCTTTATTCAAAACGACTGACAATGACAACTTTTCTGAGCATGTTTAAGAAAAATATATAGAAATGTTATATATATTTGTATGGGTGTTATGCCCGATTTACATTATTCCAGTCCAGTGATCCAGTCCAGCACTGGATTGCTTACTGGAAAAATGTAAACCGGTACTGGAATGAACTGAATCCAGTAAGCATTCCAGTCCAGTAACTGGATTTGCGGTCTACTTTTTAATCCAGTGCGATCAATCCAGTGCAACTGGAATAATGTAGACGGCCAATCCAGTGCCATTCGAAACTGATCTCTTCTTGAAATCATTGTTACTGTAGTGTTCACACTTCAACGGCTTCTAAATAACTGGAATAATGTAGACGTTAAAGATCCAGTCCAGCACTGGACTGGAATTTTGCTAGATCACTGGACTGGAATAATGTAAACCGGGCATTAAATGTGTTGTTTTTTGCAGGGTATAAGACGGCCATGGAAGGGCGTGCTGATGGTGGGTCCGCCCGGCACCGGCAAGACGATGCTGGCCAAGGCGGTGGCCACGGAGTGCGGCACCACCTTCTTCAACGTGTCCTCCTCCACGCTCACCTCCAAGTACCGCGGCGAGTCGGAGAAACTCGTGAGGCTGCTCTTCGAAATGGTACCTTATATATATAAAAAAATATATACTTACATAATTATATGGAGATAAACCATTTTTAAAAAGAACTCCCCTCCACAAACCGTGATAATTTCAACGTGTGAGAGAAAATACTTATTGCATCACTATACTTGTGTGCGTGCTACAACTTCACTGAAAACATTGGCTCATCTGTCTGTCATAGTGATTCCGTTTGCTTATACGTTAAAGAACATCCAATGACAAAGATCAATTTATGTGTGTTGTATCTATACACCTTTTTGCATGTACGTGTAACCGCGGTGGAGGGGCGTTCATTTTAAAAATGGTTTATCTCTACCAATTTTTGTAGTAGATTTTTTGACGTGACAACGTCTTATAATTCGATAGAGCCGGCTGCACGCACGAAAAATCATGACTCATGCGGCGTTACCTCGCTCTGAGGCGTTCCATGTAAGGCTTGAAGTGCAAGCGAGAGCGCGGAACGAGCGACAAAGAAGGACAATCGGCTTTTGCGTTCGGCAGCGTTCGACATCCGTCTCTCTCCTACTTGAGTGAGCGATGCGTCTGCGTGGACAGCTGCTATACTTTTGAAAAATGCTACCATTCCATCAGTATTTTCTTAAGACGTTGTCACTTTCAACTATCGTCAGTAAACGACTTTACAGACAACCAATTTTTTAGTATGTTCTTTGTATAAATAAATAATTATCGTTTAATTTCCAGGCTCGCTTCTACGCGCCCAGCACGATATTCATAGACGAGATCGACTCTCTGTGCTCGCGGCGCGGCTCCGACAGCGAGCACGAGGCCTCGCGCCGCGTCAAGTCAGAACTGCTCGTGCAGATGGACGGGCTAGGGTCGCTCTCCGTGGAACCGCAGAAGGTATGTTGTATACGCGGCGCGGCTCCGACAGCGAGCACGAGGCCTCGCGCCGCGTCAAGTCAGAACTGCTCGTGCAGATGGACGGGCTAGGGTCGCTCTCCGTGGAACCGCAGAAGGTATGTTGTATACAAGGCGCGGCTTTTTAAACTATCATGGTTTTAACAATATTGAGCTGAGAGGAGACGGAGCACGGCGGGACGCTCACTCCTCCAGAAAATGTCTGCTCTTGTCGTGGTCGAAACGTCGAGACTGTTAAAACTCCTTTGTAAATACGTGAGTTATTCCCGCTGTTATGAAATAAAGTTTAACTTACGAAAATTTTGAAATTGAAATAATATTAGATTAGAACACGAAACGGGTAACATACCATGATTCAAATGTTTTTGAGTTTCCAGATGTTTCGGCACTGTTACAAGCGCCATCGCAATGTCGGGAAATATCGGGAGACTCAAAAACATTTGAATCATGTTATATTTCCCGTTTCGTGTTCTAACATAACTTATATATATTTAACACCACTGGCTATATGTATATTTATAACTGTCCAGTCCATACATAGGTTGCCTGGAAGAAATCGCTCACAGCGATAAGGCCGCCCATTGTACTCCAAATGTTTTAGTCTTAAGTTTGTATTGTCTGTTTCTGTTTTTGTGGTGTACAATAAAGCATATTCTATCTATCTATCTATCTACATAATGATGTGATGATGTGTGCAGGTAGTGATGGTGCTAGCCGCGACCAACTTCCCGTGGGACATCGACGAGGCGCTGCGGCGGCGGCTGGAGAAGCGCATCTACATCCCGCTGCCGACGCAGGACGGCCGCGAGGCGCTGCTGCACATCAACCTGAAGGAGGTCACGTTAGACCCCGCCGTAGACCTGCACCTCATCGCCAAGAAACTGGACGGATACTCCGGAGCTGATATCACTAATGTCTGCAGGTAAATTACCGATAGAAATCTAGCATTCATACACAAGCTTTGAGATTACCATGGGGCCAGATGTTGCTGTGTAATTGTCCTGAAATATTCATTCACTCAAAGTCAAAACTTTATTTCCATGGAAATAACGATGTGTGTAGGCATGTCAGAATAAACTCTAAAGGAAATAAAGGATCAAAATATTTTACTGAAATCATCATCATCCCCAGCTAGATTTACCGTCTGACTCAGTTTGTCCCATCTTCTATGGTCTATGCCAAAATGTCTATGAGTGAATGAAATAGGTATGAGCTAGTTTTTTGTTTTTTTCAGAGATGCCTCAATGATGTCGATGCGACGTAAAATAACCGGCCTCAAGCCGGAGCAGATCAAACAGCTGGCCAAGGAAGAGCTGGACCTGCCGGTCACTAAGCAAGACTTCCTCGATGCCCTCTCCAAGTGCAACAAGTCCGTCTCCAAGGGGGACATCCAGAAGTACATCGCTTGGATGTCTGAGTTCGGTTCCTCCTGATTGTGAACCTCCCCCGAGCCCGCCTCAGTGTATAACAACGTTCAGCCTCAAGAACTGCAGTATTACAAATAAATTAGTGGAGTGTCCAATTCATTCCTGCACATTCAGTTCATTCACACAATTTTGATTCTGTAAATATTTTACTTAGCGGGGTAACTGAAATGTCACATTAATAAAATTGTTTATGTTATACCGCATTGCACTGACAGATCTGTATTCTAATTGTGAATTGTTTTAAATAGTGATTCTTGTACTTAAATTAGGTTAATGTTGAGATTTGTAGTTAAATTTATGTAATTTTATGCCATAACTAATTTAGATGTAATTTTTTAGATTTTTTATGAAAGATGTATGTTTCCCTTTTATAAGTTTGAGTATGGCATTTATTTATATATTTAGAGTTTTGCTCAAGTAAATTTGCATGAATTCCATGTGATAATGTGAATGCAAACAAGTAAATACTGACATCATATTAAATAACATCTAACAGCTTGATAATCAGAAACTAAATTAATATTATCTGAAATTGTGGTTTGTTAATTTCGTTACAGAAATTAACTTCAAATAATTTTTATCGTAATAAAGTTACAATAAATAATATTTGTTGTATTTAATATTTTTATTAATTATTTAAACATCGTCTTGTATCTATGTTTGACCTTGTAAATTTTACTCAACACTACTTTATTGTCAAAGTATATGTAAAATAAGTAAAAATCCATATTTTTGCATCCAAATTAACAAAATATTGTATATTGTAACAAGACATGAAATAAATCAATTTTAAACAGAATAACTATGAATTTTATTAAGTCCTAAAGCCTTTTAGTTTTAGGACTATATGAACTAACTATATATTATGTATAGTTACCTAACTATACTTACTACATTTTTCGTATTCATATAAGTTTACAATTTCATTGAATTTAATGCGACAGACCGCGACGACTTGACATAACTATAATGAATAGCCCTCTAGTGTAACGAAGTGGCAACAATTTAATTCGATCTTAGTTCGCTCGAGGTGTCAGAAAATCAATGCATGAGAAGATACTGTTACGTATAATTATAATGTTTTGTGGTATAGGTAAAATCAATTAAACTAAAATATTTGTATTTACAATAACGTATTAGTAGAAGACAACGGAGAGGGCCTGTCGCGGCAGGGTCGATTCATAATCATAAATATGTATGCTATGCGTTACCACGTAGCCCTGTAATGTTACCACTTCATTGTGTTACCATAATGTATAATCTGTGCTTAAATAATACTGGCCAGTTTATAAAAAAATCCAAAAAGGTCATGACATAGACATTTCACAAAAATTTACAACGTCATTCATTATGTTGGTATCGAAGTAGGAAACGAATAAGTCATTGAACTACTTTACTTCCAAAAAATTCAAAAACTTTTGTGATTCTTACTAAAAATATTAAAACTTTTTTAAAATATATTTATTTATGAAATTTATTTCGTTAAAGAGTTAAAACATCTTGCAACAAATAGTTTAAAGATCTTAATCATTGCCACGAACCTAGCAGCAGTCAAGTTGGCGCCAGCGGAAATTTTCACTTTGGCATGTTGGCTCAACTGTAGTAACTACGTGGTCGTGATGGTTTATGAAAATGTAAACAAGCTAAGAAATAGGCCGATTCCCTAGCATTAATTGTGTGGAAAATAATAAAACAATCAATTTGCTACACCGATAAAACAAATAAGTTAAATTATCTTTATAGTAGCGATAGTTACATGTAAAATACATAGTTTTTGTTACCGAAGTGAACATAGGTGGAAGCGTCGTTTCGAGCGCTACAGAGAATTTCAAGTCCGTAATGGCGGACGCCAATCGTTTTCAAAGATTCGTGGTTTTAGTGCTATTCAACTGAATCCAGCGCTGGATTTGTGAAAAGACAATGTGTTTTTTTCCATGTGGACCGATTATCAGTGTGAAAAAGTGTTAGTGATATGAAATATCAGCTAAACATGACAAAAGCGCTCGCTAGCTATGTAACCTTTTCTATAACCTCGTTTATGCCAATGGAGTAGATATGTGATCGATGTGTGTGCTTCGGTGAACGATATATCGTCCGTGTTGCGTTTACTATTAGTGTTTCACAAATCGTTAAATAGTGATGGATCAGTCTGCGTCCTTGTTTTGCTATCCGACGCCTGATTTCGATGTAACGTAAACGAGCCGGTCGATCGCTGTAGCGAGTAAGCAGAGGCCGCCGTTGTCAGCTGAACATGGCTGCGACGCAGGCAGAGTCTCAGCGTAGCGAAGCTAACATAGAGCAGAATCCACCGGACCAGCACAGTGAATCTCGAAACACTTTGTTGCAAAACGGCACCGACAAGTCTGTCGGGCGCGTTCCGCCGGATGGCGTCGTGAACACAAAGAGCAAGTCGCCAATGTCGGCCGATCCGGGACTGCCGCGGGACGGAGAGCCGCCCGGGCACGAGCGACCCGGCGAGCGGCCTGGTCCCGACCAGTACGGCCATTACCGGTACCCAGACGGAGCAGATCCGTATTACGCACAGAGGCCCGGTTTTCCCGGCAAACCGAGGCCGCCGGGTCCCCAAGGACCGCGATTCTTTTCGGGACCGCCCGTGTCGCAGGCGCCTGGGCCTACGCCCACTCTCAACTCGTTGTTGCAGTCGAGTGGCGCCCCGCCACATCGGTATCCTAATAGTTACGAGCAGCCGCCAGCTGGATATGGGCCGGGATGGCCTCCTCCACGGTCCATGCCACCTTATAATCCTCAAGGAGGCCCTTACAGGAATTCCACGGTAAGTTATCAAAGTAAACTATAAGCTATTTTTTGTTGCCTTGTTCATTTTCTATAATATCTATTTTTGCTAAATGCTGAAATTAAATAACTGGGCCCTTAAACAATCTGAATTGTATTGTATTGTAAATGTTTAACATAAACAATCTTTTTAAAGAATTAAGATATACATTTTTTTTAAAAGCTACCTTATTTACATTAATGATTCATAAGTATTAGATACGCACTCAAAGGTTCAACTTAGAGTCTAATTACAGAAAAAGGAGTCCCCAAACTAAACTAAAGTATTAGACAATTTTTATGCATGATTATATATTATGAATCACTCGTAGTGGTAGGTTTAAATAATTACATATATCCAATTCCAACTTAAGGTGTGGATTCCATTCCCAACCTTTGTAGTCTTGGAAACTTTCTATAGTTTTTATGAAAATTTGAACTATTACAAGTCTGAATGAAAACATTTACCTAAATGTGATGTCATGGAGCTATTTGCTTAAACAATTGATAAATAAGAAGAGAAGGTGACTACTGTGACGCAGAATAACTGCCTCTGTCCGCCTGGAACGTAAGAGGTTGCAGGTTCTGGGTGTTATATGTGTTAGAAAAAGTATATTTCTGTAGATGTTTATTAAATTTAATATCAGAAATCCAACAACCATAACAGAAGCTCTGATCTTATGCATAGCGGAGAAAAGAACACAATAATTTGTTTTAATTGTTTTAACTTTTGATGATGGTAGTAAGATGGGATTAATCTTCTTTTTTATTTGCTAACCTTTGGCATTTTTGAATAGGTCCGGAAAGTGAGAATTTTATTTTTAATTATAAGACTTGTCCATTCTACATTATGTTTGTATGCAAGCAAACATTTAAATAGCCTATCCTATAGGTTTATGAGTAATGGAGGAACACACAGACATCATCATGCCAGTTGTTGAACACTTTCTGCTGGACATTGGCCTCCCTTAATGATTTCCAGATAACGCCATGACAGACCTTAACAGATTTATTATCATTATTACATCAATTTATTTATAAATAGGTTTCTTCAGTTTCTTGAAACAGTATGAAACTTTATGAAACATGTGCTAAATGAAGTACTTGCATAAATTAAGTTTATTGAGATTTATACTAAGGATCCCAGTAAGATTAATAATAATTTAGATAATTAAGTAATAATTATAATTTCTACCAATTTGTCACGTTTGGTAAGTAAATAAATAAATAAGAAATAAATATTGCTGGACAATTCACACAGCCATATCTAGTCCCATGCTAAGCTTGAAGTTTGTGTTAGCATAGGTACTTTCATATTAATAATAACAATTTTATATGGAGCTCTTTTTCATTATTATAATCCTATCACAGACTTTGTTCTTTTGATATAATGTGATAATTATGCAATGCATATTGACAGTAGATAGGCATCCAAAATTAACACAACTAAAATTCACCTGTATTTAGAGATTTCTAACTTGTCAGTAGTACTTGTCAGTAGTAACTGAATTCTAAAAGTATTGTTCTACATGTACAATATCTATCCGTGAGAACCTCTCATTGGCTCTATGTATCTATTTAAAGTTCTACTCATGTATATTTAAGCCGTTGGTTTTCCAAATAAATAAAAAAAATAAAAATAAAATAAAAATAAAAAATCCCGATCCCAAAGCAAGTGAACGAGTGCTGTTCCCGACGTGTCAGCCGTCAGAAAAAGTGGAAAAAGCAAAGAAAAAAACAAGCCGAGGAACAACAAAGCCGGCCGCACGCCGCTAGCTACCAGATATAAAAACGAAAGCCCACGACGATAGTGAAAGTTTGATGTGTAGGCAAATATTACCCGCTTACAAGCCCAGATTTGTGCGTTCACCGTCTAGTTCAGAAACGGGGTAAATGCGGTACACAGCTAGACTTGGAAAAAACGTTTTGCTAGCGCTCTTCGAAACGTAAATTAATGTGCTAGTGCTAGTGTGTGGAGGTAATCGTTTGAATGAAAGTAGACACACGATACGTGGTTTAGCAACTTGGTTTTTCATTTTCTTTTGGGAAAATTCCGTTCCCTATATTTGTTTATTTTTGCACACAGTGTGGAAAATGGAAGATAGGGAACAGAATTGAATTTCAGAATAGAATTTGAACTGAAAAATTACATAATACTATCACCACTTTTGTTGTAGAGTTGAATCAAGCGCTGTCTAGATCATTATTTTTTTTGCTAAAGTACCCCTGTCTTTTAGTTACAAATATACAAAATTTGTTATTGATATAATTGTGGCGAATTCTTATCGAATATATTCAATTTTCGTCATAAATTCTATAACAAATTATTTTTATTAGAAAGCTATTAAAAAGTTAACTTCATTTGGTAGTAGTCAAAAGTTCGTACACCTAGAGGAAAAAGAAAACAACTGCAAATGCCATTGATGAAAGCATAGCTACACCCGTCTCCAATAGTTGTGTTGCAGTGTGCTGTACGCAAATCCTTTCAATCTCGAGTTGTTTGTGCCACTCTGCCCGCGGTCGTAAAACAATGCATCGGCCACGTGCCTGTTTACACTTTCGAGTTCACATTCAAGGTCGTACGCATTTGTAAGGATGTATCCGTAGGCTGGACGGTGAACAAATACCGGTTACACAACAATGTCCCACTTCCCACGATATGGGTTTACTTCCGTCCGCATATCCGATTTGTTATGATTCATCGAATGCTAATATAACTCAATTATGTACTTATATGTTGTGGTTACTGTTACTCCGGAATAGGTATTTTACTTTACAGTGTTTAAAGGTATTTTCTCAAAACTTAATAACGAAAGTATCACAGGACTTTCTTTTAACTGTGAGTGTGTGTGAGTGGCTTAAAGTGAGTCTAGTACGATTCATTGTTTTATATTTCATTTAGACATCGTCTGTTCGAATGCAATAACTCAGGAAAATATCCATCAATTTTTTGGTATCGTTTCGTTTATGCATTCGCCTGTGTATTCGAAAGACTCTGCTCACGCACTTGGTCGCTCGCTCACTTGGTCCAATCATACAGTAAAAGACGGAAGATAGGCGCATGGTGAATAGTAATGCGTGCTCCTTACGTTCACGAAGAACTATAAAACTGCTGTTTTAGGATCTTTTGACTTTTGCAGTGCCCAAACAGTATTTGATTAATTCAGTGCCGATAACCTTCCCTATTTGGAAATTCATAACAACCATGTTCGGACAACTATTGTAATCGAAATCAGCATGACGTTACACTGATTATTATTTATGAATGGCCTAAATGGACTATTGTGGAATTAGTCATTTATCTCGGCTTTTTTGTTTACCCACAATCGTGTTAGATAGTTGTCGATAAGGAGACACGTGGTTACGAGGTCGTCGACCCGACATACTCGAGCTCGCCGACAGCTCGGTAATAATAATAAAATGTTTCCGTGCGACTGGTTCAAGGGCGAACCGCTGATATCGGCGCCGCTATATTTAGATTTAGCTGTATGTGATGCCGATGTGTGTGTGCTTGCTGTACCTACAATTGTCTTGCAACTGAGTGGCGTTGCCAGTATCCATTCTGTACTATAAACATTCACGTCAATACCGAGTTTCATGGAAACTTTACAAAGTTGCAGGATTTTGCTTTGCGAGAATGAAATGTCTTGGAAAACTTACCACAATTCTTGAACACAGAACAGTCGGACAGTCCATTACACTATTATCTATCTTGTTACTTAAAGTTAAACGCACAAAAACATTGACCAGGGAAATTAATTCAAATGTTTGCAAATCTCCTAAACTCGAATCCGAATATCCGTACGATCGTGTTTAGGGAATTACTTGTTTGAGCTGTGCGTAGTGCATTCTCCGAGTAAATTTCGCTCTCACTTTCGTATCGCGATAGTGGCACAGTAGGTACATGAAAACGAGATGAATGGGTCGTCGGAGACCGTTCATTCTCAGACCGTGATATGGATTTTGTAAAATCAATGCAACCTGCCTCGGAGGTCTTTGTCCGGCTGGGATAATGGATTTCGTCTATCGTTTACCCATAAACACAACTCCTAGATAGTCTAGATATCTTCGTTTGATTTGATCACAGTGAATTATCATCACTGATGGTCTAGTAAAACTGACTTTGCTAATGTCTTTTTTGGCGACATGGCGACATAATCTCTTGTATAATCTCCAAGGCACAAGAGCGCAGCGTCCTTGTTGCCGGCTGATCGCGCCTCGATAACAGCGTTGCACCTTACATCATTGCCGCAAGTATTGGCGAACAAAAACGTCACTCGTCACGCGGCCTGCATTCATTCATACACAATAATATGTTGAATGTTGTAATGGGGTCGTTAAACCGTCTGACGTCACGTAATTGCCGGCTCCCTTCGTCGAGGCCGCTCCTCAGCTCAAATCAAAACGTTGGATTAATAACAAGGGAGTTTTGTAGGTCAAGCTTTATCACTGTTACCGACTGCCCCGATAACGTACATTATGTTATGCTAATTCATTTTTCACGTGGACACAACCATTTTATAACCTACTATCGATAAGGTATCTTGGAAGGTAATACTGTTTTGACGAATTATCTATCGTAGTCTTTGGACTCTGAAGAGAACATCTAAGAGTAGCAAATTACTTCTTGAATGCCAATACTAAGTACGAAATAATGCTTGCATAGTTTCGAGCTATCTTCTCGAAGTATTCACAACTTTGGTATACCAAAGTGAATCGTTTGTAAACTTTTCACCGGCGTTCGCCAGCCGACAACCGTCAATGATGCAAACAATGTGACGTAACGTTACCACAGAAGAAATCATAGTAACTAGCGTCGATAAATGTGTAAGCATAAGTATCTGTATAAAGGGGCCATTGCCAAGGACTTTACTCTGAGCTGAGTTGGAAAGGTAATTGACTTCCATTTACACACATACCCAACGACCCAAATAAATTATAGGTATGTATGTGCTCATGTTTAGTCACTGGATTTCTCGTATTTGTTTATTAAAATTACGAGACTTACCAGGAATCTAAACGCCTGAAGATAGTATCTGTTTGGAATGTTTGGGTTATATTATAATCTTTGTAACAGACAGAGACACTTTGGTTCTACACATAACGCGTTGCTTAGAATTCGTTAAAAACACTTATCAAAGATTTTATACCTAGATCTCTCTGAACTCTGAACAAAAATGTACCAAATTTTTTTTTACCTATAATTAAGTATGTATAGTATAATTTCCAAGATATTGATAAAAAATACCTTTATTTACTTTCGATGTCGTTCGGCACTGTGATTAAAACCTGATAAAGTTAAGATAAAACGCCCTAATAAAGTTGAGATATAAGTTCTGTTTTCCCAACCAAACTTCATTCTGTGACGACGGATCTCAAATCTCAATTCAGAAATAACATTATAAATTGAAATTTTACCATCTAAAGTTTTTACAAACCTTAACTAAGTTCGAATCATTGTACCCTCACCATTCACAACTTAAACAAACAGGACTGTGTTGGTTTAGTTGGTACCTAAAAAGATTTCTAAATGAAGCTTGTGGGCGGAAAGGGTTCAGTGGGTCAATGTTACTCTTGTGTGTTGTGACCTTTGTTTATATCCCCCTGTAGGTTGGATACGCACTTGCTTATTTAGTACATAGAGCTTGAGGCTAGCTATGTTCTTCTGAAAAGTAAACGAGACTGTTCGACCTTGACTTAGTCTTAAGTCAAGGTCTAGTTAGTCTTAGACTTACATAAATCTGAGAGCATTCCTACAATTTAATTTATTTATATTATTTAAATAAAATAAATATTTATTTATTATTATTTCTTTTATTCGCAGTCCATTGTTCGACCATGTCCAACGTGATAAAATCTTAATAGCTAGAGATCCATACGAAGTAGTGGAAGTACCCTTTATCCGCGGTAAATCTTTGCGATAACCAAGTAATAGGTTCATCTCATTGGTCAGAGCGCCATATGCTGCATTTGGCATCCGTCCTGCGTTCTAGTTCACTGCCAATATTCATTTCAACAGTCTTATCCTTTTGGTTATGTCGATGATATTTTGTTATTCTACGGAACTTCTTATTTCTATTTATATCTCAAAATATGCTAGCGAGTCGATAAAAAATAATGTTATCCCAGCCAGCTATTTATTTTCATGTTTCTTACTGCTTATTTTGTGAGTTCACATTTTTACCTAGTAGTAGCTCTAGATAGTGCATAGTCATCGTAAGAAAAAATGTTGTGTACTGCATAGACGGATCTTATATTCTTCCACGCGTGATAGTGAACCCAAACTCACTTGAGAACTGCATAATTCTGCATGCATTAGACATCTGACGTCGTTATTTTGTTAGCTCTAAGAAATTGGTTGTGCAAGCCACCTGTTGCGTAACCGCAGCTAGTTAGTGATACCGCGAGCTTGACATTCAGGCTCGTGACGGCACAGACCGAAATAACTTGCAGTTACCGACCGCATAACAGATGTAATGGTCTTTCTATTTATAAAGTCGTATAATTAAACACGGGCATCGGTATAGTGTACCTTGAACTAGATGTATCTCTATGATGACAGTTATCTCTAAGTTAACCTGTATTAGTATTCCTTGTTAGATTCCGTCTTTTACTGAAAGAAGAAAGTAGTGGTCACTTTATCCTTTTTGTACTTGATCCTAGCTAGTTATACTTACTGTACTAATAGTAATAACAATGTTGGTAAATGCTAAAGATAAATGCACGCTAGGATTATCTGAACCGATGAATACATGTATGCAATAAATTAATAAATAAAATTAATAAATGTTTGGTGAAGACAGTTTAATGATAAACCCATCACTCATTTTGTTTTCGTATAGAGAAACTATACCAAAATAATGTCAAATTTAATATTTCACAACACTTAACCGTATTGCATTATTGGGATGCTAATTCTTATTTAAATCAACCAAATACTAAGTCTTAACATGAATGAGTACTGATAATGATATTTAACTAATCCATTCCCCTTAATTAGACTGCACCTGAGCAAAAACATGAACAATTAAAATAACATTTGCTTACACAATAAATACAAAGGCCATTGATGTTTCCGTAAAGCACAGTTATTCGTGGCACGTGACGTCTCGGAAGTGGGATCGAAACAGATGATTCAATGAATACGTTTTACGTGCCATTGTTGATACTCAGTACATAAAAAGTAAAACCGGTCAGCGGACCTTTTATCGCTTCTCACAGGAGCTCGATGAGACCAACGGGATAATAATAGCAATAACAGTCAATCTCATTCATTCTCTCCTGGTTACACAATATAGGTAGGTAGTTATGGTTCGACTTTTTTGTAAAGATACGCAAAGGGATAGCCCGACGGCGGCGTTTAATATGTAAAGGAAGGCAAGGTTACACTCACACATTTGTGGCGTGTCGGTGTAAGATGCGTTTGTTTGTAGTGGAGGGAATCCCCAACTTTTTACAAACACAATCAAAGTTATGTAATGTTTGCTTGTATCCGTCGGCACACAGACTGCCAGGCCACAGTATGAATGCCAACAATGTTTACATTACAGGTCTTCCTACTAGGTACTTATCATAATTTAATCAGCATAATAAATTGTTCATTTAATTTTACTTTATTACATCATCTATGTGTATTTATGTTGTAAATTGTAAAAGTTAGTTACGTACTTCATTGTTGACTCAGATGTACCTATTGAGAATGGCTAAAATTATTTTATTTTTTGCATACTTAAGACCAATTTTAAAGTTTTGCTAATCACACTGAAAACAGGCTCGGTCTAAATACAAACGCTCGAATTAACAGTAACGACGACTAACGACCAAAAAATATTTATTATAAATTGAAGTAGGTACCTACAAAGATAGTACCTATCTAATTCATAAAATGTGAAACATTCACCTAAAGCCTAAAGGAATGCCGTTCGTTTAAATAGTAAACAATCTAAATAAAGAACTAGGTTAATGTTTAGGCCATTGGTAATGAAATGGATGACATAATAGCATTGCAAGTGGGTGAATGCAGAGTCGTGTCGACAGGCCGGATTGGAATCCGGTCGCGTTCCTAACGGTGCATACTTGCGCTGCTAACTATGCATATACTTTTGTGTAAATGAATAATTTGTTGCATAAACTCATGTAGGGAAACCACGGCGATCTGTTCAAATATACCCTTTTTGGGTGTCATGTTAAAAAACGGCGTTGCGTCATTCGAAAAATATAAAAATCATTGATACTGAGTAACCAACACATAATAACATTGTTTTCTTTGTTTATTATTTATTGAAACTACGATACAATAAGTAGTTTATTAGTTAAATATGTTGGATGTGCCTAAATACTTAATGTTTGTAGTCTAAACACATGTTCATTCATAATTCATTTCACTTAACTCAGTATTAGTTAAGTCTCAGAGATAATCCATCATACTCGAGCCTACTAACAATATTTCTAACAATTCAATATTTTATACAACACGTTATAACTATGATCTTGTAGTATACTTGTGCCTGCGGCTCCGTTCACGTAAAATTTTAATTATCTACCAAAAATTAAATTATCTTTTAATCAATATATAACAGATTTATTATTAGTTATTAATATAGAGATAAATGCTTTTTACGTAGTAAATAGTTATTGTGCCACAAAAAGTACTATGCTATATACATAGCATAGTACTTTTTGTGGCACAATAACTATTATGTCGCATATACATGCGACATAATTATAACCTGTCTTAGTGTGTCTATGTTTACATGTCCTACTACATGTCCCTTCGGTAATCGATTTAATTACTACTGTACTTAATGGCTCTGATGTTATACCTAACATTCTGCCGTATTTAGGTTGGGTTGGTGACTATAATAAGCTCATAAGTGCTATTATTAATTAACATTAAAAAACCAAGTAAAAATTACATGTTTTAGTTACAGGCCGTAACTAAAACATGTGTTTTAAATGTTATTTGATTGATGATTTCAAATCAGTTTATAATATATTCATATTTAAATTTCTAAAGTAACTTAATACAATGTCATGCAATAAAAATAGTAAACATTCACAATGTAAGGTTTGTTTTTACCATAAAGTTATCAACAGAGTGGAAACACCCATTCAACAAGAGCCTTTTTAATTTATTTTTATATGTATATGTTAGGCCTGTCAATCACTTTAAATTCTGTCGGAAGTTTATTAAAGAGTTTAATTACCTGGTATATGCAACCATGCTTTGTTGTGAGCTTTTGATGTATCAATTAAATTGATGGTTATTAGAATGGGTAACCCGTGTAAACAGTTATTTATAACTATATCTATAACATATAATGATCATAAATATCATAACAATTTATTTAAAGAGAAAGTATTAATGCCCTCGTTTACATAATACCTAGTTTGTAACTAGTGTTCAATTTAAGATTTTTTTTATCGTTTGTTCGAAACTTAAAATTAAAAGATTTTAAATAAAACGCAAACTTAATGTATCGCGAAAATAGGATTGATTATTTTATTCTCCTGCTAAAAGTCATAACTCTTTAAATGGGAACGTCGCATCGTCGCGCCGTATAAAGCAGCCCTTTGTTCCATTCGAATAAAGATAGTAGGACGTTTTCGGCAACGCCAGCTCTGTCCGGAAAACTCGCAAAGGTATCGCAGGGTCGAATGATTACTTATTAACGTAGGTGGAGGCTGGCTGAGCGCGGGCGGGACGCTCCGAGCCCGTCCGCGATCGATGCCAAGTTCGCCAATGGCGTTCCACCGCCCCCGCCGCCTGCACCCTGCGCAACCCTCTCCGCTCCCCCCCTCGCTAACCGCACCCCGCAATACCGCCCCCATAAATCATTGAATCCGCCATAAAACACCCCGATGTTCGTAAAAATGTAACTCTAATTGGCGAACACGAGTCTCATACCTCGTAAGTCAAACTACATCGGGAATCCTTCAGGGTGAAGCAGTAGTTGAGAGACGTAAAACATTGATCAAAGTGTAATAGCGTTCTCTGCCGCTCGCTTGCCGCGTCGGAGTTGGGGCTCGTACGAATAATTGAATTTCCATCATAGAACAAAATGAAAGCTGAAAACTGAAGCGGGCGGGCGACTTTGTTGGTACAGGGAATTATTTCGGACGTAAATTATTTAGACACAGTAACAGTATCAGTTTGCGTTAAAATTGATGTTTTGAAATTGGTTAAACAATGCGGATTAAAATATCGCGTTTATTATTTGATCAGATGGGAAAAGTAATTAATATTTTCATATGAAACAGGTAATAAAGCTGATACGTTATTCATTATAGTGTTTGTTTTAAGTTCAGTATTTTGATGAGGGAATATTTTTGGATAAAAACAATGATAAAATAATGACTTGTTTTGTTTTTATTCTTATCTGTGTTACATAATGATTATGTATCGCATTAAATTATATCTAAGGTGTAACATTACTACGATGACATAATAACATTAAATCCAACCGTAACTTCGCAATCGCAAATGTTTGAAACATCTGTTCGGGTCATTGACCTAACACAATTGTATTGTAGCTCTGTTTTCTTTTGATCGACCCTCCTCTCTTCTTTAAATTATTTAGTGACATGACATAAAACACTTTTATGTAGGAATAGAACAGAAAAGGGTTTAGAGGTGCAATTCTATTCTTTTTCCACCATCGACGCGTAAACAACCCTTTAACTTCAAGTTGGAGAGGTTTAAATTAATGGTCACCTAATTATTATTATATTTATATTTGATTTTATCTTCGACGTTCGCTGATGAACATGGTATTTCTTTTAATCATCACAAAGGCGTTTAATACTGATAATACAGATACTGGAATAGATGGAAGGCCCAGCGTGAGATTACCATGGATATAACATACATAGGATGATAAGACACTATTAGTTATGTTTTAGTAGTTAGAAAAGACTTGGCAATAAAGTGAAAATATGTTGAGATACTTCCTTTTATACTAAAGTTATCCGATATTTGTTAGAAAATACAATCGTAATATCGACTAAGCGGAGTGAAAAGCGGTGTTATGTCTCGGACGAAAGGTATTTTTGTATCAGACTGAAGCTCGAGTCCCTTGTTAGGATTGTTGGAAATCCTCCATTCAGTCTATTTGGAATTCAACTACAACCCTCGTCAAAATAACAGAAATTCGTTTGTCTTTTTACAAACAGCCTAATGTAAATAAGAGATCTGGAGAAAAATCCTCAGATATTGAACAAAATAGATGTGTCCATTTTATCGTTAATCTTTATATACATTTCAATACCTACTTTAATTAACAATGAATGGCCTTGTTTACTAATTCCCTAAGTTCTAAAATGGGGGTTCTATTGGGTAAACGTCCCACTACCGTGTTTGAAGTGGAACATTTTGTAGGTTTAAAGATGAGAAAAAAAATGAATGGAGAACTCACTAAACAATATTATAGTAGCGTCGTACAGGAAATCCTTAATTGA
Source organism: Chloroclystis v-ata (assembly GCA_963691955.1). Taxonomy (NCBI): domain Eukaryota; kingdom Metazoa; phylum Arthropoda; class Insecta; order Lepidoptera; family Geometridae; genus Chloroclystis; species Chloroclystis v-ata. Next base: position 12,072,500 of record OY829904.1, on the reverse strand, counting down.
CGTTTTTCCAAAGGAAATCTGCCGTAGAACCAAATCATCCAGTTATATTTATCTTGGCGGGTGGACCGTTACTGCTTTATGCGATGTCTCTATCCTAGTATTTGATCCCTTGCTGTTTGTTAAGACACATCGTATATTATGATTTGAATCACACAAACAAACGCTATGACATGATATTGTATGTCATAACCATAGCTGAAGATCTTCTGTAAACATTTTATAAAGCCTTGTTTTTTTATTTACAGCCACCACGGGGCTACGGCGGGCCTCCATACGGCGGAGCCCCTGGAGTCCCGCAGCAGCCACCAGCAGGGTACGGCCCCCAAGGCGCTTACCCGCAGAGGTATCCGCCGCCGCCCGGGCCTGGTGGACCCAATAGTCGACCACCCTTCTCACCGCATCAGGTATGTAGTATGTTCAGTTTCAAATCTAGGCTAGATGCCAGTTTGAGAGCATTGATATATTCAAAATGTAATCGCTTAGAACTAAACTTTAGTCGAGACTTGAAATTTTTAGCTTTATGCAAACTGAAATGTCTATTTAGATTAGACTATAAGTAACTTATTAACAATATATTATGCGCCCCATGAAACATTCTCATGATAGTGTTTGATAAACGTTATAATTCCATCTTTAGCGCGGGTGTGTCTCGTTTGTATTGTGGGTTCAACTCAACTGGGGAAACCCATGCCCAGTTGTGGGTCTTAGTATGATAATATGTATAGACGTCAAGCGTTGATACGCTAATAACGCAAATAATTACACTATATGAAACTATAAAGTTGTTCTCTCCTTAAGTTGCAAATAATATTTACCTACAGAACTTTATAAGGACATGAGAAATAGTATATAAATAAATATAAATAATAGTATAGAAATAAATTATAATTAACGACTACATTCTAAATGCAAGATGTGAGGTAGGTATGTAAGTAGTATAGGTAAACCTATACTTTACTGTACTAAATTACATCTATATGTACCTATTTGCCATGAAATCTGCAACCGCAAATCAGGTCTAATCGATAACCATGTTAGTTTAGAAGCTTAATATGTAGATTGGAGTTCAATGACCTTATCTGAGTATTTGGGATTAACAAATCTTGTGTAGGAGTTAATGTTATGTTTAATGCTTTTACACTTATGTTAGTTATTTGTGTACTTATCTATGTTAGGTAAAATACAATCTTTGGTCAAGATTAGGTACCACCTACTCGTCGTTACATATCGTTTCAACAATGTTTAACAAAGAGTCGCCCTAATCGATAATAAAAAAACAAAAGTACTTACAAGTTTATTTTTACCTATGAATCAAATCTTGAAGAGATAGGTATTCTTGGAAACGTCTTAAGGAACGTTCAGTCGTTTTGTACGATTCAAATCCAAACTAGAGACCCGAACGCTTCTCAGAATCGTTGAGCCGGCGGCGGCGCGTCGGAGCCTCCTCACTCACGTGAATATAAACGTTGTATCATGGCCCGGCCTCTCCGGCTAGAAGGCGACTCTAAACACCTTTAGATACGTTCCAAGTTGGCTCGAGGTCCCCGCAGATACAGATACGCTCCAATGACGTAAGCCGCTCTGCGCGCTCGCTGACGTAAGCTCGTTGTGCAACGGAGCCCGAGGTACGTTTGAAGCAGGGCTCTTGGAGCGAACTCGTGTAGAAATCGCTATTAAGAAATGATTCCGCCGCTGACGAAGGCGTTTTATAAGTAACAGTTTACAATACCTTTGTAAAGCGTGAGACACTTGTCTATTTTATGCCTATTAAATATCAGCGTAGTGTAAATAGTGAAGATGATTTATATAGAATATAGACTACGGACTTCGGGCTTCGGGGATGGCATGGATATACAATACAATACAATACAAAATACTTTATTGTCACACCACATTACAAAACAGATACACAAAAAATACAACACATAACAATACAGTGGAACAATGGGCGGCCTTATCGCTAAGAGCGATTTCTTCCAGGCAACCGTGGGATGGAATAAATATTGGAAGAGAAGTAAAGCAGTGGCGTAGTTTAAAAGTATTAACATTAGAATTATAATAATACCTAAAACTAAAATTTATCTAATAGGTATATTTATTTATGAAGTACCTAACATTACACTAGAAACATATTTTTTGCTGTGTTTGTAAATAATGCTTGTATACTAAATTTTTAAAAGTATGTATCGTCTTAGCCTTTCTTATATCAGATATACATTTACATTTTATTAATCAAATTGTACAAGAATAAATGACATAGCCAATTAGTCGGTAGCCTCTTGTATAAACGGTTCGCTTTTAGTGATATTTTCAACCTGCTTTAGCTCTTTTGGCTGTACGGCATGCCAGCTGCTGCATAATATTTCTACTGTACTTACCTATTCCTAAAATTAATTCACCATTGGAAAGCTACACTTAACCTTATATTAATTACTAGCTTTCCGCCCTGCGGCTTCGCCCGCGTTTTACACTTTCCCGCAATTTTCTTTGCTTTAATATAGCCTATGTTACTCGGGGATAATGTAGCTTTCCAAAGGTGAAAGAATTTTTGAAATCGGTCCAGTAGTTTCGGAGCCTATTCATTACAAACAAACAAACAAACCTTTCCTCCTTATAATATTAGTATAGATATATACCTATTAGTAAAATAGGCTATAGTTATTGCTAGAAATTAGGGATCCTTAATAATACCTAATTGATTATTATCAGAGTAACATATGACTACTTTTGACCGCGGGCAAATGCGGGAAGGTCTAGGTCTACGCAGGCATAGCCGCGAGTAATGCGCCCTAATGTCGTCTCCAAACTATTGGTTAAATATAGCATTTCGAAAGTTTATTCTTTATCTCCAATGTTTTTGCTCCAATGCGCCCGTGGAAGTACTTGTTAGGTGGGGGTGCGCCCGTGGAAGATAACGTGCCACAAAGCTATATACTAGGAGATCTTAAGCACTGGTGTATTGCGGGCTCGGGGATTCAGCTCGTATCCGGGTGCAATGAATGCGACGACGTTTTCAAGGACGCGCCTCAGGTGATGACGTACGCGTACGCCACCCCCGACACGGCTCCCGCGGGTGTTCCGGCACCCACCTAATAATGCACGTCTACACCCTGTCTGCCGGTCCGCACTCGTTGCAACCTTGAGTGCTCAACCACCTTCCATACGCACTTACACTTGATATCAATCAATGTCTTACAAACCAAAACCTGATGACAGATATTATAATACGATATATCTGTCATTACTAGCCATATACGAGGAATGCGCAATGTGCCGCCCGATCGCGGTCAGCTGTGTGGTGCTCGTGGATATCAACGTTATTAGATTTTGTGTTAGTTATCGGGTTGATAACACTGTAATTATCATAATAATAGCCGAGTTGACGCTCGACTGGGGTGGCGGCGGCCCCGTCAGCTGAGCGAAAACGAAAGTAAACAGAACTCGGTCAAAGGGTTTGTACTCACCTACCCGCAATATTTATGTGGGTACGAGGGGGTGGTACCCCCACACCCGTTTCAGGCACCCTCCTTTGATGGATTGGTTGGCGACTGGCGCGGATGTTCGACTAAAACTCTGCTCGACTCAGCTGCTAGGTATTAGTCTCGATTTCCTCTCGGCTCGAAAAACTTTTCCCGCGAAATTATTATTCAGTGAAAGTTCCCAGAATTCTTTGTATTTTGTTTGGGCATAGGCAGTCTGCCACCCTAACCGCCCTCCTCCAACGAACTTTTTCTGTGCGACACAGATCTGAATTTTTCTCAAGTAAATGTTTATTGAGTATCCCTCTAAGTGTTTCACAACAATGAGTTGTCTTTTTCAGTCAGTTTCCCTCGCACTCATTGTCTATTGATGAATACAATTATCACACCCCCCGACAAGGTTGTTCGGCTAATGTCAACGGAGATTATAGTCAGTTGCGTATGGCTGGTATTGGACAGGTTTCGGCTCGCCGGCAAATGAGGCGCTACATATCCAATTACCGACGAACGTAGAACGCTAGTATTTTGAAGTAGACAGTTACTTTTGTTAGCACATGTTAAAAATCTGAACATATTACATACATGTTTTATTAAAATAATCAATTAAAACTAACTTTTACAGCTTGGAGTTCTTCAGATTGTTGGTCACATATCAACCTCTTTCTAAAAATAACGTATTTACATTGGTCAACCCTATAAGAGTAATGTATGTTGCCACTTGCCACGGACAGAAAGACATTCGCGTAACGGTCAAACTTTTTATGTCTGTAGGGTTTCAAAATTATGCTCTGACGTTTTTTTTTTTCACATAAATCACACGCTTGTTCCTAGTCCGGTATCCTAATACACGGATTCATGTTTGATTCGTCCTTAAGATATAATTTGCAATTTCATGTTTTGGTTTTGGATTTCTTATATTATTTAAACACTTGTCCAAGTGGATTTTATGGAAATATGTCTTTAATGGCTGATTTACAAAGGGTCAGTAGACAAGTCAGTCGCAGCGCCAATGTCGGCGCCGCGACTGACTTTAACTGTTTACATGAAGTAAGTAGTAGTGATGCGTTTCTCACGGTGAGCATACGTGTGTGAAGTCAGTGGGAAAAATGAATTCGCGAAAACAACTGAAACGACGATTTAATTATTTGTTGAAAAATTTATCAATTTTGCTGTTGAATGAGTTAATAGAAATGGTAGAAAATGAGATAACTAAAAATAAACTACAATGGGTAAGAAAATGGATTGACGATAGAAACGAAACTGGTGGCTCTGCTTCGTTGCTGAAGCAATTGCGATTTGAAGATCCTGCGGAGTACAAACTGGCTATGAGGATGTCACCACAGAATTTTGACGAATTGCTGTCAATGATATCGAGCTAAAAAAAAGCTAAAAAACGTGGTCACTCTACAACGCAGCGGCAGACGCGGCAGTGACTAACCACGCACTGACTTGTCTGTTTACACGGGGTTTATTTGGCTGGCGCGGGGGTGCGCGGGTGGCGGGGGGCGCCAACTGACTTTAGAATATTCGTGTCCGAATATTCAAGTCAGCGCTGACTTCAAGCCACTGTACTGACTTCAAATCAGTTTACACAGGGTTTTTGTCGGGTCAGCACTGACTTGTCTCTATTTCGAAGTCAGTCACTGACCCTGTATAAACCAGCCTTAAAACTAATCTATATAATTTACCTACGTACCATATAAATTTTGCTACCAAGAACAATAATGCTACGGTAATGGAAGCCATGAACTATTGACGTCACGTTTATTCAATTATAGTCAGCTGGATAGGGGAAAACATTAAAAGTGAATGAATTCACTTGACCTGGATTAGTGAATATCAGACACGCTTTGTCTAGAGCCTTGAATCGTGACGCGGAAACTGGACGGTTAGTGAAAGGATTGCACGATTTTCTGATGCCTAGTCTGAAATACTGGAATAATAGTGTTCAAATTGGCTTAGATCCCTGTGGTATCCACGGCAACGTGGTATTACTTAAATGTTTTTGATCGCCACTCTCTAGCAAATTTTGCTTGGTTAACATAAGATAGTGATAAGATGCTAGCACACCAAAATTATCTTTTTATATGATATTTTATTCAATTGACAGATTGTACCAAAAAACCAACCTTTGAAACGATGAAAAATTGTGAAACAGTTTCGTTACTTCAGCGCTACAAAAGCCGACCTACAGCCTCTATTGTACGTTGGCTCATGCAGATATTTACAAAGGCAGGTTGTAGGCGTAGAGATGCGTTGTGCACTCGTTTGCAAAGTAAACGGCTGTGCATAATGGATGCACGGTCAAGGTCGTTCGTGGTCGACGACCTATGTTTACGTAGCCGATTGTTTTATACCGCCTATGGTCCTATCAGCATCACTAGCGGTACCATTGTTTATTACTTAGACCTGAGGAGTTCCGTATACTGCTTACAATGTCTTCTCTCTTTGTATTTCTAATTTATGACGATAATATAGACGCTGTATCTCTTCATTACATTGTAGCGTGTAACATTGTTGATAAGTATGATGTTTATGTAACTTTTCACTAGGGTTTGTTTTCTAAAACCTATATTGTAGGTATTGAACCGGTGTTATCAGATACTTGGGATTGGGACATTATAAGTTACGACTATAAAGAAATGTATTATGTAATAAATATTTAATCTAATACTACAATGATATAATTATCACACAAATAAGTGATAACATTTTATTTAAATTCTTCATCATTGTTCCCCCTTTATCATCTATTTTCCCAGTAGGTAGGCCGATCTTATCGAATAATCATTAATTTTATGGTACCTATGTTAGACTGCTATTTACTATATATCGTTTTCTTATTTGTTTTTAAACATTACATTTACCGTTAATTTATTCGCAAGGAAAACCGCGGCTGAGACGATTTAGGTGTTTTTGGTTTTAAAATAGCCCAGGGAAGGTATAAAAAGTGAAAAAAAAAACATGGCTATAAAGCGGGCGAAGCCCCGGGCAGGTCAGCTAGTATTTGTATAAGACCATATGTAGTTAGTGTTTAGTATTAGTAGCCTTAATTTTTTTTATTTAATCAAAGTAACATTGTCAGGCTAGATAGCCATAAGGGCTAGATGTTGCTGTGTGAATTGTCCAACAATATTTTATAATAATGTTTTATTGTTTGTCTTTGAACTAGGAATAAAGATTATTTTCTTTATTTCCCTCTTTCTGAGGTGTACTTGTTTAACCGCCGCCATGTTACAAATCACAGTAATCCTTAACGATCGGTACTTTCCAGGGCTACGAGAGAGGTGGTTCCCCTCAGCCGAGCCAGCCGCCGGGCGCGCCCAGTCCCGGCGCCGCGTCCAACGCGCCCGGGGGCATGTCCCCCACGCAGGACTCGCAGCACCCGCCGCACATACCTCACGGGGCTCCACCGCCTCAGCATCAGGTATGAGAAAACCACAACTTCCCCTCAGACCATGTACAGTGAGCCAAGAAAGTGCTCTACCAGTTTTGACTAAAGTTTCTGTGCGATGTATTCTGATCGATATGGCTGACTTTTCCAACATAATTTAACTGACGTACAGCCACATTTTTTGATGACTGTATCAGCTTGTTCAACAGTGCGCGCCATGTCTAGTATTAACTACAACCTACAGTCTACAGTATGTCTAGTCTATTTATCTACTACACCAAACTGTTACATTTATAGAAGACCCTGCCGCATAATTTATCTCTTATAGAATACATTCTAGTATAGGTCGTGGGGTATTCTTTCGAGGCAGGCAATCGCAGTAACAAAATGATAAGTAAAGTAATGTTCTCTGCTTTTCATCTTCTAGTAATTTGTCAGTCAATATGGTTTAGTAATTAGACTAGTGAGTAGACTATGTGTTGACTGTCGTGCGGTAACGGCCTCAGAATAATACAATCCTATCTCTACCCGCGGATTTGTTGTTATGATGATGATAAAACAACAGAGTGTACTGTAATAGGCTTGCCGGCAGTTATTCCCTTGACAAGCCGTTTAGCCGAGAGCCTCTAGCTCTTATCCGCGGCGTTACCGCGGTCGCGTAAGTAGTGTTCGCCTACTTTAGGTACTTATTTAAATTCCGCTTTTTGGTTGCTCTGTCAAAGTTCTCTAAAGGACTGTTTATCTACATCCAGTTTAAATGGAATTTTATATTCTTTATTAGAAATAGTTATTCCTATGGCTTCACCACACGGCCAACATATTGTAGCTTAAGAAACAGTATAATAATAATCTGGTAATAAATTGCGAATACGACCAAGGCCTGTAAAAAACTTGATCGGACCAGGAAACGCCCGCGCCGCCGTCCACCAAACGAGTTTCACCGTCGCTATTTTGTCGGACCACTGCCATTGATAAAGTTAATAGGACATTTTCTTGATATTTATTATAATTCCTTGAAATAGCATTATTCAAGATAGTAAAACTTGCAAATGAATTTACTTGGCTATGATATTTATAGCTCTACAGAAAGTAGATGCAAGATATAACGAGCATAGTATTTTAGCTTAATATGTAAAAGTGTTTTCAATATTGTGATAAAATCATACGTTAAATGCTTAAACTGCATTATGATGAATCGAATAAGTTTCCATAATCTTATCCAAAAATGAGAACACAGTGATTTCATTGATACCATCACTGAATAATGCATATTTTATTGTAAGAGCGGTTGTGGTTTAACTATGAAGTCCCACGTACTGGGATGAAACTGTTGGCGTTATTCAACATAAAAATACTTCTTTATGGGATAATTAATGCAATTTCGTATTATTTTATTTTTCGATAAAATAAAAACGTTATGCTGAACTAAAATAATACAACTATAACGGGACTTATCTTGTAGTATTCAGATTAAAACATCATAATGCTCTAAAATCTTATGAAGAACCTTAATTTACATAATGTCTTTTCAAAAGAGCAGATAAAATAAAAGTACCCAACCCAGAAACCCAACTTAACAGTCGCTAAAGTAATATTATTAATAAACTTGTGGAAGTGCGTCATGTTTGCATTTCGTTTATCGCTGTGAGCGTAGTCGTGCGGAGGAAATTTTCGATAATTCCGGCTCGTTCGAGTTGCCTCGCGACCATTCGCTTACGAGATAGCTTCGCCCAGAACAAGATAAAGATATTGCTCCAAATTCGGATTGAGGACATATCGGTTTTCATTAAAATTTATATTACATACACTAAAGTTTTGTGTTTTTTCAACTCGTGAAGAATTCATGAATTTTATATAAAAATTAAACAGCATATTCTCTACTAGTAAAATATTTCGCAATGAACTGATATTCTCGTACACTTATACGCGAATAGCTCGCGTCAGCACGAGCGCTGATATGAATCTGTATAGCTTTAACGAAATTGAACCCACTCTATATGGAAAGTACCATAGTAATCCACGATACTCGGCGGATGGAACTTTGGCTATGAACTTTACTGTTATCGCCACACATTAAACTGCTACCGAATGTACGAAGCCCCTCGTTGTTAGCAATTTTTAAAAATTACCTTCCCTAACCATAACTATTTCAATAAAGCGTCTATGGTCATACCATACCCCTCATAATGGACAACTTTTACTTTCGTTATGTTTGTTTTCCTGTTTCTTGTTTCCTCCTATTCATTTTTAGTATTATTGTAATAATCTAAGTTGTTTTTCTTTACTGAAAAATATTTTTTAAGTCAGCGTAAGTACTTTCTGTATCCTTAAAGATGTTCATGACAAAAAGTTGAAGTAGGGAAAATAAAATGTAAAGGGTTTTTTATAACTTCAATAACAGAAATGTTATAAAATGGAAATATAATGTCATTTTGTAGGCTTGTTACTTACTAGTTTAGTCTTTCAATACACTATTTTAATAATAAAAACTATACAGAGGCTACAGAGGAACTGGATATCAGTTAAGTTTAGATCAATACTAGACAATGCTACTTGTTGATAACGTATTTCTTTTTGTATTACTAAACAAAACAGTTTAGTCTCATTTCAAAAATATAAAACTAACCAAACTTATCTTCTCCATGAAAAAGTTATATTTTCCTCTAATTTTCAAAGGTTCGGTTCACTTGAAGAATTTCTGAGTGCTATTAACAATCGTCTGACCGTCGTCGGTCGTACAGAAGCTTTAGGAATCCATGTTGAAATGTGCACAACTTGCTTTTGGCACGCTTCGCTCCAAGAGCAATTTACATATTTCTATGTTCTGCAGTTGTATGGCTCGCACGTGGCCGGCCTAGCGACTGTGCCGATAAAATCTAGAGTAGCTACCCAACTTCTAACCCATTTTCAAGCAGAGGCTAGTCTGTTTTTACTAAATATTGTGGATTTCAGTTGTCAATCTTTTCAGTTTAGAAATAAATTATGCGAGAAACCTAAATATGATTTTTAAGACCTATTCATTGATAGGTACCTACCCCACACACGTATGGGTTAATTTATTTTTTTAGTTATAGTCCTAAGTACAGGGATTTTATTCCTTAATTTTTTGTGAAATCCTTGTGCGGTGCGGTACATACCTACATATAACTATATAATATCTACTTACCAAATTTCAATAGTTTAGCTCCTGTAGTTTCGGAGTAAAGTGGCTATGAGATACGGACGGACATGACGAATCTATAAGGGTTCCGATTTTTGCCATTTGGTTACGGGAACTCTGACGAACTAACTTATTCTATGACCTACCCTTACATATTTATATTATTAGTATAGATATAGGCCGTGCTCACCTTTATATATTTTCCGAGGAAACATATTTTCCCTAGGTGCATTAATCACCCTTATGATAAGCCTCATGTACGACTATGTAAGGCAATAATGATACCTAAAGTATCATCATACCTAGTATAAAATTATTAATCTATCAGTCTAGAATCTAGATCGTTATATTCGACAGTTCATTTTTTATTACACAACCTTTGGGCTGTATAAAGTGTGTAAAGATAAAAACATGCGAACACGTGTTCATAAAAGACGCCAAGAAGCGTATGGAGCAAAAATTAAACGTCAGTCTGATATGTCGCGATCGACGGAGCAGAACACTCAGAGGCTCTTAGCCTCGGGGAACGGGCGCTCCGTCGATTTTATACTCGGCTCTCGAACTAAACACGACCGAGGGAGCTACAATTTATGCTAACGTAAACCCGGCTTCGGCGTCGACTTCGCTCAGAAGTAAAGCTTTATGCCTTTAGCCTCAATTCGCTCCACGCTCACTTTGCAAAAGGAATTCACATTTCTAATCAAACTCGAGCACTTCTAAGTAATTAAAATGTTATTCCTAATCCTTTTCCGATAACTTATTCTAGCTCCGCTTTCCTTTGCTACTTTTATTAAACGCTCATATCAAGATTTAAAAAGTAATAAACAACATAGTCGACTTAAAATTTTAAAGCGGATTTAAGGCTTTATAAAACTAACGGCACGTCGCGGCGCGGCGAGCTACCCACGTTTAGTTAACGTTCAACGATGTCAGTGGAGAATTTTGAGAGTCAAGGGCCATTCCAGCATCGTGATCGCTCGAGAGTCGTACGGTCGAAATGAAACGTCGTATCTTATTTTATGATTAGCGGCTCGAAAGCGCTTTGTAATTTTGTTAGTTCCGCCTTTCTGGTGCTGGGGGCTGAACACAGAGAGTAGAGATCGATGCGAGCGCTCCGTGCGGGTGTGACTGGGAAGCAACTAGCCAACGCTAGCGCTGTCCCTTTCGCTCGAACCGCCTACCAGGCAGCCATGTTGCGCTCGACCTGCGCTCGCCCGACCGCCATTGTAGCATTCGTTGTCGCTTTAGTGATGTGCACGGTCTCGATATTTTAGACTCCATCGACTGCAAACTCGTTCTTTGCACTTTATAAATAGCAGTTCTCTCCGCAATGGTTTCATTGAATTCAGTATAATTTATAGGAGCTATTAATAAACCATAATTTCACACAATTCTCACAACATACTTCTCTTATCATTAAGTGTTATGAACTATATTTTTCTTTATTTAATTGGAGTTGAAATACATGATACTCAGTAATATTTAACCAGGTTTCTATCCCACATCTATAGCACAACATCAGGAAAGAAAAATATAGTTTTAATATTTATTTAACAACTACCTACCATAACTCCTTATTTAGGATGCATTTGAAACAAATCATAGGGTTGGGATATGTCGATAAAAATGGTCGATAAGCTCGGCATGCAGTGGAGTTATAGCGCGGCTCCGGAATTAAAATGTCAGACGTGCGGCCGGCAGAGGCAGCGTGGGGGCGCGAGGGGGGGAGGGGGGAGCCGCCGTTATTAATAACCATAAGCCAGCAGACGCACGAACGTCCAGAGGGGCCTCGCCACGCCAGCCAGCCGCGCCGTAATGAGGAATCACTAATTATATTTTACTGGACTTTCGTATAAAACCAACATAAAATACACCAGAGATATACGATACATACGCGATTTTAATGAACATTTACCTTCATGTTACATAATTAAAAGCTGCACTAATAGGCAATATCGATTAATTAACAGCTATTGATCTCTAGCAACGCGATGAAGTCCTCGATAACGATGCGTTCCAGATATAAGACTTAAGTGTTTCGGGGTAGAGTGGTAAAGATGATATAGTACGGTTGGCGGGTAGTAGTACCGGCTCTTTTAATATTCCCCCATGGTAGGCGCGCGCCGGTTGCACGAGACAGCTCTTCGCTCGCAACGCGACGTTCGCCTTTACCAGTAAAAACTCTGTATATTTTATTGTCAGGGAAATGTATTTGTCAGAGCCTCTGCAATTAATTGCCCGACTTTTATGAATGTGCCCCAAGGAGTTTCTCTTTGGTTTCCTAGAATGTTTTACTCTATTTTCCACATACTCATTAAGCTCAGAAAAGCCAACAGTAAAAAGTTAAATTTCTTTTTATTGTATTTTTACACGTTTATTTTTATCTTGTTTGTAGACGGGTGACAATTTTATTGAGTTGTTTTATATGTAAAGTTTATGAGTAAATAAGGCGTCATAGGTACACATTTATTGTGTTTTCACAATTGTTTAACGTTTAAACCAAAGTTTAATTTTTAATTATGTAGTTATATTTTTAGTTAGTATTAAAAAATATTTAAAAACTTAAAACTCAAATCCTTAGAAATTAAAGAACGAAGTCATAACGAAAGATATGTATTTCCTCCCGTTGCAAGTTTCTTATTTTTCAAGTTGAATAAAGAGCAAGTTATCCGCGGCAGCACTCGCTTCTCATAATAACAAACTGCTAAATTCTCGGGATTCCCGGAACTTGAGGCGGCCCCGCTCCGCTGGAAGCCTCTAAAGCGCTGACTGCGGAGCGCATTCTCTGCCGGAGTCACGGGCAACTGTCGGGAATTGCCGAGTGGGATAAATTATGCCGCTCGCCCCCTTTTGCAATCTCCGCAAAATAATGCAATCCAATTGTTGGAGAAGAGAAACTGACATTTGTCTTGTCTTTTGTGCTCGCCTCTCTGCCTGTTGGTTGTTTGTTATGATTGTGACGGATGCCTCTTAACGCTAAAGGGATGTGCTCGTCAAATGGTTTCATTTAATAAGACATAAGCTTTGTAAGAAAACCACATGTAAAATACCTATCACTGCAGAGGTTTTGTAATTCGTTTTGGTAATATAAATTACTTTAAACCTTTATTTACAAAAACGTAAAATAAACCGCATGACAGTAATGCATTCGTTGCATTAAAGGATTATTTGCTTTAATCGTAAATTCGAGAATCCATTAAGTGTACTTCATTCAATTGTTTTTTATTGTATTTTCCCTTTTCATGTTGATTGTAGTATGATCCAGTTTAATTCCTGTAAAAAGCATACATGCAACTAACGTAAAGTTGGGATTTCATTATGAGTTGAAACGACTTACCTCGGTCCGTGTGCAGTTTGAGTAGACACTAAACTTGCACAGCTAGAAGTTAGAAGCGCTCGATGGTATTACCGCTATTAATCCCCCTTCAGACCTTCCCAACTCGGCTTTCAAACGAACTTATATATTTCAAAGGATCTGTTTGGGTATACTTTATAATGCCGCTTAAATGCCGTTTGTGATTCAGTTAATTTCGGAAAGAAGAAATTAAATTATCATCATTAAATTGAAATTTTATTATGAATTTCTGAGTTGTTCTCAGATGTTTTGAGTATGTGTTACCACAGATATGTAAAAAACAGTTCGACGAATCGGTAGTTGTTTTTATTACGTTATACGGGTAAACACTGATTCACGATGCTATTTTCGAATAGCAACAATTTTAGGGAAACTCATATTATCAAGAAGATAACATTGAAATACCTCACTCGTTTGCGGAATGGATGAAAATTCGCGGGAAATGGGAAACAAACGATGAGAGGGCAGTTTATAAATAAACTCAAAATCCACGTAGATATTTGCAGCATTCACGTAAAGTTCCATTTAGTTTTAGCGTAGTGACGGCCACGGCAGCGCAGACAAATATATTATGAAGCTGAAGTTTCAGCAACTGTTATAGCATCTTTACTTAAAATGCTTGCTCTCTAAATTTGGCTCTGTTTATGAACTGCTCTTTGTTTATTTTGCTTAGTGAGTGTGCATTTTATCTAGTGGCTGATGTAATGTATGATAAAGTTTATGATTAACTTGTTGATAAAGTTCAACGTCTATATTTTTTGGGTTTTTTTACTGATACTGGTTCTACTTTTTATTGAAAAACTTTAGATTTATAATCCCAAATGAAATAATATTATTAATTAGGGTCCACTATAAAAAATACTTTATTTCCTTAAATTTCTACAATTACAACGACAGAAAGAAAATATTATTAGTAAGATAAATCATTATAAAAATTGTAACTTGTGAATGTGTGTACATTAGTATAAAATTATTTTATTTGTTTCCAGGGCTACCCTCCACCACCGAGGCCATCGCAGCCGTCCACACCAAACGCCCACGATCCGGATTCCGTAAGTCAATTCTTTGTTCTCCGTTACTGTCTACATTCTACTGCATAGTTGTAAACATTGAGAGCTACGGTATTTTTACCTCTAACTCATGCAAACAACCTATTAATAGACAATCTACGTATTTATAGCAATATTCAAATAGCTTTCGCTAAATTTAGATTTCCAGTGTGGAGCTAATTTTAAACAATCAAGATAATTAAAACAGTGATGTAATCTTTATTTATTCGTAAATTACAAAACTGTTAGGGCATTAATGTTTACGAAGAGCTTCAAGAATCAATTAATTGATACCTATTATACCCGGGTGTTTAATTTATGAATGACGGCGATTAGGTAGATGTGATAATAGCCGTGCAGCTAACCCAACTAACTGTGTCGAATCGTATTTACACGTTGTGTATTGTGTTTATTATGGTTTTTAATGATATGATAACTCACGAAACCGGTTCTCAATGCTCAATGTCTTACCGCGTCATCATAACACGGCAATTTGACGTCAATATCGTTATGATAATGAAACTTTCAACGGACGTACAGTTAATTAAACTTGATACGGTCGTAAATCGATTATACCGCCGACTGAGAGCAAAAATGACTCTGGGCAGCTCGACATTACCAAAGTGTTGTTCACGCTAATGGCTGAATAATGTACGCAGCTAGTCACGTAAGAACAAAGTACAGACCTCGTTTCCGCACGTAATGAAGCCGTGTTCTCTTTATATCTCGACGGCATTCTCTTTTATTTTTATAGCGTTATTATGATAAAATAATATAACATTTCGGCCATCTACTTCCCCTAACTCCAACTTGATGTTTTCCTCATCTCTTTCATAATTATCCTGCCTAATTACAAATCTACATATAACTTTATGACGTAGATGACAGAGGTTGCGTAATGAAAATAAAATGCTTTAGTTTTATTGCCTTGTTAGTCACTTATAATAAAAGTTTTCTATGACTTATACATAAATACAATTACTGTATGTTTAAATAGTAGAGCAATTTATTCCTTAGTCAGAACCGGTCAGCAGCGTTTCATCTGCAACCTAAACGTAAATGCTATGAAAAATTATAATCAAACATTATCATAAACCAGCACGGCGCATGTGGCCGCGAGCTGAGCTCTATTTGTGCACTCGCACTCCATTTTCAGAGCCCGGCAAACACACCACTGCGGCCACAATATACTTGTTTGCTAATACATGCCACTTATGACGACGCGACGTCTTGGAAAATATTTACTGCATCATTGTATTACTTACTTTTTTTCGTTTCTAAAGATAAATGCCAATTTCCTATGCAATAACATAAAAAGACAGCGGAAATCGAGTCTACGTGGATGTATGTTTCTTCATTTTATGTTCCACGAACACGTTTGATTCAATGTTTTCACATTTAATATATCAAAGAGTACATCCGTATCCCGTATTATCGCCTGTAGAAGATCGTAAAATTAATTTCATTGCAAAATAATCTGATAAAATATCAAACGGATTTCTCAAGAACCTCCTCTCAAGTCACAAGCCTCAATTACTGACCGTCAATAATAACCAGGGAGGGATTAAATCGTGTATTTATTTCAACTCGGAACTAGCGGAGCGGGGCTTTTTTAACAATTCAATATCTGTATGACAGTTATTTATAGAGGGTAATTATTTATCGGTGTTGTATTTTCCGTAATGAAATGCGACGTAAACGAACACCCCCATAGCCTGGGTACAGACAGTCGGAGCTGTTTGATGTTGATTGATACCGTTAGGCGGGCTCGCATTGTCTGCCGCCGGCCCGCCCGGGGGAAACCAAATGAGTGGAATTATTAAACCAGGGCCCGTTCCGCGATGTGACGCTTTTTGTAATGAATGTACCTACTAGGCCGAAATCGAGGGGAGCGCGCCACCCAGAGCTCTGCGTCGATTGTAGCGACTCGACGAAACGAATCCGGCCCTGGATACCACCCTGATTTTATTATCAAAGCTTTACAAAGCAATTGTACACATAGTATTTTGATTTTTATACGTGATTTCATAACAAAAAAATAATTCAGCATTTTAATTTAAAAGACCAAAACGTGCGAGTTGTTCAAAATATTACAACAGTAAATAAATAATAATGGATATTAGATACTATGAAAGTCAAATTCGTTTTGAAATCAAACCATTCATAAGCCTTTTGCAAAGATTTGTGACCTGTCCCATTTTAGCTATTATTTCTTCTCCCATTGAATTTCATTTTGACTAAATTAAGATCAGCCCTATACTCTCCCATCAAATTGCACAAACATTTGTTATAAAAATACAACACAAAAGATGAAATGTAAAAATGTCAGTTAAAGCCCGCAGTTAACCGGGTCTCATGTGCACTATCGTGCGCTTGTAGAAGACTCGACTAACAATGTAAAAGTAATGTACAGAAGAGCTAAATATTCAAATGTAAAAAGCTCAGGCAGGGTTGCTCGCCCGCTGGCTGCACGTTCATAATAAACGAGATTGAGTGGGGCGGTGTACGTACAGTAGACGCAAATGAATGACGGCAACAGCGCGCCCGGCGTAATCAGCCGACGGGCGACGTGCGTTCCCGTAAAAACAAAGCAAATACATTTTGCACTGAACATTTTCAGACTAAATTTCCACTAGAACAACGTACACGGCAAATGAATAAAATTTCATAATAAAACGAACCGTCCGAGCTTTTTGTTTTATCGCTAATTGAGTTTGCTCTTTCTCTCGCATCTGATTTTTCTTCACAAATAATACTTGTTCAACGTAGTCTTTTACTAATTTTATTATCGTATTGACTTTATCCTTTTATGTCATGATTTAGTTATTTATTTCATAACACACATAGTATATTAAATGAATTTTGGAAGAACTCACAACCTGTGAGATGTGTTAAATTTTTGTTGTTTGATATTATTAAAAACGTAGAATTTTGTAATGTAATGTAAAGTTTAAAATTTATTCAAAACTTTTATTACTTTCATAACATACATTAAAATTCTTTTACTTCGCGGGTCTACTGTAGGTTTCATATCGTGTCTTGCTTACACGACCTTGACATTAGCTTACCCTTAGACTGGAAGGCAAGGCGGTGTATATTAACTAGTGCTCGCTATACGTCGAGCATGACTCAACAAAAAATATGATAGCATGGTTCAGCTTAACTCGGCCTCAACGTCAAATCTCATTTTGCTGAATACGAGCCTTACGAACAAAATTGCGAATAGTCGGGAGGCGTGCACGAGTACGTTTCGTTTTTAATTGAATAACCCGAGGGTGCTACATAATCCGGCGCAACCCGAGCGCCGAATTTCATGACTAGTTTGTTTTTGTTATCTTCTCTTTGAATGAACGACACTTTAATCATGCCCTTTATTTTAATAAGGTTTAAAATACGCTAACACATTTATTTTTATTTTGAGATAAAAACCAACATATTTCTTAAACTAACTAAATAACTTACACAAAAATAGATAACTTAAAAGTCAATTAAATATAAATGTAATGGTTGTACCTTAACTAGGTACATCTACTGCCGTAGTGTATGTAATTTCATTCAATACCCATAATATTGGAGTTCGATGAAATTCACCGTTTTATTTGAATTAAAATTCATTGCAACATGATATTGAGTTTTATAATTAATTGCGCACTGTTTCATCCACCAATATTTTAATTAATAAAATGTTGTCATGATAAAATATACAATACATGTATTTTATTAGGTTGGACAGATTGATGGGTCCGCCGCATTCGGATCGAATGTAATTATTAGTGCGGTCCGATTTCGATAATGTGCCGCGAGGCCGTTCGCGATCGAATGTGGTCGCCCAATCGTTGTATTTTAATAATTTATACGAGTCACAGCCCGACCAGATAATACCTTTTCATGTTATTACATTTCAATTGACGTTTCTATTTTGTTACTTAACTTAGTATCACATAATAATAATTAATTTGCAAGTTAAATACGCTAATAGGCATGGTGCATTAAAATCTGATTATAAAATTTACAGCTTATTAGGTTGTAGTGTTTGAAAGATTCTGATTATGTGCTTCGTTCGTGTTTAATGAAATGTTACCCTATTATGCGTTCCTGTGTCTGGCAGTTTAATCGCGCTGTAAAAATGCGTCCGTAACGAGGCAGTAAACTGGCCAGTGACGGCGTCGGTACCCATAACCGAATGTACGCCGAACCAACTGAAGAAACCGCATTTACTCTTAACATAATTAAAAACAATGAATTTACGAATACTTAACACAAGTTTACTGCTTTTGGTTGGCTAAGAGACTTGATATTATACTCTCAAACTTATTGCTGAAACAGGTTTACCCAGTATACTGTCTATTGCTGACACCTATACACTTAGTTTCGCTACGAACCGTTGCGTGATTGTGCCCTGTTGCTTCATACCGGTGCGACTTTAAATTTTTAACTATAGGGAATTACAACTGTCTTATCACTAATTTACTTTTTATTTTGAATTACATCTCAAGTAAATTATAATTGAAACTTTCTGAAATGAAAACAGGTAAAACTTATTCAGAAATAGAAAATGGATTGTTAAATATTCACATGCTCGCTGTGTACAACAGCTGTCAGTGGGAATGCCACTTCTCTGTCTCCTTACACGTCGCAGGGTAAGTATGCCTGTAAATAGGATACATGAATAAGTACGGCCTTTTGCATCGTATCGTAGACCTTTACCGGATCGTTATTACGTTTAGAACATGTGGATACGAGTATGCTGCTATAAAAGCCGCCGTGTCGTTTTATCGCGCTGGGCCCGGCACGGAACGTAACATAACCTGACTGGAGCCACCCTTATCCGATGTTTATGAATTTCTCAAACTTTTAACCTGATTATGAAGTAACGGTTACCGTTTCGGCAAAGTTCATCCTCACCTAACTTACACACTGTGTCACAGTTGTTAATGAAGTTTTCAACTTCTAAGATGACATAGTGTTAAAACCGCTCGATGTTTACTTAGTAGTTTAATTTAAACAAAGACTTATTTAAACAATCCTAAACTGATTTTCTGATAAAGTTTACCCAAAGAATACTTTTGAAGATTCGAGAAATAAATTCCAATACCAGGGAAGTTGTTTTAACATAAATATTTATATGTATAGGACAAACTGTCGAGCAAAAAGTAAACAAAACTCAGCTGGGATGAAATTATTTACATCCTACTGTGGGTTCCTAGCCCCGTCCGTGGTTATTGTAATCGTGACGGCATTGACCCCTCGACCCTCGGTGTCTATGACGCAACGAATGTCACCACAACCATCAATCACTGAATGCTTTGTGACGTTTTGCGACCTGTCATACTCCATTTCAGGTTTTGTTAGGCGCATCCAGCACGCTTACTCGGAATCTCGCTATCATGTTATTTGGGCACTTGAACTTGTTGCAAACTTGCAACACAAGCCTTGCCTTGCCAATCAAGAAACTGCATCAAGAGTGCAGTTGAGTGAATTGGAGTAGATTCTGTGGCTAGGGAATGATGTCATCTGATTGCGATGGGCGGGCACGTCTCTGTGGCCGATTCGTGACCAAGACTCTAAACGACTCTTGCATACCTAGCTTTAGCCACTTCATGCCGAACACACGCGCACATTCTCAGAAGTTTCGCCTGTGAGGAGTTTTTACGACGTGACACGGGTGATCGCATATGAGACGTTAAAAACAACTCCTTTCATACATACCGCGAAATACAAACACAGCCCCCATTTAATACACAAGAGACCCACAATATCTGCAACGAACGATCGCGACAAAGACATATTTTGAACGACCTCGATCTACGTACCTCAACGCATTATTATTCTGAATTTATTAAGAGATGGTCCCTTCCTGTTGGCTTCTTTCCAAAGGGGTATCCCCGGTATTTACTAGACGTTTGATAATTATAGACTGGTAGTTAAATATTAAATACGAAATCGTGCTTTACGTTTAATTAATTACCTCTTTGTTTATATTATCTCACTTTTATTCATTATAGTTTCTATATCACATAGGTAGTTGAGATTTACCCTTTTATAACAACATTCTGTGACGAACCGGAAGCCAGATAGGTCTTGCTGAATTCGTATATGAATTAATTTAGAACCGTTTCTTTTACCTCATCGCACTCATTCATGTGTAAAACAATTGTTACGTATACTATGTTTGTATTCATCAATATTTACTCGAACGTGTATTACGTTTCATGAATTACTGTAATGATTCTTGTGACGTAAACATTTTACGTAACGCGACTTTCCTGTGTTTTGATAAAAGACCTTCAAACAGTTCACGCCTACATTTATCTGTAGTACTATAGATACTTGCTTGCTAATCCGTTATTACGTCATTCGATGCAATAGGTCAGGACAGCGATAAAGCCACAGCTGACTTACCTACATTTCGGATCTGGGGTGCCTTTCATAGTACTCAATAGTCGCAATCGGAATCGGCGTTGGTGTACCATATAGCTGTACATACATATGTATCCCAAGATTGGAGGCGTTCGTGAGCGGGGGATGCCTCCAGATAATAAATAACGAGTGCAACGATTGCGACCGCCGGCTCGGGATAAAGGGGGTCCGGGGAGGGCCCAACCATTTTAATGTCCCGGCGCCAGACTTTATATTAAACATTCGACCTTGGCAGTGGCCTACATCGACACCGGGACACGCACACACGCCCACTTCTCTCGTCACGAAAAGAAAAGTTCATTCACAATTTCGACACTTTGCCGACTCTATAAATAGTCCCTAATGACGGTATCAACTCATCTTGTGGCTATTTTAAACTCCGTCTGTATTCGGATACAGACGTCTGATGTTTTATTTATCGATAAGTACTAGTCATCGTCGATTTAAATATATTGAATACAATATGTCACATCTGAAATTACACAGATGAGATAAACCCCGATGATTCAATGTTTCACACTCTCATAAATTTAGTTCTCTTGTCGGTCCATAAATTTCGCAAGGTGTCACTGGTAAAATTATTGTTGTTTCGAAAATTACCATACACGGCGTTCTCATCACATCAAATCTAATATATTTCTTATATATATATTTCTGGTAAGTTCATGATACTTGTAGGTTTAAAACGCAAGAAAGGAACTCGAGTAAATTACCAAAAATTAAGTAAAACCTGTACATATAAATCTCCTTCAATTCACACGAAAGTGTTACCGTAATTGCTTTGAGTTGCAAATTATGTAATAAATTACCGTTATTGCTATTGCGTGGAACGAGTGAGTAATGTGGGTCAGTGACGAGAACAGAGGCAGGGTCGAGATGCCATTGACGCGTCTTTATGTTACATAACTACCGTGTATTGTTTTGCCCAGCAAGGACAAAGGATAGGATTCACAAACACACCTATCAACATGCACACATGCCGCGAACAAGCATACGTCACCGGTACAACCTGCATTGTGTTGCACTGTGACTGTGGGCTATTCAAGTATAATCTCCTTTTGTTGTCAGTACCCTTCACGGCAACTCAATTATTATCAAAACTTGCATTTGTTATGCTTTATTTGGTACTTACCCAGGTATGTCATTTAATTAAGCCCTGTAGCCAAAAGAGGGGTGATATATCTTTGATCTCTATGTGGGTCTGTATGGTTGTTCTTTGATATCTAGATAGAAAGCGAAGATGAAAACTCATCCAAATTAAGTTACAAATAAAAAACATTTAATGTAATAAATTATTACAAAATGCTGAATTTTCAGGAATACGTTTACATAATAATTTAGGGTGATTATGCTAGAACAATATTTACCCAAACCTTAGATATAGGTTTGGATTAGGTTAGTTATCCTATAGTATTTCATAAGAAATAAATGCAATCAATGAATTTACATATTGTCATAATATTATTTTCTCTCTAAACTTTTCCTTGCTTTTTGCATTGCCTTATTTACCAGTCTGTCTAAAGTTGGCAGAAATGTGGCAGTGCTGCGCACAACTCGCAGTCCTCTCGCAGGTGTTCGGTGTCGGTACGAAACTGGTTAGGCATCCGGTCGTAGCTGCGCTCTGTATCCCACAGATGGCGCCACACGTCCCAAACCAGAATATATATCTACAACTATATCCTTTACATACAGAAGAAAATAAGGAGTTATATTTGTGTATACCATGTTTTGTTATCTATACCACTGCTGTCACTCACATCATCTGTGTCTAATAAACTACAATCATAATTCATACAATAACATAAAGGGTTCTGCTTGGGTAGATCTATGTCATTATCAGCAGTAAGACAAATTGTCTAATTACGCTGCGGCACAGGCGGCTTATGTAACTAATGGCGGTATAATCGCCCTCGCGGAATCCGATCGTAAACAAGCTTGCTAACCCACTAAAACATATTTCTTTTATTTTGCCAAGCAAACCGCCTTCGTGGCTCGGAATTTACTCTTGCCCGCCACTTTACAGAACAGGTTCCTGTATCGAAAATAACGATAAATCCACCAGCGTGGTGCCGGCTCCGAATCACCCTCTCTGCATATTTTCTTGCGTCTCTGCTCGGGGAATAACTCACGGTTATGGAATATTTCTCCTTGCGTTATTTTCGTTACCTAATTTGAAGAATCTTAATGAACTATTTAAATTAACGTTCAAATTGTTGTTTATTTGTTTTGTTTCTCATTTATGTAAATTTATGGTGTATTTAAATGTAGTCTCAGATAGTTTTCTCTACGTTAATTTCTATACTCAAAAGCTTCACATCTTCGACAATCTAGAATACTTGAGTGTTTCAGTCTCTTTTTGTTTCTGAAAGTTTATGAAGTAACAAATCGTATGAGCCGAACCTAGAACATAAAATATTTTATATACTCACCGAAAAGCTACAAAATTGAGTTGATTAACTTAGTTGGACACAGTGCGCATATGCGCTGACCTGTATTCCCGATAGGCCGCGGCTGTTTGTGAATGTGACAGTAATGAGAGGTATATACAGATGATTATATCATATCGTAATGAGCTCGCGGTCCCGATCAATACTGCCTGATTGAGCGCCAGTTTGGTTTATTATAATATTGTACTCAAACCGTTTCACCCGCATATAGCAAAATGTAGAGAGAGTTGTAAAACGCATTAATTTATATACCAAACCGACTTCATTTTGTTTAATTGTAGTCATCATAACACTATTTCTATTTGTTCTATAATGTAAAATGGATATAAGTATAGATAAATTACGACATTCTATCAAAAAATAAAGGAAATCAGAATTTGAGAGTTTGTTTTGGACCATTTCAGAAGAAACTAAGTGAAGATTAAATAATTGAAATAGATATTACGAGTATAACAATGAATATATTTTCTCAAGAATTATTAAAGTCAGCGCATATACATACTTGTGATTTGAAAAGACCATTATCTTTAGTAGAGTGAGTACTTTGTATAGGTATGCGTGCTGCTCAAAGCGACCCCCTGCTCGCTAGCGTGCCCTCGCCAGTTCTCAGCTAGCTATACATTTAGGTTGGAGTCGGTCGGAGCGAACGGCGGCTTGCCGTCGCAATATCAGCCCGGTGAAATCGCTCGCCCGCCCGCTTCGCCGCACCACACCGCCTCTTGCCTGCGCCAGTCGCCGTGCGCCAACTGAAACGCGCGCACAGCTAACGCAATCGAACGTACAATATTCGACGCGAGTTCTCTGCTTTCTGCTAGTTTCCTTGCTATAAATTCAACCAACGTTTAATACACCCTTACTCGGCTCTTGGTGATTTACTCCTCGTTTTCTGTCTTTGTCGAAACTCGACATTGGAATCCTACCTGGCTCTAGTGCGAGTGTGTGTGCGTGCAGGGAGTACACCCGTTGAAGACTTGTCCTAAATTGAATTTCGGCTTCGTGCCGAACAAAAAGTTTCAAGACGTCTGTCATCATAAGGCTGCCTGCGAACACAGTAAGTATCGCGACAACCGGACCGCATGACTCAATGTAAAATGGGACGATGCTTATCTTTTGCAGATGTGTGTGTCGTTGTAACGACGAGCTAGTTGGCTGTGTTTGCGTGACATCCGACCGCCTTTGGGTAGGAGTGTGCGTTTGGCTCAATACTTGATTCTATTTTGTGGTGGAGCAGCTAGATGTTTGTTTTTATTATCATAATATGACCATCGCGATTACGGCGATGGAAGTTGTTTTTTCAAACAAAACTATTATATTCCAGACGTTGAGATTTATTGGATAATTTTGCATTTGATTATTTTCTCTTTTTGTAACATGACGTCATTGAATAGGGACTTGACTAGACTAACAATCAAATCGTATCTCCATTTATGCCTGCAATTCACATGATTTGACAAACAGTGGTTTCCCACTGTTGGACAAAAGCTAGTCTCAAATTAGATACTTATTTATAATAATTGATCTTGGTTTGTCTTCTTTCTTTGCATTTTATTATTATTTATATGTTAAGAAATTAAGAATCTCTGTTAGTGATTAGAAAACTGCAAAGAAGGTTGCAGGTTCAATTCCCGTCCGAGAAAAAATATTGCATGATCTGCATCCGGTTCTTTTCTAAGATTAAAGACAATCTATGTATTTATATTAATTAAGTTAGATATGAAACAGTACCCAAACATCGAGCTTACTACGGGCAAACATGATGCTGGGTGGGTGACTTATCCAGCAATATTTATTATTTATTAATCAAACTACATATCTATGTTACTTATTAAACCCTTGATATAGTATCGACTTAGGTTGAATTATAAAAGTTTAAAATGAAATATATCCATTATTAATAAGAAATATTTGTCCAGAAATATTTATTTATAATAATATCCATTATTATTTTTCTTTTCCTACCAAATTTCAAAACATTTAGTTCAGCTTGTTTCATGAAGAGAACAATAGTGTCTTGTTGTATAACAAAAAATACTTATTCTAATACTTTAAGTTTGTCTTGTCAACGGACTTGTGTCTAACTCTAAGATCAGATACAACTGCTCACTATACGGTATTCTAAGGTGAACCTATAGTTGCTGTTTTTGGTTTATTGCTCACTTTCTTCTTCTTAGTCGTAGTACTAACTGAAGTAGTGAATCTAAAACCACTGCTGGGTAAAGGGCTTCTCCAAATGTGCGTTTTAGCAATGAGAATTGTTATATCTTTACTATCGGCACTATCTCCTTGTTTGTCAAAGTCATCGACTAGGTACTGATTATAATGCAGTCTCGCACTCAATAGCTCTAACGCAGTAACGTCGTAAGTGCCTAGCGAGTTACCGATCGATTATCAATTTTATTTGTTCTGTCGTAAAAACCACAAACACGGAGAAAACGGAGTGGATAGCGCATTCTTCCGCCGGTCGGAGGCTCATACAAATTATACGAGTGTGTTACGTATAGCAAGGTAGGTGGGCCGTCATTATTTATGTTCTCTAACAGTCGGCTCAGTGGTGTGGGTTAAAATCGGAGCAGTCAGCTGATCGTCCATGTGTGTGTGCGTTCTTTGGGAAACACCTTTCGATGACGTGTTTGAGCTCCGTTTAATTGGACATTCACATTGTTCCCTCGTGGCTTTTTGTCGTCATATCAATTCTTGATTGATTTGTTTTAATCGCTTGCTAAGTAGTAACTAATTTGTTGTGATATCTTTTGCTGCATGCGGCAGTCTGCAGCACCTCATTGTATTTTCTTCGGACATTGTTATCAAGTCAATTATTGATATTTAAAAAATCGTAATCATCATCATCATTTCATCTATCGGTCGGATGCAGCTTCCATTCACCATGAACCTTTAAACATCTGTCTATCTTGTTGGTGGACGTCCGACGCTGCGAATGCCGATCCGTGGTCTCTACTCAAGAACTTTTCGGCCCCATCGGCCATCTGTCCTCCTCGAAATATGGCCTGCCTATGGCCACTTAAAAGAGCTAATCGAGCTTGACTGTTGGTGACCAGCGTTATCTTACGTACCTCCTAATTTTTAATTCAATCCCGTAGGGAACCCCGAGCATAGTCTTCTCCATCGCTCTTCATTAGCCTGGTCATGAGGCCGATAGTGTAACACCACGTTTCGGATGCGTAAGTCATCACTGGCAACACTCGCCCGGCTCAAAATTGTAATAAAAAATCAAAAATGTTTGTTTGCTTTGTCTTTATTCCTTGCCGGCGTTCTTGAACATCTCTTATTCATATAAAATATTAATAATTTGTTAGAAGGTACCCCTCGGTCAAAAGGTTATGCGTGAGGCGGACATTATCTGTATTTGTAATTCTGTTAATCTATATACTTTCAATAACCATTTACTGTGGTTTTATAACTTTATTGATTTTTAGATTCACAATTAAAATGGTTCTTTACCTTAAATCAGTTAATACTAAATACATACCTGTACTTCCTATAACAACAGATAGTGCTTTGATTAGAAATCATAGCCTTTGTAGGTCAGGAAAACAAGGGTAGTGACACCATACCGGTACAATGCTTCATAAAATATGCATGGCTACATTATTACGGCGCCGTAGCCTCTAGTCTAGCACAAACAGTGCTATTATTGATTTACCCATAAATAGGTTCTGTTGTTGTAACTTAAAAGCCATCTTCCTATTTATTACTTCGCTACCGTTCACAGTACCCTGACATATGGCGTGGAACTGTGGGCGCGAGCCGCGGAAGTCGAACGAGCTTTCAGGATGCAGAAGCGAGCCGTTCGTGCGATAGTTGGAATACAGGATGACGAATCATGCAGAGAGTACTTCAAAGAACTACAGATAATGACACTTCCTAGTGAACTAATTTACCAGGTAGCTTTATTTACTTATAATAATTTAAATACATTCCCTAAGAAAGGCATAAACGCGACCAGAGCTCTGCGCAGCAATAAGTTCTCCCATATTCTTATAACTCCAGCGCACAAACTGCGTAAATCCGAGAGGTCGGTGTACATCATGGGCCCTTCAGTCTACAACAGGCTACCAAACACCATTAAACTTAACTGTCCGTCTACAACAAGCTTTAAAATAAGACTAAGAAAATGGTTAATAGAACGCTCCTTTTACTCCATTCATGATTATTATGAATTACCAATTATTTAAATAAGTGTACTTATTATAATGTATTGAATTGAATATATAATTTATTGTTACTCTAATTTAAGTATAACACTATGCTATTAGTGTACTTATTATAATGTATCTAAAGTAATTGACATGTAACTTATTTGTTATCAATAAAGTATCTGTATCTGTATCTGTATTTGATATGTTTATGTTTTGACCAACACTAAAGGTGAACGAATAGAATGTCAACATTTTTGTTGATGTGGTCTGCTTCCGTCGAATGAGGAACTAAACTACTCCCACGCCTGACGCCACCTGTGTTGACTATCACCGGAGATCCGTATGATCAGATAGTTGACAGACCATCGTTGAATGATAGTGAAAGATGGTCGCCACGCAGTTTGAGACTATTGTGAAGAATAGTTAAGTCCGAGTAGAGCTATTTAGTTCGTGTACCTTGACAAGAAACCGACTGACACAGACGATGTAGTATCTTTAGATGTAGCCATGTAAATATTCTTTTAAATCAGCGCCATTTCGCTTTGCAAAGCAAACTGAGAAGACAGTTGTGCTCAGTCCTTAAACCTCTTAGAGCCTTCCAAACAGAAATTCGTCGTCATATGTCAACACTTTACAAATGTAACAACTTAGGGAAGTTCTCGGGGAAAGTTAAGGCACGTCGGCTCTTTATCCACCCGACCCCCTCGGCCCCCTTCGTCACAAATAAATATAAGCCAGAGCCGACATCCGACAACAATAATAATAATTCGCTTGAGCTCGATCAGCTGTTTCGTCGACACCGACCCGAGTAACAGGTGGCCTATAAAGACATTCAATAAAGTGTGTACCACTTGCCTTCGTTGCGGAACCGTCTATTTTACACAAATACACTCAACTCACCCACACAGGCACCCGCGCGACCTCTAGATAACAAACTTTTTTCTTGCTCCAGTTACCCGTTCGTCAATCTAACGTTTTGTCATTATTATCAATCCCCCTGATATTCCATGATTTATGACTTTAAGGGCTGTCATTTGTCACTACAAATTATACACTTAAATGACCAGCTCATCTAGTAATGTCAACATTATGCTTTGTCGCAAAACTTTTCCTAATTTATACCAAGTTTAACGTCATTGACGTATCGTTTTACAGTTGTACTATGCAAATAATTACCCTTAAGTTATGTGTGTTTGTAAGAGAGGGTTTGAGTTGAGGTGGTGTACGGGTGGGTGCGGGTGAGCGACCTTTGGTCCCTCGTGCACGTGCTACTAAGTATGTACTTGTACAAAATTGTTGAAGTTGTAACGCTAGTATATAAATTCACCCAGTCTTATCTCTAGTCGTAAGCCTCCGGCGCCCTTCATGTTTACCTTTCATTTGCACGGCCTTCACCCTCAAGGTAATCTAATTCCTTGGTATTCGCTTCGTTTCCATCAATACTACCTTTGATCTATTCTGCCAAGGACATCTTTATTCAAAGAGATTATTAGTGGAAAAACAACGACACCCAGTTTTGGTAGACAACTCTTCTTAATTGATTTTTAAATTCTTTTGAACCCGCCATTTAATTTTCATTCGTAATTCTTAATGTTTGCAAAGATAAATAATAAATGGAACCCTATTGGGCTTGTGGGAATTTGGCCCCCAGTATCTAACTTGATACATTGATCATAGCTATGCTTATTTTGTCATTTTTGACCAATTACGAAATAGCTAGAATCATGTGTGGCAAAGCGAAGGGTATTAAATTGATCACAACAATCCAAAAGTATCATAGCTCTTTTAAACTATACTAATAATGAATATGTAAATCAAAAAACTAGTAATCTAGATCACCGCCACTAGAGATTTTGTGTCGATCGAGAATCTGTTCAGTTTAACGATCCAACTTGTTAAACATTATAACTTGCAACTAAGATGTTAATAATTATACATCTACAGGTAAATGTCGTTTTTATGTTAGAGTACAAGTTGCAGAGCAGTTCGCTCTCGATAACGCACGTCGGATGACGAGCCGGTTATGTAATGTAAATGTTTACGAACCTACAACACGTGCCCCGCACCACGTGTGCCCAACTCAGAACACTAGCCTTGTAAATTATTTATTTACGACAACATTTTCGCACGCCGGTCGATGAACTCTGAATGATCTTGGAACGCATTTACGCCGATTAATCTCCGCTTATTTCATATGCAGTAGCTGTTTTGTACCATAATTCTACCAAGTTCTTGTTACGTAGTCAGTAGCAGTAGCAACTCGAACGCCAAGCCTATATTCATTTCTGTAAAGACCTTATTACATTTAAGTGGCCTGCTTTTAGCCTAGGCCACAATTGCACAAAAGTATAGTCTAGCTGTACGAGTGTTGTGGTCCGGTTTAAGTTAAATATACCAAGATGTACCTAACTTAAATATCAATTTGTTAGTTACTTCTGTACCAATACCAAGTAACATGGTTTGGATTTATACAATGCTGAAAATATTTGTTGTAAATTCTGTTCTATTGTTAGAACCTCCTAATGTATATTAGATATATCTATGTTGCTTGTCACACGAAATGATAGGTTGTCTGTCCCTCGATCGTGACGAAAAGTGATCGTTCTTGCCTACTGTCTCACTAGACTCTATACTTTGTGGATATAGCTATGTACTGGGCGGTTTCAATGGGATTGTCTCTATGCGTTACTGGCAGCCTCCGCATACTCATACCCATTGTGTTGTGTAGACGCACACGAACAGGCGAGATTTTGTGTTTATTTGCGTCGGGATTTGGGCCAAGTGCACTCGGTCAATTTCAACTGATCTCGTTGATCCGCGCTCACGCTGTGTTAGAACAACTGATGTCATCTATTACTAACAGCTGGATAACTTTGTCTATTTATACGTGCTTATTTATTGCCACACCTTCATGATAAAATACAAAACGTATGCATCGTCATTATAATTATTTCAGCTGTTGGACTCCATAGACAACAAACCTCCCTTGAAGGTTGCCAGTTATTTCGGTTGGAAACTGCTTTTCCATTTGTATTTTTCCAATCTGTTACATATAAGTACCTAAGGAATCCAAATATGTATTTGGTTTGTAAAATCTTTATATCTTGTATGATCATTTTCCTCTGAGCTATGTAAAATTTTTCGCACTATTTATCTTTCTCGTTTACATCCATTTACTGACACCCACTTATTAAATAAAAAAAACACTTGCCTGAGCAGAAATTATGTCTATCAAATCGTAGATCTTACAAGCATTCATTAGCAACTTTGTACATTTTACTACCTCTGAGGCGCTTATTTCTTATAACGAGGTTTAGTATTTGTGTTGAGAGCTCACAGTTGTGTTTTCATATAACATCATTTCTTAAGATTAAAATGAATGATTAATTCAGAAATTATTTGAATAACTAATCATACTCACATAATAGCAAATCCACAAAAATATTGTGGACCAAACGAATGGAAAAGTCGTAAAACGAATATATTGTACAATTTCTTGTAGTTATAGCTAAAGTAGGCTTTCATTTCCATAAAGTTTCAATAAACATGATAGATATCCCATTATTTTTCACCTTCTAGCAAAGCTCGCTGACCAGCACGCCTGTACAGTTTGAACAATAATAATTA
The DNA here is from genome assembly GCA_963691955.1 of Chloroclystis v-ata. Lineage (NCBI taxonomy): Eukaryota > Metazoa > Arthropoda > Insecta > Lepidoptera > Geometridae > Chloroclystis > Chloroclystis v-ata. The sequence goes on along the minus strand of OY829904.1, from coordinate 12,041,412 downwards.
ATTGACTTGTCCATTCGTTATCGTGCTTTTATATTGACGTTCCCGAGCGCGCAAGCGGGCGAGGCGCATTCGGAATGAAATTTCCATAAAAACTTTTGTGCTCCGGCGGACGTTGCGAGCGCACGTTAAAATCGTCGGCTGGCAATAAAACAGCGGCCGGTGCGGCGAGGCGCGACGGAGCGAGCCACGGGTGCGAGAGGGACGGAGTTAGAGATAATGGACTTTATTCGAAATGAAGAACGCGCCTGGTGCGCCGAGCGAGCGAGCTGGAGCACAGCAAAAACATCGCCGCAGTTATCGCGCTCCCCCCGCTCCCCCGCGCCGCGCCGCGCCCGCCAACCGGACTCGTCTGATCGACGCCGGAGCCTCTCGCAGGCAAGCAAGCTAACCTCGACAGCGGGGGGTCGAGCGAGACTCGCCCGTTCGCCTCCACGAACATTGTGAACCCAGCGCATTGCCGACAAACTCTATTATACGACTCGATTTTAACTTTGAAAAGCTCTACATTACGCGTGCGTTTGACAGTTTGCTTTTGCCGACTTTATCTAATCGCGCGGTAACTGTATTTTGTTGTAACTCGGAATCTACGGGATCCTTGACTGATTTACGGCCTGTGATACTGACATAGAAACGGTATGTGCAATCTAAACCTGAAATTTACGTTTGACTTTTATTGTTTTATAGAAAGAAAAGAAAGAGAAAGAGAAAATATTTATTCATAGTTAAGACAAACAACTTAATGCAATTTAATATACATAATATTATAACTATGAATTGGCGATATTTAAATATTAACAAGGCAAATTATCGATTTTAAAATCTATGAAATCGATAGAATTCTATGAGTGTATATAGTTCTTATGAGCTTGGTAAACGTAAATTGCCTTAAAATTTGTCTTATCTATATTTTACAAAACTAAGAAGAAACTGCTAGGGTTAGAAAATGTTAAGCCAGCTTATCTAGATTCTGCAAAATATGTTATAAGCGTCAACTTGAGTTTTGAAAAAATAGCTCTATTAATTATACTTCTACGTCTCAAGGACGATAAATGTTTGCGGTTGAATTTAATTTCGATTATAATATACATAGTTTATTTTAACTTGCTAACTTATCTTAATAGGGTGTTAAATTGTAGATATGAATCAGTTAAAAGCAATTAAAAAAATTAAGATAAATATTCTGCGTTGACAGAACTTATAAAAGTACATCTATTAATAGTATTGAACGAATACATTTCTAAAGCAACAGAAGTAGCGCAGTGGCTCTACGCTACTGGCCTTTGACTTCTATTGTTCTATTGAAGTTGCAGTGTCAAGGTAGATTTATCTATAACTGGGGTAGCAAGCTATCATACTAATGTTTTTACTAAGTTATATTTCATATACACTTTTCAATCAGGTCAATGATTTCTGAAAAATGTGATGGCGGATATTGTTAAACGTTGTGTGGGAAGTTTTAAGATATCATTATGTATCGACAATTTTACTACAATTAATTAATAATTACAATTAAAGGTGTTAGACCACGGTGGGTGGTACGCTTACACTCATATTACATTAAACTTCGTTAGTCCAGCTGTATCACTGATTTATAATAATTAAGATTGTAGATCTTTACTTTTACAGCTTTCTTTGCATTATAAAGAATCTATGTATCTACTTAGATTTATCTTCAAGTACCATAAAATAAATTCAGATTACCTTGGTAGTAGAAGATAAGGTAGCTACATACACAGGTGCAACTGTGTGAAAACTAGTATTGATATTAGAAGATCAGTCAGGTATGTGGGTACCTGCATACCTGCCTGATCTTCTACTGATACGATATCCTTTACGTTATTATTGTTGTGGGTTGTATAACTATTTTGTGTTATATAAATATTCGTGTTTACATTGTTTCAGGATCTGACCGGTCAGAACAGCAATGACTCAGGCGGCAGCGGGAGCGCAGGACGCGCCACCACGCCGCACCTGAGACCTACACCTAGCCCCACCGGCTCCAGTGGATCGCGATCCATGTCACCGGCTGTTGGTGAGTATCTAAATACAATCATTAAACCGGCAGGGCCTTGTTGCTACGACAAGGAAGCGTAAGACCTGTCTCACTCCCAGACTTTGAACCAAATCTCTCAGAACTTAAGAGTGGTTTCGTTTTGTGTTGAAATGTATACTGTGGCTATTGTTTCGTCACAGGCGTGTGTTGATCAGATTCGTTGTGCATATTCCGTCACCGGTAGACACGGGCTTTCCCGACATTGACCCACATAGAACGGGCGCCCAGAGTACGCCGTATTTTGCCCCTTTTGCGGGTGCGAACCACCCCAGCCCTCCCCACCTTATGTACGAGCCGGGGTGGTCGCGGTATATAGGGCCTCGTGAAAAACTTACCCCCCCACCTTTGGTCGGAACGAGCACGCAAAACAGGACTTTCCACCCCTGAGGACCAACAAACCGCTGTTATGTGCCTGACCGCCACCCGATGACGCCACCCTACGTCTCACAATCTCACAAACTATATAACATCTCTTACTCACTGCTCCAGTGTCGTTGCCCTGTCCTTTTAATCAACGAATGAAGCAATCTAACGCTCTGTGTGCAAACGATGAATTTCAAATCAAACTTAAGACTGATTAAAGTCTCAAGTTTTTTCAAATATTTTTTAGGATTTAACGAAAATGTTAAATAAACATAGGAGTATTTGGAAATAAAACTAGTAAAAATTAGTTTTTATATGATAGTATAGCATTGGTACGTTTGGTAGAGACAGATGACGACCCGCTCCGAATGTAAAGGAATTACATAACACCCTCTGCGGGTTTCCCTCGAAATGACCTTGACGGGTTCACCCACCGACCGAGTCTGTAGCATCTTATATACTTCCAACTGTGAATAGCCACGTGCAATGTGCAGGGTACCTATTAGATACTTTGTTTTGTTTTTGTTGTCGTTTCGCACTGCCAACTTGAACCAAGTTTACAAATTGGATGACTCATTCATCTCGATTACATTTACTATTCGCCACAGTCTAATTGGGCTTGTAATTAGTTTCGTTTAAAACGATGATTTTCTAACCTACTAAAACACCTACAAAGTAATATTCTGTATTTTTACAGACAGCCAATATACATTTTAACTTTAAAACAATCTTATTCTGTTAGTATCGTCACCGGTTGCCGAATGTGGCTTTCTCAAAACATTGGACTGTGGACCGGCTGAGTGGCAACTGAGCCACTCCACTCGAATACCGGTTATATGACCGCAATACACCTTCACTCTACACCTTCTACGTGACGAGAAACTCAGCTCGTATCGCTGTACATTGCTGGTCCCTTCTCTCCATATTCAATTCCGAGCCTTCACAGCCAGCCTTGTACGACACTGCAATCCATTCTTTGTCGCCTACAAGCGCGCTGGTATAAGGTGTACACGACCAAATGACGTCAACGCATCGGCTTGTCGGACTTCTCGACTCTCGACAAACATCAAGCTATGTGAAGTCTCACGATAGAAAATTATAAACGATGCTTGAGGAAAAAACTTCTGACTTAAATTATGTATTTTTGTAAATACAAATCAAATCTGTTCTTCATATCTCCAAATAAAGAAATCATAGAGTATTCCATGATTTTCCTATAACCAGTTGCTTCATAATAAGTAAATCTTAATTCATTCTATTTTTATATCAAAATGCTGAAGACAGGAAAAAATTGTTGCATAAAATAAATAAATTAAGAAGTTGTTAGTCATCTCTTTATCAAAAGAAAAATGTGAATGTAATGAATCGATTAAAGCTTCATAGAATCATGCTATAGCAAAAAGTTGATTCAATCATTAAGTTATTGTATAATGAAGTAATATTTGGTTGGTGTTTACAGAGCTACTCGGTTCATTAAACGCGCACATAAACAACATTATAATATTCCGTTATACAGTTTCATTATAGTTATCATGCCTATTTGATACATGCAATCCGGTCTAATTAATTGATCATGATTTATTTTCTTGTCAAATAGTAAATAAATTAAAATCATTTTCTTTTTATGAACGGCATTGTGCTCGTTTCCAATACAAGTTCCATCGTTATTTGAACACAATGAAGCCGCAATACCGCAACCCGACGCGCTCGAAGGTGAATTGCGTATTGTTTGATACCCGCATACTGCGTGACTTTCGAAAACGACTTTAATTTTCGACCAATAAGGTTTCTTTTGCGCAAAGTCTAGGAGTTTTACTTGCTATTGTATTTGCGACCATAAACCTCTGCATTCACAGCAGATTTTGCTTTGATATTGCAATGGTCGTACAGTATACGGGCGCTAAAAGCGTTTCGCAGTCGTCCGTCGTGCGTATCGGCGAACGAGCAGTGGAATGCCATCAACTAAGATAAGACTCGCTCTTTGGCCACGAATGCTGGCTCTGTTACTTCGTGATATTTGGAACCTATATTTTATATCAATGTCTTTTCAAAAGTCACGCAACTCGTGAAGTCTCTTTGTGATTGCTTTGGTGATATAAAGCATTCAAAGCGCCTTTATGTTGAGAGCATTCTCGCTTATAAGCTTTTTAATTGGGACTATATGAGAAGTTTGGAATATTGTCTGCACACGTAAATTAATAGTTCTCATAGGCTAATTCACAGCAACGTAAAATATAGTCAGTAGTATTATTTGCGCCCTTCATTGTACTTAGTTAATTATTAAGTTCCAATCAAATGTCACCCAGAAATCTAAACATTTCATAATATTTGTCATCCAGTTTAGTATGTCGTCCCGTCCTTTAATATGCAATAATGCCACGTGCCCGCACGTCCTTGAAGAGGCCAATGACCTCGTTCACAAAAAAGAGGCACATTACTTTTTGCCCCACCGCAGCATAATATTTGTTTTGATCGTTTTCAAGTAAACCATCCGCCCTGGTTTGTTTTGAATAGTTTTTTTTGTTTGTTCAAGGATTGATGAGATCGTTTATATTATAGATATCTATTCCTCATCCCATGTACCCGTAACAATAATTTATTTTTACCGCATCCATTGTTTCTGATGTGTGTTGCTAATTAAAGCGAGTTAGAATAGAACAGTCATTTCAGAAATATGATAATATTTTATGAGATTTCCTTCATTTTCTGAAGACATACCTTAGTATGGTCTCACCGTTTGTACCTGAAGTTACAACTCGGTAGTGGCTTGAGGTGTTTCGTTGGTTTCTACGGATCAGAAAGAAGTAATTTAAAAACATGAACCTGTTGCGTATCTGTGGTCCCTCCCGCTGCCCATCGCCTAATTGTATTCAGATTACCCCGGAAAAGTGATAAATCTCTAGAAGTCAAGGTCGTCGGAGGGTTCGACAGCCCATTCACCCCGTTCTCGTCTGCCCCCTCGCCTAATGGTGCGGACATTCTTTCGACAACCTTGCTCAGACAACCCGCTTTTACTATACACATTCAACAGTAAGTACCTACCTACCTACCCCCCTGCAACAACTAAATAAACGGAAATGTTTCCGACAAGTCCCATGCCACCCCAATTTTTCGCTAACTGATTAGAGTAGTAATACGGATTAGTCAGAGGTACCTAGAGAGTATGTAATAGCGCAGTGTTTACATTTGTGCATTGTTAATTTATTCAACAATTTCATTATGCGGATTATCCAATGGCAAGGTTGTTCAACCGGCTAGTTAGATTATGCTATTGCACATAACTTAAACGAAATATGTAATCCAATACAGTTAGATAGATGCAAACCCTGTTATATAAATAAACTTCGAGCTTACGAGCACCAATACGAAGAGCAGCATTTCAAGTCTTTACCTCATTCAGTGTGGCCAAGCCTGAAACCGTACAATAGTTTCATTACGGTGCTGTTGGTTAGAACACGCAGCGCTGGTGATCAATGCAAATGGGTCGACAAACATCGCCGTCGCGTCGTCGTGACGCCGGTTGACTCAACTAGGCCGCTCTTGTTAACGTTTATTGTTGTATTCTGTTTATCAAAGCTGCTTCGTTGCTTCTTGGTACCCTTGGTGCTACCCAGTCCTATAGTTCATATCGTTTACCGTTTCATCACTTATCAAGTCACATAATGGAAGAACACTTTGTTTGGGTACAATTTTAACAGTAGGCAACAAGTACAAGTCACTTATTAAATAACTCAAGTAGTTCACAATATAGTTTCGAAGAAGTGAACAGTTAACAGAATATTACTAGAATAAAGAAACAAGTTTACGTTGAAGTAGTCGGTAAGTGGCTTGGTAGGTAAGTCACTTAAATTATGTTCCTGGTATCACAAAACCGCTCTCAAGACCGAAGGTCTCTCATTGGTATCGTTGACGGCAATCGAATCCGTAGTTTGCGGTATTGGTCTGGTTTGAGCGGGGGGTCGTATGATCGCCGAGTTGTTCGGATTCGCGGAATGTATATCGAGGCGTTGTAAGCCATGGCTGAACCAACGGTGGAACGTGGTTAGTGCCACATCAAGCGCCCGCGGCCATCTCACCTATACCGCATTTCCAATACGTGACACATGGTATGCCATTTGGTTGCCGACAGCGTCAATTATACCGGAATGTTTGATGGTACGACGCTGAAACGATTCTTAATTGAAACTATGAACATTAAATTAAGTGTGACAATATACCTAACCATGATTAATGACCTGCATGCTGGTGTTGAATAAGACGAGCAGTATCTCAGTGCAAAATTATCTGAATTATGTTTTATAAAGGTTACGTCGTATCTCGGTTGTGATATCGCCTGTTGGGAAAGTAAAGGCCTCGACGGTTGCGTTACTAGTGCAGTGGTCCGCTGGTGACGGGCGCTGCCCTTGACTCAAGTTGGTTTTCTACAAGAATAACGAGGCCAACATATTTCACAGTTTTGCAGCTTATTTTGGAAAATTTTGACCTGCAAGGTAAAATGCCGTAGCTTGCTTTTTAAACTACGAATTAAGATCAAATAGGGATTCTCTGGAGAAAGCTGGATGTGTTGCTATGTACCCGTAATACTCATGACAAGAAACTAGCCACGTGAGCTATTTTTACGAGACATTGTTCGTCCGATGTGAAACTGGTCGGGACGGACGACCCCATTACCGTGACGTTACACTCATTAAAGGTCGCCATAAACAAATATATATATAGAGGTGGGCGCGTGTCGTTCTACATCGTTATCTATGATTCACCGGCGCCTAGCTGTCTGTTAGCCGTCTGATCACCGACACAATATAATGGCCCGATAATAGGCGAGCGATGAGATTAAACCGACGGACCAAGCACGTGTACGACCACAACCATTCATGCGGCACCCTTTGAAGGATTCTGCGAATCAGTGAAACCAGGCTTGCGGTTGTTATGAAACTTGCCAAATGAATTTCAACCATATCATACCGTAGTAGTAGTTTTCATGTAACATAACTTTGACCGAATAAGCCTACTTAAAGCTGAAATACCACTTTCGTCGTCGCAAATCACTGCCGCTCGTATCTCGGCCTCGGTCAATGCGTTGCGTGCATGTCGTATGCACATATACGGATGTAATAAAGTGCAGCGAGAATTTGCAGGGTAGCGGTGCATGCTGCTCACGTGCCTGTGGAAAACGAAAGTGATCGGATGCGTTCTCCACCCTCGATTGATAGAGCTAGGCGGCTAGGCACAGGCGAGCCTTCGTTAACTGTATTATTCAAATTGTGTGTGCGCCCAATCCCGTCCCGGCTAGCCTCCTCGCGATCGATCACACTCTCTAATGTTTGCCGCTTGCACTCTCGTACGCGATTTCATTCAAACACCTAACACTAAACATAGCTTCGAATAATTAATGTTTCGCTCGTGTCTCTATGAAACTGCGATTAGGCACGCTCGTTTATTACACTGTGCTGGTTATAGGTTTACTGACTTAGATTAGATTCGGTTTGTTGTTATTTACTATCAACAGACCGTTATAAATGAAAGGGAATAAGTGTTACGTTTAATTCCTTGCAGGCACTCAGAACGTCTCGATGCCGCCTCGAACATCGTCTGGTCTGCCGGACGGTAGCGGCGCGCCGCGGCCGGTGGCGCCGGGCGGGCAGCCGCCGCCGGGCCCCGCGCCGGGCGCGCCGCCGCCCGGGGCCATGGTGGGCCAGCCCTACGGCCACCACGGGCCCTACAAGGGACCGCACTACCAGCCGCAGCCCTACGTGTACCCGAGGAACCACCATCCTTACCCCTACGGCGGCGGCTATCGACCGCCCCCGCATCCGCCGCAGCATTACCAACCTCCTCAAATGAAGGTACGACCCGCTTAACGAGTAAATTGTAGATCTTAAAAACAATCCAGTAATGCTGCAATGTCCAGTTATCAACAGAGCTTGCACATTTCAGTTAACTAAACAAATGAAATATTATATAAGAAGTAAACGTTGAATGTCTGAAGAATTTCTGAGAAGTTCATGACTAATCTCGATCTTGTTATGATTACAGCAGCAAATGGTCGGCAGGCACATGGGCCCGCCGGGCGCGCCGGGCGGGCCCGAGGGCGCGATGCCGCCGCCCACCGCGCCCGGCGAGTCGCACGACAACGGGCCCGCGCCGCCGGCCACCGCGCTCGTCACCACCGGGCCCGACGGCGCGCCGCTCGACGAGGGCAGTCAGCAGAGCACGCTCAGCAACGCCTCCGCAGGTATGTGGCGCACCCAGACCACTCGCGAAGACTACGAGTCTTCTTTCATGCCCCTTGTGACGACCCCTAGGTCATCCGGATAGGCCCTTTGTGATAGGCAGGCTTCGGCAGGGCCCGCGCTTCGATTTGCAGGGAGGTTTACGACTATAGGATCTAATTCTTCACTTGATATTTTAACCCTGCAGAGTTTGGTTTATCTGTAGCGCCGATGGTGAAGAGGTTTATGTAATGTTTCAAATAATAGCCCATGCCCATATCCGAACTTAATAAATATAATGAAACGCGGATATTTATTTAATCAATTAAACCTTTTTCCTCGACATTACTACGAAATTGCATTAGCCGTGGTTATGGAACTATTCCGTATATCCGTAATATAATAAATACGGTTTACTTACGCGTTCCTTGTTTGATTTTAAAAGCAGAAATAGTCGACACCTGGATTCCTTATGTCATTCACTTGACTTATCCGGAAGAGGAAACTTGTCTAGACGCAGTCTACATTCAAAATTAAAGTGGGTCAATCAAACGTGAGGTCGCGGTTGTTGACCTTACATTCAATGCTGATTTTAGTGCGTGGAATTATTTACAGATAAAGTATGACTAACCTAGGGCTGTCTTAAAACATGGCTTTGTTCTAAATTATATATGTAGTCTCTTTTAGTCACACATTTTTAGTATAAAAAATAATAAGAATCTTTTAAATTATCCTTAAAAACAGAAGCAATGGTGTGAGCTAGATTTAAAAAAAATGTATCGTCTAGTAAGACCATGTTCTAGTGACACAATGTTATTTGGAAAGTTGTGGAGGAATCCGAGTTTAGTAGCATTTTCCTTGATAAAAGATAAGATAAGGCTTACTATAACTGTATTATGTAACATTCATATAACGTCAGAAACTGTACACCCATGCTGTTCTGGACAAATGCTGACGTTCACGGTTAGAATGCTTTAGTTATTAGTGCACTTATTTCTAAAGTATACTAATTGAGGCAGAGGTCTTACACCTATTACATAACCTTGACCTTGTGTAATTCGTTCCAGCGTCAGGCGACGACACGTGCGCGTCGGGGTCCGGTAAGGGCTCGCGCAAGGAGTACGGCAGCGCGGCGCCGTCGCCGTCGCCCGGCGGCGCCTCGCACTCCTCCATGCACGACGACTACGAGGGAGCGCCCTCGCCCTGGCCGCGCCCGCCCTCTAGTCCTGTGAGTCTACACACAAACAAACACACATATACCTACTGATCATTATGATGAACTGTCAAACATAACAAAACACAACATATATAGACCAGGGTTTTTAATTTTTTACAAGGAAAAAAATAGTAGTAGAATGAAACCCATTAGAAAAGGAGGGGAATATGATAAAAATGAAAGGAAAAATAAATTACGGTCGATCTGAGTTCGGGAAGTGGGAGGGGGTGGGCTTTTAAGGGGAGAAAATGGTTTATCTCGATTTGCGGTGAAACTACAAGTCCTATGAAAAAAAGTTATATGGCAAAGTTGTAGGTAATAAAACGATCTACAACTTTTAATTCACAACTTTTTTACATAACGTCAAAATGTATGTGAAAAATTCAAATAACTAAGTTTTTGGTTTTTTATTTCTATCTTCTTCAAAAACATTTTATTTTCTACGAAATTTGGTGAAAACTTACCTATTTATGTCCCAAATCCACTATAATTTATTTGAATAAAAATATTAATTTTTACACCTTATTTTGACTTAATTAATTATTTTTATGATGCAATTGTACCTAATGATACAAATTTTTGTTGCGGTTTTGTGCATTTTCTGAGAATATTTACTATCGTAATGTATATATTTTTTTTAATTATCAGAAAAAAGAGATTTCAATGAACATAAAGCATAACGATTTTTATAAAAAAGCTAATATTTTGACACGTGAATTTTCGATTGAAAATTAGTCTATATTTTTGAAAATTAAGTCAAAATAAGGTGAAAACAATAATATTTTCAATCAAATAAATCACAGTTTATTTGGGACATAAATAGGTAAGTTTTCACCAAATTTCGTAGAAAAATAACAATTTTTGAAAAAGATAAATAAAAAAAACCAAAAACTTGGTTATTTGAATTTTTCACATAAGTTTTGAGGTTATGTAAAAAACTTGTGGATTAAAAGTTGTAGATCTTTATATTACCTACAACTTTGCCGTATAACTTTTTTTCATAGGACTTGTAGTTTCACCGCAAATCGAGATAAACCATTTTCTCCCCTTAAAAGCCCACCCCCTCCCACTTCCCGAACTCAGATCGACCGTAATTTATTTTTCCTTTCATTTTTATCCTAGTCCCCTCCTTTTCTAATGGGTTTCAATCTACTACTATTTTTTTCCTTATTTGACCATTTTTGAAGCTAACTGCACTGGTCTAATATTGACAATACCTATTAAATATCACTCGGAGAGTCTAAACCACATACTGATGATTATGTGGATCTTTCAAACATACAGGACTATTGCCATAGTAGCTTTTAAATATCACTCGGAGAAATCATGTTATATGTAGCAACGAAAAGTAAACATTAAAATAATTTTGACTGAGGTGAATAGTGGCTCATGTCAATCTAGTTGATAAGAATCATCTTGGATAATAATATTTATAGTGCGATCACTTCATTCATTCACTTAGATTGAAAATATAAAAGTTTATAGATAGGTAATAATTTAACAATTTCAATCAAATTTTAAATAACTGCTGGGAATCACGCCATTGATTCTTAAGATTCTCAACTGTCGCTAATTTTGCGTATATTATAGTAATTTGCGTTAAGTTTAGGTTTTGAGTTATTTATAGATTTTTTGCGCGTAATATGTTTATCTATTTATTAACGCTTGTACAAAATTGCAGTTAAAACTTGTATTATTTGTTGCCTCTAGTTTAATTGCTCCTTATTAAATGTTTCAATAAGCTTTTTATTAGTCACTCCTAACATTTCTGTACATAAACGTGTAAATACTGTAAATAAGTAAATAGCAATAAAAACACTTACATCACAGAAAAACCTTTTCGGATTAGTAAAAATACTTATTAGGAAAATTTTACTCGCAAACGTGTAGCGTAAAATGAATATTTCACAATCAGTACCATCAAAATTGATAATCATTAGTTCCATTAGATCACGTGTGTAAAGGAGGGAAGCATTGCATTTTGTCATGTATTTTCAGGTCTTTAACAGTCACATACCGCCGGAGTCCTACAGATCAAAGGTTTATATCAAGTTAAAGATCATAAGCATGTGTAGTGCTCGACAAATTAATATTTCACGTAACCAATTTGCAAGCTGCATGGTAGTCCTGTTTTCTACGCATCATCGGAAAAGTTACAAAAACCGAAAATACTCGAACATAGATAGTAATCAGATAAGCTTAAAGAACCGATATATCCGCTTTACGCTACATTTCTATTTGGTGTTGGACTACTGCTTCAAAATTTAGTAGAATCAAACTGTCTCTCGGTGATATGATATCCAACGGTTACTCTAGGTAGCAACTGTCAGCAAGCTTTTTCATGCATTCAGTTTTACTTCGCGCCAAATTAGTATTTCGATCGCCTGCCGACTGTAAAATAATATTGCTATATTGACCATAATACAAAATAGAGCATGAAATACATAAACGATCAAAGCCTGCACTGTGCATAAATTGCACGATATAAAATGAATTCAACGTTTTACTAAACGATGATGCCATAGTGTAGAAGAAACGCATTATAATGTAGTGCAGTAAAACTCCTTATTTTTGTTATTTCAATGGAATTCATAAGAAAGGTTAACCTATTACTAAACAGCATCAAGATACCATTAACCTTTCTTATTGATGGTCACTAATGGTTCATGCAGTGTATTGCATTAAAATAAGGAGTTTTTCTAAAAGCGGGGCTGACGAAAGCATGTTGTAGAAAAGGTGTAACCGAGAACATGCAATACATTACGCGAAACTTCTGATTCTAGGCGGATAACCAAAGGAAACGACGCGGAGACTCTTCGTCAGGCCCGGTAATGCACATTTCATCAAATTACATACATACATGGCTTCATCTACATTACAAATAGCTCGTGTACAGTACACAAGTGTAGAGAGTGTGCGAGTTTCAGTCGCTTACTACTGTTATCAATCATATTAGCGTATTTTGACACAGTTTTTTGTTGACTTGTTTTGACAAAACAAATTCGTAGGATTTTGTCCTAGGAATTTGTTGGTGTATATGTAAATGCGCTAGAGTTTTTAATTATAGATTCCTATTTATTTCTTATATTTCTGTAGACAAGATGCAAGGCGATAAGACGGTTTTGTTTCTTTATTTATTTTGAGAGTTTTTACGTAATATTACTCTATCGCCTAACATCTAATGATTTCTTGCATCTCCCGTACACATGACTTCTATACAAACCAAATGTACAATAAATTAGAGTTTTGTTTTTACACAAATCTTGTCTGTAGATAAGTCATACTCTCAGTCTTTCGAAAACGAAGTGATGTGTATGGTCATAATTATTGCACCTGCATGGTGGTTGTATTTCATCATACAGATGTAATAACGATCTGGCTAGCGTTTATCAAGAAATTAACTTGTAATCAATCGGTAATTTTACCACAAAGACTGGTTTAAAATTTTTTCAGACAGAATTTTCTTGATGGACTTAGCCTTAGGGCCTGAGTTCACCGGGGCATGATAAACGACATTTTACTGAACATTGCTCATGTAGGTACAATTACCTGCTTACTAGAGATAATACTCGAAGAGAGAGAGAACTTTAAATTTTGCTGAGGTAGATTGAGCAACTTCTGCCGGTCTGTGGTCAAATTAGAGGTTCTTAGTAAACAAGTTAAAACATGTCAAACATCATGTGACGGTGAGCGAAGGCCCGTGGGGAGGCCACATAGAGCAGTGTATGATGTTGCGTGTATGCGCCAGAAGTCGGACTCGCTGGGCAAGCTGTACGAGATGGACGACGCTCCGGAGCGGCGCGGCTGGGTGGAGCGCCTGCTCGCCTTCATGGAGGAGCGCCGCACGCCCATCGCCGCCTGCCCCACCATCTCCAAGCAGCCGCTGGACCTCTACCGCCTGTATCTGCTGGTGCGGGACCGAGGAGGGTTTGTCGAGGTGAGATATCTGCATACTTTTCAGGAATTGTGTCTATGGTGAAGGCAAACAGCGGAATTTCACCGAGGAAATTCGGTCAACTCAAGTCCTATTATGTAAATTGGAACTTGGCAAACATCAAAACGAAATGTATAAATAATTTTATTCTTATGTCGACGACAAACTATCGAACCTGCCATAACTTTACGCCTAACATACTTCCACGCTGTTGTTACACGGAGGTGAATCTTGCTGTGCTAATCTATTCCATGTTTGTAGTGACCAAGTAGATCCCATGATAATTCCTAAATATTTAGGTAGTTGGTGAATACAAAGTGTTTTAAAATTCAAGTCGTAAAGTTCCCGCGGGAAAATAAATAATAAAATGGGCAGAGAAAATAATAAACGTTCGAACATAAAACCTTTTCATATAATTTTTTTTTAATATTTCGCTTAGGTATGTGAGAATTATTTACTCCAAGAATACTTAAAGGTATAGTTATTATAAAATGTTATCTTATTGAATCTACAACCTAGAAGATTCATGTCATTCCACTTACCAAGGTCAACGCATAGCTTCATAATTTCCAATATCTTCAAAAGAACTAACGCAAAATATTTTTTCCACACTAAACCTCGTTTGAAATGGCAACGGAATTGCAAATATACCAATCAAAACAGTTATGGGTTTTCAAATTAAAAATTGTTGTGAGTTGTTTCCGCACGTTACGTTATTTGAGGTAGCACAATAGTATAACGATACAAGTCGTTTCAATCCAAGTTTTATCGGAAATATGTCAAGGTTTTGTACGTCGCGTTAGTGATTACGGTAACGTACCTACATAACGTTATAAATAGAGCGCCTACTTTGTTGCATGCATTAAAGATTTTAAAGATTTAAAGATTTATGTCATTTATTTCCATAAAATCCTAAAGATCACTTGGACATTTACATCCGAAGGCACTGCACTGTTCGAAAAACGTTGCAAAATTCTATATCACTTCTACTTTATTTACTAAGCCTTAGCATAAAACTTACCTCACTCACTGACTTTATCTTTCGTATAAATTAGACTTTATCCCTTCTATAGTTACCGAACGCACTAAACGTCAGACTAAACGAATGCAAAGGACAAACTCTGCAAGCGCAATTCAATTCCATTTTACAGCTCTCGACGTAAGCATTTGTAAACATTCGTACTCCCCAGTATCACTTTAGTGGTGCCAGTAAAGTGCGAGTCGTTCAATGCAACTGAAACTATTAAACTTCATCTAGGATTTATGTAAGTGCACACATCGCTTTATGTGCGCAGGCGCCGTAAACTCGCCTCGCCTTTAACGATGGTTAATAAATGTTTATCATTGGTCGCTCGCGCTCTCGGCCGCGGAACAATGTATCGCTATACCGCCGCTGAGCCTTCTCCACGGCAGACGTTTGTTCTGCCTCCACGCAAACGGAATGGTGTGTTTCAAATTCACGATTCGTTCCCGCGTTCAATTGCAATTTCTGATTCTCTATCGTGCAAATCAAGCAAATCTCGCCCAGACTCGTAAAGACTATAACATGGCGCTGATCTACGTGATATATTCTAGGTGACAAAGAACAAAACGTGGAAGGATATCGCCGGTCTGCTCGGCATCGGTGCTTCATCGTCCGCCGCGTACACGCTCCGGAAGCATTACACGAAGAACCTGCTCGCGTATGAGTGCCACTTCGACCGCGGCGGGATAGACCCGCAGCCCATCATCAACCAGGTCGAGGCCTCCACCAAGAAGAAGAGCGGGAAGGCCAACAACACCTCCAGTGCAGGTATGTTGGGGAACATCCTTGTGGCATTTATTTATTATCAGCTACTAGTCTTACATAGATAGATGTATAGAATAACTTTTTTTTACACCATTACTGTACTAGCATCCTTTAATCACTTCTCCTTTCTAATATTAAAAGCAAGATTTCAACATCTAAATCATATGGGAAATTGTTGTTTTGATATTTATTTAGTTGAAAATATGTGTAGAAAAATGATTAGTAAACATACTGTATTATTATATTAGTTCTCTTCTCCAAAAATTGCTTGAAGAAATAGTTATGATTAATAAATTAAAATGTAAACTTTAAGCCTTCTAAACATAGTTATGCTAAATATAAATTAATACATAACATAAAAACAAATCAAAAGTAACACTAAAGCACAATCACAAGAGTCGTCCCTATCACATTACGTTCTCGGAACATCCAGCTTCGAGTTCGCGATAAGCATTAGCCGCGTTGCGTTCCAGGCTCGTCCAATTCACAAGAATCATTCCCGAGCGGCGCGCCGCCCGCCGCCGCCATGGACGGCTACCCGGCGCAGTACCCGGGCTACCCGCCGCAACCCAACCACTCACAAGGTAACATTATAATAACAACTATTTATAACAAAAAAAAACAACAGGGAAATAGGTTTGTCTATGTTTTTAAGGATTTTCTCTATGACTAGCCGATCCGCCAACAGCTTCGCATATAACTTAGTTTATATAATATAGCCTTCCTCGTTCAATGTACTATCCTACACTGGAAGAATTATTCAAATAGTACCAGCGGTTTCTGAGAATAGAGTGTTCAAACAAACAAAATAATTAGATTTTTGCATCAAAACATTATTAACCCATTTACGCCCAAATGAAACCAGACAGTGATATTGAAATTTTTACTTTATTAATAGCTCAAGAAATACCTATTCTAACACAAAATGAAAGAAAATTAAAAAAAAACTGTTTTCTTCCCTGAAAAAAAAAGCCGTCCTCAAATGGGGACAACGGGCTCAAGCAGTGTGAAAAATTTCGAAACATTGCTTCTCAATGCACAATGTTTTCAGGCACTTTTTGCATTGACAACGAGCTTTATTATGACAAACTGCACATCGTAGTTGTTTGCTTAGCTTTTAAGGGTAGTGACCAACACCATCATGCGGTATACTTGGGACCAGGGATGCTACAGGGAGTTCTCTAGAAGCGTTGGTCTGTCTCAAATAGTGGCGGGCAATATGTCGACGGAATTGAAGCTGATCAAGCTTTGTATCATTGGCCAGGTGATGTAAACGCCATGCATTAGCAACTGCTAAATCCAGCATATACGTGAACAAAACCCACCACCACTTTTTTCCACGAATAGCTGTACGATAGTACGATACAGAGAGATCGATTGATCAGCTTGATCCACCCCGCCCATACCCTTATTGTAATTTTGAAACACATGCGGGATGCCTACGTCAATTTTCTGCCTATTAGCAGTGATCCATCGCTTCACTTTCCCTAGTAGGAGGACACTATCGTAGTTTGAGCCCATCGTGCAGACACTATTGTCGAGCCACCGAACAAAGAGAACCTGGTTGACTGAATCAAACCTGTAGTCATAATCTGCTCGGTTATGTTTTTTCATCTCTTTTATGGAAACCAGAGGACACTTCTTAGTTCTTCCTTCACGGACAGTTCCGGTAGCACGAAAGCCAGATTCCCTTGAATGTTATCTTCATTACCTTCTTCTTCGTCAGTCAGATAACTTGGATCTGGAGGTAGCGCCACCAAATCAACCATCGCATCTTGGTCTTCTTCCTCCATGATAGCCTCCAAAGCCTCCTGAAGCCCATGGTAATCATTGTGTTGACCAAAAGTACATCGCGCCATTACTTGAAAAAAAATCCTGAAACAACAAAAAAACGAATAATATATCATGAATGTGCCCAATGTCCCCATTTGGGGACGACATTATATTTATCCTATTATAAGCAAACGGTTAGAATTTTTACATACTATTTAGATTTATTATACAGACAACATACTAAACTATAACTAGTGGTGAGAAATGACACGAAAATCTTGAAAAATATATTCGAAATTCAATACTTACTTTTCTGAAGCTGTTGTTGTCGCATATGTTCCACAAAACTGCTAATAAAAACACTTTTCCCCCAATTAAAACCAATTATTAATCGCGAAGCATAAGGAGTCACTATCACACTTTAGTTATCCGATAATAAAGCTCACTAAACAATTTAATAAAAAAAAATGTGGGTAGTTTTTCATGCGTACTCGTTTGGGCACGGTGGGCGTAAATGGGTTAACTTTGTTGAATTTATTATGGCACTAACTATGTGAATTATACACATGATTTAGTTGTTTGGTCTGCGTATAATTAATCTGTAACAAAATCAGCTAATTCTAATTAACTTAAATTTTGTTACTCGGTAATTATATGATCATAAATATGTTTTGTTATTTTGATTTGCAATTTATTTTAAGTATTTGAAATAAGTCATGTGTGTAGATTCAGCAAATTAATATTGACAAACATTTGTAAATAACATCGTAATGTGTTATTGCGAAATAATGGTGATTCTAGTTTGCGTGAAAAACTGTTGTAAATAATAATAAGATCGCATGGTTTGTAGTGGGTGTGATAGCCTTTCGATAGGACCTAAATTATTTCCACTGAATGTTTTCTAGTGTACTTACATAGTTAATCTGCACATATCATCTGCACACTTCCCTCTCTATTGTAAATGTGAGTAAAATACTGAAACGACCGACGGGTGCCGTAAACATGCACAATATGCAATATGGCTTTAAAAGTTGTTACACCGAAGGTCGCTGAACAGAACACCGCTACGGTGCTTTGTTTTATTTATTTGTGCAGTTATTCACCCATCACATATCTAACCATCTATGGTCCGTTCACGAAATGCTAACAAATCATCACTGTCATAATAAAGCTTGCCATTAATTCTTTTCTAACATTTATCGCTAGGAAGGCTACCGATTTTTTGCTGCGTTGCTTAGATAAGATTATGTTCTCAGATAAAACTGCTTAGTCTTCATGACAAAGCTAATATCTATTATCATTTTACTGCCAGATCACTATGATTCGGCTGATTAAGTGGGTAATAGTTCAATGTTGGAGGTCAATAAACTAAACATTTTAGGTATTGAAAAATCTTACTTCGCTAATTCGCTACCTTTCGTCTCCGGAACAACTGGAACGATGAAGTTAAATATCAGTCATGGGAAAAATAAAATAACACTACTTTACAATTGAAGACCTTTACTTACCCATGTTGTAAAAACATTAAATCTCACTAGGAAAAGCTTACGGGCGGAAGCCTATTCAATAAAAAGTAAATAAGAATCCCCATAAAACACCGTTAATTTGCCATGTAACAAAAACATTGTAGGTTTAAACAATACAAAGAAAGTATTGTCAATGTTCCTTGTGAATGTAAGTTCCTAGACCACCGTCCGAGCACCGTCCCTCAAACTTAGATTATTATAATATAGGATTGTAAAAAAGAGTTAATAATATACTCTGTTACATTAAGAAGTTTTTCTAGTTAGGGCCTAGCTAGGCAGTGGGATATATTGCTACAGCCCCACAGAAGAATGTCTGTGCAGATATTTCCCCACCCAGATTTATAATTAGTGGTCACTAAGCGATGCAGCAGAAACCGTTAGCGTTCCTTAGGTTGTTTCTATCGGGTGGTATAACCTCGGTTGGTTTGTAGGCGGGGGGCCGGGTGGGGACAACCTCGCCGCCTCCAATCCCTTCGACGAGCCGCCTAGAAGACCCCCAGGTACACAGCGTACCACAAATTCCAACCGTGTACAGTCGCAATCACATTCTAACTGCTAAGGACTCTCACCACTCAAATGCCAAATTCCAACTGTGTACAGTCGCAATCACACTCTAACTGCTGCTAAGAACTGCCCACTCGCAAATAAATATTGCTAGTTATTTTCGCACAGCGATATATTCTTATTATTATTAACTACGTGCATATAAACATTGGTTAAGCAGCGGGATAGATCAAACCTGATGGATTAATAGATTATTGTTATCTTACATCATTCATAGGTATAGAAAGGTGTAACAGACGCGTCTTTATACCCATAAATATTACATTATTATTATGTTTATTATTATGAAAGAAGAAGACAGATCCCTAATGACTTTACTTTGTAAGTACTTCTTGTAATTGGTTGAAGTCAAAGTAACCATGTTTAGAAGCTTTACTCTCAAGTTTTTTGTCTTTATCCTTTCAGTTGCCAGACCTTTTTTTAGATAGGACCTAAATTGCCAAGCCCAAAATGGCCGCTCAGCGTTTTTTTACCCCGGGCGCTTCAAACTGCAATTAGGGCTGTTTATTTATAGAAATGATACATTAACCTGTATATTTTCGTTATCTCTGATAAATTATGTATTCGTTTCTGTACTTTTTGCAAAATAATAATTAAATGAATGTTAGTTCTGAAGGTACAAAAAAATATATCTTTGTTATTTTTTATAAAAATTTTAAAAAGGCCTAGCTCTTTATTTTCCATCAAAATTTATTTAATTTCTTTTTTATTACATCAGGATTAAACTAATTTAGCGTAATAAACATAAAATCAGTGGATGTAATACAGAAATCTTACACAACATTGTTTCAAAGTCAAGTGGATTGAACTGCTCTCAAAAACACGAAGACGACGACTGATGTTTACGAGCTTTGAATCAATTCAAGGAGTGCTTGATGTCAAGTGTGTAGGATGATATAGCTAGCTTATTCTATCCTACGTCATTGGTACAATGATGAAAAGAGATCGAAATAACAATGAATTTATTATAAACGTTGTTTACATTGACGATGAACGGTGTCATATTTCATGCCCGCTCCGGGCGCGTAGCAAGCATACTTCAGATTTTGTACCCGGAGCGGGTTGCTTGGCAACTGAAAGGATAAAAGAAGTCTAGAAAAAAGGCAGCGTTTGTCGGCTAAAAAAACATGAATCTAGTTAAATGAGGACTTAAAATAATAGACATACTTTATACAAACATAATTTTTTAACCATCATCTAACACCAAGCCGTCTATGTCAATCAAAGAACTGTATTTGGTCAGTCATGAGTAGGTGTGCCTTTGTAATGGGATTAGAATGTGATTGAGTCTGTTATAAAGTTTGTACTTGCTTGTTATCGTTTTACTGATATGTGGGTGGAATTTGTGTGTTCAACGCTTAACAAAGCACATTGCACTAGTTATAGTAACTCTGCAGAATTGCAGTTAAGATCCATTCTAATAATACCTAAAATATTTTAAAGTGAAGTAACAATGGACAAATTATTGTAGATATGAATTGTATTGAAATATTGTCCTGTAGTAACGCATTTATCATTATTTTAATATGCATGCAAAACATTAACTAATGAATATCACGAGAAATTAACACCTGGACTTCCTGTAAATAACTGTAAAATACACATTGATTTCAATCCATTGCATTACTTATTTGCATTTTTATGGTTTGCTTTCTTAATTTTGTTGAATTTATTGTTTAAAATACATGCTAAAGAGATTAATTATGTTTTCAGGTTACCAACAAGGTTATGGATATGAATATGGATCTCCTTACCAACCAAATAGGCCTGTTTACCCTCAGTACGGACCTGATGGAGACAGGTATGTTGAAAATGCATTCGTTGCATTCTCTTGCTGATTAGAAGTTCATTCTATAGCCTTTTTTTGCTGACCTTCATTAATAAATTATGTCAATGCAAGTAGCCAAACAATTTTAAATTTATGGCCTACATGTAGCAATTTTCAATATTTATGGTGTCGTCAAACCGACTGAACTATACTGCTACTATACCGACTTACTGCGATCCCTAAACTGCTAACCTTGTTAGTAGTAAGATACCTGGAGCTCATGACTGGGATGTGATATGATGGGTTATTATGATGATATGAGAGAATGTTATAGAAAAAGATAGAAGACAACACAATCTTGGACCTCGAGCGAGGGAGTTATACATCTTGTAATTTTTTATATTTAGAAAGCTTATGTGAGTGAGTCAATCACTTATGATGATATAATTATGATGATGATATAAGGGCCCTCCACCTTTATCAATGTATTTAACCGTCACTTGACTTAAAGTTGATGTTGTTTATTCCAGAGGGTACCGCGGCGGCGGCGAGCAGTACCAATACGGGGGCTACGGCGGCGCGTACCGCGGGGGCGCGCCCGCCGGCACCCCGCCCCCCGCGCAGCAGTACCCCGAGTACTACCGCCCCCCGCACCCGCCGCACCCCCCGCCACACCCCAGCCATCCGCCCGCGCCCGCGCCCAACCACCAGCCGCCGCCGCACCAGCCGCCTATAGAGGTAACTGTCCCATCGACTGTACGTGTACGTATGTGTTGATACTACACCAGTACAGTCACCAAGAAACGTGCTCTACCACTTTACGGTTGAGATTTGTTTGTGAGTGTTTGTGAATTATGTTAGAAAAGTCGATATCGATCATTACATCGCACAGAAACTTTAGTCAAAAATGGTAGACCACTTTCTTGGCCGACTGTATTACCGCCCCGCACCAGCCGCCCATAGGGGTAACTACTCGGCTGACTGTACGTATGTACTGACTGATCCATCGATATCGTATATAAAAAAAAGAAATTCAATTATAAATACTTGTTCGTTATGTTTCGGAATTAGCATTATAATGATGACTTGATTTTTGCACTCAAGTCGCGAAACAAACCATTGCTAATTACTTGAGTAAAAGTATTATTCAGTAACTTTGTTCTACTCTCCGTAGCTGAATGTTTATGGATTTAAAATGGAATGATTTAGTATTATCCCGTAGTCAAGCATGTTGGAATGCAAGGAATTGTGTATGTCTTGCTTTCGTTTGCACCGATATATTGAATGTTCCAGTATGTGTTATGTTTCTATCTGGATTTATATTATTGAGAATAGATTCCATGTTTGCAATAAAAATGTGCCGTGGTTGTTAGATAGGATCATAATAGATCTGACGAAATTATAGCTTAATTTCACAAAAAATCTTTGTACAATTTAGCGTTCAATATTTTAAAATCGAATAGCTTCATGAAACTTGGTTAGTTTTCATATAAGATTTTTCGTGAAATTGAGCTTTAATTTGCCTCCCAAGTTGCAATTATTGAGACAAACAATTTTAGGATATATGGTTTGTGGCCAACAGAGAAATGTAATTCTAAAATTGTCGTTATCAACTATATATAAAAACTTTTAACTGTTGACTGTCAAACTCTTTATCCTAAACTAAGCTATATAGTATCCTCAACAAAATGGTTAGGTACTATACTTATATTGATGTTAAAAACCGGTAACGAGCTTACAGCTCTTCCGGCAGTATCTATGAAATAGTGTCTGCAGTAGAAAAACTACTGCATACACTATCAAAATCCTTAGAAGTAAGTAATAATTGAAAAATAAAAATGATCAAAGTATTAGAAAATGGTATGGGAAAAGATCTTGTAATTTTTACCATACCATTTACTAAAAGTTTAGAAAAATTAAGTGAGATTCAATCACTATAAAATAACAAATAGTAAATAAAATAAAATAAATATTGCTGGACAATTCACACAGCGACATCTAGCCCCGTGGTAAGCTCTAAGCTTGTGTTACGGGTAGGTACTAGATTTCTGATATACTTAATATAATATACATACATATACTTACTTAGGTATAGATATTTTTTATAATACATATATAACACCAACACACTCGGAACAAATATCTGCAGATCGTACAAATTTTTGTTCCGAGGCGATGAAAGTATCCTGAGCAAACCGGTGTCTGTTGTATAGATGTCGGGCTCGGGGTCGGGTGTTCTATTGAGCTCGCAGCTGGCGCGGCAGCTGGTGGCGCCGCTGCCGCCGCCGCAGAGGCCCTACGTACGACCCGTTTGTACCACGCACTCCACACCGCTTCCCATCGATTGGCGATACGCTCATACTCACGCACCGACCGACCAAACACCGCAGCCGCGTTGTTATAACAACTCCCCGCCCGAGCGACCCTTATGCCGATTGTATTTGAAACTTTACCCTCCTGCGACTAAAA
Organism: Chloroclystis v-ata; assembly: GCA_963691955.1. Taxonomy (NCBI): domain Eukaryota; kingdom Metazoa; phylum Arthropoda; class Insecta; order Lepidoptera; family Geometridae; genus Chloroclystis; species Chloroclystis v-ata. The sequence continues at coordinate 12,017,745 of OY829904.1, read as the reverse complement.
GTACCTAACCTTCGGAATTAAAATATCAAAATTAATTTCAATCGGTTTAGTGGTTATGCCGTAAAAGACGGACAGACACACACACACCATCATTTTCCAATATTCAATTTATTATTCAATTTGTTTGTATGCTATAGTATGATTTACAATAAAGATTTAAGTGTACAGACAGAGTGTTATTTTAGTGTACAGACATCCATTGTCGAAATCACTATTTTTACAAGCGTCACAATAAACAAAACGTTAAAAAATGTTAAATGTATAAATATTTAAATGTTGGTATTGCACTCATTGAAATCATTACTTTCTACACAATAGACATCAACTGTAATTTTTTTTGGTACGTTTTTCACTTCTTATTTCGGATACAATCTGCTAAAGGTTCCCCTATTTTTGGAAAACTAAAATAGGGAACTCGCGAGGCGAATATCAACGCAAATCATTCGTGGTTTTGGCTTCATTTAATTATATCGAATAATAAATCACTCCGTTTCACGGAATTACAAGCTATCACTATTAATTTGTTTCTTCTACTTTTGTTAACAAAATTTTTGGCTTGCGGTGTGATTAATTGGCTTTAAAATTCATTGGATTCTACAGATAGTATCCTAGACAAAATTTACGTAAACACCTCTTCAAAATTTAACAAATTTAATCAAAACATGGAAGTAAAGGTTAAGAGTGTGTGGTGGTGGCTTATGACTACATTTTGATCACTTACTGCCCGGTGTATCCATCGTTTCGCTTTACTCTAATACATTTGCATTATAAAATCCTAATGTAAGGTCTAAAGCAGTACGATGGATATATCAAATGTTGATAAGGCAGTTACTAATCATGTGCATGCATTTTTGAATCCTCACAGATCATCGTAAGCTTAGCTGTAAGGTTATCTCGTCGCTTTGTTAATATGAGGCACTGTCAAGTCTAATGATTTACTACCTTGATTCATTCGACAGACTTTCGTTTATAAATCATAGTCGTAAACATTTTGGTTGCACGGCCAGTGTAAAAATACATTATCTTATAATGCTTCATGTCGATCCTCGTTGCCATCTTGTCTGCATTGTCTTAACGTTGTAGATTTCGTTTTCAGTGCAGTCATTCATATATCCACTACAAATGCTCTTTCGTAAGGAAATAAATATAATAGGCCGGGATCCGTAGTACATGAAAATCAAGTGATTACTAACAAGCTAATTTTTGGTGAGTAGCTTCGTTTCGATGAGACGTCCAAAGATATCCTATACCCAACTCTCGATTGTGGTAGCTAACAGAGATATCAAGGATTAAAAAATTCAAGGATGTAAAACCGGGATAACGGACCACGAAATTTGTCGGACAATAATGTCCCTTAGATTTTATAAATATGAATTAAGTATACAACAAAAAATCAGCTGGTTAGTAATCATAGTAATCATTTAAATTGACCTCGTTTTCGACACATTTTGGAAATGGCGGACTCTTTGATCAAACCATAGGTTTTGTAGGACAAACATGTTTTTATATAATTTAGATAATTATCTTGAGATATAACATATTTTCCTACAAATTTCGTGGTCCGTTATCCCGGTTTTACATCCTTGAATTTTTTAATCCTTGATATCTCTGTTAGCTACCACAATCGAGAGTTGGGTAAAGGATATCTTTGGACGTCTCATCGAAACGAAGCTACTCACCAAAAATTAGCTTGTTAGTAATCACTTGATTTCCATGTACTACGGATCCCTGACTATAATGTTCTGGGGTATTTTTTTCATCTCTAAAGACATTGAATCCTGTCGTAAAATAACAATCGTTTAACTTAAAGTCGGTTTGGAACTATGTATAGAACTTGGTTGTAACTGTGTATTCCGTAATAGTAATTACTTATATCAACCTTAATTAGTTTGGATTTTCTTTTAAGAGAGCATCGGTAGTGGTAACGAGGATATATTCCCTCGACACATGCTAACAACACAATTTGATTATCCAGTACGGCGGCAAGCCTCCCGGGCCGGGCGCGCCCGTGGGGCCGGCCGGCGCGGGCGCTCCGAGGCGGCATCCTGACTTCGCGAAAGGAGAGGGCTATAGGTAACTACTAATAAACTATCATTAAAGTCATATCAGTCCATACATAGGTTGCCTGGAAGAAATCGCTCACAGCGATAAGGCCGCCCATTGTACTACAAATGTTTTAGTCTTAAGTTTGTATTGAATGTTTCTGTTTTCGTGGTGTGCAATAAAGTACCGTAAAACACTCCAACATTGCCCACTTTTTTCGAATAATTACAATTTTTGTTATTTTTTTGTATGGGGACACAAGTATTTTTTATTAGCATCTGCAACTATAGGATATTTTGCATGTATTATTTTATAAGATTTTGTTATTCGTCAATATTAAATCAAGTATTTTATTATTTTTAGAGGCGGGCAATGTTATCTCGACTTATTGCCAACATTGCCCGCGTTGATTTTTGACGCAAATATCTCCTCTCCGGCCTCTAATCAGCTGACAGCAAAACCTGTACAAGAATTCTGACCAAAACTGGCCTTTACTTTAAAACTAAAGCGAATCCATGACAGGTTTCCTACCAAAATCCATGTTAGGCTAGTTGGGCAAAATTACCCTGACCTTGTTAGCATTTTCCATACAATTCGCTTTTCGCCTTTAGTAAAGTGATAGGGTTGGTACATCTCAGTAAACTGTTCTTGACTTTTTATTTCTTTTTATGTTAATAAAAAAACAAGATTATCTTCTATTGAATTATTAAAAAAACTTTTGAGTAACATGTTTGATTCAACAGATTCACATGCAAGTATTAACATTTATTCCGTGTTATTTTTAATACATTCTGGTTCCAATCTTTCGTCTTGACTTTCTTTGATGAATTCGAGATTTGTTCTTGCTTTTAAGAAATAATAAAAATAAATTATCTAAATAATCAAGATAATAATAATTAGCAAAAAAAAAAAAAACTCGGATGTGTCAACCCTAAGCTTATTTTGACTGCGGGCAATGTTGTCAATAGTAGATCGCAAAAATACCAGATAACTTTGCCCACCATTATAACTTTAGTTATACAAGAGCTGCATCAATGACAATAAAGTTATAATAATACCTTAAGTTTTTTGTACAACATAATATAAATTAAACTCATCTGTGTTTTCTCCATCACGCACAATCCACTTTTGAATTTTCACCAAAATTTGCCCGCAAAAATACACTCTGTCTTTGACGAGTTCCAACAAGTTACTGAGTGACTTTAGCGTTACATCCAATAGACAGTGGTGCTAAACACAAAACCTATTTTCTACCAAAGTCAATAAATGTCACCATAGTATTCAGATATTTTTGCTATTAAAAGTTTTGCTTAAAAATTGGTCTTCGGGCAAAATTACCCTCGGTGGCAATGTTGGAGTGTTTTACGGTATATTCTATTCTAAAATCTTATATAAAATTCTGTGTCCCAATCCCAATGTTTATTACCAAACTCCTCCGAAACAACACACATCATCATTATGTCTTTATTGATAATTCTAATACATAATTTAAAAAAAAATACATATTCAATGAAGTCGTGTTTGATGTTTAGCGGGCCAGCGGGCAGTCCCGGCGCGCGGTTCCCGCCGGCGTGGGGCGGGCCCGCGGGCTTCCCGCGCACGCCGCAGCCCGCGCCCGCGCCCTGGCGCCCCGGCGCGCCGCAGCCGCAGTCACAGCCGCCGCCAAACTGGACGCACCAGCCCTACCCGCACCAGGTAACACACCGCTACCTACCTCCTACATCCTCATTATGTGATACCAGCCGGCTTGATGATCACACTGTGGCGGCTCATGTCGGAAACATGTTTCATTTCAATGCCACACAGTCAATAGTTGAAGTAAATTAAATGAACAACGATAGGTGCTTTCGTTTACTCTTAAAATTACCCAAACTAAACGGGCTTAGGTAGAATTTTACATTTTGCATTTTGTTAATGTAAACTTTCGTTTCCAGGTGGGCAGTGGTGTGGTCGGCCCCGGCGCGCTGAAGCGAGAACTCACATTCCCCGCGGAGTGCATCGAGGGCGCGGTGCCGGCGCCCGAGAAGCGACGCCGCCTCACGCGCGCCGACGTCGCGCCCGTCGACGCCTGGCGCATCGTCATGGCGCTCAAGTCGGGCCTGCTGGCGGAGACCTGCTGGGCGCTAGATATACTCAATATACTGCTCTTTGACGATAATTGTATAGGTGCGTATACACAAGTCATCGACAAATCATTCAATTCATCTTCAACGTTCTCCAGGTATGAGTCGACGACTAACTTGCCGCTTTGATTTTCAGGTTACTTCGGGCTACAGCATATGCCCGGTCTGCTAGACTTGCTACTAGAACATTTCCAGCGCGCGTTGGCGGAGGTGTTCGACGCACCCTCCCGTCCCTCCGGGCCTTGGTACGCCGCGCCGCCCTCGCCCCCGCCGCCCCCCGCGCCGCGCCGCCGCGCGCCCCCCGCCGAGCCCGCGCGAACCGTGCGCGTGTTGCACGGCGAGAACTACACTCTGCTCAGTCGGCGCCGGCATCCCGTCACGCAGCGCGCCGAGGACGAGCTGCCGCCGCACCTGCGCCCCGAGCCCGAGGACGAGCCGCCGCTCGAGCCGCTCGCGCCCTGGCAGTTCGCCGGCGACGCGCCGCCGCTCGAGCACGCCGTCACCGCGCGCTCCGGCCGTGCGCCGCACCTGCCCTTCTGTCGCGTTCTGCCCGGCGGCCGCGCGCCCAGTCCCGAGCGCGCGCCGCCTGCCCCGCCGCACGCCGCGCCCGCGCCACCCGCCGCACCCGCGCCGCCGCCCGCAGCCCCCGCGCCGCCCGCGCCGCCCGACGCCGACAACCTCGAGGCGGAGCCCATGGACCTGGAGCCCGAGCGGCGCGCGCCCGCGCTGCAGGTGCGCGACCCGGCCGGCGTGCTGCGCCGACGCCGGCAGGACGACTACGAGGACGAGTGCTACACGCGCGACGAGCCCAGCCTCAACCTCGTTGACGAGACGCAGGAGGAGCTCGCGCGCCGCTGCATAGCGCTCTCCAACATCCTGCGCGGCCTCACCTTCGTGCCCGGCAACGAAGCAGAGTTCTCACGCTCGCCCGCCTTCCTCGCGCTCGCCGGCAAACTGCTACTGCTGCACCACGAGCATGCGCCGCGGGCGGCCCGCGCTCGCGCTTACGAGCGCGCCGCGAGGGACGAGGTGGCGCAGGCGCAGGCGCAGGCCTGCTCGCTGCAGGGCGCCGCCGAGTGGTGGTGGGACACGCTGGCCGCGCTGCGCGAGGACGCGCTCGTCGCCTGCGCGAACATCGCCGGCGGACTCGACCTGCAGCACCAGCCGGAAGCGGTGGCGCGGCCGCTGCTAGATGGATTGCTGCACTGGGCCGTGTGCCCCGCGGCGGTGGCGGGCGACGCGCCCTCCACGGCGGCCGCATCCTCGCCGCTGTCGCCGCGGCGGCTGGCGCTGGAGGCGCTGTGCAAGCTGTGCGTGCAGGACGGGAACGTGGACCTGGTGGTGGCGACGCCGCCCGCGTCGCGGATCGCGGCGCTGTGCGCGGGGCTGGCGCGCGACCTGTGCCGGCCGGAGCGGCCCGTGGTGCGCGAGTTCGCCGTGAACCTGCTGCACTACCTGGCGGGCGCGGGCGCGGGCGCGGCGCGCGAGGTGGCAGCGCACGCGCCCGCGGTGGCGGCGCTGGTGGCGTTCATCGAGCGCGCGGAGCACGCGGCGATGGGCGTGGCGAGCCAGCACGGCGTGGCGGCGCTGCGCGACAACCCGGACGCGATGGGCACGTCGCTGGACATGCTGCGGCGCGCGGCGGCCACGCTGCTGCGGCTGGCGGAGCGGCCGGAGAACCGCGCGGTGATCCGGCGCCACGAGCGGCGCCTGCTGTCGCTCGTCATGTCGCAGATCCTGGACCAGAAGGTGGCGCACGAGCTGGCGGACGTGCTGTTCCACTGCACGCGCGCGCCCGCGGACGCGCCGCAGGACGCGCACGACTGAACGGACGTGTTGTGTGGACTGTACCGCCGTACTTACTGTATATATAGTGTTACGTGACGGCGTAGCGGGGACGACAGGACGAACTGTGACCCATCCACTCTGTTATTTATGTCCACGATGTTTTATTTACGAGGATGATGGCGATGTGCCGGGATCGATTTCTATTGTTCGATCGACGAAAAGATGATTGTATTATACTATCTCGTAATTTTGATTTTTATAATAAAATGGGACTTGAATCTGTTTATTGGTTTTATGATGGAGATTTTATACCGAGTACCTTTAGCGCGTATCTATAAGAGGACCGTAGTTGAGAGTGTGAGGAGCTTATGTGGGATATAAGTTTTAAATTAAGTTTAATGTGAATTATTACAATAATCTATAATATATTGAAATTGAATCTGCATCTTTATTTTTTTTATCAATTGGCATTTTAAGTTTTATCCACACCTCAGTTACTAACACAAATGTAGACCCTTTATTAAATTTTGACTAACCAATAGATATTTAGGTAGGTAGTTATCCAAGATCATTGCATTCTGTTGCATTTATTTCCTGCCACAGAGTATGATATTATTTGTAGTCTAGAATAATTTCTTAGCTCAGATAATTCCTGAAACATGATATCCTTTTTGTTACTAGAATGAAGTAAAGGATTATAGAGTTGTTATGTCTAGCAGCCAGTACATTCCTGTCCATATGACATTCCTTTTTTAACTTCTTTCAGCACGTCAGCTTTCAATAGTTGTCCATGAATGTTTGGTATGTAAATAAAAATTGATAAATTATTTTTCCGTAAAGCAAAAATAGTTCAACACTATTATGCCCATGATAAAACCGTAGCTTTAGAATAAGTACAGTGCGCCGATCGACAGAGTTCGATGGATTACAAAGCAAGTGGTAATAAATTATACGAAGTTATAGAAAGTACAATGCGGAAACGAAATAGGAAGAAAGAGCTTGATGAAAGCAAGTCTGTGGTCACCGTGGGATCTGAAAGTGTAAGTACATTCATTTATTTATTTATGTCATACCGTCCTAATGTAGCATGGGGACATTTTTAAGGCAAGACGCGCAGTTCCCCGACAAAAAAGGGATTTTATTAATTATGGACATCAGCAAAATTAAATGATAACAAAACATGCCTTATTTTAGAGTTATGACAGAAGTCACACTGTAGGATTTAGTTCCACACTCAAACATCATAGAGAGAGATAGTCCGGCACACTAGTTTGAATCTGCTGATAAAATAACTTTTGAGGTATCTACTTGTTTATTCGGCTTATTCCACTTTACCCCAAAACTCTACTTTTTAGTCAATATATATCCATACATTCATTCCACTACCACCCCAAGACGATGAAAGGTGTCAAAATTTCATCAACAAATATCTCCATACTTCCATTCCACTTGCACCCCAAGCATTATTCGTAGGGTCTGCAGTATAATTGTAGCAAAAATAAATAAAACGCAAGATAATTATTGTTCATGGCTTATGTTATATTTTACTATAAAAACTGTTGTGGTTTGATAAATTCATATTGAGATCAACGGGCAATACACGAAACTTATTTCCGTAGACTATTGATCAACCGTTTCGTCCCAGAACTGGAAAAAAAAATTATACGCGTGGGGTAGCTATCAAATCTATCTATCATTTCTAAAATAAGAAGAGAAGTATATAATGTACATTATCATACAAACTACCAACGAAAGTTGATTTGAACGAGATTTAGCAAGTATTTTTTTATAATACGTCATAAACTATTTCATATAAACAATTGCTGCGGAAGCCTACATGGGCGAGTCCGACTCGCACTTGGCCACTTTTTTCAATAAAACACTATGGTAATCTTATTAAATAGGTTTATTACCAAACCAACATTTCTTTTTCAGACTCTATACACATAATATTATATCTCTGACGATTTAAGATGTTGTAGTATTCAAATAGATTTTACTACAACAGCTCGCAACAGCATTTTTCGATAAGTATTTTTTTCAAATTGATGAGTTATCAGTCCTCAAGTATTATCTTGAATTTTTCTGTTGACTATACTAAAAACAAAAGATTAATTTTAAATTTGATTTTCAAAAACGTTTTGGGGTTGAAGTGGAAGTTTTTTTGGGGTAAAGTGGAATAAGCCGTTTATTCTATTCCCTTAGAATTGTCAAGTAAACAAAACACGCGAGGCTTCTGGCAAAAGGAGTCTTCAGGACTTGCCGTGTCCTACTAAAGACGGGGCACCGGAAGAAGACACTAATAGGTACCTAATACTGAAATAAGTAGGTAAATCTTTAGTTTAAATAGGGACATGTAGATAAATAAACTAAGAGGTGATAATAATCAAATACATAAATTATCTACCTTTAGTCCCTAAAGTGCCTTTAATTCCCGATCGAGAACGCGAATTTTTTCTTTATTATATTGGTGTAGATGGCCCATTACTGTTTTATTCAGAAAGAGGGATAGCTGTACTTCGATTCATATAAGTTCCAGCAAATCGCCCCGCAAAGAGAGACGGTCCTCGAGGTCGCCTGTACCGAACCACCGCCATCGACGCTCGACGTATGTTATTCACTTACTATTGAAACCACACTTACTATTGAATCTATCAGTTTTAAATTGATGTTTTTTTGTTTAACATAAGAACTACTACGATTGGTTGTAGACTTTATCAGAACAGTGGATTTAAAAACGCGCATGATCTGTACGCGCGTGTAAAGCGCGCTTGCTTGTTACTCTTTTGAAAAACTAGCGCTATTCATATTCCTATTCATTTATTTATTATTATTATATGTGTTTGATATGATAATAGGCACATGAATATGTACCTACTTACTAGAAACATCGGGAGAGTTGAGTAAATTATTTGGAGTAATATTTCCAGGAGAGAAGGAAATTCCCTAGCCATAAACGCGGGTTTGGCCTCCACTCCTCGCTCTGCTACACCATTGGTAATAATTTGACCTAAACATAAATATTTTTATTACCTTTTTAATCAGGACATTCATGAGTTTATTATATTTTCTAGGAACCCGATGAATTCAATGAAACGATACCGCGTGATCAGGATTCCATAATTTATGCTTTTTTAGAAGATGCTATTAAAAGGGAGAAAAAGAAGTAAGTCGATTCCTGTTATTATTCCTGTTTACCTGTCTGTGTTTCCAATCTGCTGAAGCGTTCTCCTTATCAAAAATGAATTGTATGTAATGTCACTCTTTCTTACTGTCTGCTTTTAAGAGTCTGTACGGGGAGGGAGGCGAATTAATTGTTATTTTTCAGCAAAATTTAAATTAAAGTTCTGATTGTTCGTAGCCATCGTCACAGCCATCGGCGCGAGGAAAGGCGGGAGCAGCGCGATCGCGAATTGTCGCTGCCGCGCGAGCACCGCCATCGACACCGGAGGCACCACGAGCCTAGACAACGAGACAAGTGAGCGACTGCTTGTATACATAATATATTATACCTACAGATACTTTGCAGGGGCCTAGACTCGCCATAGAATTGATTTGACGGTCTAGAGTTGCGAGTTGTCGATCATAATAGGTAGGTACACATTAAAAACCAAAAATTATCTAAGTAGGTACTCAAAAGTACATAATTTGGTACCTTATCCATTCTCCATTTAACAACTGATTAGAGAAATCTGTAAAAAGGAGGAAACTTACATAAAACATAAAAACAATTAAATTGACAGGGATGAAAGAGAGCAGTCGAATTCACCATCCCCTCAGAATGTCCTCCTTGAAACGTTTGCGAAACTTTGTGCACAAATGAGTGAGAACGCGCAAGCTCCGAAGACTGTCGTGAGTATATTCAGTAATTTCCTATATCGATGCTATATCATACGAAATTCTACATCAAATTATATTTCAGACAAGGACTCATAGCCATAAATCGCTACAATGCGATAAAGAAGTTGCAACATCGCATAACAATTTCAGCGAAGAGCGGCACCACGTTAACGTTGTCAAACAGAGGAGCTTCGACAAACTGCGGGATGTAGAGAAACCGTCCCGTGCTGACATCTACCAGAAACCAAGCCGCGATAAGGTTTCAAATGACTGGCTCACGTACGACCGAGCATCTAAAGCGCCCAGTAAACTCTCAGTACTTAGATCTCCGGATGATAGATTCCGCGAATACCCTGAAAATATCCCTGCAAGATACGTAAGCCCAAGAGATCGCCCTCCGTACCGCGATTATGAAAGACCCCATAGATACGATGATGATAGACGACGACAGATGTGTGAACAGAAGACTTCTCGTAGCTTCGAAGTCCGTCGAGAGTACGAGGAGGATCGCTGCAAGAGTACTAGGAGTGACGGTCGGAGATACGACGGCAAATACTATGAAAGAGGTCGGGAATCTGACAGGGCTATGGTGCAGAAAGAATGTGCTCGAAGGCATCTCATCGAGCGATGTGACAGGAACTCTGTGGTGTCTCGGGATGAGTTCAGAGAGAGGGATAAGTACTCGGAGAGGGAACGAGATTCTGGTCTGAGCGTTGCTGATGGGGAGACTAGTACTATCAGTGGACGGAGTAACACTTTGAGAGTCGTAAAGGTAACTTAAATGCTTGAAATATTTTTAAGTACTTACCTATGATGTTTCAAAAACAGTTTCGATTCACCCAAAAGCTCATAAAAGAAAGAATATTTTTACTTATACCTAGCTCAATCAATCAAAACCTTAAATGTAAAAATGTAACTAGCTCGTTTTTAATAAAATAATGTCGTGTTTTAGCAAGAAATATCGGAGCAACGAGAGGCCATGGATAAGATGATGAAGCTGTGGAAAGAATTGATGCGCTGTTTCAAAGGGATCTCGCAACCTCAAGACAAGGATAAACCTACCAATGTACGTTTTATTTAAATTAAATACGTCCGACACTAGTAGAAACAATACGAAAGAAATATACTAGTTGACACAAAACTAGAATTCTCTCTATCCATCCAAAGGTTGCTTGGAAAAGATCGCTCTTCAGCGATAAATATATGGTACTGAAATTTTATTTTAGTTTAAAGCTTGAGAAGACCAGATGCGTAAGCGTAGGAGTGCACGTACCACTGAGTTATAATGTAAGGGAAAGTGTGAGACACGACACACATTGCTTGCGTAACGTGACGTGCGCGTGTAGTGTGTCGTCTACGCTTACGTCTGCGCATACGCATCTGGTCTGCTCAATCCTCAAATGATTGTTCTTAAATTACTTTGTGGTGTACAATACAATTTTTGATTGATTGATGGAATGTTATATACATGTTTGTACGTATAGGATAGGAACGTGAAGGTTGCGCAGGAGTCGACGGAGCACATGCGCGAGAGTGCGGCGGCGCAGCTGCGGCTGTGGCGCGAGTGCATGCGCCGGTACGAGACCGTGGCCAGGGACGTCGGCGACACCGACGCCAGGCTCATGGTACGTATCACTTTGAAAGGTCTTCAAACAGAATGTTTAAATTGAATTTGAAATTGGAACAGAGCAACCCTAGCAGAGGCAGCTAGCTCGGTTAACTGATTTAAGAACAGACTCGACTCGACTACAGGTTATGCATTATGTATGAATGTTAGCGCGTTCAAACAAACAAACAGCACAACTCTGCAGCTTTATAATATTAGTTTAGGAGTATAGATAATTGAATTATTTCAGGAGGAGATAAACAAGCAGCGCTCAGAGATGGCGGAAATGGCGACGATGTGGCAGGAATGCCTCCAGCGGTACCGGGACATGAGCAACGATTTCAATACTCTCAAGAAAAAGGTGAATATTACTACATATCAATAATATACTTATTAACTTTGGTTAATAGATAAATCTGTTAATTATTTTATACACTTTTTTTACTGTCAGAAAAAAACTTATGACCAAATAAATAATTGATATATTAAATAAAGTTTAAATCACCTACTTCTTCATAACTAATATGACAATTGTTTTAAATTTGGTCTTACTTTTTAATGTTCATGATAGTCCCTTCAGTGTTTTTATGACAGATGATGAAACATCTGTTATGTTTCATAGTCATAACATCTCATATTACGTGTAATCCGAGTATGAAATTTTACGTGGTAATATTTTAATTTGTGATATACATATAAGTAATAATGACATGTTTATTTGGTTGTAGCTGGCAGCACCCGCAGAGAGCCCCACACGTTTGCCGGCGGCTCCGCCCCCGCTGCTGTGCGCCGAGGGCGAAGGCACGCTGCCCGCGCCGCAGTACCGCATACCGCCTAACTACTCGCATGTATGACTTCGTAGTATTTAGGGCTCCGGGAAAACATACAGAAAGTCATACGAGTGATCCTGAAACAAATCGATCAAAAATGATTCCATTGAAATGTTACAATTTAAGGACCGAGTATTGCATTTTTTCTAGCATCTATTGACACCCCCCATAATATGGGGACATATTATGTCGCAAAAACAAAATTGCGTCCTCTAAAAATGCAAAGCTCATGTAACATTTCAATGGACTAAATGCACACTTAAAGCAGAGGCCCTTTGATATTCTAGAAGCCTTTGTTGTCCCAATTAATGTAGAAGTTATTACGCCACTTTTAGCAGTTTTTAGTTTGGTCAATTTTTTATTAAAACGAAAACGGCCAACAATTGGAGTGTGGGACGAAATGTGCCTTTTTAATTATTCGGGGAAAACGTCCCGGACGAATGTGGTCTAAATTTAAATAAGTAACAAACAAGATAACAAAAATGTCAAATGTTATTCGCATTACTGTTTGGGTAGGCTAGCATACTTCCTAGTTCAAGTCAAGGCTGCCATGGTCGTTTGTACAACGTCTACATGAGAGTACGACAAAGTAATAAATCTGCTTAATTAGGTACACACGACATGTCTCAGGTTAATGTGTTAAGTCTACATAACATAGGTTAGCAAAGTTGTAACTTGTAAGGAAACAATATATTTTAAATATTTTCAAGTCTAGTACACTGTTAGTCTGTTAGTGCTGAAAAGCTGTGTTGGCTTATTTGGGAGGTAGCTCGATGCTTTTATTGTGAAGGTCGCGAGTTCGGACACCGCCTTTGACGTTTTAATAATCTAATATAGGCTTGTTGATTAAGGCTTTATTTACTCTACACTGATGGAATGCCCATCAGGCCTCCGTTAATTATTTTCAGTCGTTTTGATTGCAGCTGTGTAAACCGTAATAGACTTTGACTGAATCAGTCCTAATTACGTATCCTACATTTAATGATTATCGCCGGTAAATGGCGTTATGTGAGGCGCGGGGGGGGGGGGGTGAAGGAATGCAAAAAGTGGGCTTATTTCAAAAACATTTGTACGATAAAAATGTATGGGGATGTAGCATAGAATCAGGAGAAGGACATAGGATACCTTTTACAGCGGGAAAATATAACGCCAGCCGAAGCCGCTAGGCGGAAAGCTAGTATGTTTTTAACTAGTATAATATTGTTAACCACTGATTGTTATCGCAAGGCTAAATAAATGTATCTTTTAACCTTTCTGGTGCAGATACCACCTCCTCCGAACCCTGCATACCCTTGCGGTGTGGCGCTCCGCGGGCGCGCGTCCGCTCCGCCGGGTCCGCCCGGGCCGCCGGCGTGGTGGTGGGGCGGGGCGGAGTCGCCGCGCCGACGCTCCTCGCCGGACTCTCGGGGCTCACGCGACCGCGAGCGAGACAGGGATAGGGAGAGGGAGCGCGATCGACGGCATAAGGACGTCAGAGGTTAGAATATAATAGAAAATACGGATGACTCTGTTCTGTAGATCTAGTAATCAAGATCCCATCGGTTCCACTGAGGGAAATTTTTATCCTAACTTTATTGCACACCAAGAAATACACAATACACACTTAAAACTAAAACATTTGGAGTACAATGGGCGGCCTTATCGCTGTGAGCGATTTCTTCCAGGCAACCTATGTATGTTCGTTGTATTATCGTACGATAATAAGCTTTCTAGTCATTTACTGGTGAAATCGTAGTAGTATACACAGTACACGGTGAATGGAAGCTGCATCCGACCGTAATAACTGGAAAGCTATATAGGTACCGCAGTGGACGTCCGACGCGACGCTTGAAATGATGAATAACATTTCAAATGACCCGTTCTTACGGGAGCGAACGAGGGCATTAAGGCCTCAATTTGTTCAATTTATTATTTTGTTTAACGTCAATTTAATAACACATTTATTATTTTTTTCAGATGAAAGATACAAAGGAAAATCTTCAAAACCTAATGCTGCTCGATCTGAGCATAGACATAGGAAAAGGTGATTAGGCCCCTATTTTACAAAACAGTGTTCCTTTTTAAATTAATTGTAAGTCAAATATTCTGCATATCTTGGATACGTAACTAAATTTTTTATACATTTTGTTCTAGTTTTTGGAATTTTTATTTGAGAAAATTGTTTGTTTTATTAATAAACAGGTAAAATACCACCTTGTCTTATTGTTATTCACCTTAAAGGAACAGTTAGGAGACCTCGGATCGGCAAACGGAGCGTCGGACGTCCACCAACAAGATGGACAGATGATCTTGCCAAAGCTGTCAGTTCACGGTGGATGCAAGCTGCATTCGACCGTAATACCTGAAAACCATTAAAGGAGGCGTATGTCCAGCATATAGATGTCTAGAGGACATCCGATGGATGAATTTATGATGATAATGATGACTTAGGACTGTCTGTCGTAGTCGTTAGCCGTTTGTGGCATAAAGTTGTTTCCTAAGGTAAATTTGCCATTGTTAAGGCTTTAGTATTTTATCACTCATTGTTTACCAATAGACGCGCTGTAAAGTAAAGATACTACGAACTAAATATTTCTTTGCGAATTGAAGTGTCGAAGGAGCGACAACCGTTTGGGCTGAGAGAGAGTGAGAGAGAGAGAGAGAGAGTGGATGTATAACCAGTTATCCAAATGAGTAAGGCCAACAGGAAATCCTGGATCAGGACTAGAGTTAGGTTTAACGTAGCTCAGTATGTCCTAGGGCCAGATGGAATGAAGAATTAACGTTCTGCGCAAGATTTTTTATTTGGAAATCTTAAGCAAAGGTAACAAAACATATACAACGATAGTATACGCATTTAGTTGGTAAAACTGTTGCTTGCTGGTAGATGCTTAATAATCTTTCTAATTATATTTCTTAGGTGCTAATTAAAATTCGACTTTATAGTCTGTTGAAATAATGTAATTGATATTGAGGTGCTTATTCAGTAGGTATTAATTTATCTATCGTGTATAAACTGTAAAAACAGTTTAATTAATATACCAAAGTTTGTATAGGTGTACTTATTGTTACTCCCATGTTTGATTTTACATTATGATAAGTATGAGTCATACATATTCAAACTAAAGTTAGCAACATCCATGGAAAAATGAGATTGTGCTACCCTTACCTACTCGAACGATATCAAGCGGAAATAAATAAATAGCACGTATACAATGCAAAAGAATTCTGGTTTGTGTATTACTTAGATATATCTTTGACAAAAAATAAAGTAAAAGAGAAGGAGTTACAAATATCTTGAAACAAAAAATAAATAAAAACCGAGAACAGTTTCATTAAAATGAACACCGCAATTAGACATTATTTAATTTTTTTCTCATCACACGCGTCTTCTGAAAGCTTCCATAATTTTTCAGCCATTTCATCGTCCCTAGCGTTCGCCGCTGTCTCTATCTCGCGGCAATCTTCGAAATACTTTCCCGTTGTTTCCTTCAAGTCGTTACTCACTGCCAAATGTATGGTAGTTTGAGCTCCTTCATTCGCGGTCTTAAAGAACAACCAAATTAAGAATTTCATTATGAAATTCTTATCCCTAAATATTTCCGTGTTAACTGCGCCAGGGTGCAAGCAGTTCACTGTAACATCTGTTCCGGATAATATCTTGCTTAGTTGTCTCGTGAAGAGGATGTTAGCCAGTTTTGTGTCGGAATACACTCTCAAACGACTCAGCATGGTTTTGGCCTGTTTATCGAAGTTGTCTAAATCGATCCTTCCAAATTTATGCATAAGGGAAGAGACGTTGACGATGCGACTCGGGGCTGACTGCTTCAGAAGAGGTAGCAACAACATAGTAAGGAGAAAGGGAGATAAATGGTTCACTTGATTTTCAAAGGGTAGGTTGTCCTCCGTTAGATGGTTATCGGTATTTCCTGTCCCAGCATTGTTGATCAGAACATCCAGTCTAGATTCAGTGTTGATGATGTCCTCGGCAAAAGCTCTGACAGATTTGAATGAGGCCAAGTCCAGAGGTTTGAGGAGTACGTTCGTGTTGCCGGTGCTTTCAATGATGGCGTCTCTGGCGACAGTCCCGCGCGTCTTGTCTCGACACGCGAGGATCACTTTCGCACCTCGACTCGCGAGATCCTGAGCCGTTTCGAAACCTATTCCAGTATTAGAGCCGGTTATTACGACAACTTTGTCGTTCATATTATCATCGCATGTGCAGATGCCGCACGAAAATTTGTAGTAGATTTTCCCGATGATTAGAAGGAACAAAACGGCGACTATGATAAAAGTCAACATTTTATTTTATTTATCTGATGTTTTTAAATTTTATCTTTTTATCAAACACTCAGGCTTTGGCGCATGCGTGATGTAGGTTCACGTTTATTTTTCGAGTTTTCACAATCACTTCACAAAATGCGTCATGTCGTGTTATTATGAAGGTAGGTTTTCTGTTGAAGTTTTGCTATTGTCTTTGAATGATTACCGCGAAAAACCGAGCCTTATTACAATAAAAGCCGGCGCGAATTGCGTAGCGAGTGGTCGTATTGGAAGTAGTGATGGCGATAGACTAAAGAGGCAACGTACTGATATAAACGATACGGGAGGGCGCGCCGTCGTGTAGAGTTAACTTAAGTCAACAATAATTACAATTTATATTGTAGGTCAGTATTTACCTACTGACTTGTAAACCATATTTCTTGCAATAAATGATTTTATGATTATTCTAATTTCTTACTTTTTCTAATTCACAAGAATCTTAAAATTTTAATCCGTCACCAGATAGTAATGTGCCAAGTATGACGGGATTACCACGTTGAATGGCGATGCTAATTCGTTGGCCAAAATAGAAGCCAGCGTTCGTATCACATGTGGACACAGACGTTTAGCCAGATCTTTAAAAAATTGCGTGTGCTCTATATTATTATAGGTAAGTGTTTATAAAAGAAAACAAGAATTTCTACATATTTTTTTTATTAAAAATACATTATATCGGCTAAGTGTAATTTTGCCCTTAGCGTTCATACGAGTCTATTTTGTCTATGGACAGAGTTAGCGGGACGTTTAAAAATAGTCTGTCGAGAAGAAGATTGTAATTTGTAAATGTCTGTGAGATTAACTAACACGTGCGTTCATAGCTTGGTTAAAATTATGGCCTAGGAGTATGACAAGGTTAATTGTGTTATTTAATGCCGCGGTAGATAACCTAACGAAGTTAGACATGTGTGTTATCATGAGTCCATTATGAATTATCAAAACCAACACATGCCTACTTTACCATCAACCCTATGCATTAATAGATATTAGTCAGGGATCCGTAGTACATGGAAATCAAGTGATTACTAACAAGCTAATTTTTGGTGAGTAGCTTCGTTTCGATGAGACGTCCAAAGATATCCTATACCCAACTCTCGATTGTGGTAGCTAACAGAGATATCAAGGATTAAAAAATTCAAGGATGTATAACCGGGATAACGGACCACGAAATTTGTAGGACAATATGTTATATCTCAAGATAATTATCTAAATTATATAAAAACATGTTTGTCCTACAAAACCTATGGTTTGATCAAAGAGTCCGCCATTTCCAAAATGTGTCGAAAACGAGGTCAATTTAAATGATTACTATGATTACTAACCAGCTGATTTTTTGTTGTATACTTAATTAATATTTATAAAATCTAACGGACATATTGTCCGACAAATTTCGTGGTCCGTTATCCCGGTTTTACATCTTTAAATTTTTTAATCCTTGATATCTCTGTTAGCTACCACAATCGAGAGTTGGGTATAGGATATCTTTGGACGTCTCATCGAAACGAAGCTACTCACCAAAAATTAGCTTGTTAGTAATCACTTGATTTCCATGTACTACGGATCCCGGCCTATATATCAATAAATGATTGTGCTAAACGCCAAAAAAAAAAAAATGACCATCTTACTAAAAAGGTGAAAGATTTTATTGAATGCATAATACCTACCATAATTCTTTTTTGTATTGCGTCAGTTATTTAAAATTACGACTGTGTTATGACTGTTTGATAAATCGTGTTCATATAGATAGGTTTGGTAGATAAATTGTCGGTTTAAGTTACCGACAATTTGTTTTATCCGGTATGCTATACCTACAATGCCTATAGGCATTCTAAACAACAATGCGCAGCATGCAATGTCTGAAATTGATTGGATTTGGCCCAAAAAAATACTGCAAAATAAATAAATAAGTAACCCTTCGCATAAAATAAAACGATGTAAAACTTTTCAATACGTATATTTAGCATAAGAATAAATCCATAATCCAGATGAACTCTCTTAATATTTTTAATATTTAATCTTAAAACTATGTATCTATGTTATATACCTTATTATACAAATGTATTACCTTATAATTATTACTTTGTCATTTTAGTTTTAAAAAAAGACAAAATGGTGTGCTTTGAAATGATAACAATGATTTAGGGTTGGTAGGATGAATCTAATTGAGATTGTTTGGAAGTAAGTGAAATTCCTAGTTATTATACAAAATTTGCATAAAAACCAAAGGATATCATAAATCCATTCCTATCAACCCTTGTCAATCATTATTTTAACTGCAATGAAAAATTTTCAAGCCATTTTTGGCCTAGGTATATTTCCACCATTTTCTAACGCATTTCATATTTTATTTAAAAAATCGTGAAAATTTACATGTAATTCTGGGTAACCTTGTTAATTATCGTTTTTCAGTCACCGGATAAACTTGAAAGTCATCTCAATGCTCAAAACACTTGGGCACGAAGACTCTAAGCTTATACATATCAAGGCATTTAAAACATATATTTCCCCTTATCTAAATATGACTTAGCTTACAATTATAATTACATTATATGAGAAAAATTGACTATAAAGGAACATGGCGGAATCGCCAGGACAAAGAATACATTTAGTAGATATACATTGACCTACGTATTTAAATATCATAAGTAAAAATAATAAAATTATGAGCTTTATCTACATGACACAATCGTGAGTAAAATACCTATTTATATTTATGAATAACCTTACAGAAAAAGTTACTCTGCTTCTGTGTATTTGATACCAAAATTAATACAATTTAGAAAAAAATAAAGTTACCGAAAAAAAAATTACGCAAATTCCATCATTAAAATTAATAATCGAGAAAGTAACAATATAAAATTATGATCTAAACACCGTTTTCTAGAACAAGGGGTAACTTGATTTAAATAACTGAATTAAAAATTTTATGTAGACATTTATTTACAGAACGAAGTCTTAAAATAACTAACGAAGATATTATCTAAAGTAAAATAACATACATATCGTTCATTTAATAAATTAAGTTTCAAGTCAACCGAGCGCACGACCCATGTTTATCAAACAAAACAATGTAACTAACTGCCTTAAATTAGTATAGACCAAAGAAAATTTTACCACATCTTTGTTATAGATACTGCGAAGTCGAAATACTTCTATATTTTACTATTTATACTAGGATGTATGTACCTTGTAGGTATAACTAGTGAAATACAGAAACGTACCCAGATTTACATTTGGGTAGGTATAAGTATAAGGTACTAGGGCTTGTTTGTTCTAGTAATTGTCGAGACAAATAAGTAGGTTATTCCTATTCTTTTGGCGCAATTAAATTATGAAAAAACAAAAATATGTTTTTATGTTTACCAACATTGCTCTTTTCAAAAAGTGAAGGCTTTCATTCGCCTAAATAACTCAATTGATTTTAAAAATACTTAAGTAAATGTTTTTCCGATAAGGTTGCCTATGATAACTGACTTGATAGTTAGAAAAATAAAAACGTCAACAACTCACATGAATGAACATTGTAACATGATTCGGGATGTGACCACGAAGGTCAAGGTGAGAGATAAAAAGAGATACAGTTACGATCCTTTCCGAGTTATGTTTGCAGTATCCTGAACAGTTATAATTTATTCAAATATTGTATTCATTAATTATAGACATATCAAAGATAAATTGTGGGACGGAAGCAGATTTTTTAAATAAATTAATAGTTAGACAACTTTGACAACAATTCGGGACGAATGTAGATTTTTTTATGCGAGCCGATTATCACGGGACGAATGTGGACTTAATTTAGATAATTTAGTCCACATTATCATATTCACAATGCTTGTGATATCGGTACAGTTTACAAACAAACAGGTACAAAACATACGTTAAATATTATATTATTATTAGATTCATGATTATATTGGTTTATGAAGCCCTGTAAGAATTGTGTTGATAACTTAACAATATTTGTTGTTTTTGAGTCATCTGTGCAATGCGCTTGTTTTAACTCTAGGTATGCATTCTTCTCTCATTCAGTCGCCTGCTGTTTCAGTACACCTGAAAAAGGAAAAAATAAATAAATTAATAACCTTATAGAAGATATTTATAATAATATAATCAAATTATATTAAGGTGTTAGTTCGTCCTTTCTATAATTTGTATATAAGCCATGTTTTAAAACACGACAAACAATTTATGCATTTGCGAGACCTTGCTAAAATATTCGTCGATGAATGCAATGATTAGGAAATACTTTAGGTTTCTTCATCTTACAAATATTTTTTCTTGCATTGTTTTGACCGATTGAATTTCAATGTCTAGTGTTGTAGGTAAATATACGACCTGGACGATGTATATTTAAGGGCTTTTCACACAATAAATACATACTTATTTAAATTAAGGAAACTGTCGGGCCATGCCACGTCCCGATAGTGTGGATAGTCCTTTAGCTAAAATCGATTGTGGGATATGTGATGTATTCGTAATATTTATTGAGTAGTGATATTACCTTAACACCATAAGCCATCTCGTAACCTCCTTTGCTTTGCATCTGGTTCTGCATGGAGTGCAGCAACGACGGCGGCATCTCTGTGTCTGACGATCCTGGAAACAATGAGAAAACTAACTTAATAAAAACATTAACAACTTTATAATCAAGTAAATAACTAATAAAATCTCTAATTCTAGTTCAAAAAGACAAACTGGGGAAATGATTTATCCAGAACTAGGTAATTAATATTCGAAGCTCTTAATTTTGTATTATCTAGTGCAAAATGATTTCGCCATGAATTAGCATAGATGCTTTCTAATCATAACAAATCTAGGACAATATTTTATTAGCATAAACGTGTCTCCGAAACTTAATCAAGCTGAAAAGAACCGTAAAATGTATCTATTACATAATGAGGTCGAGGCTAAGAAATAACAATAAATAATAGCTATAAAAATGGCGCTTTAGCTAATAGGGGGCAGCACGAATAGAACGTCTAATTAGTGGAAAGGTCGACTAAATTGTATTGCACCTATTCGTTGACTATTTGATTTATTGTGGAGCTGATGTAGTTCGTGCCAATGTCGTCTGGACAAAGTTTAGTGTATTTTCTGTTCATTTGATGAAATTATGTAATGTATCACGCCTCGAATTTGCCATCGTTATACAGAGCCTGCCTTGGAATAGCGTGCAGATAGTCAGATAAATCGATATTAAGTAATTCGAAGCTATCTTTTATGGATTGTATTTACATTATGTCGTTGAATTAGTTTTATAGTAGTTATGGCACCACCATAACACACGCTGGCAAAATAAGCACAAGAATTTCGTTTTTATGTTCAAAGTTAAAAAAAATAGAACCAATAGGTACCTATAATGATAGTGTCATTTTGTGTTTCTTTTTATGATGTTGTCTTAGTCCTTTATTTTACATCAGTTTGTGGCGTGATTAATTATGAGTACCTAATTTCTTATCTTTAAGTAGTAGCAGTTAGTAGTTTGTACTTTTCAACTGTAATATTAGCAAATAATATTCACACTCATAAAAGCACCTACTTCGAAAATTGCCTTGATACTTGAAGAAGATAATAATGGCTACTTCAAGTCAATGTCACAGCTTTTAAAACACACTTAAGAGTTTAAAATTGCTTTCCGATTGTGGCCACGAGACGGGTTCACGGTTGTCCCGCGACCTTTAGCACTCGCCTCTGTTTCACAAAGCTATCGCCTGATCAACCATTACGGATCTCTATACGTAGAACCTACTTGCGCATACGCAATGTCAATGGTCAGAGGTTCAGTGTCATACATAAAAAACGATGAAACGAACTCGTGGTTTGGTCTGTCAGAGACTAAAATCTAAAAAGTTTCTATCAAAGAATAGCCTGATAATAAAGGAGATTTTAGAAATTCTATAGATAAAGTTACGCGAAATATACCCGTTGTGGTTTTTACTCTTTAATTATGTTTAATTATATTCGTATGTTAACAAATCGCAGAACTCACTATAGTTCGACTTTCACGTCTCTATCTCAACGCTTGGGCATTGAATTAAATAAACAAAGCATCAGCAATAAAGTTACGCGGCAAGGTAACCTACCTTCTAGAAGCCCTGAATCCTAAAATTAATTATTCTACCACCTATATAACGTGATCCTTCCCGCATTATTCATTTTAACCCACAGAAACACTTTATAAAACATATACTTATTACAATTCTCGACGTTTTATAAAAACATTCAACTTCACCTGATACGTAGCTTTATAACCACAGAAGCAGACATGTGGTCGATTGTAATACAAATAAAGTAATTAAATTACGTCGCCCGCATCTTATTATGATATCATGTGTTTATAAACGTTTTAAAGACTGCTCTTTTGTAATGAGTGTTTTTTTTTGTTTTGTTGAAACGTTAAATCATCATGTTCTTTGGTACTGTTTAAAACAAAGGATTCAGCGGTGTCTCTGTTTTGAGAGTAGGTTGGTAGCAAAGCAATGGCATGGTATATTCGCTACGATAATTACTATAAAAAGATATAACTACCTACTCAATGATGTGCCTATCGATGTTGAAGAAAAAGTAATTAGTTTGTCAAAGAGTTGTTACTCCATGGTAAAAAATTTACTTGTCATTGTAATCATTTCTGAAAGACCCATAACATCAAAGGTTATGTATTTTTTGGTAAATAAAACAGAAAAACTCTTTCAGTCTTTCAGGCATCATGATTCCAGACTGAAAGCGTTTTTCATTGTTTGTTTGTTTCTGATTTTTAATAAATGCAACAGATTCACTGCAGTTAATCTTAATTACGTGTTAAGACATTTTAGGTCTATGTTGTTAATTAGTTTACGCAAAAAAGGGGATTATGCACCCCTTTTGAAATCATTCCCATAACTTTCCCCTACCGTCTCAGTTGGCTGCTCAAAAGACAAGGGCCCGTACGAAAGAGCCTTGAACACTCTCTCTGCTCTTGAACACTTCGACATAATTTTACAATTATTTATTCACTCACCGGACTGACGGTAACAAGTACTTTATCACCATTTGATTAAAATTTCTAATAATTATACAGATAATAATTCAATCAATTTTGTTATTCACCATTGAGGTAATTTGTATACCTACACACTATTCAATATGATTTTCAAAAGTACCAACAGTGTTTTCCTGTTTAAAACTTCATAAACAAAATAATAAAATACCTATTGACAACAATATTTTAACTTGTGAATTTTAGTATCTTTCTTGTCAAGATTAAGTCCCTGTATACCAAAAGCGAGAACGTAAACGAGCATGCATGTTATGCGCCTCTTTCGCGCTCCGCGGCACCACAGAAAACCAGCGCTGCAGTTGCTCACGTAGCTTCTGCAGCAAATGCTGAGTGGTGACCGATTTGTGTCTTTAGTTTTAATTTTAGCTCTTAAGTTTACTTAGTTCTTAAGTACTTATTGTTTTGTCTTCATTTCATGACACAAATAAACTTATTTTATTCTTATTCTTTATTCTTTATTCTTTAAGGTGATTATCAATCAATTTTGTTATTCACCATTGAGGTAATTTGTATACCTACACACTATTCAATATGATTTTCAAAAGTACCAACAGTGTTTTCCTGTTTAAAACTTCATAAACAAAATAATAAAATACCTATTGACAACAATATTTTAACTTGTGAATTTTAGTATCTTTCTTGTCAAGATTAAGTCCCTGTATACCAAAAGCGAGAACGTAAAATTTTAAGGTGATTATGAATTAAATTAAAAAGTTAAATCATAAAATTTAAAAAACCTCGAAACATGAATCGAAACGGCTAAAACCATCACTTTGGTTTGGGTCTTTAGTTGTTTAATATAATACATGCACCATCTACGACTAGGACCCGTAGTATATTCAAAGTAGGTAGGTATAATCTATATGTAGTTATTTATATGTGCGAGCGTATGTGTGTATTCTTTACGTTAGGATGAGTCAGGCGCGGGCGGCGAACTCCCATGTTTATTTTAGAATAGCACTCACGAGGACGTTCAAGATCTAGATGTGCCAGTCTTTAAAGTACTCAAAATTAAACATGTATGGCTGCTGACGCGTAAAATGTTAGGTATTTCGGATGTTTTTGCCTACATTTATCGCCAACGGCTTGTTTGGCTTACCAGTCTTACCACTGCCATTTTAACGAGCTAATTGGTTTGGATTTATTTACAAACACTTGTAGTAGAAACTTGTAGTTCAATATGTACGTTAATTTTGGTTTTGTTTTCTTGTTTCGTAAGTCCAGTTACTCTTTGACCTCACATTACGTTTTATTTCAGAGAATGCCTCCATTGACCCACAAGTGTTCAAATAGATGTAATCTAAAATACTCGAAAATCCACATCAAAACAAGTTAAAATAATACTGGTTTGTAGGTATTTTAATTAACTACTAGGTCTATATTTACTTTAAAGTAAGGCGTGGAATGTCAGATGTTTTATCAATGAAAACAAAATGTATTTTTACTATGGTAGAGTATAATAAGTGTAATATTTTATTGTTTCAAAGTAATATCAAAATATTACAACCAATAGTAGTCGACCAAAGAATACCTAAAGAATCTTTCAAAAAGTTTAAAACCAGTATATTCTCTCTTGTTCACATTCGCGTTCAAAAACTAGTCATATAAGTTGTACAATTTCAGCAATGTATCACATCCATCAGCCCTAGGTCGTTGTAGTCGGATGGGAAATGCACAGAAATACTTGCTCAGCCTCAAACGCTCTATATTTATCGGACACGAGACATTCCGGTGGCGCTCTTTTCTTCAATAAGCATGTCTGAACGCGTCCAAGGCGATTTAGCAAGGTGACTTAGTAATTTATACCAGACTAGCTTTCCGCCCGCGGCTTCG
The DNA here is from genome assembly GCA_963691955.1 of Chloroclystis v-ata. Classification (NCBI taxonomy): domain Eukaryota; kingdom Metazoa; phylum Arthropoda; class Insecta; order Lepidoptera; family Geometridae; genus Chloroclystis; species Chloroclystis v-ata. Next base: position 11,992,347 of record OY829904.1, on the reverse strand, counting down.
CCCGCATTATGTTGGATTTTCCCGCGGTAAAATATAGCCTATGTTACTCGGGGATAATGTAGCTTTCCAAAAATGAAAGAATTTTTGAAATCGGTCCAGTAGTTTCGGAGCCTATTCGTCACAAACAAACAAATCTTTCCTCTTTATAATATTACTAGCTTTCCGCCCGCGGCTTCGCCCGCATTATATTAGATTTGAAAAAAAAAAAAAAAAAAAAAAGTTAAAAGTACCCTATGTCCTTCTCCTGGCTCTAAACTACCCCCCTGCCAACTTTCAGGCAAATCCGTTCAGCCGTTCTCGAGTTATAAGTTCAGGCACTAACACGACTTTCTTTTATATATATAGATTAGTATAGAAGACAAACAGACAGGAGAGTGGATTCGTTTTATAAGTCAGTTTATCCTACTGTACAAACCTACTGAAATAAGGTAGACACTAAGCCGCCTGGTTACTGATAAGATTTATGATTTAATTGCTCTAAGACTTCAATTGGGATATACTAGAGACTGATGCCCAGTATGGGTACGTTATAATGGGTTTATATAATGATCCAACAATTTAAAAAGATTCCTGGAATCCTTTAGAATAGAAATTGTTAAACTTTCGCGATTTGTTATTGTTAACATAATTAAGAAGTTTAAAATACGCTTTGCTACTGCAAAGAGCTTGAAACGTAGAATAGCATAAATAAAAAAAATAGAAAAATTTAAATATAGAATCACCCTTTATAGACCCATTTTAAACTTCATAATTCCTTTAGAATAGGTATCGCGGATCTAGGCCATTACACAAAGTTATGGGTAATTGTTATTCAATATATTCATAGACGATCGGCACGCCTGTCCGGTAATACAAACATTGGCTCATCTAGCTAACCGCTTGTGGAAACGGGAAGACAATGGAACTATATGTGGAAGGTAAAACAATTGACTCAAGCTATTTCTATACTACATAAAACTGCATAAACTCACTACGCTTAACAAAATGAAAAATGATGGTTATTTCTATCCTGCTGCTGGACATGGATACTGAACATAAGGGAGGCCCTTTAAGATTTCGCTTAATGATAATCCAGTTGGGGTTTAAAATGCCTAAAATGACTGGACTAGTTGAGTTTAGTCTTACTTATATTTATTTGCATGAAACATAGGTTACATTATGATCTTATAAAATAGTCGTCTTGTCCTTCTTCATTTTGATGTCATCCCGTTTGGAGACTTTATAAGGGCTCGACTTTGCCATGATTGTGAGATCATCTGCGAATCGAAATTATTTCTATACTATTCTTAAAAGTAATCTAGTCAAACAGTTCATCAATTTCAATAAGGGAAGTCGTAAGAATAGACCTTGACAGAGCAATTTATCTCTTGTAAGTTAAAAAAGTCAAAGTCCAAATGAAATCAGTAGAATTAAACATACATTTAAATAATCGATTAACTGCTAAAATATGCAAGGCGCTCGCGAGGAGTCGAACCAGCGGGCGCCGGAAGTAGCGACCGTCAGCCATATTAATGAGCCGATGTTGCCACAATGCACTCAATATGCTGCGTCAATGTGATTCAGACTTTTGGATAGGGTTGTCAGCTTCATTATATATATATATATATATATAAATATATAAAGGTAGGTACTAAACTAATACATATTCAGTCTTAGTCATCATAAAAACGTTTACGTCTTACTACTGAGCACGGCTCCTCAATAAATTCATTAGAGAGAAAGAGGAAAATTAATTTATTAAATAACTACAATTACACTTAATTAACAATAGCTTATATTATATAATTCAGTAATTCTAAGTTACTGATAAACATTAACCTATTTATTACACATACTTTATTGATAATGTACCTATAAATATAATAATTATTAATTATATTACAATAAAATATAATATACCTACATAATTATGTTCATAATATAAACTCAATAATAGATAAATACAGATATAAAATGAGTGTAACGCGTTCACCAACTGGATATGGCCTCGGAGTGGGACGTAGTGATTCTCAACCCAATCTTGCAAGTAAGAATTTTCTATCCGAATTAAGTGATGAGGACCGTGTTCAATTGCGCAGTAAACGCAAACAAACTAGCGATAATGACGCTGTACTAGAAGAATTATCGGAGATGAGGAAGCAAATGTTTAATATGATGACAATGTTAACTACGATTAATTCAAATCAAAAAACTTATATGGAAACCATTACTAGAGAAATAACCTCAATAAAAGAAAATTTACAAAACTTAACGACTACAACAGAAGCACTTTTATCGGATCAAAAAACAATTAAATTGGATTTGGAAAACCTTAAAAACAAAAATGAACAAACAGAACAAAAGCTGGAGTTGTTCGAATCTAAAATAACCGAGATAAAAACTACCATATCAACATTTTCAACAACTACAGGAAATGAAATAATTATAGCTGAGATTAACAACAGAGAAGCCAGAAGTAAGAATGTAATTATTGCTGGAATTCCCGAACCTTCTTCCAAAACCATTGAAGAAAGAATAATTGCAGAGAAGCACGAGATTGAGAAAATTATTAAGTCTATTGACGCTGATTGTCCAGAACCTATTAAATTATTTCGTATAGGCAAATACAATCCCGAAAAGATTCGCCACATAAAAGTCTGTTTTAAAACATCGGAAACAGCATTATCTCTACTGCGAAAGAAAAAGACTGTAATCAATAACGATCTAAAAATTTTCTCAGACCAGACTCCTAACCAACAAGATCACTTAAAAAAACTCAAAGAAGAGTTAAAGCGTCGTACAGAAAGTGGAGAAATGAATTTGGTTATAAAATATATTACAGGAATTCCTAAAATTGTAAAAAACTATCCAAAAACCTAAATAATAATAATCTTAAATTTAATTTTATAAGTATATATAAACATATATAAACTTATAATATTGGCACATATCTTATTATACATATTATATACATTTATATTATGTATACATTTAAACAATCTCATAATTTTATACGTTTATATCATGATAATACAATAATACAGAAATAATATACAAATTATATTGTATTATAAACCTATCTACATAATTATTATAATGATAAATATTTTATGATTATGAAAAGGAAATAATATAATCTTATTATAATATTTATAATGATTTACAAGTACAATATTATAACAACCACCATTTGTAAACTTATGTACCTATTTTGTTCCTATACATATATATATATATATCTATATAATACTATACATAATATCTATATATAATACACATAATAAATACCTACATTTAACAATTAACAATCTACATAGTTAATATTTCATACTGCAATAAAAAAGTTTTATAATAACTTAAACTAAAATAACTTGGTTAAATAAATATAATATTTTATAAACAATGTCACTTCTTGCTGTAAACTATCCGTGTAATTTACAAAGTAGTGACCATGGCTATGGCCACCAGTGTCAACAACACATTTCGTCAACAACTACAATTATTTAGAACTACCTGCATTAGCATAACTTAATTACCTATTATATTTATGTTAAAATGTCAGTAATTCATTATGGAGGTATGTTAACTTCTTAGATTATCTATAAGCTATAAGTACTGTGCGGAACGTTTGTAAATCTTTAAACTACATAATTATTAAGTTTCTCTTGTAAGTGAATGTATTTGTGTTCTTAAGAGAAATAAAGAAATCTTAAACCCGAAATACATATTTACTATAAATACGTAAATGTTTTTTGTTTTTAAAAAATCTTTAATAATTATATACAAATTTATTATAGCTAAACACAGTTTAGTATAAACACACAACCCCTTTACACGTTTTTAAAATAAATTAGTATATTGTGAGAGGAAACAAGTTTACTCGTATTAAATATTGGAAGAGATTTAGCTTTGTATTTTGTAAGGCGCAGAGTATCGGCTAAACGTAAGGATCTAGAATGGTACTGGTGCAGGTATTGAAAGTTCCAACTCACGAGTAGTAAATTGGTACTTTAAAAAGTTGACCTATTGCGAAAAATAAGAAAAATAAAAATCCTATTAGTAATTTACAGACTAAGTATTTAATTAAAAAAATCTATACTAGCATGTTGAATGATGTTCACAACCATAATCCTTTGTACGACGACGTACGAGTATATATCTTATATTATATACTTATATTATTTTACGCAGGTTCAATTACCCGCGAATTAATCTCTAATGTTATTTTAATGGACAGATAAAGAAAATGTCCAGGTCTGCACGTAGTAGATTGTACTTGATAATGTCATAAACATCTATAATAATTAATCCATCTATGATCCAGATTATTGATTTTATTGATTAAACGGTTTAGAATAGTCTTCCGGAACTTTTCCTTAAATTTTACATTAAAATGTAGGGTGTTAAAAGCTTATTAATAGATATTTGATTATTAATAGATATTTGATTAAATTAAACCTTTTTGATTGAAATGTTATAATTATAAACTGTGTGAGTGTCACACAGTAACATAACTGCGTGTATTGCTCTTTATTAAATAGTCGTACAAACATAGTATTCATGAACTTTCCAGGAAAAGATAACAACTAAGAGCTCTTTTTCATACTAACTGAACAACCCTATCGGAGCAACAGTCCCTAGTAAATAATGATGGGTCTACGAGTTACAGCTTAGCAAATATTACATGCAGAATAAACAAGAAAACAACACGTCGATATATATTTTTAAACAGAAGAATTTCTTCAAATCGGAATACTTTAACAGGGTTAAGGACATGATTTTCATCTTGTCTATGTTATTTCGAGGTCAACCATAGGATGTTCATGCCGAAAACCACACAGAACAAAAAACAAACGGAAACAAGTAATTTTAGAAATATTCCCAGTTGTTCATAAGTTACCATTAGTTGCAGGCATTACCCATCTATGCAACGAAAAAATAGCAGACTAAATCCACACCACACTATATTATAGTGTGGTGTTATATCTATAGGTACATTTATGGCTATGGTATATTGATACATACATAGAATCCTTCCATAACAGACTCCAAAAACGGACCATATACCCCTTGAATACAAATGAACTAACGACGTAACAATACGCAACATCAACCTTAATACTCTTACATAAGGTTCCAAATTAGTCCTAATGTCTCACACTACTTGGTCGCTATCGCTACCTTATAAAACGAAAAGAATTTTATAAGAGTCTGTACAGGTTTTTAGGTTAGGAATGGTTCTAGAATAAATCTTGGGAAGCGGTTGTGAAAACGAGTTTCACTCAGATGTGTTGTAATTTCTATGGGTAACAATTTTTCTGTTGAGATCCTGCAATTATTACGAATCCGACGTTCATTTATCGTTTGATGTGTCATTGGTTATTATTCCGTTAGGGCTAAAAAGAGTAAATGATTTAAACCTATCTATAGTAGACAAAATATACAAGTTAAAATATTTTTTCCTTATTACTCTAGAACGTGTATAATTTTAATCGTCTCTCTTTCACACAATGATTTATAATCAATGTTATGAAACACGAACATAATGTTTTTGAACAAAATGAAAGGAAAGTTGAATGCTCTTTGTAGTTCACGTACGTGAAGTGAAGGATAGATATCTATGATAATAAGGATTACTGCGCTTTCGTTAAAGCCACGTAACTGATAAAAAGATAATCGAATGCAAAGTAAAGATAAATTGCAAGCAACAAAAGAACTTTTCCACCAAGAGCCTTCTGTAACAGGGGAAAGTGATGCGTTGGGCATTGGACACGACTTTATCTTATCTATGTTTATTTGTGGCCTCAAATAACCCGACGAAAGTTTAACAGTTTCGGAGATCAGATATCCCCATTATAAACATCGTCTTCTTCTTTCAAAGAATTTGCCATCGTGCCTTTTCAAAATATGGAACCGTTTTTTATGACTCTACTAACATTTGATAGCTTTAAATGTAAGTGTTAGAGTTTGGTAGGCTGGACTTTCAGAAGATAACTTGTCTACGAACCTGAATAAAGAAGTTGAGTTAAATTTAAAGGTTTAAAAATAATAGTCATTAGTCAAGGTTCAACGTTTTAATTGCTCAGATGATAATAGCGAATGATGTTGCTCATAAGCTAATATCATTAGTGGAAACGTTTAGAGAATTGTTATACCTTGGAGATTATAAATATGTACGGATGTTACTGTTATACTTAGATTCATATACTTAGAGTCGTTTATCGGTAAACGACATTAGTAGTCTCGAATAGGTAGGTATTTAAAATAAATTGCTGAAGAAACATCCGGTTCTTTCTTATAATTCCTATAAACTTCTTTCGGAAGCCTTTCTTACTTTGGCACTACCGCTTGGCACTTCTAGTAGAGTCAAGAAAAATTTACTTTCCCGTGACACTACTAGTACCTAGTGCCGGAAGTGTATAGATAATAAACACGAGTAGTGTTTTTTCTGATCGAATGCTAGTTGCAATAAGGATAGAAGTGCTTACCTATGTGTCCTGTATGCTGAAAGTTGGTGGGGTTCCCGATCATTGACCGATCTATCCTCCGCCGCGTTCTCTGCGCCTGCGCAGCCGGCTGGTAGCAGCACGCGAACCACTGCAGCCAGATCTCACCACCAGCACTCGCCATTTTGTTCAAGTCCACACAACACAAACACCAAAAAGGTTTATAAAGCTAAGTTTCACTTGAGCGAAACTCTAAGTCTATGGAATCGCGGGATTCAAATTTCAAATTCAAATTCAAATTTCGAAGCTAGAGATGCGCCGCGAGCAAATCCGTTCGATTCGATCGGACCTTGCCACGCACTGAATGTCTTTGAGTCGAGATAACTTCTCTCGTATCAATAAACGTCAGAATCCTTCAGTTGATCTGTTGATAGCGCTGGCATGATGGCTCAGATAACATCTGTAACAAAAGGAGAACATCGGTTAGCAACGAGTTCTGAGAAGCAGAATCTATAGATCACTCTGTTTATCGCTTGTATGTAAATGATTTGAGAATGTTAATGGCGTGGTTAACGAGCCTATTTCCTTATGGTTTATGATGTTCCATAAATGCTTTGGTTCGGACTTTGATAACACGTGCGTGTAAAGTCCTTTTTGTGCCTAATAGTGAAGTAAACCAAGATTAAACCTATTGTAAATATATTCAGTTGTATTCGTTTGTGCTTGTCATTGGTGTAGGTTTGATAGTGACAGTAATATATTTTTAAATTAGAACAAGTTTATTGTTGTTATTACGCATTCTTAGGTAAAATGAGTAACAATACTGTAAAATCTGACGATGTCAAGACTTATAATATAACCTTCAACAGTTACCTATAGGTACGGCAGGATTGACTAAAAACAAAGTATATAAAACTTTCCTACGCACAATATTGATATAACTATTAATGTAATAAGAGAATATGAAACGCATTAGAAACTGCAGAGTTCAAGTATTTTCCCAGTAAAGAAAGTGAATAATGAACTGAACTAGAAATCTTAGTAATTGCTTAAGTACCTACTAAGAAGCCTGTACGTCGGCTGAACATTGGAAAAGTCTAACATGTGCTTGTTAGGTGTTAAACTTGTAACATATTATTGAATCGCTTTCCTACATTCATATTGCATTTCCGCATTATAAGATACCAGTTAAATAACATTCATCATTAGTATATCTAGTATTTATGGTGTATAAAAAAATCTTTTATATGTTTCAGATGTCGCTGTGTAAAATTGTCTAGTAATATTTGTCCACTAATAGGTCCATAAAAAAATAATAATCTTAAACTTAATGGGAAACGTCGAGAGTTTATTAATATTATATCCTAGCAGTGAGTGTTTGAATTTAAATGCGATGATGATAATCATTGGATGCTTTAAAATAATCTTGATAAAAGTGACATTACATGAAGTGTTTGTCCTCATGTCGCAGTAAAACAGCATAGGCCGGGATCCGTAGTACATGAAAATCAAGTGATTACTAACAAGCTAATTTTTGGTGAGTAGCTTCGTTTCGATGAGACGATTAAAAATATCCTATACCCAAATCTCGATTGTGGTAGCTAACAGAGATATCAAGGATTAAAAAAATCAAGGATGTAAAACCGGGATAACGGACCACGAAATTTGTCGGACAATATGTCCGTTAGATTTTATATATATGAATTAAGTATACAACAAAAAATCAGCTGGTTAGTAATCATAGTAATCATTTAAATTGACCTCGTTTTCGATACATTTTCGAAATGGCGGACTCTTTGATCAAACCATAGGTTTTGTAGGACAAACATGTTTTTATATAATTTAGATGATTATCTTGAGATATAACATATTGTCCTACAAATTTCGTGGTCCGTTATCCCAGTTTTACATCCTTGATTTTTTTAATCCTTGATATCTCTGTTAGCTACCACAATCGAGAGTTGGGTATAGGATATCTTTGGACGTCTCATCGAAACGATGCTACTCACCAAAAATTAGCTTGTTAGTAATCACTTGATTTCCATGTACTACGGATCCCTGACTAGCAGTTTTATCAAAAAAATCATTAGGATCCTTCGTGAATAAGTTATCTAATAATAGATTATCAAAAATGGTTCCACTAGGTCCCAGCATTTTCCCGGCTGTAATCGCAAAGAAAGGCACAATTATTCTAACAAAAAAATGTAAGTATATAAATAGTTCAAGACCAATTGACACGGCAACATACTAGATATCAGCTTAGCTTTGTGAAAAAACGATATGACCCAACTGCACTCCTAAAAAAAACAATTATAATCTTATTTAATCCGCCCATTTGTGCATCAAGGGCTATTAAGGCCCAGATTGGCTCTTCTCGGTGAGAGGGAAAGTCTTGGTCATGGACCACTGAGTATTGGATAATGTTGACAGGGAAAGTGCCGACGCAGCTTTTAGTCTGTATTGTTATCTATTAACAATGATTACCTACCATACCAACATAATCTTGGTTAATCACACAGTAGTTAAGACTAAAAAGGTTAAAGAGTACACTATAGAAAACAGGCGAAGCCGCGGGCCGATCACCTAGTACATAATATTTTTTCCTGAACGCCTCATTTTTAAAGTGGGGAATCCGGGAGCGTTTAATCGTTAAGTTTACCTCTAATTAAAATAGTAGTTAAACTCAAAATGATGCGCTCTGCGTATACGTAGGTACCTTATACCAATTACGAAATTGAACTTAATGTAATAGGTATTTTTGTCTAATTTTTACCTTATCCCTACTAAAATAATAATAAAAACAATTCAGTAGATCAATATTGAACTTTTTCCGAGAACATTATTTCGATGATCAAAGTTGTAATCTTCTTTTCACGATAAAACCTATCAAAGAATCTTATCACTCTTTCCAATATTTGACGTTATCAAACGATAAGTTGCTATTGTTGTTGATATTATATTACGTATTTTTTTAATCAAACTAACTTTTAAAAGTAGGTACCAAAAAGCGTTAAAATGTCCTAGTAAATGTGTAATGTATTAAGTTTTCCAAAAACATTTTTGTCATTTCATAATTTCTTTATGTACTTAGGTGAAACTGAAATCAACTGTGAGAACAAACTTAAAATAAAAGGAGTTTTATATCTCTAAAGATTTATTGATTTTGGGACTGGGCCGTCAACATGTTAAATTGTTCAAAGGCTAGAATGTGCAAGTGTCAAAATGTACATACAAACATGGTCACAATTATTTATCATACCTCTTTGTCCATAAGCATCCAAATGCATAATTTAACAGACCTACATTAATACAACGATGATCTATTGTATTATCTAATAGAGATGACTAAACTAGTTCAAAGATTGCTTTATATTGTTTGTATAAATTATCGTTTTATCATTGTTGTATAATCAAAGTATTATTTACGTAACACAAATTTAAGTCACATGAACCAAGCTTTTTTTACATTTAATAACCATTAGGTACTGCTAAATAAGTAAAAAAATATATTTAACATCTCTATTAAATTGGATCTTACGTTTAAGATCCAATTTAATAGAGATATTAAATATATTTTTTTTAGGTTTTTTTACGTTTGAATTTAAGCATGGAAATAATTATGTCCTTTCAATGTTTTCGTGCTGGTGTTGAGAAGCGATTAGAACAACATAGCGATTAGAAATATATGGCTATGCTGTGAACTTCCTAAGATTGTCCAAGTAATCTTAATTAACTAATGGAATTAAATGACATAAATCTTATAATACGTGCTTCCTAATGAATGATGATGATTACTAGTCAATGTATAGACCGGTTGTAAACTCCGCCCACGGCCTCACGTGTGACGTAAAAACAGGACTAACAGGAGTATTCTGTAAATAGCGGGTTCTATTCTCGGCCTGACACTCCCGCAGAGTATCCTCTCGCCTATTAGCACACAAACTTGTTTGAGATACTTTGTGTATAGTGATGTGGTGAAATGATCTTACTTTGATAACAACATAACTTTAAAACAATTATAATAATTAATTATAAAATACCTAGTAAAGATTTATGTCATTTATTTCCATAAAATCCTAAAGATCACTTTGACAAGTCAATAAATAAAGCTTTTCAGTAATTGTTTAACAGTCTGTATAATGGACACCGGTTTCCCCTATAGAACTGATTATAGGTCTGGTCTTGTCATATTCGAACGACACAAGGAGATATAGATAGAGTTATATGGTACTTTTCATAGGCCGCATAGCAATCTTCAGATCATATATGTTTATTACCTTGCTAAGTTATTGGAGCATGTCAAATCAACTTATAATTCTAGTTAATCACCTGCCTTCACGCCAAATACCAATAACACCAAGACAGAAGCCGGTTATACCGAATGCAAATTGTTAGATACAGACCGTTAGAGAAATGTATCTGATTGAGAACGCCAATAAGGGTGAAAGGAATTTTAAAGATGTTATTTAGAGACGGGTACAAAAGGTCTTTAAAGTTTTTGCAGCTGTCGTTCGGTAGCTCAGAACTTTATGGCCGAAAGCATTCAATTTTACGGCATAAAGGATTTGGTTATTGATTTTCTACACTTATTACATTTGTATCTGTCAGTTGAGCGGTTGCCGCATTCGATATTAAATCATATTGTGTATATAAAATTATTGTAATTTATTTTAGTTTGGTTTCTTCTCAAATTATCTATATCAATTCTATTTTTCTGTAACATCTTACTCTCCAGATGATGTTATTGTAATGTAGGTAAGTAATTCTTCAATCAAGGCATTGTTTCAAGTTCGTAAGATTCGTGACTGCAATATAGTTTCGTTAATGTTTTCCTGTACCCTCAGGGCCGCTACTCAATAGTCGATTATCGTGCTTTAAAGACCCGCATATTCAAATTAATCGATATAACACCATTCAGATCGATAACCTCCGTTTAGAATTTATCTTTTTTGCTTTAGTTGAACCTTCATGATAGCTTGTGTAGTGTTTAGTGTTTTTATTTGTAATTGTCCAGTAATATTTATTTATTAAATATATATTATATAGGTATACTTGTCATTTGTATACAATTAACAAGTCGCTAATATCTATACAAATTACAAGTCACTCAAACAATATTCAGAGGGAATCATAACTAAACTGTCATGGGAATAGAGGGACAGTTCACATTTCTTCAAAGCCTTATATCATATATCTCTCCAAAGAAGTGAGTCTCTATCCAATTCTTAAAGCCTATCGTAAAGCATAATATTCACAAGCTTTTCCTCCCAACACTGTTTTGGTGCGATAGGTTTTTTATCTGTACGTTTGCAAAGACTTAGTACCTAGATGAGGTCATCAAACCAGCAAGTTGTGAATGTACGCGCCACGCTTTTAATACATCGACCAATAACTGTTGTGGTCCCAGGTCAGTAACTCTAGTCTGTATGTTGAAAAACCACTTGTTTATTAGGATGGTAACGATAAATAAATATCTTATTCGGTATGGAATGCGTGAAATACAATATGTACTTATACATAAATTTATAGACAATTGTTTTACATTTAGAATTAATTTTTTTACTTTTTAATTTTTTAACTATTATAATTGAATTTCGTTGATAAGTTTCATGATGAGTGAAGAAGTGTTTAAGTGACGTTAGTGAATAATTGTGCTTGAAGCACGTATTTGAACGCGTGTTACTCAATGGAAGCTTAAGGAAAGCGCAAACTGTTATGTTGATTCCCTCATGTGGGCTAAATTAAAAAAAGTGTCCTCATGAACCACCTTAATAATCAAATGTTGCTGAGTAATGAGAATTAAAAAATTCTTGATTCTCATTATCTTAAAAAAATCACGTTTTACGTGAATTTTTACTGTTGCTCGTACAATATGTAGTAAGATAAATTGTCTATTGTATTTTGAGTAATATTCACACACTCTATAGAATTATGTTCGTTGGTGTATCTGGCTACTTAATCTTTGCTCCCACGGTAACCTGTCATTATTTATGCTCAAATTGATGTAATAACTGGAAGAAAATCTGCTTTTACTTATTGTTTTTAATTGCTTCATAATGCGAGTGTGAATAATAGATAAGAAAAGTATACGATATTACCACTACAGTATGAATAATCAATAAATAAATATTCTAAAATATATTTTTAAATGTGGAATATATCCAAGATGCGAATCGTTGGTCGAATTCTTATTTCAGACCTTTACGGTACATTTTATACATAGTAACAATTAAGTAGGTACTTATTAAAAATTTTAATACTCAAATATAAAAAAGAACTACGTTAAAATAACCCAATGTATTTCTTTACAAGAAGATTCGTCTGAAACTAATGAAGTCACTTTTAAAATCTCAAGATGACATAATAGAGCTCGTACAAATATTTACTGAAGTTTACACAGAATTTTACGCGTTATTGACTCACTAATTACTGAATTAATAAACAACACTCTGTCTTAAGACAAAGGCATTATTTACAAAGCGAAATTATATAGTAGTATTATGATGTATGTTGGTAATATCCATTGGATCTGCTTATCTGTTCTTCATCGAGTTTCGAGCTTATCACGGGGCTATATATTTCTGTGTGAATTGTCCAATAATATTTTTTTATTATATTTATTTAATTTAAAGTAACTTAATAAAGTAGTAGCTTTCTGGAAATCTAAACAGTAGGTGTAATACTGGATAAGGTATAGCATAAAAACTAGATTAAAAAAAACTTGGTTAAGCCACCTCTACGATAGAGCCTGAAATGAGAATCAATATTACAATGGTCGGTAAACTATAAAGAAGGGCGAATGAGTAGGTTCGTAATGTAGGGCAGGGGAATTCTCCCTAATATTGGGGAGCACGCGTATGACTTTGTTTATAGGGGTGAAAAATCCCATGAAAACTTTTGGGAGGGTCCCGAAAACGTAAACAAGACTACGGTAAGGAAAGAAATCTTTATGCTTTGGATAAAACATTCTACGACATCAACATCACACAGCGGGTATTGATGTCGTAGCATGTTTTATTTAGTGGTACCTACTGTTTCTTGAGATTTAAATAGAATATACACGATTACAAGATAAACACAGTAATATTGTTAAGCGGTAACTCTTCAGTGTATGTTTGTGACTACTGGCATTCCTACTAAGAAGAACTCTTGTCCTACGAAAATTCGCAAGCAAAGTCGTGGGATTTATTTATAAATACGAGGGAACGAGAAAAGGTGGCAGATTTCACTTAGAGAGAGAGAGAGAGATAGCCGACACTTATCAACCACTGTGTACAGTACATATTACTATTATTGAAATCACAACGGGTCTATCTTTATCCGACCGGAAAAATACATTTAAATATATTTATCATCACTTTGTTCACATTTCAGATTAAGTAAGTACCTACTTCCAGTTAACACTCAATATCCTTGTTACTGTGGGTAGATATTGTCGTGGACTTTCATTCAGTTTATACGAACTAGAACGTAGATTTGGATTTTGGAAGATTGATATATTTTTTTTGTGATATCAACCGAAACATAACTTGGAAAAACATGATCTACCTGAATAATAGGATTGAAAATAATTAAAATATATGCGATGTTATAATATTTCCTAATACCTTATCTACCATTTAGGTTGAATATCGAATCCATAGACAACTGGTCTTTGTTAACAGTTTAGTAAACTCCAGATTCAAATACTAGAATCATTAACCCATCTTCCCTGTGCCAACAGTGTTGCAACCCAACCAGAAATAGCCCGAATGGACCGACAATAATGCACTGTTGAAATAATACTGATTTACGTGCACTAACTGGGTTAAACCAATTTAATTTATCTTCAAATCCAGTGGATCCGAGTAATTTTAGGCTCAATTTAAACTGCCGCGGAATTGAACGAAATGGAAGATTTTGTACATCGCATAATAAACTTTATGTCAAGTGTATATACGAGCCTAAAAAATCCTCACGCATTCTCGATAATTATTAGGAATTAAATAAAACTTGATTGATTACTAAAAATATTGTTGTCAATCCAACTGAACCTGAATTCTGAATCAAGTTTCCTCCAAAAATACATTAAAATCTTTTACATTTACATAGTTTTTAACTATTCCACATTTTTTTATTAAATAATTTAAATAGTTAAAGCTTAATTCGGGTCACACCAAAAGAAATCTGCTGTGGTTTGTACTTTTCTATAATACGATACGACACTTAAGAAAATAGAAAGTCTTGGAGAATGCACATTATACGATCTATAATGTTTTTACTGCATTTCACCGGAGAAATGCAATAAAATAAAAACTCACTATTTCTTGCATTTTGTGTGCACTGGGCATTATCTATAATAATAATTAATTAAATTATATTGTAGATCTAGATTTTCTGGTAAATTTAAATCTCTTTTTCGATTTGATGACACACACGGAAAATTAAGATTTTGATGTAGGGTGGTCCTTTTTATAGGCAGGCACAACACGCCACTACAGAATAATAATTGTTTTCACAAAGTTTTCCAATCAAACAAAAAGTGTTTGGGGAGGTATAGTTAGGTATATTTTCAAATTCTATTAAAAACATACTTCATAAAAAAATATATCTGATCTACATAATCAACTTCTCCGTTATAATATCATTTAAATTTTAAAATTAATCATATAACACAATTTTTTGAATTGATTTCCGTATAATTACCCTGTTGAACAGGTCGTCTGTATTTAGATAATCGAAATTTGACATTTAATATGTAGAAATCTTCAAAAGTAATATGCACAGGTCGCTATACATAACGTAGCAATGAAGACGACTTTTGTAACGGCATTAGGAGACTGCATAACGATATTTAAATTAGATCATTAGGTATTATAATAAGACCTGAATGGACGATAAGAGATTTATCTGTGATCACAATCAGACACAAAAGCACTAAGTACCTATTTATATACAAGTTTGACGTCCGCGGCTTTACCCGCGTTATGGATCGCTGCAAACAGTGGAATTTTATTTATTTATTTGTTACAAAATCCACAGCTCTTAAGTTATATATATAACGAACCTTTTTACTACAGCTTAAAGCCAATTATGGATTTAGATTTATTAAAGGCAAACCTTATTTATAATTTTATACCCTTTAGTTTGTAAAACTTACGTGAAGCAGTATTATAATCACAAATTGACTCCTTTATAAATAAGTAATCTACCTGTGCCAGCGACTGGTTGGTTTTGAAATTGTCCTAGTAGCCCAGGGAAGGTTTAAGAAGTTTAAGAGGAGGAGAAAACATGGGAATAAAACGGGCGAAGCCGCGGCGGGTCAGCTAGCTTTTTATATTTAATACATATTATTATATAATGTAAGTTAGATTGGTTTCTACATAAACTAGTTGTTAACAAAACAAATGCGCATTTCGTCCTCGATTTAGATTATTGTGGGCCATTTGCTAGCTGACTCTAGACTGGGTCAAACCACAAATGAAGCAAGATTGTGTGACCGTACCGAGCGATAATGTCATTACTTTTTAACTATCATGGGTTTTAACGAAGGCAACCTCACTAATTTTAGCACACACATGAACTGACATGACTTATGAAAACGAATTCGAAATTATGTGGTTCAAGTGACAGCGAAGTTAAAAAGTTAAGTTAAAGTTATGAGGATTCTTTATAAAATAACGATTTCGATAAAATAATTCTCTGAATCTGCGCTTAGATATGATTTATTGGTAAATTATTACTTTTGTTAAATTGGATATACTCTACTATGGGTCTCTACTGTCCGATAGCTTTCTTTGATTTTTGATAACTCATAATATTTCTTGCGTTTTGGAAGATTAATTTTCGGAACTATAAAATTGCAAACAAAAGGCCTTTAAAAAAATTAAAACATCATGGTTTTTAACAATATTATTCATAATCGGGTCGTCGTTTTCACGATACTTGTAAGAGTACTAAAACGTCCATAAAACTTAAAATCTGTCAAATCATCAGTTTAATGATTCAATAAAAAGAAACTAGGTTTACTCCAAATGCAAATCTGCACAGATTTCAAAACAATTGTGCAACATTTCGGGCAAATCATGCAAAAACAGAAATTATGTAGGTATTACCGTATTTCTACATATGGACATTTCGTAACTTCGGCCATTCAAGGAAGTCGATGAACTGAATTTGAACCGATACTGAAAAAAATGTTGGATGTGGCAACTTTATTGGCAACTGTGGGTTAACATCACAATTTTGAAACTTACATTACAATTACAAACCGTCGAAGAAGTATGTATGTCAGTTTTCAGGGCTTATGTTGCAAGTATAAGAAAGACTTTTTATATATTTTTATTTTTTAAGACGTTTAAAAGTTATATTATGACTTCTAGTACAAACTAATAAAAATAACTTTGTGTCCATCAGGGTTTATGATTTAAAATCGTAAGTAAACAAATGTGTAGTCCAAAAACTACACCGGACGTTGTCTGTGGACGAAAATAACCAGTCTTGTATTTATTGTGTGCTACATATAAATGAAAAGGAATTTATAATACGTAAAACTTAGATTTAATCAAATTACTGAAATTAGCAGCATTATAACCTACATAAGTTACAATAAATGTTTATAATTTCACATTTAAACTTTAAATTAATTAATTTAGGTTTGAACATGGGCAAACGTTTTCTTCAATTATTTTCATACAAACTAGAACAAACAAAAATACAGGATTTGTGCACCCGTTCTCAAAATATACGTATACATCTTGTCAACTCATTTTAATAATACGAGTATTAGGTAAATTAATTAAAGAATATGTAAATGAACTCTAGTTTCTTTAAATTTTAAATCTAGGAGGCACTGTTGTACATTTGAAAGTAAGAATCTCAGACTTTGGCCTGGTTTTGTTTGTTTATTTTCTGATTCCATAATGTGTTAGCTTAGGACTAATCGGTATTTGATTGTGTAAATACACAAATGATCCGCCATTTTTGTTGTGTTTGACGTTCTTACCGAACGTTGAATTTGAATAAAATATTCAGATGTGTGTCCTTATTCGGAAAAACTATAAAACGCGGGTAAAGACGCAGTGAAAAGAAAACTAGTAAGCTTTAATACAAAATTGTAATTTCGTAAAAAACCCCAAATTTCATTTTTAGCGTCTTTGCTATGGCTTCATAGTTTTTTATGATATCGTATGTTAAAAACCATTAGTTTTTTGCAGAGTGAATCACCACGTGTCCCAAACAAAGAGTCTTCGATTTAGATTTCGCAAGTAACCAAGTTAACATGACTCACAGTACGTAGTACGATTTGACGGCATGGAAATTGATGTTTAAAGACCTTCAAACGACTTTGAACTTTACAAGGTTGTTTATAGTGGTGGAATTTATAATCTTATGATATTATGCTTAGATATTTGTGGTATAAATTCAAGGGAAAGATCGTGATCAAAATTTATCACTATACTGTACAAGACTTAAACTATAGGTACCTACATATATGACTATAACTTTTAATATATTGTCTAAAACTAAATAAAGAAATAAAGTCACTTAGTTGACCGAAATGCATTATATTATCCAGCAATATATATAACTTGTACTTCTGTTTTAATACTTAAGCTAATAGCTTATTTCATTCGAAATATCAAAGTATGTATTTTCGTCTCTACAAATTTGTCACAGCTAGTCGAGAAACTTCAAAGGAAACATTATTTAACTTCTTAGTAGTAATAAAGTCAGAAATATTCCTTCTAATAAGAACTTAGTATCGCAGGACAATAAGGAAAAATAAGTCAGTTCTTGGAATTCTATACTAATTATAAGTCGACATAATAAGACAATTTACATAGCAACATCTAGCCCGTGGTAATTTCGAACTTGGGTTACGGGAGAGATTGATACAATACTGGCGCGAAAACTACATAATTATAAGCCTGTTTGTCATCAAAGGCTCCGCGCTAGAAGAGCAATTGTTAAATCTAGCACCGATTTTACCGCAAACGCCTTACAATATAGCAAACTACGACATTATGTATCGTTGTAACTGCCATATGACCGTGCTAATTCTAACCGTGAACTGTACCCGTTATGTGACTCATAAGAAACTTCTAACGCGATAAACATCGCCCATTTACAAGTGTCCTAAATTATTTTTACAGCATCAGTTATCTCGAGTCGAGTGTTATTTTCTTGTGTTTACTTTTTACGTGTACCTAGTAGTAATCTAGGGTTAATAATAGAAAATAAATTGCCGCTAAGGTCCTGCCGATCTTGAGTTTTAAAATTACTACGAAAAGTGGCATTGATTTTTATATAGACCTATATAAATTAATGAGCAACCATTTTTATATTTAAGTTGGATTCTAAATTAATTAGGAAAAGCTTTAATTTGGTATGTATTTATTCAAGTATATGCAACTGGCCTAGCTGCGGAATATTGATGGTAGCTTTCTAATTGGCAGATGCTAGAGAACTAATTAAGAAATAAAGGCACTTGCCACGATATATAACAGTTTCTAAAATTTTATACGATTTAAAAAACGGCTTTGCAAAAGGCCTATACGGTATCAAAAATTGTTTATATTTTTGGAGATCTGTGATTTATTGCGACAGAAATAATACAAATGTCAATTTAATAAAAAACGGGCATGGAAAGCTATAATCAGGCAACACAACAATAATACATTTAACCAACACCAGGACAAAATGACCGCGAGCCTTTCAAATGCGTTATTCATTTGAAAGCCAAGGACGCTTCCTCAGAATTATCAAAAGCTAGTTTATGAACATACATTTTTTCTTTTCGTAAATTTTTAATAAACTTTAACTCTGACAGGATTTAAGAAATAATGGATTTCCTCAAGAACTGTGAACTATTTAAATAATTATTATTCAGCTAAAACACAATTTAACATACTTACACATCATTTACTATAATATACTCTTTTAAAATAATGTGAGTTAAGAACTTGAAAGAAGCTAGTCACGTTGAACCGCTGTTATCAATTTATTGGTCAACAACACTGTGGCAGTATAGGTAACTATAATAATCCATACAGATATACTAGGTACTGCTACATTAGAATAACACATACCTATGTTACTTGTAAAGACGGGAAAATAATGACGTGACCAAAGCCTCCGGCAAAAAGCTAGTCAACTAGGTAATAGGAGTAATAAGCTAAGCTGTAAGGAATTCGCCCGCCATAAAAAAGACGCGAAGTCAAAACAAAACCTTTTTTAAATGTTCCTCAATTTGATATGTACATTGGTCTATGTTGCTTTGAGGATGTTATCATATACGGTAAGCAGCATAGTTTTGTTTCAGTTCAGTGGGTATTAAATAGGTATTCACACGAATGACATTGCCATAGAGCATATTAATACATTTACACAGTTTACCTTATTGTTACCTACTGAATAGACTTTATCACATTTGCGTTATAAATAGAAGGTATGAGTCCTTTTCACACATGGTAATAAGTATATGTACATATATTATTATTGTTATTATTCCATGTATTTCTTTTAAAACCTACATACCTATCAAGAACTACCTAATATTAGATAATATTTATAATGTATCTACCTATGTATAAAAATATATTATTGATAAAACAAATCAGCACAAAGAATAATAAAAGTTAACGGAAAGCACGCCATGCTTTCTCATCAGACGTTCAATTAAAACAACAAATGTAATGTTTTTTATACAACGCATATATAACTATTATACTCACGCAAGAACACAATCCTCGCCCAACGTGTCACACACTATAGAAATGCACTGTTATCACTTGTTTTGAAACTGTCTGTTTGTTTAAGCGGCGTACGAGCGCGTCCTCCCCGTCAGCGGCTTCGCAGTTACTGATCTGAGCGGCAAACAAAACTTGACTCGCCGGAGAGGAACTTAACTACAAAAGGTTACATGTTACTCAGTAACTTATGTCGGGGACGTAAGGTTCAATCTCTCTTGAGGATTATGCGTATGCCATGGTCGTTCAGCCACGTTATGCATTTCTTTTGAGTGAAAAGGCGAAAGGACATTGCCTGGCCTTTGCCACGTTTGTTTGTCTCCAAAATAGTGTGTGACTGACTGTCTTTTATAGATTCGTGTTGGGTGTTCTCTATGTACCAGCGTTAAATAAGATCAGTGTGCGTCCACGTATCGAGCATGCACGATCGTAAATCCATCTTGAAGAGTTTGCTTATTTACATAAAACGGAATGGATTTATGAAGCATAGCAACAGGAATCCATAACTGAACTAGACACCTATACCTACCAATTTTCAAATGTTAATCAAAACCGATTCACATCCTAATTATTATCCTTCCTCCTTCCTCAGTAATTTGATATATATACGAGTATAGCATATAAATATGGCTTTAGATGATTGAACAATATTTGCTTGGTATTTCCATAGAATGCTAACCGCACTTGTTTAAAACTCGCAAAAACTCAAAACAAGACTCGTCGGTTAATCACAGATTAACGCTTTGACGAAAAAAGCACAGCCTTACCTTTTCTTGTAGAGCTAACACGAACATTTAAATCTAAATAAATATTATGTTAAAACCACTACTTCTCATGAAACCCTGGGACCTTATCGTTACTAACTTATATTAGGTTACATATTGGAAGCGTTGTTGAAAAGTCGCCAAGGCATCTTACAGGCTATTAGAAGCGTTGGAAAGAAACCAAGACTCTACCAGGCTATTATGGGCGTTGGAAAGTCACCAAGGCATTGATTATGGGGATGAAGCATGTGTCCTACTGAGCAGAATGTTACGCTCCAATGCGCGCCTGATTAACACGCATGGCGATTCTCCAATCATGTGTAATTGGGGACCACATTTTAAGAGATAATTAGGACAACGTTTTGTTAGACAATGTTTGTGTTTCTGTCTATACTTAATTATCTTTTGAGTTGGCTTTGTGACTTGCAATTTTGTAAATCGGCAAAATGTATGTGAAACGTGGATAGGTTAGTCTTTCAAATACAGCTAGAGTGTATTATTTTATACTGTAAAATAATTAAATATGTAATGTATTAGTAAAAAATCTACCTAAATAAGGTGGAGTTCATAAGATGGTTCGTAAATTGCTGTTAAAAACGAATAGCATTTGGTTGTAGACAAATGCGTTCTTTAAAACACAAGGCGCCAATTGGTAAAAGGCATGACACGAAATTTACTTACAATTTTGTATCACAGCATAACTTCTTGCCTTGATCAAAGCGCATAATAAAGCCTCTACTGATTATAAAACAGTATGAGGCGCCTATTGTAATTTAAATAAAACAGAGAAATATGAAAGAGAGAAGAATGTAAAGAGAAAGATATTCTACAGATTTATCAATAAAAAACACCATAAACTGGCGTAAATATTTATTATTGCAACTAAAATGTAGATACATAATTATTTGTTCTATCCCACAGTTGCCTAGAATAAATCGCTTTTTGTGATAAGACCTACTGTTTTACTGTGTCGTTATGTGTAATGTGGTGTAACAATAAATAAATTTGTATTGTACCTATATTCAAAAAATATAATTATATATTAACAAAAGTGTGGTCGCAGTATTGTATCTGCGCGGTTTCTGGGCGGTCTTGAGTACGGGCTGTTAATGCACGTTTGCCACAAGGCTACTATTAAACACACCTTAATAAGCTAAGAAAGGATTAAATTATACTTTTCAAAAACCTTGTTCTTAGAGATGATACATTAAAGAGAAAATCTGTACCCTCCTTCACTTTGGCCGTCTCAATGTCCAACGTCAGGACTAAGATCTACGATCTTTTGAAATTATGTAAAAGGACAGCCGTTTTTACAGGGACTATAAACAAAAAACTAGGCTCTAAATAAAAAAAAGAGTTATTAGTATATTAACGCCGAAACTACCAACGTGTTTTCGCTCTGCTCTGTAAAATAAAATAAAAATATCTTTATTCAGGACAAAAAATAGGTTTTAAATATGAACAATTAGATTTCTGCCCATGTTCTACATACATATACATAATGGTATAGACATACAAACACTTTCCCATTTATAATATTAGTAGTTGTAGGTAAGTATAAACACTATGGATATGGATTATGTTGCATTCGTTAATGCTTAATTAGCTAAATGAGTTAAGTAAGTGCGTACTTTTCTAGTTCATGATTGAGCAATTAGCAGTTGGAGTATGTATAATAATCTAGTAGATTAGATACCGTCAAAATAGTAGATTGGGTAATATTTCCCTGCATGGCAACACATTTAATAAGTAGATAATTTTGCTGGATGAGAAATAGAGATAATTATTTTATTTATTTATTTATTCCAGAAATTCACAGATATACATATTAATAAAAATCTTAATCTTACTTACACTTGCTATAGTTGCGAGTTGCTAATATTAAATCAAGAATTGTGAAGCGAAACATGTCAGCCTTAGTTTAGCAATGGTATTGTTGTTTTTATTTTTATTTTTATTGTAGGTAGGTATTAAAACTATAACCTTCATGAATTTTTAATATTTCTAGAGGTGCCTACAAAGTCAAGACGTAAAATATTGAAACAGATAAGAAAGGTAGAACATACATTGTATGTACTTATATAATACTAGCTTTCCGCCCTGCGGCTTCGCCCGCGTTTTACACTTTCCCGCAATTTTCTTTGCTATATTATAGCCTATGTTACTCGGGGATAATGTAGCTTTCCAAAGCTGAAAGAATTTTTGAAATCGGTCCAGTAGTTTCGGAGCCTATTCGTAACAAACAAACAAATCTTTCCTCTTTATAATATTAGTATAGATATAGATTAAACACAAAAATGTAAAATATAAATAAAACTTTATTTATTAATTAATATGCAATACTATTTTTTACTTCATTGCGCAAATTAGACACGCTGAATAAAGACACTAAAATTTAATAGAATTTGGAATAGAATAAAAGAAGTGAATGATCGATGATTTACTGATAGGCGGATACGAACGAGCCGCGATGGATTGAGATAGCTCACTCCAATCTATACTAACTAGCTTTCCGCCAGCTGTTTCATACGCGATATAATATTATTTCATGGTAAAAAGTACCCATGTCCTTTTTCTGATTCTAAGCTACCTACCTCTCCACCAATTTTCAGCCAAATCGGTTCGTAAGTTATAAGTGTATAAATAATTATAAAGCTTTTTTATTACTGAGTTTGTTTATTTATTTTAACGCGATAATCTCACGAACCACTGGTCCGATTTGAAAAAAATATTTCAGTATCGGATAGTATGTACATTTAGATTGTTATCATCATAACAAAAATAAATAAAACCATATTATTTACCTACTGGGCAAAACCCCCGTATAAAACCTATTATATTACAGAACTTACGGCGTACATCTTCAATCATTATTAAAAATTATTGCATTTGAATTGGGCAATTGAGCTTGAAAAGATAACAGTTAAACTTAAGTATGTTAGATGCGGCAAAACTCTATTGGGCATGGCTTTATTTTGGGCTGATATGATATCCCCAAACCGCCACTTGAATTCAAAGGCTACATCGAGTGGGCTAGCTGCAGCGCTCAGCCACAGGTGAGTGATAGTACCTACAGACGCTGTTATCAATCAACAACCTTATATACACGAGACGAGCAGTTCTCGCCAGTATTGAGCCTCAAGATGCGTTGCTTAGCAGTCGTCATTAGCTCGCTCCTGCTTGCAGGTCTGTGGTCTATTTACCTAATATTTTTAATATTCGCGCTTATCTCATAACTATTCATTAGGATAAAGATTAATGTTCAATATTCAGTGTAGAAAGTGTTGAAAATCAAATGGTGATATTTATTTGTCTGAATCCGTTCAAATTGTTAAAACCAATTCATTCGTTCAAGGATCGTCCATTAATTTAAGTGCGAGTGGAGAAAGTTCGGAATCCATATAATATAGTAAAATAAATAAATAAAGCTGTTAGCCTTCAAAAAATAACTAAGAAGAAAAACTATGTAGGGAATATTAAATTATACGTTTTGATTCGCAGGCTTAAGCACTGCTTCAGTAAGATTAGTGCCGCTTAACGCCGGAGACAATTACACATTTAACTCGCCATTCGCTTTGACCCATGATGTGGCCGCTTGTATCCTCACTGCTCCCAACGACGAGATCCTCATCTTCAAAGATGGAGAGGTTTCACCCCATGGAGATAAATACGTCGTTGAAGACAATGTTATTCCATGCAGTATCACTTTAAAGGGTGCTCAGGCATCAGACAGTGGGGTCTGGCTTATTGCCTATGAAAATACAGATGGAACCGGCGATTCACAGGCCTATGAACTGGTGGTTACTGGTGGAGAAAGCATTGAGAATCCTGAAGGTAAGTTCTGTGAATTTCATCGGGGAAAGTGTTGGTAAACGCCGCATCATGCCAAACATTCCATTTATTCACGATCAAAATGCTTTAATTTATTCAATGAGAAATTATGTTTCTTTAAACTTAACGAGTTGATTCATAATAGTATTTCAAAAATAGAAAATCGAATACCTATCTACCACACAATTTTGAATATTTGTGATTTTTTTTAAAATATTAATTAGCTCCCACAGAAGTTGATATAGATTGGTTAAACCCTATCGAGTTTCCGACGAGAACCGAACAAAACATCGACTTGAGTTTGAGTAAGAAGACGTATGCGGAAGAATGTTATATCATCCCTCCTGGCGGAGAAAAAATCAGCACTGCAAATGTAAACATCGAGGGTGTTGAGATTCATAATGGGAAAAGCGATTACGTATCCTGTAGGATAACAATAGGTCCCATGGAAGATTCTTTGCTAGGAGACTGGACTCTATGTAGCAGACCAACAGATAACAAAGAAGAACACGAAAGATGTCAAACTACAAGGATCACTTGGAGTAAGTTTCCAATCACAATGTCAATACAGCACATTTGTGTGTTTTGCGATCAACCTTTGAATCTGCAATCTTGTATTTACAGAACCACTTGACTATTATTAAATTGAATATTTTCTTCAGACAATAACGCCAATCCAAAAGCCCCGTGGGATATTTTCATTCAAACAGAATTTAGCCACGTTGTTCACTTGGGAGGCATTCTAACGCCTGTTGTACAAGAAGTAGGAAACTACTTGACATGTCACATTGTTACTCCTAATGGCGAAGATTTAGTGCTGTCCCCTGGCTCTGATTACCCTAATTTGAAACTAGTGACTACAAGCGCCTCAATGTGCAGTGTCGCTATTGGACCACTGACACAGGAAATGCTGAGTAACTGGACTCTATATGGCCGGTTCAGAGACTTTACTGGCCTGCGGGAACTTCGTTTACCAATGACCATGTTCTTATATGGTAGGTATGTTGTTTGGGTTAATTAATTATCTAATCTGACAGTTTTGTATGAAATAAATACTAAAAAGTGAATTGTAGATCCAGAAAATCCCTACGATCAAGCCTATAATGTGACAACATTGAATAATTTCAATCGTGCGGTGAACTTGGGCACTGACGTAGAAGTTGAAGTGTCCAGCATCGGTAATGTGGACAGTTGCAAGTTTGAGAAGCATACAGGAGAAGTAGTGGAGAGTCAGGAAGGAGCATCGTTTATCAACGTTGATGGGCGAGCAGCTTGTCGATTAGCCATCGGACCCATTACTCAAGAGCTTCTAGGATCATGGACGATCATTGGCAAATTCAGTAACGGACAAATGTTTAGTGAAATCCGTCAACCATTTCAAATAGTTCAAGAAGGTTAGTCACGTGCGAGACATATTTGTATTAAAACAGAACACGTTAAACTAAATCTAAATTAACATATTTATTTTAGATCCAAATAATCCTTTGGAGGAAGACAGGGTAATAGAGTTATTAAGTGAGCAACAAGTAATGACTGATATGGGCAGTATGCATAACATTATAATTCATAAGCAGTCTTTCGTCACGGGAGAAACCTGCCATGTTAGGACTCCTGCGGGTCTTCAATATAAGATTATGGACGGGTTTAGTATACCTGGAGTGTCAGTGATGGGAGGAAGTGACATAGAATGTGGCATCTCGGTGTCCGTAAACTCTGAAGACAACGTGGGTACCTGGACCTTGATAGCCAGAGGCACGAGGTTCTCGGACTCTATCGAACGGAGATTACCTTTCACTATCAACGTTGAAGGTAATATTTGATTATTGGATTAACATAATAAGCACAATGCTACGCGTATCGAGTCACGTCCAGTGATAAGATCTTAAATTCATAATTTAGGGTGACATTCCGATAAGCGGCTTGCATTGAATTTCAGAAATCGTAGACGCTGTGCCTAGTAACATTGTAGTGGCGGAAGGGAATTCCTTACACGTTCGTTTGGTTAATCCGACGGATCAGTACCAGACTTGTAAACTGTACGAACCGGACGGCTCGATCTCTGGCCATGCACCGGATCCGACAAATACGGAAAGATGTGGATTCCTCATCAGTAACATAACTGCTGTAGATAATGGAACTTGGGAGATAGTTTATGGAAGTAGAAAAATCAGCCGAGCCCGAATCCATATTGAACTTGGTAACAGAATGTGTTTATACGTGTTGTGATGGTTACTAACCAGTCTTGTTACTAATCCACTATCAAGTCTTCACCTTTCACCTATCGCACTAACACTCTTGCATGGCTTTGATCACTATTCTTTCTTCTTTTACCTATACAATACAGATAATGATAATAATTTATATTTATGTGTCCTATAGCGAGTGTGGACAGCGATGCGTCCTTCTCAAGCAACATAGATCTGATCCGCGACAGAGCCGTGAACATGACTGTTGGCCCTTCCAACGCCGTCTACTGTCGTCTAGTCAACCCTAATGGTAATATTCAATAGTTCAATATCTAGGCTTATCATCATCATCATTTCAGCCCCCGGACGTCCACTGCTGGACATAGGCCTCCCTATGACTTCTAGTTATTACGCTCGGATGCAAATTGCATCCACCGTGAACCGGTAGCTTTTACAAGATAATCTGTCCATTGTTGGTGTCCGAATATTAAGGCTATTTTGGCTAATTGGTCATTATAATATATTATCCAATCGCTAAGTAATAATTAATATATTTAAACTTATAAATAAATAAAGATTGCTGGACAATTAACACAGCAACATAGCCCCGTGGTAAGGTGCTAGATCTATACTATCTATACTAATATTATAAAGAGGAAAGATTTGTTTGTTTGTTATGAATAGGCTCCGAAACTACTGGACCGATTTCAAAAATTCTTTTACCTTTGGAAAGCTACATTATCCCCGAGTAACATAGGCTATAATATAGCAAAGAAAATTGCGGGAAAGTGTAAAGCGCGGGCGAAGCCGCAGGGCGGACAGCTAGTATCTGATATATTTATAACGCACATGGATAGATATGTTTTATTTTACATATAAAACACCCATCACAAGCAAAACAAATTTTGAAGATTATACAAAAAATAAGTTTAACAATCAAACAATGATGATTTAATAGGTACCTTCTTTAGACCGGGATATCTACGTGGAACGCGTTTAAATCTTTTGGTATAGGTTTATGTATCGTTGTTACAATATCAAGCTAGTTGCGAACATTATAGTAAAAGTACCTAACTAATAACTCAATTATTGAATTAGTTATTTCCATGTTTACAATATTGTCAATCAATTGTAGAGACTTTCATTTGAGTTAAAAAACTTATGTTAGAGAGTATATTTTATTATTTATTTATACATTGTTAACAAGTGAAGCTTACATCATGATGTATTTCCAGGTGTATCGGTGTTTGAAGACTTTGGCGCATGCATATTGTCTCTGGACAAAGTCATCAGCGACCACGCTGGAGTGTGGAAGATGACGGTGGCCACCACGGGCAGAGTCCTCGCCGAAGACCATCAGCTATTCGTCACCGTTCGGGAGTCAGGTTTGTTCTATCATTGAGTCATCTGAAAAAGATAGAAAGAAAGAAATTATTTATTTGTGTATCATATTGTTTTATTATTATGTAAGAACAACTTTTCCATCACCATCATTTATCATTTAGCCTTCTGTAAAAGATAGAAAGAGAGAAAAAATTTATTTGAGTATCATTTTTTCACAATTATGTAAGAACTAAAGCTATACCAGGGATACTTAATACAATAATAATAATACTGAAGACCAGCACATCGCTGGTCTTCAGCGGTGCCACTTACCTACAGGTCAAATAGTTTTGTAATATTTGTGAGATGATAAGAACGATTATTACAAATTACATTGATATTCATTTTATCAAACCTAAATATAGGTTTGATAATATCAGGATTTATGATCTATGTAATTGATAATACAGATTTTGTCCAAACTATCCAAAAGTTTTCCTTTCTGAGCATCAATGTAATGTTTGTATGATGTCCGAATTAAATAAATTTTAATTTATTTATTTTTATAGCATAAAACTAGTGGGTCGTGAGTGTGCGAGCTGCAAGCAGCTCGCATGTATTCTAAAATTGGGGGGGGTTTTGGTACCTACAAGTTTTTTTTTGGTGGAAATCGATAATCAAGACGAAATTAAGATAAGAAGAGGGTATTCAGGAGGGCCTGGGGGCGTGGGGTCACAGCACGGCTCGCTTCGCTCGCCGTGCTCTTCCCCGTGGTCGTGGTGCCACACACGCAGCAAGGCTCGCTTCGCTCGCCTTGCTGCGTGGCGTGTGTCGTATTGCGGTTCGCTTCGCTCACCGCAATCCGACCCACGCGCGCCGTCATCAAATTTGTAATCGTCACCCCCATATTAGTCGGAAACGATACCCATATCAGTATACCACGGGCATCAGCACGGCTCGCTTCGCTCGCCGAGCTGATGCCCGTGGTCGCATTGCGGTTCGCTTCGCTCACCGCAATACGACCCCGGTCGTGCTGCCATACACGCACACGCAGCAAGGCTCGCTTCGCTCGCCTTACTGCGTGGCGTGGGTCGCATTGCGGTTCGCTTCGCTCACCGCAATCCGACCCACGCCCGCCGTCATCAAATTCGTGTTCCTCACCCCCATATTAGTCGGAAACGACACCCATGTTGAATTTTTGGGACAAGGGGGACAAGGGGGACATTCTGGGGGTCACAGCACGGCTCGCTTCGCTCGCCGCGCTGTTCCCCGTGGTCGCATCGCGGCTCGCTTCGCTCGCCGCAGTGCTCCACCCGATAAAAATTTCAGTTTTTTCATTAAAAAGGGGGTCTAGGGGGGCGAGGGGGACAAACTTTTTTTGCTTTTCTAAACTATCTATCCTCCTCTACACGACCCCGAAAAAATTTTCAGTCTAGGTGCTACCGTTTGGAAGATACCATGGGGGAGGGGGAGGGGGAGGGGGAAATTTGAAAAAGTTGGAATTTTCCCCCACTCACCCGGACCCCCTCTACACGATTCTGCAAAAAAAAATATACCTCCCCATCCACCAACAGGGAGAACAATTATGTCAATGAGTCAGTCAGTGGTAATTTAGCTTTATATAATATAACTAGTGGGTCGTGAGTGTGCGAGCTGCAAGCAGCTCGCATGTTGTCCCAAGGAGGGGGGGTTTTGGTACCTACAAGTTTTTTTTGGTGGAAATCGATAATCAAGACTTATATAAAACTGCGATAGGAATCGTCATTCATGTATATGGCCTGGGGGCGTGGGGACACAGCACGGCTCGCTTCGCTCGCCGTGCTGTTCCCCGTGGTCGTGTTGGCCTCGGTCGTGGTGCCACACACGCAGCAAGGCTCGCTTCGCTCGCCTTGCTGCGTGGCGTGTGTCGTATTGCGGTTCGCTTCGCTCACCGCAATCCGACCCACGCGCGCCGTCATCAAATTCGTAATCCTCACCCCCATATTAGTCGGAAATGATACCCATATCAGTACACCACAGTGGTCGTGCTGCCATACACGCACACGCAGCAAGGCTCGCTTCGCTCGCCTGGCTGCGTGGCGTGTGCGCGTGGGTCGGATTGCGGTTCGCTTCGCTCACCGCAATCCGACCCACGCGCGCCGTCACCAAATTCGTAATCGTCACCCCCATATTAGTCGGAAACGATACCCATATCAGTATACCACGGGCATCAGCACGGCCCGCTTCGCTCGCCGAGCTGATGCCCGTGGTCGCATTGCGGTTCGCTTCGCTCACCGCAATACGACCCCGGTCGTGCTGCCATACACGCACACGCAGCAATCGTCACCCCCATATTAGTCGGAAACGATACCCATATCAGTATACCACGGGCATCAGCACGGCTCGCTTCGCTCGCCGAGCTGATGCCCGTGGGTCGCATTGCGGTTCGCTTCGCTCACCGCAATCCGACCCACGCCCGCCGTCATCAAATTCGTGATCCTCACCCCCATATTAGTCGGAAACGACACCCATGTCGAATTTTTGGGACAAGGGGGACAAGGGGGACATTCTTGGGGTCACAGCACGGCTCGCTTCGCTCGCCGAGCTGTTCCCCGTAGTCGCATCGCGGCTCGCTTCGCTCGCCGCAATGCTCCACCCGATAAAAAATTCAGTTTTTTCATAAAAAAGGGGGTCTAGGGGGGCGAGGGGGACAAACTTTTTTTGCTTTTCAAAACTATCTATCCTCCTCTACACGACTGTGAAAAAATTTTTCCTCCAGGTCTTACCGTTTAGAAGATACCATAGGGGAGGGGGAGGGGGAGGGGGAAATTTGAAAAAGTCGGAATTTTCCCCAACTCACCCAGTGTTCCCCTCAACGATTCTGCAAAAAAAAATATACCTTCCCATCCACCAACAGGGAGAACAATTATGTCAGTCAGTCAATCAGTGAGTGGTAATTTAGCTTTATATAATATAACTAGTGGGTCGTGAGTGTGCGAGCTGCAAGCAGCTCGCATGTTGTCCCTAGTAGGGGGGGTTTTGGTACCTACAAGTTTTTTTTGGTGGAAATCGATAATCAAGACGAAATTAAGATAAGAATAGAGTATTCAGGAGGGCCTGGAGGCGTGGGGTCACAGCACGGCTCGCTTCGCTCGCCGTGCTGTTCCCCGAGGTTGCGTTGCCCCCGGTCATGCTGCCTCACACGCAGCAAGGCTCGCTTCGCTCGCCTTGCTGCGTGGCGTGTGTCGTATTGCGGTTCGCTTCGCTCACCGCAATCCGACCCACGCGCGCCGTTATCAAATTCGTAATCCTCAACCCCATATTAGTCGGAAACGATACCCATATCAGTACACCACGGGCATCAGCACGGCTCGCTTCGCTCGCCGAGCTGATGCCCGTGGTAAAACGGTGAAATACGACCCCGGTCGTGCTGCCGTACACGCACACGCAGCAAGGCTCGCTTCGCTCGCCTTGCTGCGTGGCGTGTGTCGTATTGCGGTTCGCTTCGCTCACCGCAATTCGACCCACGCGCGCCGTCATCAAATTCGTGATCCTCACCCCCATATTAGTCGGAAACGACACCCATGTCGAGTTTTTGGGGGAGGGGGGACAAGGGGGACATTCCGGGGGTCACAGCACGGCTCGCTTTGCTCGCCGCGCTGTTCCCCGTAGTCGCATCGCGGCTCGCTTCGCTCGCCGCAATGCTCCACACGATAAAAATTTCAGTTTTTTCATTAAAAAGGGGGTCTAGGGGGGCGAGGGGGACAAACTTTTTTTGCGATTCAAAACTATCTGTCCTTTTCTACACGACTGTGAAAAAATTTTTCCTCTAGGTCTTACCGTTTAGAAGATACCATAGGGGAGGGGGAGGGGGAGGGGGAAATTTGAAAAAGTCGGAATTTTCCCCAACTCACCTGGTGTTCCCCTCAACGATTCTGCAAAAAAAAATATACCTTCCCATCCACCAACAGGGAGAACAATTATGTCAATGAGTGAGTCAGTGGTAATTTAGCTTTATATAATATAACTAGTGGGTCGTGAGTGTGCGAGCTGCAAGCAGCTCGCATGTATTCTAAAATTGGGGGGGGTTTTGGTACCTACAAGTTTTTTTTGGTGGAAATCGATAATCAAGAGTAATAGATAACTGCGATGGAAATCGACATTCATGTAGATTTTTTTATGGGGGAGGGTATTCAGGGGGGTCTGGGGACGGGGGGTCACAGCACGGCTCGCTTCGCTCGCCGTGCTGTTCCCCGTGGTCGTGGTGCCACACACGCAGCAAGGCTCGCTTCGCTCGCCGTCATCAAATTCGTAATCCTCACCCCCATATTAGTCGGAAACGATACCCATATCAGTACACCACGGGCATCAGCACGGCTCGCTTCGCTCGCCGAGCTGATGCCCGTGGTCGTATTGCGGTTCGCTTCGCTCACCGCAATACGACCCCGGTCGGGCTGTCATACACGCACACGCAGCAAGGCTCGCTTCGCTCGCCTTGCTGCGTGGCGTGTGTCGCATTGCGGTTCGCTTCGCTCACCGCAATCCGACCCACGCGCGCCGTCATCAAATTCGTAATCCTCACCCCCATATTAGTCG
Source organism: Chloroclystis v-ata (assembly GCA_963691955.1). NCBI lineage: Eukaryota > Metazoa > Arthropoda > Insecta > Lepidoptera > Geometridae > Chloroclystis > Chloroclystis v-ata. The sequence continues at coordinate 11,959,513 of OY829904.1, read as the reverse complement.
GAAACGATACCCATGTCGATTTTTTTGGGGAAGGGGGGCCAGGGGGGGCATTCCGGGGGTCACAGCACGGCTCGCTTCGCTCGCCGCGCTGTTCCCCGTGGTCGCATCGCGGCTCGCTTCGCTCGCCGCAATGCTCCACCCTTAAAATATTCGTCAAAAAAAGGCCAATTTTCGGTTTTTTCATAAAAAAGGGGGTCTAGGGGGGCGAGGGGGTCAAACTTTTTTTGCTATTCAAAACTATCTATCTTTCTCTACATGACTGTGAAAAAAAAAATTATCCAAGTCTCACCGTTTGGGAGATACAAAAAGGGGGGGTGAAATTTGGTGGAAAAGGGGGGGTAATTTTTTTTTCTTCCAACTCGAGAAGGAACCCTCTATACGACCCCGCCATCGAAAACCCTATAAAAGGACGATTTCTGGAAGCACACTCGAGAGGGGGAGTTTTTTTGGGGGAAAGGGGGGGAAAAAATTTTTTTTTTCGCAATTGTTTACCCCCCTCTATACGACCCTCAAAAAATTTTTACTCAGTACCTTACCGTTGAGAAGATACCATAGGGGAGGGGGAGGGGGAGGGGGAAATTTGAAAAAGTTGGAATTTTCCCCCACTCACCCGGACCCTCTGTATACGTTTCTGCAAAAAAAAATATACCTTCCCATCCACCAACAGGGAGAACAATTATGTCAGTCAGTCAATCAGTGAGTGGTAATTTAGCTTTATATAATATAACTAGTGGGTCGTGAGTGTGCGAGCTGCAAGCAGCTCGCATGTATTCTAAAATTGGGGGGGGTTTTGGTACCTACAAGTTTTTTTTGGTGGAAATCGATAATCAAGAGTAATAGATAACTGCGATGGAAATCGACATTCATGTAGATTTTTTTATGGGGGAGGGTATTCAGGGGGGTCTGGGGACGGGGGGTCACAGCACGGCTCGCTTCGCTCGCCGTGCTGTTCCCCGTGGTCGTGGTGCCACACACGCAGCAAGGCTCGCTTCGCTCGCCTTGCTGCGTGGCGTGTGTCGTATTGCGGTTCGCTTCGCTCACCGCAATCCGACCCACGCTCGCCGTCATCAAATTCGTAATCCTCACCCCCATATTAGTCGGAAACGATACCCATATCAGTACACCACGGGCATCAGCACGGCTCGCTTCGCTCGCCGAGCTGATGCCCGTGGTCGTATTGCGGTTCGCTTCGCTCACCGCAATACGACCCCGGTCGGGCTGTCATACACGCACACGCGTGGCGTGTGTCGCATTGCGGTTCGCTTCGCTCACCGCAATCCGACCCACGCGCGCCGTCATCAAATTCGTAATCCTCACCCCCATATTAGTCGGAAACGATACCCATGTCGATTTTTTTGGGGAAGGGGGGCCAGGGGGGGCATTCCGGGGGTCACAGCACGGCTCGCTTCGCTCGCCGCGCTGTTCCCCGTGGTCGCATCGCGGCTCGCTTCGCTCGCCGCAATGCTCCACCCTTAAAATATTCGTCAAAAAAAGGCCAATTTTCGGTTTTTTCATAAAAAAGGGGGTCTAGGGGGGCGAGGGGGTCAAACTTTTTTTGCTATTCAAAACTATCTATCTTTCTCTACATGACTGTGAAAAAAAAAATTATCCAAGTCTCACCGTTTGGGAGATACAAAAAGGGGGGGTGAAATTTGGTGGAAAAGGGGGGGTAATTTTTTTTTCTTCCAACTCGAGAAGGAACCCTCTATACGACCCCGCCATCGAAAACCCTATAAAAGGACGATTTCTGGAAGCACACTCGAGAGGGGGAGTTTTTTTGGGGGAAAGGGGGGGAAAAAATTTTTTTTTTCGCAATTGTTTACCCCCCTCTATACGACCCTCAAAAAATTTTTACTCAGTACCTTACCGTTGAGAAGATACCATAGGGGAGGGGGAGGGGGAGGGGGAAATTTGAAAAAGTTGGAATTTTCCCCCACTCACCCGGACCCCCTGTATACGTTTCTGCAAAAAAAAATATACCTTCCCATCCACCAACAGGGAGAACAATTATGTCAGTCAGTCAATCAGTGAGTGGTAATTTAGCTTTATATAATATAACTAGTGGGTCGTGAGTGTGCGAGCTGCAAGCAGCTCGCATGTTGTCCCAAGTAGGGGGGGTTTTGGTACCTACAAGTTTTTTTTGGTGGAAATCGATAATCAAGACATATTGGAAACTGCGATGGGAATCGTCATTCATGACAATTTTTGTGATGGGGGAGGGTATTCAGGGGGGCCTGGGGGCGTGGGGTCACAGCACGGCTCGCTTCGCTCGCCGTGCTGTTCCCCGTGGTCGTGGTGCCACACACGCAGCAAGGCTCGCTTCGCTCGCCTTGCTGCGTGGCGTGTGTCGTATTGCGGTTCGCTTCGCTCACCGCAATCCGACCCACGCTCGCCGTCATCAAATTCGTAATCCTCACCCCCATATTAGTCGGAAACGATACCCATATCAGTACACCACGCATCAGCACGGCTCGCTTCGCTCGCCGAGCTGATGCCCGTGGTCGCATTGCGGTTCGCTTCGCTCACCGCAATACGACCCCGGTCGTGCTGCCATACCCGCACACGCAGCAAGGCTCGCTTCGCTCGCCTTGCTGCGTGGCGTGTGTCGCATTGCGGTTCGCTTCGCTCACCGCAATCCGACCCACGCGCGCCATCATCAAATTCGTAATCCTCACCCCCATATTAGTCGGAAACGATACCCATGTCGAATTTTTTGGGGAAAGGGGGACAGGGGGGACATTCCGGGGGTCACAGCACGGCTCGCTTCGCTCGCCGCGCTGTTCCCCGTGGTCGCATCGCGGCTCGCTTCGCTCGCCGCAATGCTCCACCCTTAAAATATTCGTCAAAAATAGGCCAATTTTCGGTTTTTTCATAAAAAAGGGGGTCTAGGGGGGCGAGGGGGTCAAATTTTTTTTGCCATTCAAAACTATCTATCTTTACCTACATGACTGTGAAAAAAAAATTCATCCAAGTCTCACCGTTTGGGAGATACCAAAAGGGGGGGTGAAATTTTGGGTAAAAAGGGGGGTAAATTTTTTTTTCTTCCAACTCGATAAGGAACCCCCTATACGATCCCGCCATCGAAATCCCTATAAAACGAAGATTTCTGGAAGCACACTCAAGAGGGGGAGTTTTTTTGGGGGGGAGGGGGAGATGAAAATTTTTTTTTCGCAATCGTTTACCCCCCTCTATACGACCCCCAAAAAATTTTTACTCAATACCTTACCGTTGAGAAGATACCATAGGGGAGGGGGAGGGGGAGGGGGAAATTTGAAAAAGTCGGAATTTTCCCCCACTCACCCGGACCCCCTCTACACGATTCTGCAAAAAAAAATATACCTTCCCATCCACCAACAGGGAGAACAATTATGTCAGTCAGTCAGTGGTAATCCAGCTTTATATAATATAATATAAAATATAATATAATAATATACCTTTTCTAGTAGGTAAAAGGTAGATGGTTCGGTTTTTGCTAAGGCACTAGAATTAACTAAACATAGTAGCTGAATATAAAATGAGGATTAGGTAATACTGTTTTTATCATTTATTTTCTTATGTATCTTTGATCTGAGAAAATAGGTCTATGCGAATGCAAATGGCAATTTTTAAGCATTCTTCTGATTAAATATTTTAGACAATAGGAATAAAAACAAACATATAAAACGTTTGTGTTATGCCTTAAGGACAACGATGATTGAACAATCACTTTCAATCATCGTTGTTTACGGTCAGGATTACGACATCACAACATCAATATGTTTGTTTACAAAATGAAGCTTAGAGAGATTTTATTATTATGATTAAACACGGCATATTTACCATGATTTGTTGTTTTTTGAGTATTAACAAAGGAGTGTTGTAAATACTTACCCTCAGCGTTTCGAACGCGACAAAAAGCATGTCCTTTTCACGAGGAGTGAGCGTCCCGCCGTGCTCCGTCTCCGCTCTGCTTCAAAAAAGACTGCTTCTTGTCGCGGTCGAAACGTTGAGGGTGTTTACACTCCTTAGTTAATACGTGAGTAATTCCCGTTTTTATAAAACTAATATTTACTGTTGACAGGAGGCAAAGCTTCAGTAAGTACGAGCGTGGTGACCAACAAGCCCTTAGTGACTCTGACCTGCGGTGTGGCTGTGGACGCCGCGGTCCGCGCGTGCAAGTTCCGCGACCCACAGGGCAGGATCCTGATCGCCAATGGAGTTAACGAAGACCGCTTCACTTCCAACGGAGTCCAGACTAGGTGAGACGATTTACATTATTCGTAGCGTCAGTTACCAGTTTGACCAGCTAGAATTACTTAAGAGCCCTGTTAAGTTTTTGAAGTTTTGCGAAATTGGATATTTTATGCACCACGTGACCGGCGCGTCACGCGAATTCTATGAAAAATACTAAATGATCTTGATACTTCGTCGATCTAAAACATACAAATATACTAATAATTATTTTAGATCTGTAGAAAATGGCATCGAATAAATTCCATTTTATTGAGTGGATTTTTTTCAGTTTCATTCTGAAATAATTATTATATTAATGTTTTTATTTAATTGATAGGTGTTTAATATATTTTCCTAAATTCAAAATGGCGGATATTTTTATTTCAATATTTGAATCAATTATGTTTTATCTTAATAATATCAATATTTATTTTAAATCTGATTGATTATTTGAAATCAATTAAGAACATAATTTTAAATTAAAACATTCATGATTAATAATTATCTATATAAGAATAAAACTGAAAATAGTCTTATTGAAGTTACCCTAATATTTTTTCTTAAACAAGTTGTAATGTACTTTGGCTAGCAAATAATTTCATAACTTAAAGAATTATTATTTCATATATCTAAAACTATTTTTGTTGAATTAATGAATAGTAAGTTGTTTATTTTAAGTTAAGTCAAATGGAAGAGCGAAATCTTTTAACACAAGTAATCATATTTACTTAAAAAAATATTTCGGCCACTTAAGTTACGTGTAAAAATTCCGTTAACGAAATAAACTTTTTGTATTTGTATTTGTATTTGTATGAAGTTAAATGTCCTCATTCATCTCATCTTATGGGCTCATTATTAAACCGATTCTTCTGAAATTTGGTGTGTAGGTTTGTAATTAAATGTTTTTTTTTGTCGAATGTTGGGACTTTATGTAAGTTCAAAAGTCTAAATTGAACGGACTAAATACAAATTCTAATTATAACAAAACAAATAAATTATATTACTATATATATTTAAGTTGCTTGTTTTGTTACAAAAAATAATGTTTCATGTTTTTTATTTGATTAAAATAATTAATTTCACGTTGTTCCTTTCTTTTAAAATACATACTATGTTACTTAAGCAGAGTTATTATTTTTTAGCTTTTCTTTCGATTGGTATCATAAAAATCGAGTATTTTTTTTCTACATGTAAGTCGGTTCGATTCCCAGACAAAGCAAGTAATTTTTAGAAAATCAATGAATGCAGAATTACTAACTTTTAAAAATAAAATGAAGTCTTGTTTGAGCAAAATTCACTATCTACGATATTTAAGGTACTTCCCCTCCATGGCCCATAACTTTGGGACGCCCTGTATTTATTAGAAAGGTACATATTTAATGTTTACAATAAATAATATATTTATTAGAAAGGTACATTATTTTTTGTTTACATATTGGATACTCGGTAAAAATAAGAACAAAAAATTACGGAATATTTTCTTTGTAATAAATATTATGGAAATCTATACTACAATTATCAAGCTGAGGAGATTGCTTGTTTATTTGTTTGAACGTGCTACTCAGGAACCGCGGGTCCGATTTAAAATATGATTTCAGTATTGGATAGTAAAATGATCGAAAAAGGCTATAAAACATAAACTAGTAAATAACGTAAAAACGCAAGCGCAGCTGTCGGCGGGTCGGCAAGTTAGTCATAATCTAAAAAAATCATAGGCATAATTACATTTAGTCGTTGTACGGTTTCACCAAAAAAAGTTGCCTTGTTGTTTTTTAATTAGGATAGATAACTTTAGATATGCAATCCACATCCTACAGCATAACCTCCAAATAAATAAGGTTAAACAAGATGACAATGATGTGGTACAATTCTTAGGCCAGCAACAAGTGGTACAATTCTTAGGCCAGCAACAACAACAATTGACCGTTATCAATAAAAATAACAATTGATCGTTATCAACGGATCAACTTATGTCGGTCGTAGTATCGCAATAACACATACACGCACACTAACAGCGTTTTTACAGCAATTGACAGTCCCACACACTGACATTTTACGAAATATTTCTATATTTTATTCAAGAACAACCGACATAGGTCCGACCTCGACAAGCGCTCGCGCGGTACTAAATGGAAAAAGCCGGCGGAATGAAAAAACTACTAAATTATGGTAGTTTTATTTTATTCATAAAAAATTACCAAAACCGTTCTACAAATTAAAATTAATATCATAGTTTAAGCAAATGTTGATAAATATTTTGATATAAATATGACGTCCCATTGATTTAGAACTTCGGAGTTATTGAGGTTTGTTTCGAAGCATTTTCGGTCGATATTAAATTCGGTATATCTTTAGAATAAAAGCATTTAACGAAAATGTACTCTACTCTAAATGAAGAATAGGATATACGTAACATAATAAAAATTAGTTTGATCGCCCATATTCATTAGAATCTACAAATTAGAGCTAAGAAAACAGGTCTTCGAGCGTTTTTTACGAAACATGTATCCGGAGAATGATTATTACTCAATATATAAACAATTTATCTAAAATGTTTCTTACTACTTTTGTAGAGGAGAAAACGAACTATTATAAAGATGTAATTGTAATATCAAACAACTAACGTAAACCATAGAATTAGGACGAGAAAACCGAACAATTTCGCGATTTTCGGTAAAAGGCCTCTTAATGGGATGTTAAACTAACAAACAGACATTGGTAAAATTAGATCTTCGCCCTAATGTCACCAAGCTCTGTTTGTTAGTTTAACATCCCGTCATGTTTAATCACTGTCAGTTTACGTATATTTATGGACTGTTAATTACTTAATGGATGTTAAACTAACATACAGAGCTTGGTGAAATTCGGTCTAAACGAGTTAACATTATGTATAGAGGTTAATCCGCCAATCGATTCAGTCTAAAATTTTGGTATATAGAATAGATCCCTTGCAGTTTTATTATTTATAATAAAAAAAAACATTTATTTCAGATCTTAGAAAATCTAAACAATAAAATAATAATACCTATATTTTAACCAGACTCGTGGGTAGAAACTTGCTTGTATTCCTAAGTTTTACTTATACTACATAATATAATGATCATTATATTTCCAGCTACGCCTCCCAGATCCGCAGCCACGAGTGCAGCCTCCAGATCACCGACCCTGAGGTCAGTGACCTCGGGCTGTGGCGCTGCGCCTTCGAGACGGAGGAGGACACCTACTACGGCTTCTTGACCGTCATCTGCCCCTGGGCCATCCAAGTACCGGAGATCGCAGCTGTTGTGCAACAACGTACGTACCAATTATATCACAGTGATGGTGAAGTGGCAATGGGCTGGACATATACCGAGGAGAACGGATGCTGATGGGGCTGAAAAGTTCTCGAGTGGAGACCACGGATCGGCAAACAGCGTCGGACGTCCACCAACAAGGTGGATAGATAAAAAGATAAAGATAAAAATGTTAATTACTAAAAAAAAATTACATACTTCATTAAGATGATCTTATAAAAGCTGCTGGTTCACTGGTAATAACTGGAAATCATATAGGGAGGCCTATGTCCAGCAGTGGACGTCCAATAGCTGAAATGATGATGATGATGGTACCATAGGACCAGGATACCATTGTACCTTTAGGTGACATAATAATTTAATAATGGGTTGCTTGATGAGACTCCTAACACATTATGGACGTATTTTCATTCCAGACCCAATCCTGAGAGCGCACGATACCGCGGTGGCGTTGGAGGACGAGCCAGTCACCATGTCCTGCAGCGTGGAGGCCGTCATCCAATACTGCTACTTCCGCTTCCAGAACGGAACTGTCTTCACTGTCTACCCTGGTAAGGACTAGATCAAGAGTCCAACAGCTCTATGCTTATGATCGCGATAATGATCAACAGTCAGTGTTGATTGCCTATCGTTATAATGTTTCGTAGGGTTTTCAGCGAGTTTTATTTAAGTATTTAAAACTAGTACAGATTAATCCAATAACAGGATTTTGAACGAGTGCGGTTTTTCATTAATAAAGAAATGATATTTAATTAATGAAAATTAATCTGAAAATGAGACGGAACTCCGAAAGAAATAGAGCCAATGAAACTGCAAAACTCCGAGCGAGAGAGATAGCTTATAAATACATACGCAAATAAGACGGAACTCTGAAATAAATAGAGTTACCTACTTACTAACTACAAAATTACGAGAGTGAGAAATTGCTAATAAATACATATATATAAATAGTTTAGCTCGATTATTAAACTTTACCGGGTGAGAGATTGCTTATTACACACTAAAGGTATACTTATAGCTTAGTTCGATATTTAAACTTTATAAATCTTTCAGGCATGTCCTCAAACGACATGGAGTACGTAGGAGCTGGGTTCGACGCCGGTGAGTGCGGCGTGCGGTTCACCAGCATGAGGCAGCGGGACAGTGGCCGCTGGAGCTGCCACGTGGGGCTGGTCGGCCAGCATGAGGAGCAGAGGTCACAGTTCGAGGTTACAGTTCAAGGTTAGTAATACGAACTTGTTGTACAGGTAGAAAAGGCAGTAGAAAATCTGGCACAACTTTTCTGACAAGGAGACTTCGCTAAGTTTTTGCGATATGACTATAGTACAAGTTTTCTTTATTATACTTACGTAATAAATTTTATTATGTATATAGGTAACCTACATACTTTATTAGAATTTTAAGGAACCTTATATTTTAGAAGCAAGCTATCCGAATCCGAACAGATTTATGTATCTAACAATTCCCTCCGTCTTTTAGTACCTACTTGTGTATCCAAAGGTTGCCTGGAAGAAATATCTTTTAGTGATAAGGCCGCCCATTGTTACACTCTTTTATATACCTATATTTTTTGTTATGTGTTTTTTGTTTTTGTTGTGTGCAATAAAGAATATTGTATTGTATTGTAATTCTTTGTCAAGAAATTTATGTGCCTGATTCTCCTATTCATCATAATTAACTCCTATTAGTTTCCTTTTATGATATTCCTGATTTTAATGCCATTGTTGGTATTTCAGAGGCTATGCGCGCCGACCACCGCAGATCTGGCAACTCCATGACTGTGGAGGGGCTGGTGCACGACGCACGCGCACTCGACTACTGCCGGTTCGTCAGGATGGATGGCTTCGGTATGATATTACTCACAATTCACATCCTACATAATGTTCATTAATTTATCATAACGGGGATTGGAAAAAAAGTGATAGAGATCTAGTATATGCCAAATATGAAGATTATTTACGAAGGTACGCCTGCTTCAGAATAAACCATGCTGGAGAATTCACACAGTATCATCTAGCCGGTGAGCTCGAGATTGTGTTACGAGTACAAGTACCACTTATGTCATATTTAGTACAATATAGATTCTGATATATGTATATGTTTGATTGGTGTACGTATTATTGGTACAAATATCTGGTGATTGCGTAAAAAAATCTCCTTGGGCGTGAATCAAACCACATACATAGCTTCCTACGTCACAGGCGAACCTCAACAGAGATCATCAATTTGTAAACAAGATGGTATAAAACGATAGAAGGAACATATCAAGTGTTGACTTATAAATTGATCGTTAAAATACTTCCAGGTTTCACCACCGGCAACACACACCTGCCCGACACATACACCGACACCAGTTCTTTAACCCACGGTATCTGCCAGCTGATCGTCACAGACCCCTCGATCCTGGACCTCCACCCGTGGACCATCGCCGCTAAGATCCGTGGGCAAGATGGCGAGATCTCCCGCGATACCATGCACGCTATTGTGCTGGATATGCCCACGCCTGAGGGAGGAGACAATGATGTCGATCACATTCATATTGTTGCCAACAGGACTTCAGCTTGTAAGTATCAAACTATCAACGAACAGGTATGTTCCTGGTATTATACCCCGTCACTAGCAACTACTTCATTGTTGGTGCGCAAAATGGAAATAGAATTGGTGCTCTAATTTTGGTGCTCTAAAAATCGGTACGCAAAATGAGAATACAGGAGCCACGTAAATTGTTGCCCTGCGATTCGGACGATGTCATTGACCAATCTACAATAATATATATATCCTGATTCAGTCGTGAGACGTCCTATGGGCATCATTCAATGGATCTCCAAAATATAGTCTCATAAATTAAAGCCACTTATACTTCTCTCTCTCTTACTAACTATACTAACCACCATATTATTCTCCAGTAGGCATCTTCTTCTACGTCCTTCTGTCAGTCCTCCTGGTGGCGATCCTTCTCGGCGTGTGGTTGGGCCCCAAGAAGAACCGCGAGTGGACGTACGCGAGGACCACGGCCATCCGGAACAGCTTCATGAGGACCAGCATCAGGAAGGAGCCTCTACCTCCGCAGGAACCTCCTAAATACGAACAAACTGTTTAAATACGAACTTTATATTTTTACATCCATAGTCGGAAAATTAAGAGATAATGCAATGCTCAGTTTGAATTATAATACAACGGGTCTTGAACCCACGATAGCATGCTGGGCACTTTAACCACTAAGCTACGGAGCCAGTCACCATTTCTTCAGTCAAAATTGTGCTATTGTACCTATTTTCACTTTAACTTTTTGATTTCAAGCACCATAGTTTCTCTAAAGAAAGTATGTTGATGGTTGGAAGATACAAGATAATTGTGATACGAGTAAATACTTATAATAATATATATAAATAATGTCAGTAACAGGGTTACCAAAGTAAATAAATAATGTCAGTAACAGGGTTGAGGTCTTATAAATCTTTAGGGATGTCAGACCTAAATGTAACATGGAAAATACTTTTGTAAATATGTAAAAATAAATGTGCTATCGTAAAATGTGTCTCATTTGATTTTCGTACATTTACAAATCCTTACATAAATTATGTGAGTATTTACTTCATAATAAAACACTAAAAAGGACAGTGTGATTAGTAAAATTATAGACAAATATAATGGTAAAATGTACACGCAGATTTGGGTTTTCTTTCTGTTTTTTGAAATTTAATATTTCCGAAAGGTAATAAATTGTTATAACTTCAACGAGCATACAAAATTGTTATGTTCTTAGAACAGGGATTGATAACGAGCATTTTAACACTATTAGGCGGCAGTACGGAAGGCTAGACAATTATAAGACAATTAACTGAATGAATAAAGCTAAGGTAAACTAATTTACAACAATATTGTACCTATCATTTAACTCACAACAGGTTTGTATTGATTACAAACCTGTTTGCCTGTAAGAGACTAGTGGATAATGGGTTTTTTTAATTTAGAACGAAATCATTGGCGCAAATTGTGTATTTAAAGAAAAAAAATATATTTAGTTAATCCATCGGTGCCCAGCGATATGAGCTCTATTCTTATAATAACAAAGGTGTTGTTTTTTTCTGCGATTAAGCTTCAATAGCGGATAGTCACAATTATCATCAATAATAATCAAAACTAGTTATATGAGACTTACAAATAAATAAAAATAGCAATATACATTAATTTATGTTTTGCTAATGAAAACCACAAGGAGTAAATATTAATGATAGCAAGGATAGTGCTAGTTAGAAACTGTGTCAGGGCAAGGTAGGTACCTAATGCCCGCAAAACACCCAGTAGCACAAAATTAACCAATTTAAATAATTAATATTGTATCAAAAAAAACTTGAAAAATTCGTGACCTGTGATGATTATGGGACCACCCGGAAAGTATTATCTATTAAACAAAAAAAAAATTTTGCTTATCCGTCTTTGAGATTCCGACGAATTGATAACCTCCTCCTTTTTTGAAGTCGGTTAACAAATGCATACTAATTTTATGTTAGAGAAAATATAAAAACTAACTTAGGATTATTCTGCGTAAACCTACGATTCCTTTCAAAAGGTAACCTTTAGTAGATATCTCGTAATGATTTAATGATGGGCTCTCCTCTTGACAATGTTAACTACCTACATTAAACTGATGATAAGATTAAGATAAGCCTAGATTAGTTTAGTCAATAGCAAATCGATTAATACAAAATCGTATCAGTATTAAAAATAATTTAGGTTATTTTTTTTTGTTTTCAAAATGATTCTGTGCGTTTTATTGTGTGTTTTATTCGTGTCCGTTTCAAATGGTGAGTATTAATTATTTACTAGGGTTTATAAAATTTATGAAGTTTTATATTTTATACATAGCCAACAAACATTTTGATACGAGGACATTTCCTATGAGACATTTGCATTTTAAAACACAACACACAGCTCCATCATACGCCATAATTTCGTACTTAAATAAAAATAAATTGTTATTTATAAATTAAAAATAGGTTAATCTATATCTTAGGAAACAGGATCGCCGGTGGTGAAGTGACAGAGGCGGGGGATTACCCGTTCGCAGTGGCGCTGATGACCAATGGAGGCCAGGGGTCCTACAGCCAGGGGTGCGGGGGGACCCTGTTGACCAGGGACGCTATACTGTCGGCCGCTTCCTGCTTTTACACGAACCAACAGTAGGTTTTATGTACACCATTATCTATAATATCTATGTATTTATATTATATTAAGTAGGTATATCAGAAATCTAGCACCTGTAACACAAGCTTCAAGCTTACCACGGGGCTAGATGTCGCTGTGTGAAATTGTCCAGTAATATTTATTTAATTTAATACATGTATTTATCATCCTTACTTTTTTCAGCCAATTGACTGACAACAATAATATTTGAACTAACTTACCATTATGTTTCAATTTAACCACACAAAAAACAAAGTCACATTCGCCGATTTCAACACGAACATCGATACAGCAGAAGCCATTGACCCTCTTCCAAAATTGAGATCGTCTCTGTATTTCTCATACATTGCATTTTTTCAATCACAATAACATATGCAGTCGTTTGGTAGTTATTATAATGGCATAATGGATTATTGTGCTAACTACGGTAACAATGTTCTGTGACTAATTTTACCGTGTCCAAATCTTCAATGACATTGCTAACTTCCATACCTATTTATTATACCTATTATAGCATAATGAGAAAAGATATGGAAACTTTAATTTAGATCGTCGTCATTGACTTTTTTAAAATATTTTAAACAGTTTTTTTCACAAATAAGTTATAACTAACTTATTTGTTAACTTTAAGTTAAATCAGCATCATCATTTAAGCCATTCGACGTCCATTGCTAGACATAAGTCCTTCAAAAACTCCTAACACACAAAGTTCACGGAACATGCCGGTTCTCTAATGGAGATTGCCTTCTTAAATCCCAGTATTATTTAGATTTACTCTAGAAAATTTAAAACAAGATTGCAATTTCCAGACCACACCCCGTCCTCTGGTGGCGAGCGCGAGTCGGTACCACGTCTGTCACCAACGGAGGATCCACGTACCTCGTCCGCAGCATCACACCGAACACTGGCTTCAACCCGGCGACCCTGGCGAATGACATCGCCGTGCTGCGGACCGCCCTGGCGATACCTCTGGTGCCAGGGTCTGTGGAGACAGCCAGGATTGCTGGAGCAGCTTACACGTTTACTACTAACCAAGTTGTGACGGCGATTGGCTGGGGGGCGGTTTCAGTAAGTATACTTGTTAATAATTTATTTCGGATTTGTTTTCTGTTCTGTGGCCTTGTCCGTTAGATTTTCAAGTACCTAAGAAATCTATGGCGCTCTACATCCCTACTATCTCCACTTAAAATACCACGACTCGACTCTGTTTTGCCGTAAAAGACGAACAAACGAATAGAACAAACACACACATTCCCAATTGTCCAGTAATATTTAATATTTATTTATTAATTTTCCCATTTTGAATAAGTATGAGTACCTAGTAGGTAGTAGTAGGTATAGACTTTTTTATGCTCTTTGGTGGCATATTTAGGAAGGTAAACCCATGCATAGTTCCTTATTGTATTCCTTATAAAGAAATATAGATAACGAATAAGATAAAGGCGAGGAAAATGTGTTGTGTCATCCTGATTATTCAACCCTGTAACTTTTCACTGAAAATTAAACCTTAGATTTATCACACAAAACAGTAAACAACTAACCATAAACTCCTCAGCGTTGGTTGCTAGATTACTTGTAACCAACTCAATACAATAAACTAATTTTATTTCTTTCTTTCTCTCTTAGAACCAGATCCCATCATCAGGAGAGCTCCGCGCAGTAGACGTGTTTGTGGTGAACCAGCAGACCTGTTCCAACCGGTACAGCGAGCTGGGGGTCACCATCACCGAGGAGATGGTGTGTGCCGGCTGGCTGGACGTGGGGGTCATCGGACAATGCCAGGTGACGTTTACATAAACTCCTCAGAACCAGATCCCATCATAATCTTTTTGCTTCTTTCTTTAAAGGCAAAACCTTTTACCATATAACTTCATGATGTGACTTCCCATGATATTTTCTCTTAGAGCTCTGCCTCACTACGGCAGCTCAGGCAGAGCTCTAAGCTTTTATTAATTTTGATAAAAACTATTTCAAGTGAGGCTGTTTAGATTATAAAATAATTATAATTGTATCTAACTTTATCTTTGTGTCTAATTTTATAAAATAAATTAGAATAACAAAAGATACTTAAATAAATTTCCGGACAATTCACACAGCAACATCTAGCTCCGTGGTAAATTTGTGTAACGGGTGCTAGATTACTGATATATGTACATACATAAATAGATATTTTACATAAGTATAGAACACCCAGACACCCGGAAAAAAAATCTGCAGTGTAATTGGCCTTTAGTGTCAATCAATGTATTATTTCTTTGTAAGCTTTTCCTAAATTGTACATAAAAAAATTGCGTGTAATGTCCAGGGTGACAACGGCAGCCCACTGCTGAGCGGACAGACCGTGGTCGGCGTGTTCTCCCGGGCTGAAGGCTGCGCGCAGGGCTGGTACCCGGCCGTCAACACACGCCTCGCGCCCTACGTCGACTGGGTAGTAGGCGCCGCGTTACAGTAGCCCTAATACATGGTTGTTGAATGAGTTTGGTTTTATTTAGCCAGGATTCAATATGGGAATATGGAAAGAAAGAAATAAAGAAAAATTTTATTTGTGTACAAATAACATTTTATAACACTAGGCGTTAAACATAAGGGACACAAAACGGTTGCCAGCTCAGCTTCAAAGCTGTGACAAAATTATATTGTCACAGCTCTGGTTTTCAGTGGCACCGTGTGGCAATTTTCTTTTTCAATTTCCTATGGCAATACTGAAATATAATGATAACGGGAACTTTCAAAGCGCTAAGTAGTTTTTTTACAGACCTATACTGTGGCACAGACTCTGAAAATTAATCTACTTTTGTTTTGTTTAATTTTAAAACATAATATCATATTCATCAATATGCTCGAATAGTTACCTACCTAAACAAAATATATATTATGTCGTATATTATATGTAAATATTCTTGAATCTAACTGTAAGCTGAACAAATCACCAAATCAAGAACAATCAATACAATAAAATAAACTTTTTGCCAAAGAATTGAAAATTCACGGTTTACTCAGATTTGCTATTAAGTAGATGTGATATTTATCGCTAGGTAAGGGAAAATATCTAATATTTTAACAATTCAATATCCATACCTTAAAATATTAAATAAAAACAAATTTGTATGTGGTAGGTACTTATACAGAAAATTTAAATGTAATAACTGCACTACAAGTAACTAAATTGGTAATTGCTCTGATATTGATATCGAATCAAGTCTATGAACAACAACGAACGTTATGGAGATAATTTAGAGAAAAAATCTACGTTCTTAGGAAGTATATCTTAGGTGGGATCTAATGGGTGAGAAAACAAATAATATTTTAATTTCCCTAATATTCTGATTAAACACTAACAGAAACAAAGTAAAGTTAAGTCTACTATCCACATATTTCAAACAGACAATATCAGGTTTACAATATAATTAATTACTAATGGGCAATTAATGATATTGTTGTAAAAAAACGTGTCTTTTGAAGAAAAAAACATAAGTATTTTTATTAACGACAGGTTATCACCGCTGTTTTCTCGTGGTCCCAGGATTTTGTCCCATTAATGGGACCACGAGGGAGAACTGTTTCTCGTAGTCCCATTGTTGTGTAATTACATCCTGTATATAAAAGTTTGTGGTTACCAAAAGAAACATTGATAATAAATGTAGCAATTTCATATTACTTAGGTAAGAATAATATTTTATCTCAATTTTTCTAAAAAATGTAAAAAAGGAGACAACGGATCGGCAAGCGCTGCGTCGGACGTCCACCAACAATGGGGACAGATGATCTTTTCAAGGCTTGCTGGTTCACGGTGGATGCAGGCTGCATCCGACCGTTATACCTGGAGGTCATAAAGGGAGGCCTATGTCCAGCAGTGGACGTCCAACGTCTGACATTATAATTATGGCGCATAGGTACCTGCTCATACCCACTTGAGTTTTTGTTGCATTAGGACTGTGCGACCAGCCAGACCTTTTTCATCCCTTTTTACTAACCTTAATAATTTTAAATAAACTGACATCAGTCAATCCATGTTCGTCAAGCTAAACACACGCATTTTATTTGGCAAACCTTCTGATATTTAGGCTATCAAATTAGGTCATTCCTATACACAAACTAGCCTACATACTCACACAACATATACAAAAGCCAAATTGGTGACCCCGACTGTTCGCGAATAACAAATATTAACATAAATTTCGCGATAAGCAACCGCGCCGCGCATCAACCTCATCACCACCGCGCCGCGCGTCAAACGAACATGCATCCGGCTCAGCACACCCAGGTCCCAACAACCGCGCCTGCAGCGACCGCAGCGGCGCCGGGAGAGCAGACCTCACTACAGGAGCCAACAGCAACTGCGATCTCCATAACGTCGCGCATACCAGACTTCTGGAGAGAGCGGCCGCGCCTATGGTTTCATCAGTTCAACGCCATCGTCGATCCACAAAAGGCAAGTGACCTTCACAAAAGTCAACTTTTAATAGCTAGGCTTAAACAAGACGAGTTAAGGGACATAAGTGACATTTTAGATAACATGCCCGAAAATAACATCTTTGAAACTTTGAAAAATAGGTTAATTTCTGTTTATGAGGAGTCTGAATCAAATCAATTTAATCAGCTCCTCAACGAGATAGAGTTGGGGGATCAAAAACCATCTCAATTACTTAGACGGATGCAGGATTTAGCTAAAAATAGGTTCCCGGAGGATACAATCAAATTATTATGGACAAACCACCTCCCGGCATCAATTAGGGCAATATTAGCAACATGCGACACTGGCGAAGTCAAACTCGACAGTCTCGCTAAAATGGCCGATAGAATACTAGAAAATACTAGGCCATCAGAGCTTGCAGCCGTCGTAAAACCTCCTTCCTTATCCTCACCTAACGATCAGATAATCAATGAATTAAATAAACTTAAACTTGAAATTTCAGCACTAAATAATAAATTCAATAATAATAATTCAAGGGACAATCAATACCGCGATTCGCGGGGCCATGACCACAATGCCGCGGGCACATCTAGAGCGCGTTCGAAAAGCCGCGATAATATGCTTAAGGCTAGGGACAGATTCGCACAACAAAAAGCAAAACAAGGCGATTCTGACTATCATTGTTTTTATCATTTCATATACGGCTCCGCTGCACGAAAATGCGGTGATTTTCAAAACTGCAAATATGTCTCAAAAAACTAGCTGAGACACCGGCACAAACAAAAACACATAAAGTTGCCGGTGTCGAAGGCTCATATCGCTTAAACATAACAGATAAAACCACCGGAGTTCAATACTTAATAGATACCGGTGCGGACGTTTCCATTCTAGCGGCAAAAAAGCAAAATGGAATTACGTCAGATTATATCCTTTACGCAGCCAATGGCACAAAAATCAAAACATTTGGCTCTAAAACAATAAACGTCAATTTAGGATTAAGACGTACATTTAAATGGAAGTTTATCTTAGCCGATGTTCAACGCTCAATAATCGGCGCTGACTTCCTTGCCGCAAATAAATTAATGGTCGATTTGCACGACAAAAAACTTATTGACAAAACTACCTCATTATCACGCAGCGGTAGCTTAACACAATCATTCGAACAAAGCATACGATCAATCGACGTTAATAATGAATATCACCTTATATTGCAAAAATATCCAGGTATCACTAAATTAGAAAATTTTAAAACAAATCCTAAGCATGGTGTGCAGCATCACATTTATACAACAGGCCCACCAGTATACGAGAAAGTACGCCCACTTAACCCGGAGAACTATAAAATAGCCAAAGCTGAGTTTGAAAGAATGATGCAATTAGGTATTTGTAGGCCTTCGAATAGTCCATGGGCAAATCCTCTCGTTTGCGTCAAAAAGAAAGACGGTGAAATTAGACTTTGCGGAGATTATCGTAGGCTCAATGCACAAACCGTCCCAGACAGATATCCGCTTCCCAGACTACTAGACTTTACATACATTTTAAAAGGGAAAACATTTTTTTCAAAGATAGACGTCCGGAAGGCGTATTACAATATACCAATGGCTCCCGAAGACATACCTAAAACCACTGTAGTAACACCGTTCGGGGCTTTTGAATACTTAAGACTGAATTTCGGGTTACGTAACGGAGCACAAGACTTCCAAAGATTAATCAACATAGCACTCAAAGGTCTTGACTTCGCATTTGCGTACCTAGATGACATCATCATAAGCTCAGAATCTAAAGCCGCGCACTTAGAACACATCGATGCGGTTATACAACGCTTACACGATTACGGACTAACCATTAACTCCGACAAATGTGAGTTTGGTAAATCCGAATTAAATTTTCTAGGTTATCACATTAATTCATTAGGCGTTACGCCTAGCCTAGAGAAAATGCAAAACATAAGTAACTATCCGCAACCTAATACAATCGAGGAATTACGACGTTTTCTCGGCATGCTGAATTTCTACAGGCAAAGCATACCAAAGGCTGCAGAAATTCAAGCACCATTAAATGCTTATTTGCACAACTCTAAAAAACGCGATAAAACTAAAATTACATGGACTGACAGCGCGTTAAAAGCCTTCAGCGATTGTAAACAAGCAATTAACAATACCGTTATGTTATCGCACCCTGACGCGAACGCATCTCTAGTACTCACAACAGACGCGTCAAACCACAGCTTAGGAGCAGCTCTGCACCAATTAATTGACAAAAAGTTAGAGCCCCTAGGATTTTATTCTAAAAAACTAACAGACACTCAAGCAAGGTACAGTACATATGACAGAGAGTTATTAGCAATTTATATGTCTGTTAAACATTTTCGATACATGATCGAAGGTAGAGAGCTCACGGTGCTAACCGACCACAAGCCACTAACTTTCGCATTATCGAAAAAAATATCACCTTCAGACTCACCTAGACGTTTAAGGCAACTTGATTTCATATCTCAATTTTGCAAAGATATAAAATATATAGAAGGCAATCAAAATACAGTAGCCGACGCCTTATCCAGAATAGAAGAGATAGTCATGCCATCTTTATTTGACTACAAAAAATTATCTGAACTACAAAATACAGATCAGGAGTTACAATCTTTAAAAAAACAAGACAATTTACAGTTTAAATTAATGTCAGCTCCTGGTTCAGATATTCAAATAACATGTGAGACGTCTACTAACGACATACGCCCTTATTTACCTATACAGTTCCGAGAACTCGCGATTAAAACACTTCACAACGTGAGTCATCCCGGTATTGCGGCAACCAAACGCTTAGTAAAAAGTAGATATTTCTGGCCTAAAATGAATATTGATATAAAAAATTTCGTACAAAAATGTATTCCGTGTCAAAAATGTAAGGTACAAAGACATACAATAACGCCTTTAGGAAATTTCCAAGCAACCGGGAATCGCTTTGAACATGTCCACATAGACATAGTAGGACCGTTACCAACTTCCGATGATTTTAGGTATTGTGTAACAATCATAGATAGGGTTACAAAATGGCCTGAAGTTATACCGATAAAGGAAATGACCGCCGAAACAGTTTCCAGAGCATTCGTAGAACACTGGGTAGCTCGTTTTGGATGTCCAATACGTATAACTACAGATCAAGGACGTCAGTTCGAATCTGACCTATTCAAACAACTATTACAAAAACTAGGAATCGAACGCGTTCGCACAACAGCATATAACCCTAAGGCAAACGGCATGGTCGAGCGATTGCATAGAACATTAAAAGCTGCTATCATGGCTAAATGTACAAATAGTTCACACTGGGTACAGGAACTACCATTAGTACTTCTAGGCCTACGCTCAGCGGTTAAAGTAGACCTAGGTTACAGCCCATCACAATTCCTGTACGGCAGCAGTATTAGACTCCCAGGGGACTTATTCAATACAAAACAAAATACAAATATCAATGATCGTGATTATATAAAACTTTTATCCAACACATTTTCATCTATCCTCACATCCTCGCAACCACATTCCCATGGCAACCCAAATAATAAATCTTTCATTCATAAAGATCTCACTTTAAACACTCACGCTTTTGTTAGAAACGAGGCAAGAAGATCTCTAGTGCCACCATATGAGGGTCCTTTCAAAATTATTTCAAGGCATCTTAAACACTACACACTTGAGATAAACGATAAACATGTCACTGTGTCACTTGACCGTCTTAAACCAGCCTATTTATTAGACGATGATTATGTATCGGTCCCAAGCCCAAGCCAACCATTAACAAAAACAACACCGAGCATAACGACACCATCTGTTACCACTAGATCGGGTCGCATTGTTAAGAAGGCAGTAAGATTTGACCTGTGAACACTTCAACCGACCTTTCAACTAAATTACACTCTTTCAACCCTCAAGCACTTCTACGGAATCTCAACAAAAAACCAACATTGTGATAACCGGAGAATAAGACCCGGAGCGCCACTTCAAATTCCGCAGCTGGCTGCAAAAAACAAAAAAAAAAGGGTCTAAAATCGCAGATGAAAGAACTTAGCACGAATAAGCCAACACTCATCATCAACAACATTGTCAGCGGAGCGGTCACTATAACAATATATTACGTTGGATGGCGTTTCTACAAACGACGCGTACGCACGGCAGCAACCAGGCGACAGCGCAGCACAGCACGCATACATCAACGGCATCTCCGACAGCACAACATAACCCTAACGTTAAACCGAACAATATAGTGTAATCATGTGCAGTACAGTGTATATCATTTAAGAACGTTATCAAAAAACGAACAGTTTATTAATTATAAGTACTAACCTAGATTTTAACATGTTAGTTACGTAAGTCTTTCTTTGTGTTCGTTTTGGGTTTTTTAAATAAAGTTACATTATACATTCTATTTTTGAACTTTCCCAGTTCAATTTAGAAGGGGAGGTCTATGGCGCATAGGTACCTGCTCATACCCACTTGAGTTTTTGTTGCATTAGGACTGTGCGACCAGCCAGACCTTTTTCATCCCTTTTTACTAACCTTAATAATTTTAAATAAACTGACATCAGTCAATCCATGTTCGTCAAGCTAAACACACGCATTTTATTTGGCAAACCTTCTGATATTTAGGCTATCAAATTAGGTCATTCCTATACACAAACTAGCCTACATACTCACACAACATATACAAAAGCCAAATAATGATGAAGTATATTATTTGGGTCCTTAAGTCAACATAAGGAATTCAATGATTATTCTTGAAACAGTTTAACTTTTAAACCGATTGGTGTCTAGATGACGTTTGTCAAAATGACAGCTGTCAAGCTTTAAACTGCCACGACTCCGAAACGGCTGGTCCTAGAGATGCCGTACTAAGCTCAATCGACAGGTGTTGGAGAAAGCAACATCATAATTAAACACGGTTCTTCAGTTTTTTTTTAAATATTAATATATTTATTATTGTACAGTGCAGCTACACTATTTGTAACAAAATACAATTTTATCATATTTTTTTATGAATTGCTTAACTTAACCCATATTATCTCAAACGGCATCTCTAGGTCTAGCCGTTTCGGAGTCGTGGCAGTTTAAAGTTTGACAGCTGTCATCGAAAATGTTGCTCTCTCTAAGACTAATCATTTGCGCCTAGTACGGCATCTCTAGGTCCAGCCGTTTCAGAGTCGTGGCAGTTTAAAGTTTGACAGCTGTCATCGAAAATGTTGCTCTCTCTAAGACTAATCATTTGCGCCTAGTACGGCATCTCTAGGTCCAGCCGTTTCAGAGTCGTGGCAGTTTAAAGTTTGACAGCTGTCATCGAAAATGTTGCTCTCTCTAAGACTAATCATTTGCGCCTAGTACGGCATCTCTAGGTCCAGCCGTTTCAGAGTCGTGGCAGTTTAAAGTTTGACAGCTGTCATCGAAAATGTTGCTCTCTCTAAGACTAATCATTTGCGCCTAGTTTGGCATCTCTAGGCCAAGCCGTTTCAGAGTCGTGGCAGTTTAAAGCTTGACAGCTTTCATTTTGACAAATGTCATCTAGACACCTTTATCAGTTTAAAAGTTAAACTGTTTCAAGGATAATCATTGAATTATATATGTTAACTTAAGGACAAAATACATACTTTATCATCATTATTATGTCAGCCGTTAGACGTCCACTGTTGGACATAGGCCTCCCTTAATGATTTCTTTAATAATAGTCTTAATAAAGATTTCGGATGGCAAGTGTTCAGTCAAGTGACATTTATTCATCATCTAACACTTCACTACACACTCCAAAAAGTTTATCTATGCAAGAAGAATACCTATATACAGGAGGATAAATACGTTACTGAGCATAGGAATGGGACTACGAGAAACAGTTCTCCCTCGTGGTCCCATTAAAGGGACAAAATCCTGGGACCACGAGAAAACAGCGGTTATCACTACCTTTAGTGCATTAAAATGTATTGTAGAGAGGTAGAGTCGCTCGCACACTATCAGCCTAACTCTCAGTCCTCAGTCTTAGCACGACGGTGTGGAGATGCACGCGTTCTTGTCCGTTCTGCAAGTCTTATCGTGTGTGCACTGCGTCACAGTGGCGTACAAACAAGCAGACATACTCAGTACGTATTGTAAAATTAAAATATTGTTTATCTATCCACATGTACATATAAAAGGACAAGTTCCCACTGACTGACATAAGACGCACGCACAGCCGTAAACGCTTACGGTAGAAACGTGAAATTTGGACAGTGGCTTTCTTTCCTGACGTATCCACTAAGGGGTTTTGCGAAATTCACTTCCTATAGGCAGAAATAGGGGTTTCTTTAGAGGGGGTTTCGTTAGGGGCAACGATTTTGACAAGCAAAGCTGTCGACGGGTCGGCTAGTTTGAAATAACAGTAATATGCAGAAAAATATAGTGATCCAAAGGCTCCTAAGCTAATATAAACTTTGTTTCAGGAGCCAGTAGCTTAATAGTCTGTCGTACCAACTTTTATAGAATGTTCAAACAATCATCAATATTTTAATTTAAAAAAATCAAATGAGCTAATTAAAGATAGTTTGTGTATTTTACATTATATTGCGAGTGGGAACAGTGACCTTAATGAGAATTGCATTCAGTGCGTTAATTTAATGTGCTATGTTCTAATGATATTGACAATCGGAAACATGTCCCAGAATTCAACTAAATAAACCAAATAATCATCATTACTCGCAAGTAAGTAGGTAACTAAGAAGGCTGGATTTCACCCGAAACAATAACAACTTTAATAAAAAATAAACACTTGCTCTAATAGCTAAGGCAAACATCGTGAGGAAACCGGCATGAGAAGTTTAAAGAACATGTTTCATTCACCAACCCTTATTTGAGAAGTCTGTGTCCCAGCAGTGGATACGTAAATTGGAGTGATGATGATGATCCATCAGTTTGGATAATAAAGACAAAGAATAATTAAGACTATTGAATATTTCTTTGAACAAGTGCTATTTTAATATTTGCTGTAATTTAATACATTGTCGATGACAGTTTTGGGTATTTAAGCTAAATGAACTGAATGCCGTATTTTATTTCTCTTATTAATGTTTAAATTTTCGATATGTTTTTGTCTTATTAATCTTGGCCTTGTATTCTTAAATAATAAAATTGAATGCTGAATCTAGGCTTAAGTCGTGGTCAATCCATATTCGATTAAAGAATCGATGCGCGAGACTGCCAGTGATAATCGAATCGAGTAGGTAATTAATGATAAGCGTTTAATTCTCAGCTTCATCAGAAACCCATGGAAATTTTGCATGCTCTATTTTAGAATATTGAAGATACATACGAGATACTACTAAACTATAGTATACTTATTGGCAACCAGTAGGCCCAAAAACCCCATAACATATTAGATTATATGAAAAACTCTTCAACACAGTCATGACATGGACAAAAAATAACGTGAGCGAGTTACAGGTCCCATAAAATGTGTGATACCTACAATAAATCGTTAAGTTAACTAGATAACAGTCATATGAAACGGGTATTGAAATCAGGTTTAAACAGGTAATAAAGTAAATAAGGTTAATTAATTAGTAAACCACATCATAGACCAAGAGCCTGTGATGGCCAGACCTTCCTTTAATTCACAAGCGTGAAAATTCTTTCATGTGTATGTCTAACATAGGTAAGAATAACCCCCAAACATGAAACCTGGATCGCGGTTCCTTTGGGAGATAACAACCTTTTACCTGTTATCTCCCAAAGGAACCACGATCCAGGTTTCATGTTTGGGGGTTATTCTTACCTATGTTAGACATACACATGAAAGAATTTTCACGCTTGTGAATTAAAGGAAGGTCTGGCCAGACCGGGCTCTTAGTATAGACTAATAACCTGTGATGGCCAGACCTTCCTTTAATTCTGAAGCGTGAAAATTATTTTATGTGTATGTCTAACATAGGTAAGAATAACCCCCAAACATGAAACCTGGATCGTGGTTCCTTTGGGAGATAACAGGTAAAAGGTTGTTATCTCCCAAAGGAACCGCGATCCAGGTTTCATGTTTGGGGGTTATTCTTACCTATGTTAGACATACACATGAAAGAATTTTCACGCTTGTGAATTAAAGGAAGGTCTGGCCATCACGGGCTCTTAGGTTATCAGAATTGATAGAAATAATTCTCCGTAGGTACTATTTCTTACAACACTTTGATAAAACTAAATGACCTTTAAAATGATACAGAAACCGTATTAGATAAACAAATACTATAATCTCTCAAATCTTATCAAACATTCTTTTTCAGGCAAATCAAAAGTGGAACTCCGGAGTATTCTTATCTCGGGTAAACTGAACGATATCGTTGTTCTAAACGCTCCTGTTGCCGCCACTAAAGCAATATACAACTTACACAAACCTAATCAAGAAATCATCAAATTAAACATACCAAGACCACATAAAACAAAAGATCGCGTAAATGTGAAATATTATAACAAAAACACTAAAATTTTATACTCCGATCACGAGAGTAGAGTTTTGACTCCTTACAGGAATGATGATGATATTGTACGTGAGGCTGAGGAGTCTATAAGAGAGAATGAGTTCATAATAGGTCCACTTCTAGAGGAGGACCATGGAAACTGGGTGCTGAGTATTTATACCAAAGATATTGATGATGAGTGGATTGAGATGTTTCAGATTATAACTATCGAGATAACAGGTGAGAGGCAGTATTTATTTAGTTATTCAATTGTTGAATGACTTACTGAGCAATTAAAAAGAGTCAAACAATATAATATAAATTTCTCTTGGGGACTTGAACTTGATAAATATGTATCATATTTCGAATGATCCTTACGAAAAACTTGATAAATATGTATCATATTTCGAATGATCCTTACGAAATACACCGCCATCTATTTTCGTGTTTGTAACTGTCTCGTCTATACAGAACGGTGGTACCTAAGTACAAACTTAACACTAATATAGATCATCAGAATAAGACTTTAATTCGATCTATAAAATCCCTAAAGTAAAACCTAATCCTAAAAACAATTCGCTGTTTTGTACTCGAAAGACCATTATTGTTTTAAATCAATTGTCTTAAATATCTTAAAAATTAGGTAGGTATCTAATCGTATCTTTAGGTAGGAATAGTATTTAATAATGCAGGAACATTATTACGACATTCTTTGCTAAGGCTGTCGTAATCATTGTTCTGATAAGAAACTTGTTTGAAAATTACCATCGACGGCGTAGAAATTACTTTTTAAAGTATTGTTAAATGCCACAAAAGGAAGTATTTTACGACAATTTCAATTTTACACCTACAACGCAACTCAAAAGGAAATAGATACACATATTTTTTTCTTTTACATATAGGTACTACCTACTGCATGCAGGGCAATTTAAATTGCTAAGTTAGTAGGCGTTTATAATGACAACTCAGGGAGTCCTTGTTGGGGAGGTCCCTATTCGTTACCGAAACTAAATACGAGTAACATCCGTAACAGTAAACAAAACCGGTAAAAGATTCGGATAACTTCGGATATAGGGCGGAGTCTAAATGCTTGTAATGCTTCGTCATTTTTTAGGGTTCCGTATTTGTTTATACCGGCACAACAGCCGCCTGCGCCCATAAATATAAATAAATAAATAATAAATTAATATATCTGGACAATTAACTTAGTCGGGTAAAGACAATAGTCTTACTGTAGGTACATAGATAAGTATTTGTTCATACTTGTGTATTTTATACCTAATCTTTATAACAATACAATAAATACATAATATCGTGTGTAAATAGTAAAGAGAACAGTTTGTTAGAGTGAAATACTCGTAATCTTGTTATGTCATCACAATAATGTAGGTATAGAATAGGTACAATGTTTATAATGACTATTCTCGTAACCGCAACGCGAATTTCTTTAACTATTTAAAAATATTCACATTAACTGGTAACACAATGATAAATACTTTATAACATACATAGGATAACTACGTTGTGTAATCTAAGGCGTTCAAAATCGCAAGCAGGTTATTCATACAAACCACTTTGATAAATAAATAAATGTTGCTGTGTGAATGCCCCGTGGTAAACTCAAACATTTCGCGGGTACTAGATATGCCATAATCTTTACATAGATATTTATTTATTTTGAACTAGCAGCCCCCGCGAACTTCGTCTCGCCATATACTTTTATTTGCAACTATCTACATACTAAATTTCATCGAAAAACGAATTTCCCACGTAAGCATATATTTTCCCGAGGAAGCATGTATTTTCCGCGGTGAAAAATCTCTCGCCATATACTTTTATTTGCAACTATCTTCTGCATAATAAATTTTATCTAAATCGATTTTTTCCGCGTAAGCATATATTTTTCCGCCGAGGTATGTATTTTTCCGCGGTAAAAAGTAGCCTATGTTAGGATTAGGATATTACATATTATATTACATTACATTGACTCCCCCCCGTACCCCAGTGACGCTTACATGGAGTCTACATCGCATGCTGGCTAGTTGAGCGCGGTGAGCGACAACCTCGCGACTTTTTTCTAATACTTGCATTTTTAAACTCGTGATATCTTCCGAATGAAATGTCCGAATTGAATAATTCAAAAAGTTATAAAAAGGTATTAAAGCCATCTTGAATATAAAGTAATTTATTTTGATAAGGATTAATACCAAGGTACAAATAAAGACCCTTTCAAGAGGCGGCATATATAAATTAATATTTTAGAATAAAAAACTGCTTACTGTGACATAACTATAACATTTAGATATATGCTGTCGCGACATTTTTTGTAGATAATGATGAGTTCTGCAAAGTCGTAGTACATGATTTTGTTCTATCATCAATAGTTTTCGCAGCGCACGCGACGTAAGGAATTTTTCAGGTCATTTTTTTACACCTTATGTTACATTATTGGAGTTTTAGTAAGGATCCCTAATTTTTTTTAAAATATAATATAGCCTATGTTACTCGGGGATAATGTAGCTTTCCAAAGGCGAAAGAATTTTTGAAATCGGTCCAGTAGTTTCGGAGCCTATTCGTTACAAACAAACAAACAAACAAACATACAAACAAATCTTTCCTCTTTATAATATTAGTATAGATTATACAAAAGACACCCAGAAATTAGTTTATTTTAGACACATTCGTTCCCAAGGACAGCGAACCCGCAATCGTCGAAATAGAATAACATAAACTTGTTAAACTTACGCGTTAAGTATAACATGCCAAATCGGAATAAATACAATTTGATTATCCGTTTTCAGAAGAAGTGCCGTTGGTGAAAAACCCCGATCTTCAAGACGGTGATGAATTACACTTGAGTTTCGCATACCCCATAAAAGACTTACAAACCTGTGAATTAAGTGTTCCTCGTTCTACTTACGATAGGTGAGTCAATTGTGTCAGTTTTTTTACCAATCATCATCATCATCCAAGCCGTCGGACGTCCACTGCTGGACATAGGCCTCGGTCGGATGCTACTTGCATCCACCATGAGCCAGCTAATTTTACATTTTCATTTTACTTCAACCCAAATATACAGAAACATCTTAAATTATTTTGAATGATGATATTCAATGAATATTTTACACAATACAAAGATAATTTAATTATTATTTTACAGGTTCTACGACAGATCACAAGTAGACATGGATAAATGCGGATTCATCATCAAAAACATCACCAAATCTGATCAAGGTGAATACATAATTATTGGAGTAGGGAAAGTTGTATATACCGGACAGATAAATTTGTCATTTAATGAAAAACAGGGCCAAATGTATAACGACACTGGTAGCAAAGTTAACAATCGGGATTATTATTATATCACTACATAAACTTTACTGCATTCTTGGTGATATGATAATTATCATCATAATTTCAGTCGGACGTCCACTGCTGGATGTAGGCCTATAAATAGGTTACAGAGTACAAGTAAAGTCAGGTTGATTGTTAGTCATACAGTTGGATTTGATGTGTGAATTGTCCAGCAATATTTATAGGTATTTATTAATTATTGACATTATTTTATGGACAATACCAAATAATTTAAACATTTTGATACTATGAGTACCTATAATGTTTTAATCAGACCGAATTTAACGTGATTTTTATAATAAAATAATTATTTGTTTCTTAGTCATTTTATTTACAACAGTCTTATTAATACGTTTTAACATAAATACCCTCTTTTATACGTAGGTACTGAATAATGTATTGGGTTTAAATTTCACGGTACTTGCATTTGTATCGACAAAGTTATCAATGACAGAAATGTCACGAAATACTATAATTTATGTAAATATAATGTATGTTACAATACAACATATTATAATTAATAGTATATATGCAGATATTCAGAATAATTTACAAACAAGATACACAGGTAATGTTAAAATTGTAGGCAACGAAACTACGGTTTTGTATTCTCCTAAGTAAAAAACCGAATTACCAATACTTCGTAAAATAAGGTGAATAACAGAATGGTTCTGAGATTTTTTGCTATGCCCTTAGTCCCTTACTCATATAATGAATAAGTCAATTATTTCCGTCAATTTTTTTTTTGATTACAACTACATGCTTATAATCACGTTTTAACTAAAGAAACATAAAATCACGTATTTTCTGATAAAAAATAGGTACAGAACAAAAGTGTGGCGACCTTTACATTGCGATAAAACTTCACTGGGCGCATCATAGAGAAGACATTGAATTTGAAGGTTGAATTCGTCATACAAACAAAGGCTAGATTTGTGGCTCATACCTGACAGTATAGAACTGTCAAATTCCACATAGGCTTCATGATTGGCTAGACAATAGACTTGGACCTTGTAGAGCTACATACACAAGCACTTTACCAGCGTGGCGAACTAAAGCCTAATCTCTCAGAAAGTAAAAAGTTGTGCTTATGCTTGTAGAACTAGGATAACCAAGAAAAGAAATATTTCCTTGTCCAACATAACCAACACTCCAATTGCATATCAATTTACTCGCTCCCGCTTCCGCTCCCGCTTCCGCCTCCGCTCCCGCTGCCGCTGGGCGTGGCGCTCCGCTTGCTCTTATCGTCTCCGCTGGCCTCGGAGTCGGAGTCTTTGAGCGCCTTCGCGCGGTCGAGGCGCTTGGCGCGACGCGTCTCCACGTCCGACGCGTCCGACTCCGAGGAATATATCGCTGCGGCTGACGCTGAAATTAAATATTCATCATAAACAACATGTTTTTCTTCGAACTGCTTCTATAAAGTATTAAATTAACAATATTTTTACCATACAACTCAAAAACTCAGTCTGCCTTGTAATGACCAATATATGTATAATATTGTAGGAAAATTTTGGAATGTTAAAACAAGGACAGTATTAAAGTTCTCGATGTATGAAAGAGATAGATTGTAGGGGGCTGCGAGCATCTTTATCTCTTACTGTCCTTGTTTGTACTTGCTCGGATGCACTAAGCCTTTTAACTTTCTGTCCCTGCATAAAAGTACTTCATTCAGGCAGCGCACAGCTCAATCACTTCACCTTTCTGTCCGTGCTTACACCCTGAGTCTCTCGCCTTCTGTCCCTGCTTGCACTCGTTTCAGATGTGAGGAGTTTCAACTATTGGCTTTATGTCTGTGCTTATACCGTGTGTGTGGCTCACCTTTCTGTCCTTGCTGCTTGTACTTGTTCTTGATGTTGGCGAGTGAGACGCCGCCCTCGTCGTCGGAGTCGTCCCGCGCGGGCCCGGCGCGCGCCCCCTTGCGCCGCGCCGGCCGCGACGTGGCGCGGGAACGCATCGCCGCGCGGAGCTCCATCTCCTCTTTCTGGAAACATGTGGGGTAAGTGTGGGGGCAGTGACACTCAGAGCCAAACAAAACCCATGTGGGGTAAGTGTGGGGCAGAGACATTCAGAGCCACACAAAACTCATGTGGGGTGCTTATGCAAATTAATGTAACCTTGAATGTCTATTTTCACCGGGCTAAAAGAGTTCATTCATTCATTTAAAACCATTCCTTCATTCCATAAAGACTTATTACTACGCGTAGTATATAGATTTACTATACTCTTGTGACAATCAAGAACATCACAAGTACTCACCTTGAGCTGATACTTGCGGTCGGCGTCCGGGTCCGCTCCGACTTGCGACAGGATCTTAATGGCCGATGTCTTCGTGGAGCGGTCCGCGAGAGACAGCGTCATCTTCCTGTGAGTGAACGACTCGGTGGAGTGCGGACGGAAGGACAGTTTGGTGCGGAACACCGCCTGCCCTTGCAGACCTGTGCCTTGACGCACGAACAGATGGTTGTGGTCGCCCTGGAAATAAATAAAATATTAATAAATAAATATTGCTGGACAATTCACACAAGAATATCTAGCCCCGTGGTAAGCTAGAAGCTTGTGTTACAATGGTAGCCAAGTTGAGTGTTAGAGAATGCTCCCCATTTTACCACAGGACAAGCAGATTACCATCCCTACTTAGTACATATGTATATACCGTCCACCCGTGCGAAGCGATACTCCTCCTTCATTATTCGCACTGCTAAAGTTTGGAATGTGTTGCCTGCAGCTGTTATTCCTAAAACTTACAATCTGGGTATCTTTAAGACATGAGTGAATAGGTACCTTCTAGAGACCCTTGCGATTCATCTTCGGCCACATCGACACTTTCCATCAAGTGAGATTATGTTCAAGCAAGGGTCTTTCATCAATATTGTATTTTGTTGACGGTTCGATTATTTTATAGTGTCCTTACATGTAGCGGCTGTTTGTAGACGTCGAATATCTCAGCGCCGAGGTGCAGACTCATGCTGCCGTCGGACCACTTCACGATGCGCGCGTTGGACTCCTTCACGGCCGCGCCTTCAGCGTCGAACGCCGCGCGCCAACGCATCGTGTTCTCCACTTTCAGTTTTAACCTGGAAACGTTTAGGAATGTTATTAATTTAATTGAAGTCTTTAACCATTCTGCGGTCGCAAAATGAAGAAATCGACTGGGTTACTTATAAACTAATTATTTTATTATAAACTAGCTTTCCCCCCTGTATAATATTTGTCTGTTGTAAAAAGTACCCTTTGTCCTTCTCCTGGTTCTAAGCAACAACTCCACCAATTTTCAGTTCAGCCGTTTTTGTGTAATGTAACTAACACGACTTTTTTTATATTTTATAAAGAATTATAATTAAGAATATTTCTATAAAAGAAAGTTATATACATATTTAATTAATGTGCTAATCAATATATTGCATTTTGTGATATTAACCTGTTATATTAAGCTATGTATGTTTTACAGTAGAGTTTGCATCGGGTTGTATAAGAAAGCATTCAAATTACAAGTTTTGTGTTCTGAATATTATACATATCTATTATTATTATTATGTGTGTGTTGTGTGTGCCCCAGATCTTGGGCATGTCCACGTAATTAAATAATCAGTAGATCTCACCTAGCACGACCTTCCTCATCCAAGGTCTCCTCCTCATCAATCTCATCCTCGTACGTGTTGGGGTCATAGGGCCGGGTCTCCACGGAGAGGAAGTTGGGCAGCTTCACAAAGTGCAGCTCGCGCCCCAGCTCCGTCCAGATCTTGGGCATGTCCACGTCGATGCGGGTCTCCGGTATCTCCACCTCTTCCTCTTCTTCTGGCTTGTCACGAGGCTCCTGGAAGGTAGAGTGAGGAAATTTAATTATGAGTTGACGCATATTTAATAAAGGAATTGAAAAATTATAGTGATTGGTTTTAATAATCTATCAATTAATGTTTATTCTATTAAGTATATCAGAAATCTAGCAACCATATCACAAGTTTCGAGCTTACCACGGGGCTATATGTTGCTGTGTAAATTGTCCAGCAATTTTTTTAAAATTATTTATCTGAATCATAATTTATCAATTTTGAGATAGATAAATAGACAGATTTAGATAGATAGAATGACTCTGACTCATAAGGGAATAGGAAAATGATAGTGATTGGTTCGTTTCATCTTAGTTGATCAAAAATCTATATTTAAAATACATAAGCGATAATAATAGCGTATTTTAAAAACTAGAACAAAATAATAGTGTTTAAGTTTGTTTCGGATTTGCAAGTAATATTATTTAAAACTCTACACAATTGAAAAGATCTAATATTTTTTTTATTTGTCATGTCTTATGGAGTAGATATCTAGTTTTAAATTAGATTTGAGGCTAGCGCACCTAGAATTACCTAATTTGGAATACCGGGACCGAGACTCACAGAGCGCTTGTCTGTCTCATACCTCATTAAATAAACTGTATATTGTATTGTATTCTGTTAATAAATGATTGATTGATTGAAATACCTCATCACCGCTGCGGCGGGCCTCATCCCCCGAGCGTCGCTCGTCGTCGGACCGGCCCCGACTGCGGCTGCGGCTTCGGCTTCGGCTTCGGCTTCGACTCCGGGACCGAGACTTATCGGAGCGTTTGTCCGCCTCGTCGGAACTGATGTCCGATGCGTCGCCGAAGAGAGCGTCGGCGGTTACTGAAATTATAACAGATTTTTAAATTTTTTTAAAAGTTGAATTTGTTTATTTGACATAAATGTAGTATACAGAAATTTATAGTGATCCATAGGCTCCTGGGTAGTATAAACTATGTTTTAGTAGTCATATTAGAAGACAATGACAATAGAAAAGCTTATATCAATGAGATAGGCTAGAAACGGCAAAGTTAGTCTCTAAAAAATACACAAAATGCTATGCAAGTTGACTGAGTGAATCATATTATTATTTGTGTTAAATATTCTATAGTATTTTCCAGTTGATCACATAATACATCTATGTATTTCTGAGCTTTACACTGTGTAGAATTTTAGAATTTTACAACATAAAAACATTAAACTATTTTATTACCTGTATCCGCTTTTTCCTCTTCATCATCAGTGTCAATAATTTTAGCGGCCTTTTTCTTAGGTTTTCCGCTGGTGTCGGATCCGCTGCCGCTGTCAGCGGACTTTTTACGCTTCGTCGCCGTTTCCTTACCGCCGTCGCTTTCTGAGTCTGACAGCACTGCGCGTTTCTTCTTGTCTTCTGTGAACATCAATCAACCAATCATTTATTTATAATTATGATATTAATAATAATTTTTAAGATCTGAAAATAATTAAATTTGTTTTGAGTGTCTGGGTGTTAATAAAGAAAAATATCAATCTATATTATGTTAGATTATAAGTTTAAGTGTATAATTATATAAGTAGTAAATAATAATAGGATGGCTCTCTTATATTGTATTTGTATAAAAAATTATATCAGATATTACATATATCAGAAATCTAGCACCTGTGACACAAGCTTCTTAAAGCTCATATACTTGTATAAGTTTGTAAAATTATTTGACTAAAACTAAGGTAATGACTTAGTTATGACTTACTTGCACCAACATCAGATTCCTTAGATCTAGACCTAGAGCGACTTTTAGACTTAGACTTGCTTCTAGATTGCCTTTGTCGTGAACCAGATCTGAAACAGAAACTTTCAATTAGCATCTCATTTAGAACAATATTTTGAATATATTGATAATGATTATATGATAGCAAAAATAAAAACAGGATATAAACTTTATAAAATGAATTTAAATTGACTTTTGAATATTTTAATTGACAGGACAAAAGGTTGCATTTTGTATAATTAATTATGATTTAAGTTATTTCAATCAAAGTATGTAAAATATAGCCTACCTTGAACGGCTTTTAGATTTATCCTTATCTTGCACATCATCAATCATAAGATTGGGAGAATTAGATCGGCTGTCATCACCCTTGGCACCAGGACTTCTAGATTTGGATTTTCCACTCCGTGCACTGCCAGATCTAGACCTAGACTTTCTACTTTTAGGACTGGCACTTGCTGACTTTGATCGAGATCTGCCTCTAACAGCTTCTTTAGGGCTTTGTGATCTAGATTTAGGGCTCTGAGATCTAGATTTTGCACTAGCATTTGATTTAGGACTAGCGGAGCGAGATCTTGCACTTCCAGAGCCACTCCTAGATCTGGAGTGTTTAGGGCTGCCTGATGCATTGGACTTAGGGCTTCCTGACACTTGGGATTTTGGAGTTCCACTCCTAGATCTAGAAGCTCTTTTAGGGCTGCCAGATGCGTTAGAAGAGCCTGATTTGTGGCTTTGAGCAGAACCTGATCTGTTAGAATGAGCTGGTGAGTTAGATTTGCTTCTGGATGCATTGGAAGATTTACGGGAACGGCCAGAGTGGTTCGATTTTGGAGATTCACTACCCGATTTGGCTGCACTTTTAGACCGTGATCTGAAAATTTAAAACAAATGTTATGATTCTCAAACTAAAACATTGAAAATTGTGTTGTTTGAACATCAATCTACACAAGATATTTATGGAACTTTTGAGTCTCAGTAGTTTTATTTCAAGAAAGCATGACCCTCAGAAAAACTGGTTGGTAAGAAAGTATAAGTATAATCTATGGTAAGTAAGTGTAAGTACCATGTTAAGATTTACATAGTTTTTTACCTCGAGCGACTGCTTTGTTTTCCAGAACGAGCGGGACTAGGGCTCTTGCTGTGGTGGCTACCGCTGGAGCCGCTGTCCGAATCTGAGCCCGAATCAGTTTCTGCAAAACCAATGTTGTTGTAATATGTAGTAACTACCTATAAAAAATACTTATAATGTGCTATTGCTTTGTATTATGCTATGTATTTGGCATTGATCCTTTAGGTAGCGTGTACGTTTGAATTTAGCAGTCGTATGTACTAGTTATTGTAAGTAATAAAAATTCGAAGCAAAATAAAAATTCCGATTGTTGGAATGATTAAGATTGTTTTGTTGTATACTAACCTTCTAATGAGTTTTTGCTCTTGGGCGCCATAGTACGCTTAGCTAGCTGCTATGCCTAGTAGCACTAATTCACATATACACACATACAATGTTGATATGAAATTTTATATTACTATTTTTCTGACTCTAACGTAAAACGTAAACAAAATTGTTTTAGGTTATGACTGAATGAATGAATGAAAACAATGAATCAAGCAAGGCAAAGCGTAGCAAACGAGCAGAAAGCCAATACAGTCACGACAACAAAACAAAATTAAAATAGTGTTGTAGCAAAAGTGGCCGACTCAGTCTAGAAATCGATGAATAAATAACTTTGAGTCGATTTAAATAATATATATTTTTTAATTCTGTTCGATTTCGAGATTTTTAAAGCTCCCTTAAAACATTTTGATACGGAATGTAATAAAATAACATTTTGATTTCAACATATTTGATAGATATTTAAAACAGATAACCGCTTGAGGTGATCTGTGACCTGACCTAATCTAATAATGTCCTAAATGCACTACTGCGTCTCGAAAAGGATGGACATTTGTACAAATGAAAAAGAACTTTTCCTATGTATCCAATATAAGTTACCCCTAGCCCTAGACCTAAATAGGAACTAGCCATCTCACCCGCGGCTTTGCACGATTTCTATAATTTTCTGAAACTAAGTACATAGGTAGGTATTTCAGGACTAAAATCAGCTAAATCGGTCAAACCGTTCTCGAGTATTAGCGAGACTAACGAACAGGTATTTTGGTTGCAATTACCTAGATACAGGCACTGATGATATCTTTGTAAAATAATTACCTACCTATCCTAAACTGCTTGTATTTTCTTACCCATAGCTGCCCATAGCCTACCGTTTGTTTGTATTCCTGACTACAAGTCAATCTAGCTGCTAGCTTATTAGAAATTAATTACATCGGTCATACGAGAAATAATGTTGCTCCATCCAGAGGTTTAGATTTGAAACCACTCGAAACGAAAACATGCGCTCAAACTTCAAAACCATAGAATAATACAATAGTTACTAAGGAACAGAAAACAAAAGGCGCACTTATCGGTAAACATCTGTGGGTCCGTGAATGGGGCATTCAATTTCCCTCCACTTTAAGTTTAGTTAGTCTAAAGATGGCAACTCGAGCGGTCGGCGATTTTTGTGCCGGCTTGCTCCGCCACAAAACAATATTATTCCGAGAAATAACTGACACTAACTTATTAGACGTTCTAGTAAAGAAAGGAATATTTAGTTTTAGTGATTTAGAGGATATTACGAGTGCGGTAGATAGTGAAAAGTGCAATTACTTTGTGGAGATTGTTGGTAAACAAAGTGCTAAGTTAAATGAGTTGTGTGCTGTTTTGAATAAGGAATGTCCGAAATTGTCAAAGGAGTTGATAAATGATCGACACAGGTTTATTGTAAACGGTAAGTGCCTACATGCATTAGGTACACATTACATACCTACCATTTCCGAACTGCCTACCTTCTTTTACAAACAACCTGTGTCAACAAATTTACTGGAAATGTACCTACAACAAGTCCCTGCATTATTAATTCATGATCAAAAATAGCTAATTATAATTCCCAGTTAATTAATACCTACTTATATACTTGCGTTTTCAACATTTTGGAAAATCAAGAGGGTAGGTAGGTAGGTAACCTTGGTAGGTTACCTACCTACCTACCCTCTTGAAAACTTGGTAGTTTTAGTCGTTTTCTTTTAAAAAATTAAATTAATTGACTTCTAAAATGGTATTACTTCGGTATAAGTCAATCAAAATGAATGTATTTCTAATTCCTTAGGTAGGTAGCTACGACTGAAATTTAACCAACATATACATATACATACTTAGCTTACCTACAAGAATCAAAAATGTACATCTGACCAACTGATACAATACGAATTTGATTGAAAAAATTGCACAACAGAAAGGGGGACGAATTTAAGACCTAGGTAAGTACCAACCGACAAAAAAAATCATCAACTTTGACAACAAAAGAATAAAGACGTGTTTTGAATAAATGGCAGATCATGCGGGTAACGTGGGGTAAAATCATCTTGATTTGACCGTTTTGATTGTTGTCCATGTTGGAATGTTGAGGGGATGTCGATGGGAATCAAATTGGCGTATAATTGGAATCGAGGACAACAGATGGAAGACATGGGGTGGTACAGTTCTTAAGCTGGCACCACAGGTCACATTCTAGATACTTTACTTATCATATAGGTATTTATTATACCTACCAAGGAACTTACATCAGAACTTATTTTGACGACATTGATACGAAAATAAAGAAAACTAGCTTTCGGCCCGCCGCTTCGCTCGTGTTGTATTATATTTTCCCGCTTAACAACCAGGACATAAGATACTCTGTTCTCCACCAATTTTGAACCAAATCGATTCATCCGTTCTTTAGATATATAAATATTGTAACTAACATGACTTTTCTTTTATATATTTCGATATATAAATAGCTCTACATACTTTAACTTATCATATAAATATACCTACTTATTTACTTAGCTATCTGGGTTGTGTTATGTATACTACGTAGGTACAATAATGCAGATTAAGCTCCAGACAGGTTAGCCTACTTCGAAAAGCTGCCAAATTGGGACGCTCAGACCCAGCCAGCTTAGAATAGGTAGGTACCCCAGACTAGAATCGATATTTCATAGCCTAAATAGAGCGTGAACTAGATGCTACAAGCAATAGCTAATGCTCAAGGCTGAGTCATTTATTCCAAATTCGAAAACATCTAGATATTATCTTAATTTCAGAAGCAATGGTACAATATTGTTCTCCTTTATAATAAGGAACGCCAAAAGAAAAATTACGTATATTCTTACGAGAAAATGCTAACCTAACACGGGAAAGGCTCGCAAAATATTAATTAAGTATGTATTTTAAAAAAGGTTTTCGGGTTGGTATGTTACCTATATGAAGTGAGAGACCATAAATAATTATTAGCTACTCATAAGCTTTCTTCTGTCCATGTTATGATGGTTTTTCCTGCTGTTATAAAATTAGCATGACGTGCTTTGGGTTATTTTAACATTGTTATAGTGAAATAAGTTACACAAATAAACTTTTGAGTAACAAACTTTATCCACATATCGCCTGTATTAAATTAATACAGTTGAAAAAAAAAAACAATAGCTTGAGTCATTCTGAGAAAGGTGACGATTACTTTTTGTCAGTCGTCTCCGTTATCTCTTCCATGAAATACTACTAAGATGACTAACTTCCAAATCTTTTTACTAATTCCTCCTTTTTTTTCTTTCATTCACCTTCTCCCTCTTATAAAGTTATACCCATTGTTAAGTCATAATTACCGTAAAACACTCCAACATTGCCACCGAGGGTAATTTTGCCCGAAGACCAATTTTTAAGCAAAACTTTTAATAGCAAAAATATCTGAATACTATGGTGACATTTATTGACTTTGGTAGAAAATAGGTTTTGTGTTTAGCACCACTGTCTATTGGATGTAACGCTAAAGTCACTCAGTAACTTGTTGGAACTCGTCAAAGACAGAGTGTATTTTTGCGGGCAAATTTTGGTGAAAATTCAAAAGTGGATTGTGCGTGATGGAGAAAACACAGATGAGTTTAATTTATATTATGTTGTACAAAAAACTTAAGGTATTATTATAACTTTATTGTCATTGATGCAGCTCTTGTATAACTAAAGTTATAATGGTGGGCAAAGTTATCTGGTATTTTTGCGATCTACTATTGACAACATTGCCCGCAGTCAAAATAAGCTTAGGGTTGACACATCCGAGTTTTTTTTTTTTGCTAATTATTATTATCTTGATTATTTAGATAATTTATTTTTATTATTTCTTAAAAGCAAGAACAAAATCTCGAATTCGTCAAAGAAAGTCCAGACGAAAGATTGGAACCAGAATGTATTAAAAATAACACGGAATAAATGTTAATACTTGCATGTGAATCTGTTGAATCAAACATGTTACTCAAAAGTTTTTTAAATAATTCAATAGAAGATAATCTTGTTTTTTTATTAACATAAAAAGAAATAAAAAGTCAAGAACAGTTTACTGAGATGTACCAACCCTATCACTTTACTAAAGGCGAAAAGCGAATTGTATGGAAAATGCTAACAAGGTCAGGGTAATTTTGCCCAACTAGCCTAACATGGATTTTGGTAGGAAACCTGTCATGGATTCGCTTTAGTTTTAAAGTAAAGGCCAGTTTTGGTCAGAATTCTTGTACAGGTTTTGCTGTCAGCTGATTAGAGGCCGGAGAGGAGATATTTGCGTCAAAAATCAACGCGGGCAATGTTGGCAATAAGTCGAGATAACATTGCCCGCCTTTAAAAACAATAAAATACTTGATTTAATATTGACGAATAACAAAATCTTATAAAATAATACATGCAAAATATCCTATAGTTGCAGATGCTAATAGAAAATACTTGTGTCCCCATACAAAAAAATAACAAAAATTGTAATTATTCGAAAAATGTGGGCAATGTTGGAGTGTTTTACGGTACTTAGATATAAATAAATAAAAAAAATATTAAGTACATATTAAAAACTTATTGTTATAGCTAGTAACTTACTTCGATTTAGATTTGGACCTACTATTATTATTTATTAGTATTGTAATGTTTAACGTAAATTAATACCTTTTATCATACCTTTCAATAAAACTTTTTTCTCTCGCCCCCTAAAAATATGAATAAATAAATATGCATAAAAAACCTAACTAACAATCAAAAACATTTTGCTAAAAATAAATATAAAAACCGAGCAAGCCTGGCCATGTGTCTGCACACCTGCAGATGTGAATCGCAAATTGATGCAAGATGTTTTCAGTTTAAGTATTTGTTTTAAAGGTCAACCTTTGAAAACGTTTTAAGAAAAGGTTGAAATGCTTCACTAATAAAAACTAAATTATGAATTTGTTAGTATTATAAGTAGTTTTGCTACAAGCATTTTGCACATTTTCTTTTTTAGGCTGCTAATAAAATTACGCAAAATGACAAACTGTAAATTAGCAATAGCTACTAACATTTGATACTAATGACTAAATAAACTTATAACCTGCGCAATTAAAAATGAGTTCTGTAAATGGCGGCGGGTAGGTATGGTACGGTTGGCAAAACAAGTTCTCAAACAGGCCGGCGTTTTTTTAAAAAAATACTTATTTTAAATGAAATTATTTTTTTAGTAAAGTAAAGTAAAGAGTTTAAACAGCTTTGCGTTATAAACCCGGCGTCGGCGCTTTTATAACGTCCTCAATGTGATCATTCATACGAACGCTTTTAAATCACTTTCGTCTCGTCCCTCGCTTTAGAAAGCCGTGGGAATATTTTCTGCTAAATAAGCTAGCTATAGCGATTTGTGTTGCTAGAAGAAGAAGAAAGAAAAAAAGGACATTCTGGGTACATCCTCTGAATGAACAGAGATACTTAAAATAACAGTTTGTGACACTGTACGAAGATTTGACAAGTATACAAGATTTGACGAATTATTGGAATATTTCTACTAATACTCATCGTACTAATCGCAGCGCCGGCGTTTTTTTAATCGTGTGAATAATATTAAAAAGTTTCATACGGCCTATTACCAGCACTCTGCGTTGAAAATGCAACACTGCTCGATAAAAAAGCGTCGCGTTCTAAAATCGCCGACGTGTGAACACGTACTTGGGTATGCATAAAGCGTTCAAATAGAACATAATTATTATGTTCTATTTGAACGCTTTTTTCACGGACGTTAAAAAAGCTCTCGTGCGAATTAGGCCTGACTGACTATTTTTTTGTAGCGCGTACTTCACTGTGTGAGTATAGACAGCGATAGAGAGTGAGCGAGAACGCATGCGAGTGGACGCCATTTCTAAATATCTTTTTTATGTGCGCAGGTTATACCTTCTTATTTTAAGTAATTATGTATTATTTGCTAGCTTTTGTAAAATTTTATTGTTTTAACCTGTGAGACATCAAAATATTTAAGTATGACATTAGCTTTTCCATATTTGTTAAAAATGCTAGCCTAGACGTCATCGTCGTCTTTGAAATTATGTGTGTAGGTAGGTATGTAGTGTTTTTTGCATGTTTTGTGTTTTAAATGACCGCTAGTCAAATAAAAAGTCCTGTCGGGTACTTAGTTCTTTTTTAAGGGACAGTCGTCACAGCATCCTGAAGAACCAACAAATATCACATCATTCTGGGTAAATCTTATCCAGAATAAATAAATAAATAAAAAATAAATATTACTGGACAATTTTACACAGCGACATCTAGCCCCATTGTAAGCTGGAAGCTTGTGTTACGGGTGCTAGATTTCTGATATACTTAATATAATATACATACATAGATATTTTTTTTTACATACAAATATATGAATGCAATTTACAATGGATAGATATTTTTATTTTATTTTACTAACAACTCTACTTGTATTTTATGTGCTACCAACAACATTAAATTGTCTGAAATAACCCTATTTTATTTTATTTATTTATTCACAAGGCTTTTATCCCGTCACTCAGAAAGTAAGTGATAAAAGTTATACCCTGGATACATAATCTATGCCTCAAAGGCGCCTGTTTTCTAGTCTCAATGGATTATTCTAAACATAACAAATATAACAGGTATCCTATCCATTCTTATTAAAAATGAACTCTTCAGAAATCCACTGTTCTTACTTATTTTTTTATTCGAAACATTAAATCATTTACTTAGCTCCCTTCGGGGTCAAAGGTCCATGGTTATTACTAGCTATATAATTTATATTTTTTATTTTCACTTAGGTACATATTATTTTTCATTGAAATATATAATATATTAGAGAGTTTAATCTACGTTGGTACAATTTTTTTAAAGGTTGTAGTGTATTTTTTTTAAGTGTATCATTTACTTCGTCCTACGGGGTCAAAGGCCCATGGTATAGTAGCTATTACGTCGCGTCCATAGGGTGTGACGACGCGACTCGTGTGAATCGGCCATGGGAAAATCCATGATGCTTTTTGTCCGCCCTACCTGGTCCATGGAATGCTTTTGTACCTTTATTATATCAATGGTATTGGTAGTACTATACTAGGGCACGATTGTATGAGTCATATCTGTGTAGGGTTTCACGAAAGATAAATAAATATTGCTGGACAATTCACACAGTATCTTGCCCCGTTGTAAGACGCTTGTGTTACGGGTGCTAGATATCTGATAAACTTAATATAATACTATTGACAGATATTTATTACTGTACATAGAAAACAACCAGAATACCATCTGCAGTTACCTATTAATTCTAGGTGATAGCTAAAAATGTAGGTAAGTAGGTACAATTTTATTTTCATGTATTATTTTGTAGCGATTTCGCCAAATATTTCATTCACGCTTGCATTTATCTCTTCATCATCTGCTTTTTAAAGCCCTTGTAGTATAAGACCTATTGTATTTATATTAATAGGTACTAAAATGAAGACAGTCTGAACTATTTATACCCAACCTATTTTGTGACGCTTGATAGATTTATGTTTTATTTACGGGACGTTTTAAAACCCCCGAATTATTATGGGAAGCTTAACAAACATTCCGTAAAAGTTCTTAATCTCCATAAATCTCATATTGTAGTTGGAATCTTGTTATTTCGACCATTAAAATTAAAAATATATAAATAAGTTTTATTGACTAAAGAAGACATTTTATTTAATATATAGAGTGGCATAAGCCATAGTTCCTTAGCTGGCTTGACACTAATGGATTATCTGCTGAGGAATGTAGATGAAGCCATAATCATATGCCTTGGTATGTTGTACGTGGCATTCTTGATATGTTATGTTTAGTAGTTTCTTATGACGTATTGTCCGGGCCTAAAATATTACTTGCACCGCCCCTTTTTTCGTTATAAGCTAAATTACCTGCTAATTTGTAAACATAACATGAAATCTGTCTTTATTTTATTGTCTTTGTAACATTATCATCATCTGAGCTGTCGGACGTCCCTAAACACAAAGGTGTCCCTTAATGACTGCCTGTTGTTTCGGTCGGATACAGCTTGCATCTACCATATACCAGAAGAGTTTGCTTATTTGATAGAACGCGCTAATCTCAGGATCCGCTGGTCCGAT
This sequence comes from Chloroclystis v-ata, assembly GCA_963691955.1. Lineage (NCBI taxonomy): Eukaryota > Metazoa > Arthropoda > Insecta > Lepidoptera > Geometridae > Chloroclystis > Chloroclystis v-ata. The sequence continues at coordinate 11,915,528 of OY829904.1, read as the reverse complement.
TTGAAAAATTATTTCGATTTGGATAGTACGAAGAAGGCTATTTTTACAAATAGGTATAATACAGCCTAATATATAAAGCATGTGTAGATAACGTCAAAAAATGCAAGTGAAGCTGTCGGCAGGTAGGCTAGTCTATAAACTTGATTCTAAGTTAGGACTCGATTAGCATAAAACATTTCAAACTACGATTCTATCGCATAACTGACATCCTTGCTGGTTTTTACTCGAAATCGATTCGCGATGCACGTCTCGATATCATGCGATGCGATGCGATATCGATTCCGTCGATCCATATAATGCATTTGATAAGGACGTGCAAGGGACCCAACTTTGAGGCAACGACTTGTTTTATTCAAGAATATTCTTATTTAAATTCAGCTACAATTTATTTTATATTTTTTGTTAAGTCCTGTGTAAGTAGTAGAAGTAGATATTTAATTTATAACCTCCTTAAACATTGTTAGTTATAGTACAGTAAATTTAAAGAGGAGTACTTCAGTACAACCACCAGTAAAGTACTCCTCTTTGTAAGAAATTAAGTAAGTACTTAAAGTAATCGTAAAAAGTAAATGGTTACCCCTCGTATTCCAACAATAATAGATAATTGAAGTATTAAAACTGGACGAAATTACAAATGTAATTTGTCTTACTCAAATGTAAGGGAGGAACTCCTTTTTAAAATCAATAAAATTAGATAGCTAACTATTTATATTTTGTACAAATAATGTTAAATGTTCTTATTTTTAGATTCTTATGTTACTGCTACTAACAACAAATTTATTTTTTTAATATCTGAAATTAACATGTTCAGTGTTTTAAAAGATAAATATCTAACACAGCTCTAATTATCTCAATCTTAATCGATTGCACAATCGACTAGTTGGGGCGTTGAGTTCGATGGCCAGCGTGTTCCCACTTCCCAACTAATCGGGTAAATGTTCCCAACTAATCGGGTAAACGCTGTTGACTCGTAACGCTCGGTCGTGCGTGTCGGGATGGGCAATGGGTGTCTGATTGTCCGGATTAGGCGCAAGCCCTTATTTGAGGTATACCAGGAAGCCATTGCTTCCTAATTTAAACTCTTTTGAAGTTTAGCGTTCAGATAGATAGTATTTATTGGTGAAAATTTGGTACATTACATGGTTAGTAGCGTCTTAAATCCTATGTTAGGTTAGTGTAGGTGTACTATGACTAATGCTTGCATACACGCGAAGGTCAAACTAGTAGCCATCTTGGGAGGACTTTATTCCGAGGGTCATGGGTTCAAACTCCATAACGCACCTCTAGATTTATTTTTAAAATTGATATGCGCTTTAAACACGTGCTTTAACGGTGAAGGCAAACATCGCGATTAACCGGCATGTTTCTAAGAACTTGAAGAAAAGAAGAAGAGTTTGAAGGACATGTGACATTCACGTAATGATCGTCACAATCACAATGAATTAAGGCGCAATCTCTCTCGTCAAATAAAAAGTCCCTGTGTCCCAGCAGTGGAAACGTAAAAAGGTGTGCTAAACAAAATAACACGCGAATAACACCAAATAATGTAGTGCCTTCCTGATATAACTACGAAGACGGAAGCATTTTCAACACGTGACCCGACACGCACTTTGCCGGTTTAATTTTTCCGGTTACGCATAATTCTAGGGGCTTATCGAAAAAACTTCTTATCGAGTTCAGCAAACTTCTTAAACAAACCGTCTTTGTTCGTTATCGCTACATTAACGATTGATTGAACCGCATTTTCTGCCAATGAAGTTATTGTACTGACTAGCCGAGTCGCCGACAGCTTCGCTCGCGTTTTTTACGTTATCTAATTAAAGATAGGTTATTATAATGTAGCCTATAGCCTACATTGATAAATTGTCTATACTTACCCCATTTAATAATTTTACAAAACGGGCCAATGGTTCCTGAGATTATCGCGTTTAATAAAACAAACTCTTTCGCTAAGAAAAAAATAGATGATGATGAAGTAAGTAGTACTTATGTACAATTCAAATCTAAGAAAACTGCGTATGGTTCGAACTATGTACCGGTTTACAATTTCAAAACAAACTTCAAGCTGATTGTTATACCTACTCTAATAGCCCAAACATTATACTTTAATGGAGATCAACAGAAATTTCCTCATGCCCAAGAAGTTATTTCACCAATTTGACTAATGTTTCATCATTTACCTGATAAAATCACCAAGTACATAAGTATCGGAGCATGGCGAGTAACTACTACCGTAACAAACCTCAATTTAGACGATCTCACGATTGTATCTCTTACATAGATTAGTAATGAGTTCTTTATAATAGCGGACAAAATGCTGCCACGCCTTTTATTGACATTTTGTTCAAATTCTATGTGGCTATAATAGCTTTGTTAAAAAGTAAACGATCGCAAACTATGGTTTTTGTTAAAAGCTAATTTGTTTTTATTATTAAAGTACACTAATCAGTGATTTTGTTTATAGATTGATGTTGAAGGTCAGTTAAATCAAGCTATATTACTACTTACAATGATTTTATATAGTATAGATTTGTTACAAGCACGCGCATTGTAAAGACTCAAATAAAACCCAATTGTAACGTTTAGTTGTCAGTCTGCGTCGAGCGCAATCACGAGCTTGACATGCCGTAGGTTATTGTGTCCTTGCTAAAACAAATTAAAAATGCCATCGTGTGTGTTTCGGAAGTGTTCCAATTACGATGCTAAAGTAAACAAAACACAAGGAATCTCGTATCACATGCGAGTATGCAAAGATACTTAGATTATTTATTTTTCCAAATAATTATAATAATTGAGGCGCGGACATAGATTAGTTAGTGTAGATGCGAATATTGATGGCGATGTAAATTCGATGTAAATGTAAATTCTGATCGAACATTCAACACATCAGGTACCTATTTTTAATCATCGCGTATATTTGATTAAAACCATAATTCATAAATACACAAATATTCGTCTCCATTCCGCACATAAAAATAACCCCGAATTAAAAAAACTTTTAAAGAGACAGAAAAGAAATAAATTAAATCTTTTTGAAGGTATTTAGAAAGTGTATTTTACTAATTTATCATTAATTATTTCAATGTCAATAAATATGATTTACTTTTGTAAGGTGTTTTATTTCTTACCTATTACTACTATACATTTCACTCAAGTGTCCACTCTACGAATATAAATGTTACTCTATGAACTAGTAAACATTTGACATCTTATGTCAGTTTTGGATTCGCGGAACAGATTTCAAACTGCAATTACATGAAGGTAACATATCTATACTATATAAAATCATTGACTACTTATAAACAATCTGTCATAATAATACTTCTGTCATAAGAATATTGTTATGACAATTGAAAGCAGGTTACAATGAATTTTGTCTCGTATTTACACACCGCAATTTGCTCCCGCAAATACATTATAGATAGTATGTAACGGACAGTACCAAATTTCTGAGGTGTACCGTCACCAATATAAAGTTCATCTAAGAGGTGAGCCGTTCTGAAAAAATATTTCGATTGGACACTCAGGTGGTATCAAGGAGGCGGACGGTGGATAAGAACTAGCCTAGAACCTAGGGTCTCCTTTCTGTTACATAAATCTAAAACTTTCTAAATCTAATTCTTTCCGTATCTAAAACCAGCTAAAACAAACATAATATATTAGCAAAATGTATTTCGCATCACTCAGTTCCAATCACGTGGAACTACGTCCTAAATTAGTTCAACGATGTAGATTGTCACGATTAGGTCACTGGCGCCTTAATTGTGCTGATTAAATCTGCTAAGTGCTCTGACTTATTAGTGTTAATAGAAAAAAATATCTTAGCCCGTATTATTTGTATCATCATCTTCCTGCCAGGGTCTGAACACTCGACCTTCGGAATGAAAGTCGAGTATGTTCTTGCTTAGCCAACACAAATACTTGATAGAAATGCGATAAAAACCATATTAGGTATACCATGTTAGTCTATTTCTGTAAACCTGATAATTCTCTTCTTATTAACTTTCACGCTTTTACGATTTCATACAAACCCGTGAAGCTGTTTTGCCATGAAGGCATCACAAACAAACACAATTAATTGACATGCTCAATATGGTAAGCATCATAACTTATGTTTATATTTTAGGATTGCGTTTTTGTGACCTTCATTTTGTATGATGTCATGATAATCTGCTTACTCATGTGTGAGTACCTGATGATACTTAAGATGAATTCTATTTGAAAGAAAACAAAAAATGCACTATTGGAATTACAGTCCTTTGCACATTTGATTGGTTTAATTTAGTCGCCATTCCTAAAACATGTATGCGTACAAAGTCTTTTCGTGACGGATACCTAATTTTTTTTAAATAAATGATTTCTAAGACTGTTCTAATAAACATAATTTCACACTCACCCATCAAACCATAAGTTCTCGGATTGTTCGTGGGATCCGACCCCTGGGAAAAATACGAAGAATGGCTGCTATGAAATTCACTGATGAGAGGTTTCCGCGGTAATTACAGCATGGGAGCACACTACCTATTAAATTCATTAAACGATTCGGGAAGTGCTTTTTAGACATAAAAGCATTTATCTATTCATCACTAGCTTAGCCGCTCCACGGCTTCGCCCGCGTTATAATATTTTCCTGCTTTAAAAGTATCCTATGTCTTTCTCAAAGTATGAACAGTCCTCGTAAGAAGTGGAGATCACAGAAAAATGAAAATACTTTGTAAATGTGGCAGATAGAAGGTATATTAGCAGACAATAAATATTGCTATTAACATAAAACTTAAACAGTCGTGAACGGAAGTCCATCACGTTATTACTTACCTGTCATGCAATGAAGGCGTTTTATTATCATAGGTGTGGCTCTTTGTAGCTATAAACACGTCACTCTAAGGGCGACTGTTTGCCGGAGAGGTGAGAAAAGAGCAGTTTAAAGATATAGGGATCGCTGAATAACTAGTACTCATATTATTCCGTACTTAATATTTTTATATTTTTCCGCTCGAAAGTATAGAACGCGGGTGAAGCCGCGTTGCGGTAAGCTAGTATCAGTATATTATAGTACCGTAAAACACTCCAACATTGCCCACATTTTTCGAATAATTACAATTTTTGTTATTTTTTTGTATGGGGACACAAGTATTTTCTATTAGCATCTGCAACTATAGGATATTTTGCATGTATTATTTTATAAGATTTTGTTATTCGTCAATATTAAATCAAGTATTTTATTATTTTTAAAGGCGGGCAATGTTATCTCGACTTATTGCCAACATTGCCCGCGTCGATTTTTGACGCAAATATCTCCTCTCCGGCCTCTAATCAGCTGACAGCAAAACCTGTACAAGAATTCTGACCAAAACTGGCCTTCACTTTAAAACTAAAGCGAATCCATGACAGGTTTCCTACCAAAATCCATGTTAGGCTAGTTGGGCAAAATTACCCTGACCTTGTTAGCATTTTCCATACAATTCGCTTTTCGCCTTTAGTAAAGTGATAGGGTTGGTACATCTCAGTAAACTGTTCTTGACTTTTTATTTCTTTTTATGTTAATAAAAAAACAAGATTATCTTCTATTGAATTATTTAAAAAACTTTTGAGTAACATGTTTGATTCAACAGATTCACATGCAAGTATTAACATTTATTCAGTGTTATTTTTAATACATTCTGGTTCCAATCTTTCGTCTGGACTTTCTTTGACGAATTCGAGATTTTGTTCTTGCTTTTAAGAAATAATAAAAATAAATTATCTAAATAATCAAGATAATAATAATTAGCAAAAAAAAAAAAACTCGGATGTGTCAACCCTAAGCTTATTTTGACTGCGGGCAATGTTGTCAATAGTAGATCGCAAAAATACCAGATAACTTTGCCCACCATTATAACTTTAGTTATACAAGAGCTGCATCAATGACAATAAAGTTATAATAATACCTTAAGTTTTTTGTACAACATAATATAAATTAAACTCATCTGTGTTTTCTCCATCACGCACAATCCACTTTTGAATTTTCACCAAAATTTGCCCGCAAAAATACACTCTGTCTTTGACGAGTTCCAACAAGTTACTGAGTGACTTTAGCGTTACATCCAATAGACAGTGGTGCTAAACACAAAACCTATTTTCTACCAAAGTCAATAAATGTCACCATAGTATTCAGATATTTTTGCTATTAAAAGTTTTGCTTAAAAATTGGTCTTCGGGCAAAATTACCCTCGGTGGCAATGTTGGAGTGTTTTACGGTAGTTAGTTATAGATACGTGAGCAATTCCCAATTTTTCAAAACCAATAGTGTGACTCGCGTTTATTCGAAAATTACATAAATTACTTAGTTACGAAAACAATTATAATTTTAATCTTATCTCATCAGATTTCTACAAAGCAAACTACGAATGGAGATTCTAAACTTGTGTGTGAGTTGGTAGAAGAAAACGTAGGTACGAAGGTATGTTAGCAATTGTTTGTACAATACATTTGTACTTTAAGTTTTCATGCAGGTAAGGTAGTCCCTATTGGTAGGCAGTAAAAGTCTTGTTAGTAGTTTTATTAAGGCTTGTGCAGGGTTGTCTGTTGTCTCCAACATAATTCTAAGTCGATTATATTGAATACCAGCCTCGTGGCCGACGACTTCGCTTCCGTTTTTTTACGTGATCTACATATAGTTTAAAATGTATAATAGATAACCTCAGTGACGCAGCGGGCGAAGGTCCATCTGCGACCCAAGAAGTTGGGGATTCGACCCCGGCTCGGGACGATTCGAATGTCTGGGTATTTTTTATATTAAAATTATCTATCTATCTACCGTCCGTAACCATAAGTTGATGGATCAATATTCATTTATTTATATAACTTCATCTTTAGTATCCCACCTCTTCTCTCATGTGGTTTGTTAAAGGAGGAAGGATTTAACTATGTTTGTTTCACTTTCAAATCATTTATTAAACGTGTCAACCCTATCACAGTGCTATTTGTTTACCGTGTGGCTTGTTAGCAGCGTGGTTCAACGAACTGTTTCAGGTGCCTCCAGACGTGTGGTACTGTAGTACTGTGTAAGAAGTTCACCAATTTATGACCATGACTGAACTTGGCTAAAGAGCTGTAATCACTGGGAATTCTAACTTATAATGTGTTCTTGTAATGTAAATTGTCCCGAAATGTATATTTATTATTACTTTTTGATTGTTTAATAGGTTTTTTGATGACTTGGCTCCGATTCACGTAGATTTTATTTTTTACCGATATCTTAAAGAAAAAAATATGTTATAAATTATTGTGCTCAATTCAGATACCTATAAGCTATAAGTTCACGTAAAATATATAAGGTATCTCTACGTTTCTCAACTCTTAAAAAATACGTCATCCTTCTTTCCATTAATTATTTTAGTTTAATGATAACATTAATTGTGTTTATTGTCCAAGTAATTTTAAGGTTTTATGGTAATAAATGACATAAATCTGTGATAAGTACTATTCTTAGGCCGGTACCACAAGACTCAATGGCTTTTATTATGCTATCGATTTTATCTGTTACTTGATTGGATGCTACTCCCTCCACCTAAAGGCAATCAAAAACCAGTTTATAACCATTTGCAGAAGGATTCAAGTGCAGTGATTGAGTCCATTGTTTCCGGATGTATTCATAAAGTCCCCATCAGTACTTGTCTACTCTTGAAAACGAATTCGATAATATCGTTGAAATAAGTGGCTATGTCAAAGACTATAAAGATTATAAAAGTTTAGTAGGTATGTACATTAGTATGTACATTTATGTATGTTCTGCCATAACTCTTAAACCATATAATCCGAATTTGATTAAATTTGTAGATAAACATTAGCCGTCTGGGGCACAGGCAGGACCTATGTGTTATTCTGATATGTATAAGGAAAATTATAGTGAAGTTTCATCAAAATCTGTACAGAGTCCAGTAGTATATGAGTGGCAGAGTAACAAACATCCATACATTCCAACAAACTTTCGCATTTATATTATTAGTAAGATGTTTATGTGGTACAAATGAGAGTTTGCAGAAATAAAATAGCCACAACATCCTGCCTGTGGTCATTCACTGTCGCACTTACGGTTGATTGAGCAATAGAACATGTATTCCTCGATTAAATCTCACATAAAGCTATATCCTATAAATAAAATATACAAGGGGCCGTCCATTAATCACGTGAGGTCGTTTTTCACATTTTTTGACCCCTCCCTCCCCCCTGGTGATATTTGGTGAGGTTTGGGATAACCCCCCCTACCCCCCCCTGGATCACGTGTATTTTTTTGGAAGTCTATGTAAAGGCTATATTTGACTGGAAAAAATATTTAAAAATGGCGTTTTGATTCGAAAAACATTTATATTGTATTTGCAATAAAATTAATGAATAATTAATTAAATGTTGTCTTCGTCCCACGGAGTTGCAAGACTTTCATTTAAGGTTACAACTGGTAAAGCTTCTTCTTCACTGGCAGTTGTTATTGGCAAAGAGGTTTGTGACATATTAAATTCGGTTTCGTCAAGCCACTCGGCACCATCATCCTCGCGCACTACGCAAAGAACCTCCTTCCCTCGTAGTCGTAGCGTGAGGATACGCGTGGGCCGAACAGTTTCAGTTTCGTGGGAAGTATGGTGCCCATGGCACTCATTTGCTCATTTTTAGTGCAGAAGTACTGCCCACACTGCTGACATATTTTTTCCACAAGAAGCTTACGATCCTTCTGCAGGCTAGGGCAATACAGGTCTAAGGTATTCTCAGAAATAGGTAGCGCTTTTTAACAAAAAATAAATAAAATTAATACACGTGATGTCTAACGAGACCCCCCCCTCCCCCCTCGTGATGTTTCGTGATGTTTTCCGTACCCCCTCCCCCCCCCTTTTGAGCCTCACGTGATTAATGGACGGCCCCCAAGAGGAATCTCTTATGTCCCATAAATTAAAATAACAGAAACAGAAACAACTCGACACAGAAAAACAAATTTATAATTTGGGTTTTTAAATAAAATCTTATAAAATATAGTGCTTACACTGCTTACCTACTGCAGTTAGACCTAATGTATATAGGCCGGGATCCGTAGTACATGAAAATCAAGTGATTACTAACAAGCTAATTTTTGGTGAGTAGCTTCGTTTCGATGAGACGACTAAAAATATCCTATACCCAAATCTCGATTGTGGTAGCTAACAGAGATATCAAGGATTAAAAAAATCAAGGATGTAAAACCGGGATAACGGACCACGAAATTTGTCGGACAATATGTCCGTTCGATTTTATATACCTATATTAATTAAGTATACAACAAAAAATCAGCTGGTTAGTAATCATAGTAATCATTTAAATTGACCTCGTTTTCGATACATTTTCGAAATGGCGGACTCTTTGATCAAACCATAGGTTTTGTAGGACAAACATGTTTTTATATAATTTAGATGATTATCTTGAGATATAGCATATTGTCCTACAAATTTCGTGGTCCGTTATCCCAGTTTTACATCCTTGATTTTTTTAATCCTTGATATCTCTGTTAGCTACCACAATCGAGATTTGGGTATAGGATATTTTTAGTCGTCTCATCGAAACGAAGCTACTCACCAAAAATTAGCTTGTTAGTAATCACTTCATTTTCATGTACTACGGATCCCTGACTAATATAGTTTCTATCTTATTACCGCGATACTACCACGTATCGCGAAAAAAGTAGTGAACTCAGCATATTGCTAAGTAGATAACCTAATCAGCGCTGGTATTACGAGTGTAGTCCTTTGGAAGCCAATTTCATCTCCCGAGGTCAAGCAAAAACAAAATATGTATCTAATTATCGTTTAGAGAAAGCAAGTAGCCAGCCGTTGAAGTTGTTTGCTTATGTATACCTAGACAAAACTACCTAACCTAGGACTAGATAGTCCAGTTAGGTAGGTCCAACTACGAATTGAGAACAGTCGTCGAATTCACCTTGGTTAAGCGTAATTCCAACCCTTACTTGGCCACCATAATGAATTAAGAACTAATCTCTGTTGCCAAGAGAGAAGTCCCTGTGTTTCAGCAGTGAGTCGTAAAGAGAGCTTATGTAAGCATAAGCACCCCTATTTACATAAATATGTAAGCGTAATTGTGACAAAATCGAAATTTTAAAAATAAAAATATTTATGCGTCGGCGGTAACTTTCGTTAAAGTCTATAGTTAGTTCTCTTAGTCTCAAATGCAGAAATATTTAGCCCTATTGGCCATTTGTTCTACGCGATAATGACGAACTATCTGACTCAGCGCTGCTCTATTCAGTAGGTAATGGAATTATTATTTTTGTTTCAGGTTACAGTCCAGAGAATGCCAAAGAAATCATGGTTATGAACCATAATTTACACAGGTATGTGCAAATTGAATAAAATATACTCATCCGCTTAATTATTCGAAGTTTTTTTATGTTTTCATAGGTTTTAGGAGTGTAGGTTTGAATGATAAATTGCCTACATGACTCTAGAGAGGATTGACTAAGACTCCGATAGGTTTTTATGTTTGTTAAAAATGTTAAATATTTCAAATAAAATTGGCAATGTTCTCATGTATACAAGCTGAGCCAAGTTTACGGAAACTAAGAAGGAAACAAATTGAATTATCGTTGTTATTGTAGAAATTCTCAGTAGTGGAGTTGGTAAGCCTTTAAGCTACCGCTGCCAACTTTAATACTACGAACTCTAGTACATACTCTTGAAAAATATACAATTTTTACATAAGCTACTTTATACTGCATTTGTTCTCCAGTTCTAGTTGTTATGTATGTTTTTATGAGTCTGCGCTTATTGAGCGTAATTTTCAAGAGTCAAGTATTTTATAAAATAACTAGCCGACCCGCTAAAGCTTCGCTTCCGTTATCTACATATAGTTTATAAAATAGCTCGCAAGCGTTTAGATAATATTATACATAATTAAGTTACTTGTGTGGACGCGATTTTGGAAATCCTTCTTTTTCGTATTTAGTAACTTAAACAGCTTTGTGTCAGGGCAAAATACTGTTTTCTAGTGACTATGTTGAAATACTTCATTAGTACAATTGCTTTTGACTGAGACTTATAATTTCGTTAGATTCCATGTTAGCCTAAGCTTATAGTCATATCACCATAGACAATGCACGCCCTTGGCATATAAACTTTTGTAAAATTAAAACTGCACGGTGTCTATAGTTTCAACATGGTGTCAACACTGTGGATAATGTGATTTGACTTCCGGTTTGTTCTTTTTGTTGGCAAAACAAAGGCTGTTTGTTTGAATTTGTGTTGCCACAATTTACACCCTAATGTGGTGTAACTGTCCAATTAGAGAATTGTTTCAATTACAGGATAATTATCGCGTCGTATTGACACTATTCAATAGAATAATGGAGGTGGGTTGGTAACTTGGTATCTATAATCTAAGTGGTCGTTCTATTTTTAAAATATTATATGTTTTTAAAATTACACACTTAAATTTAAGTAATAAATATAGGTAAGAACTCGTATTTTACAATCTGGTTGGTAATTCTACATAGGTACTAAACATTAAAGTAAACTAATATTAAATAATAATAACTATACTATTGCACCAAAATTCACATATTTTCTCTAAAATCCTAACTGCCCTCTATGCCAAGTTTGTAAATAAATGGGCCCCAGTACACAGCCCCTAGCAATCCCGAATAAGTATCAAAAGCAAGTAAACATGGTATTAAATTACACTGCACGTGTGTTCATAGAACGCCTCTAATGGATTAATAGAACAATAACCAACTCCATAGATAATAGACTGAAAGGTTTCGTACAGAGTTTGACCTCTAATGTCAGCTTGTTCAATTTTCGAATCAAGCATTCGAACTATTTTTTAGGACATTACCTCCCGTGCTAGTTAGAAACTGTGGTACAACAATGTAACTATTAAATACTATTAAATTATACGAAAATGAAGGCTTGGTTAATAAAATTTAAATACTTAATTGTTTTTGTCACCATAAGTCCTTTTCTTACCAATTATTGATTGATTATATAAAATAAATAAATATTACTAGACAATTTTACACAGCGACATCTAGCCCCGACATCTATATATAGGTAGTTATATAATTTTGAGCAACTATTCTAGTAACAAAATAAGATTATTATAACAAGACTTACGTGAGCGCCATGCTCAGTTCTGTCCAGTGTTCCATAAAGAGACAGTTATTGTAACTTCGCTTTAAGATAAGCTGTATACTGTAGGTAACTGTTAAAGCTGTCGTGCACTCGGCTTAACTGCTACAGATTGCAATCATCCATACTCCATACTAATATTCTAAATGGGAAAGTGTATGTGTGTTTATTTCTCCTTTTTTCAAGCCAAAACTGCTACACCGATTTTATTTAAAAAAAATAGTTATTGTAGTTTGAATGTGTGTTATAGGTATAATACATTTTTCTTATATAATTTTGTAAGTATTTGTTTTTGTACCTATTTTAAGTTTTAAGTAAAATACAAATATTTTGTTTGTGTTGTTTAAAAGCCGGAATAACACATTATGGTACCTACTTTAAACCCTGCTGAAATCTATTATAGGGTGAAGCCGCAGGGCGGATAGTTTATCCAAAAATTTCATACAAATAAAAATGGTTCCGATTAACTGCAGTATCTAACTAACACATGCAGCACCGAGCTTTGAACCCAGGAACAGGGCAGAGCACTTACCACAGAGGATATTAACGTAACCGCGATACTTCCTGCCGGTTCGAAGCCGACATCAGACTGTTTACTCTGAGGGATGTCTGAGTGGAGGGTGCATTCACCCGCTACTGCAAAGATGCACAGGAATCATCGAAGCACATATTACGTCCCACGAGCACGGGTGTAAATAAATAATTATTCCTGGACAATTCAGACAGCAACATCTAGCCCAGTGGTCGCTCTAAGCTTGTGTTACTTGGGTATCCATTTTAGTGAGGTCATTTGGGTCAGAATATTCTGTGCTGTCAATGTTTAAAAACACTTGCTTTAACGGTGAAGTCAAACATCGTGAGGAAACCGGCATGTTCTGAGTACTTTGAAGTTTGAAGGACATGTGTGTCATTCAACCACCCGCAATTGGCTAGCAAGGTAAATTATAGCCTAATCTCTCTCGTCAAGAGACAAGTAACTTTGTCCCAGCAGTGGGAACGTAAATAGGAATGATGATTATAATGAGAACAATTTGTATTGTACGTATAACGTGTTTGTTTTGGTAAGCCAGGAAGGCAGGAACCTTTTCAAAATACAATTTAGAGACCAAATACTGAATTTTGCAGACCACAAAACCATTATACGGGCAATATTCGTAAAGCGAATGTTAACATTGGATGAGTTTCCTCTCGCCAACTCTCATTAGTACATATTTGATAGCAGTAGCAGCCCGTGCTCTGCAAAATATTAAACAATGTTACTTTATTCATTTGTACAATTGAATGTAGCTCTTGCTTTGAAATTGTGGATGTATTTTATTGTTATTCAGCAACTTATTATTTATTACATGATTTCAAACTAAATATTATCATAACAAGTTAAAATACTACTTTAGAAAATAAAGTTTCAGATATTAACACCATTAAAAATGATGATGATGATGACATAAAATTATAAGTGCACGACTTTTCCAATCACTTACTTACACGAATTAATATATTTTATTACACCATATCGTCTAAGTACCAAGATTTAACAATATTGTTTAATATCTGCAATATTATTGTTACCTAGTCCATGTAGAGCACTGCAAAATCTCTGTTTGCCCTGGTTTCCAGCTTCTAGGGCAATTGCATTAACTTTGCCATTTGACTGGCATTCGGGAATAAACGAGGCTGGTCTGTGGAGGTTCTATTGAAATTTATTTCTATGGCTCTGTGGATTTGAGGCTATTTTACTGAGTAGTCTTTTAACATTCGCTTTTGGGATTAACTAGTTTTAGTAAGACCTTTTTTAAGAGAATGGTGAAACGCAGATGAAAAAAGGAAATAGTGAGCTCGTGCAAAATAAATATCTTTCATAACATATTCAGATTTCTGACTCAAATTGACCCCTCCAAAAGTATCACTTCTGCTTCATTTCAGGCAGTTCACGACCCGTACGATGCATATAATTTTATGTAAAAAGTCCCAGATGTTTATACTAAATAGTCATATCAACATAAATATCTTTTTCAGTAGAAGAATCTCTGGCAAACGGCCGAATGCGGGCAGTCGAGCCACGCGCCGCGACGCGGTAGCAACTCTACCGTTCGAATTTCAAACTTTTAAAAATAAAAGAGTGTAGTGATGTAGTGAAACGAAATCGAATTAAATTTCTTAATCAATCGACTGTGTGACAGACAATATTTTGCGAATCGATATTACAAATAAGGTTATAATACTTTAGGACTAATATTATACATGCATAAATAATAAATTCTAAACTGAATTCTTATGAATAAAAATCCTCATCTCTGAAACGTATAGTGCAATAAAAAGTAATTGAATATTGAAATCAATTTGGAAGCTAGCCAAACGCTGCAGACGCTGAGCCATCAAAAATTAAATTAAAAAAGCTTATAGGGAAATTTTATTTCCATTCGTGCCTATTGAGATTTATGTATGATCTGATGTTTAGTTTATTATATCTTGGATTTTATATTGCTCGTAAAAGCTGAATAATTTTACGCGGAACTGAGAACAGAAAACTGGGTAAAGGTTTATTTATAAACAAACAATTCATCGACCCTATGATGCGTGGAATAGAAACATTTGCTACCGGAATTAGCTAATGAGTGATGAATGGAGAGAAATGTAATGCCAAAAAGTTTCTTGAACCTAGCATTTATTTGTTATTGTTTACATTTACACCACCTTTTACGCAATATGATGATATTAATGCTGATAAGTATTATTATAATACGATTCCAGGAAATATTTACATGCTGTCGACTCAACAAACTTCAATGGAATGATCACTAAATATTAATTTGAACGGTTCTGCGCCTTTATAACCTTCATTTAAAAGTCCGACTACGACAAACTAACGTTAAATTTATCATTTTGAAACCAAAATCACAAAATTAGTTGAATAAAATCTGCTTAAAATTATTATTACACTGGAAACAAGTAAGCCTTGTACTATAGTAGATACTTATTGTATTTATGTACATTGCGTAAACCTGAATTGGATAACATTTGCCTTTCCATTTACACATTGATTTACTGAAAACACGTCATCGGCGAAAGCGTTACGGAAGATAAGTCAATTTGGTTGGATAATACCTCTGTAAAGCAAAATACCTTAAGGCTTTATAAACGGTAATTTTACAGTAAGTTTCTTGTGAGCATAAACATACAATCAAACTCTTCAGCCTTTTAAATATTAGTACTTATAGATTAGAATATATATGCCACTTTTTGCAGCAGTCTAATATTCCTAGTTATACTTACTTAACCTAATTAGGATATGACTGGTAAGCCGTAGAGTCGAAAGCTTCATATCAAATGACTCTTGCAAACGAAACGACTCATATTCATAAAACCTACCTTGTTTACATAGCAATTTGTCTCTCGGCGTGTTTATAACACATGTCAATTGCTGAATCGGCAGACGCTACTGTAAACATAATTGAAATAAAATGGTTGCCGACTAATGGATCAAGCAAAATTATGATCGATGCTTTAAATCGATTGTGATTATTAAATGTAGTACGCGCCAACACTATTTGTAATAAAGTAGAAACCGATATCTGAGTCACTTTTTATATTTATCGATCAAAATGATATTGACGTAGAGATCGCGAGAATTTTTATGAACTCTGTAAAGTAAAAAAGTAAAAAAATCTTCTCACATCCGATTAAATTTCACAACGAGAAGTACTTCTCTGAAACTTTTATGAACTTATGTCAAAACTTCACTAAAAATACAACCTATTTAGAAATCATCACTGTAAAACTGAATCCGACATCTTTCAACCCAAAAATTAGTTGTCAAGAGACAACGCGGAAACGCTCATAAAAATGAAATATTACGTAAACCCGTCTCGGATAAATTAATTTGTTTGAACACTGCCCTGAAAACAATAACAATAAGTCTGTATAACTAGACAATGGGATCATGAAATTAATGGTCTCTAAAATAAATTATCATCGTAAAAGGTCCAAGAACTATATAGTTCTTACATACACGTACATTCAGAGATGAAAGTAACCCACCTAGGCACATACGTCCATCTAGGATTCTAGGCGGTATATAAATCGATTTGGACTTATTATTGAATGAAGAAAAGCCGTGAAAAGGTCATCCTCGAGCCTATACCAGACGCTGCGCCCGCGCCGATCTATTTCCGTAACTGTCGTCTGCCACTTGACGGTTAACGGCCGTGTGGACCGACCCTAATACTATTCGACATAGTAGATACTACTTACTGGTACTACTAAGAACTGGAACAAAGTGTATCAAACTTTTCTATAGTTTTTGGCAACATAATAACATTTTACACTTCTATCGGCCTTATAATATAGTATGTACTAGCCGACCCGCCGACAACTTTGCTTGTGTACTTTAACGTTGTTTATATATAGTTTATTTTGTAGCCTATTGCTAGATAGCTACCTCGGTAAATGTACTAACCAACACTGAAATAATTATTCGAATCAGACCAGCGGTTCTTGAGATTAGCGCGTTCAAACAAACATGTAATATAATCACCGCGTCACACCGGGTTATGTAATTATTTTAATTCTATAGTTTGTGTCAATTTGTATGCCTACAGGGTTGCAAAAAAACCTCTTTATGAAAAGTTAGGTTAATCGCATATCAAGAAAATCCAAACGAGATATAAAATCACCGCTGCGCTGACTATACAACATCAAGAATCAATCTAAAATTATCGCACCCTAAAATCTTAATTTTACGTCCTCACTTCAAACGGCTCGAACGCAAATGGCATCAATTGAGAATACATACGGGCTCAGATATTGACGACTAAATTAAAGATAATAAAAATAAATAAGATAAATTGTACCTTATACAAGTAGTAAATGAATGAATTGCTGAATTCATGAATTAACACTATTGTACTTAAAACAGAAATGAACTAAATACTGTTTCACTTTTAATATTCTCGTGACTAATCATTTTATAAACGTTAGAGTGTTTTATAACTCGTTTGTAAATACGTGAGCTTATTACTAGTTATAAGCTAAAGGCTGGCTCTTGGGCCCTGTAAACGAGAAGAGTATGGGATGGTACTATTCATAGGCCGGCACCAAACGGCTTACAAGACCATTATGTTTAGTCATTAGATGATTTTATCATATACCACATCTAAAACTGTTCATAATTATAACACGCTCTACGAGTAGGTGTCTGGGACACTAAGACTTATACTAATGACAGAAGAATCTCGTGAGAATTATAAACTAATACCTACTTATATTTCATGTTTAAAACTAAAATTGCCTTCAACATTTCAAGATGTTTGCCTCCTCACGATGGTAACGGTGAAGGCAAACATCGAGAGAAACCCGGCATGTTGTGAGAACTGTAAAAAGTTTGTAGGGACATGTGACATTAATCTCAGGGACATTTAATCTCTTTCGTCAAGAGACAAGTCCTTTTGTCTATAGGTTATATTAAATAAACTACCTATAAACGTTGATATCGTAAAAAAATGCAAGCGAAGCTGCCGGCGACACGGCTAGTATATTTGTACGACACGCTATCAAAGTAGTTGTCTCGTGACTAATCCATCTCAAGGTGATGAAGAGGTGAAGTACCTTTAGACGTGGGCAGAAATACTTAAGTTACAAGAAAACTAATGAAAGAATATAGAACTAATAATACATATAATATTAGTAGGTACATGCTAAAGTTTGTACATTTGGATGGATGGATGTAGGTTTGTTGCGTTATAGTGGTATAGTATGATGGACGTGTTATAGTGGATTTTGCCCTATGTTATTCAGATTTTGAAGTTTCTTCAAAATACATTCGGTAGTTTTTGCGTGAAATACTAACCAACATTCATACATGCATTCAACCATACAATCTTACAAACTTTCGCTTTTATATTAGTACATTACATAGTATAAAGTCGGCACCATTAGGCTAAATCATCATAAATTACATGATATAGTCCGGGATCCGTAGTACATTGGAATCAAGTGATTACTAACAAGCTAATTTTTCGTGAGTAGCTTAATTTTAATGAGACGCCCAAAAATATCCTATACTCAACTTTTGATTGTGGTAGCTAACAGAGATATCGAGGATTAAATATGTCGATTTGATGATCCAAAAAAATTGATAAGTAACCGGTTGTTTTTTAGTTATATCGTAAGATAATGATCTAAATTATATGAAAAAATATTTGTCCTACAAAACCTATGGTTTGATCAAAGAGTCCCCCATTTCCAAAATGTATCGAAAACGAGGTCAAAATAAATGATTACTAACCAGCTGATTTTTTGTTGTATACTTAATTAATATTTATAAAATCTAACGGACATATTGTCCGACAAATTTCGTGGTACGTTATCCCGGTCCTACGGTCCAAAGTTGTAGTACACATCCTCGATGTAAAAATAATTACTATCAAGCTGAATTTTCGTGAATAGCTTCGTTTCGATGAGACGCCCAATAATATCCTATACCCCACTTTTGATTGTGGTAGCTAACAGAGATATCAAGGATTAAATATGTCGATTTGATGATCCAAAAAAAATGATTACTAACCGGTTGTTTTTTAGTTATATCGTAAGATAATGATCTAAATTATATGAAAAAATATTTGTCCTACAAAACCTATGGTTTGATCAAAGAGTCCCCCATTTCCAAAATGTATCGAAAACGAGGTCACAATAGATTATTACCAACCAGTCATAATAACTTATTTTTAGGGTCCCATAGCCAAATGGCAAAAACGGAACCTTTATAGATTCGTCATGTCTGTCCATCCGTCCGTCTGTCCGTCCGTCCGTATGTCACAGCCATTTTACTTCGAAACTATAAAAGCTAAACTGTTCAAATTGTTACGTAGATGTAGTGTGTGAACCGCACTAAGATTTTAAATAAAATATTTAAAAAATCCATATAAAGAAAACTATATATTTATGAAAAGGTCTTTAAAAATCATATTGAAGTTTCCAACAGCATTTATTTCTAAACTAAATGATTCGCACGAGAGACTCTGTGAAGGAAAAATGAGTGTGGGAGGTAGGTACACTAACTTCCAACATCAAAAATACGAAAATGATAAAACTAAAATGAATATTTAATGTACAGTACCACTAAATCTACCAACGAAAATTGGTTTGAACGAGATCTACCAAGTAGTTTATTAATAATATGTAAATAATTGCTGCGGAAGCCTACATGGGAGAGTCCGACTCGCACTTGGCAAATATTATTTGTTCTATTTCTTTAGTTTAAATAAATGTTAATATAAATCTCTATTAGCAAACAATACCTGGATTATGTCTAAATTACCGCCCAATAAGCGTGCAATTCCTTATATAATATATATATAAATACTATAAATAAATATATAAATACTTAATACCTACAATATTTTTTTACCTAGATAACTATAAAATAAAGTTATTTAAATTTAAAAAAATCACTATCTTATCCATAATCACAAAAAGAACTCTCTTTCGGAGGATCGAACTCGGTGACGCACAGTCACCAGTCAGTGACAGGAGTTCGATCCTTGCCATTACGCCAACTGAGTAGATGCGATAACAGACGAAATATGTCTTCGATATAATTACAAATTATATTTTATTGCGGGTGTGTTGTTACACTGACGCCGACTTAACTTTCTATGTTACAAATAGGCAAACTTAAAAATTACAATTCCTGTCGGACTAGCGATACCTACCTGTTTTTTTGTAGGACATTGTTACATTTGGGCAAGGAACACACTAACCTATTCAGTAATATTTTTGTCCTACAGTTACTAATGAGATAATTGGTCTTGTGGTATTAACAATGTCTAGGCGTAGGACCGGGATAACGTACCACGAAATTTGTCGGACAATATGTCCGTTAGATTTTATAAATATTAATTAAGTATACAACAAAAAATCAGCTGGTTAGTAATCATTTATTTTGACCTCGTTTTCGATACATTTTGGAAATGGGGGACTCTTTGATCAAACCATAGGTTTTGTAGGACAAATATTTTTTCATATAATTTAGATCATTATCTTACGATATAACTAAAAAACAACCGGTTACTTATCAATTTTTTTGGATCATCAAATCGACATATTTAATCCTCGATATCTCTGTTAGCTACCACAATCAAAAGTTGAGTATAGGATATTTTTGGGAGTCTCATTAAAATTAAGCTACTCACGAAAAATTAGCTTGTTAGTAATCACTTGATTCCAATGTACTACGGATCCCGGACTAATATCCTTGTATGGGTAAAACACTGATTACGCTATTACGGCTAAATTGATATCCATCAATTTAGTACAATTATTGGATGGACATCGTGATCTTTATAATCATCCAATCAGCATCCCAAGATCCGTATGTCGGGAAATATTTTAACGGCTGACTAAGAATAGTTTTATTGGTTCATTGGTTTAATTTTCGAAGCTATCCTTTGTTTAGGTTCGTACAGGTTTAAAATTTCTCAAATAAATTATGTATTTCATCGTCATGTCGTCCAGTGACAGACATATGTAGGCTTGCATAAAAATTTCTTTCTTCCATTTACTGCCCAAAAATAACAGAAGTTTTCTAAAAATGTATAAGAGAAAATGTTACTGTCAATCACGAGGGGATGCTTTTTTTAAACATTTTTACTAAAATAAAAAAAGTGTTCACTCATTAATAACACATTCTATTATAAAATAGACCATGCTAGATATTGATTATGATTAATAATGATGATCCGTATTGGCCATGATTTTCCACAAAAAAAACAACCATTATCCGACAGTAAACTTTAACTAATAAGTGTTACAGTTTAAATTGCCTTGCGTAAGATTTCAAAGATCAACACAGTTACAAGTAAGTAGGTACTTTACAATAAGTACGAAAAGCTCAAAATAAGCTATAAGATTAAAATCGTATGTTGTTGTAATAAGGTTGAAGTTTGCTCGTTTGGTTAAAATAACCTTAGTGCATGAATCATCGAGCATTGACTTGCTTCAGTGGCACAATTCTGTTTATTGCTTGTGACTTCTAAAGGGGCCGAGCTAAAAATTAAAACATTCTAATTTTAATCAGAATGATTGAATAAATACATCTTTTACAAACTGTTCAATTAAATAATTGATTCAGATTTTATCCGTAAAATAACAAAGATTAACTTGGACTTATTTACTGGGAATGTTATCGTTCTGTTTACCAAGTAACTGAATTTAGTCAGTGATTATTAACCCGCCTGATATCTAAGGCTTACCTACAACCTTAGGGTCGTAATTATAGCACATTCCAAACACTATATAATGGGAGATCCGTGCTTAGTAGTAGTTAGTGGTCATGGTACGTATTTTTTCGTAAAATAGGTGTAAAATCATAATCTATAGATGCATTTAAAAATATGAGTCAAGTGCCGTTGAAACCTCCATAATGACGCGACAATAAAGTTACAAACATTCAGGTAGAAGAAACGCAAAGTTGCTGACTTTCCAAGTTCTTATTTCAAATGAGTATTCCCAGCAATGTTTATAAAGCAAACATCTCAATTTGGACTACTCAGGCCACATGGTGAGGAAGTGTAGTGCATTCTGCCTTTGAGTAAATAGTTCCAGGAAGGGTGTGCATTGAGTATTTGTCCGGGACCGCACGCGTTACAAGAAAAAAACATGCAGCAACATTTAGTAAACTCCAAAGTGATCTGATAAAATCTTTGTCAATAGGCACAAGCTGGTCAGGACTGTTTCGTACAAATAAATAATCAAATGATCAAACCTTAAAATACACAACCAAATGCACTGTACCTACTCGTACTCGCGATTCAGGCAAAAAATTCGATTGTAAACTCGGAATACAACAAATTTGTGGGGAAACGGTTTGATTGTAAATATTTAATTGAAATCATAATTATTTATTTTGTTGTCTGCTTTTTTGCTTTTAAATGTATTTATCTCTGATTGTTCTTGTAGTGACTTGCAATTACCTAATAGGAAGGTCTTTGGGTTCTATGAACAATATAGAATAGAAATAATAATTTAAGGTGTTCCTGTCTGGATAGCTTAAAAAGTTTTAAAAGGGCAATAGCTCCAAGGGCTTATTTTTAGAAACGATGACATCATCTTCCTAAAACAGGACATTCTGTTTAGTAAAACATCAAGACGGTATTTTCAAGAGTACCTATTTAACTAAATGGAGTTGTCACCGGAAGGGTTTTTTCTGTAAATGCAGTTACACAACACCGCTCATATTTAAAAATACCAAGATTCTAGCATCTACATGCGAGCGGAAATATGATCTATAATATTGTTTGTAAGCGATGAGATCATGAGATATAAAACGCTTTACTTAGTGCTAACATTTTTTGAGAATGTCATGTTTGCGTTTTTTAGTCCCCCGCGCAGAAAGGGTTTGACTATTTCGAATAGCAAAACTGTCATCGTCTCGCCTCCTTTTGGTTAAATATTCAATGTAGTAAGTTCCTACATTAGTATTCAAAATGTGTAGCAAGCTTGGACAGTATTATGTAGGAACTATGCGACGAGTGACTACACATAATGGACTTTTACATTGAAAAGAACGATGTTTTGTGTTGTGATTTTGACAAATTATTTTGTCCAAGCCCTGTGTTGAATGGAGTGAAGAGAGTATATTATTAATCACCTATTTTTATGGTTATATACTCTTGTATTTTACTTAGTTGTATCTCAAGTATTTTTCCAACGAAATACCAATATATAGTTTATGTCAACTTCGATGAAAGCAAAGACAAAGGTTTCCCTCATAAATCTCTAGCTATTATAGTAGGGGAGCCGAAAAGGGGATTTCGGGATTTACTCGAGCGCGTCAGATTAAGATACTGGAGATAGCTAGTACCCAGATAAGTACCTCCACCAAATATAAAAAATCTATCTATGTTCGAACGTGAATTATAAGGGAACAAAATTTACTTTTGTCATATTAGGCGCATCACTTTAGATAATTGTCAGATTAAGATATGGTAGAATCAGAACATAGAGATGAACCATATACATCTAAATCTGACGCTCTAACACCTTTAGAAATGCCAGTTTTTTTGTTCTTTTTTTTGATAAAAAATGAGTCGCGATTTTTATTTTTTTAACTTTTAATTACTTCCACCCCAATCGTGTAAACAATCAGATTTACAAACGTATATTATCAATCATATTTCCTCAATTATTTTTAAGTATGTAAGTATACTACTCAAAACAAAATAAGGGCCACCACTAATTTTCCGATTATTTTTTTTTCTTTGGGTTTTTTTGCTCCTTTTGTTTTAAATTTAACAAAACAATGTTTTTTTTAATTAAATTTCATGAATTTTAATGCAATTCGACAAAAAATACTTAATATTAGGATGTTTTTGAGATTTAAGACTTTTTTTGGCTGTTTACACTTAACAATAGCATAAGATTGTAGACTAAACCCAGAGCTTAGTTGTTCGCTTTTGAATTTTTTATTATGGGGTATATCCTCCCCTTTCCAAAACACATTCTTGAAGCCTCGTTGGCATGCTCTAATTGAGATGGCGGATGTTTAACTCTGGGATATCCTCCCAGCACCTTTTCAGCAATTCAATCAACTGTTGCTGGTTGTGCACATTCTCTTCAGCTGCCCGGACTCTGTGTTTTAATTGGTCTCAAAGGTGATTAATTGGATTCAGGTTAAGATTATTCGCAGGCCATGCCATAACCTGAATATTGGCTTCCTCCAAAATAGAGCTGGTTGCCCGAGCTGTGTGAGTTCATGCATTATCCTGCATCAGGATGAAACCGTCCACCACTCGTTGTGAAAATGGGATGACATATGGCCTGACAACCCATTCGATGTAACTCTAAGATGTCACAGTGCCCTCATTCAGAAAAACAAGGTCAGTTTTACCTTGTAAACTGATCCCGCACCAGACCATGACATTGGAACCACCATACCTGCCCTGTCGTGAATGAAAGGATCAGAAAATCTTTCTCCGCGTCTTCTCCACACTCGCATACGTTGATCGTCAATTGAAAACTTCACCTTACACTCATCCGTAAAAAGCACCTTACGCCATTCCTTTGTGCCCCATTCAAGATGTTGACGTGCAAACCTGAATCGATCTGCACCATGAGTCCCGGTTAGTTTAGTGTGGTTTACAGGCCTTCGTTAGCGTTGCTGGTCTTTGTGCAAACGATTCCTATTCGTCTGGTCGCTGACAAGTGTAGCAGTAGTCCGGCGTAATCGGTTTTGTAATGCGCGCGCTGTCACATTACGATCACATCGCGCAGTAACTCGCACGTACCGGTCTTCCTGGGCAGTGGTAGCACGAAATCTTCCAGAACCACGACACCGGGATACGCTCCCGGTCTCCTGATACCGGTTCCAAAGGTTTTGGATAGCCCTTCTCGAACATCCCAGCTGTAAAGCCACAGAACGTTGTGACCAACCAGCCTCATTCATCGTTACGGCTCTGGTAGCAGTAACTTTGTCCAAATGGCATCAAATTCTTGGCATTGTACGGTCAAATGATGAAATTACACGTCTAACTCCCAAAAACAACCGTAGTTGTCAGTAGACTTGTGTTAAACTAATCTGAAATCAAATCATAAAAGAAAGAAAACTCTACCCAATTCACGATATTTAAGACATCAACATTGTTTACCATACCGTCAGCACTAATATCCCTAGTGCTTCATTGTAATCGTTAATTAGACACTTGAGAACATAATGGCATTCACAAAAAAATATTCTCCCATCGAAAGTCAGCAAAAAAATGTCTCAAAACAAAAATACGCGCGTGGCCCTTATTTTGTTTTGAGTAGTATATGTAAAGCTGATTTTCAATTTATTGAATCTGATTCATAGAATCTATCACTAACTGACGCGCTTAAGTACGTCCATACAACAGTATTTTTTTAAATAAGTTTTTATTTATCTATGGACGCTTCCCCCACTGATGAAACACATCGGTCTCATACAATTTTTTTCTTCTTATCATCTACCAAATGCAACCCAATAGGTCTCTTTGACGCTCGAGTAAATCCCCATTTAGCATCGTCGCCTCCCGTACTATTAGTCTGATGCGCTAGTTTCCACCCGCGGCTTAGCCCGCCTTTTAGTCACTATACCGCGTTATAGTGGAGTTTCATTCGGTAAATTTCAACAAATTTCATTCAGTAGTTTATGAGTGAAAGTTAACAAACAACTATACATTCTTACAAACTTTCGCATTTGTAATAGTAGTAGGTACCTAGATACTGTTTCATTTTACGAAGTCATCAAAAACTCGACGCAGCATAATTCTAACAAGCAATTAAGCACATTCGTAGAACAATATTGAATTGTAAATGGCCTGAGAAATAGGTCACTGCACACTTACCTACTGATTTCCTTCTACTATGACTGTATGGTGACATTCTGTAAGGAAGTTACTATGGCAGTATGGCATGGCATGTTGAAAGAAGGTTGAATAGACTAGAATATTTTTATTACACCCAAGAACATACATTTAGCACACAATTACCTAAATTTACTCATTTATAATATAATGTATTTCCCTTGTCAGATTTCAAGTTTTCTTCTATGCCTAGATAAAGATCTCGCCAATATTATTTGAATTAGAATTGTATTTAAACTCTTTTAATATTGATATAATATGTATTACAGAGCACTGGCTTAGAGACCATGAGCTCATGTTTAACTTCCCCAATCACCAGGTTGGTAGCTCATTTTGTAGAACACATGTTATCCGAGGAGGCTCTTTGATATTAGTCAATAAGACATTAAAATTTAAAAATAGACAAGATATTACATCCTTGTCAGTTGAAAGCCAAATTGAGATAGCATGTGTAGAGTTGGAGCGGAGTCTTATAGTAAGCGTATATACACCCCCTTCGGCCTCATATGAGATATTTGAGAAGGTCATGGACCACATTTTACTGAAGATATGCAATACAAGTAAAAGTATTACTATATGCGGTGATTTCAACATTAACCTATTAGAAGTTAATGCATTAAGTACTAGGTTATGTAGTTTATTCAGCTCTTACAACTTGTTTCCATTGTTTTCCCAACCAACAAGAATAACTGAAACATCAGCAAAATGTATAGACAATATATTCACTGGCCCAAATGAAAATATAATTGAGAAAAATATAATCAGTAACTTAAAATCAGACCACCTAGGGCAATTTGTAAAATTTGAAATAAAAGATAGACCAAAATATGTCAAAAAAATAATAAATTATGTACCGGTCACTACCAACCGATTTGAGAGGTTTAAATCAACCTGGGATTTAAAGCTTCCTTTTGATTACAGTAACAGTAATCCCAGTCAACTCTATAGTACATTTTTTAATAATTTCAATAATATTTTTAGTTCAATATTCACCACCAAGTCAATGGTAGTGTCCGACAAGCCTGGCTTTAGCGAATGGGCAACTGTGGGTATACATAAAAGTCGTCAAAAATTATATGAATTGTATAATGAAAAACAGTTTAACTTCTGTAAAGAGTTCAGAGATAAAGTTAAGTCATATTCTAAAATTTTCAAAACTGTGTGTCAAATAGCTAAATCAAATTATATTAGTTCAAAAATTAAAAATAGTAGTAACATTGTCAAAACTACCTGGAAAATAATTAATGATGAAACCGGTAGAACTCTAAACTCTAATACAGAATTTAAACTTAAAATAAATGATATTGTTATTCAAAATGATCTTGATGTAGCAAAAGCGTTTGAAGGCTTTTTTACTGACATCCCTGTGTCTACTACTAGAACATTAAATTCATCGTATAGCATTGCAGAGTCATTATTAAAAGAAAATGTACCCATTTGTAAAGTAGACTTTCACTTTAAATATGTAAACACAGAAGACATTTTAAAAGCTTTCAAAACTATAAATGTAAAGAAAACCAAAGATCTCTGGGGTATCTCGGTACAAATACTTAAATCACTTATACATACATTTGCATCTGAATTAGCTTACATTTTTAATAAATGCGTTGACTGTGGTGTATTTCCTGATTTAATGAAACACAGCAAAATTGTACCTCTCTTCAAATCTGGTACTACGACGGATCCGACTAACTTTAGGCCAATATCGGTACTGCCTACATTTAGTAAAATATTTGAGAAACTTATTTTATTACAAATCTCACAGCATTTTGATAATAATAATTTATTACACAATAGGCAATATGGCTTCACCAAATGCAGGTCCACTACTGATGCTGGCGCAGAGTTGCTAACGCATATCTATGATGCGTGGGAAAAGTCGCAAGATGCTTTAGGAATTTTTTGTGATTTATCGAAGGCATTCGATTGTGTAGACCATGAAACATTAATCAGAAAATTACATCATTATGGAATTAGAGACAGCTCTTTGGATCTTTTTGCTTCTTACCTAAGTGAAAGGATTCAAAGAGTTGATGTTAATGGTAAGCGGTCCCCAGGGTCTTTGGTTTCAATGGGTGTACCGCAGGGATCAATTTTGGGCCCGTATCTCTTTTTAATATACATAAATGATTTACCCCATCTTGTAAAGAATGATCACGAAATAGTGTTATTTGCTGATGACACCTCTCTTTTGTTTAAAATGAATCGACGTACCAATAACTATGACAAGGTGAATAACGCTATTTCGAAAGTAGTTCATTGGTTTAACTCTAATAACTTGTTACTTAATGAAAATAAAACCAAATGTATAAGATTTACATTACCAAATGTAAAACAAGTTAAGGCAGATATTAAAATAAAGGATAAAAACTTAGAGTTAGTAAAAAGTACTGTATTCTTAGGCATAACACTAGATAGTAAGCTTCAATGGGACGCTCACTTAGATAAGTTATCGAAAAAGCTCAGTTCTGCGGCTTTTGCTGTTAAAAAAATCCGTTATTTAACTAATATAACTACATCTAGACTGGTCTACTTCAGTTATTTTCACAGTGTTATGTCGTATGGCATATTACTCTGGGGGAGTGCTGGAGATGTACGACTGAATAATATATTTGTGCTTCAGAAAAGAGCTGTTCGATCTATCTATAAAATGAGCCCAAGAGAATCCTTGCGTGAAACATTCAAAGACATAAATATATTGACAATTCCCTGTCAATATATTTATACAGTCTTAATGTATACCCACAAAAACATCAATAGTTTTCCTAAGAAAAGTAATAGACATAATTTTAATACTAGAAATAAGGAAAAACTAGCTTTACATATTACTAGGCTACATAAGGTTAATATATCTTTTAAGGGGCAATGTATACGCTTCTATAACAAGATTCCCAAAGAATTGCAAGAATTATCTATCACTAAATTTAAAAACTTGGTAAAAAAACATCTTATTTCAAAATCATATTATAAAATATCAGAGTATTTAGAAGATAAAACTGCATGGGATGGAATCCGCTCCAATATCTTAAAGAAAAGAACAAACTAACAAATAATTGTACTAAATTCAGATATGAGCTGATTGTTCTTTATGTTTCTCAATTCAGTGCTTAAAAAAACGAAACATATTTTTATGTCAACCTTGTTTCCATTGTTTATTTTATTTTATAATGTGTTGTATTTATTGACTTGTCCAAGTGATCTTTAGGATTTTATGGAAATAAATGACATAAATCTTAAAAAATCTTAAATCTTAATATAATTGGGAAGACACGTGCTCAGAACGTTGTTTTGAACAATTTTGGATTGTTACGAAAATGAAGATTTTTTAAATAAATTTTTGGGATTTAAAAATTTAAATAGAGTATTTAGAGTCGTAAATTATAAAGTACCAACATACAAAAACAGTGGAATTGATGTTCAAATCATAATCACATTACGCCGCGGTCCTTTTGTGAGTCACGAGTTCAACAATTTTACCCACGAAAAAAGTTAGTTTAAGATTAGGGTTACCAACCTTTATTCGATTAGGAGCAAAGAGCAAAGAAAGCTACTTGGAAGTCAAATTACGAACCTACTTTATGTTTAAGTGGGTTCAAGTTTTTGTTTTATGGCATTTATTGTATGGAATTAAGAAACCTGACCTACCTGAATAATTCCTGTTTCCAACTGTAATGAACAATGGTGTTCATAGAAAATATTGTAATTTTTCTCATGCAAAATTAGATTTCTTAGGTTCGCTGCAATAAAATCAAATTTCTAATCAAAAAGCGGCAACCCTAAATTTCAAATGTTCCCGAAAATGGAATGTGCATTCTCTCACGTCTCAAATGGAGTAGGGATAGGACAAAACCGTTAGGGATTCGTTTGTTACAAAAACAATAGGGAATTACTGAGGGATCAAACTTTGAAATTAGAACAAAATTTTTTTCTTTTTTTCAGTAGGTATAAGGCAACAAACAATTTAATATTGGAGCTTCCATTTTACTGCAACACAAGTTGCTTATAAATATAAATTAAATAAGAATTCCAGAAAATGTTTTAAAATAAACCATATCCAACTTTAAGCTCTATTAGTTACCTAGAGTGAATTAAGGTTGTACAAATGTCGCTATCTGTATATAACACAAAAACAATAATTGTTACCTATATGCCTATCTGTATTAAGCATGCAAGTAAATAGTAATGTCTGCGACCAATCAACCAAATAATCCGTCTTAGCCTAGAAAAATAATCTTATCGTTATCAAGGAAAATTGGTTTCTAATAGCCGGTAGACGCGGGTGCGTCTATCTCATAATCGTACTGTTGACATTTCAGTAATGAGGTTATTTAATAACATAACGCCTTCAGTCTAGACGCGTCTCATTATCTTAACAGTGAAAATGTTATTACAAAATATTTCAAACCTTGAAGCTAAATACTTGCAACATCAAGCCACAACCGTAACAAAAACCAGCTAATTTTTCGGTAATAAATACAAAATAATAAAAACGTTTTATCTGGAAGTCCACCATTCAAATAAAGAACGATTAGTAAGTGACCCAAAACACACGCCGATATTTGTGCTGTTTTGAAACATTTAAAAGTGGAACGTTACGGAAAAGGTGGAATGATCTGGCTAGTTTGCCTACCTTAGTGAGAAGAATAAAACCTCTTTAGTAAAAATGCCGTCGGCTCTGGACACGGGTCCTTTCAGCCAGCCGGAGTGGAGTGACTCCAGCGATTCCATAGAGCCAGCGCCTCTGCCACAGCTGGGCTACTTCCTGCCTGTCAACTGCAGGTCTTGCGCATACGAGCGGACGACGCGACATGTGTGTCGGAGAAGCAGAAGGTAAATGGGAAGACACGGGCAAGTTGGAATTACTGGCGTTTACTGTTGATTTTTTGCAATTGCAATCTTTTTAGAGTTTAGTTCCATAAAAATTCAATATAGGAAGCCAGAAACTTATCAATTTACTTGCTGTAAAATGTCAATATAGACATATAGTTAAAAATGTTTTACCATCTCCAATGCATTCTTTAAAGCCCTTTAAATCAAACTATGTAATTTTCGGAATGTACCCAAGTTATTTAGTAAAGAAAACCAACATGAAAAATAGATTGAATTAGTTTGATTTGCATAAACTTATCCAATCTATTTTTCATGTTCATCTATTTTTCAGGAATCAGGAGCCTTTTAAAACTAAGTAAACCGAAAAAGGACGTACCAACGGGGATGTTGGTTTCATGCTTTTTCGGGGGCATCATTACTGATATCCCCGCTAAGTATGACAATATCCGTAAACCCAACCTCCTTGTTGCAGAGAATCTCCCCGCTCCCGCCGCTCCGTATCGCAATGCTCCTGCAACAGCGTATCCCGCTCCTCCGCCGCGTCGCCGCCGCCCGCCGCGCTGCCGCCTCTCAACAACACGCTGGAGATGTACGTGGAGCCGGTCGTGGAAGATGTAAGTACCAACACACAGCAATAGCTTAGCATAGCTCAGTCAACGCCCACGAGTCTTCTTTCAGCGCACCTTGCGAGGGCACCGAAAGACATCGAGGCTAGGCCTCTTTGCCTCGGCATTGGCATCAACTCTAGTTGAACAAAAGCAACTGCCATAGTCGTTTATTTTGTAAAATGTATTATGATTTATACATAGATATGCTTCTTGATTGACCTAGAGTAAAGATAAATAATAACAACGAATTAATAATTTCTTGATTATATAGATTTTACCGAGATTATATATTTTGAGTCCTAGGTCATGTGTGCATAAGCCCATGGATTGGGCAGGCATATATTTTTTTAACATTAAGCTTATATTAAATATTTTAGCTATTTAGTTTCACAACAAAGCGCTAGATGATTCTGTCATGCAATTAGCCTTAATAGGTTTTTAGAGTTTAGATCAAAATGCCCTAAATACATTTTTATACTCACGTTCATGGCGAAATAATAAACAAGATAGGTACTCAGATTAGTATATTATACAGTTGCATTGTATAAGGGTTTGCCTATTGGATCACAAAAAAGAAATAATCGTACAAAATATCGTATACATTCTGGCTAAACACAATTTGAAACTGGAGCAAGTTCGAAAATCCGATTCATTTCTGTAAGAAAAACGAAATCCATTAGCATTGTCAAAAGCAATTTTGTATAATCCATCATTTTCAAGTCTATTGCAAATCGTCTTCACGCCGATTGGGCAGGACGTCCGATTTCTACGGGCAATTTGTTTCTTTCAGAGGGAGAAATGTTGTGTCATTTTGGAAGCGGACCGAGTTAGGATGCTAAAGAAATGTACCATCATTGTTACATACATGTTCGTTTCATACAATACCTACATACATAATGGTTACAATGAAGACGACCTCTGTGACTCAGCGGTCGCATGTTCGATTTCCGTCTAGGGACTGTATAATATTTGTGTTGTACCGCTACTTTGGGTACGCATCTCCCCAGTAAAACCTCTTATAATTCTAGGGATTTTTTTATTATCACCACGCTTACCGGGCGAGTTAGTGATCGCCTTATAATGAATCGTAATACCCTTAGTCGGTTTGACGACACGAGAAGAGATAGTGTGGTACTATCTAAGGCGAGCACCACACGGAAATGACCATAACCTTTCAACATATTACGTAGAAATGCCCATAACCTGTAACCATTAAACATATTACGTACATGATGATCATACATCAAATTTCTCCAACTTGTACTTCGCGAGAGCTTTCTTCATGGAGCTGGCGATCTGTTCTGGTCTGCTGTAGAAGTACTTGTGCTGTCTGGAGCCTTGCTCGTTGTACATGGAGTAGTCCACGGAGCCGTCGGGCGAGAGGAACAGGATTCTGAAATAAAATATTTAAAAATACACTAAATATTGCTGGACAATTCACACAGCAACATCTAGCCCCGTGGTAAGCACAATTGTGTAAAAAAAAACAATACCTACAGATCGTACAAACATTTGTTTCATGTCAGAATCGATCTCGCAAAGGCGGAATTCACCCACCGCGCCACACAGATAATTTTTTCATAAAAGTAAACAGAACACCTGGTACAAAAATATGCTGATCTAACAAACATTTGTTGGAATCAATAGCAACCGTGTTTCATATCAACTTACCGAGGTATATAGTTCCCGTCAGGCTGATAAACAAGTTCCCGAGGTTCTTCATCATCCACCAAATTGACCATCACGAAATGTCTGCTCAGCTTCTGAATATCAGTGGACTCAGCAAACTTAGGCTTCAGGTTCTTGCAGGCTTTGCACCACGACTTGTGAATTATCACCATCACTGGCTTGTTGTGATTCGACGCGATCTGAAGGCCTGACTCCAAGGACCCTGCCCAGACGTATGCATTCCCAAACCCGTTGTCCTTCCCTCGTAACCCTTTACACTCCGCTCTATCAAACAGCAAACCTAATAAACCCTTCACAAAACCGCCAGCCGACATTATGTATGAATACAAAAATATTGCCTGTTGGACATGCCACAAAGAACAGGGAACTCCTTACGGAGTTACTTGTATTTTAGGAATTTTGCATCGATTTCCTCGGTTTCGGACATTTTGAGATTTATTTTGACAGCGGTGGTGTAATAGATTTCCATGGACTGTCTAATAACAGATTAGAAAAATCTATGAATAGGTTGTGTTAGAAGGAGAATTGTTGAACAAATTATGGTTTAACACTGTTTTTTTTTGACACGGAAAATAGTTTAAAATCCGTCAAAAAGGTTAACCATTGATTTATAAAACAACTCCCTGGCGCCATCTGTAAACACGTAGTAGTATTGTATAGCGCGCTCAATCATATCACTTACAAAATGCGTAGAACCTCATCTTTAGGAGTTTGTTTGTAGCGTTGTAGTTCACAAAGCCTTTTAGAGATGGCGCTACTTGCAGGCTCATATTAACTTATTTTGTATGTTTGGTAGGGTCACAGAGCATATAATTACTACGGTAAGGTGTTGAGTTGATACCAATAAAGTTATTCTGAAAGCTATGAAAGTTAGAGCAAACAAAAGGATTTATTATTATCACTTTGGGAGTAAGACGTCCATTGCTGGATATAGCCAGCCACATAATTTAACAGGATGTCTTTCCAGATACTTACTAAAAAAAGATCTTAAAGATTTTTAGTTATTTATATCAGAAGCGACTTACTAGATTACCACTAGATACTAGATTGTAACTAGATAATCTGTCCATATTTTCCTTCTTCGATCTTAAATAACCAAGATAATAAAAAATATTCCAATCTTAATGAATGAAATTATATTTATTTTACAGCAGAATCTACGTACCTAAAATAGTACTAAGAAATTATATAGCAGTCAGTGCATTACCCTGTCAATAATAAGAAAAATATTGACCAACAGATTAACATTCTTCGCAAACAACTTAGCAGAATTGTCACGTAAACTAATACATAATGAGAACTTTTTAAAATCGTTCAAGCGGGGATGCGTGCGGGCATTTTCTCTCATTTCCAAAGCACTTCATCGCAATGTCGATTCGGTCCACAAACGATTGGAAAAAGCAGATTAACTATGATAATTATAATACCGACATTCAGTCGGTTTACAATACGCAACGCACACGCGTGTGGACGTACTTTGTCGCTTATTTGATGAATAAGTACTAAGTTAACGTGAAGTGATGTATGGGAGTCAGAGAAGTAGGAATATGTATGGCACGGTGCGATCTATGGTGCCGATTCCTTCGAGAGGCACTCCTATAGCTTCGATTGATGATCTGCTGTTCACGCCGCCGTATTTCTACCATGTGCCTCCTCCACAGCCGCTGAACACCTTTCCTGGAAGAAAGCGACGGAAAAGGGTGAGCGAATTTGTTTCGAACACAATTGGTGACCCAGATTGGCTGTTAACTCTCAACGGCCCTTAAAAAATTAAGACGTGTTTTTCTTCTGTCTATTTTTTTTATTATAATTATTTATTGACTTGTTATGTTTGTGAATATTTATTTTAAAGATCTTATGTATAAAAAGGCACTGATTAGTTTTATTATTTTAAGAAACAGAAACAATATTTCACCATAGATTTAAATACTTATTTCACAATATCATGTGAATCATGTGATATGAAAGCCTAAATGAATTAATGATTAATTTACAGATAACTTGATTCTTCATACTTACATTCATTAATTATTTCTTGGTTTTTCAATTTGGTGCCATTTTCTTGTCTAGTTCGAGTCATAGTTCGAGTTCGATACTCCAAAATGAGCCTGGTCATAATTTGGTATGACACATAAAATGAACCGCCAAAAATGGCTACATCCCTCACCAATTTCATTAGATCCATGTTTGAAAACTAGTGCATTTAGACAATATTTTATTGGTTTTGATTTTTTTTGTGATTTTATTTCATTTTGTATTTTCGGTGTCAATTTCTGAACCAGTAAAAGATAATAAATAAACCTGACAAGTGCAAGTCGGACTCGCCTTTTCTCTCTGAAGAAGGAAACTTTTCTAAGCCTTCTATTAAGTCTATGGGCTCGAGTGTTCTGTAACTTTAAGAAATGCTTTCACATGATTCCACTTGTTTGTTCAAACGAACTTATCTATGTTCGAACTCTTGCGATATTAAATCTTGTGTTATTAAAATCGATATAAATAAATGATCCTCGCGAGTTTCTTTACTGAAGTCGGGCTAAACTGCTACTAACTGAACCTTAATATAATAATAACTTATGAAAGAGCACACTTTGAGTCATAGAGAAAACTAAGTTTTTAATCTTGCCAATTATTGCCATTTATTATCATCATCATAACAACCCATATCACGATATTGATGTACAAGTACGAAACTTGGACGCTGACGATCGAAGAGGAGAATGAATTGTAAGATCTTGGTGCCAACATTACGGCAAGACAAAGCTCGAGTGTCTAAAAAAATTTATATCGAGGAATATCATACACATACTAGGTACACGCACGATCATTGGCGAATTCAAATCGTATTGACTACGAAGTCTCATCTAGAGAGTCATAAGACATCTAGAGCCTATTCACGTTCCCACTGCTGGGACACAAGGACTTGTCTGTCTTGTTGTTGTGGCCAAATCTTTAAAGTTCTCAGAACATGCTGGTCTCCTCACGATTTTTGTCTTCATCATTAAGCACGTGTTTTTAAAACTCTTATATCTACATTCAAGACGAAATATCCAGAGGTGCGCGCCAAGTTTTGCACCCACGACCTTTGAAATTAAAGTTGAGGGTGCTTCCGCTTAGTTACTTAACTAACGTGGCTTGCTGATTTCTTTACTAAATTTAAATGTTTAGGCCTAAGATAGACCACGTCTAGGTAAATTAGGTACAAAACAGAGGTAATTAAAAGGTGTTTTGATAACCGGATGGATATTATTGACACATGTTTTATCAGTGTGGGACCGATTGTTATAATGTTTGGGGGCGTAAACGCATGACGATAGCTGATAGTGATAACGTACAGGTCTGCTTGTAAATGACAAATTTATTAACATAATGCCATTATTATGAGCCGTAGTATATTGTCTGTGACATATTTTTACCCGGCAAGAATGTCTACGATAAAATGTAACATGTGTTGCTGAGTATAATTTCTATTTATTTACATTTAGTTTCCCTTTACACTACCCCATTAATAAAATTATAACATTAATAAAACCATTAATATATAAAAAATATATATAGGTATATCCATAAAACATGTGAAAATAATAAACAAGTTGCAGTGACCATACAACAGAATACTGCTACTACAGCTAAAACAACTCTAATTATTATTTAACATTTAAATTAATTCACCCAGATAAAACCAATATAATTTTATTACAATAACAGTACATGAGACTAGTATAGTTCCAAAAGCAGAACTTGAGCTCTGCGTAACATCCCACGGTATAGGCACTTATTTTCTAAATCCAATCATATTTGCGTCACAGATCAGTGTTCCTCACTGCTATTTGACAGCACCACAATTGGGAGTACCTGCTTTCCTCTGTCGTTTCTGTGGTCCTGTAACTGTGGCTTTCTTAGATTCCTCTCTGATACCGTGGACGAAATCCTCTCTGATTCCCTGGTCGTATTCCTCTCTGATACCCTGGATCGCCGCCACCGGGACGGTATGAACTTTGATACATCGACCATGCCGTACGAATAAGCGACACAAGTAGACATTGATATCGCCATAATGATGAATTTCAGCTGTTCTTTTCTATCCATTTCAATCCTCAGATCTGAATAAATCCATAACATTTACCGTATTAAAATTAAGTAAAACTTGTTATAAATTTATATTAAAATCAGTTTTTGTAAGATTTTGGGTGATATTTTCCGAAAGTGTCATTCAAATTGACGTTACGTTACTGGGAGACTTTTACCATCCAGAGTTATTTGCTTAGTACAACGCCATGGATAGGTTGGTTAGCTCTAAACTAGATCTATGGTAATTGCTGAATCAAAAAAATCTTCTAAAGAGATTTTATATCACATTTCCGTTAGATTTTGGTTTGATTAAACTCTATATACCAAGAATACCTGACTCATGGATGTAATGTGCTAAACTTAAGGACATAGGGTCGTCTATATATGCTACTAAGGTTGCAGATCAAACGATCAGTTATCAAATCTTATTACAGGTCTGATCTGATACTAGCTTTAGGCGGAATGATTTAAACATGTACTTGATCTTACCTGATAAAAATATTTCTATATTGTCGTATTGTAGGTTAAATCTAGTTTTCGATGTAAATAGCATTCTTCCTCATGTTTGTTATATAATAATGGTAAGCACCCACAACCGTTACGGACACTACGGCAGCTTTTACGATTTGTCTCATATCAAATACGAAAATATAAAAATTATCAAAAAACACTTGAAATAAATTCACTTGCGTCAGAAGTGTCCGTTTTAGACCATGAGTGGCAGTTTACGAGTCAACATTACCTTAAATTAATGTTATAAATGAAAACCAATGTTCTACATTTATATAATAACGATGCCCTGCAGACAGCAGATTAAATTGGCCATTTTCCTAGTCAACTTTGATCTTTGAGCTAATTTTATAAAATAAAAGCAAAATTTACTACGCTGCCTATCATAGGTGATTTCAACTGTTAATCCTGAACTGAAGAGTTGTGTCTCCCAAATATAATGAGCGATACAAAATAATAATTTAATTCTGACTTCCATGGTATAATAATAATTATAAATCTATGAAGTAATATATTTAATATGATGGTCATAATATAAAGCTTGTCTCACGGCCTATATAATAGAACAAAACAAAATAAAACGAAAATAAACAAAGGAACTATATTGATCTAGTGGGCTCTGTCTAGGATTATTAATTAAACGCCAAACCCTCAAAACAAGTATCAAATATATCCTCTGAGGCCAAACCAATATTTTCTAGCTATGTAATGTTCGAAACCACAGATAAAAACTTGTCTCCTCCATCCTTGAAACCATAAAGCTAATTTTTTTACCCACAGATAAAAATGCTTGGTGGTAGACGTTGTTGGGTAACTTTTATTATAACGTCCACCAACAAGACGAGACTTCTATGTCCAGAGTTCATTTTCCTAAGCTATAGGTAGTGCCTAGCGATTAGGATGCTAAGACCTAATTTCACCACTCTCTGTTTGTTAGTACCGGTTCAAGCGCCTTATGCTGTAATGTATATATTTATTCTCCTTTCATCTTGCTGTTAATCTTATAGTATATTATTGTAAGTATTAGTACACCCCTGTCTTACTTAAATACCATCTCTCTTTTCCATCCAAAGGTTGCCTGGAAGAGATCGCTCTTTAGCGATAAGGCCGCCCATTGTACGTGTCTCTTTTTGTGTTTTATTTGTGTGTTTTGTTATTGGTGTACAATAAAGTGTTTTGATTTGATTTGATCTTGCCAAAGCTATAAATCAATCATAACTTAATAAAAATAATAATATTTATTTGTGTACTTTATTATAAAAAGACAAATTGAAACAAAAATTAATTGCGAGTAAAACTTTTACTTTTTTTTTTTAAACCACCGAAAACCTGTATCTAAACTTATTACTTTGTAGTTCCACACTTTTTAGGAGGAGAATTTGAATCAACCGGGCATCTGGGATGTTCTTTCGGTGCTTTCAGGCACTTAACCGTGTCAACTTTCTTCTCTTTCTGACCTTTTGGCGGTGGCGGTGGCTCGGGAGGTGGGGGACATATAGGCATCCTCTTCTTCCTTTGGTTCTTGATGCATCCTAAACTGTAGCCTGCAAGAGCTGCATTGATGAGTAGAATCGCAGAGTACATGTGGCCGTAGCGTTTCGGCCTTACGTCTATCTCTCGAACTGCCATCTTCTCTCTTAGTAGATAAGCGACGTGTTTCGCTGATGTTTTATTCCAGAGATACGCGCGTTTCAGTGTTCCAATCATCTTGTTTTTACAAATAGGGAATCTATGTGTCGATTTTTATTCTTGTAATATTCGATGTGGAGTGCTCCTAAAACTCCATCTTTATACAGTTGTTTTTTTTGTAAAGTTAGTGTTTAATTGTTTGGTGCTTTTGGTACTTGTTGGGGTTGGTCGATTGGGGTGCCATCTTTAGTTGACTTGAAGTCTGCAATGAAAATATTACAACATAAAATAGAAAGAGATAAATCCAACCAATAAAAACCTAAAAATGAAACAATCAAACAAATCATTTATTTTCCCAATACACTAAAACATAATCGACTTGTTTTATATATTGAAAAGTAGATAAATAAATATCTTAATAGTAATAGTTAATTACCATCATAGGTGCTAAAAGGACTTTGAAAGCCCCTGTTTCGGCTTATTCCTTCAATAACTGTTCCAAGACAAGAAATTATAGCTGACGCACTAACGATAAACAGTAACTCCTTTTTATTCATGGCATATCTTTTTACTTCCCATTTGTTAGGTAGAATAAGATTAAGGATTTATTTATTTATTTATTTGGTCATTTTACAAACATGATTTTATATTTTTACATTATGTTTTGTATTTGTATCATCTAAGAATTACGCGTCAGTTAAAGAAAAACAAAGTTAATTTGTCAAATAAAATAAGGTCTTCTGGCGACTATACAAAACCTTCTTTATTCCTAACTACAGAAAATATCTACAAAAGGTATATTTAGTCTTTGCGTATCGGGTTTCTGTTTAAATACCGTTTTTATCTGTGGTAAAGACGCTTAAATAACACCCCTGCTCAGTAACGATCTCGAATTACTATAAAATCTACCCTGGATATCTCAAGGCTAATATTAACCAATAAGAGATGAATGACCACACCTGTCCATGACGCAGGGCATACACAACTTTTATAGAAATAGCATCAAAAAAAGCCAATTACATAGGAGCACAAATACCAAGTGAACATGACCTCGAGCTACAGCAGCTGACGTTTACCCGAAGGCTCTACATATTGTGGTCACATCTATTGATACAGTTCTTTGTGTGTGTGGGTCCTGCGCAGGAGTGTCCCGTAGGTTAGCTCTAGTGGCCTTCACCAGAGATGCATTGGGTGGGACCGGTTTGATTTATACACGCTTCGAATCAAATCTCTATCAAAAGAAATTCGTTAGAACTCGTTTGTTTACCCAGTAACACGTAAGTTCTTGCGTAATATGACCGATAGCATTGCCGGTTATCAATACACAAACAAATTCAAAATTATGACTTTTCTCATGAGTGATAGCTTTGTAAACTTAAGGGTAATTTTGAGATTTATGTCAATAGTCCCACCGTTAAAGATACTCGTAAAATGGGATATAATCTATAAGATCTAAGTTCAACTTATACCAAATTAAAAGCTTTATCTTAGACAGATCTCAAAAATACCGATTGCCAGGACAATGACTAAATATTTAACATTTCTTTGATTGTCGAACTGTATTTCCATGATATTCGTGCGACAGAGTTTGTCAGTGGTCCTCGACTAAACTTTCAAGCTCCGCGGTCTCAGTCCGCGCCGTGCCTCCGTGTAGTGGGAGAGCAAAACCTGTAGATACTGTTCGTTCACTTCGAGACGGCTACCTGGCTCAAGCTTTGTCCCTTTCACTCGCGCGGCCACACACACAAAAGCGAGCCTCCGTCTCATCACACCACTCTGGTATGCAAAGATTGATAGGCTTTAGGACCATTCGGTTTTGAGAGTGTCCAGAAATCACGCACGGTTAAGTTTTCGCCGCCTGGCGTCCTTACCATACGTTGCTTTACGAAACTTTTGCGGATTACTCCTGTGAACTTTGTGCAACGTAATGTCATTACTGTTTATTGATTGAATGTTGCGTTGTGAGGCATTGAAGCCTTATGTGCCGGTTGTGGTGCTAGAACAGGGATTGGAAGTAGTGTTGTGAAATGTGTTTATAAAGTTGGGGTGTATACGGAATGTTTGTGCAATGGATCCAATGGCAACTGACAACGGATTAGTGAATAATTTGAATCACGTCCGGACGGACTCTCAGGTAAGCGCGAGGCAGCTCTGCCGATGGGCAAAACACGTTTGTTGCAGGCCCGAGCCTATGATGGGGATCGAATAGTGCAACGACTCTATAAAATCGAATATTCTCTTTTAGAAACCCCGCTCTCTCAAAGTATTTGAAACCTACCGATTCTAAAGTACCAACGATTAGTTCAAGTTTCTTTTTTGCTAGAATCTTGTTTACTGAAAAATAAAATTTAAATAGATAACCCTTTATTGTACAGTTAAACAATGACATTGTCTAAATGTATTAAATATAATACTTAATTACAAATGCCCTTTATGTATTGAGAGTATTGCAACTTTAGATTTAAAGGAAAAGTTTTAATGAACCACGAAAATTGGAGTCGTTTTATAGTTTCTGGCAATAATATTAAACGCTCAGTTTCGTGAATCAGCGAAATATCAGTATTTGATAGATAAAGCTTATTTATAGGTTTCTCTCATAAAAAACCAAGTAGTACCGTTTTAGACCTACCTAGATACTTACAGTGGAAAGTACGGTAGGTGTGGTGCAGCGTCAAATTTCATATTGCATGCCGAGAATGCACGAGTAGAGACCTAGCTGCAAGATGTTTCATAAGACGTAACTTAAACCCCTTTGCAAAATCTCCGGAATGCCACTCAATTTAACGAAAATAGTACGAGTTGTATTTCCTTAGCTCTATTTCTTAGAAATTCGTAGATACCATCATTATAATATCAACCGTCAGAAGTTTACTACTGAGATATCAAGATAAGTTATCGACCCAAGATGTTGTTTCTGTGTTATATTCACCGTGAACTTTACCAACTCATCCGTTCATCTTATAGGCGGACGTCCGACGCTGCGTTTCCCGATCCGTGGTTTCGAAACTTTTCGGCCCCATCGGCCATTTGTTCTCCGCGCTATATGGCCTGCCCATTGCGACTTTAAAGAGCTAATCCACTTATCCGCAAATAAAATGGTACAAGTTATTTTCCTTAGCTTCAAGGCTGTAGTTCTTAGAAATTCGTAGGTTAGGTACCTACATACTGACCGCAAATTAATCCCATCGCTTTCTGAATGATATACATTATTAAGGTTGTGTCATGTTACACAACGTCGACTTATATTTTCTGCAAATTAATAAACTGTCTGATTTCAACGTGATGGATCGCACCAGCTTGATTTTGCATAAATTAGTAAACTTTCTTGAGCAAATTTATTTCATCACTAGCCGACCCACTACCGCTTCACTTGCATTTTTTTGGTATATGTAGGTATATACCTATAGCTTATACATAATAATATAGCTATCCAACGCTGAAAGAATTTTCAAATCGGACCAACGGTTCTTGCTATTTACGCGTTCAAACAAACAATCAATAACACAAACTCTATAATGTATATCAAAGCTTTATAATAATGTAGAAGATACCTACTATTTCCATGCCTATGATATTAATAATTTACTGTACGTAATAAAGAGCTGATTCGAAGTGTAGTATACCGATATCATGTTACATTAAAGCATTCTTAATTAACGAAACAAAATGAACTCACAAATTTTGATTATTTCTCTTCGAAACTAAGTGAAATCCAATGTTTTTAATTTTTTATCGTTACCGATGTGTAATTGCACAACTTTCTACGACATGCAATAAGAATATTGACCGTCGATAATTTTACAATGATTTTTGCATTTAAATGGTACTGATATTTTTTAAGTTAGCCTAGGGATCCCATTATAGTCGTGGGAGCCGTGTTGGCTAAGTGGGACCACACTCGACTTTCATTCCAAAGGTTGTGGGTTCAAAACACGCCAGACACCTCTGGATTTCGAATAACCAACCCTTTTCTGGGTTGTTCGTCATCTCGCGGGAAAACAAAAGATGGATTCCCGCGAGTTGGCACATTGCAATTTTTCATAGTATTGTGTTCGTCATCTCGCGGGAATTTCTTGAGCAATGTGCCAACTCGCGTGAATCTATCTTTTGTTTTCACGCGAGATGACGAATAACCCTATAAATGTATGCACGTTTTGGGCATGTTCAGAGAATTTTAAAAAAGTTTGAAGGATATGTGTCATTCTCATTCACCAACCGCTTGGCCAGTGAATGTAAATTATTTTTAGAAAATAAATATCCTAAATTATAAACCCATGAGTGTAACCATAACCAACCAATCGATTTTTTTTCCATCTGTTCCGTAATTTTGCTACAGATGCCTCTTCATACATTTTTTCATCCATCTATAACGCGAAAGCTATTTTTGTCTTAAAACAGGTCCTTACAAGTTCAAAAAAGGCTTGAGCACATTCATTACTTGTTGTAAGGCTATCTACAAGACTTTTTGACTCATCATTATACCTACCCATAAAACGTTGCGCA
The DNA here is from genome assembly GCA_963691955.1 of Chloroclystis v-ata. Lineage (NCBI taxonomy): Eukaryota > Metazoa > Arthropoda > Insecta > Lepidoptera > Geometridae > Chloroclystis > Chloroclystis v-ata. The sequence goes on along the minus strand of OY829904.1, from coordinate 11,872,172 downwards.
AGAAACCCATTATACATGATATGTACCAGACACAGATATCTCCAAATATAAATCATTTTTTGATATTTTATCAAATGATACTTACACTTTTATATTTATTATCCTTTATAGGAATTTGGTATAATCCACTGTATTCCCACTTAGCCATTACGGCTAAGAATTAAACTCGATAATTTCACTTTCTTTCGAATTCACACTGCCTATAATATTAAAATGTATGCAAATACAATCATCATCTGCTTCAAGTCTGATAATTTTTACGACCCATTCCATTAAATGGCTAATTAATAGAAGTCAACGAAATAATTTTATTTTCTATCAATGGAATATCTTCTTTTCAGAGGTGATTTTACTTCTAGTTCTTAGAAATACGTAACTTGGGTTATTTTAAAAATAAATAAATCAATAAAAGAATGTCAATGTAAACAGATTGTCTGTATTTATATTATTCCTACTTTATATTTCCTATATTCTGGGCGAAAATGGAATTATACAGCTTTCTTGCAGATAAGTACCTGTTTTTCAGATGTCTGGGTGTTCTATATGTATAAGAAAAAATATATATCTATGGATGTATATTCTATTGGGTGTATCAGATTAGTACCCGTAACACAATCTTCGAGCTTACAACGGGATTTTGCTGTGTAAATTGTCCAGCAATATTTATTTATTTCTCAAAAACTTACATTAGTTCATATTTATGTCTATTATCTTCGCCATCTAACTCAATTAAAATATTGTCTACAGTTACGAAATCTTCCCTATTGTTAACGAGATTACAGAGAGTTATGAGTCTACGTAACTATACAGTATGCTGACTGTTGCATCGAGTGTAGTATGCGTATATAGCGTAACTCTAAGCTGGTTTCATCATGTTTCCTGACTTGCATTAAACTTGATTGGCTTCGTGAAATTATCTGGTTATTCATTTTCTAATGGCTTTTGAACGAGATGGTTAAAACTTGGTTAATAAATTGGAAACCTACGCTCTATAGTTTTCACGGAACGCATAGTAAGTAAACCAGAAATGTATTTAAGGTAAAATCAATTCTTTGTCATGCATTCCTTCTCCCAAGTTTCGCAACTTATCCCAAATTATTGGCTTCTAAAATCAGTTTGAAGAGGTTCTTTATCTAAGGTGTTTTGTTTGGAAACGCTTTTACGTACAAGGTATAATATAAAGTCAGCAGCTTAGATCTATCCTTTAGGAAATGCTGGGTTACCTATTGGAAATAATATTTCTGGACTATGCAATGGTCATTGATCACGTTTGTTTTTAGTAAGGAAATCGTTCCTCTCTAATGTATGATAATATAAAGTTACAAAGTATCATAATCACAGAAAATGACATCGTCATTAATGATCATGTCAAGCAAGAAATCAAACGGCGTAAAATCGAATGAATCTTCTCGATGAAAGGGATTTTTTGTCCAAAACTGGAGGTAGGTACACGAACAAAGCACATGGGCTGGACTATTACTTATCTGTGGCACGATGACGTCACTCGGTCACAGATTATTAAGTGACTATACAGAACTTAAAACCTGTTTCGCGCGATTAGCAGCTGGCTGTTGTAAAAGGATCAGTTGCAAATTTGGTTTTGAAGTTTTTACGCCCTCAAGCCGCTTTTGTTCTGCGTGTACCGTTAGATAGCTTAAACTTAAATTAAAGGGTTAACCTTGCTACCGGTAAGTTAAGGTAGAACCTTGGATGTTTTATACCTTATTGGGGTTTAAAGTTCTAGTGAAAATGTAGAGCTGATAGAGAATTCAACATTTTTATGTTGCATTTTAAACCTTTTTAGTGAAGATAGACTTAACCGGTATATTTTCAAAACCCAACCAAATAAAATCAGAAGAGTGTTTATTTTTGCTCCAAAATCCATTGTCTTATTGTTACTTTAAAAGTTACTTTTATAACTTTAAAAATTTATTGAGCTTTACTAAGTGTAGAGTCCACTAAAAATGAAACAGAGCTGAAGGACAGCAAAGGACTCATAAAAGTGCACTTGTTGAAGTTCAAATGACTCATAATACTGTTTTTCTCACGCTGAGGTGCTTAACAGGTTCTTAGCCTACAGTTTCCGTTTTCGTTCATTTAACTATGTTATTCCACCTACAAGAAGTTTATCCAAGCCTAGCGTCTTTTCCCGCTATAATAGATGACTTACCTAATAGTCGAAGATGTTATTATTATCGACAACATTGTTGAACTAACTAAAGGTAACTTTGGTTTTGCTTATATTATAGGTACTTGTATTGTACCTACTCTCATTTCAATAAATCATCCATAATACATGCCAAATCGGCCCATAATAATAGGTTTAGGAACACCAGAGATTACATTATTGTTGTAGGTATTAAAATTCCAATGCTTGATATTATTTAATAAAACCTCATTCGAATTCAAAGCATCGAATATTTAGACAAAGGCTCGTCAATAGGGCTTGAACCAGGCCAGACTTGCAGCGCAGAAAAAGTTTATTGCACTATGGACATGAGTCATGGTGGAAGCATTTAGGTATTGTAAGTAACAAAGGTAGGACTTTTAGCCAGACGTTAATGTTGCCAGCGTTGTGAATCGCGCAGGTTTCGGTTAATTTTGTAACGAGTTTTAATAAAATAAAATGAATTACATAAATTCATTAATTTTATGAAAATTAAACTCGGTTATATAGGTATTTCTAGAATTAGACACTAGACACACCCACATAAACTTACTTTTACAACTAGGTACCTACTTACTACTCATATGGTCGTCTACAAAACTTCCTGTCTAATCTCAAAATAACTAAGAACTGAATGCAAAGCAACACGATCACTAGGACTGTCAAGTGCATTTACAAAACACCGATAAAATACCAAGGTTCTTTTACGTAGGAATTGTTGATTTCAGTACTTATATTAAAAAATATTCTTAAGCAATCTAAGTAGGTACCTACTCGGAAACTTTGTAAGTAGGTACCTACCAAAAAAGCTCTGTTTAATTTTTTATAATATACTGCGCCTGCGACTCCGTCCGCGTCAAATTATTTTTAAACGGGGGCCACGACTAGATAACTTGACTACAAGTAAAAGAGTTTATGAATAAGAAATTAATGGAACTTTGAAAATTATTGCAATGAATATATGAAACAAAAAAAAACCTTCCTACGTTAAAAACTATTTTGTTTATAAATTAAGTTAGTACCTACATAAATGAAGCGGTGATCGATTTATGAGTTATGTATTAATACATTACACGCTTCTACGCAGTATCACGGCCGGTTGCTTCCCGCGTTTTCTCGCATTTCACTGACCATAAACAACTTGGCTCATGTTGAACCTACATTCTAAAGCGCAGCGCCTGGCTGTGGTCTTCATAAGAAACCTCAGAGAAAATCGAATCTATTTGAATTTTCAAGATCGTTAAGCTAATTTATGTGAACGTGGATAGCCCACGATAGTAACCTGCCCATATTTGTTTATAGTCTCTTGGTCTAGTAAGTTTGAATTGTGCGACCTGCTATAATAATTTGGAAAATTAACGGCATAAATAAAAATCTTAACTGAAAAATTTATGCCTGACATCCATTTCCTTACTGGTAACATTTTCCAAGTCTAATGTAGACATTAAGTATTAGCAAAGGTTAGAACATTTCGGGTAATATTATGTACATACATATAGTAAAAAAAATACTCAGATAAATATAGCTGGACATTACTACACAACAACAGTTTGAGGTCGTAACTTGTATTACGGTATCTGCAGGGCTAAGGCCTCCTTTCTCTCTTTCCATTCCTTTATAGATCTGTAGAAAATGATAAAATATTATCACATAGGAGGTGCCATCAATGAGATTATTTAATTTACTGTAATCAATGTAATGTAAACAATACTGCATTCTGGCTGGCCTCGCCGTTCAATTTTACGCGGTTAGTCATTTTACGTTCCATTATCGCATTAACTGGCCTGCAGGGGTGGGAGGAGTCGTTATCTGTGACCTTGAATGAAGTTGGACGGAACGGAACGTATTGCTCGTCACTGTAAAATAACGACCAATCGTAGATGCTTGCTACGAAAGGTCACGTATGCTTCTAACTTCACGTTCTTCGTTTGTTCGTTCACTCACTCGTTCATCCATCTGACATTTCTGATTGTGATTACAATGAAACTGTAATGTAAACACGTGGTGGTTATTTTCAATGAAAAATATTCGGTAGCGATGGCTATGTTAGCTGAGCCTCGCCGTAAACAAAAGTTAATTAATCTGCGGGCTAAGAACAATGCGTGGAGCAATGATAGTACAAAGTTCGGGCAGCGTATGCTGGAGAAAATGGGATGGTCTTCCGGCAAAGGTCTAGGTGCTAACGAAAATGGAATTGTTGAACATGTAGTTGCTAAATACAAGAATGATGATAAAGGATTAGGGTTTGAGGATCGCAACGACCAGTGGACCAAGCATGAAGATGATTTTAACTCGTTGCTAGCTAATTTATCGAATGGTAAGTCCTAACCTTTCTTACCAAATTATTATTATATTATCTATCTATTATGATCAGAGAGTTATTTCTTTATTTACTTAATGCCATTTGACTCTGTAAATATATAATATAATAGTTCAATTATTTTGACAATATATTAGTAGCTCTTTTTAATTACTTAATTTTATTTCAGGTGATGGTGATATAAAAGATGAAAAATTGCATAGTGGAGTGTCTTTGGAAGTTAAATCTAAGAAAAGCAAAGCTCGAGTTCACTATCACAAATACACAAGAGGTAAAGACCTTACACGGTACAGTGACAAAGATCTAGCTAATATATTTGGAAAGAAAACATTGAAAAGTAATGAAAAAGTGCCAGATATTTTAAAACCTGATGAACTTAAAACTACTGAAGTTGTTTTTACTGAGAAAGGAAGTATGGAGGATTATTTCAAGAATAAAATGGCTGCTTTGAAAGGCAAGAACAAAATCAATCTCGACACCAACTTTGATGATGATAATGCTGATTTTGTCTTTAGAGGTTTTGCTGGGACTTACACAGAAAATCCTGAAGAAAATTCAGGCAATGTTGAAAATGATGTTGCATTTCAAGGATTTTCATGTTATGGCAGTAATGGTATTGAAAATCTAGAAATGATTGATGAACCAATAAAAAAGAAATCTAAGAAGAATAAAAAATCAAAAAAACTGGTCTCTGAAGCCCAAGAAAATATCAATCTTGAAATGGAACCTGTATTGGAAACAAATGATGATTGCGAGGAAGTCAAACCTATGAAGAAAAAACCTAAAAAGAACAAACATAAAGTGGTTATTGAAGATGAAGTCGCAGCATCAGAGGAACCACCTAAAAAGAAAAATAAGAAAAGTGCTGAAGCTCCTCAAATTACTGAAGAAGATGTTGATGAAAATATCCATGTTCCTAAAAAGAAAAAAAAGAGGAAAAATAAAAATAATGAAATGTAATTTACATACTTTATTATTTAATTGTTCTGCATATTGTATTTTTGTTTTGGAAATATTAAACCAATGTCTTTCTTGAATGGTGCATCGGCAACAATACTATTTCAGTACATCACACTTACTGGATGTGTAGCTGATTGCAGTAAGTTGGTAGGTACAGTACCTAGACCTACATAATTCTACAGGCATTAGAAATTTCAGTAGAAAACTTATTTACCTAGTAGAGAATATCTTAATAATAGAATATCTAATAATTTTTGGCAAGTAAAAAGTATTTATTTTATCTTGAGCCGACTTCCAGAATACATAGTTCCAAATCATTATATTGAGATGAAAAGCAGCTATTACGAAAATCTATGTGCATGTGAATCGATTTCGTACAAAATCGATAGTCCATTACATCTTAGCTACAGCACTAGCCGAATTAGTATTATTTTGTTGGCATTTGCATGCTGTCAAAGCCACTGTTTGATCAGAAACGTCAAGTCAAGCAAGCACTGAGCACTAATTTTATAACCACATTTTGTACACATGGGACATTCTTTCGTTTTTTCTATATTATTTATTTCCACGGCAATGTTTACATAAATAATATTAATTGAATTAGTGTTGTGACTAGGATACAAAGTTGTATAATGGTCATTCGCAAAGACTCTTATAGCGATTTTATATCATCAGAACAGAAACAAATTTTCGCATCTAATGTTGTTCCAAACAATTACAGCATAAACGCTAGTGGTGAACACGAAAAACCTATGAGCGTGCCTCTGCAAAAGATGCGAGAGACCTTTGAAGATGAATCTACAGAGCATATTTCAAGGAAAAGGAAGAAAAAGTATCTTCAGAGTGAAAATGCCAGTGTCATCATACCTGAAGATTTGGAAGAACTCAAAAAAGTGTATAAAAAATGCAAATCCATAATCAAAAAGATCGAGTCTAAATATGGTCACTTGCTGGATATAGACAACAGTGTAAACATAAATACTGCAAAAAATGAACTACTTGATAAAACACCATGTCAATGCGCATCAAATAAAAAAATTGTGTTCGATGAAAATGGAACAGAGACAGAAATTGAATCTGGCCCCTCAGAACATATTTGCCCTAAGAGATCTCGATACTCACAACCACAAGACACACCAAACAACAGTGTCATAATAGATTATTATGACAAGCTTAATGATTTGCCGGATAGCCTTCAAGAGTTAAATTTAATTATGCAGAATCCTAATTTAGAAGTCGAGTTTCGGAACAAAGTGACATACAAGATTAGAGCGGTTAAACAAGGAATTATGAATGAAATGAGATATATGAGACCGGCTTTGTTAGATAAACTAAAGAAAAACATGGATGAGGTTATTGAGTTTAATGGTAGTAATTTATCCACTATGCCAGGATATGTTGTAAATTAAATAAAACATATTTTATATTGTACTGTTTTGTTTTTTTAGTTCCTTAGAATATACTTTTTAACATGACTAATATGACTAGACAGGAAATGCTAATCTGTGTTATTTATAAATTTATGACAAAATTATTATTGACCTAGAAATACTAAAGGATTTAATTTTGCTGTTTTAGGATTTCCACATATTTCGGCACTGTTTCTAACACTTTATGTAGACACTCCCTTATGATCATATTCTTTACAGAATATAATTTAAACATGAAATAGGTGCAATGAAATATGAATATAAAATTTGAGTTCTTATTAAACCCACTCTCCTATTAAACATAAGTACCTATTCAGATTACTGAATATAGAGAACATAGTTGTAAGCCAGTCAAATAGTCAGTAATATTCATGTTTAAATTATATTCTGTAAAGAATGTACTAATTAACATTCTATTCAGATCTCTATGCCCATGTGCTTTGATACCTACCTATCTCATGGGTTGGTTGTGCATGAGTCATGTGGTTGACCTTTAGTGAACTTTTCAAAGTAGGTATTCAATATTTGTATTTGCAAATAAAAATCGGATGCACTATTTTAATTAAGTTATACACTGGCTTCATCATTTTGTATTTTTTAAAGACGGAATAAAGATCAAAATCCATTTATTATTTTTAAGAATTATATTTTCTTATTAAGTATATTATTATTCAAATAATTCAAAATTGATATTAGAATACCTTAAATATATAATTTATTAAATAATTAAAGTATTTTACCTACATTTTTAGTAACGCATCTTATTTTAATACAATACATTTGCTTGAAGTATCTACCTATCATAAGTGGATCGAGGTACCTACCATACTTCACTTTCTTGTCAGTTAAACAGCTGCGTTCTATTTGTGTTTAGTCAATACTCGAGTACTATTCTCGGGTAAACGTTGCTACCGTCACATACCGCTTAATTCCGGGTAAATAGAACCTGAATTTGCATAACAGTGCATTACCTATTCCAGTCCGTATGTGTGTTATGTAGTGCCTCAAACGAAATTCTTGTTCTTGTTTAGCTCTTTGGCAAGGTTGTTCGAAGTTTGAATTTAACTCAAAAGGCGCGAGATCGCGTCACCGATGGACGCCTACGAATAAAACCGTGTTTTTATTATTAAAATAAAAAAGTTATCGTTCTATAATCGAATTAAGAATTCGTGGTTTCGAGTTAAGTGATTAGTGATGGATGAGTGAAAGCTATACCAATTAAATAGAATTCTGTGTTATCATATCAATGAACAATTGCATTATGAAACTGGATAACTTTGGTTTTGAAAAATTACAGGTCAGTAATCGAATGCTACTAGAAACCTACTCACCTACCAAATACCTGCAAAATATTTTATGTGGTATTTTTCTTACCACCAGAGTTTAATATGAATATCTGCCTATATTAATGTTCTGAGATGACTCATACAGCCAGCTTAAGTTTTCGCAATAAGTCGGTACCTAATAACTTTATATAATTGATCATTACAGCTTAATTTATAGCCTATAAAAGATGATGATTTCTCAGATTAGGTAAGGTTAGGTACCTACTTAAAGTTCTTAACTAACAGTCCTTACAGTTAGTTACTTACCTTTGATTGAAGTTACCCTAACCGATTTTGATGGAAATCAGTGCTTATTATTTAAATTTGATTTTATTCTTATCGTAATTTTATAGTCATCCTTAAATTATGTTGTTACTTATTGTCAAGGAATAGTTGATACATAGGATTGGACATTAAAAACAGTCAAGTTTCCATCTATCCAATAACATCAAGATGTTTTGCTTCATAGAGGAAGCGTGCCTTATTACAACCACCAGATTACTGAGCGTTTGTAAACAAATGGCTAATGCAATGTTTCCCCGTAATAGTAAGACTGATGGTACTTTTTGCATCAACAGACCCTAATGGAGTAGAATAGGTGCGTTGATGGCTCGTTGCGAAATTTGGCTTGTCTATTCCATATGTATAAATAACTGATCTTAATGTTGGTGGGACTTTTCTCCTGCCATGGTTGAGATTCATGCCCCACTACTCATGAGGCAGTTTCGTTGATATACCTATGTACCTATGTATAATAGGAGAGGTTGGCCCAAAATTGGTGTTAGCTCTAGCACTGATGTTTCTATTGGGTTCGATCTGTCGAAGATCATTATCAAATATTTGGTTGTTTAATTCCTTTCGCGTTAGTGTTAAAAAAGTGATTCGCAACCCAGTGTTAGCTACTTGTTATCTACACCTACAGTGTGGTTTTGTCCCCGTCTTGTTTTTAAAATCGCTGGCGTGTGAACATAGTATACTTGGGAATGCATTTTGTAGGTATTTGAACGCTTTTTAACATACTTAGAATGCATTTAACCAATTCTGCAGGCATACCAGGACACAACATCGGCATCTGTCGATGTCTTGAAGCATTAGCATAGCCAGCTGACTTGCTTGTTAAACTCACACGTGTTTACGTGATGTGAATTACAAACGTGGTTCCATTTGGCATTTGAATTCCTTTAGGCTGGTGGGTTATCCACTTGGTAACAAAGCAAAAGAATTTGTCTTGAGATAGTTATTTTATATATAGTTAGCGTAAAACAGTTTCATAAAATGAAATGAGCGTGACTAAACTTGACTCTTTAGTAACATTCTTAAGAGAAAATCAGTGATTTATTTCAATATTTTATCGAAGAATAGTTTTAACATGACAGACACATAAAATTACCTTTATGTGCTTATATAGTATATTAGTACCTACTATGAATACATCGACATGATGAGCGATCTATCGACTGTTGAAACGCCTTGTTCAATTTGCATGTCTGTCATTGATAGCTGTAGATTACAAACCAGAAGCCACTCCTATTCGCGTGAGAACCGAGAATTAACGATATTTCGATGCCCTTATTAAACGACTGGTCTGCAAATTATACGTAAAGGTTATTTCCACTATTAGTTTAGTATTTAATGCTTACTATTGTAACTATTGCTAAGGATTAACTAAGTAAAATACCAATTGTTTTTACAACTCTAAAAAGTTGAATGAAACATATTAACCTATGTAGTAAGTAAATTGCATCATCCTCCGAAGATTTTCGGCATATTTTAAAATGGTCAGTGATCCTCTTAAAACAATGCAAAAGGTAGAGAGGATTTGGACTAATGCTGATTAGCATCATAAAAAAATCGTGTACGATTCATTAACGTAGGTATTGAATAGTAGATAAATACAATGCATTGTAGTTAAGTAACATAGGTCAGAGTACCATGAGTCTACGCCTTAAGAGGCGCCTACGCATTACCAGTTTATGCAATATTTTACGTAAATGGTGATGAATATAACCAACATGATAAACATCACATTTTATTGATGTTAAATAGTGAAATCAATGTTTTGGAAAATTTGGAAGCATGAGTGAATTAGGTAAGAATCATATTTGAATTCAAAACTTAACGTTACACGTATAATGAGGCAGCAAAGAAAAAATTGTCGATTAGGATTGCATATGATTTTCTTTCTAAGGATTAAATACTAAGTACTATTATTTATTTGTTTATAAAGCTTTCCACAGAAAATACACTGAATATATAGAACAGTAAATCATACAAATAAAATATAACACAATGCGTTTATATTACCTACTCGTACTCGCGTAATCTACAATCGCCACGAGTGCATATAAATTATGTCTTGTACGACATTAACTGTTAGTGGTCCTTTAGGTCAAGGCTGGGGCGTGTTTTCCAGCTATTGAGCTAATCCTATAAACCGTCTTACTTGCCTTAACCTTTTCATTTACTTCAATGCACACGACTAACCGGAATTTCTATACTACTACTTGACATTACATACGTACATTTAGACTAACGACCAAGTGTTGTGTAGAGGCTTTTAAATAAGGAATTAGAAAAACAGATTAGACTCTTCTGATTCCACCTTTTAAATTGCTCGCTTATTTTGTCTCGTTTTAGTCTTAATGAGTCAACAAAAATAATTAGTCATTAGTAAAGAAACAGAAAGTGGTTCTGCCGCCCGTCTTCTGATTTAGACATCCCTTAGTATGAAGAGATTTAGTGGTACTTATCTTAGGTCGAAACCACACGGCACTAGTTTAATCAAATATTTTGTTATTTCCAGACAGCAGAACGCAGCGCAGGATGGGAAACACACCGGGTGCGCCTAAACAGGGTGCAAGGGTACGGTTTCGGCATAGCGGTGTCTGGCGGACGGGACAACCCGCACTTCGCCAGCGGAGACCCTTCAATCGCTGTCTCCGATGTGCTGCGTGGTGGGCCGGCTGAGGAGAAGTTGCAGTAAGTGTTGTGCATATCAAACCACTTTTTTATTAATTAAACAATGTCTTCCTGTGGTTGTAGTCAAGTTGACTAAGGGATGTACTACATTAATACACTAGAGAAGACTGGCAGCAGAAAGACGTCGTTCTTTGGATTGTGCCAATTGAGTATGATCACCAACCAGCCTGGTAAGCGCGGTGATTCTACCATAAGTACTTTGTTATTTAGATGTTAACGTTTTTTAGAACTCTTAAACGTTTCTTACCACTAATCCTCCCACAAAGTTTACTCTACCATTATAAAACAGTGAATAAATGACCATAAAACTCTCCAACCCACAGAGTAAACGACAGGATAGTGTCCGTAAACGGCGTGCCCTTAGAGAACGTAGAGTATGCGCGCGCAGTGCAAGTGCTGCGGGACTCGGGCGCCACCGTGTCCCTCGTGGTGCGGAGACGCGCGCCCGCGCCGCACCACAACGCACACACCACCGTCAAGTTAGCGCTCAGCAGGAATGGCAAGAAGGAAGGTAAGACCATCCATAGGAGATAGAAAAAAGATAGAGTAAACTAGGATAGTCTCAGTAAGTGAGTGGTCATCGTTTTTACTGACCTATTACGTCATTTTTTCTGGCTTAAATCTTAGCATATAAATCTTGGTCGGTCCAGTAGTCTTTCGATTCTTATAAGAAACCGGATTAATGGGCATCAAATGTATTTAATGGTTATTCCCATCCGATGATAATTTTCTTGCAGACTGTACCTACAATTGTGCATGTTTATTCAAAAATCTGCGAATGCAGTTCAGAATACCATAAAATTAAGGATAGTCTAATAAAAGTTTTCCTGTAAAAACGACAAGTGACACATTTTTCAACTTCAACAGATTTCGGCCTAGTCCTCGGTTGCAAGATCTACGTAAAAGAACTAACATTACGAGCTCGAGAACAGCTCAATCAAGCCGGCCAAGGTCTCTGCGAAGGCGACGTGGTCACCAAGATCAACAACACGGCTGTCACCGACCTCATGACCCTGAAGGAAGCCAGGAAACTGGTGGAATCTTGCAAGGACAGACTGAACCTTGTGGTGACGAGAGAATTGGTCAGGGAGGAGACGGTTACAAATGGGAATTATCATAATAATTATAACAGTTTAGGTGAGTCAAAGATTCTTGTTTGATAAGATGCTTCAAACTTTTATAAGAGGCAGAATTTTAGTGACCACTGTTCAATAGTTTACTATATTGATTCATAATCGCTAGAATAGGAGAAAGAAAAATTGGTACCGACCGAATAGATTTATTCATAAAATCCCTCCACAACTTTTATTGATAAACTATTTCTTGATTTGAATATCTTTACAAAAGTTTACGTCATATACACTACTACACTATGCAAATAATTTATATCAAACCATCTCAATCCATAAATATAAATGAAAGTTGTGTTAGTTACACCACATGTGACTCAAGAACGGCTGAACAGATTTGGCTGAAAATTGGTGGGGAGAGGAGGGGTGGGGACTTAAAACCACAGGGAAAATACTATAACGCGGGCAAAGCCTCGTGCCAGAAAGCTAGTAAACACTAAATTAACCCTACTCCAAAACCATTAACAGAAGCCAGCACTCCTCAAACGGCGACCACATACCCGACCTCGGAGCCGGTGTCCTCAGGGTACTCCAGCAGTGGACAGAACCTGTACGTGGCGGCGCCCGTCCGCGGCGGACCGGGAGACAACCGACGACCTGACCAGGAACAACCTCCACGACCACCGCCTCCTAGAAACGAAGGTAATTGAGGGACGAAGGTAGACTAAATGAAGAGAGCAACAAATGTTCCTTGATCATTTTTGGTTAAAAAGCCGCTCCACATTCTCACGAGCCGTTCACGCGAGAATCTCCGTATATTCTCAGCGAGAACTGTAGCGAGAACATCATCTCTCTTTTCCACCCAAAGGTTGCCTGGAAGAGATCGCTCTTTAGCGATAAGGCCGCCAACTGAACTCGTCTCTTTTTGTGTTGTGCTCATGTGTTTTGTTTTTGCTGTACAATAAAGTGTTTTTGTTTTGTATTGTATTTGAGGAACGAAATGAAGGTACCAAAAAAGTTCCTTGATCATTTTTGATTTTAGAATAAACGGAAATCCATGATTCTTTTTATACGTTGAATAATGCTAACAGTTTCATGTTAGTACCTATGTGGTACATCTAGGACTTCAAGGTCACTAATCACGACTGCTCGCCAGTTACAGTAACGTTCCCAAGATTCAAAAGATTCATTTATTTAGCCTTATAACAATATACAGGTTGCTATACAGGACCTGTAATAATTTTATGACGCAAAATAAAGTTATTTACTAATAAATTCCAACTTATGAAATTTATGTCTATGTGCTTATTCTACTCGTATGTGACTTTCACATTATTGTTTGTTATTTTCAGATTATTACAGCAGTAGGCGACAGCTTTACGAAGAAGACGGAATGGGGAATCAAAGAAAGCCACCGTAAGTTTTTACTGAAATAAAAAAGTCTATACCTATCTTTTGTGAAAGTTACATTGTAGATATTCGTACTGACTCGTGACAAGCTTCTAACTTTATTTCTGTAACGGGCACCAGTCTTCTTTTTAAACATTCAAAGAAGATATATCTGCCAAAAACGATAACACTATCCATTTGCCTTACAGATCAGAACCTCGTCTAATAAGCTTCCAGAAGGAAGGTTCCGTCGGACTTCGGCTCTGCGGCGGCAACCACTCCGGTGTGTTCGTATCTGGGGTCCAACCCGCCAGCCCTGCGGCCTTGCAGGGGTTACAACCAGCTGACAAGATACTCAAGGTAAAGAAATCCTTCGTTTTAGGACTTTTCAGGGTTCTATTATAAGGTACATGCTTTCAAAAGTAAGAATTTGAAGCTTGTAAACCAAACCTTAACCTATACCCTAAATTATTCCCCTGATTACTCTGCCAATCTGATCAATCTGCCGTGTGGTGCCGGTCTAAGAAAGAATACGCACCATTTCTTCCCATGGGCCCATATTAAATAATACCGTGCCACTTATGTGCCGCAGATATTCGAGTCGAACTTAAAAAGGGATTCATACCAGAACATAGGCAGTAACGTTCACATTTACTACATTGTCTTTCTTTAGTAAACAAGTCTCTTGGCTATACAAGCTGTTTGGGTTTAGTCGATTGTTAATCTAGGATTATTTATTTTTCTATTCCAGGTGAACGAAATGGAGATGAAAGGCGTAACGCGCGAAGAAGCAGTGCTATACCTCCTCAGTTTACAAGAACGCATTGACCTCATAGTGCAGCATTCTCCCGACGAATACAACGCGGTAGCGAGTGGACAAACACGTAAGTTATAGTTATAGGCTGTTTTGCGGAAAAAGATTTGTGTTTATGGACGTTTGTTCCCTACAGAACTGTTAGGGTAAGGAAATGTGACAATACAATATACTTTATTGCACACCAGAAAACAAAAATATATTACAAAAAATATATAAAAATGTACATAAAAATGTGTTACAATGAACGGCCTTATCACTAAAAGCATTCTTCCAGGCAACCTATGTGGAATTTTAATCCACAGGGGCATATAGTTTTAAATATTTTACATTTAATCCTTTTCAATTCCCTGACCGAATATTTTTGCAATGTTATTTGGATCCACGGCAAAATATATTTTCTTACCTACTTCGATCATATTTTAGTAACTAGCACACTAGAATTTTGTTTTTATCTTCAGTCTCTCTTAATGTTTTCAGCTGGAGATTCCTTCCACATAAAAACGCATTTCCACTACGTCGAGCCCACAGACGGAGAAATGTCATTCCGTTGCGGAGACGTGTTTCACGTCGTCGACACATTGCACAACGGGACTGTGGGTGCATGGCAAGTCTATAGGATAGGTGAGTTATACTAATACTTGCTTTATAACCATTCCATATGCACTCGAGTGGTATAAAAACTTTACGGATATAAGGACATTAACTCAGGCACTTGGACTACTAATCGCCGAAATTGGTCAGAGGTATAGTATTACGGAATCATCTTCATATCAATACCTTCGAATTATGTCCTGGGTGGTAAAGGTTGCGAATTATTTTGGATATCATCCTCCGTGTACCAGCAGATTTACTGGATGATCTGACTTAATAATTTTCAACGTTCTAAGGTAAGAACCCTGAACCAAAATTTGTATTAAACATTTATTTCCTCTAATAAGATATGTGCCATTTCAGCGCGAAAGGCCTCCCAAAACTCCATCATTTATCATTCTCATCCAGAGCCAGAGAATCATGAACTATTAATTACATAACGTACTTTAATCCTCAGGTCGCAACAACCAAGAGGTACAAAAAGGCCAAATACCGAACAAAGCCAGAGCCGAAGAACTAGCAACAGCGCAGTTCAACGCGACCAAGAAGGAGATGTCTGGAAACGATGGAAAGCATAACTTCTTCAGACGACGCCGCTCTACCCACAGACGCAGCAAGAGTTTGGGCAAGGTAATGTTTCATA
This sequence comes from Chloroclystis v-ata, assembly GCA_963691955.1. Lineage (NCBI taxonomy): Eukaryota > Metazoa > Arthropoda > Insecta > Lepidoptera > Geometridae > Chloroclystis > Chloroclystis v-ata. The sequence continues at coordinate 11,856,481 of OY829904.1, read as the reverse complement.
GACACTCGGTGGCCAGTGGCCACTATTTTGAAAGTTTTCTCAGAGCCTTGTACTTCAGACCAAATTGTGATCGAGGCTGAACCGAAAACGACAAAATCATCCTCTTTACGGTCTTCTGCTGGGACACAGGGACTTCTCTCTTGACGCAGTACATTATACTCAAAATCAATATTTTTTTATGTTTTGTAATTCTTATAAGGTTCAGTTAGATCGAGTCTACCGTACCCCTTGACGAAATAATTAATATAGATAGAATGTCTGTATAGGAACACTGGGACGAAGTAGTGCTATCGGACAGCATCAGCAAGTTCCCCGCCTACGAGCGCTGCGTGCTGCGCGCGGGCGGCTTCGTGCGGCCCGTCATCGTGCTCGGAGCCGCCGCGGACCTGGCGCGGGCCCGGCTGCTAAGGGAACAGCCGGACAACTTCGCCGAGCCCAGTGAGTATTACCTACAGCATCTATACTAATATTATAAAGAAGAAAGATTTATTTGTTTGTTTGTAATGAATAGGCTCCGAAACTACTGGACCGATTTCAAAAATTCTTTCACCTTTGGAAAGCTACATTATCCCCGAGTAACATAGTCTATAATATAGCAAAGAAAATTGCGGGAAAGTGTAAAACGCGGGCGAAGCCGCAGGGCGGAAAGCTAGTATATCATAATCATAAATCATAATTATAATCATAATCATAAATCATAATCATAATCATAATCATAATCACCATCATTTCATAATCATTTGACGACCTCTGTGGCGCAGCGGGCGAAGGTCCGCCTGCGACGCAAGAGGTTGCGGGTTCGATTCCCGCCTCGGAACAACTATTTGTATGATCTGCAAATATTTGTTCCGGGTGTCTGGGTGTTATATATGTATAATAAAAATTATCTATCTATGTATGTATATTATATTAAGAGGCCTATTACGTGAAATCGCGAAATTGTTCGGTTTTCTCGTCCTAATTCTATGGTTTGCGTTAGTTGTTTGATATTACAATTACATCTTTATAATAGTTCGTTTTCTCCTCTACAAAAGTAGTAAGAAACATTTTAGATAACTTGTTTATATATTGAGTAATAATCATTCTCCGGATACATGTTTCGTAAAAAACGCTCGAAGACCTGTTTTCTTAGCTCTAATTTGTAGATTCTAACGAATATGGGCGATCAAACTAATTTTTATTATGTTACGTATATCCTATTCTTCATTTAGAGTAGAGTACATTTTCGTTAAATGCTTTTATTCTAAAGATATACCGAATTTAATATCGACCGAAAATGCTTCGAAACAAACCTCAATAACTCCGAAGTTCTAAATCAATGGGACGTCATATTTATATCAAAATATTTATCAACATTTGCTTAAACTATGATATTAATTTTAATTTGTAGAACGGTTTTGGTAATTTTTTATGAATAAAATAAAACTACCATAATTTAGTAGTTTTTTCATTCAGCCGGCTTTTTCCATTTAGTACCGCGCGAGCGCTTGTCGAGGTCGGACCTATGTCGGTTGTTCTTGAATAAAATATAGAAATATTTCGTAAAATGTCAGTGTGTGGGACTGTCAATTGCTGTAAAAAAGCTGTTAGTGTGCGTGTATGTGTTATTGCGATACTACGACCGACATAAGTTGATCCGTTGATAACGATCAATTGTTATTTTTATTGATAACGGTCAATTGTTGTTGTTGCTGGCCTAAGAATTGTACCAAATGTTGCTGGCCTAAGAATTGTACCACATCATTGTCATCTTGTTTAACCTTATTTATTTGGAGGTTATGCTGTAGGATGTGGATTGCATATCTAAAGTTATCTATCCTAATTAAAAAACAACAAGGCAACTTTTCTTGGTGAAACCGTCCAACGACTAAATGTAATTATGCCTATGATTTTTTTAGATTATGACTAACTTGCCGACCCGCCGACAGCTGCGCTTGCGTTTTTACGTTATTTACTAGTTTTTGTTTTATAGCCTTTTTCGATCATTTTACTATCCAATACTGAAATCATATTTTAAATCGGACCCGCGGTTCCTGAGTAGCACGTTCAAACAAATAAACAAGCAATCTCCTCAGCTTGATAATTGTAGTATAGATTTCCATAATATTTATTACAAAGAAAATATTCCGTAATTTTTTGTTCTTATTTTTACCGAGTATCCAATATGTAAACAATAAATAATGTACCTTTCTAATAAATATATTATTTATTGTAAACATTAAATAATTGTACCTTTCTAATAAATACAGGGCGTCCCAAAGTTATGGGCCATGGAGGGGAAGTACCTTAAATATCGTAGATAGTGAATTTTGCTCAAAGAAGACTTCATTTTATTTTTAAAAGTTAGTAATTCTGGATTCATAGATTTTCTAAAAATTACTTGCTTTGTCTGGGAATCGAACCGACTTACATGTAGAAAAAAAAACTCTATTTTTATGATACCAATCGAAAGAATAGCTAAAAAATAATAACTCTGCTTAAGTAACATAGTATTTTAAAAGAAAGGAACAACGTGAAATTAATTATTTTAATCAAATAAAAAACATGAAACATTTTTTGTGTAAATTAATTAATTAAATTACTTACTTTTTAAAATAAAATGAAGTCTTCTTTGAGCAAAGTTCACTATCAACGATATATATGGTACTTCCCCTTCATGGCCCATAATTTTGGAACGCCCTGTATATAAAATAACACCCCTATTCACGTTCCCACTGCTGGGATAGGGACTTCTCTCTTGACGAGATAGATTAGGCCTTAATTCACCACGCTGGCCAAGTGCGGGTTGGTTTTTTTTAATATAATAATGAAATATTTTAAATAAGTTCGTAATAAAATAAAAATAAATAGTTTATCAAAATAAAAATATAATGGGAATTATTCAAGATGACATATGTAGATAAATGGATATTCTACATCTGTGTATGACATATGTAGATAAATGGATACCAATAAATATAAAAATAAATATAAAGTTCGAAACTACAAAAATAATACCTAAACATAATTAAAACCTTCATTAACGAAACTTTTATTTATTCAAACACAAATATACCATCTAACAAAACAAGCAACTTAAATATAGGTAATATAATTTATTTGTTTTGTTATAATTAGAATTTGTATTTAGTCCGTTCAATTTAGACTTTCGAACTTACATAAAGTCCCAACATTCGACAAAAAAAAAACATTTAATTACAAACCTACACACCAAATTTCAGAAGAATCGGTTTAAAAATGAGCCCATAAGATGAGATGAATGAGGACATTTAACTTCAATAAGACTATTTTCAGTTTTATTCTTATATATATAATTATTAATCATGAATGTTTTAATTTAAAATTATGTACCTACTTAATTGATTTCAAATAATCAATCAGATTTAAAATAAATATGGATATTATTAAGATAAAACATAATTGATTCAAATATTGAAATAAAAATATCGAATATTTGAATTTAGGAAAATATATTAAACACCTATCAATTAAATAAAAACATTAATATAATAATTATTTCGGAATGAAACTGAAAAAAAATCCACTCAATAAAATGGAATTTATTCGATGCCATTTTCTACAGATCTAAAATAATTATTAGTATATTTGTATGTTTTAGATCGACGAAGTATCAAGATCATTTAGTATTTTTCATAGAATTCGCGTGACGCGCCGGTCACGTGGTGCATAAAATATCCAATTTCGCAAAACTTCGTAAAGTAGCAAGGCTCTTAAATATATCAGAAATCTAGCACCCGTAACACAAGCTTAGAGCTTACCACGGGGCTAGATGTCGTTGTGTAAAAATTGTCCAGCAATATTTTATTTTTTTTATAATCATAAATCATAATCATAAATCAAATCATAATCATAAATCATAATCCTAATCATAAATCATAATCCTGATCATAAATCATAATCATAAATCAAAATATCAACAAAAACATGTCACTTCACAGAAATGGACAGCACACTAGATGACAGCAAATCCAAGTCCAACGGAATCATCCGCCTCTCAAGCATCAGGTCCATCATGGAGCGAGGGAAGCACGCTCTATTGGACATCACGCCGAACGCCATCGACAGACTGAACTACGCACAGTTCTATCCCATCGTTGTGTTTATGAAGGCTGATAATAAGCAGATCATCAAACAATTACGAGCTGGACTGCCCAAGTAAGTCATCATCATCATTGTTAGGTCCATTATTAATTGTTCATGAAGGACGATATTAAGCTGATCATCAAGCATTCATTAATTTCGTTCAAGCAATTACGAGTTTGACTGCCGTAGGTAGGTAAGTAAAATTTCTCCATCATCGTTATAGCAACCCATTTTACCCATCTTTGCACAGGTCTACCTACTACGACCATATTTCTCCCCAATCATAATTATGCAGTGCCACTTGCATATTATAAGGTTGCAGACTAGTCGCATATTGTTAGTTATTGAAATATTCAAAATTTTATGGAAAACAATATAAATTTACAACCAGTGAATCCTTCTAGATCCGCCCACAAATCATCGAAGAAGGTTCTCGAACAATGCCAACAGTTAGAGCGTGTTTGGGGGCACGTGTTCACTCACACGATCACGCTGAGCGAGGCCAACCTCGGCGCGTGGTTCAACAAGCTGCTAGAGCTGGTGCAGCGGACGCAGCAGCAGCAGCTCTGGGTCTCGGAGACCAAGGTATGTCCACACTACATAACATTACGGGAAGACATGGTTTAGTGATCGATTTTTGCAAGTTAAATGTTATGCAAAACTTGGTAGCTATACTTATACTGGGTCTCGGAGATCAAGGTATGTCCACACTACTGATAACATTACGGGAAGGATTAAGTGATCGATTTTTGCAAGTTAAATGTTATGCGAAACTTGGAAGCTATACTGGGTCTCTGAGACCAAGATGTCCACACTACTGCAACATTACGGGAAGATGGTTTAGTGATCGATTTTTGCAAGTTAAATGTTATGGGAAACTTGGAAGCTATGCTGGGTCTCGGAGACCAAGGTATGTCCACACTACTGCTGTTACATAGAAAACTTGGGAAGACATGGTAGAGCAAGGTATGTCCACACAATGATAACATTACGGGAAGACTTTACGGGAAGATGGTTTAGTGGTCGATTTTACAGGTTAAATGTTATGTGAAACTTGGAAGCTATACGCATTTACGGTAGACGTTAGAAAATGATTTTTATAAAAACATCGTTTAATGCCACTTTTCGTTATAATTTTATAACTTAAGAAAGGCTGGGCTGATTTATGTGCTTTTGGTTTTTAAAATAGGCGAAGTAGCCCAGGGAAGGTTTGAAAGATGAGAAAACAAGGGAATAAAGTGGGCGAAGCCGAAGTTATTGACATGTTTGTTCAACCGCAAGTGCGTATAGGCTCCTGTGTTTCCTGTGTATTTACATTTTATGTTATGTTGTGATGTTGATGATGAAATGTTGCGAAGAGCATATTTTTCTGATACAATTAATTAACTTTAATCTATTGTTTAGAGATGATTTATAGTAAAATATGCTTTTCATTAAGGGTGTGTAGGCTTGTAGTAACAGTCTACCAACCTAAGAGTTATAATTCATAAAGTCCGCTTATTGTCGAGTAATTATTTTGGGCGTGGAGCCAATGTCTCTGGTTGGTTATGGGTTATTTTAATGAAAACGGTGGAAGATCTATTGTTATATTTCCTATCTTCTATGTTAACATTTCTACAGTACGCATTGCTTCAAGGCGGCCGCTTGGTAAAGGCATACTTATCGGCATTTGGTAAACTGTCTGTCATATGTTCTTATTTAATGAGTTCTCCTAATGTGAATACAACAATCAAAATACTATCAACCATGAAAAGCTCCCGAATAAACAAAACTGTGTGTATTCACATTAAAACGGACATATAATTAACAATTTTCGTTTCTGTTCTGTCTTGGTATAGCACGTTGAAATGGTGTCGGATATATACTTCCCCATCCCACCGTCGCCCTACCCAGCATTCTACCCCATATCCTACCCCATCCCTAACTACCCTCCCCGATCTTTCACCGCTCCCCAAGCTTTACTACCATCACCATCTAAACCAGACCATGTGTATGACGCTAACAGGAACCACGTAGTGCCTTACTACTATTCAGAAACACTGACCCCTTGCATGCCAAATAACTACAACAAAAATAGACATACCCTCGCTATTAACCCTTACGAAGAAAGGCAAATGTACTACGAGAGAAAGCTGAAAACTAGAGCCGATTTAAACACGCCTTTGAACTTTAAAATGGGACAGCAAAACTCTTTCCGACCGTACAGTGTCATGGAGTCAACTTGCAGGTCCCCAATTCCAATCATACAAAGGCCTTCCTCTGTAGTTCCTATGTCGGATCATTATAAACCAGCGTCTTTCTTCATAAAAGATAATGATATCCCTAAAACTAATGAAATCATCCCAGAATGGAAAGCTCGACTTCAGAAAGAGTTTCCTCAGCCTGTCTTAAAACAAGATAAAATGCGACAGGTTTGCAAAATTCAGAACTGCAAATGTAACATGAAAGTCCCAATCAGATATAGCGAAGTTCGTACGTTACCTATTGTTAATGAACACTCTCTGAGTAAGATTAAAAACTTATCTTTACCTACCCTCAAGTTGGAAGAACTTGAGAAGGCTGACATTTCTGAACAAGCTGAAAAAGATTTAACGATAAATTCTATCAGTAAGCCTATATCTGAACAGCATTTAGGTTATGTCTAGAGTTAATGTAGAATATAAAATTTTATAGTTACCTTTAGTTTAAGCACAAGTTTTCATTTGCTCACTAATTTTGTATGTATGTATGTATATTGGATTTTGTTTGCTTCAACGCACTGCTTGTAATGCATGGTTTAGTTTAAGTTACTGTAACTTTATTTGCTGTTTTTCTTATTTATTGCCAATATGTCACCTACCCCAACGTGTGTAAATACCAGTGTAAAATACCACTTATTACGGATGCTAACATTCAATTGACACTAAAATAATTGCAGATTTTGCCTTAAAAATAAGTTGAATGTCAACATCCCCGTGTGAACATAATCATCACAGCTAAAGTTTTAATTTTAACGTGATCTGTGCAATCATTCATTTGTCTTGTCTTGTCACCCCATTCCATAACCTCCTTCCCGGACGCCGCTACAAAATGGCCGACATTGGATTCAAAATGGCGGATCAGAGGCCGGAGCCTTTATCGGACGACTTCTTGTTCTCAATGTCTTCGAGCACGGAGAACCGATTGTCGTACGCGTCGAGTCCTGAGAGTGATTTGGAAGTGAGCCCGCCGCCCGCGCCAAGACTCGTCAAGTCCTCGTCCGACCCCTCGATAGCAACGACCCAGGACAATATGGACCGGGATGATGATTTGAATCATATGACTGATTCTGTGCCGCCGCCATATACGGTTTGTTTAATTCAAGTTGCTCACTTCTCTTTCTTGCACCTACGATATAAACCATGTTTTGAATAAACGTGGTCATAATTTCTGTCTTCCGTCATCAGCTACATAATTCCTCTTCTTGAAGTTTAGGGACTTATTGACTTTTCTATACTTATTGGGTAAAATTTAAGTTCAATTTGCATTTTACTATAAAAAAATGTTTACGATAGAATCCATTGTTCTACTTCTAAAAGAACATTTTCAGGACTTTTCACAAATTCATGTTTCTTGTATCACCTTTCGCTGTTTCTTGCAATTAGCTCCTTATAACTGATTTAATTATTTAACCTACTTGTAACTGATTTATCTCCTTTCGTCTAGCAGCAAGGTGGCTACGGGGACAGTAAATACGGCTTCTCAACCAACACTAACGGGGCTCCGATGAACGGACACAGCGCTCCGAACGAAGTTCCGCCTTACCACGCTGGGAATATGACGCATTCTCCCCCGCACTCGCCGTTGTATGGGACTGGTAAGTGAAAATTGGTTATAGTAAAAATTGTTTTATATATTAAAAGCTATATACATTGGAACTAATAATAAGAGTAATTATTAAGTCGTTTATTTATGAAAATATTTTCTTAACACTTGACTTTAAGTATAAATGAGGGTACGATAAATAAAATCAGACTAGTATTCAACAGACGACAGTTTCATTTATTGCATTAATAATCAATCCGATGACGAATCACACATCGAAAACTTTATTCTAAACTTTATTCGAAATTTTGCTCTTAATATATTTAACTATCAATTAAGGAATCCAATAAAATAATAATTGATTAATTTTTTCCCATTCATTTACAAATCTATATCGGTATTTACAATTTGTACCTACATAATTTTACGAAACGGCAAACAATTTTATCTTCTCCAAGCTTAACTCCTACACTATAAATAAATCGCCTTATCTTCAACACGACAGATCCAGCTGCTCATACTTACAAATACGGAAACACAACTTTATCTTCCCCACTTAAAGACTAGTCTCCAACTTCCCCAAACGACCTTCCAAGTCCACACAAAGTATACAGAACTGGTTTAGCTATTCAAATTCGAAGGATCAATGCACGTCTGTTCAAAAAAAGAACGCAAAAAGGTTGCCAAAAGCAGGTATCCCTTCGGGAACCCTATTGAATGTCAGCGGTGATTTAAGCAGGTAGCGATCAGTCCGGTTTCGAACCACTTGCAAACAAGACGTGTTTTGCGGTGATTGGCTTTATATGCTAACTTTGTGTAACTTTCGGGTTTTGAATTGTGAACATTTATGATTGAACATATTTTATGATTGATAGGTAAGATACACACATCATGTTTATCTCGTACTATTCAAACTTTTCATCTCGGAATATAGCTATATTTCTTGTATAAAACAATTGATTAGATGTATTTTATACATTTTAAGTTCATTCGAACTTTTCGAATGTTTGGCCGCAAGACCCACTTCTCAGGATAAAGAGCTGTATCCGAAAAAGCTTGACCTGTATTAAAATTTGTCAATATAATCAATTGAAACATTACAAAAACCAATACAATTTATGTTTTTACGAAACGGCTAATTTATAAACCAGCCCCACTTAGCTTTTTCCAGACTTAAACATCCTGTAGGTATACATATGTCTTGTTTTGTAAAAAGCATCGGCAAGCTGTTTTGTTTATGCCACAGTCAAGTACCAGATTTTAAAACCTGTATTACGAAAGTTAACCACAAGTCACAAGCTTTAAGCTTATTTTGGGTCTCAGTTGATAAGTCTTATGTCCAACATTGGTAGCCGTATGACTAAAAATAAAACTAAAACAAAAAATCTTATATAATAATGATGCAGTGTTGATTGCCTGCTGTGAGGTTATTGTGTAACAGCATGGCTTTGCGGTAAAATCACGTAATGTAATCCGATGTATAAATATTAAATTAGACCGCAAGAGATTTCTTATGACTTCAGCTAGTACGGGATTCTATGGGCAGACTTGTCTTACATTCAATGGATAAGTGTGTTTGTGTCTTATTGTGTGGTTAAATAATTCATTATTTAGTATAGGTTCTTATTAGTTAATTATTGTAAAAATCATGCTGTAAAATTAATATTAGGTACAAATACACACTGAAACTGGTTTGGTCTTTTTCAAAATTAGTCTTGTGCCCCGATCTCAGGATCTTATACCAGATGTTTGTTGTTACGGCGATAGTTTACAAATAGGTTCCTAGTTGCGATTGTTCCTCTTATTCTATTACACCTCTGAAAGAGTTTGAGTAGGTAAATATTTATGAATAGGTTCTATTATCTGCAACCGTCTGAGCAATCAACAAGACACCTTGTCTTGCTTCTATTGTGTTAATTATTTGGTAATACCTAGTGAGTTCTTTGCACTGCCTAGTATCTTTCATACTTCCGCAAAACTGTTATTAGTAATTGTGTTTTGTTCTCAAAATTATAAATCTATACTACTATTATTAAGTTTGTTTAATTTAATGTTTGTTTGAACGCGCTAATCTCAGGAACCGCTGGTAATATTTGAAAAAACCTTTCAGTTTTCGATATAATATTTATCGAGGAAGGCTATTAGCCCAGTCAATTTAAACACAAAAATGAGGGTGAAGTTACAGAAAGTCCCAACAAGCTGAATTTCTGTGAAATTGTTCAAAACATAATTATAAACAATGCATGGAAGTTCCCCATCATTCCCCATTAAGGAAAAAAAGTTATTCAAGGTCAAAGGTAAAAAATATGAGATTTTCGTGATTTTCAGCAAAACGGTAAGTTTTATCATAAAAGTACCTGAGAACAAATTGTAGATCATAAAATTATCTATAAAAATGTAATCAATACTTTTTTCTTACAAGCCACCGTTTCTGAGATATAACGATTCAAAAAGTTACAAAAGTTGGCATGCACAAATTGTCAAGGCCGGTCGTGCTCTAATATTGAATCGCAAACAATGGAGGATTCGTTTCGTTCCGACAAAGTATCATGCAATACATCGCTATTGACGCAATTTAATAACTTTTTGAACATTTCATTTCATTTTGAAAACAACTTTAGTAACTTTTTAAATTGACTGGGCTATATATTAATTAAACTATGTACATAGCGTTAAAAACGCATTTAATACCTATCATTATATGAAGTCTTTAAATAAATAACTTAAAAGACTTCATATAATGATAGGTATTAAAAAAGCGATTTTGAAATAATAATTTTATGGTGTCGAGAATTATTGATAAAATAATTTTGAAATTATAAAATAATATATATTTTTTGTGTACTTGTTTATATGTTGTTTATTTTCGTGCAGTGCCAGAGTTACCACCTCGAGGGGGACCAGTGACCCGCCCCACCGGGGGAGTGTTGCTGCCGGCGCCCCCTCCAGGAAGACCCCCGCATAACTTGAGACACAACAATACTGTAAGTAAACCTTGTGAAGTTCACTAGTTTAACGGTGATTCGGATGATCTCATCTCATATTCAGTTGTTTGACGACATCTGTGGCGCAGCGGGCGAAGGTCCGCCTGCGACGCAAGAGGTTGCGGGTTCCCGCCTCGGAACAACAATTTGTATGATCTGCAAATATTTGTTCCGGGTGTCTGGGTGTTATATATGTATAATAAAAATATCTATCCATGTTGGTATATTATATTAAGTATATCAGAAATCTAGCACCCGTAACACAAGCTTCGAGCTTACCACGGGGCTAGATGTCGCTGTGTAAAATTGTCCAGTAATATTTATTTATTTGATGAGCTCAGTAGGTACTTCTATTAATTCGCGGTTTATTTTAGCTTGTCATTTGTATAGAAAAATATCTATTGATGTTGGTTGAGCGACATATTTGTATACAAATGACAAGCTAAACTAAACCGCGAAAAGAATAGGAAGTAGTGAGCTCATCAAACAAATTAATGAGATGAGATCATCTGAATCACCTCAAACTGATTTAAGATATGATACAGTTAAGGTGCACCATCATCAAAACAACTAGTTATATAGAAACATACCTGCGTAATATCACCGAGGCTGAGGCCCGTTCTTGGAATCTTTTGATTACTATAAAGACGCCAAGTCAAAATCTGGCAAGATTTAATCATCATTAATGCAATTAAATTTTTAGAACGTTTTCTAATAACACTTACTTGACTAACTCATATAACACAGGCAATTTTTATTACTACATAATTGTTATTTACAGGCAAATAACCGTCCAAGTGCCCAGGAGCGGTTATTCGGTCCCCCGAAAGATTCAGAAGAAGCCACCTACACCGGCCGCCCCACCAGCATGGTCATACAGCCGGCGCAGAGCCAGGGGTCTTTGGACAGACATCGACACCCTAATGCTGTTAGTATACACTTTAAATTACTACTAACATATTGTTTTGTGTTTATTCTAAACGATTAGTCTATAAAGCGTGAAATAAACAACATAATAACAGTTCATAAGGGTTTACGTCACTCCCACATCCAATATGGCGTCATTTTCTGGGGAATTTATTAAGAAACTTTTAGAGCCTTATCGAATGATAAAATATTAATCATTACTTAAACATTAAAATGTTCTTAATGTTTTCGTGTTTACAAAAACAATGAATGGGGTCTTGAGTTTTAGTAAAAAATAATTTACCATTAATTAGAAATTACCATGGGGATAGTTTTTGCTGTGTGAATTCTCCAGCAATATTTATTTGATAATTTGTTCAAAATATTATGTTTGTCACCAGCAGAATTCATACGACGGCACATCTCCATACGAATATACAGCGACAAACAACGGCAATGCAATGGGCTCTCGACTGCCACCCAATGCGCCTGACGACCTCAAAGTAGCACCACCGCCTATGTAAGTTATTTAAATACATCACTTATATAATAAGTGATATTATGTGCTGGCTAAGAACCACCATCTCACCATCATCCATAACACCCCTATTCACGTTCCCACTGCTGGGACACAGGGACTTCTCTCTTGGCGAGAGAGATTAGGCCTTAATTCACCACGCTGGCCAAGTGCGGGTTGGTGAATGACACATGTTCTTCAAACTTTGAAAAGTTCTCAGAACATGCCGGTTTCCTCACGATGTTTGCCTTCACCGTTAGAGCACGTGTTTTTAAAGCACACATAATTTTTCAAGAAGAAAAATCAGAGGTGCGCGGCGGGGTTTGAACCCACGACCTTCGGAATGAAAGTCGGGTGTGCTACCACTTAGCCAACACGGCTCTTTCTCACCATCATATTACCATCTAATTTTATCGAAGCGACATTTAAATCACATCCACGGACTCCCAACTTACTGCGATCACCATCCAGCTTGTTAAGCGTGGTGATTATACTTACTAAAACAATAAAAAAAACCACACACTTTACGGTTGCGTGTTCCATTTCCGCCTCGGGAAAAAAAATTGTACGATCTGCAAATATTTATTGTTCTGTGTGTTTTCTTTAATAATTAATTAAGAATAAGAATTACATTTGTGTCTATATATAAGTACAACCAGAAAACCTAAAATATATATCTACGTATGTCAAAAATCTAGCACCCGAAACACGCTTGTGGCTTACCACGTGGCTAATTATGTTGCTGTGTTCCGATGGGTCATACACGTTCCCTGTGTACGTGGGGCATTTCGAAGTTCTCATCGTACGTGCATGACACACATATGGGTCATTTATACCGTTATAAATATCTCTATTAGACATAACAATAGGGTACGTTATGACTTCCAGTAAGATGGAGCCGCCGCCGCCGCCGAACCCGAGCGCGATGTCGGCGCACGCGCACAGTCCGCAGCGGAACAACGCGCACGAACACAACTCACTCGAATACAACAGGAACGCGGAGAACAACTACAGGTACACAACACTAACTTACTAGAACAGAATAGAATAGCATTTATAGTTAAAGAGATTACATTTAAAGGTTAGTAGTGTCTTAAATTCTCATAATTGAATAATTGACGACCTCTGCGGCGCAGCGGGCGATGGTCCGCCTGCGACGCAGAGGTTGCGGGTTCGATTCCCGCCTCGGAACAACAATTTGTATGATCTGCAAATATTTGTTCCGGGTGTCTGTGTGTTATATATGTAAAATAAGAAATATCTATCTATGTATGTATATATATTATATTAAGTATATCAATAATCTAGCACCCGTAACACAAGCTACGAGCTTACCACGGGGCTAAATGTTGATGTGTGAATTGTCCAGCAATATTTATTTATTTAGGATCCTTAGAAACGTCAAAGTTTTTAGCATGCCATGATAAGTTTATTTTATTACATTTTCAGTTGTTCTTCCTGTATTATACCTCTCAGTATACTCACAAGTACTATTATTAGTAAATTCAGAGATATATTAATATTGTATTTGTGTTACAGATCAGCAGAGAAGTACCGCAGTCCTCAAACGAACGGGCGAGGCCCCCACAACGGTGCGGGCCCCCCCGCGGGGCCTCCGGGGCCCATGCACGCGAGGGGGCCCTCGCTGCCCAGCGTGCCGAGCGAACACGCTAATTACAGGTAACTAGGCACCCCTATTAGAGTGCTGGACCACACTCGACTTTAATTCCTAAGGTCGTGGGTTCAAACCCCGCCACGCACCTTTGGATTTTTCGTTAATTTTTTATGTATCAGAAATGTTCGATTGGCCATATAGCGAGGGGAACAGATAGCCGATTTAGCCGAAAATAATACCTGGAAAGTATTATAAGAAGCGCGTGTCCAACAGAGGACGTCCGAAGGCTGAAATGATGATAATGAACTTTGTATTTGAAGGATATAATTGACAATTACAGACCCGTACTTTATGTGGGCTTTGAAATCACTCGCTCTAACGGCGAAAGGAAACATCGGGAGGATACTGGCATGTTCTAAGACCTTACTTGGCCAATTTACTAAATTAAGGCCATCAGAAGTCTCTGTGTCCCAGCAGTAGGGGTGTAAATAGGAGTGATTATGTTTTTATGTTAAATAATGTTAAACTTTCTGATCTTTTCCCAGCAGTGGGCGCACCAACTCGGCGTCGACGGCGGACTACAGCCGCGGCGGAGCGGTGCCGCCCTACAAGCCGGTGCCTCCCCCCAAACCTAAACACTACCGCCCGCCGGACAACCCTAGGAATGTAAGTAATATCTATTACGTCCCTTAGCTTTATTTATACTTATATGAGTTAACTCGCAGACAGTTTTGCTTGCGTTTTCTAGTGTATAATACTCGTATTATATTTCTGTGATATTATCTTTTTTTTCTTTGCTCTCTTTCCATCCAAAGGTTACCTGGAAGAGATCGCTCTTTAGCGATAAGGCCGCCCCTTGTACTTGTTTCTTTTATTGTATTTGTTATTTTTGTTTGTACAATAAAGACTTTTGTATTGAAAACCTCCGTTTCACTCACACAAAGCACATTACAACGCACAGGAAACAAAAAGTATTAAATAACAGTATGAGCTAAGTTGTTTTTTTAATGAATATCTATAGACACTTGGTCCGTACCCTTATAATATTTATTAAACGTATGCAATTTTATTTAGACACACACGTTAGTCCAAAATGCATTGAAAAGAATATGCCTAAAAATTAATATAATGTTGTTCGTCTTATGTCTTACTATCTTTTGCTCTTATAGCCATTTATCTCTTCTTTTTTATGATATTTTTTTAATTTTAGAACACGGAACCTGATATTGTTTTTCGTCTTATGTCTTACTATCCTTTGCCCTTATAACCTTATCTCTCTTGTTTATGATATATTTTTAATTATAGAACATGGAGCCGCCCCCTCCGGCAGCGAGCATGCTGCAGTCTCCCCCCCGCGTCTTCCCCCCGCAGTACTCCCACCAACACTCGCTGTCGCAGCCGACACACCCCTCGCACCGGCCACATCACAACTATCAACAGGTACATACATTGATAATGATAATACATATATTAGAGAAAAATATTTAAAGAGAAAAGATATGATACAAAAAAATATATTTCAATCTAAATGTCTTAAATAACGATTAAAGAAAAAAAAGAAAATTGTTTTGTTCAAAGATTTTTTACTTACAGATATACATAGGTACGAATTAAATGAAATTATCATTGTTACAACTCATATTACCTCATAGTGTCTCTATTCCGATCTTAATTTGGATTGGTTTATTCCGATCATCATTTAGAATTGGTTTCGTCTGATTTGCATAGTTCTGTTATAACGGGTGTCCGCAAGATTTAAATTTGGCGCCATTTTTGTATTTTAGTGCTGGCAACCCTAAAAATATACTATTTGACGACTGAATGTTTAAGGTTTGTAAAAATGGCGGGTTATATAAAAGATCAACGCGTTTTTATTATTAAACAATATTTCAAAAGTAATGAAAGTTTAGCCCATACAGTTCGGAGCTCGATATTGCGACATGATAACAAAGTTTTTTCTAGCCGAATTAGAGGATATTGATGTGGAAGCAATGTGGTTTCAACAAGACGGGGCCACATGCCACACAGACAGAGAAACGATGCAATTACTGCATGAAACATTTCCTAGTCGTGTGATCTCTCGATTTGGTGGCCCCCTAATTCTTGCGATTTAACACCATTAGACTTTTTTCTTTGGGGTTTTTTGAAGTCGATGGTTTACGCGAATAAGCCGACGACGACTCAAGCCTTAAAAGAGGAAATTGGACGCTGCATTAATGAAATACCGCAGCATTTATGCAAAACGGTCATTGAAAATTTCATTGAAAGATCGCGTGTGTGCCAGCAAAGCCGCGGCGGATATCTGCCCGATATGTTGTTCCATACATAACCTCATTCTGTCTACTTTACGATATAATAAAGTTACACGAAGTTTTTTTTAAATATCTGTGTTTTATTTAAAATTTAAATCTTGCGTTCTTGTTGGGACACCCTTTATATAGATAAGATAGTATAGAATCTATGTTAAGATCTAAACTATCTATAGTAGTAGATTCTATACTATAGTATAGATAGTTTCAAGCTTAACCCAAGGCTAGAAGTTGCTGTGAATAGTCAAGCAACATTTATTATATTCCTCTTGCCCTTTTTCCACATAATGTGTCGGCACAATATGCCCTTTCCTTCCATAAGTTAAATATTTATTTGTTTTATTCCAGGGCAACATGTACGGAGGCCAGTTGCCCCCGCAGTCGCCGCCCTACTCCGGCCCGCCCTCACACCACCGCGCCATCCATCTACCGCACAATCCACATTTAGGTATAATACCACTACATATATTATTTATTTATTTATATATTTATTTTTATAAAACAGTTCAGGTTACCCATTAAAATTGAGAATAAAGTTTATTTCAGAATATTATGGTTTAAATCGTTTATTACCTCACAGTCTTATATATTTTGGTATACTATACACTTACCACGCAAAATGAGGCTTATAAAAGTTTTAACATTTTCAATAAATTTATCTTGTCTATAATTACATTATTTTTTGTCTAGGAACCTGTTATTTTTATATTATGTTGTCGAAAGATAGACAATATAATACAATAAATAGTGATGGTCCAAACATACTCCCTGAAGAACTCCTGCATAAATAAACACATTTATATTTCAGATTTAGCAGGAAGCCGGGAGCAACGGGGCTCAGCATTCGAACTGTATAGAAAACCTCAACATATGCACAACTTGAGGTAAATACAACAAAAACACTTCACTATCATACCCAAAACTACCAAAAACAAAAAAAAATCATGTACTAAATGATTCTAGATTAAAAATCCAAATATCTTATTCATTTTCTAATAAATTCTATTAATTGAAATTACTTTGAGGTTTTGTAAATTGATATGATCCCTTCATTGCATGTTCAAATTCAAAAATAAATTCATACCTTGTTTATATTAGCCCCTGTACAATTTGCCCTAACATGCAAACACCGATCGCTTCACATATTAACTAACAACGTCTTGCCGGGCCACAGTATCGCTACGGTTTTGTATGTGGTTTAAAGTATGTAACATATCTTTCGGGGCGTAAGTCTGTAAATTGTAATAACATTTAGTATATAGAATTTGATTGGCAGTGCGTGTCTGCATTTTAGTGCAACTTGTCTTGTGAAAGCATATTGAATTTTCTACCTTTTTCTTATTTCTATCCTCATTTTAGATGCTGAAAATCTTGTAGAATTCTTGTAGTAGCAAAAGCAATCATTTTACTTATAAGAAGAGTATACCTATTCCTGTGATAGTTCAATATGCTTTTGCATAGAATCGCTAAATTCACTTCTTGAAAATTGCCATTATCATTCACTAGTTCGATTCTTTCCCCGTTCTTTTTCCTAGAACTTAACTATAGTTTGGCCAAAGGCAATAATAATAATAAATAAGTAAGTTCTAGAAGAAAGATCACATGTCAGTCAAAGTCTAACTTGTAATCATTAGTGAGACTAAGAGGGTATTTGGTTCTGGGTTCCGCAGTTCATCCGATGTCATGAACTCGAGCGTGGAGCGCGACGAGACGTTTTCACCAAAAACTAAAAAGAAATTATCGAAAAAACCATCATTCATTAAAAACGCTGTTCTCGATCTATTCCGGTCAAAAACGAAAAACTCCCAGAAAGTCTCTCGGCAAAAGTCACTATGCGAAAGTGACCTACAGCAGAGACCTATGCTGAGGCGGGAGAAATCAGACCTCAGCGATATGAATACGCACATAAGAAACACGCAAATCAGGAACCAGATGTTGCAGCGAAGCAACTCGTCCTGTGAAAAACCAGTTTTGAAACCGATTCTCAAACGGCAGAGCTCATTCTGTGACGAAAGCGGATCTATCTGCACTGTCAGAGACTATGACGCCAAACCTGTCTTCAAAAATCTGAGGAGACAAAACTCTATGTGCGACTTCGAAACCGAACCGAAAGTTACCCCTCTGTTACGTAGACAAAACTCTCTGATTGAGCATAACAGAAGAGGTATCTACGGACAGACTAGCAGCTTTAACATGATAACCAAAATAGACCCAATTTACCAAAGACAACAACAGAATAAACACGAACCATTCCATCCAACCCAACCTCTACCTCCAGAACCAGTTTACCAAAGCAAAGATCATATAGTTTACGACCCTATACCTAAGCCACGGCGAACATATACCTCAGTGTATGGAACTTCAAGTGAAAACCCCTACGCAACTCGATCTGAAGTTTCAAATTATGAGAACCCCTACGGGAATAATCAAACCCCCACCTTACCAATGCCTTTGATGGAGCCTCCATATGCTACAAAAGCAGAATGTTTCAAAGAAAGCCCCTATGCTACGAAGACGGACTGTGTAAGAGAGAGTCCTTACGCTTCTAGGTCTGAATGCATCAGAGAAAGTCCATATGCAACAAGATCAGAAATAAGAGAAAGTACTTATGCGACGAGGTCTGAAGTAAGAGAAAGTCCATATGCGACCAGATCTGAAGTAAGGGAAAGTCCATATGCGACCAGATCTGAAGTAAGAGAAAGTCCCTATGCGACCAGATCTGAAGTAAGAGAAAGTCCATATGCGACCAGATCTGAAGTAAGAGAAAGTCCATATGCGACTAGATCTGAAGTAAGGGAAAATCCATATGCGACTAGATCTGAATGCATCCAAGAAAGCCCATATGCGTCGAGATCTGACTGCGTAAGAGAAAATTCGTATGGTTCACGATCCGAGTGTATACGGGAGAGCCCATACGGATCTCGTACAGAGAGCATTAGAGAAAGTCCTTATGCCACTAGGGCAGAATGTTTTAGAGAGAATCCGTATGCGACACGAAAAGAAATATCGGAAAATCCTTACACAAATAAACAAGACATGAATAGATCTGATTCCTTCTACAACGAGTCACCGTACTCCAGCAAAGAACAGATCCTCAGACCGAGAACGACTCCTGATGGCTCATATGCGACTAAGGAGGAAATGTTGCGTCAAAGATTCTCAGAATCTCCTTATAATACGAAAGAGGAAATGTTAAAACAAAGAATGGAACTTCCAAAAGAACCCATTTATGGCAAAAGAACCTACGATCCTCCTCAAAGCGCTAGGTGGACTGAAAATCCTTACGCAATTAGACCAGACAGACGGTTACAAACACCAGTAAATTTCCCGGGTAGAGTTTCGCCTATGAGCAAATGCATGAGTGAACCACCCTATGCGACAAGAAGCGAGATGATGAACAGAATCGGACAAACAGAATCCCCGTACTCTACTCGTTCTGAAGTTCAATCTAGCTGCTCTGATCATTACAATATTCGAAAAGAAGTAATGGATGGCAGACCAGCTTCTGCTGAATGCACTTACGTATCCAAACAGGAAATACTCTCACAAAAAGCGACTTTCTTAGCAAGCAAAGAGTCAAGCTATGGTATTAGACTTGAAGAAAAACTTGAAATGATCAAACAGAGAAATCAAGCTAAAAAAGAAATGATTTATCAGACTAGAAAAGAGATCAACGAAAGTGACTCGGCTAAAATCAGAGAGCCTTTATATGTATCAAAACGAGATCTTAAAGATAGTGTTATTTATGAGTCTCATCTTGAGACCAAGGAATCAGTACCACCTCTGGAACCTAAAAGAGGAAGTTCATCAAGCGGGGATGCATTAGACAGTTGTAGTTCTCGAAGCAGCCCGTACGAGCTAAGTGATGCCAATCACTTGTCTCGAAGAGAACCTGTATATCAAACAAAATCTGAAGCACAGTCTGGAAAAGAAACGGACACGTTCCAAGAAATCGATTTTTCCAAACTAAGGTTAACCGATTCCAAAACAGATACTGAGAAAGAGCAATCTCTGGGCATGGAATGTACTGTACTGAAAGGCGAACCTGTCTACGCCCCGCGACTACATGGCAAAGCCGAACATATATCAAATGCTCTAAAAGCCACCACAGCTCCCGTTCCCTACGAATCCACAACATCTATGGAGACTCACTATGCATCCGAATGTAGCATGAACTTTGAAACTAAACCACAAAGTACTCCTTACACGTCCCAAGATTTACAAGATAGGTCAGCTAAGATTAATCGGACGGTGACCTTTTGCGAGCAGATATTAGAAAAAAGTGAGACAAGTCAAGACAACTCCCAAAGCATGTCTTCCACACAGAACGAATCGACTATCATCAATAATCAGAACACAGTATTACAAGCGGTATCCGCAGAATCATCTGGTAGCGATAATAAGCCAGACACGGTGGAACCAGACGGACCGCATACTACTTGGGGTATATTCGATAGCGAAGGAGGGGTATTGGAGGATAGGCAATGGGGCGTGTCGCTCATAATCCCACCAAAGGCAATAGCTCCAGGAATCAAACAAAAGATCTACTTTACGGTGTCAGACCCACGGCTCAGTCAGCGCGTTGGCGGGCCGCCGATCGATACAAACAACGGTAATGCTTATGTAACGAAGCACGCGTTAAGTAGAACTAGACTGCACATACTAATCGGAATTTAGATACGTGAACCTATTGGGAAATAGACATTTTAAATAGCACGTTTAATATCTCCTGTGTATGTTTAGCATGTCTGCGTTGCATGGGCTTGAAACTTAACATTATATTCCAATTTGAATTTAAAAGTATAATCAAATAAAAAATAAATGGAACCTTTGCACAATCGCATTTTCTGCAAACATAAATATCACATCACATCTCACAATTCATCCCATAATGATGTGACTAACCCCTAATGTAAACCATATTCCATTTATATTTGCGCAGTTTCTACAAGTCCTACTTAGAAGTAGAAGAAATGAGAAGACAACAATTCTGCTACCTGCATTCCAGTGGATAGTACGTTTGAGTTATAATTCAGCACTGTAAATAAGTGCAATGTTTTTGGTTGTGTACACCGTCCCTGTATTTCTGTTATAGTTTCTTGAAGTCGGCTATTGTTTTTGACTGCTATTATATATTTTTGCCATTATATAATGTCTATAATATTAACAGTTTTAATCGCATCCGCTTTTGTCTTGTATGTAGCTTGCTCGCTTTACAATTTGCATTAACGTGTGTTGCGATTTGTGTTTGTGTGTCAGAGTCTAAACTTCCCCACTACTACTTTAATCACTTTAAAACACTTTTGCACTTCACTGTTTTACAAGAAAGAGCGTTGATGTATCTAAACAACAGTTTCTCACTCAATGTCTATATGTGTCTTAAAGATTAATTATTTTCTTTAATCATCAATGCTTTTTCACCATCATTGCCAGTTGTAACCGTGACTTTAACAACAGGTGAAGCGATGCTGTCGCCACTAGTGATGTGCGGTCCACAAGGTCTAGTGTTCTTAAGGCCGGTGACGCTCCGCCTTCCGCATTGCGCCAACGCTGTCCCCTCCCTAGGCCTCACTATTAAGGCCACAGACACTGAAGCACACTTGAGCACTGATTGGGACCAGATACATCTGCCGGCAACCACAACCCTTAACACTGTGGCTGTTAAGGTTGATCACTTTTAGAATTAGTTTACGTACGAAGGTGTAAATTGCCATGATCATGTTTTACCTATAGAATTGTGAGTTGCATTGAGATCTATTAGACTATTTAGACGTCCTAGTTCTTTTTATATCATGAAATGTTCTAAGATGTTGATGACGATTTGAGTTGGTTCCAGTGAAGCCAGTTTCTCAGTTAAGAACTTATAATTCTCAATTCCCCACCTACCTATATAATGCCTTTTTTAGTAGTGGTGCTAAATATATGATAGTAATCTCTAAATAGAGCTTGGAATAGTGATATGTCATGAATTTGAAGAGATTTATTTAGAAAGTTGACGATTGACTGAATGGGTTTAAATGTATGACTTTGTTTTGTAGAAAACAATTTTATTGAAAGGTTTAAAGTTTAACTCATGATACCTTGA
This sequence comes from Chloroclystis v-ata, assembly GCA_963691955.1. Taxonomy (NCBI): domain Eukaryota; kingdom Metazoa; phylum Arthropoda; class Insecta; order Lepidoptera; family Geometridae; genus Chloroclystis; species Chloroclystis v-ata. The sequence goes on along the minus strand of OY829904.1, from coordinate 11,834,178 downwards.
TATTCTTAGTTGTAAGTATTCCTTACCATAATATAGGATAGTTATCTATTTTATATTTCATTATTTTTAATCTTATTTAACAAGCAATTCTAAAAATGGAATGTTTAAACATTGTAATTTGGCTTCCCTAGTTAAAACGTAAAGGTAAAACTCATTGTATGAAATTAAATCGTAAGTCATTTCAATAATGTATACTTAAAGTCATATTCATACGAGTAATTGTATATTTTATTGTTATTAGATGCAAGAATCTAGATTAGATTCGATGATTAAATTTTTTATCTACTTAATATACTTTTTTATTTTACAATTCGTCCTATTTCTTAAAATATCTCATACTAGGAACTGTAAATAACTTTTTCTTTAATCAGATCCAACTACTACTACAATCGGATCATCATTTATTTTTCGTCGTCGTTTGTGATCATGACAACCTAGATTTAGGTCATATACAGCCTATCTATGTCACTAGGTAACTACCTAATTAAAAAAATTATGTACAAAGGCAGATATATGTAGTTCTTTCAACACATTCAATGCCCAAGCTCGGTGTTGCACGCTGCAGCACCGCCACATCGTGCCGTAGATACGAGCATGTGTCATGGGCTCGGATAGTGTTGAACGGTGTCTTAACTTTTACGACCAATTTCTGAAGCGAAAATCTGCTTAATATAATTATTGTGTAACCATAATGATAAAGGATTTAATCGAACCCTAACTAGAATTTACATCAAATTGCAATTTTATAAGTGCATTTTCGCAATTTGATATAACGATTCGAACTAATGATGTTCTCATGCATTCACTTGAAATCATGAATAATCTAAATTACAGCCCTTGATTATCTAGGTAGGTCATTAAGAAAATAAACTTGTTTACTTATTGCTATGATGATATCTATTAACGAAAACATGAAGTCAATTTTAACATGGCTAAATTATTGTAATTGTTTTATTGTTTCTATACTTAACCTACCTACTCCATGAAGTAGATAAAGAGGATATTTTCAATTCAAACTATTTATTATTATGATGTTATGAAGTATAAAAGTATATCTAGAGAAGGTACCTACTCTAATACTCAACCGTGTTTCTTCATTCGTTGGTGAACTAAATTGTCGCTCAAAGTCTCCTCGAAATTGGAGCCAAAATCCAGGTATCTATCTATACATATAGATATTTATAAGATACTTTTTATACAACGTCAACAACCAATGCCGTATCCAGAGGAAAGTAAGATGAACATATGTCACCAAGGATGGGCCACAACTAAACTCGCAAGAATCTAAGAAAAAATGTTAGTATCTACGTAATATAAGAGAGAGGATAAGATGGCGCTCGTTACAGTGCTGAAAAGTCGGGTAACTCAAAAACATTTAAATCATGGTATGTTACCCATTTCGTGTTCTAATATTGTTAAAAACTATGATAGTTTAAATACCTACCTACGTAGTTTTTTTTGCACATTGTAAACCCACAATAAGCAATCATAAATAACCCCGAAACGAGTAAAACCGTCTCTGATGACAAATACTTAATCACATCTATTATACACAACAAAAGTCCTTAGAAACTGACAAAGGCTGGAGATAAAAGGTGCCTTCGCTAGAAGTACGTGGTTATTACTAATGCTCAAATGAACTACAGCATCAATCGCTGGCTAATGCCTGACTTGAGCATGGCACAACATCACGTCACGTAATCATACGCACACAATGCTTACTCGATCAAAAAATAATGTATAAATAGCACCCATGACGTATATACCAACGTATTTACACTGAGAAGTGGCGATCGCTCTGCGAAGTGCTTATTTACACAGGTAAATAAATAAATATTGCTGGACAATTCACATAGGAACATCTAGCCCCATGGTAAGCTCGAGTAACGGGTGTTAGATTTCTGATACAATATATTAAAAACATTTTCTCTTTTAAAACCAATAGCACCTAAGTCGGCGCAAACTTTATGGAGTTATTTATAAAATAACAACGAAAGGGGCATTTCTATATACATCTCTACAATCCTTCTCATCGGAATCTGTTTTAAATAGAATCATATGAAACTGTCACAAAACAAACCACAGTAAATTATTTAGGTCTTGCGCTTTTCCACCCAACAGTACCCGAACTTAGGACTGTATGGCACAGCTTCAAGCTCGGTTATTATCGTAGGTAGAGCTAAGTTCGTGTCGCTATGGTTTCACAACTACCCATCTCCAATGACCTGAGACATGCGCTATTTCTTCAGTTTATTACGGTTACTTAGATTAAGGTAAATTTATGGCTTAGCTTAGGTGTAAGGGTTAGGTAAAGATTTGTAAATTGCCATACCAAACTGAACTAAGGACTATCAGACTCTCTATTTCTGTCGGATAATACCAATATAGTATTATTGAATCTGTACCCAAGTAATAAACCAGTATGGTTACCAGGAGAACCATAAAAATCTTTTGAATCTAGCGTAGTGTTTTAACACTATGAGCGCCCATGACAAACGCATGTATCTACAGCCCATGTGGTTTGTCGGCGCAGCCCACTTGTGTTATACTAAACTAACACATTCATTGCCACTGGCAGCTTAACAGGTTAGTAGGTATCTGAGTTCATACTTACCTAGAAACTTTGATTAAATTGAATGGCATGTAGAATCTAAGTAATGAACTCTATAAAATATAATAAAGTTATAATCTTCACTAACGAGTTGATATTTATGATATTTCGTTTCGCTGTTAAGTAATTCATGAACAAAGGAGGAAGAAACATTTGTCTGTTAGTTTATATTTAATAGAGTACCATAAAAGAAGTCGAATAAAAATGTACATAACTAGAACTTGTGATATTGCTGCCAAAGCATCATATTCTTTTATTCTCTTTTAATTTTAATGGAATCAAAGTGAGACAGACAAAAATATCGAAGTAAACTTATGCTTGCCTTCAAAGTATACATCTAAGTTAAATGGTAACAAAAAATGCTTTATTCACAAGTTTGGAAGTAAAGTCAGCGGCGTTAGACAGGGATGAATGATTTGCCTTCTATTGTTATTAAATTGCGTGTATCTTTCTCTTGAGAAAGGTTAAGTGGGTGTTCAATTAAGGTAAGGAATTTAGAATCGATACATAAGGAGATATTTTTTGATTAATCTAACGTTGAGAAATTTTTGTATGTAACTAGCCTGTATTAGCAAAAGTACCTATTCGTTGAAAAAACGTTATTTAACTTTCCTATAATTAAGTATTGCAAATGATTTTAAGTTTGCGTGAGGTCAAAAGTCATCGTTCAAGATTTTTAAAATGTTGTTCATGATCCAAATTACTTAATTATGTACTCACGGGAGTACATATCATGGTACATATACCTGTCACCTATCATGCTTGCACCTGTCTTCACTCATGATTGATGTTTTGTTTGTAAGTTTTTGGCTATATTATAATTAAAACTGTATTACCTAGTACATAGTTTGTTTATAAGAAAACCTTCATCTTAGCTACGTGTTTCCTTTCTATCTCACGAGCAATGAGAATATCTTTGTTGCTAATACCAAATATTTAACTAATTAATATTTTTCAATAATAAGTTAAACCAGGTAATCAGATTTACAGTAAATTGTAAAATTTACAATGTAAGTTATTAATTACACTAAATTGTGAAATTTACAATCTAATTTGTGATCTTTGATTTGAACCGATTTGCCCTTTGACCTCATTTGTACTTATTCAAACATTTGCAGTGCTACTGACCTGCCATATAATTGACCCCTGTTATGTGCTAGGTCTTATTGCTATTGCATACCATAGATTTAAATACGTATTTTTTGCAGGGATTCTTGATCGGTAAATGGATTGTAAACAAGCTGTGTTGAAAATTATGGTTGCCACGGTAACAATGAAATTGGCCGAGATTCCGATATAGTACGAGATGACAACACTACTGCTTCAAAATTGCAGATGTCTTTGAGAATAGTAATTGATAAATTACATAAGTCACATGTCTACTAATGCAACTTTAATTTGCAAGTTCCTGTGCCGTGTGTGAACTTCAAAACCGAAGCTGGTCACGTAACAAATATCTGATTAATGGGTACCTTATTATACTCGTATGTCTCCACTTTTTATTTAGCTGAGATGCGTTGGTATATAAGTAATATATATACTTTGCCCGGTGTCATAGGAAGATAGGTAAACCATTTCAAGATTGTACGCCCATTTATTGTCCAAAGAAGTAAAATATTGTTATAATAGATTGTGTACAAGATCATACCTACTACAACATCATTGTGGAAACAAAAATACAAGATGATTATAAGGGTTCCGGTGCCCAGGAATTAACGTTATATGGGTTGTAATGATAATATTGATTGTATTGCATCAATTTTACCACATACCAATACCAACCTTCATGGTAAAAACTTTATTATGTATTAAGTCACACAACGGCATTTGCTATTGAAAACTGTAAAGGATTAAGCAAAGGACCGTAAAAACTAGATCCGTCAGATATCGCCCCATTGTTCATTAGACAATCAATAATTAAGATTCAATAGGTACTATGTTGCAACTTACATTTTGTACCGAATTCTTGGAACTTTCAATGTCAAGTTATCAGATATACAGAAATGTAGAAACCGAAAATTTTCATTGCCACAATGGCGATCACACAAGTAACATCTTTATAATTTTGTATAATTACGACATTGCTAAAATTGCGAGCACCGTTTTAGTTTAACAATATTATAGCGTCTGACAGTAGAAATAAAACATCTATTCACCTTCCTGCTATCCATAATTTGACAAAGTAAAAGTCTTTAGGTACCGAACAGAAGCCGAATGCCTCGGGATTTTTGGAGCATATTGCCACGTGACTAATTCATAGAACCCTAAATACCAACCAACATTCGCACGAAATATAATTTAGGACAGCCTGGTACTACTTGGTTATTTACTATATTTTTTGTTTCTCTGATCGATAGGAATAATCACTACGTCATCAGATATATCTTTGATTATATATTTCAAATATTATGTAAAACTTATGCTTACTTTCGCCTATTTGATGTAGGATGAAAGTAATTACAATGATTACAAAGCTACTTAAATTATCAATTAGAGATCCTGGCAAAATAGTTACCCCAATCTGAAATTTGATTCAACATCATGCCATTTTAAGATTATGTTATTTCACATTTAAAAAGGGTTTTTATTTAAAAAAAAAAAAGTATTTTCATTCATTTCATTTCAATAGTCCATTTTTCATTCAAAAGACTTCAACGCGTTTCTGTTCGTTCTTTTCATTGATCAAAAATGAAAAGAATAAAGTAAATTTATCTACATTATTTCTATAATATCTTCTTTTTTGTGGTAAGTACTATCTATGTGGTTGAAAACTAAATAAATGATTCAAAATTGCCTGGATATGTACCTATAGACTAAGAGCCTGTGATGGCCAGACCTTCCTTTAATTCACAAGCGTGAAAATTATTTCATGTGTATGTCTAACATAGGTAAGAATAACCCCCAAACATGAAACCTGGATCGCGGTTCCTTTGGGAGATAACAACCTTTTACCTGTTATCTCCCAAAGGAACCACGATCCAGGTTTCATGTTTGGGGGTTATTCTTACCTGTGTTAGACATACACATGAAAGAAATTTCACGCTTCAGAATTAAGGGAAGGTCTGGCCATCACGGGCTCTTAGTATACTACATATCTAGGTAATTTTAGTATCTCTATGTAATCATAAAATTTTAAATACAAACACCGACTTTATCCCTGCTCAACCTATCAATAACTGTTAATTTGGCAATTAGTGGTATCGAGTACTTTACGTCACGCTGTTCACTACTAAGTAACTACATATCACGGTGCCTCATAGGTCAAATTTAAATCATATAGCTACAGGCGGAATGACGTACTAGACCTAATTGACGCTGTGCCCTTTAGTGAATTCAAATTATGACTATTTATTAGTTATATGCTTATTTAGATCAATGTGGCACGTTTAGTCATACGTTACAATATGATATTGGTTTGTCGAAATAAGTGCAAGAGCCTATGGTATTGAAAAGTACTATAAATGTTCAAATATAGTTAAAAACCATGATAGTTTACAAGTTGTACTATAAATGGTTTAGTTATGCATTAACTTATAAAAAAAAATCAAGCAGCAATGCCTTCTAGGTGGTAGGTTGGTTTAGTTATGCATTAACTTATATAAAACTCAAGCAGCAATTCTAGGCGCCTTCTAGGTGGTACTATTTTGAGGCCTGCGCCATACGGCATAGAGAGACACTATTAATAAAAATAAGGGATTCTTCGCGGTTTTGGAGAAGAGGCCATACGGGATTTTGGGATTTTTCGGGAATAACCCCTTCTCCCCTTCTGTTCGATCAAGATAAACCATCATTAGGTTTCCTTGATCGAACAGAAACGTCGGATATATAAGTTTACAAGTAAAGGTTTTAAAGTTAGGTAAAATGGATTGATACATTCTCTATCTAAATTTAATACCTATTAAGTAAAGTATAAGACAATGAGCTTATTATTTTAACACGTTGACAGTAATTGCCTATTATGTATTCAATAGTGGCATGTAGTGCTATAATAAACATAAAAACGTGAGTTTGTCATATTGTCACTCAAATATTCCTTCCACTGATGCATTGTTAAAGATAACGATCTAGCTAGATTTTTCTTAGGTCTTTAGGTATTTACTTACAGTTTCTTAGTACACTACCCTAATAATGTATCATCATCATCATCTTCATAATATGTTCTAGCAGAAGACGTTCACTGATGGAAATAAGGCGTCAGAGATTTATGATGATGATGAGTTAAGTTTAACGTCATATCCATCGCCATTCTTAACCTACAATGGCTATAGCCATCACCAGTTCACATGAACTTGACCTTTGGGCGGATCTGCCATTAGGTAAGTGGGGGTATGACCTACCTGCAATTATCATGTGTGATAAACATAGATGAGGTATATACCTAATACTTATAATTTAAAAGTTCTGATTTGTATAGTGTTAGGTTAGGTTAACATATGATTTAAGCTTTTTTAAACAGTATAGTTTTACTACACCAATTAAATGATAGAATTAGAGGATGAACACCGTGTGTGTGTGCGAATATAGAAACTCTTCCCTCTAGCTGTCTCTATGTCTATGTATATATGGGCTGTCCTTTATAAAAATATAATTTGAAATTATATCGCTCAAGCCATTATTTCTCAAAAATATATTTCAATACTTTTAAATGCTTCGATTGAAATTCATAAAATCTGCATCTGCACGATACCATAATTTAACACGCTCACTGCGTTATGGGATCAAATTAGCCCATGCGTAACTTTCCGCTGGTGCGGCAGTCAAAATCGCGTTCTTTCACCCTGTGCGGGGGGTGACAATATTGACATTTCTATGAGTACAACAGAGACAAATATATCAAAATTCTTATCTTTTGAAGCCTAGCTTAATGGCGTAGGAAATATCATATGGGATTGCTTCGATCCCATACGCACTAGATAGAAATGATTCACGTTCAGTGCGAAGTGAGTTCAGAACGGCCCCAAAAATTGTAGGACTCATAGCCGCACTGAGTGAGGGGCGGGCGGCGCGGGCGCCGCGTAGTGACGTGATGAAGTTTCGATACGGACGCATTTTACAAAATATAAGTGAACCCCATCTATTGTTACTGTCAATCTTATTTTTTGACATTGCAATAGATGGAGGGCAAATTTGAACATTTTCCAAAATGTTTATGCTGTTCTCAGAGGCAGTTCTGGTTGAAGATATCCTCTGAAAAAATTCTATATTTTAATTGTTTCACCTCATCCGATCCACTTGACGAATCTTTATCACATGATATAAGTCTCTTTTTACAACGCTTATGAAAAAGACCATAATTAAAAACAAATCATATTAATTTATCGTGACTGCAATTTTGTTTTAATCCCATCCCTAATTGAGACACAAATTGAACTTTTTTTCAGTGCGATATGAGGCATAATTGATGGCATATATATATTTTAATTTATTAAGTACCGAAATGTCATAACTCCGGGCGAAGCTAGTTTAAAGTTAAACATATATTTAAGTTTATAATGGTAAAGTTTCAAGCCAATATTTTCGATTCTGAGCTAAATACAAGGTATTTTTAGAGACGATATTTTTTGAGGAGGCCTCAAAAAATAGTGCAGTGAGCGTGTTAAAGAATAAATCTGCTCTGATTTCTTTAAATATTATAATCAAAGTATACCGCGACCATAGAACATATAATATAAATCCGCGACCCTGAAAACACAAAAATCCGCAATTCTGTACAACGGTAACACAAAACGAACGAAATGTCTACTTCTCTGCTATTTCCCGGCGAACAATGCTGATGAGTCCATAAATCACTAGATGTGGTCCGATTGCGCCGGCTCGGGGTGGCGCAATGAGACGTGACCCCGATCCAGATACTCATTACACTCTGGAAGATCTTTGATGAGTAGCGACGGCCTTAAATGTGAAATAGAGAAGTTTTGAAATACACAGAAACTTCCTAGAAAACAACATCTCAATAACAGTAGGAAAACACTGCAGCATTCTCTAAGCAAAATTATATCCACGCTAGTTCCACAAGAGCTAGTTCAAATTAGGTATTGTTTAGGATTCAATTATTTTCAACATTACAAAAGGAATTTAAAAACAATTTAAACTGCATTCATAGATATTTAAATAATTACATGGTTGAACCGGGAATCGAACCCGTTACACGAAAAAAATAATTATCCTGTAGCTTTATCATAGATACCGATCGAAAGGCTTCATCATAAGGATTTTTTTTTGCTAAATAACATAGTGTCAGAAATAAAAGGAAGACCATGAATTTTAACCATAAATTTAATGACCCTAAAAAAGGACACCATAGTAGGCTAATAAAAAAATAGGCATTTTAAGGCAAAATCTAAATCAATTTAATATTAATGCAAGTATTAGGTGCATACTCAAGTTTTACAAGAATTCTTAATTTGTGTCAATGAATGCTATTAATTTTAATCATAATAAATATATATGTATAGGTTTTCCGTCTAAATCTAAGAGCTTTTGTACAAAGGTCAATTGAGGTTAATGCTTAGTGTTACTGTAGACTGTAGTAGACAACAGCTGTAACTAGTGTTTTGTGTCAAAAATACCTTACTTTATGGACTAGCGTTCAAGAAGTCAGAAACAGTATAGATAATTAAACACATTTTATATATGACATGGGCAGTGGTGTTTAAAAGGTGGTGATTTTGCGTGGTTTCATTTTAATTTGACCCAGTTCTGAAAATTGCATCAATGTGAAAACCATGTCTTTCAAAAACCTTCAAACTTCCTCTACATTTTGCAGTCGATTTTTTCGTTAAAAATTTATTTCAATACAAAAGCTAGATAAGTAAATATCTTCGTTGGTTTATTACTGAGTTAGTGGCGGTTAACTTGCAAAACAATTGTGAGCTTTCAGCTTTGTTTCATTTACACTGACACCTACAAAGTAACCGCAAAGCTTTTTGTGCTTTTGTCGAATATTGCATCCGTAATACAAACAAATTGTTACAACACCAACACCAACACATATGAAGCCTTTCAATTGGTATGATAAAACTACAGGATAATTATTTTTCTCGTGTAACAGGTTCGACTCCCGGTTCAACCATGTAATTATTAAAATATCTATGAATGCAGTTTAATTTGTTTTTAAAATTCAAATAATGTCTTCTTTCAGAAAAATGTTCTATCTACAATATTTAATGTACTTTCCCTCCATGTGGCATGGCCGTGGGACGCCCTGTATAATGTATAAAATACCCAATATTCAAATGCGGAGTGCATTCGAAAACTGAGAAGGTTAACCTAAATTTACTCAATGATATCTATGAAAGCTCTATTTCTTATCTCTCTATAAAAGCTTGTGAAACATTATTATGTGCAAAATTATGTAAGTTTGTTTTTCAAGATCCCTCACAGATGCTCTAGAAATCTAGAACAATCTAAAAACTTTCTATGTTACCAATTGTCGGCTTTTGCCCTGTCATTCAGATAGCCCGGAAAGGAATTGATTCGCCATCGGAATGTCGTATCGATTATTTACAGATGGATCAGTATAGATGAGTCTTGAATCTAGAATTTTAAGTCACGAAACGTTAGATAAATTTTTGAAGTCTTTCGATTTTAATGTGATAACGTATGTAGGATAGGGCATAGAAATCAAATCAAATCATCTAGACTTAACACATAAAAATCTACCTAGTCATTATATGCCTACCTATAGTTAAAAACAAGCAGCAACTATTTAATAGTGCTTGCATTATCTGCACGAAAACTTATAAAAAAATCTATCTTTTTAACAACTTTCCTACTGACCTGCGAAGGAAAATAAAAAGACCTGTTAATAAAAAGGCGCCTAAAAAAGATAAAACCTAAGAATGGTAAATATAAAATAAGAATATGAAGATGTAAAACGGTTACACTTCTTAAACATAAGGCCCTGATTATATCATAATCATAATAAACACTAAAACAGATATCAATCCGATCGCCAAATTCATAAAATCGCGCGTCTCTCACCCCGGGTGGTGGTCGTTCATAAATCGGCGTGTGCGCATGTAGCTCGCAGTCCGCGAATCCTAGCGAGCGCAGCGTACGTACCGGTGAGTCAAATACACGAGTGAAGTTTGGAACCATCACATAGTGTAGCGGCAAAATATAGAGCGATATTTATAAGTTTTGTGTTGTGATTTTAGTTAGTGTAAGAGTTAAAAACTTAAAGGCGATTTTTCATCCCTCTGATTTAGTTTATTTAGAATTAGAGATGATAATTGTATAGATAAAAGGTATTTCCGGGTATCTAGGTGTATATATTGGGTGGTATTATGGGCGGGCTCAAAAGCTAGACAACATTCTTTCATTAATAACCAGTTTTACCATTTTTTTTTCTAAGAATTGATATCTAATTCGAATTCATAAACCCTTATTTCCATTATATAACAAACTCTAGCAACGAAATAGATAATAGATAAGTAAAAATAAATAAAATTGCCCCTAGAACTTAGTCCGCCTAGAAATCTGCCCGCCCAATACCTTAAAAGGTACATTCTAAGAAGCGATGGAGTTTTATCACCACTTTATTAAGTAACCTTCGTTCTTAATATACTCAAGATAAGATAAGAGATTATAATCAAATACCTATGTCAGAAAAAAATAATTATTCGTAAAATAATCTTAAAAAATGTAAAATAATGAGTTAATTCGATAACTTATGTAATAGTTTGATTTTTTAAATGTTTGGACTTGTTAAGATTTTGCGATGTGCTAACATAATTAATAGAGTTAAAAGCTATTTTCAAAACGTATTTTTTGTTATTCGCTTATTCTTTACATATATGTACCTATTTATTTCTCAATGTGAGAATAGAACAAACTTAGGGTAGAGCTTAAAACTAGGTATTGCTTAGGTATAAGAATTCTATGAGATATATTAAAACCCCGTATCGTTCTATTAAACTTACATCAAAACTTATCTGATTTAATCAATACCTATACAATTAATAACAAAGACATTGTCTATTTTTAAGAATAGTGCAAAATAACGCTATTTTCACGTAAAAAACCTCATAATTTCACATACCTAGCACCACAATACCTAACTACCTATTATTGACCGTGGTAACTCTTACTCATGTAGAATAGAATTACCGAACACCTAAAAACAGTTTCAAGCTTCAAGAGACAATGTCGACTATTAAATAATTTGTCTAGCGTTATATCATGTGGCTATAGACCTAGCAAAGTATGAACATCACGGGTGTCGAATAAATACGAACCTCTTGTTTTATTTCAATGGTTTCTCACCTTTAAACCTTTCTTGAGCTACTACGAAAATATTAAAACTAAAAGCACCTAAATCGGCCCAGCCGTTCACGCGTGATGGCGTGACTAAGGGAAATAGGGATTCATGTTTATAAATAGATATAAAATACTGGCGTATTTTAAAATCGCATAGTCCATTTACAAAAACTAGAAATAAATTGTTGTCACTTTAATTATTTTTCACTGTGTGAATTGTCCAGCAATATTTATTTATTTATTTACTTTGTGTGGAGTATGAGAAGAGCCACTGTATTTTGACCCCAACACAGTGGGTAACTCAGGTCTCGTCATTATCAATATGCAATAAAAATTTAATAACTAACAATAAAGATGAATATCTCTTTAATTATGCGTTTTCGCCTTTCTCACCAAAAACAAGAATCTGCTCATAAATCGCGAAGATAGTAAACGATTTGTCCAAAATAACGGTCTTTAAACGGAAGAAAGAACAATGGGTTATTATATAAAACCTATTCCGCTTATTTCATTTTCTTCCTTGAAAATAATTAGGGCCGAATATAGCTATCAATTCGGGGCGAAAGTAGATTATTTTTATGCGAATCGAACATCACGATACCTATGTAGAATAAATTTGTATTTTTAAAGAAAATTATGAAAAGAGTATTTGTATATTTTCTATCATTACCGGAGGACATTTCAATATATTCTTTCGTAACCAACTCTTGAGAACTAAGTGCCCTTAGCACGACTAATATGCTGTTGCAAACGCCTGCAGCTGGCGCTGTGGTCACGCGAGGTCTCTCTTCAATCATATCCACAGGTTACTTCCAATAATCACCATTATCTAAATAGTATTGATGAGATCCATAGATAAGAACTTTCGTGTTCATCTTCTTCGATCATTCGATCTGCGACTGACTTTATGAAGAGAAGATACCTAAAATAACATGTTACACGAATATTTAATACGAAATACACATTAAACATAATGTAGAAATTCCGTTCGTTCAAGTCAATTCATTTATTCGTAATTTTAAATAATCCTATTACCCTTGTTCAAAAATCAGATGGGCCAATTTAAGTTTTAAAATATAAGTTTTAAAGTAGTAGCCCAAGGAAGGTTAAAAGAGAAAACATGGAAAAAAGCGGGTAAAGTCGCGGGGTCAGCTAGTCTAATACATATATTTATTTCAATTCATATTCATTTTACTTGCAAACACTATAATATCTTCTTATTTTGTTTCAGATAAGTAAGGACATTAGCAGCACCAACACCATGCTGCGTTTGTCAACGTTTTGCAGTAAGTATCATCATCATCAAGATTAGTGCTAGTGGCTTGCTTAGGATCTAGTACCTTATTTTATATCCAAGCTTGACTCGATCTAGGTACAAAACTTTTTGCGGAAATGTAATTTTTTGCAGGAATTACAAGTTTACAGATAAACTTAAAATGATACATTCTTTTTTAATACACTCTATCATAATCGATAGAAACAGATAAAATATCTAAATACAACAGTCCAAGATTACAGAACTACATAATATTCATATTATAAAATTATGAGGACTTGGCTGAGTTTAAAGCTTAGAAGAGCACCAATCAATTAAGTCATTTATAGTCGAGAAAAGGCGTGACATTAGTTTAAATATTTTAATGGTTGAAATTAGAGATTTGCAAAGGTTAGAATCTTCTTTAGGTCTTACAAAAAAGTACAATTGATCTGACCCGCGGTAATGACACGGAACTATTTCAACACGCGCAGATCACGTATCCGACCTATGTGCGTATGCGCATCATTAAGCGAAATGACACATGCCTTCTGATTTCTGCCAATTTTACTAATCAAATTCGTTACGGTCTGAGGCTAGGATGTATAATTTGCTGAATAATTATGTGAAGTTACATAAGATCCCTTAATAATAAAATAAAATAAAACCTACCGTTAACTTGAATTGGAGGTGAACTGTAAGGGTGTTACCAGACCAATCGATCGATTGTCGATCGACGGCATCGATCGAAGTTGATCGACTGGTCTACTAAGAAACTACTACTGAGAAATTATCGATCGACGTCGACTATTTCATTCTACCATCGATTGATGCCGTCGATCGACGATCGATCGATTGGTCTGGTAACACCCCGTTTGTTAATGCATAATAAACTTTTTTTTTAATAGATAAGTACATATTAACGTTCTCATAAACCCAGAAACTTTTCTCATGACGAAAATGATTAATAATGAATTAGTCTATGAATTACGTAGGTACTTACATAATATACGTACGTCCTTAAAAAAGCCGGTAAATTATTAGGTACACCAATCGTGACCAATTTAATATAATTTAGATAACTAGAAAACAATAGAACTCATGACTAAATACTAAATCATGACATGACTGAAAACTCATTTATGTAAACTTAGCTATAATTCAATAGTTATAATACCTACTTATAATGTCGAAACCACTTTGAGTAAATGTACGTTTTGAGGTTAAGATGAGCATGTCTAAGTAATTAAGTGGAACGGATTACATGTGTAAACTTTGAACGAATAGATAACTAAACTAGGTGCTCTATGAAGAACGTGAGTACTAAGCGAGTGACAAACAAAGCCTTCGTTTCGAATCGAACGCAAAAGCTTTAGCATGTTAGTACTATGGAACAGTTCGTATTTCTCAATTGTTGAATTTGTTCTAATTTATGGATAAGTCCAAATTAAACAATACAATACAAAAACCACTTTATTGTACACCAAAACAAAACACATATTATAACGCAAAAAGAGACACGTACAATGGGCGGCCTCATCGCTAGAAAGCGATCTCTACATACTACATTAAATAAATAAATATAAAAATAAAATATGCATTTATTCAGTAAATTAGTGGTTTTACATGGGTGATAATTGTAGAGACCTTCTTTTAGATTTATTTAAAAATCTGTGCTAGAAGGTCCCGCTCTTGCATAACAATTTGTTTATTACATAAAGAAATGATCTAAATTATGTAAATGCAGAATCAAATATTAATATTAACATTGTGTGGGTATGTGTGTAGTGTGTGTGTGTGTAATGTGTGTGTGTAGTGTGTGTGTGTGTGTGTGTAGTGTGTGTGTAATGTTATTGATATCAAAATAGATAGATAAATATTTTTGAGGATGATATTTATAGTTTATAATATATATGTATATATAAACATATATATGTGTAAATATAATAAAACATATAATGTATATGTTCTTGACATGAATATAATATGGTAATTAACGTTATTTATTTTATAAAATCTTCTGTCTGATCGTAATTCAATGTTTTTAACCAGTTTATTATTGTTTCTTTGCAGTTATGTGACGTTTTAGGGTATATATCAAGTATTTTATTAACTTTATTATATTAGGAACACAATTAAATTAGTATGAATTGCTCAGCAAATTTATATATCTAATCTAATAATTTATATATCTACTTATATGGAGATTTAATAAGTAATTAGCTGTATCGTAGACCCTAGGTGTTAAGTAAAGTTCAAGATGTCAATCGGGAAGTGTTAAAACTTCAACCACAAGCCGGCGCGATCATCGTGGTGAACCGTCACGACAGATAAATAGAACAATGAAACCAGCATTATCTAGGAAACTTCCCGCGAAATGAAAACTTTACTCCACTTTCACGGGACTTTAGCCTTTATCAACAGCTTTTTAGCGGTGTCTGTGGGATGTCGTGAGTTTTACAACTATTTCTTCAAATGGGATTGCAGAAGTGTTTAAGTGGGATGGTTTTGAAAGAGCGCTTTGACTTGTGACCCTACTCGTCTTTACTATAATAAAATAATGTTTGTCTGTAGAAGAGATTAGATATGATTTTGGATTCTAAGAACTAATCGACTTCGAAATAGCTAATCGATGCTTATCTATATATTTATATAGGTAGGTATTTGATGTACCCTAATACTTAGTAAGACTAGATAACAATTCATTTAACTTTTACACAGTAACTAGGTAACATAATAGTCTGAAATATATTTTGAAGGCGATTAAACGAGAATATTTCCTTTTTGACCCTAAGTCAACGCAATGTCGTTTTTATGATTGAATAGCCAAGCATATTAATCATTAAAATAATGACTCTATAAATGTACGCATTCGTATATAAAAACTGGTAATGTGTTGATAATCAGAATAGAAGCAGCAGCTTATACTAATGATAACGACATGTTGCAAATCTGATCGGTACAGTCAGAAACATAGAAAAAGATTGTGACAATTCATGTCTATTTTTTCTTGCCACCCAAAAGCTGTTAGAAAAAGTACCTACCTACTTGGATTATGATGAAGTTTTTACCACGTGTAAATATTATATTGCTATAAAACCATTATTCAATTTAATTTCAATTTATTTATTTAATCAGAACTGTATTAATAATTACACTGATTTTATATATATATAATTATCATTACACATTCGAGATTAAGTATTCAAATTAAAATCGTTAAATTAATAATTAAATAATAATATAAAAGTCATCTACCTATGTATATATCTTACAAAATCTCATGCATTCCTTAACTCTTAAAAAACCGGTGGAAAGCTAATTCAAGAGTCGATCACTATAAAAATAACAAATAAGAGTAAACAGTTATAAAATAGCCAAAGATAAAACCTTTTTATTTTATATTTACTTATTGATTAAATAATAAAGCAAAATAAAAATATATAATAAACTACCTTTGGATATAACATGTCTACCTCTCCCTACATTTAAGCAAAAAATAAAAACGTTCTTGGAATCACATCCTTATTATCATATAACCGAATACATGAATTGTTCATTTTCTGATATACACAATTAAAATCATTGAATTACTTATGTAAAAAACGCATTGTACCTATTTAGCTATAAGAACCTATTGTAACTACATGACTTGCCAATATTATGTAATATAATGAAATGGTTAAATAAATAAATCTGAAATCTGAATTATTTAACAATAATTTAAATAATAAATTAGTTAAGTAAGTATTTTAATGCGTTTCCATGATTTACATCGCACTTAGGATGTCGAAACAGGGGCCATCTGTCGGTTTAAATACCGTTCGCGTGTTTATAATGTTGTGGGCAATTTAATGTGCCCTTCATAGATCAGGTCAGAGGCTAGGCTATTCAAATCATATTTACTGGACAGCCGTAAAAAATAAATAATTGCTATTGCTAGACTTCACAGCAGATCTGAACTTTTGACTTTGCAAAGTTTTGTTTGGTTCTGAACTACGCTGAGTGTACAAAGGTGGAGATGATTGATTGTAATTACGATGTTTTTTTTGTTGTCTGTACGTAGTGGAGGATTAAAAAGCAAATATTACTGGATCATATTAATATCAAATTATACTTACGTTTATTAGTAGGTACTTACGTCAGCTGTCACCAATCTTGGGTATCTATATGAGGCAAAGAAAACATTGTCTTTTACCTCTTCTCTTATATTCCAACACGAAAATGCTGAATAAAGCAACATATTTATTAAAGTTTTTGTTTTTTATTACTTTGTAATAACCTTTGTAATACCAAAATTTGGTGACAGCTCTCGTATTATACGTACTTATGTAATATAAACCAAAACTTACTTTGCCAATATTGATTGATTGATTGATTCAGATTTTGTCCGTAAAATCACAAAGATTAACTTGGACATGTCATCACTATCAATCACCCCCCCTTTTTTTTTTTTTTTTTTTCTTCCCCTGAATTTAATAATGAAAGTTCCCATGCATTATTATCATTTAAATAATCTGAAATTTTATAATAACCCTTCTTACAAAGATTACCCTTTACAATTTTCTTGAATTTATTCATTGACAGTTGGTGAAATTCTTTGGGCACTTTATTATAAAAGCGAACACAACATCCCTTAAAAGAAACTTTAACTTTACGTAGTCGAATGCGGGGCAATGCAAGTTTATCTTTATTTCTAGTATTTACATTGTGATAATCACTTTTCTTAGGAAAGTTACTTAAATTCTTGTGAAATATGCAGTTTGCATGCTGTTTGTCTTCATCTTTCACTGTTAAAAAACATGAAGTTTGGAATTTAATTTATAAATCTATTAATTATAAGCTTAAATCCCAAAACTTTTCACGGAACCTTTAGCTGGTATTATATCAGAAATAGAGGTCAGAGTGTCTGAGTCATTACGTATGTAATTAGCTCGTTTGACCAATCGTTTGCTCCACATCACACCCCGGGCACAATGGATCAGATGACATCGCGTGGGACCACACAGAACACAGGCGAATTTACACTGAAACACTACAAATTCGTGAAGTTATCGTAAATAAACAATATTCAATTTCAAAGATAAAAATATAATTTGCATCATCATCATCTCAGCCATTGGACGTCCATGGCTGGACATAGACCTCCCTATTATGTTATTATGGTCGCTCGCGGCCTGCATCCACCGCGAGCCGACCGCCTTCACCAAATCATCTGTTTACCTTGTTGGTTGACGTCCGACGCTGCGTTTTCAATAATAATTCGCATCGATTTTGAAAATTCAGATATGCTTTTGTCTCGACGATACTCGATTTCCATCCAGGAATAAATAGGTTTACCTACAGACCTACACAATTAATTTTACAGGAGAAATGTCCATTTTGTGCATTTAAAAAGTTCCACTTAAAACAAGTTAAAGACTTACTACAAAATATGCGTTATTCTTTATATAGGGCATCATACCCAATGACCAGTCTTACAGGTGATCAGAATTCAAAATATCTCTGAAACTGGTCCTAAAATGCTACAAAAATAACTTTACCGTCTAAATGCGTCCAGTCACGTGGGACCCAAGTCGAGACACTTTTGCAACGCAGTAATGAGGAAATTAAACGGACTATCAGATGCGGAGATACATCACTGAATAGGTTTTATTGTGGGATCGTATTCAATTTGGCTTGTTTAACATTTCTGCGTATTTTAGCATCGCATCCGATGTTGTAATCTGGGCCAGAGCTCTTGAGTTTTGTATGGCTCTGGTCTTTCAAGGCGAAGTAATTACCAATATTTTAATATTCAATATTCAACACTTTATCTTTTTCATGCGAACAATCCCTTTATCTTTAAAAAAATATTGCCACATTATTAAAATTGTGGACGCCGGTGAGTAAAAATTAGTGTTTTTGGTTTACTAATGTCAAAAAGGCCTCATCAATATGGGTCTTCGTCAGTTTGACGACAGCCACGGGATGTGGCGGTACTTTTTTCAGGCCAGCACTGCACGGTATCTGAAGCCAATAATCTGAGTCAAGGTCCGTAATATAAACAGAATCGTAAGAACACTCGGTCAAGACAGTATTTTATATAACAGATGCCAAGGATGGGAAACACTTTAATCACACGAAAAATCTCTTAGAAAATATATGGGTTATGGAATCTTCAAGGTCATTGTAATGCAGTTTTAAGTGCTTTTTAGAAGGCCATGGTCGGCGGGTCATTTTGATGATGGGTGACAATGATTATAACTCGTAGATTATATCTTAATAGATTATGTTGAAGAGTTTGACAAAAAAAAAGTAGTTTAAAGAAAAATATAGGGATCTATTAATATATAAACTCGAGATATTAAAAAAAACGAAAAAGAGTTTGTATAAGAAATCAAAGCACATAATTTCCAAGAATAATATTAACTCTCGAAATTGTTATTATCATTATTCTGACAGGTACTACATTCAGCCTTTTGTTTTGTTTCAGTGTTACTGGCTGTAACAGTTGCCCAAAATGGATACGACTACAGTAAACCTGAAAAACCCTTCAGCCAAAACCAGCAACAAGCTCCTGGGCGTCCGGGATCTTCTTACCCTACTCCAGGTCAAGGTCTACCCTCAAACCGCCCCGGATCCGGCTTCCAAGGACCATCGTCTGATCGTCCGGGGTCTGGATACCCATCCGCAGCCTCTGGACCGTCTGGACCAGGAGGATATCCCTCCACCACTCCATTCTCCTCGCAAGACCTAACTGGACCCGGTTCCACTCCAGGCTACCCTGGCAGTCCTACTGGATTCCCTGGACCTACATCTGGCTATCCTGGTCCATCGTCTGGTTACCCTGGACCCACATCTGGCTATCCTGGACAGACACAAGGTTTTCCTGGACAGGCGCAAGGTTACCCTGGACCTACAACCGGCTATCCTGGATCACCAACTGGATTTCCTGATTCCACACCCGGCTATCCGGGAAGTCCGACAGGTTTTCCTGGAACTGCTTCAGGCTTTCCTGGAACTACGCCAGGTTATCCATCCGGACCTTCTGATTATTCAAGTGGATCTAACATAGGTTATACAGGCGCTAGTGAAACAAGTGGCCCATCTGGACAAGGACAGGCACCAAGTGGACCAAGTGGCCCTTCAAACTACCCTGGCCCAGGACCTAATGGAGCTTCAAACTATCCTGAGCAAGGACCCAATGGAGCTTCAGGCTACCCTAGCTCTAGGCCTTCACAGGCTGGACAAGACGGACGTTCTCCACCTGGTAGTTTTCTTGGACAACAGACCACAGGTGGAAGAACACCTCAATCTAGTGGATTTCCAGGACAAGGAGGGAGAACACCTCAATCTAATGGATTTCCCTCAGGGGGGCGAACACCTCAGTCTGGTGGATTCCCAGGACAAGGCGGAAGTGGACCTCAATCCAATGGGTTCCCTGGACAGGGTGGCCCGACTCCTCAGGCTGATAGATTCCCCGGACAATCTGGACAAAACTACCCAAGCTTCGGCAGTGATGACACAGGAGCCTACGAAGGTGGAGATTACTCAGCTATTCCCGGGACACCTGATGTCGATTATCCTATCCTAAGCGAGATACCAGAAACTAGTTTCAGATGCGACGCTCAGCAGTATCCAGGATACTACGCAGATGTTGAGACTCGGTGCCAGGTCTTCCACGTATGCGCAAACAACAGAACTTACGATTTCCTTTGTCCAAATGGAACAGTATTCTCGCAGCAAGATTTAGTTTGCGTGTGGTGGAATCAGTTTGAATGTGATTCTGCTCTTGAGCTCTACAGCATCAACGCTGCCATTTACGATGCTTCTCGTAGTGTACCTAATCAAGGTGACGTATCCGGCTTCGGTGATTATACTCCAGGATCGAGAACTCCTAGCAACAATGGACAAGGATATCCCGGATCTGGCCCTCAGGGGCAACAAAACTATCCAGGCTCCGGGCCTCAAGGTCCATCGAATTTTCCTGGCTCCGGTCCGGGGCAACAAAATTACCCTGGTTCAGGATCTCGAGGACAACAAAATTACCCTGGCTCTGGCTCAAACCAACAAAAGCCATCTGGTTACCCAGGCAGCCCTGGACAAAACTCAGGCCCACAAGGACCATCTAGTTACGCTGGTAGCCCTGGACAAAGTTCTTCTGGTTTTCCCGGCACAGGATCGTCTAATTTCCCGGGAAATACCACTCCATATCCGATAAGCGGTCAATCTCTCCCTGGCAGCACAGGCTATCCGAACTCACAGGGTCCATCTGGTTATCCAGGACCTTCCACTCCGTACCCCGGAAGCCCATCACAAGGACAAGGATCATCTTACACAGGCACAGGTCCGACCACCAACTACCCAGGGACTAGATCAAACGCATCATACGAGGGTGCACCAGGTTACTCAAACAATCAAAGTCAAGGTTATCCTACAGGAAAACCTAATGGGCCAAGCTTCCCGTCGCGAGGGAATGGACGACCGCAACCGCCGAATAGAGAATATCTGCCTCCGAGAAACTAAGATTTCTGTACAATCGGTCCTCCAGTATTAGACAAGGGAATCCCAACGTTAGCTTTCTTAAGCAGAAATGAACATGTGTGATAAAAAAATAGTATTCTAGGGTAGAGAGTTGTAGAATAACAAAACAGTATGAAGAATAAAAATAAATTGTAGCACTTAGATGAGCATAGCGTTGACTAAACAGAAAGTTGGTGCTGACTATTATACAAATAGGTGTACGAGAATTAAGTTTGCCATTATATAGGTTGTTTAATCAAAACGAGTTACCACAGCTAGTGTTCTTAGTAAAATTAAACCGCATAAAATAATAAATGTTATAATTTTAAAAGCTATAGATATAAGATCATGTAACAAGATGTAAATAAACACATTTACACGCTCACAATGTTTTCTTATTTATCTAGCTTTTTCGAGATGTAGAGCAAGTGGATCCAATCCTTGCTTTAAAGCTATTTCTTTTATTTTTAATCGATGATGATCTGAAGTTAGGGGTCATTCTGATTACGTTTTTACTTAGCAATTCCTGTATGCTTTCCATTTCTGAACATAATATAGGGAACAAATTTCCTTGCATCAAAATTCTAACCAGACCTGTTTCGTGTTGCTTCTTGTATTGACTTTGATCGAACAACACCGATTGCAGCTTTTTTAAACTTATAAAGCTGAGACTGTTAAAAGAAAGATTCAAACTACATAGCACCATATTTCCAACACACCACGAGTACCCATTAAATATCTTGATTGATTCATCATCAAAAAGCTCATTTGTTTCACTAACAGTTATTTTTTTACTATGACATGCTACTTCAGCTGACAAACTTATTTTTCTTTGCTCTAAAGGTTTGTGCATTTCGTTATTCATAACAATAGTATGCTTCTTTAAATCACTTGCAAGATCTTCCATTGACTTTGATTCAGTGGTAGAATATTTCTGAGGTGACGAATTTGTTAGTTTCAAATGTTTTATACGTCTCCAACACTTATTTACTATCTCATCATAAGTTAAAGGGAAAAGTGTAAGCGCACGGAAAATGTGGCCAGCGCCTATATCAGTTATACGATTGTCAGCCAGATTCAAATACCGCAAATGTCTATTGGTTCGTAAAGCTTCTCCGAAGTATTTCGCGCCTGCATCAGTTATGTGGTTAGACGATAGATTCAGAATGGTGATCTTGGCTTCTGCGGCCTCGCCAATGTGTAGCGTAGTTGCTATTTCTTCACACACTACATCCGTAATACCGCACCTACAGAGCGATAAGCTGGTCAAATTTGATGAGGTCTGCAGCAATAAAGCGTAGTTTTCTTGTGGCAGAGGTGTTTCGTCAAGTGAGATCTCAGTGATTGAAGTGAACGGTAAAAATTTTATCAGTTCGTGCATAAAATAACCATCGAGTAGACATTTTTTAAATGCAAGATTAGAAAGTAAAGGTTGAAGAGGCATTATTATACCAAAGAGTTGGATCAGAAATCGCGGTATCTTATCTTTGTGTAGCGCGACTTCAGTTAGTCTATCTCGGTTGTCATAAAAAGCGTTAATGGTCACAGCTTCCACACTGTCCGCATAGATGGTCATCAACTCATTAGATTGTTCGGTGGTTGCTGTTTTAGGTGAAGCAGGATTGGTTGTCGGTGTTTTGTAATTTAGTTTCCTGTCTGTAATCAAACGAAAATTATCAAATTATATAAGTAAGTAGGTATAAACGTGAAAGTAAAAAATATGTCTCCAAAGTAATATACTAAGAGCCCGTGATGGCCAGACTTTCCTTTAATTCTGAAGCGTGAAAATTCTTTCGTGTGTATGTCTAACACAGGTAAGAATAACCCCCAAACATGAAACCTGGATCGCGGTTCCTTTGGGAGATAACAACTTTTTACCTGTTATCTCCCAAAGGAACCACGATCCAGGTTAATTTTTCAGGATAATTTTCACGCTTCAGAATTAAAGGAAGGTCTGGCCATCACAGGCTCTTAGTCTATAAGGTTGTCGAATTAATTTTCTTTCCTAGAGATGAACTGAAAGCCAGTTAATAATTTTATAAATATAGAGAATAAAAACATACCAGCTTGGCCCAGTTTGTTTACCACAAACTTACAGGGACACGTTTCATAAGTCTGGCAAGCCAGTTCTACAAACTCCACAAAATCCGATGTATGTTTAACTTTAGTTCTACCAAGAACTGCTTGCGACATAGATTTCATAGTTAAATATGAAATACATTCAATGAACTCTGAGCTAAATTAATTTTTTGAGCTGGTTGTTATAATACACAAATTGTCTACAAATTCGATGCTGTCTAATTTAATCAGGTAGGAGAGCAGCATAGATTTTAATCGAATATTCACTGATCAATCAATGGTATTAGAAATTACTTTCCAAATTCGAATAACGAAAATTTTATCGTAAATATGTCGCAATCGTCTTGATTGAAAATTGAAAGGCATTTATAATTTAAAAAATAAACAGGCACATTAATCTCTTATTTAAACTAAATTTTATTCCATTGGTAACAAAAAAAGTTATGACATTCTACCATACTGACCACATTGTAGAAGATAAATTATATTCCTTACTAGCTTACTCAAACATTAAAAAATAAATATAACAAAAAACTCACTTAAATGAAGTGTTTAACTTAACTTAGATAATACTTGGCTTAAACAAAAACAATGCGTTAATGACACATTATAACAGTGAATACAAAATCACAATTTATAATCAAAATATGTCTAAGTACAATAAAAAACAAGGTTATTCCTTAACACATCAAGTTATGCCTAAAACAAGCTACAACAAAAGTAGGTATTCCTAAGATGTTAAAATAATAATAATAAATTAATTAATATTACTGATCAATTCACACAGCAACAACAATCGTTGATTGCAACCGAAAAGAAACTTACATTGAATTGAAATTAACTTAAAATAATAAAAAATAAGAAATAAAATTGTTGCTTAAATAGGTTGCCTATTACAAATAAGCCAACATAAAATTAAACATAAAGAATAAATAAAATTTAGGAAATACTCAAGCAATACGGTTCAGGTAGAGCACATTATCTATTTTGCAAAAGGTCTAGACGATCTGCGACTTGAGTTTTTCTGAGATCTCTGTCCTGTATTCTGCAGGGCGATTGAAGCGTACATGGCTTTTGATAAGAGATCCTGTATTTGATCATAAAGTTTACAGTTAAGGGGTAAATTGTTTCCTCGCAGTACTACCCGCAAAAGCCTCGTATCGTATTCATCCTCTAGAGAATCTTGATACTTCAACACTTTATGGAGCTTTTCCAATGTAATATAACTCAAATAATTGTAGGCTAAGTTCAGGGAACTCAGAACAATATTGCCTCTGCAGTAAATGTTCCCATTTTCTTCGAATACACATTGCTCAGAATATGGGTCATTAAGTTCTCCAACTAACTGCACTGCTTTTTCTGTAGCTTTTGCTACATCGTCATAATTCGACATTAGGTTTTTACTTTTCATAATAGTAGATCTTGGAACTTTAGTAGGCTTTATTTTCGTAGTAACCAAGCCCATTGTATTCGGCTTCTTTTTTTGTAATTCTTGTAAACAGACCTTGATAGTGTTTTCTTTCCTTTTGATGTATTGTATTTTCCGTCTAGACGCTTCCAATTCTTCATCTGTCCTGACTGCGAATTCCATGAGGTAAGAAAGAAGGACTAAAACAGATTCGTCGGTTAGCATATTTCCTGATAGATTCAAGTGGCACAAATGGCGGTTTCGTCTAAGGCTTTCCGCTAGATCCAGGGCGCCTGCGTCTGAAATATTGTTCGAGCTGAGTTCCAGGGCGACTAGAGACTCACCCGGAGCTCCCAGATCGATCCTGTGCGCTATCTGCCTGCAGCCCGCGTCTCCGATGTTACATCTGTTTAGGGAGAGATATTTGAGAGAAGACTCCTTATCCAACAGCAAGTGATAGCAACTCTCTCCAGCCATCCAGGTATCGTCAAGGCAAACATCAGTGAGATAAGAATTCGGTAGACATTTAACGATGTCTTCGAAGATATTAGGAGGAATTTTCACGTTTTGGATCGTCAACCTCGTTAATAAACTATGGAAATTTAAACATATGTTGACCGCGTGAAAAGTCTTTTTGTGCATAACCTCACGTTCCTTGAAAGCTACTTCGACGAGATGAGACTTGGTGTCGTAAACCGCCACAATAGTGTAGGGTCTGTCGAGCAGAGATGCTGAAGAGGATGCAGAGGGTACTATTTCTGGGACCCCTAAAGCCCCTATTTTGGTTTTGTCTTTCTTAGTTTTAATATCTTTTCTAAATTTGATTATATCACCTGAAACCAATATTTATAGGTACAACTAAAAGTTTGTAAATCTATACCTAGGTATGAATAGTATAAAGTTACAGTTTAGTTTGTTTGAACGCGCTATTCATAGGAACCGCTGGCTGGTCCGATTTGAAAAGTAATTTCATAGTTGGATAGTATCTACATTTATCAAGGAACCGGACAAAATCGCTTTATTCTCATGTTTTCTTTTAAACATTCCCTGGGACACTACGAGAATCGAACATTTGCGTAACTGACGCTACAATATGTTATTAAAGTAAAGAGATGCGTAGGTAGATACCAACTTGGAACCTATGCATTTTCAATAATATAAAAAAATGAGCTTCAGTGAAGGCAAACATCGTGAAGAAACCGGCATGTCAGGAGAAATTCGAAGAGTTCCATTGACATATGACATTCACCATCCTACACTTGGTCAGCCTGGTGAATTAAGGCCTTATCTCTCTGTCCTTGTATCCCAGCAGCGGGAACGTAAATTATGATTATCTATCTATCTACTAGTAAAAAAGTTTACGTAGGTACTAAAAAAAGTATAGAAAAAATACAAGATCACAACGTAACCTTTGTCCTCTTGTGTGTATTTTTTCTATACCTTTTCTAGTGCCTAATCACTAAAACGTAAAGTTTACGTACCTTGGGTAATTCTTTTAACAGCGACTATTTGAGGCGACTGCCACTCCAAGCACATCCATGGAACAAATTGGTCAAAGTCTAATGGAGTGATCTTGTGTGACCTCCCCCCCTGTGTAGGAACTGCCTTTACCTTTGCATCATCTCCCGAGGCGCCTAATAACGCCTGGCTTTTAACCCGCTCCATTTTAGAGCGACTGATGGAAAAGTAAGAATTCACAATTAGGCCTAAATAAATACTGATTAATGACGTAGGTAGTGCTTGATGATTGCTACAACGTAGTGATTATATTCTCTTTGATTGCTACCAAAGAGAATAATAATCACTACGTTTTGATTGCTACGACTTGCTACTAGTGTCTGCCAGTAACATAGAAGTTTTGTAAACTGTTAACTGTTTTGTTAAAAAAAGTATCGGTACCTACTTTGAATGACATAAGTAAAGAATCACACCACCTACCAAAAGAAGAAGACAAGTGAAGAACAAGTTATTCTGCTGCATGGAGGTAAATATATTGATTTCTTGTTCTGAATTCTGCAGTTGAAAACTGTCAAACAACGAACTTTTACAGATTTAGGTACCTACTCTACCTTTTGTACAAGAGATAACATCAGATTAAACGGCCAGATTTGTATACAGAGATAAATAATAGTGGTAATGTCTACGGGAAGATCATTTTACCAATTCATTACGAATGGTTCCGACTCTACTGTAAAAGATCGATAATACTTCATGTCTACTAAAACTAACGAATATCTGGAAATAAATAAACTTTTTTTATTAAAATAACATATTCATGTTCAGAATGATTACAATGTACCTATGTCTACGCTATTTTCAGCTAAAAATACACAAAACCTAATAAGTACTAAAACGTATCTAAGTACGTACGTATCGTCAGCAGGTTAAGTTTAACCAATTAGGCGTTATCAAGGTTATACAGGAAGAAATATAAATCATAAATTCGAAAAACTCTTTTATTAATTCCAATTTTATTAATATAAAATCTCGTTGAATTGTACAAGTTCACTGTAAATCGGGGGAATCGGCAAGTTAAAAGACGATGTGGCAAGATTTTATTAGAACAGTGTTTATAGATAACATTTTGAATAACCTGTATAGTAATTATGTACATTAACATATCAGTGGTATATCAAAAATACAGGGTACAAGGTTAAAACAAATGTGGTGAAAAGGGGATTTTAAATAACCATTTCCTTTTTTTTCTTCTCAAACCAGAAGGCCTGTATTTTACATCTTACCAAAGCTGATATTAAAACATGCATGGTATCACAATAAAAGTTTAATATTAAATAAAATAAACATTTCCATTTTGGACGGAAATGGACGAAATTCAAATAAAAATTGAGCTAAGGTGAATTCACGTTTTAATAATAAGGTAGGTCTATTCTTGTGTTGTATAAAGCGATAGTTATTAAAATATGCACTATTATAATAAAGATTATAACTACAATTAATAAAGCATTATTAAAACAATTATTGCATTCAAAAAATTAAAATAACACATCAAAATAATCGTTTCACGAAAATAACAAGTCACAAATAAAATGTTTATAAGTAATGTTATTGTAAAATTATAATTAAAAATTACATAAATAATGGATAGGTACAATATTTGTTTTGTTCCATAATTAATTTAAAATTTATAAAATAATGTTAAAATTGTATTAAGTATAAAAATTATAGAAACTGAAGAAAAATTAAGTAAATTTACATGTCGTAATATTTAATTATTGATAATCACAGATCAGTATTTTAGTGATGGCATTGTGTAATAAAATAAAATTCACTAAGTTAATACTAAAGTAACGTAAGAGTTAAAAAGGTAAAATGTGATTTTATACTAACATAACTTAAAACTATTTGTAGGTGTTTAGTTCAATCGTTGTATTTATTACATACACTAATGAAATATTTAAAACAACAAGGTGAGTAATCTTTCTTAATTGGTTATTTTATATGAAATAGACGTTGCCGCATTTTATAAAGTAACACAAAAAAAAAGTCTTACAAAACATAGAATTGTTTTACTTAATTATTTATACATATTCACATGTTTGACTTATGACAGCATAGATTTAAATCGCCATTCTACATTCTTAGCTTAATTTTACTATTCATATGTGACTTCAAAACAAGAATTTATCTATTCTAAACTTTCGTGTTATAAGATAGAAGTGTATAAATCCATGCCGTTAGGTAAATTAAAATGTTCTATCTCTAAATTCTACCTGTGAATCGTGATGTCAATAAACAACTAATACGCCTTTTTAAACCCCGGTATTTTTGCCACATAAAGTGGAGTTATACGATTACATATTTACAAAAATATATCTTTTACACCCGAGCCTAAATACTAACAATTTACCGGATCGCCTAGACACACACGTGATGTGAATAATGTTGACATTCGTTAACGAACACGCGAATCGCGAGGCGAGGCCCAAGACGAACAGCGAATGCACTATATTTATTTTTCGAATTTCGAATTTCAAAACCTTAGCGACGATGCCAAGTAAATATTATGAGCTTTAAGGCAAATGGGACGGATCGTTGATCGTTCGATGTCCGTAATAATAAACCTTATACAATATCGTACATTACGCAAATTTAATTAAACATATTCAAACGTTTCACATAAATGCTTAAGAATTTGTTAAATACAGAAGAAAACTGGGGCAGATATAAATATTTGTAGAGGCCAAAGTTTAATTTATATTTTGGGGCAAATATTTAACGCTCTTTTTACTCAGCTGTTAGATATTAAAAAACACATTTTAGTATTGTTTTCTTACGAAGCTAGGTCTGATATTTTTCTTATATCTTAAAACTAAGACATACACTGGTTGTGCGAATTATCACCAATTAAAATGTTATATGTTAGGTGGACTTGGTTAATTACACACTGTATCCTAAATAACAATTGACCTACAAAATTGATGCTTGCAAAGTTACAAAATACAACAACAATACAACAATATGTATTTCATTTATACAAAGGCAAGTCACGAAAATTGAAGGATTATGGACGTTTTAATTCAATAATAAGTCGATAATAATCCACAGACACGGGCTTTGTTTAACCGTCAATAAGGCCAATATTTTCAAGGTTTAAAAATTCACTATACAACATGACATGTGTATATCTACTATTAGGATTTTTAGAATTCTGCCATAGGTCACATGGTCTACTCTGAAATAACTTCGTTACCGAAACGACAGCCAACGATAATATCGCAATCATTTTATAACCACCGATAAATAACATATTTAGGTGTTTGCTAACTCAATGATTCCAACATTTATTGTCAGTTCCACTATCGTCTATTTCGTTTAGCTTTGACGACCAATATTCTTGAATCTATACTTAACCATGGCATTCTCTACAATTCAAATATCGATAAATCCCTTCAATATAAGCGACACACCGACACATCATAACTTAAGACGGATCACAGAGAGATAAATCTCTAGATATCCAAGTGTCAAAGATTTACCATATTCACTTTATCCTCCGCTTTATCCCCTGTCATAAGGCCACTGACCTCACGTAGTTATCATCATCATAATCAGCGGAGAGTCTTAGCGCATGTTCTTCGCACAAAGCCGCTAGCTCCTTCAGCCATTCGTCGAGTAGGACTGCGTTGAGGATCGACCGGATCGTTATAGATTGTCCCCAGTAGGACTCTTGGGTGAAGAGTAGGCGCTTCTGTTGAGTCGGTGAGTGTGTTTGTAAGTGGATTTGTTGGGGAGATGATGCTGGAAATATGGATTAAAATATCTTAGTTATATAATCTCATTTAGAGCAATATCGATGTAAATTTTGTCTCAGGAGAAACTTGAGCTTGCGACCTATTTGGATAGACTCGCAAACTTTTGTAAATTCCCTGTCATAATGGCTTACCGATAACTTAACTTTATTTTAAGACTAGCTTTCTAACCTGCGGCTTCGCCCGCGTTATAAACCTCTAATTCACCAAGCTAGTCAAGTGCCGGTTGGTAAATGACACACCATTCAACTTTTCAAAGTTATAAAAACAAATTCAAATTCTTGGCCATGGAAATGTTGGCCTTCAGTGTTTTTTAAAGCGCACATAATTCTTCTAGTTCTAGAAGAATAATCCAGAGGCGCGTGGCGGGAGTTTGAAGCCACGATTTTGAGAATGAAAGTAGAGTGTGCCAACACGGCTCTCATGTAAAGTATTGTAAAGGGTTTAGGTACATACCTGAGAGCCTTCTATGGAACATGTTAGATAAGCTGGTGGATAAGCTCCGTCGCTTCGACTCTCTCCTGAAGGGCGAGGTGTCGCCTTGCACTGCATTTCTCGACTGACCTGTGATATATACAATAAGTTAATATTCAAAAAACTTAATGAAAAAGATACTACTTATATTTATTTTATAGTGATTGACTCTCACTTAAGTTTTCTAAATAACTAGAAAATGGTATAAGAAAAAGTACAAGAGTACAAGATCACAACGTAACCTTGGTCCTCGAGTGGGAATCGAAACCACGCCACACAGTTTAGCCCTGGTTGCGCTAACTACTACGCTATCGAGGAGTTACGTAAGAGCTCGAATTTATCCTATACCTCTTCCATAATTTAGAAAACTTGAGCGTAGATATATTTTCAATGTACCTAGATATATTACGGTAACCGCTCTCCACCAAATGGGCCCCATGCTTGTCTGCAAACTTGGTAGTATAAAAAAGACTTACAATCGTCGTGCGCGCGCGCATTGTGCAGCGTCAGTTCGCGCTGCACGAGGAACACGCGCGCCTGGTCCACCAGCTCGTTGGTGTTGCCGATCTGCGACGTCAATATATCCACTTCGTCCTTTAATTTGCTCAGGATCTGTGAAACAAGGATGATATTTAAAAAATGGTGTAGAAAACACGAATTGCGTTCCAGTATGCGCCTAAACCACCTAAAATAGCGAGAAATTACGTAGTTAGATTTTGTACAGGCTCAGAATGGCTCGAAGAGCTACGAAGAAGGATATGCTCGGGGTTTATCTACGGGGTAGGAAAACGCGGGTCACCGACCTAACTCAGCGGATTAGCTTATGGAAATGGCAAAGGGCATATAGCTTGGTAATGTGTCCAAATGTTCTCAAATGCAGACCGCGGATTAGCAAGCCACGCGTCGGACGCCCGCCTTCTTCAGTTCACAGTAGATAGTAGGTTCTTCCAAACAAAATAAATAGAAGTCTTTGGGGCTTGTGTCCAACAGTGGACGGCTGAAATGATGATGATGATATATACCTGGAACAATGAAGGCACGTTCGTCTGCAGCGCGCCGGGACAGAGCAGCAGTGACGTCAGCAGCGGCGTCGGCAGACACGCGAGCTTGGACACGATACTGGTCACTCGCGCGTTCACGGATAACTCTGACTCTAGGAGGAGGGCGGTCTTCTTCAGGAGACTGCTCATTAGTGGGCCTGGGGGAGAGGAATATCACATAGAAGATTGCATTTAAATGTCAAGTCGCTTGCAATGTTTTAAGCCTAATTATGCATTACTACAAAGTAACGGCTGGTAAGATATCTATGAGATACAAAATGTACCTCTTTTTCAAGTAAAGATAAAAGTGCAAAAAGTCATAACTCAACCGAAACAAAACAGGTCTAGCAAAGTTTGCATGGAAGTCATTGCAGCATGACCGGTAAGGAGAAATCTCATCCATTACCTTTTGGGGTCATTGAACTTCTTCCAATCTAATAAATTTATAAAAAATATTAAATTTTATGATATCGAGAATTTTTTTATTAATAATTCATAGTTTTTTTTACATACCGATTATACTTTCGGCGCTGGCTCTCCAATTCCTATTCTGCACATCTTCAAACTCCCGCGTCTCCTCTCTATGAATACTCTTCCTAAACATCTCCTCGGCAAAAACATCATCATAGTTCTTAAAGCTCTCATAATCACTGCTATCCCCCACCGATATCAAACTATCATGGTTCTCATCTTTTATCTCATTCTCTACCACTTCCGTCAACGACGTCAAACTGTGTTGCTCCTTTTCTGAACTGTCACTGGTTTTCAACGTATCGTATTCACTGGTGCAGATAGAAATAAGGCTATCCTGCTCTTTCGTGTTCTCGGTTGTATTCTCTCTGTTGTTGTTCGTTTCTCGCTTGAGTGTGATGGTGTCGTATTTGGACGTCCAGTTCGAGCAGGCGATTGTTCGGGACACGATTTCGAAGCGAGCGTCGCAGAGATATGCGTGGTAGTTGCCTATTAGTGATTCGTTGGGATTCTGAAATAAATAAATATTGCTGGACAATTCACACAGCAACATCTAGCCTCGTGGTAAGCTCGAAGCTTGCGTTACGGGTGCTAGATATCTGATATAAACAACCTCACTCACCCCATAAAAATAATTCAAGTCATGCACAAGCGGACTCATTGCAATGTCTTGGTGTCCATTCGTCCGTCTGTCTTCAGCTGGCTTGTAGTCCAACACCCTGTGTCCACTCATAGAGAGGTCTTCTACCCAGCGACGGGTCTTTTCTAAAGGACGAGAACAGCATTGTGGACTTAGCCCTAAAAACGATGATAAATGAATAATCTGAGAGTCCAAATATTAAATGCAAGTCAAATGTAAGAAGAGCGTCAATGAGAGTAGATGAGGTAGTCCAAAGAAAAGATGGAAGGACTGTGTGAAGAATCTGTAAGAAATTAGTGAGTGTAGATATGACGGCAGACAAGGCAAGGCTGACGGCAAATGACTTAGGACGTAATAACGAAACTTTTAGGTGCTACAGACCTTTGTAATGCGATAGCCTTCAAATGCAAAGGAAGCTTAAAATACCATTTCTTTATCATATACAACACCATATATCACAGTTTACAGAAACTTACCTAGAAAAGCAAACGCAGCTTGTCTATAAAGCTCGGGACTGGCTATACTGTGCCTGTGCGGCGCGCTCAGGTATTGTCCGTTCAGCAGGTACTTGTACGTGAGCTCTAGGAGAACGTCTTCGCAATTCAAACACACTAGCGTCTCCATTAATGATAGTGTTACCATCGATAGCTGGAATAGAAAACAAGATGTTAGGAAATTACTGTAACTAGAATTATGGAGTGGAATATTAGAATCTGCTCGTAATTTTGAGACATCTACACTCTTGCTCGAAACTTGGCCAAGTTTCGTTGATGACCAGGTGACATACAAACTATACTGAAATATATCTATCACACTCTATAATTCCCTTTACCTTTGTCTAGTTTCTAACCTGTGAAGTCCCGTCCAATCTGCGTAGCATAACGTCGATGACCTTGATCCCATCATACTCGTAGACGAAGAGGAAATGCAGCACAGCCTTCAGCAGCCCCCTCTCGGAGACGCAGCGGAGTACTAGCTCGAGGTAGGCCGTCGCCGCCGCCTGCTCCGCCGCGCCACTCAAAACAACTCCTACTAGTTTCTTACCTCCTGGTAGTTTGCTCAAGTTTTCAGCCAGTTTGTGCCATTTTCCATTGTGCACCAAAACCAGTACGGTACGACCTCTTTAATTATCTTATCTCCTAGTGCATTTCCACATAATTCTGAGAGATTCAGCCAGATTTTATTTGCGTGACCTGACGAATCCACGCCTACTATGCTGAAAGAGCTCCTACACACTCCTAATTTCCTAGTAATCTTACCTGGGAAGTCCCATCTAGCCGCCTCAGCATGACGTCAATGACCTTGATCCCATCATACTCGTAGACGAAGAGGAAATGCAGCACAGCCTTCAGCAGCCCCCTCTCGGACACGCAGCGGAGTACTAGCTCGAGGTAGGCCGTCGCCGCCGCCTGCTCCGCCGCGCCACTCTGCAATGGCGCCGCTCGCGTCTACGGTTGTTCGTACGTTAGTAGGCTTCGTTTACAGACGACCGACGGTTGAGTGACGTTTGACTATGCTTGGAAAGTGATTTAGAATGCTTTCTGCTTTGAGGAATTGTTATTGTGAAAGTATGAGATTTATGTACACTTTTGTTTCGAATACTTTCATATCAATAAAATTAAATTAAAAATTTTAGTTAAAAATGAGGAGATATTAGGACTGGAGTTATGTAGGACTTATTTACGGAAATGACAAAATTAACTAAAACAAGTGCATGTTTCTTGAATATTCAAACTATTCAAATTAATGAGGATTTCTTGTATTTTGAATGTTTGGGGGTCTCTTTAATTAATATGTATGTCTGTCTTAACTGTGGTAATTTTAACTGTATCTTAAAGTTTACAATGAAGGCACTGACTAAATGTCACATATATTATGTTAATTTAATTTAAATATCTCGGCAAGTTGAGATTTAAAAAAAAATCATTTACAATATAATTATCCAATTGATAATGGAAGATGGACTTAATTAGTTCTATGAGTATTTATGTTTTCTTAGTGAAATTAGGTGTATGGTCATTACTTAAAAATAAAAAGAGTATATGAGCAAAATGAGTAAAATGTGAATGGTGTTAATGCATTTTAATACACAACAAACAATGACTATCCCATGAGTTAGTATGATAAATATGATAATTGATAAGCCAATCAAAACTTGCCATTGTAAATTCAACTCTATTTCTGTAAAAATAGAGTTGATAACCGTCACTAAACCGCTTGGTTGATCCCAAACCAGTGCTGACCAATCCCGTGCGAGTAATGAAGCCTTTGACGTGACGTCACAACCGTGATGAGTTTTGTGAAATGACTGTGTTTTATCATTTAGCAACCTTGTTTGTTTTTTCAATAAGGCCACAAAAGGCCACAATTAAATGAAATAATTTGCTGAAGGTTGATATTTGATAAAACACAATCATAATCGATACAATTTTAATAAAAAAAAACAATATTTTTAACTAAAAAAAAACTAATAAGTGAACCAAGACAAAAGCAGAAATATAAAATGAACATCACACAGAAAAGAACACAAAAGAACACAGACACACAAAAATAAAAATAAAACAATATATATAGTTATGTAATCTTTTTAGGTATAATATAACATAATAGTATTAAAGTTGAGTAGAATTATAATAATATAGATTTTTGTAGAAAGTAAGAAGAATTGAAATAAAGAAAAGTGAAAAACGTAGTGCAAAGTGGAAAATATAGAAAATAATACTTTTGACGTTCCATTTGTTAGTTCTCACCTGCCATGACTGAAAAAATACTTTTGTTATCAAATACATTAATAATTTGTTAATAATCAATGTGCAATCATAATTATTGCAATTATCGTATTGTTAGTGTTAAGCATTTAAATGCAGGATTAGAAAACACAACATTTTCTAATTCTATAAATAATTACTATTACGATTTCTTTCCTACATTATGTACCTTTAAGTAATTAAACATAATACGAATTTAGATACTGATGATTCTGTATAGCAATATGCCAATTTAAGCAAAACTGAGAAGCTTATTGATTTAACCCAACTTTCAATGGAATTGGCTACTTGACTTAACAAAATATAAACAATTTAATTACCGTAAAACACTCCAACATTGCCCACATTTTTCGAATAATTCCAATTTTTGTTATTTTTTTGTATGGGGACACAAGTATTTTCTATTAGCATCTGCAACTATAGGATATTTTGCATGTATTATTTTATAAGATTTTGTTATTCGTCAATATTAAATCAAGTATTTTTGTATTTTTAAAGGCGGGCAATGTTATCTCGACTTATTGCCAACATTGCCCGCGTTGATTTTTGACGCAAATATCTCCTCTCCGGCCTCTAATCAGCTGACAGCAAAACCTGTACAAGAATTCTGACCAAAACTGGCCTTTACTTTAAAACTAAAGCGAATCCATGACAGGTTTCCTACCAAAATCCATGTTAGGCTAGTTGGGCAAAATTACCCTGACCTTGTTAGCATTTTCCATACAATTCGCTTTTCGCCTTTAGTAAAGTGATAGGGTTGGTACATCTCAGTAAACTGTTCTTGACTTTTTATTCCTTTTTATGTTAATAAAAAAACAAAATTATCTTCTATTGAATTATTTAAAAAACTTTTGAGTAACATGTTTGATTCAACAGATTCACATGCAAGTATTAACATTTATTCCGTGTTATTTTTAATACATTCTGGTTCCAATCTTTCGTCTGGACTTTCTTTGACGAATTCGAGATTTTGTTCTTGCTTTTAAGAAATAATAAAAATAAATTATCTAAATAATCAAGATAATAATAATTAGCAAAAAAAAAAAAACTCGGATGTGTCAACCCTAAGCTTATTTTGACTGCGGGCAATGTTGTCAATAGTAGATCGCAAAAATACCAGATAACTTTGCCCACCATTATAACTTTAGTTCTACAAGAGCTGCATGAATGACAATAAAGTTATAATAATACCTTAAGTTTTTTGTACAACATAATATAAATTAAACTCATCTGTGTTTTCTCCATCACGCACAATCCACTTTTGAATTTTCACCAAAATTTGCCCGCAAAAATACACTCTGTCTTTGACGAGTTCCAACAAGTTACTGAGTGACTTTAGCGTTACATCCAATAGACAGTGGTGCTAAACACAAAACCTTTTTTCTACCAAAGTCAATAAATGTCACCATAGTATTCAGATATTTTTGCTATTAAAAGTTTTGCTTAAAAATTGGTCTTCGGGCAAAATTACCCTCGGTGGCAATGTTGGAGTGTTTTACGGTAGTTTATCTAACTATAGATGTGTAATAGAAAACATCTATGAAGGCAAAGGTATAGAGAGGTATTTAGACTCACCTTTACATATCTTTATAAAAACATACAGACACAACTAACAGTTTAAAAACTCGAATCCGTTTTATAAATATGAAATCACTTAATCAGATCTTCTAACCAAATAGATTTTTTATGATAATAGAAAGTTAACACGGACTATAAAATCTTGACATAGTACATGTCAAGTAACCAATTCCATAAATCACAGCGATGATTCACTCCCCACAACCGGCCAAGTGTCACAAGTTACCTGCAGCAGCGCCGGACCCATCACGGGCACTAGGAACCCTTGGTACAGCAGATCTAGGAGATGCTTGCGGATTGATATGTGGGCAACCTGGAAAGATGACGTAATATACATATAATCATACATCTCATCATAACCATATGTTCCCACTGCTGGGACACAGGGACTTCTCTCTTGATGAGAGAGATTAAGCCTTCAACTATATGAGGACAAGTTCCCACTGACTGACTGACATATAGACGCACCCACAGCCGTAAGTGCTAACGGTAGAAACGTGAAATTTGGACAGTGGCTTTCTTTTTTGGCATATAGGTCCACGAAGAAGGGGTTTTGCGAAATTCACCCCCTAAGGGGTCTGCAAGTCTGGTGAATAGAGTCTGCAAGTTGTATGGAAAAATCTTTAAACTAGCAATGATTTTGATAACGTGCTTCAACCGAGGCGAAGCGAGGGCGGGTCGCAAGTCGTATAAATACATATTTACGCTACATATAACTACTAAAGCGATTTTAATTAAATTTTATTTAGTTAAGTATATATTTTGAATGCCGGGAAAGCACATATAATTTTTACCACGAGAAAATCTACAAAAACGCGGACAAATCTGCAGAACGGACAGCTAGTATCCCCATAGTTACCTGTGCAACAGCATTACAGAACTCTAGCGAGTCGATAAACAGTGTCAGTTTATTGACGTGGTTCACGTCATCCGGCGTCAGGCGGTGGATCGAAGTGTGCAGAGTTCGAGGCAGCAGGGAGTATAGGCCGCTCAGACCTGGACAAGGATAGATATTACATACTTTATTGTTAACCATTAACAGCCCGGCGACATAGTAGCGCATTGCAGTAACGCACGACTCGTAACTTAGTACATACTATATAGACATAGTAGCGTCGAAAAGTAGCGCATCTCTCGTACCTGATAAAATAGTAGCACATTTAACTTAATAAAATATTGATCGCTTTTAGTAATAAGGCCGCCCATTGTAACTCTTTTTATGTACCTAATATTTTTGTAATGCATTGTTATTATGGTGTGCAATAAAGTACGTATATTGTATTGTTTCACTTTCTAATTTTTATTTGAGTTTTACTATTCATTTATAACAACGGAAATTACTCACGTATTTACAGATAAGTTTATTTATTTATTGAAAACTAGTACAGATTTCTCCAAGAACACGAGTTAAAAGACTCTCGACGTTTCGACCACAACAAGAGCAGTCACTATAAGTACTGTATAGATGTTACTCCGTCTCCTCCGCATTAAGACTCACCAGTGGCCAGCACAGGGCACGTGTTCCCAGTCAGCATGTACTGTTGCAGCTGGTTGCTGCGCGGCGACATAGTAGCGCAGAGCAGTAGCGCATCTCTCGCTGTGGACCCGCAAGCGCCTTCGCGGTGGACGGAGCTTAGAAGTAGTCGGACTATTATGAACCTAGAACACAAAGGGTTAAGGGTTACTTTTAATTAAAGAAAAATAATTAAATAATTTAGATACATATTTTTTTTATTTATGGACTAGCTTTCGGCCAGCGGTTTTGATTTCTCCCGCGGAAAAAAAGTAGCCCATGCAAGTTTCATTAAAATCCGTTCAGTATCTTTTAAGTGACAGAGTAACATACATCCGTTAATCTATCCATACTGAGAAACTAACGCGTTTATAACATTATCAAGGATAGCAAAATCAGTAGAATAATCAACAATCTTACTCAGCATGAGATCCGTTTTGTGCATGCGTCGTCAAGAAGAAAAGGTCCACAAACTTCATATTCTGCATCAACGCCACGCATATTTGATTCAGCACTGTTACTAATTGACCTGGATACAAAATTATATAGATATTAAATAAAATAACTATTTACTTTACTCAAATGTTTGGCTTACACTTAGTTCTACATTCAAATTAAATAATACAATCAAAGTCAGCTGTAAACATAACATCATGAAAAGGACACTGACTCAGCATTGAGTTTGTTACCAGTAGTAATCTACCAACCAACGATGATCTTCCGTCAGTACCAATTTCTCGTTGAATATATAACACCGATAAAAATAACAGTATGAGAACTTTTTTTACATTTGCCCAGCAGTGAGACAATATAGGTTAACTAAAAAAATAGCAACTTACTTTCCAGATTCGGCGGTGGTAACTCATTCCTAAAACTACTCAGCAATTTCAGAAGTGGTCGCAAAAACGGTTCGGCTGCTATGACCTAGAAAAAAAGATTAATTTACTTCATTGGTAATTGTATTGAATGCCGTTTACATTTATCGATGTCCAAATGGTTAAAATACGAAGGGGTTCAGTGAGATTTTTACCTCATGACCAAATAGCTGCATACACCTCAGAACAACAACACGACAAAACAAAAGTAAGCCGTTACAGTAAAGCTTGAACCGAAATCTTTTCAACAGCCATTTTAAGATAAAATAAGCCTTACCTGCGTGCTGTAATGACTAACGAGGTTACCAAATAGCTTGAGTTGTTCTAATCGCACTGCATTTTCATATCTGAAAAATAAAAGTCTAATTCAAGTGGTGAACAAGATATTCTTAATGTACAGCAGTTCCAATAAATGCTTCTGTATTTTAATAAAGGCAAAAAAAAAATAACTAATTGAAAACGCCAGTAGTTAATTAATTAAGATACCATCACTATCGTATCGTGTTTGCTGATTAAACAGAAAATCGCGATAAAAACGGAATGAGTTCATGGAACAGTATTATTTACCCTACACTTCACACTTAGCAAATTATATAGATATTATTTTCATACCAAAGATAGTTTCGTGATTAGAATTTTATTCTTGTGCTTATGTTGTTAATTTAATAAGACGTAAATTGGCACATTGTGCTATTAACATTGATAAGACTTAGTCAGAATTATATAAGGAAATTTTCGTTTTGTATAATGGACCAAGAGCCTGTGATGGCCAGACCTTCCTTTAATTCACAAGCGTGAAAATTCTTTCATGTGTATGTCTAACATAGGTAATAATAACCCCCAAACATGAAACCTGGATCGCGGTTGCTTTGGGAGATAACAACCTTTTACCTGTTATCTCCCAAAGGAACCACGATCCAGGTTTCATGTTTGGGGGTTATTCTTACCTATGTTAGACATACACATGAAAGAATTTTCACGCTTGTGAATTAAAGGAAGGTCTGGCCAGACCGGGCTCTTAGTATAGACTAATAACCTGTGATGGCCAGACCTTCCTTTAATTCTGAAGCGTGAAAATTATTTTATGTGTATGTCTAACATAGGTAAGAATAACCCCCAAACATGAAACCTGGATCGTGGTTCCTTTGGGAGATAACAGGTAAAAGGTTGTTATCTCCCAAAGCAACCGCGATCCAGGTTTCATGTTTGGGGGTTATTCTTACCTATGTTAGACATACACATGAAAGAATTTTCACGCTTGTGAATTAAAGGAAGGTCTGGCCATCACGGGCTCTTAGGTTATAAGGAAATTTTAACGGACCAACATTACTACCTACTGTTCCCAATGATAAAAGAAGGATTTCTCCTACCTGGTACACATATCGGTCGTTTCGATTGAAAGTTGTTGTCGAGAAGTCTCAGATAACTAAGATATGATTAGTTGTAAGAGCTTGCACTCTAGAAGTAAATTAGTAGTTTTTTCTCAAAGTAATAGAGGTCGCAAGATTATATGGTTACTCAATATATTATTATGTATATTAATCTGTATTGGCTAAGTGGGAGCACACACCACTTCCATTCCGGAGGTCGTGGGTTCAAACCTCGCCGAGCACCTCTTTTGTGCTATTTAAAAACACTTCACAAGAAACTTTCTTCGGGTTTAGTTCCATAGGCACTCTACTAGACAAGTGGAAAATAATTACACTTTTTCCCCCCCAAAGTACCTAAGTTTATAGATTATATCTTCTCGTATATATAAAAGAAAGTCGTGTTAGTTACTCCACTTATAACTCAAGAACGGCTGAACCGATTTAGCTGAAAATTGGCAGGGAGGTAGCTAAGAGCCAGGAGAAGGACATAGGATACTTTTTACTGCGGGAAAGTACATATATTATAACGCGGGCGAAGCCGCGGGCGGAAAGCTAGTATTTATATATATATATATATAAGTTTATATGTATATACTCACTTGCCAGTCAAAGTGGCCCATTCATACAGCTTGTCCAGAAGATTCTCGCTGAGCAAGTACTCGAGGCACTCCGCCGGACTAGTGGCGGTGTGGATCTCTCTGGCGCGCGCTTCCAAGGATAGCAGCGTGGTCAGCTGTTCGAGGTGGTTCACGACGCTCAGCACGTCATTTGGGGTAATACACTGTATACTCACTTGCCAGTCAAAGTGGCCCATTCATACAGCTTGTCCAGAAGATTCTCGCTGAGCAAGTACTCGAGGCACTCCGCCGGACTAGTGGCGGTGTGGATCTCTCTGGCGCGCGCTTCCAAGGATAGCAGCGTGGTCAGCTGTTCGAGGTGGTTCACGACGCTCAGCACGTCATTTGGGGTAATACACTGTATACTCACTTGCCAGTCAAAGTGGCCCATTCATACAGCTTGT
Organism: Chloroclystis v-ata; assembly: GCA_963691955.1. Taxonomy (NCBI): domain Eukaryota; kingdom Metazoa; phylum Arthropoda; class Insecta; order Lepidoptera; family Geometridae; genus Chloroclystis; species Chloroclystis v-ata. The sequence continues at coordinate 11,792,039 of OY829904.1, read as the reverse complement.
CCAGAAGATTCTCGCTGAGCAAGTACTCGAGGCACTCCGCCGGACTAGTGGCGGTGTGGATCTCTCTGGCGCGCGCTTCCAAGGATAGCAGCGTGGTCAGCTGTTCGAGGTGGTTCACGACGCTGAGCACGTCATTTGGGGTAATACACTGTATACTCACTTGCCAGTCAAAGTGGCCCATTCATACAGCTTGTCCAGAAGATTCTCGCTGAGCAAGTACTCGAGGCACTCCGCCGGACTAGTGGCGGTGTGGATCTCTCTGGCGCGCGCTTCCAAGGATAGCAGCGTGGTCAGCTGTTCGAGGTGGTTCACGACGCTCAGCACGTCATTTGGGGTAATCCACTATACTCACTTGCCAGTCAAAGTGGCCCATTCATACAGCTTGTCCAGAAGATTCTCGCTGAGCAAGTACTCGAGGCACTCCGCCGGACTAGTGGCGGTGTGGATCTCTCTGGCGCGCGCTTCCAACGACAGTAGTGTGGTCAGCTGTTCGAGGTGGTTCACGACGCTCAGCACGTCATTTGGGGTAATACACTTTATACTCACTTGCCAGTCAAAGTGGCCCATTCATACAGCTTGTCCAGTAGATTCTCGCTGAGCAAGTACTCGAGGCACTCCGCCGGACTAGTGGCGGTGTGGATCTCTCTGGCGCGCGCTTCCAACGACAGTAGTGTGGTCAGCTGTTCGAGGTGGTTCACGACGCTCAGCACGTCATTTGGGGTAATACACTTTATACTCACTTGCCAGTCAAAGTGGCCCATTCATACAGCTTGTCCAGTAGATTCTCGCTGAGCAAGTACTCGAGGCACTCCGCCGGACTAGTGGCGGTGTGGATCTCTCTGGCGCGCGCTTCCAACGACAGTAGTGTGGTCAGCTGTTCGAGGTGGTTCACGACGCTCAGCACGTCATTTGGGGTAATACACTTTATACTCACTTGCCAGTCAAAGTGGCCCATTCATACAGCTTGTCCAGTAGATTCTCGCTGAGCAAGTACTCGAGGCACTCCGCCGGACTAGTGGCGGTGTGGATCTCTCTGGCGCGCGCTTCCAAGGATAGCAGCGTGGTCAGCTGTTCGAGGTGGTTCACGACGCTGAGCACGTCATCGTGTAGGTGGGATGGCTGCAAGAATATCAATATACATCTTTATATGTTCTTTATCTTAATTAATATGCGCCCTTACAGGATACATGTACTAACCTTAAGCAACCTACCACCTAAGCTTGACATTATAAACTGTACATGTATGCAATAAATAAATGAATCTTTTTTTCATCCAATGGTTGCCTGGTAGAGATCAGTCTTTAGCGATAAGGCCGCTCATAGTACTTATGTGTATTTTTCGTGTTTTAATTTTAATCATGTGTTTTGTTTTATGGTGTACAATACATCATTTGGTGCGATTTATACATATAAATCTTTATAGAGCCGTGTTGGCTAAGTGGAAGAACACTCGACTTTCATTCTAAAGCTCGTGGCTATGGGCTTTCCAAAGTAATAATTACCACGTAATACATATAGGTACATAGAAATACCTCTAAAATACTCTTTTTAATAAATAAATCCTTAAGTCGGTTTAACGTATATAGGGATTAGGTAGTGGTAGTACCTACTATTAGACCAGCACCACCATGATTGAACAGAGAATATATTAAATAGGTAATAATAAAAATAATTACATGTGACTTCTCGATAATATCATAAGCTTGCTGCCAATGCTTGCAGAAGGAACTATAGCAGGCTTGGGGCTCGTAGTCATGCCGGGGATCGAGCGAGCGAGACAGCTGCCGCGCGAACGAGAGGGACGTATTCCGAAGCCAACTCATTGTGTCAGTGTTAGGTCATCTAAAAGAACAAGTATATAATAAATAATTTTGTCAAAGATAAGATTAGCTTCAAAGCTATAGTGTTATTGGATAAATCTTTACTTGTATTCAATTAATAAATATTAAAATAAAGAAATAACATTTATAAGTAAATATGTATCGGATACGTGTGGACCAACTTTAAATAAATATTGATGGGAAATTAAATCAGCAACATCCATGTTACGCTCAAAGTTTGTGTTAATCCATTTACTTAATACCAATTGGAAGATTAAGAGAATAATGCAATGCAAATGTTCGACTCCTTCAGGACTAAACCCGCATCAGATTCTTTTAATTAATATATTTTTAAAGGTTTCTGGGTTTAGAATTATATAGGATAGAGGAATGTTGATTTTAATAGACAACACTCTCACTTTGAAATGCCTTTGGCACTGTGGGAACATTAGAAATCATAAACAATAGAATATGGCACAATAGCTGTGGTAAACTCCTAAAAGAAATCACACAATAATAGTAAATAGGTACCCATTAAAGCTATAGCAAGAATTACATAAGAACTTTTTAAGATATTTTGGATTTAACAAAATATGAACATGGAATGAATGACAAATTTTATGTATAATATAGAATAATAATTGTATATTTATACTGTATTGCTGTTAGATTTAAAATAAAATAAATGAGTAAACTGTGCTTGGTAGAGATTCCTTTTAGCAATAAGGCATTGCAACTCTGTATATATTTCTTAAGTGCTTAATCGATTAATATTATTATGAATCATCCATCAATTGTCTATAACGAGTTAATCATTACACTATGAACATAGATTACATTACTGTAATTAAAAACCTTGACCAGAGTAGGTAATATGATATCAAACAAGTATAAGATGCTTCTAGGTATATTAGATAACATTATGTAACAGTCACAAGAAATCAATGACATAATTTTATGTATTGCATAAATTTTTAGTTTTTTTGTATCAGCAAAGGTATGTAAGCGTTATAGGTAGTAATTATTAGGCATTACATTATTACTGATAATGTTATGTTAAATTTTAAGATGACCTAATAAAATGACTGGCCAAATATAATAATAAAAACCATTGTCAAAACAAAGTTGTGGTCACTGTCTGTATGCATCAATCTTTAAAAGTATGAAATGGATTTTAGTGTGTTTCTTTAAAATAAGTTTAGTGAATTAAGAGGAAGCTTTATAAGTATAATTAAGTAAGTACCAGAAGGGAAGCAAAGGCGGGGTAAATAAATAAATCTTTGATGGAGTTGTTTTTTTTTATACAGTAAATAACCAGTCTTAGATCCTTCAAAGAATGAAACTATTTTACTTACTGACCTTTCCAGATATTAAGCACCTACTTACTTATGAGTTTACTTTTTATTTAAATAAATACCTACCCAATTTGCATAAAATGTTTGCTATGGCTATAGCTTAATAACAGGCTCTAGAAGTGTACTTTATTACTTCTTATATAGTACTAGACTTTAAGTGTAAAACACTCGCAAAGCTTGACAGTGTATCACTTAAAACTACAAAAACCATTTTGATGTAGTCTTACCCAGTTTGATGATTTTTTTATTTTATAGGGAATGATTGATTAATAGAAATATCTCTTCCCGTTTCATAGGCTATATAAATATTAGAAATTTTAATGGTATAGAATGTTAACAAGTTCATAATATAATCTTTGTCCTTGAGTGGGAATCAAACACACCAGTATATAGTGGTAGAGCAATATTTAATGAAATATCAACAAGAGTAACAACAGGAAAACAAAATCTCGAAATTGAACGAATGAATTAACAACAGCATATAAATAGTAACTAATTTACATGTTGTTTAACATTTAATTGGTACCCCTCAATTTTATTGGTATAGTTTACATATAACTTATTTTATTTTGATTTTAATTAAATGGTAGATAAGCTTTTGTATACGTTCAGTGACTCAAATAGATAGCAGTTGTATTCATTTGAAAGTTGGAATCACTAATAGATGCTGATAAAAATATTGAATGCACCACATGCTTAATTATTCTTTTATAGCATTTCTATGTAGCCAGAAATATTTTACAGATACTGCACATGTAGGAATGAAGCATAGCGATATCAAAACAAGAATCTTAACTTGAACCTTGACATTATGATCTGTCTTTTCCAAGATTATACAAGTTAATCTAGAACAGCTGTAAACAATCACTGTCGAAACTGGTTTATTATATTGCAGTAGAAATACTCACAGTATAGATGTTCATTAGTCCAAAATAGACACGAGAGCTTGCAAAATAAACGAAAAGAAACACATGATACGTAATTCAGTGACACAAAATTATGTCATTCAGCACCACATTTTAAAACACTTTCAATATCTGTATTAACATCACGGCATTTTCTTTATTGTAAACAACGGTTGCGCTTCAGAAAATTAATGAAAACAACATGAGTTTTTTATAAAATCCAAATCTGAAGCAGCGACAAGACTATCCAACATTGACCAAAAAACAAAGTAAAAAAAATCGTCATTATCAGTCAAAATTCGTAATGTCTGATTGCGTTGACACGTGACAGTGAATTGAATTGATATCATTGATATTGGTTTTGGAATAATATATTATTTATTTATTTATTTATTTTAAGGACTCCCAACAAAAGATACATTGATTTATATTCTAAACATTATTCACAAGGTCTTCGAAACTTATGTTCTTTTAATTACAGGGGGCCACAGCGTGCACATTATTTTTAGACAATTTTATGGCTGAGACTTATAACTAAAGTTATGGTTTAAAAAAAAAAAACTAACTAGATAAAAACTTAAAAATAACTTAATATTGAAATAAAATGAAAATAATTATTTTATACATATAATAAAGATTCATGAAAGAGTAAGTCTACAAGTTCTTAAGAATTTGTGGCAACAACTAGAAACTTTAATCATTATATAAAAAAGAAAAAAAACATTTAATAAAAAGGTTATTCAGGCTTGGGGTAATTGGTTAGATCTTAAGATTTTATATAAAGATCTTTTGAATTAATAATGTTCATATTAAAAACAAAAGTAATCAAAAATAAAACTACAAAGTTTTTTAACTTGTGGTTTGTAATAATATTACAAAACAATAAGTAAATTAAAAAAATAAATAATACCAACTTGACAATAATTGACATAGGCGGTTGACCGCATAACCCCAATGGCCAGTCACTTTCGCCAAAAATAAAAGAAGAAGAAGAAAAATAAATAATAATAATAATAATGGATTAAAGTTTTGTCCATCGAAGATTTGATTTCCTTGCTTTTGTTGTTTGGTGAACCTATTTTCATGGAAACAAAAATTATTGAATTATTTACAAATTAGCAATTCAGTGCCGCCACAGCAATTGGAGTCAAACACTTGAACTTGAAGATAATTATTGAATTCTTAGCTCCACAATGTCAGATGACGAAGTAATTCGTTTTGAAATCACCGACCACGATTTGGACAATGAATTTAATTTCAATAGACCCCGAGGGAAGAACAAGAAGGAACACCAGATTTATGGTAAATAATGTCTATCTATTGTCATTACATGATATCTCGTTTGTACGACTATAGTTTTCAGAACGAAAGTTCAAACTCACTAAACTAAACATCCTCTGTGTATCACATAAAATTCACTCAAACAATTTATACAGACTATGCAATTAAATTCCTATCTTCTATCCTATCCTATCTAGACTTAATTATTAGTTAGATCAATCACCAGTAATGGGGTAGCAGTGCTGCAACCTGCTAGCATATGCCATATTTATGAGTTTATGCAGTGAATGTGTCTATCAACCATTTATTTTTATTCCAAGGCATGTGGGCTAAGGATAGCGATGAAGAAGAAAATGAAGACAATGTTCGTAGAAGGACCAGAAAGCCTAAAGACTATTCAGCACCTATTGGCTTTGTCACGGGAGGAGTTCAACAGGCTGGGAAGAAGAAAGAAGAAAAAAAAGGTACCTATGTATTTATGATATACATATAAACACTTTACTCAAGCTTTTATGGACAGCAAAGTCCCTCAAATTGTTGTCTATTTGTTACAATGTTATCTTCCAATAACAAAGAGTGCGAGCTTGTTTTAAGTATAAGCCTAGACTTCCAAAACCCTCCGCATCTAGCATCTTGTATTGTGTTTGCTGTTAAGTTATATTGTTTGAAGTATCAAGTGTCATTATAAAGTACAAGTAACATCGTGTAACAAACTCCTTTTACATCATTGTGAGGAAACAACACCTCCCTTACAAGTTATATGTCACAGGGTGTAAGTATATATTTTTATACCAATTCTGTTATTTTTTATGTGCAATGACATAACATTCATTTATATATTTTTGATCCATATAGATAGATCACTAGGAAAGAAAAATAGCACATTAGAAATGTCTAAATTGTTGGTGACTTGGATTTATTTAACAGCCATAGCATATTGGCATACCAATCAATACAATAACATTATCCAAATATAATTTTACGCCTTTATCTTTTATTTTAGAACTACAGTCAAAAGATGCGTCATCATCCAGGCCGAAGTTTGCCCCGGACAGTTCAGATGAGGAGGAACCCTCTGTGCCTGATGAGACGGAAACTGCTGGCATTCGGAGAAAGGGGCAGGGCATGAGATCAGCCAACTTGGGAGGGAACGTCGGCAACTGGGAGAAGCATACTAAGGGTATTGGAGCTAAGCTTTTGCTTCAGGTAAATGATTTGATATTAATAAATTAGCTCAAAAAACAGCCTAAAAAGAAATAATTATTCAAAAATAAAGAGGTTGTGGCAGATTTTCTCCTTTGAAAACAGGATGAACCCTAATATACCAAAATATTGGAAAAACAAGAAATATGAATTTATAAAATAATAAAAAATATAAAGATTTAAAGATGGACAACAAAGAGATATCTTTTTGTTTGGAATTTTAAAAAAGCAAAATCTATTTTAATTATGAGTTGACTAAACTATGTATCTAAATCAAATCATAATATATAGTGCTAAAATAGTGCTATGTAAATTATAGTAAATTTGTTCACAAATATTTAGTTATAACATTCTGTTTGCAGATGGGGTACCAACCTGGTAAAGGTCTTGGTAAGGACTTGCAGGGTATATCGGCGCCGGTGGAGGCCACTGTGCGGAAAGGTAGAGGAGCTATTGGTGCTTATGGACCAGAAAAAGCAGCTGTGAGTTTCTTAAAATATTGTACTATGCTACTGCCTACTGTTTCATCCACTTTATTTATTTATAATTCCATGTCCATCAACCAACTAATTTAAAACCAACAGCACTGGAATCAGCCCTTTTGATTCAGTTCATCTATACTAATATTATAAAGCGGAAGAGTTTGATTGTTTGTTTGATTGTTTGTTTGTTTGTTTGTTTGAACGCGCTAATCTCAGGAACCGCTGGTCCGATTTAAAAAATTCTTTCAGTGTTGGATAGTCCATTTATCGAGGAAGGTTATAGGCTATATTACATTTTAAAAAAAGTTAGGGATCCGTACGGAAAACCCAAATATGTAACCCAAGATGTAAAAAAAAATCCTTATATCGCATGCGCTGCGAAAAGTATTCATTTTAGAAATTTACAATGTACTACAATTTTGTAGAACACATTAATATCTACAAAAAATGTCGCGACAGCATATATCTAACTATTATAGTTATGTCACAATAAGTGTTTTAATTTTCAATATAATTCATTTTAATGCCGCCGCTAGGAAAAGCTCTATATTTGTATTTTCAAATGAAACATTATCAAAATAAATTACATGTTAATTACGAATATTTCAATATCTCTATAAAACTTTTTAAATTATTCAATTCGGGCATTCCATTCGAAAGATATCAGAGTTTAAAAATGTAAGTACCGAAATAAATCAGCCCTTTCGGTAAGGCATCATGCTTTGGTACGGGCACTCAGTCAGTACCTACTAAAATAAAGTCTTTAAACGAAAGTAGGTTCGTTTAAGATTGATTCACTTTTATGATAGTAAAAGTATATAACGAGAGACTTTTTACCGCGGAAAATTAAATGCTTCCGCTGCGGGAAAATTCGATTTTGAGAAATTTAGTAAGGAGGTAGTTGCAAATAAAAGTATATGGCGAGAGACTTTTTACGGCGGAAAATTAAATGCTTACGCGGAAACTATATGCTTACGCGGGAAAATTCGATTTGGATGAAATTTAGTATGGAGATAGTTGCAAATAATAGTAAATGGCGAGACGAAGTTCGCGGGGGCAGCTAGTGAGTTATAAAATTAGAACGAAAAGTGGCATTGATTCTTATATCTATAAATATTTAGCCAGAAATATAAAATAAAAATATATTGTGTTTGAATATATTACACAGAAACTAAATATGGGACTATTTTGAGACAAATGGGCAGATGGTTTTAACTCGGGCTATGTCGCAATTGTTTATCAAAAGCGGATATCTTTTCCCGCGGTAAAATTAAAATTGATCCTTTCAAAAATATAGGTAAATTGGTTCTGTAGTTTTATCAACTTTCGCATTTATAACATTACCTCCTTAAATTTCTTTAAAAATACATAAATTTTTCTATCGACTCATACCATTAATTATAAATCCCCAGCAAAAAGCTAAGAAAGAAGAAGAGAAACGTCTGAAAGAGAAGGAAGAACAAGAGAAAGGGACAGAGAAGTCTTACAACTGGAAGAAGTCGCACAAAGGCAGATATTTCTACAAGGATGCGGCTGATCTCATACAAGAGGGTAAACCTACAATGCATACAATGGCCAGGTATTCCGGAATAGATAATTATACCAAACTTTAAACTCTATAGTTCACTGTGAGATATTGAATTGATAATTCAGATCAGGTGTATAATACATATTTATTTTATCACATTTGTCTGATAAATTGTATGGATAAAACATATGTGTACATTATTATTATTATTCTTATAGGCTAGCTTTGCCTACAAGACTATTCTTTACTTCAAAATTAATGTGGATATTAAAGGGAATATTAAACCTACTTGCTAGAACTACTTTTTTTATTTTGATACACATCAAAATATTGTAATGAAAGCTAAGGAAAAGTTGTTTTATTTCAAAACACAAGACTGGAGTATTGCGCGGTTGCGATTATCGCTCGCAAAATTAGCGATTGCTTAATCGTTTTAGTATTTTCTTCTTCATTTATTCACCGCGCAATAAACTAATAAATATATTTAAACTTCCAGTTCCGAGCTATCCCGCGTGCCGGTGATCGACATGACGGGCAAGGAGCGGCGCGTGCTGAGCGGCTACCACGCGCTGCGCGCCGCCGCGCCGCGCTTCGAGCACGAGCCGCGCCGCAAGTGCCGCAACTTCGCCGCGCCGGAGCTGCAGCATAACTTGACGCTTGTGCTCGACTGCTGCGAACAGGTATCTGACGTTCGATGTGTATTCATGTGTGGTAGATACGAGCGTGTCATGGGCATAGGTAGTATGATAGCAGCGCCACCTCTGTCCAAATGTAATTTAGGATTTTTTGATTTTATGCGAATAAATGACATTAGAGTTTTAAGTATGTGAGTAGATGGGTATGTCAGGAGAGGTAAGCCAAAGAAATGATGAAATGACATAGGTACATAAAATAAAACAGCTGTGGAATGCGAGCGGATATCAGCACAACAACATCAAATTCTCGAAATAATTGACCTATGGAAGTTATTGACGCGTATGTATACCTAGGATAGACCGTACAATAAAGTATGAAAAATTCGCCAATGACTTCGCCTCTTCACTTCATGTCGTTTTTCGTCGGGTTTCGTTTGAAAGACATGACGTGCAAAGGCAAAAGGTTATTTGTAAAACTCGTATTTAATTTTAATTTCAGGATATAATCCAAAACGCCCGTGAACTCAACACCGCTGAAGACCAGATCATCGTGTTAGAAAGAGACCTGAAGGAGTGCGATATCAACTTGCAAGAGCAGGACGCAACTATTGCTAAAGTTCAGGCTATTTTGGAAAGGGTTGAGGCGCTGAACCGGCCTGATATATCGCTGGAGACTGCTTATGAAGTTCTTGCTGAATTGCAGGTACGTTTGTGCTAGTTTTCTAAATTTTCGACTTTTTGGCGTATAAATTTGCATGATAAATTATAATAAATTGAATAACCGCATTTGAATCCTTTTCCGTCTTTCATAGCCTATAAACGTAATGCCAGATACAAATAATGAAATAAAAATAAATTTAAAAAAAGGATGCTCCTAGTTAGTGTGGATATAATACTATTCCCCAAAAATTATTGTGGGTTCTATTGGGAAGTTCCGTGTAAAATTACCGCATTAAAATCCGTTGCATAGTTTTAAAGAAGGAAGCATACAGACAGCGACAGCGTCTTCGTTTTATACAATGGAGTGATTATTTCGGCAAACGCAGCGTCGGACGTCCACCAACAAGATGGACAGATGTACTGGTCAAAGCTGCCAGTTCACGGTGGCTGCAAGCTGCATCCGACCGAAACAACTGGAGATGTTAAGGGAGATATGTCCAGCGGTGGACGTCCGATGGCTGAAATTATGATGATAATGTAGTGATCATTATACTTTTTCCCACAGGAATCGTTCCCAACAGAATACTCGATGTTCGGCCTCGGCGGTATAGCGGGCAGCATCGCCAGTCCGCTGCTGAGCGCGCTGCTGGCGCCCTGGCAGCCGCTGGAGGCCCCCGAGGACCCCATCCCCACCTTCCTCAAGTGGAGGAAACTGCTCACAGAGGAGGCCTACTCCAGTCTGCTGTGGCAGCACTTTATACCGCATCTTACGGCCGCTTCAGAGTAAGTTAGAGGTTGTTTATAAACTAACCGATCTGCTGAATGCTTTGCTTGCTTGTTAACTGTAATTATAGCCCTAATAAATTAAATAAACTATATGTAGCAATATATAGTTTATTTAATTATATCCTTCCTTGAAACACATACTATCCAACACTAAAATAATTATTTATATTTATTTTATAGTGATTGACTCTCACTTAAGTTTTTTAAATTATTAGAAAATGGCATGGGAAAAGGTTATGTTGTGAACTTGTTTGAAATAACTAAAATAATCCTATTGCAAAACTTTATCCTAACATAACAAAACAGTATCTTCTCTTCATCTTTACCCGGAGTTATAGCGTCAGGAAGGAAAACCCGACTTATTTTATGTAGTAGTTTGTCGTCATATTGTTTTAAGTTTTGTAATTTTAGTCTTTGTCATTTATGCGATAAAGAGTTCATTCATTCATTCATTCTTTATTTAAATCCCCCAGAGTATGGAACCCGCGCGTGCCGGAGCCGATGCTGCGCGCCGTGAATGCGTGGAAGGAGGCGTGTCCCGCCTGGCTCGCGGCGGAGATGCTGTCCCGCTGCGTGGTGCCGCGCGTGCTCGCCGCCGTGCGCAACTGGGACCCCACGCACGACACGCAGCCCGTGCACTGCTGGGTGCTGCCGTGGCATGAGCTCGCAGGTCAGACAACACAAAAGTCATACTGCACCAACTAGGATCTGCACTGACGTCTCCCCTTGCCTAAGTCGGCCCTAACCAGCCTAACTCCTTGATGCAGCGGAGACCTTTGGTTTCTTAAAGATCTGTTGAGGATAAAGGATGCTACCGCATCAATAAGGTGCCTTAGCCCTGTCTGTTTCCTAGCCTCTTCAAAGGCTGTGTAACAGGCTGCTATCTGTGGCCTCGGTTTAAATAGATGATAGTTAAGTTCACAATGACTTATTGTTATCAGTTCTACCATAGTTCTGAGATCTGAGGTTATAATACTACTGGAAATTGTGGAAATCTATGCTGAACCGCTAAATAGTCTAATATTTATTTTTGGACAATTCAAATCTTTGCCTAATTTCTAACATGGGGTGAATATTTGTGACTTACTGACTGTCCCATTATATGTTCATAATCTGAATCTGAATATTGTTTTCCAGGTCCTGGCCTATCAACCGGCGTATACCCTCTGATCCGGTCGCGTCTGACCAGCGCGCTGTCGGCGTGGCACCCGGCGGACGGGTCGGCGCGCGGCGTGCTGGCGGCGTGGCGCGGCGCGTGGGGCGGCGCGCTCACCGCGCTGTTGCACCACCACATCGTGCCCAAGCTGGAGCACTGTCTGCATCATCATCAGATACAGCTGGTTGGCGGAGAGAACAGTGAGTGTGCCTTACCTTACCACTCACTGCGGTGTCTTAACTCTTATAGATTCGTCATGTTTGTCCGACGTATGTCACATCCATTTGTCTCCGGAATTATAAGAGATAAACTGTTGAAATTTGGTATAAGCCGCGCACTTAAAGAATTGATTTATAAATGGCGTCCGCTCGCATGCGTTCTCGCTCACTCTCTATCGCTGTCTATACTTTTATCCTTGTTTTGCCAATCGTACCATACGTACCTACCCGCCGTCATTTTCTAATCAATTTTCTATCTGCGCGGGTTATAAGTAGGTGTATTCTGTGAACCGCACGAAGATTAAAAAAAAATGGAAAAAATCAATAAAATTTGGAGGTCCCTCATACTTAGAACTGAAACTTAATTTTTTTCATCGAACCCATACGTTTGGAGTATCTATGAATAGGTCTATTAAGCATAGAATTATGTAACAAATGTCGGTTTTTTGTTTCCTTTTTAATTCCTTTTTTTTTGTTAACTATAATAAAAATAAAGCAATATATTTTCTGTCGACTGGTCTAACAAATAATCGTTATATTTCCAGCTGCGTGGCTGTGGTGCCTGGAGTGGTTGGAGCTGCTGGGCGCGCCCACAGTGGCCGCCGTCGCAGGCCGCGCGCTGCTGCCGCGCTGGCTGGCGGCGCTGGCGGCCTGGCTCAACGCTAACCCGCCGCACGCTACTGTGCTCAACTCTTACACAGAGTTCAAGGTATAAGAACAGTTTGTTTATAATTCCCATTGTCCCCAGTGACCGGGGACTTGGTCACCGGGGACAACGGGAAGGAACCGTTTGAACGCGCTTATCTTAGGAACCGCTGGCTGGTCCGATTTGAGAATTGTTTCAGTATTAGGTTAGATGTGTTTAGAGCCACTCAATAAGCACTACTTGTTGAAACGTTATTATGTAAACCTCTATATAGTGACTAATAAACTTTCTTTAAGAGCCCGGTGACGCTTGCAGGGAATTTCAATTCGAGGCGCGTGCGAAAATCGGCTCGCATATCGCTATCTCTATTAGCCGATGACGTCAACCACAGTGTTTGACTGTGTGCGTGAGTAGTTAGGATAGCTCACCTGATGTTTCATGTCATGACCATAGAAAAAGATATCTAATGTTTTAATTAATCGTTTGACGGCACCGGCTTCGCTTTTGAAACATTTGCTGCACAAACAATACGTGTTGAGATTATGTTAGTTATCAAACCGGTATGTTAAAAAAATCTTAGTGAATGTTTAGTTTGCCAATGCGTTTTTTTCTTTCAAAATTTGGCTGGAGTGTAGGTAGGTTCGTCATACGGTTCTGCTTCTACATGTATATTCTGCTTCTACTAAATTTAGGATTACAAAATTACGAGTATTATAAAATTATGATTAGAGAACAAAAGAAAGGATTTAGCGGTAAACATTTATTTTGCTAGTCAGATAATACTTTTATTCATCACCTTAAAAACTTAATTTAAACATTATTATAAAGAATAGCAATAGAACTTATTTATTCATAGAACTGGTGGCCTTATCGCTCAAAGCGATTTCTTCCAGGCAACCAAAGTGCTTTATAACCTAAATTTACACAATTACCATAGGTACCTACTAAAATGTTATACTAAAACGTACAACATAATAATAACTCTAGTGTTTCATCACATGTCGTCACTTTGTTCGATCATATCAAAAATCATATTTTTATTTTTTTTCGTGTGTTTCTTTTCTTTACGGGAAGGGACCTCTTTTTCCTGGGAACTGATAACCACAGGCGTTTTTTGCTTGATTGTCGTGGCTCTGTAAATATTTATACAAATTATAATCTAATCAATTTACTATAGCTATAAGACCTACTTATACATTGAAACAACAGAATAAATAAAAATTGCCGGACAATTCACTCAGCAACTTCTAGCCCCGTGGTAAGCTCGTAGCTTGTGTTACGGATGCTAGATTTCTGATATAAGTACTTACTATAATATACATACATAGATGGATATTATTTTATTATACATTACTAGCAGCCCCCGCGAACTTCGTCTCGCCATATACTTTTATTTGCAACTATCTACATACTAAATTTCATCGAAATCGAATTTTCCCACGTAAGCATATATTTTCCCGTGGAACCATGTATTTTCCGCGGTGAAAAGTCTCTCGCCATATACTTTTATTTGCAACTATCTTCTGCATACTAAATTTTATCTAAATCGATTTTTGCCGCGTAAGCATATATTTTTCCGCCGAAGTATGTATTTTTCCGCGGTAAAAAGTAGCCTATGTTAGGATTAGGATATTACATATAAATTATATTACATTACATTGACTCCCCCCCCCTCCCCCTCCCCGTACCCCAGTGACGCTTACATGGAGTGTACATCGCATGCTGGCTAGCTGAGCGCGGTGAGCGACAACCTCTAGACTTTTTTCTAATACTTGCATTTTTAAACTCGTGATATCTTCCGAATGAAATGTCCGAATTGAGTAATTCAAAAAGTAATAAAAAGGTATTAAAGCCATCTTGAATATAAAGTAATTTATTTTGATAAGGATTAATACCAAGGTACAAATGAAGACCCTTTCAAGAGGCGGCATATATAAATTAATATTTTAGAATAAAAAACTGCTTACTGTGACATAACTATAATATTTAGACATAATGCTGTCGCGACATTTTTTGTAGATAATGATGAGTTCTGCGAAGTCGTAGTACATGATTTTGTTCTATCATCAATAGTTTTCGCAGCGCACGCGACGTAAGGAATTTTTCAGGTCATTTTTTTACACCTTATGTTACATTATTGGAGTTTTAGTAAGGATCCCTAATCTTTTTTAAAATATAATATAGCCTATGTTACTCGGGGATAATGTAGCTTTCCAAAGGTGAAAGAATTTTTGAAATCGGTCCAGTAGTTTCGGAGCCTATTCGTTACAAACAAACAAACAAACAAACAAATCTTTCCTCTTTATAATATTAGTTATTATTATAACACCCAGACACCCGGAACAAATATTTGCAGATCATACAAATAGTTGTCCCGCGGCGGGAATCTAAGACTAAATGATTCTAAATGAAACATCCAATGTTTCGTACATGTACCTACCTGGGTACCTAGTACTTCCCTTCTTCACTTATCCTTAGATATAAGTAAGTAATTACCTAAACAACATGTTAGATAAGTACTTACCTACGTAGGTAGGTAGGTACTGAGTGGGTAAGTTTTTTATAGGTAAGTAGGTACGATGGTAGATTGATTTTACTTGTTGTACTTTAAAATATAACAAGCAACAATAATATAAGTTAGGCACTTACTGTGAGATACACCCCAACGTTCCGAGTCCATTATCAGCTACCAAACCGTAATTCAAATACAAATTCTTTATTTTAACACACAATGTAACATAACAGTTTACACTAAAGCATTACATGGGTCTTACAATTTATAAAATAGAAAAATATCAAAATTTGTAAACAAAGCCAAAGTCACAGTAACGTCACAGTAACTTTTTAGACACCGGTTTAGAAAAAAATAAATATAATAGACTCCAAAGAGAATATAATCACTACGTTAGAGTATTTATTGGTTATTGATAGACTCCTTCCCTCACGACGAAAGAGTTCCGAGCGTTCTTGTAAATACGCGTTGCACTAGTGTGAGTTAGTGCGAGCGATAAGCAATACTAGCTGTTGAAAATTTGGTATGAATTTGGCTGTGTTCCGTAATACCAAAAATGATGACTGAAAACATTTTGTATTCCTCACAAAGTATTTTTATTCGGTGACTTAACAATATAAGCTATGTTTCTATGCAAATAATTTTTAAGATATTGTTGTTTTTCATACCAAACCAATAAGAAGAAAACATGCATTTTTAACGTAAAAAATTTGCAAAAAGCGATTGGCTTTAATTTCATTTAAAGTAGGTATTTTGTAAAAATAACTCCATAGGAACCTAGATAAATACTATTTAAATAATAATAATGCAATAATATCATGGAAATATGCCCGAATTACAAATAATTTTGGTATTACGTTTGTATGGGAAATTCGTCTTCCGCTGGCCCCTTAAAGAAAGAGTTAATTCATCGTGGAAGGTTAGAATAGGCTATATTATATTAACTAATAGCTGACTCGCCCGCTTTAATCCCATGTTTTCACACTTCAAACCGCCCCTGTGCTACTATAACTAATTTAAAACCAAAGCTTATAAATCGGCATAACCGTTCTTGAGTTATTAAGACAATTACAAAAAAAAGTGGCATATGAAAATTAAAATAAATTAAATTATAAAAAACGCAAGCAAAGCTGTTGGCGAGTCGGCTGGTATCATGTAACATAATAAGATTATCCAGAAATATTTTCGCGGAAATATCTGCGCTAGTAAAATCTTTACAAATCAACCTCAGTATTCACTCTAACCATTTACTTCCAGAAACTATTCCCCGAAGAAGTCCTAAAAGAGCCAGCGGTCCGCGACGCCTTCCGCAAAGCCCTAGACATGATGAACCGAAGCACCGACATCGACTCCGTAGAACCACCCCCACCCCCACGATTCACCCCTATAGACCTAAAAGACGTCAGGGAAACATCCAGAATAGCGGAAACACTAGCTTCAGCCACACAGCAGAAATCCTTCTCAGAATTACTAGAATCACGCTGCATCGAAAAAGGCATCACCTTTGTACCGATTGTAGGAAAGAATAGAGAGGGAAGACCTATTTATAAGATTGGGGACAAACAGTGTTATGTTATTAGGAATGTTGTTATGTATTCGGATGATGGGAGGAACTTTGGACCGATTAGTATGGAGCGGTTGTTGAGCTTGGTTGAGGAGTAAATTTATTGTAATATACTATGTTGTTTAATTCTGTGTGTGATTTATTTGTAAATCAAATTATCACAAATAAAATGTGAGTGTATAAGAGTGTAAGAATTCTATAAAAAAATAGACTAACAGGCTGTCTGAAGCTATGCCCATGTAAATATCAGGGAATTAAGAATCTGCAATAGGTAGGTGTAAACCAAGAGT
This sequence comes from Chloroclystis v-ata, assembly GCA_963691955.1. Taxonomy (NCBI): domain Eukaryota; kingdom Metazoa; phylum Arthropoda; class Insecta; order Lepidoptera; family Geometridae; genus Chloroclystis; species Chloroclystis v-ata. The sequence goes on along the minus strand of OY829904.1, from coordinate 11,774,998 downwards.
TAATTAAAGTTGGGTGTAAAACAAAAAAATAAACATGAATGAATAAAATTGTTTTTAAATATATATTTTCAAACTACATTCATGCACTACATCTAATTTCTAATGGTGTTAGTTACAAACAATTAACAAGAACTTTTAAAAACAAATAAATTCGTTGTTTCGTAGTTTTTAGGTAGGTATATCTACATAGTGGAAATTTCGAAAAGGTGGGAAAGTTAGTTTTCAAATATTTTTCTAACCCGTTTATATTGCTATGTTAATTTACAATTTAAATATTACATATTCCATACATAATATATTTTTTGGTATAAATATGGCAAGTTTTTGTATTTTTGGTCAATCTAATTCAAATGGCAATAGCTAATTTTGTGACTACTTTCTATATTAGACATCTAGGCCAAAAAGTTTTCTTTGGGCATTATAGTATTAGTCAGGGATCCGTAGTACATGGAAATCAAGTGATTACTAACAAGCTAATTTTTGGTGAGTAGCTTCGTTTCGATGAGACGTCCAAAGATATCCTATACCCAACTCTCGATTGTGGTAGCTAACAGAGATATCAAGGATTAAAAAATTCAAGGATGTAAAACCGGGATAACGGACCACGAAATTTGTAGGACAATATGTTATATCTCAAGATAATTATCTAAATTATATAAAAACATGTTTGTCCTACAAAACCTATGGTTTGATCAAAGAGTCCGCCATTTCCAAAATGTGTCGAAAACGAGGTCAATTTAAATGATTACTATGATTACTAACCAGCTGATTTTTTGTTGTATACTTAATTAATATTTATAAAATCTAACGGACATATTGTCCGACAAATTTCGTGGTCCGTTATCCCGGTTTTACATCCTTGAATTTTTTAATCCTTGATATCTCTGTTAGCTACCACAATCGAGAGTTGGGTATAGGATATCTTTGGACGTCTCATCGAAACGAAGCTACTCACCAAAAATTAGCTTGTTAGTAATCACTTGATTTCCATGTACTACGGATCCCGGCCTATATTATGTAGGTACAGTAATATCAATGCCTTTATGTGGATTCTAATTATTTTCTACTGGCAAAGACTTCTGGTACCTTACAGCCCTAAAACACTGGAATCCATTCGCACTACCGAGTGCAAAGTTACACAACGACAAGGCATAATTAATGGGCTTTATAACTAAGCAATATCGCGTCCAGATAAGCCCAGTGGCGGAAAGCGCGGCAGACTGTGATGGAGAAACGTTCTCGATTGGTCGACGCCAATCGTCCAGACATACTAGAACCAATCCCTGAAAAAATCGTACTAGTTAGTCGTAATATCAACTGTAGAAAATGTTAGTTAAATAGGTACAAACACACGTAAAGTCAGAGCATGCAAGGATAGGTAGGTACAGAAAATAAAAATATTGTAAAATTATAAAGAAGAGCCCGCTCCACCTTTCAAGTCTTACGGTTAATGCGGGAACTACAGTTTAGAAACGTTAATATCTAGGCAAGCAGCGCCACGTCTAACGGACTTGAGTGGCGGCGCGTAGTCTAGGTCCATAATCTACTAGGTAATTGATTTAGTTGATCATCATGCTATGTTTTCAACACGTTGGGAACGTGACGCAGGTGAGTGTTCGATTTGTATATTTATTATAGTAGGTAGCATCACACATCTTATATACCGATTGATTGGTCGTCCAGCTAATCTAATAACATTATTAGTATGTACAACCTTATTAATTCAACCTGCAAGTCTCATTCAGAACATTACGTGCATTTTCCTCCAGTTAATCAGATTCATGCGGCTTATCGAATGCTCAACCAGTTGCTCATTCTTAACCCATTCACTGCCCGAGCTCAGCGGTGCACCCATACCACACGGTGACTATATGCGTCTCGGGCACCGCATTGTAAACCGTCTTTTCTCAATATAGGTACTATGATTGGCAGCTTATGTTATTATTTGAACCTCTTCGTGAGTAGGTAGCATTCCGTTCTTAGAGACTACGACACGCGGGTGCGACCGGGTCGCGTGACCTACTATTTAGATGAATTACCTAAAAGGAGCACTAAACAAATGCTGCGACAAGTCGCGCGACCGGTGGGTGTGGCCAGAGAACCGCGTGCTGCAGCGCTAAGGACGGAATGCTACCTAAAAGTGTGTAATGTTAGTAGAACAGGTACTTACCTAAATGTCATCAGGATTTAGAGTAGCCAGGAGGTCAGTTAAGAAGATGACCCATAACCAAAGATCTACTGGTTATAACACAGTTTTAGATATGAAATCTGAAATAGTTAGTCAAACAAGAAACTGTTCGTAAAAATCTACACACTCAAGGATTTTGTTACTTATGTAAGTAACTGTACGTTCATGTAGATAGATTATAAGTTTTTATTGATGCTTATAAAGATAAACTATAAAAAAAGATAATCTCTATGCACATTATGGCTTAACAAATATTACTTCAGTGTGTAGATTTCCCGTGAACATAACGTAGAAATAAGAAACGATATAAGACAATAAAATATATTTTCCACCAAAAAGGTTTACAAAAATAGACGTCATGTTTTACAAATAAATATATTTCAACTAGGTACACAATTAACAGTTCAACAATAACAATGAATGATGGTAACAAAACAAGATGTCGCCAGCGACTAAATTAAACTGATTAACAGATAGGATAGATAGGTACATAATAATTTGGCAATTGTAAAAAGTTTGACATACGTAGTCCAAAAATTTAAGGATCCATAAGGTAAAGTTATTTTTAATAGTATATTTAGAAATTAATGTCTTTAACCGGAACAGTAAATATTTCAGTAAATATTTTAAGGTTTATTAACCTATTGCCTTATTTTTTAAATGGTAGGTAGGTATGTAACAGTGCCTACCAAGTAGTTCTTAACATTATAAGTTTATAACTGTTAAAATGTAACACCCACTAAGCCATAATAATTATCACATGTATTACCATTGTCATAAATTAATTAACTATCTTATTTAGATTAGCCATGACAGCACGACTGTAGCTCTTATCTCTATACTTATAATCTTACCATGCGCTCGATGCGTGAACATGCGCAAATATCTTTATTCAAGGGCTCTTCGTGTTGATTTAGTTATCTATGCATTCTTTATTAACATTCATCCATCATAATGTAATAATTTGTATTTAAAACGAAATAACAAAGGTTATTTTCATTTATCTCATGCAGTGTAATTAACATAACACTCAAGTGATCAAATGCTGCATGGCAATCCGAAAGCTAATATAATAAATAAATATGAATACCCCACTGAGATTGTATCTAAAACTATATTTTATGTATCACTAGGCTTAGGCCAGTTCAAATTCTACAAGAAGGCTATGAGTCGAAAATTGAGCTATAAATTAACAGTTTGACTGCGTAGTTCGTTTTAATGGCCAGTATTTTCTCGAATGTTTGTCGCCAAAAACAATGGCTTCTTCTTTAGTTTGCAAATTACGCTAGAAGACAGCCTTCATAACTTAGTACACGTCTAAGTTGAGCTGTCACTTCATCTTAATTACCTACCGGGTTTTATGACTATACAAGGTGTCCTATAGGCATTGTATTCTGTTCGCTTCGGCCAACACGCACGCCTAGGCTTGATATACAGGGTGATTGGTAGATGGGTGCAAAGCTTCTAGGGGATGGTAGTGTGGACTATTTGGAACCATTTAAGCCATAGTTGTCTTAACCGAAGTCGGACTATTTTTTTTAATGAATTTTTTACGGTATACAAGGAAAATACCAAAAATTTTACAGTTAGTTGCTAATAACTGCCAGTTTAAAAGGCCAGTTAATTATTTTGTGTTTAATTTAAGTTAAGCTATGTGTAAGCAATCTACCAAAACTTGTTCTTAGGTATCTGAGTCATTAGCCATTTTTTTACAGACATTTCAAAGTTACGAAAATGTTCTGCGATTTACGAAAACCATTTTCGACGTTGTTTAAAAAAAAAACTAATGGTGCTATTTTTGTTCAAACCTTTTTAAAAACATGTGTGGTTATTACTCTTTCTTTTGGGGTATTAATTAAGAGGATATCTCAAAAAATTTTGAAATTATGATACAAAAACCAAATAGAGGCAGAAAATTTTGAGCAACTTTGATGATAAAAAGCAGATTACCGAATTGCTGAAAATGGCATACACCGCGTGATTACCTGGGTACCACGCGGTGTATGTGTGTATGACTCCAGATTCAACCCAAGCAGACACAATTCTAAGGTCGAGGAAGAGATTTTGGCAGCATTCTAAGCGGATCCTACTACCATCACTAGCGTAGTAGCTCAAAATCTTAACATTTCACAATAGAAGATGTGTATGTGGAGTATGCACAAAAATGATAAGTATTTATTCCATGGCCCGGGTCTGCCAGGTTTGGAAGAGCAAGATACCGGGAAAATAATCCAATTCTGCCGTTTTCTCCTCAACAGAGACATCAACGCATCTTAAATGCGTGATTCTTAAAATCAATCTTGTGGACAAATAAAAGTAAATATTCCAGAGAGGGCATAACAAACTTTTACTACCTTCACCAACAGGCTAACAAGGGCAGAAATCCATACTGGAAAAAGCAGGTGTCAGTACAGAGGAAATTCTCTGTCAGTGTGTGGGCTGGAGTAATTGGCAGAACTTTGATTGGGCCCCACTTCTTACCAGATACCTTAAATGGTAATAATTATTTGGGATTTCTTCAAAACGATCTTCCAATGCTCGTAGAGGTGTCCTAATATTTAAAACTGACCAACTGACGTTAGGATTGTGTCTGCCTGGGTTGACTCCAGATTCCACGTGGTGTATGTCACTTTCAGCAATTCGATAATCTGCCTATTTTTTCATTAAAGTTGCCTTGAATTTTCTCCCTCAATTTGGTTTTTGGATCATAATTTCAATATTTTTTGAGATATTCGCTTAACTGATACCTCAAAAGAAAGAGTAATAACCACACATGTTTTTAAAAAGGTTTGAACAAAAATAGCACCATTAGTTTTTTTTTAAACAACGTCAAAAATGGTTTTCGTAAATCGCAGAATATTTTCGTAAGTTTGAAATGTCTGTAAAAAAATGGCTAATGACTCAGATACCTAAGAACAAGTTTTGGTAGATTGCTTACACATAGCTTAACTTAAATTAAACAAAAAATAATTAACTGGCCTTTAAAACTGGCAGTTATTAGCAACTAACTGTAAACTTTTGGGTATTTTCCTTGTATCCCGTAAAAAATTCATTAAAAAAAAATAGTCCGACTTCGGTTAAGACAACTATGGCTTAAATGGTTCCAAATAGTCCACACTACCATCCCCTAGCAGCTTTGCACTCACCTACCAATCACCCTGTAGGTACCCATTATGGGACACCTTGTATAAAGCCATATAAATCGACTTTCGCAGTCAACATGTTAATTCTCTTTATTTGGAAGCCAGAGCTTCCTTATTGAGACTTTGTTGGTGTCTCCAAGCCCTCTGAACCTGATATATGCTCGTGCATGCCACGAATACGTTAACAGCACATAGGCTGTAGTTTTTCGGTGTGATCGCCATAGAATATCGCGTCCAAATCGTTCCTGTGGCAGCTAGAGACATTGATTGTGTCATGGATAAAGATTCCACAGGCCGACTTAAGTCACCCAAACCAGCTATCACCAGGCCCTGAAAGGTTATGAACGTAAAAAGGCGGACATACACCATGACTATGACAAAATGCAAGATGAGAAGCTTTTTAACATATTGTAGATGCCCAGTCCACTGGGGCTTTGTCCCTTTTTGTCGGGTTTTAGGCCAAATATGATAAAAAGAGACAGACATCTCCAAGTAGCAGGATTTACATAATAATAACTTAGTTTTAAGAACACTACAACCATAGATAAACTCAATAGAGTTGAGGCCTTCACAATAATAATTAACTTTCAGAAATTAATATTCCTAAGCTGATTTCGTCATTATGCTGAATTCTATTAACTCAAATATACAAATAAAGAAATAAAATTTTTCATGTTGCATTTTTTTAATTCTTATTTTATACAAATTTATAACAAGGTTAAATTAAAAACAGAGACTATTTACAAAAAGCACATTACAGTTATTTTTTAACTAGTCCTTCTGGTAGTTTTGGCCTAGTCTGTTCATAATGGTAGGCTCTCGTCAGTTGAATGAGGTTAGTAACAGCAACAAACAGGTTAACAGTAAAAAGGCTCCAATTTTTCGGGGTGATCACAAGGGAGTACCGTGACCAGATAAGACCCGTCATTGCAAGGGCCAAATTTTGTTTAATGGACAATGTTTCGACAGGTTTGTTATAGATATCTCCCAAACCAGCGAACACCAAGCTCTGCAAGTTTTTATGACACTGTAAGCGTGATGAGGATTATTATAAGTCTTTATTTGTTATATATAACCTTTAGATTGTGATTTCTTATAGATGGATAATGGGTTACAAATGGAAGACATTTATTTGCCATACTTTCTAAACAAGTTATATGTTTCTTGAAATGTAATTGTTTGTGTATACAAATAAGTAAATAAATATGACTCCTTCCATGTATTATTGTAGGAAGGTATTTGTGGTTTCTTATAGTGGCATAGTGGAGGCTAAATGTTTTTAGTCTGACTAATGTGGTAAGATTGGGTACTTATTACGACAAAAGATATAAAATCACATATTATAATTTAATTTGATAAAGATTTAAGAATAAGGTATGATAAAATTGAATCTGTTAATGCATAGATAGAATAAAAAATAAATATAGTTAGCTAAAAAAAAATTCTGACAACAGGTATTTCTGGCCTATCCCATCCTATATTGTTTAATATGTTTTGGAGTTCCCCAATATTAAAAAAAACCATGATAGGTTAAAAAGCTATATGAATATTATTCACAGTTACTATTAATATATTGAATACGGTAGTAATTTCATTGGCAAGGTTCATCAATGTCAAAAGGTTACAAATAATTAAAATCTAAATGTTATTAATTTAACCTTAAGTTATATTTGCGATTACTTTAAGACCTAAACTAAAATAAGTCAAAACACAACATTATTGTTAGAAAATTATTGTTTTTAAAATAACCTGTGTACACCTAAAGGTAGGTCTGTTGATAATAAGTGGTTTAAATGAATTGTATGTACCTTTTGACTTGTATATTATAAAAAACAAGATGCTTTTCCCAAGTGCGCAGTCTAATGTTAGCATTGGCCTTAAACGAGGTGAATTATTAATAGTGTGGCCTTGGCAATAACATGTCCGTCTCTTATACATACCCATTTAAATGCAGGCGCCCAAAAGAAAACAGTCTTAGGTCCTGGAAAAATACAAACGAATGTTTCATGCAAGGTTTTCAATCAACAACTACAAGGGTATCTGTGTAATGTAGTAAATTGACAAAACACCTACCAGCAGGGTGCTCCCAAAGAGGTCGTAGGCCCCGAGGAACGAAAGCATCGGCTGTTCCAATAATGGCTTTGTATAACTTTGACATTGTGCGAGGTAACGTTTGGTTGAATGGTTTACAAGATTATGGCTATTAATTTTATCTTTTTACAGGAAATGTGTAGATAGGGCTGGATGGTACGGAGATAGATGGTTTTTTTTCGCATTGCTGACAATGACATTTGACAATGACTGCTGCGTTCAAATTACTCATTCCACAGATAAAATAGTGAAGAAGTAAAAGATAAATTGGATAGGGATTATCAAATTTTATTGAGTGAGTATCCCTCTCTAATAAGAGAACTACTATTTTGTACAAAACTTGCGATGGATTTGAGTTCAAAGTTTAACATTCTTTCAACAAGGTTAGTCAATCAAGAAGAAGAAAAGACGACGGACAAACGAACGCGACCTGACGAGAGGAACGAAACGTAATCGTAACTTTGTGACGAACGAAACGAAACCAAAACGACGAACGAGACAAAGTCGAAAAATGTGTCAAACATCAAGAATGTAGCTTTCTTTGTTTATTTTACAATTTTCTTTGAGTTTATGTGTTTATTTTCGTGCTTGTTCGACAAATTTGTTTGCTGTGGTTAAATTATTGTTCTCAGCTTTATGTTTTGACGATGGGGACTAGCACTATGGGAAGCGATTTGCATTCTGACAAGCAAGACAAGCTTCTCAAGTTGCAAGCTCGAAAGAAGGAATTGGAGTTGATGCTCGCTAATAAGAATGAAGAGCTATATAAACTATGTGTTCAGGAAGTTCAGCTCACAGGGATTATGCCACCGGAAGCCCCTTTAAGTCCAGAAGTACCGCAAAGAGAAAGATTGGGTAGTGTGCGTAGTGAAAACAGATCTACGGACGGAACTGATGTCCACGATGGTTCTGAGAATACTTCTCGGCGCTTTCGAGCTAACACGCACGATTCAGATCAAAATCTACGGAAAAATCTATCCCATAGACTTTCAACTCCATCAATATCGGGCATGTCCACGAAAAGTCACCCACGGTTCATTCGTCGACCAGAAACAAGTTGCTCGAACTTTTTCCCCTCACCTCCACAAGACAGAAACTCTGATACATTCTCTATGCACACATCACACACCTATCCTGCCCTCGCAGGTCGCCATGAGACTGTAAATGAGAATACTCCTGCTGATCTTCAGCCTAACTCATATGCTAGGCATCACACCATGACCACTGAGTATATGAATAAGATTTATTATACTACAAATGCTCCAGAAGTACAACATGTGTCTAGGCTCCGGGAGACACATTTTAGCTCCAGTCACCCTGATATTACTAGTAATTACACTCATGGCAGTGTCGGCCCTCCACCACAGAATGGAACGAGAAATACTCCACTGTTATATCAATATGCATCTCATCTAAAAGCTCAGAGTCAGCATTTAGGTGGTATTCCTCACCACCAACCAATACCGGCTCAAGCAAAGAGAAGACCTGAAAGTGTCCGTCGACATACTCTACAGAGAACACAAACATATCACCTGACTTCTCACAGTGATTATAACCAGCATTTAGAAAATATGGGTGATGGATACAGACCTCAGTTACCTGTGTACCAGCATCGTTCACAAACAGATATACAGGAGCCCCCACATATTGTTGAAAGAACTGTACCTCTACGAGAACATAATAGTATAAGACACCCAATGCATCTGCAACTTCAAGTGTCTACTGATGATTATAGCCATGACAGACGGGGTTACCCCGATGCTATGAGCCCAGTCAGCATGAAGTCTGGCTACTCAAACTTTGACTCTGTTAGCATGAATAAGTTCTCACCACTCTCTCAAAATGATTTGAAAATGAAAGAGAAGCAATGGTATGAGACATCATTAGACTCACCGACAAAGTCTGAAGCCCCTATAAAGAAGAGTTCCAGTTTGAAAAGAACTTCAAGTATTGGTAATTCGCAAGCTTATGAAGTTATGGTATCGACTGGTCGCCATTCTGCTTTGCAAAGTCCTAATCAGGTGCTCAGTCATCCTCTGCCGCATCAGATGTTGCACAGTCCAGGACAAGTGACTCATAGTCAAGTACCACACAGTCCCCACAGCCCCAGGCAAATGCTCCAGAGTCCTGTCACTTCACCAAGTGGAGTCTCACTTGACTCACCCAAAAACCTTACTGTTATTGAACAAGGTAAATGTATACCTTACAGAGAGGAAACGAAACCATTTGAAATGTCTGACTTCTATAAATACTCAACTAAGTTCAGGCAGACTCCGAAACCAATGAATCCAGGGCCTAGTATCAATCCTTATAATAAGCTCCCAATGGAATTGCCACAATATGCTCAAGACAACTGGAATGGGCAAAAATAACATACATAGATATGTTATAATGTCAGCCTCTATAAATGCCTATAGAATATTGTATAACATTGTATTTTTTATTCAACTATGGTTGAACTTTAAATGTATCATTGTTATTATTTTAAGTATTTTTGTAATGAATGCTGTTTTTCTGTTATCATTAGAACCATGAAGCCCAAATATCTATAGCTCATAAAATGTACTTATTAATAATTCTGTCATAGATGTGATGCATAATTTCAAATATAGTTTTTTTATAATGTAGAACAAAGTCTTAAAAATACGATTAGACTGTTGATTTTAATAAATGTGCCTCAAGATTAATATTAGGTAACAGTTAGTGACTTCATGTCTATATTTCAATGTTATGTAAGTTTGTGTTATGTAAAGACTTGATTTGCCAATTTACTAGATTTTAATCACACTATATTCCAGTTAACCCACCTTTTTTAGAATACCTAAACTTTCTACCACTTAACTTTATTATATGCATATATTCATGCCAATATGAATAATTTTACCTAGGATTTTTAATGCATTACTTGCTTAGCCTTCATTTTACATTTTACCTGTGTGCACAAAATGATCTTTTAACTATTTTAACATCTCTTTTAAAAAGTATGCATTTTAATTTTACGTAGTACAAAGTACTTAGTTACTAAAATCTATAAAGATGAAAATTTTGCCTTACCTGTGTGATATGTGATATTAAGGCAGGGATTTTATACATTCATGAATCATGCACCACATCATATAAATTCGCTTTAGTACTAAAACTTGACTAAAAGACTTTAATAAACTTGCCAAGCAACTTTCAACTTAAATGATGTGTAATTTAAAAATGTCAATTTACAAAGCATAGCATTTAGATGTAAATAATGTCCAAATTAGTCAGTAGGCAGCTTAAATAACTAAATGAATATTGTAAAAATAATGTAGGAAAAAGACAGGAGAATATTGTAAAAACTCATTGAGGTAGGTTAGTTTTAATTATTACCTATATTTATTAGACATTATATAGGTAACTGTCTATTTATAAAGATTTTTATATTACTTACTTTATGTACCAATATTTGCTTGTTAGACAACAGTATAAAATGTAAGTGCGTGGGCACATAATTTTAACTAGAAAGGTACAAAACTGTAGAAATGTTGTGCTTTAATAAATATAATTTTCCAGTATTTGTTGTTTATTTTAAGTGAAGAAAATAATTGTTAAGTATAATAAATAGAAGATTGAGTTATTAAATTATTTAATAGGTATCAGTTGGTTGGTTGGTTGATAATTAACTACATTGTTATTTTAGTTCAGGTACCTACATACCTTTAGAGGAAATAATTTAGACAAAATTAAATATTTTTATTCATATTTTAATGCATACGTAGGTTGAACTATCTCAAGATGGCCTTTTTACATCAGAAAAAGTCGTCCACTTTTGTCACATGAAACACATCTGCTAATGCACTACGCCCTTGGCCCGCGTCTTGAATAAGAACCTAATCTTTCTCGCCAAGAGAGAAGACCCTGTGTCAGCAGTGGGAACGTAAATAGAGGTGATGTTGATGAAGAGACTTTTCTGGGTAGGTACCTACGCGAGATATAAATAAAATTAAACTAAGAAGGGACATGAACAGAAAACAGCATAATAACTAAGGATCAACGTTTGATTATGGGTAGTGTAGCACATTTCTATACAATCATTAAAATATTAAAAGGGATGATTTTTACATAGGGTGTTGGTTTTGTAGCTTCAGGAGATAGTCACGAAGAGACCTTTTGCCGGGGTTGAAGCCGCCATTGAGATACCAGTCATCACTACCTGTAAAACAGAAATTTTTGATTATACTAGCTGATCCGCCCGCTGCTTCGCTCGCTTTATTTCCATGTTTCCTGACCTTTTAAACATTATGTTTTTTAAAGGTAGGTACATATATTGATACAGTAGGTACCTACTTTGTAAAATTCTTTATGTGTAGGTATTTTTTTTGTAACGCAAAAAATAAACAGGTACCTACTCGACCTAATTATATAAGGTCACCGACCTTCAGACATAAGATATTATCTGGAGATAGACATTAAGATCAGACAGGATGCATTCAATATGAATACGAATAAAACACGAACAAGAATAAAATTAAGGTGTCCCCTAGTCATTAAACAAGATTTATATTTGTTTTTTAGGAATAAGGTAAAAAAGTTGCTGCTTTTCCTAATTTGTTACCTACCTAACGCGTAGGTATACCTCATGAAATCATAATTTATAATACATAGGTAGGCTCTAGGTATGTATTATACCTACGTATCTATAATTTTAGATTCATAATTAATTTTTGTGTCAAATACTTTTCACACACATTTTTTTTTCTATTTAAATTATAGGTAGATACCTATAGTACATAGGTCGGTTATAAATTATGAATACCTATCGTATTTAATAACTCAATGTTTTATTTATTATACCTACTTAAAATTTAAGGAATCTTAAAGGCTACTTCTTAATGCCAGAATTAGCGGCAAAATTACAAACCTACAGGTGTAGAAAGCGACCGAACTTTACAGATTTATGAATAGTAAAGTTTCAGCTCTCACCTGCACCTCCGAGTTGTCCGTTGACGCAGCCCTCGTCCCACATGTTGACGCAGCGCTTGCCCGGGTTGAAGCCCCCGTTGCCCCCGAGGTACCAGTCGTCAGTACCTGGAACAGAAAACATATTGACAAGATACGAGTGGTGAAGCTTTGTATACATTTTATGACTACTTCTGTGGAGCACCGAGTGATAGTCTGCCTACAACGCAGAAGGTTGCGGTTCGATTCTCGTCTTGGAACAAACATTTGTATGGTCTGCAGATATTTATTTTTATTAAATATACCTTTGAACTTTATTGTCATCATTTGATGGCGAAATTAATAAACAGGGTGACTGCTGTTTGTGACTTTTTTAATTTTTTATAAGACATTTTTTAAACAACTAGTATGCAATGAAAATTCTGATTCTATTAACATGAACTCTGCTACGGACGTAGCACGTAAGAACGGTGTAGCACGCTACGGCGTAGCATCATCAAATCATTCTTGTAAGGAGGTACGCGTTGAGTTCTTTTGTTTGCTACGGAAGTTTATTGAAGACGTAGCATGTCAAAAACGTACTCCGTAGCAATGACTAAACTTTAGTATGGCTTGTTAAGGATATAGATACCTATCGGATATAAGAATGGAAATAGGTACCTACTTATAATAAATGCATCATTTATTCTGACATAAAAATATCTGCCTATATAATGTTCATTATGTATATCAGAAATCTAGCACCCGTAATAAGCTTCGAGCTTACCACTGAGTATAATGTTGCTGTGTGAATTGTCCAGCAATATTTATTTATTATTTAAGTAAGTAATACAGCGCACGACTTGTAGAGTAGATATTATGGATTTACATTTGCTCACCTTGTATACATACTTCTAATATTGATGTAAACAATCAGGATGTAAAGAATGCAAGTCACAGTGAATAGCAATTCTGTTGACAAGAGACAGAACTACTAACCTGTTGTTTAGGATGATGAGTGTCAGTTAAGTACCTACAGTCGAGGTCATAAATATGTAATAATAGCTGCCCGTCAGCAGCTTTGTCCACGTACTAATAGATTTTCTTGCAGTAATAATTAACTCTTTTAACTATATTTTAGATTTTCTTGCAGTAGACCTTGAGAACTTTTACTTACTTTAGCTGTATGCCCAATTCTGGTGTTTAAACTAGATTAAATTTAGATTAATTAATTATTTTAGTACCTACTCGACTGAACCTTACAGCTTTATTAATAGTATAGTTTCAGCTCTCACCTGCCCCTCCGAGTTGTCCGTTGACGCAGCCCTCGTCCCACATGTTGACGCAGCGCTTGCCGGGGTTGAAGCCCCCGTTGCCCCCGAGGTACCAGTCGTCAGTACCTAGAATTTAAAACATATAAAATATTCATAATCACCGCTTTTAACATTCCCAGCTGGGTCACAGGGACTACTCTCTTGACGAGAGATATTAAGCCTTAATTCACGACGCTAGCTTATAACACGACATCTCATTTAAAAATAGAACTTATTCATTAAAAAAAAACGGGAATTACTCACGTAATCTATAAACGTAGTATGTATATCCGACGTTTCAGTTTTTCATCAAGAGAAAACCTTCTTCAGGGAAGCTATAAAGCCTCTCCTGCTCTGACGCGGAAATAAAACTAATGATCAATTCCGCTTTGCAAAATGTCTCTCAATAGTTATAGTTTTCCGATGTCAATAACCTATATCGACAGTAAAACTACTTCGTTAAGTGTTCAGTAATAAAACATTGCATAAAAAAATAGGCCTGTTTATGAGTTAAGTGTAGATACGTTTGTTAATTAAACGATTGTCCGCGCCACCTTTAACCTTCCATATCTTAAGAGCCTTGTTACTTTTTTGAAGTTTTGCGAAATTGGATATTTTATGCACCACGTGACCGGCGCGTCACGCGAATTCTATGAAAAATACTAAATGATCTTGATACTTCGTCGATCTAAAACATACAAATATACTAATAATTATTTTAGATCTGTAGAAAATGGCATCGAATAAATTCCATTTTATTGAGTGGATTTTTTTCAGTTTCATTCTGAAATAATTATCTATTATATTAATGTTTTTATTTAATTGATAGGTATTTAATATATTTTCCTAAATTCAAAATGGCGGATATTTTTATTTCAATATTTGAATCAATTATGTTTTATCTTAATAATATCAATATTTATTTTAAATCTGATTGATTATTTGAAATCAATTAAGTACATAATTTTAAATTAAAACATTCATGATTAATAATTATCTATATAAGAATAAAACTGAAAATAGTCTTATTGAAGTTAAATGTCCTCATTCATCTCATCTTATGGGCTCATTTTTAACCCTTAACCTCCTACCACCTATTTTTGTCACACAACCACCTACCATACGTCTCCTAGACGGGCAAGTTAAAATTGCGTTGTATGTAAAATCCAAGGATAAAGTTTCGGTTTTTTAAATAAAATCTTTAAAAATACATATTGAAGTATTTATTAAAGAAATAAAAGTGCAGAATAAACAATGTATTTTCTTAAAATATTTATTTCTGTAAAACAACTCTTAATTTTAGCTTAAAAAATGTGTTTTTCAAAACACGAGGTCTATAAAAATAATCAATCGAGATAGAAACTTTTTTCTTTCCGTATATAAAAATAGAATAACCAACAAGACATATAAAATAAACACTTCCTCATTATTATCTTATGTTATCCAAAATTGCAGGGCATCAATCTTATAGATTTTTCCAACGGTGACTGAACATTTTGTGGGAGCATTCTATACAAATTGGTAATTTAGAGTTTATTGTATTGGGTCCTGCGTTCTGTTCCTGGTTGAACAGTCTTCTAGAAGCCAATTTCTCCTTGGAACCGGTTCCAGGGAGAGATATCCTGGTAGTGCTGGTGGAGCAGAGTCATTGCCGCAGTGAAGGATGCGCCGAAGTACAGATTGAAAATCACGTTGAATCGTCACGTTGTTTATTGACGCCGCATATGCGGAGCTTCTCTTTCTTAAACTATATGACGCTATAATAATCTCGAGCGTTAAGATTAAGGACCGGAAGACCACCAAAAAATCTTTCCCAAAAAGTTTTTATTCCAGGTCTCGTACAAATTTTTGTTATGGGCTCTTCATCTACAGACAAATATTCTTGCTCTGCATATAAAACTTCAGATTGAGATACAATTATACCATGGCTTTCTTTAGAATTAGATGTTTCGCCATTAGAATTCGATTCGCAACTATCCTCTACACTGTACGTTCATTTCCACATCGACCTCGCTGCCTTCATCAATTGGTAAGTTTTCGTCGTCAAATGGTATTGTTATAATCATCGTTCAATAACTCTATCATTAGAAACCGTTTAAAACTAAAACACACAAAAAACTAAATTTCAAAAAAGTCACACAACCACCTACCACCCGTCCCACAGACGGACAACGACAGTTTTTCACTTACCAATGACAAACGCGTGGACCTCTGACGCTGACGAGCGTTTTAGCGACACTCAGGGACGTGGCGAAAAGGTACAGGAACACACAAGTTGATGCGTGCTTTCCCCGAAAAAATATAAGCGATTTAAATTTGCTTGCGTCTGTGAGACGTATGTCAGGTGGTTAAGGGTTAAACCGATTCTTCTGAAATTTGGTGTGTAGGTTTGTAATTAAATGTTTTTTTTTGTCGAATGTTGGGACTTGATGTAAGTTCGAAAGTCTAAATTGAACGGACTAAATACAAATTCTAATTATAACAAAACAAATAAATTATATTATATATAAGTTGCTTGTTTTGTTAGATGGTATATTTGTGTTTGAATAAATAAAAGTTTCGTTAATGAAGGTTTTAATTATGTTTCGGTATTATTTTTGTAGTTTCGAACTTTATATTTATTTTTATATTTATTGGTATCCATTTATCTACATATTATGTCATAGACAGATGTAGAATATCCATTTATCTAGGTACATATGTCATCTTGAATAATTCCCATTATATTTTTATTTTGATAAACTATTTATTTTTATTTTATTACGAACTTATTGAAAATATTTCATTTATATATTTAAAAAAAACCAACCCGCACTTGGCCAGCGTGGTGAATTAAGGCCTAATCTATCTCGTCAAGAGAGAAGTCCCTATCCCAGCAGTGGGAACGTGAATAGGGGTGTTATTTTATATACAGGGCGTCCCAAAATTATGGGCCATGAAGGGGAAGGACCATAATTATATATCTTTGATAGTGAATTTTGCTCAAAGAAGACTTCATTTTATTTTAAAAAGTAAGTAATTTAATTAATTAATTTACAAAAAAAAATGTTTCATGTTTTTTATTTGATTAAAATCATTAATTTCACGTTGTTCCTTTCTTTTAAAATACTATGTTACTTAAGCAGAGTTATTATTTTTTAGCTATTCTTTCGATTGGTATCATAAAAATCGAGTATTTTTTTTCTACATGTAAGTCGGTTCGATTCCCAGACAAAGCAAGTAATTTTTAGAAAATCAATGAATGCAGAATTACTAACTTAAAAATAAAATGAAGTCTTGTTTGAGCAAAATTCACTATCTACGATATTTAAGGTACTTCCCCTCCATGGCCCATAACTTTGGGACGCCCTGTATTTATTAGAAAGGTATAGTAAAACCATTTCTAAAATGAACGCCCCTCTACCGAATTCTGTATTTTTTTTTCTGTGTATTCTGTTTTTCTGTATTTCCTCTCACACGTTGAAATCATCACGGTTTTGTGGAGGGAAGTTCATTTTTAGAATGGTTTTACTATACATATTTAATGTTTACAATAAATAATATATTTATTAGAAAGGTACATTATTTTTTGTTTACATATTGGATACTCGGTAAAAATAAGAACAAAAAATTACGGAATATTTTCTTTGTAATAAATATTATGGAAATCTATACTACAATTATCAAGCTGAGGAGATTGCTTGTTTATTTGTTTGAACGTGCTACTCAGGAACCGCGGGTCCGATTTAAAATATGATTTTAGTATTGGATAGTAAAATGATCGAAAAAGGCTATAAAACATAAACTAGTAAATAACGTAAAAACGCAAGCGCAGCTGTCGGCGGGTCGGCAAGTTAGTCATAATCTAAAAAAATCATAGGCATAATTACATTTAGTCGTTGGACGGTTTCACCAAAAAAAGTTGCCTTGTTGTTTTTTAATTAGGATAGATAACTTTAGATATGCAATCCACATCCTACAGCATAACCTCCAAATAAATAAGGTTAAACAAGATGACAATGATGTGGTACAATTCTTAGGCCAGCAACAAGTGGTACAATTCTTAGGCCAGCAACAACAACAATTGATCGTTATCAATAAAAATAACAATTGATCGTTATCAACGGATCAACTTATGTCGGTCGTAGTATCGCAATAACACATACACGCACACTAACAGCGTTTTTACAGCAATTGACAGTCCCACACACTGACATTTTACGAAATATTTCTATATTTTATTCAAGAACAACCGACATAGGTCCGACCTCGACAAGCGCTCGCGCGGTACTAAATGGAAAAAGCCGGCTGAATGAAAAAACTACTAAATTATGGTAGTTTTATTTTATTCATAAAAAATTACCAAAACCGTTCTACAAATTAAAATTAATATCATAGTTTAAGCAAATGTTGATAAATATTTTGATATAAATATGACGTCCCATTGATTTAGAACTTCGGAGTTATTGAGGTTTGTTTCGAAGCATTTTCGGTCGATATTAAATTCGGTATATCTTTAGAATAAAAGCATTTAACGAAAATATACTCTACTCTAAATGAAGAATAGGATATACGTAACATAATAAAAAATAGTTTGATCGCCCATATTCATTAGAATCTACAAATTAGAGCTGAGAAAACAGGTCTTCGTGCGTTTTTTACGAAACATGTATCCGGAGAATGATTATTACTCAATATATAAACAAGTTCTCTAAAATGTTTCTTGATACTTTTGTAGAGGAGAAAACGAACTATTATAACAATGTAATTGTAATATCAAACAACTAACGCAAACCATAGAATTAGGACGAGAAAACCGAACAATTTCGCGATTTCACGTAATAGGCCTCTTAAGCACTCAAATGATATGTTATACTACCTACTACATGATTATGTAAATAATTATAACAAACTTTCCTAAAAAACTACCGGTGCCCGCGACTTCGTCCGCGTTTGTACGTCTTAACTTAACTGAAGCAAGAATTTAAATAGCCTATCCTATGTCCCAGACCTCTAAATGTATATTTAATCGAAATCGGATCATTAGTTCAAGGGGTTAAGAGTTATGTCGGAACATACATAATGTACAATCTAAAATTCGTCAATATAGTTTCAGTATCATATAATGAGCCTATTAACACAATATTTCTGAAAACAAACTAAACTAACTTACTCCATGACCGACCCTTACAGATTTATTATTAGTATAGATTACAAATATACACAATTCATTGTAACTATATATAAATATCTTATACACGTTACGCGTGGATTCATGTTATTCTATTCGATTTCGCGGACATAAACTTTTTGTTATAAGTTTAATGTGAACAGGTTAAAAAAAAATAACATTGGTCTTTGTTTATGTTCTAAGGATTCCCAAACTTACCAGCACCACCTAATTGTCCATTGATACATCCGTCATCCCACATATTCACACATCTTTGTGACCCTGAAACGAACAAAAGATTGTAAATTATAAAAATAGCTACCCAAATTACTTTATTTACGTGCTTAATCTAAATTGAAGCTAATGTACCTGAATAATGTTTGGTAATGTTTGGTTGTTTGACAATTTATTTATGCACCATTGATTGGTGAAAATTTTCCAATTGGTAATACCTACCTACTTCTTATTATGAGCCCTCGTGTGGTAGGTAGCCAACAAGTCAAACCTTGACAATACCTACTGTTGTTTCAACACACATTAAAAATTGAAGATATATCTAGTTAAATTGTTTGTGTAAAACAATTTTTTGCAAATCGTAGGTACTAGTTTTATCTCGAGGCAGGAATCGAACCCGAAATCTCTGGCTTCGCCCGCTGCGCCACAGAGGTAAGTCATGATAATAATATACTGCACCAAAAGTTGGGTTCAATTGGCTCCACATTTTACAATTTTATAACTTACTATGCTTCGGATGCGCCAAAGTCTTGCCGTAAACAATTGATATCACACTCAAGAGTACAATAAACGCCTTCATTTTAGGAAAACAAATTTTCTTGTCCAAAAATAATTCAATGAATGAATTCTTTCCAGCTACTTTTGATGCTTTTATAGGGCCCCGGGCTCTCGAAAATTTAATTCGGTTTTGTCCTCAAATTCGGGAGTACCTACTCGAGATAACCCGATTATTGAGTTAAGATTAATTTATCGTATTAATGAAATAAACCTTATTTATTGCTCTTTATTAATTTAGGGATTTTGGGAGACGTGTTGGCTAAGTGGAAGCACACTCGACTTTCATTCCGAAGATCCCACATAACACCCGTCTGATCATATTCCCATCTGATCATATGATCAGATTGTAGTTGCATCTGATCACACAAAAAGTTCCCAACTGCTGATCACGGATCCGTTGCAACTACTTTTTTGAATTAAATTTTGTGCCAACGGATCATCAAAATCATAATTATACACTCACCGGCATATTGAGAGGAACACAAAAAAAATCCATAATTTGAAAAATATGCTTTTAATTTAAAATCTACTTACTACATTTCATTTATTATTTCAAGTTTCATTCGTTTTAATTAAAATTAGATCACATTAAGACCACATTTTGCGAGTAAAGGCTATTTGTAAAAAATGGTACATTTAGACCGTCATTCTCAGTATGCCTAGACGAGTAGAAACTTTAAAAAGAGCACGTGGAGGAAATACGCAATATCATTCATCATTTATCTAATTTAATTAATTATTATTTAAATCTTAATTTTTACTTTTCCCGGTTACATGAAAAGTTCAAAAATGTTCCATTTTTCACATTTAGCCTTTACAGGCGAATCTGTTCTTAGTCTGATCTCATTTTAATTAAAATAAATGAAACTTTAAATAACAAAAGAAGTGTATTAAGTATATTTTAAATTAAAACCATACGTTTTTAACTATTGACTTTTTTGTGTTCCGCTAAATTTGCCGGTGTGTATATTTGCGTGTAATATTACTAAGCAAAATAATTTCGATTTAAAAATTACTCTTATAAATATTGCAAAAGTACTTAAAATTTTAAACTTAAAGCTTGTTACGGGTGCTAGATTTCTGATATACTTAGTATAATATTATATTATATTAATGAATTAGACGTGTCCATGTAAATCTTTATGTTTCTATGTAAATGTTTTACTTAAACTGTGTATGTATCTACCTACTAAGTGCCTGTCTGGTATGCGAGACGTTTGGTTTGGGTCGAAAATTCGACTTGGCATTTTAATCCTAATTTATTGATTTCTCCTATCACTAATGGATGTTATCTAAGTTGATCTACTATATGAAGATAGGCACCTAATATTTTATATCTGTCCGGATGTGATAAGTAAAGCTAAAAAAATCTAAGTAGATACCAACTTGAATTAATAATCCACGCAGTTTTAGAGTTGCAGTGTTAGAGACTTCGGTTATCTTTAGGCTAGAACCAAGATAAGGGTTTCTAGCCTAAAGATAACCTAAGTCTCTACCACTGCAACACAGTTTGGATGCTAAATGCTATACGTAGAAGATCTAATCCTAACAGTGTTTCAAGTCAGATTATATATTTTTACTATACATATAGAACACCCAGACACTTGAAACAAATATCTGAAGATCGTAAATTTTTTGTTCTGAATCTGGAATCGAACTCGCAGGCAGACCTTCGCCTGCTGCGCCACAGAGATCGTCATTGTATAATAGTGTTAGTATTGATAGCAGAGTTTTTATTGCACTATTATGTTAGTATAGATAACAAATACATGACAACACACTGTTCAATGTGTATTATTATCTCGTCCTAAAAATCAGACCTACGTACATCAAGGTTAAAAGTAACGCGTGTCATTTAAAATCATTGCGTATCCGAGACTTCATTGAGTTGGACGTGATCAGCATTGATTGTTAAGTGTTTAAGAATATTGTTGTTAAGCTAAGGTACGTAGACATGTTTTATTTTGTTTTCAAGACATTTCCATAAAATCCCTAAATAATTTTTTAAGGATAATTTTGCGTGTAGAAAAAGTTTAATCAATTCAAAACAACGCTTTTGGTTACGACTGTATTTTTTTATATTTGTTGCCCCGGAACTTTAAACCGGGTGAACCGATTTTGTTGATTCACTGCGCTGGACCACTTTAAAAAACCTTTCAGAGTTTTAGATTCTACATTTATTGACGAAGGCTATTTATTATATATTAAGGGTAATTATATATTACTAGCGGTGCCCGCGACAGTTTTATCATAACTGGAGTAAAAATTTAAATAGCCTATCCTGTGTCCCAGACTTATATTTGTATATCTACCAAATTTCATTAAATCGGATCATTGGTTATGAGTTATGAGTTGAGTTATGGCGGAACATACATGTACATACAGACAAAAGTATATGATTTATTGAGACTACAATCTCGAAAACAAACTCCATGACCGACCCTCACAGATTTATTATTAGTATAGATATATAAACTAGGTAGGTATAATGTAGATAACGATAAAAAACGAAGCGAAGTTGTCGGCAGGTCGGCTAGTCTAGTAATAAAATTGTAACGGAGATATAAATAGAATTTTGTTATCCAGACTTTTGTTGCTAATGCGGGATTGTGCTTTATACCTAATAATAGCCACCAGGCTATCTATTTCCACCAGGAAATAGACATTTCATAATAATCTAGAGCCTAAGAGCCTAAGAGCCGTGTTGGCTAAGTGGGAGCACACTGGACTTTCATTCCGAAGGTCGTGGGTTCAAACCCCGCCGCGCACCTCTGATTTTTCTTCTTGGAAAATTATGTGTGCTTTAAAAACACGTGCTCTAACGGTGAAGGCAAACATCGTGAGGAAACCGGCATGTTCTGAGAACTTTGAAAAGTTTGAAGGACATGTGTCATTCACCAACCCGCACTTGGCCAGCGTGGTGAATTAAGGCCTAATCTCTCTCGCCAAGAGAGAAGACCCTGTGTCCCAGCAGTGGGAACGTGAATAGGGGTGTTATCGTAATAATCTAGACCTTGCCAAGTGCTTAAAATTTAACGGCAGAAATATAGATACAGGTAGGTAAATACTAATAGAAAAGGTATTATTTTAAATACTTATTGTTATTTTTCTTAATTTTGTAATATCTCATATTCTTGTATTTGACGTGATTAAGTGTTCTTTGTGATCGAACAGTATAAATAAATTGAATTGAATTGAAGTAGGTACATAAATTATAGTCTAAGTAGGTACATACAATACGTACAAAAAACGATATACAATAAATATTCTTTGTAGACGTAATTATTACGTACCTATTATTTAAATACTGATTAGATAATTATTATGTCTATGTCAAGATTAATAAGCTTATAGTAAATAATTAAATCTTATTCAAATACATTTGATTACTTATACCAGTGTAATAAATTGATGAAAATACAGTAAAAAACGTGTATTTTACCTTAGTCAGTGAAAAAACGCGGGACGAGATAGGGTGGTAATATTTTTAGGCTAGCGCCACACTCAATACAGTATAATAAGTCTTCATCCGAATATACCTACTATTCCAAAAAGTTCACTTCGGGAGGCTATTGAAAATAAAACCTTATTTCCATAGAGAAGAAACCTGCTTGGTACTCTGTGGTAAATAAGTTGCAGCCACAAGCAAATCCAAACGCTGCAAGATGTAAAGATAACAGACTTTTGCGTAAATAGGAACGCTTCTCAATAAAAATATATTTTGAGGGTAGTTTTACCATTTACTTTTGACATTCACATTACAAAAAATATTCGGAACACTATACGAAACAGTCGTGATCTCTAGATATTTTTAACAAAAAAGAAAGTTAAATTTGATGGAATAAGTTAATAATAAAGTATAATTGAATCTAGTGTCCTTCGATCATACCTTACGTAAACTGTGTGCTGAGATTGTTTTTGGTGCGTGTAAACTTGTGGTGGACATTGACCCCCTGATTATTAGCAACCGTAAGTTGCAAAACACTACCCAAAATGGCGAATCAATGTGAACCATTTACAGGGAATATTTCTGGGACACAAAAGCGTATTAAATTTACAACTTGCTCTCGTTCCTATCACTCGGAATGTAAAAAGAATCGCCAGATCGCTCTCAATAATCATCATCATCAACCTTATTTACGTTCCCGCTGCTGGGACACAGAGACTTCTCTATTGACGAGAGAGATTAGGCCTTAATTCACCACGCTGGCCAAGTCCGAGTTCATTGGTTGCTCTCAATGGAAATGTCCAAAATGCTTAGCAGCACAAAAGAAAGGAGACGTTAATTCAAACACTATACGCAGCACCTACTACTACACCGGTTCAATCAGAGGCATTTACTTCACAAAACAATCGTAAATTACCACAGAAGTCATCAACAATGGCAACTACCAATTGAGAACGTCACTTGTGAAGCAAATTTTAGTAAAACACTGATTATTGCAAATGGAGCTGTTACTTGATTCAAACTACTACATACTACAGTAAGAGAAAATTAGCTTTATTATTAGAAAATGGTATGGGAAAAATTACAAGATCACAACGTAACCTTGCGCTAACCACGACGCTTTCGAGGGATTACGCGTAAGAGCTTGAATTTATCCCATACATAAACTGGGTGGCGTGGGTTCGACTCCCACTCGAGGGCCAAGGTTACGTTGTGATCTTGTAATTTTTCCCATAAGTACCATTTTCTAATAATTTAGAAAACTTAAGTGAGAGTCAATCACTATAAAATAACAAATAGTAAAATTAGCTTTATTTCAATATGTGTAGTGTTTGCTAAAACATTAGAAATCATCATGTAAGAATTTCCGTGTTTATCAACTTCGTGTGCGTCGCTCGTAATGAAAATAAATTACCGAGGCCATATTAATGTAAATGCTTGTATTATCCATTCGATTATAGTGACATTTTTTTCTGTTTATAATTTATAAGTTACTCGTATGTAGCAGTTATTATGCATTTGACGTTTTTCTATATAAATCTTGCGAATTTTTCTCTTTTTAATGGCTAACATCATTGTGAGAAAATCGGCATATTCTAGGAACTTTGATTATTTTGTTGTTTTGGTGGCCCAATCTCTCTC
This sequence comes from Chloroclystis v-ata, assembly GCA_963691955.1. Taxonomy (NCBI): domain Eukaryota; kingdom Metazoa; phylum Arthropoda; class Insecta; order Lepidoptera; family Geometridae; genus Chloroclystis; species Chloroclystis v-ata. The sequence goes on along the minus strand of OY829904.1, from coordinate 11,750,325 downwards.
GTCAAGAGACGTGCCCCAGTGTACCAGAAGTTGTTCATATATTTAATTTTTTATGATAACTTAATCGTAAATTTTGGTAAATAATTGTCGTAATTGCACATGGTTTCGATATCGATTGACCTAGTTTGACAATGCCTGCACCTACAGTGTGTTATGTAAATTATATAATATTTTGTATTATTCAGATTAACAAGTCTTTTTTTTTTTTTTTTTTTTTTTACAAGTGAAATATATAATTGTGTGATGAATACAAACAGCACCAAAGGCATATAAGTATGAATTAAAATAACAAGTTAAAATAATGTAACCTATATAATTTGAAAGTTGAGAAGACATAATGTGAGAATTTTTAATTTTTGCCCAGATTTATAACATAGAATTTACAAATGAATTTATAAGAATAATTTTTTAAACTTCTTAAGTAACATGAAAATAGGACCTTAAACTAGGTATAAACTTACACTAAACTAACTTATTTATATTTTATTACTAATTAAATTATTTCCTACTACCTACATTCTAAATTGTACAGACTTCTTTAGTAAAATAAAATAGAAAAGAAAATAAAATGAGGGTACCTATTCGGCGGTAGAACAGTACTTTCCGTGCTAGTTTTAAACTGTGTTACGGCAAAGTACGATTCACGTCTATTAGAGTACAGGTCATTTTTGCGTGCGCTTGAAAGGTAAGTTGACTTTATTTTATCTATTGTTTCAAGTGTCACTGTAGTTGTGTACACTTGAGGACATGGTGATTAGAAAAATGGACATGATACTAATATTAGATTAATAATTTATTTTTACTTATAGTTTATTAGATTGAAAAAGATATAGAATGCCTTAGATTTTTATTTTTGGTTTTAATAGAATAAACATAATATGAATATAGTTATTTATACTATATATAAGGAGATTTTTTGTATGGATATTATTTTATATGTATTTTTTATTTTTGTAATATATGTTTTGAAATATAAATTTTATTGTAACTTATTAATAATTTTTATTAATTATTAATATTGTTTTTTTATGCACATATAATTTGTATTTATATAAAAACTATGTTTGGAATGTTATTTGCTTATAATTGTTATTGTGGAAATATTATGCTAATACATGTTATGTGTTTATACGTATATGTATATTTGGATGAATGTGTATAATTAGCTAAGTATTATATTTACTTATTGTATAAAAATATTAGTTTATTTTAATGGTTTATTATTGTTGGATGTAATTTTTTAGTTATGCTTGACATTTTATGAGTTAATTTATACTTAATTACCCATTACGTTATATATATACATATATATTAATATGAATTTTTGTATAATAATATTTTATGATAATTATAATTATGAACTATGTATTGTGTTAATTATTTATAAATAAAATAAGTGTAAGTACATAATATAAAGCTACATAAATTGTGAACATATTATGAACACCGTGTTAGAATTTGTTCCGTCTCTTCGTAACTTAACTTTAATAAGTATTCTTCTAATGCTTTGTTACACCAGAACCTAGTCTTATCAACCAAACAAATGTCCTTACTTATTCGATTATAAAGGAACGGTGCCATTATATAAGAAAACTCACTCGCTAGTTTGGTTTTTGCTGCGGGAACCTGAAAAACTTTGTATTTCTTTCTTTTGGAGTTTTTTTCTGGTGGTGGTTTAGATACGTGTTTTCTTAATACTATTGATTTGATAAATAACTGCCTTACGGTTAAAACTTTAGTCTCTCGATACAAATCAGTGGTCGGATACCTGTAGGGTTTATAATTTAAGACTTTTAGAATACAGCGTTGAGACCGTTCTAATTTAAGCAGTGTAGTCTTTTTGGTACCTCCCCAAGCCGTTATTCCGTAAGATAATATTGATTGACAGATTGTGATGTATACGAGACGACTTGTCTTTTCATCCCTAATTTCTCTTATCCTTTTGAAAATTGGTATTAGTTTACGTACTCGTGACTTAAGTGTGTCTATTTGGTATTTCCAACTCAAATGTTTGTCTATTATTATTCCGAGATACTTTATTTGCTCAGTTTGTGTTAATATATAGCAATCGCAGTTGTCATTGTTGTCAATTTGACAAGTATGTGCTTTCAGCATAAAATTTGAATCTGGTTGTGTGTTATTATATATTGAAAATGTAATGTATTTAGTTTTATTTAAATTTAATGTTAATAGATTTGAATTCAGCCAATTAATAATTACACGCATACCTTTTTCAGCCGAAGTTTGAACTTCATCCCATGTTGAACCTCTGAATAATATTGCAGTATCGTCAGCAAAAATAGTTATTGTTGCATCTTTTATATCAGTATCACAAAGACTATTGATATAAATTAGGAATAGTGTTGGACCTAAGACTGACCCTTGCGGTACACCATATGTTACTGATTTGTTACAGCTTAATTGGTCACCAATGCGCACAGTTTGGGATCTATTGGTTAGATAGTCAGTAAACAAGGCAAGAGGGATACCTCGTATACCCATAGATTCGAGCTTACGTATAAGCAGAGGGATAGAAACGGTATCGAAAGCTTTGGCTAGATCCAGGAAAACTCCAACGCATTTTTGTTTTTTATCTAGGTTATCAGCTATGTTAGATACAAGGTTGTCAATTGCATCTACGGTTGACAAGCCTGCACGAAAACCAAATTGGTTGTTTGACAATAGTCTCTTTGTTTCTAGATAATTAACAAGTCTACTATTTATGAGCTTCTCCAGGATCTTAGCCAAAGTTGAGAGTAATGATATTGGGCGGTAGTTTGATATTATGTTCTTGTCACCTGCCTTAAATACTGGAATCACTATTGATTGCTTCATTCTTTTTGGAAATATTCCATTCTGAAGTGATAGGTTACAGAGATGTGTTATAGGTGCTGCTAGAAGATCAGCTGTTTTTTTAATAAATGTCGAAGAAATACCATCATACCCAGTAGATGATGTATTTTTTAGAGAGCTTATTACTTTTTTAACCTCATACTGATCCGTTTCTAATAACATAAAGGAATTTAGAGCATTTATATTAGACTTGTATTCATCAACTAATTGCATTTCGGATAAATTAGCTTTTTTCAAAATATCTGCTGCGAGGTCACTACCCATTCTTGCAAAGCAGTCATTTATATGATCAGTAGAATCTTTTGGATTGTTCTTAATGTTTAATAGATTTACTGGAGCCTGAGATTTATCATTGTTTATGCAGCATATACGTTTTATAGAAGACCAAGTTTTTTTAATATCATTTTTGTTATTCGAAATATCCTCCATATTATGTTGATTTCTTAAATTATGTAGTATATTATTGCAATAGTTCCTGTAGCGTTTGTATATCAAAGTTAACTTTTCATCAGCAGGTGACTTTTTGTGGCGCTTATTTAAAGTGTCGCGAAACCTCATGCATCTTAACAGCCCTGGTGTAACCCAAGGCTGGTAAATGAACTTCCTATTTGGGACAGGCACTGACACAGTAACTTTTTTAATAACATTAGTTAGTGTATCAGTTAAAACATCAGTAGCATCATTAGGATCTTCAGTTTGAAATAGTGTGTTCCAGTTAGTATTTGACAGTAATTCACGTGCTTGATGAAAGTTAACTTTACTAACGAGCTTGTCAGGTTTAAGAGGAATAACTTGTTCTGGATCTGGAATGCCAACATAGATACAACTATGATCTGTTACTGATGATTGACAGACAGCAGTGACCACTTTTGTTTTAGATTTTACGAAACAATGATCTATGCATTTAGATTCCCGTGTATGTAGTGTATGACTGGGTATAAAATTGTGAATTGCAAGTAGATCTAAGTAGTCATCCGAGTGAGGATCAGAATTTCCGTGACCTATTTTAAACCTTCTTCACGTGACTAATTAGTTTTCTCTGTGATTTTAAAACTGGAATAATTTTTTTAATAAGATACACAAATTTACGCTGCACTTGCCAATCGTTATTAGTTTACATTCAAGAGATTTGATATTGCTGCAATAGCAGGTAGAAAAAAAGATACCCTCTAAATACAAAACCATAATCACCCTTAAATTATACTCACTACTGGGAAACAGTGACTTTTCTCTTTGATGAGAGAGATAAGGCTTTAATTCTACACGCTGGCCAAGTGCGGGTGTATATCACATGTCCTTTAAACTTTTCTTTAAAGTTCATAGAATATGCAGGTTTCCTTACGATATTGTGTGCTCCCACTTAGTCAACACGGCTCATAATAATGCCCCACAGTTCTGATACTATCCCGTAGATAACATACGAGTGTTGGTATCTCCATAACATTTCCGATTCAGAATGTAAAACGTTGCAAATTAAGCGAGACACTTTATAAATTATTTTATTTGTTTCAGATAATGTTAAAGCCTCTAGTCGCGACAGCTTTGCTGTTGATATGCGCTTGCGATGCGTACAAGATCCTAGTTATTTTCCCTATGGCTGGGAAGAGTCACTCCATTCTAGGACAAGGGATTGTGAGACATCTCTTGAACGCTGGTCATGAGGTAATATCAAAGTCATCATCAAAATATGATAGACTTGGGGTGATCAATATACCTACATCATTCCAGTTTTCAACTCTTTATTCACATTATGTGATATTTTATTGTCTTGTATTTACTTGTATTATTTCATTTTCGCAGGTCACTTTAGTGACGTCATTCGATAATAAACCCCAGGCCAACTTGACGACTGTTTCAATAACGCCATCACCAGCTTTCAGTGGTAATATTTTATATTTAAAATAAAAATAAGTTAAGATCAAGTAAGATGATTAATATATGTACACTTTTCTCGTATTTTATGTATAATACTTATAAATTAAAATACCTTAAATATTTAATGCCACTTACAGGTGATACCCTAAATATAGAATTGCTGATGAAAAAGGAGATAGACATGAAAGACTTGGAGTTCGTCCAACAGATGATGATGACTATCGCGAAAGACGCCGTCAGTGATCCCAACACCCAGAAAATGATTAAAGACAAGAAGATCTCCTTTGACTTGGTCATTGCTGAATGGATGTTCATAGATTTATATTCTGTGTAAGTTCAACTTAAATTAGATAAGATAAGATAAGTAATTCTTTATTACACACACCATTATTTACATAAGAACTTAAAAACTACAAAAACGTAATGGGCGGTCTTATTGCTTAAAGCAATATCTTCCAGACAACCTGAGGTTGGAAAGAAAAACTGCAGAATGTAACTAGATTAGGTTATTCATTTATTTATTTTCATAATTTAAATAGTATCCAAAAATGTGGCTTTTTAATTAATAGTTTGTAATGTCTAGGTTCGGAGCAGTATACGAATGCCCGTTCATCTGGTTCTCATCGCTGGAGCCTCACTGGATGATCACGAGGACCATCGACGAGTATCTGAACCCGGCCTACAACGCCGACCTCATGAGCGAGGCTGTTCCTCCGTTCACATTCGTCGAGCGACTCCAAGAACTGTGGACCCAGATTACTGGCACTATGAGAATCAAGTGAGTGATATAACTTTTTAAACTATCATGGTTTTTATTTTAGAACAAGAAACGGGTAACATACCATGATTCAAATATTGTTAGGCTTGTAACAGTGCCGAAATATCAGGAAACTCAAAAACATTTCAATCATGGTATGTTACCCGTTTCGTGTTCAAGTAAGTGAGTTTTATTGGACAAAGTCAATAGATTTATTTCTATAGAAACATTTACTCAACATGGACACATCATACAAACTTACAATTACGAGTAAGTCAGTAATTTATGCAACGCGCATGTTAGATCTTTTTACGCTTTCGCTCCCAAAGCTGGGACACAAGGACTTCTCTCTGGATGAGATATTTTCACCACGCTAAACAAGTGCGGACTGGTGAACGTACGCCAATTACATCTCAATGTAATTGTTACCTAAATAATAATAATATAATAATATTGAATACTTATACAAATTTGTTTACTCTAATGTTGGATAACGCCAATGCTCTTACTTGTGCAATATTCTCTTTCCATCCCAAGGTTGCCTGGAAGAGATTGCTGTTAGTGATAAGGCCGCCCATTGTGTCACTGTTATGTATCTGTTTCTCTTATGTATTGTTCTGTATATTGTTGGTGTTACAATAAAGTTATTTGTATTTGTATTTGTAAATACCTAGTATTTATCTAGGTTTATATAGTTTTTTTTTTTTTACAAAATACTTAAAATGAAATTAAAGCAAATCGCTTTTCGCATATTCATACGTTAAAAATGCATGTATTCTTCTTATTGGTTTGGTATTAAAAACAACAATATCTTACAAATTGTTTGTTAAGAAACATAAATTTTTATTCGGTGACTTAACAATATAGCTTATACTCGTAATAAAAATATTTTGTAAAGAATTCAAAATGTTTTCAGTCATAATTTTTGGTATTACGGAACACATCCAAATACATTCATGATATGCGGGCCGATTTTTGCACGCGCCTCGAATTGAAATTGCTGCACGCGTCGCCGGGCTCTTAATGACTTTGCGGTTTCCGTTTATCAATAATCGATATATTAGGTCTGTTAGTTTATCTTATTTATTCGATGTCACGTTCACTGTGTCATTGATGTTTGTTAGTTCTTTAGATCAGATAATATTGTTTATTATGTTTAGAAAGGTTTATTAGTAAAAGCAAACCATAAAATTACTCGTCATAATAATTGCAATAAATTAATTGTAACTAATAAAAGTTACATTTTGTTCAACGTTGTTGAATTCTAATGAATTGTCAAATGGTACCTTATAAAATAGCCTGACTTTTTTTTTATCTGTATTGATATCACAACTACTGCCAATAAATCAAGTCATGTAAGTTAATAATGGCGTTTACTGTTAATCGTGTATCTATAGAGAAGCTGTTATTTTACCCACTTAACTTCGAGAATACAAGTGAACGCAAAGGAATACAATAAACGATGCATATTGCATTGCTGACAGGCAAATTAATTATGGTTAGTAATGTTAATATAAGAGACCTAATAGGCTACTCGTTCAAGATTGTTATACAAATGTGCACTTATCATATCTATACCAATGCTACTTGTATTGTATAAATAATACTGTTTAGCGTTTAATAGTTTGGTGAGTAAAGGCATCCCAACAAACATTTTGGCGCTAAGGAGCACCTTTTTTTGCCACTGACAGTATTATAAACGACATATAAGAGTTCCGACAATAGCTTTAGACTCTACTGCGGCGTTAAAAATAAATAATTAAAGTTTCAAGAGGCATAATAGAAATAAAGAAAAAAAATATAACTTAAGGAGCTAGCTTGGAGTTAGTCAAAACTATTGTATAACTAACTCTTACATCTTTAGGAAACGTAAAACACTAAAAGCGATTATAGGGAGTCTGTTAAGACTTACAAACGGCTGAAGTTCTTAAAAAGAGTTAGTTATATACCTTAACGAGTTTAATGGAGCCCTGAGAGCTAACAGAAAAGCTATTAGAGTCTTAGAAGTGTTAACTATAAGTCATAAAGATAAAGGCGCTCCAAGCACCAGGAACCACCTTTAAATCACTGCAGGTTATATAACAGGATTACCCGGCTAATCCTAGGTAATACAGAAGTTTTTAGGAATATTTGTGTATAGCGGCAAACGCTATGTGCAGCTTATATAACTATAAATTATCACTTTAAGTTGAGTAATAGAAATCAGTAGCGGACAAGCGCATGCAACAAACTTACAACGGGGTTCCGTACAACAAATAACTGATGTCAACGACAGCGAATATAATTTTTTGTTTCCTCTCATTAGTTCTGACAGTAAGATGTAAAATGCAAGTTAGTTTGTATTAGTTATAATGGACTTATGTTCTTTTTTCCTCTTATACATACAGTGTGAAAAAAAAACTCACTTCTCTAAAAAAATCGTTTTATTCGAATCATCTTTTGGTATTAGCTTTATTGAAGTTTCTAAGTCGACTGACGACTAACTGAGGTGAAGCAGAAGCGAGCGAACGCATAGACGACGGAGGGGCGCGGGGGGCGCCGCGAGTAACGTGTTGAAACTGAGTGCGTTGTCCAATACGAGAAGGTAGGCACTTTGATACTCGTATCGGCAAGTCTTGGGAAAAGTTACTGAAATAAAAAATATATAATAACAAGGTGGAAACACATAAGATTAACGTAGGTATTAAGAACCACTTGTAGTGCTGGCGACCACTGAGGCTTTTACTGCTTGTGAAATCGTTCAGCCGCACGTAATATGGATGGACTCACGACATAGGTAATGGTTTTACGCGAACAACAACAGAACCCTAAAGTAATTCGGCTTAGAGTTCCAAGATAAAGACCTTAGCAACCTGAACTTATTGACACTTTTACTACCCCATTGTACAACTGCAAGTAGCAAAGAAGAGCTAGCTCTCGTTTTTTTAACACTACGTTACGAATAACAGAGTTATTGAGCACTTTAGGTGATTCAAAATTTAACGCCATTACATAAACGTAACCTATAAAATTTTGAATGTATATTAATAGTTCTAAACATAATTTAACAACTTATTATTTACATTGTTGACTATTTGCAATTAAAGTACACATAGACGTATCAAGAATTGATATTTACAACCATAACTGAAACAAAAAAATTGCCGCGGCTACTGCCTCGGCAAAATTCCTCTTATTTAATAATATCAGATTTAGTTTATTTAAGAGGCGCTTCAAAATTGAGATGAAAACTCGTATATATTATCACAGTAAACTTACCACCGCAACGAAAATTTATAATTTATAACACCGATATCCTAAATTGTACTTACCATAAAATGTCACTTATCAAAATTCACTGTCAGATAGAATAATGGCGCACTGCACTTAATATTTTACGCTTTTGACGGTCTATCAGTAAATATAATACGAATTAATACCTGCAATTTATCTTCAAGGTATAAATAGTATTGTGGAAGCACTCATCTGTTGCTAAAAAAGTTATTAAAGTGGATATTATTCCTAATCTATTACTTTAAGTTGCAGTTGTAACCTGTGTATGGCTTATAATACACCTAAAGTGGTAAACATTACTTCAATAGCACTTTTGTAACTCTTTATTACCAGTCATTTATCACTTCTTTACAACTATTAAATCACTTATAGCTATAAAATCGTGTGCCCAAATCAGAGTTATAAGTCAGTTATAGCGCACTATATCGCTAATTACTAGCCCTTATATAGAACCATAGGTTTAAAATTTTCTCTTAAGTAGCTTATTTAACACCTATTCTTATCACCTAAATGTTAGTTGGGATTATATAATTTACACAATCGATCTTCCGGAAGGATTTAAGCCTGTATCTCGGGTATAATAATATAACTTTTTAAACTATCAAGGTTGTTAACAATATTTGAACATGAAACAAGTAACAAGATGATTTAAGTGTTTTGATTTTCCAAATATTTCGACACTGTATCAAGCGCCATCTTCACCTAGAGATTTCTTGAAGAAATCAGGTTATGTTACCGGTTTCATGTTCAAATAATATAATAATATTATCTATCTATGTATGTATATTATATTAAGTATATCAGAAATCTAGCACCCGTAACACAAGCTTCGAGCTTACCACGGGGCTAGATGTCGCTGTGTAAATTGTCCAGCTATACTTATATTTATTTATTTATATTTATTAAAAAAAAATGCGTTTAGTGAAGATATATTATATTACATTTAGGCATCTTACCGACAGGAACAGAACCCGCATCTCTCAGAATGGCTTCTATGCGTAATATTCTTAAAGGATTTGGTAATATTACCACATTTTCTCAATTCCTCTAAGACTGGGTTTTACTGTGTGTCCAATAATGGGACGTAAATACTTGATAATAATGAACAAGCAAGCTAAGTCGGTCAGATTTTGGTGCCACGAAAAGATCTACAAATTACAAAAAATACCTTTTTTTTAATAATTATTAAAAGATGATCGTGGGAGCTTTGAAGCTTGAGTTACGGGAACTAGATATCTTGTAGATAGACTCTTCAATGTCAAACTACTTAAAGATCTCAGACGTGACGTGCAGACCAAATATCAATATCATTGTAATAAATCACAACTCATTAGGTACGCATTTAACTGACACCCGTACAAAAAGTTTCAAGGCCAGTGTAACAAACAAACTACATTTTAGCATCCTACTAACTTTACGAATATTATATTATGTTATTTCGGTTACTGTCTAGCAGAAAACATCATCCAACAAAACCCCAATTTAAGTTCCCACTGCTGGGAAAAGAGACATCTCTCTTGACGAGAGTGATTGGCCTTAATTTTGACTGGCCAAGTGCGGGTTAAAAATGTCACATTGTTATAACACGTATTTAAAAGCGCACATAAATTATTCATGAAGAAAAATTGTTACTGTCCAGGTAGGTAAGTCATTTACCATACAACGATTGTCTTATATTATTTATCGTTATACTATCATGCATGCATTCGTTAAGTAATTTAAAGTGAATAAACAAATTTCGTAATAGATAAGTATCTGATATAATAGTATCAACCGATTATGTAATAATTAACATACGCGGTTGCCAAATTAATAGGGACAGTATTTTTTTTACCAGTTTTTGTATTCAGGTGCACTTGACTGGGTGCGATATTGAGTGGTGTAAGTGTTTCTGGAATATATGTATATGAGCATAGCATAATCTTTAAGTCAAATTTCATGTGTTGAGAAATGTGTATGTTGTAAAATATTATTGCCACTGTTTAGTTTAGTGTTTAGTAGCCCAGTAATTACGATCTCATCTAAAACAATATACCTAACTATCATCTAATACTTATTCGTTTCTGATACCATCTCTCAGCCACGATTTAGTAATGCAGATAACGTCGTACGAATTTAACCAATGATTTCTATATAAAGTAGCTGTTTTAGTACGTAAACCTCGAACGTTTTGGTAATACGCACTAATCATTGTTATAAGTAAAGGTTATTATTTTTTGATTAGAAGCAATATGGCGAAAAAAACCATAATTTTAATACTATATCATGAAATTAATAAGAAGTTATTTTAAAGCTGTTTGATAATTATAAAGAAATTGGCGATTAATTGACATTATTTTACGACAGTACGTTAACATGTCATTTAAATTAACATTTACTGACAAGAGGACATTATAGCAATTAATAAGACAAGACAAAAACAAGTAATAAAATAACTTTTTCACTTTCAAAAATAAAATAAAATGAACATAATAACTTACCAAAAAACAGGTTAGCGATAAGCGTGCAGTGGGGAAACGCATAGCAAGTGCATATAACAACTCAGTTGAAATTACAGCGATAGTCAAACTTTTGCAGCAAATGTTTTCACAGATGTAGCAGACAAGTTGATGGCATAATCAAGTACAAACATAAATATAAATAATCTATACTAATATTATAAAGAGGAAAGATTTGTTTGTATGTTTGTTTGTTTGTTTGTTTGTAACGAATAGGCTCCGAAACTACTGGACCGATTTCAAAAATTCTTTCACATTTGGAAAGCTACATTATCCCCGAGTAACATAGGCTATATTATATTTAAAAAAAAATTAGGGATCCTTACTTAAACTCCAATAATGTAACATAAGGTGTAAAAAAATGACCTGAAAAATGTCTTACGTCGCGTGCGCTGCGAAAACTATTGATGATAGAACAAAATCATGTACTACGACTTTGCAGAACTCATCATTATCTACAAAAAATGTCGCGACAGCATATGTCTAAATATTATAGTTATGTCACAGTAAGCAGTTTTTTATTCTAAAATATTAATTTATATATGCCGCGTCTTGAAAGGGTCTTCATTTGTACCTAGGTATTAATCCTTATCCAAATAAATTACTTTATATTCAAGACGGCTTTAATACCTTTTTATAACTTTTTGAATTATTCAATTCGGACATTTACTTCGGAAGATATCACGAGTTTAAAAATGCAAGTATTAGAAAAAAATCTAGAGGTTGTCGCTCACCGCGCTCAGCGCCAGCATGCGATGTAGACTCCATGTAAGCGTCACTGGGGTACGGGGGACGGGGGACGGGGTGGAGTCAATGTAGTGTAATATCCTAATCCTAACATAGGCTACTTTTTACCGCGGAAAAATATATGCTTACGTGGGAAAATTCGATTTCGATGAAATTTTGTATGTAGATAGTTGCAAATAAAAGTATATGGCGAGACAAAGTTCGCGGGGGCTGCTAGTTCACTATAATTTCAATAAATCCGCCTCCGAACGTATGTGTATTATTGGCGTGCCCTCGTTTTTTCGTACGTAGATTTGTATATGTATATACACTGGTGGTCACATAATTAAGAACGCTTATATTTAGGGAAGAATTTTTCAAACTAAGACGCAAAACTATTTACATGTAATTTATTTTATTTATCTCGGTATTGTAAAACGTTTCTATAATATCACCGTGCTTATTGGTATACAATGATTAGCTAAAAATAAATTGTAATTTTTTTACACTACTTCAAAACATAGTATTCCTATTTACTGGTTGGTCATATAATTAAGAACGCTTAATCGTTAATTCCTTTTTTTATAATTTAAACAGAAAACACGGTTAAAATTTTAACTGTTTGTATAATATTGGCAATATATAGTGCTGAAAAAGATATAAAGGCATTGCTTAGTTTAAAAAAAATAAAGTTTTTGATCTATCAACACAGGGTAGAACACCGGCACAAAAGTAAAACTTCGCCTGAAGAATTGGTATTATAAAAAGATAGACAACCATCTGTAATGTTAAAAAACGATGGTTTTCGACGCTTTTTAGCATTTTACTTCGTATCACATACTTCTACGGAGTGTTCCACATGTAAACAAAGAAAAACAACTCCTCGAGATGACCAAAACATCATTCGTATGGGCTACAAAACTCTTTAATGGGTCCAATGTGCTGAGACAAGAATATTTTGGTGAAAACTAGCCTTCAGCTATCTCAGCACGCACTGTTTGAAGACGTATGGAAAAAGAAAAATCCCACGGAAGGATATCAAGGAAGGTACTCATGTTGAAACTTTGCTATAGTCAAAATCAGCTTGCACTTGAGAGAAAGTATGAAAACTGGACTTAGCGACAGTGAAAAAATTTACTTTTTTTCTAACGAAACGAAAATAACTAGGGTGTGTTCTGATGGAAAACGATATGTTTTACGTCTTCCGAATATAGCATTCAACCCTAAGTACTCGAAAGTTACATTAAAGCATGGTGGTGGAAATGCGAAAATTTGGGTGTGCTTTCGTGGTTTTCTATCTTAGACTGACAAGCTAACAATCTAAATCTAGAGCCAATAGAGAACCTGTAATTTAAAATAAAGAAAAAGTATTCAAATACAGAGTGTGGGAACACAGGAGAGCTGTACGACGCTTTTTTAAAAGAATGGAACTGTATTTATCTTGCGAAATATCAAAAATTAATAGGTTATGCCTCGCAGGTGTAAAGCAGTGTTTAAAGCGTGGATATGCTGTAAACTCTTAATTTAGTTCAAAATGTATTAAATTACTTTTAACATTTTCTACACTGCATATTATTGTGATTTAGATTTAATGTAAGTGCCATATAAAACAATTTCCCAGCAGTTAAATAAATCGTTCTTAATTATATGTCCAGCTTCATTACTATTAGAGAGTGTCTCATTTCGTTAAAATAAATATTTGAGAATTATAGTAAATGATTTTATAGTTTACTCAATATGACACTCTGCTCCATTAGTATGGCTATTTTTTAGCATAATAAGTTGTTTCTCAGAAGGTACACATCTCATTGTATGAGAAGATTAAAATAAAAATGTTCTATAAATTCAAATCGTTCTTAATTGTATGACCACAATTGTATATTATAGATAAGTATTATAATATGCGTTGACCTTGTTAATTTATTCCAGCCGATACTTCGAGTTGGAGAAGAAAGTATACGAGTCAGTTGTAGCCCCCGTCATCAAGTCTCAAGGCAGGACTGCTCCAGGCTACGATGAGGTTGTGAAGAAGGTTTCATTGGTGCTCAGCAACTCTCACGTCTCCATGGGCATCGCTCCTAGACTACCGCAGAATTACATCAACATTGGTGGTTATCACATCGACACGAATGTTGCTCCTTTACCCGCGGTAAGTACGAAATACATCAATTGATATATTAAGATCAGACATATATGTATTTAGAATATAATACCGATACGTATATATTTGAATACGGTGGGTCAAGCAAGCTAGCTATAGGTTCTTGGTCAGCGTATTGATCATGCCAGATTCCCCACGATGTTTGCCTTTACCGTTAGAACACGTGTTTCTTAAATCGCACATACATTTTTCAAGGCGAACGATCCAGTGTTTTACTATTTTTCTGCTATAATTTAACAAAATCTCACCGCGATCACTATCCACCAAGTAAGCGTGGAGAGTAAACAAATAATGAGTTCTCCAAACCCAATAATGAGTTCTTTTGGACCCTATAGTAGGGCGTAAAATGATAATTATTTAACAAAATGTGCACCTATTTTTCAGGATCTTCAAAAAATCCTAGACAACGCAAAGAACGGTGCTATCTACTTCAGCATGGGATCCAACTTGAAGAGTAAAGACATCCCAGAAGACCTGAAGAAGGGATTCCTCGAGATATTCAGAAACTTGAAACAAACTGTCATCTGGAAGTTTGAAGAGGTCTTACCTAATCTTCCTAAGAACGTGCATATCTTGAAGTGGGCGCCTCAGCCGAGTATATTGGGTTAGTATGTACTACATTAGCCGTGTTGGCTAAGTGGGAGCACACTCGACTTTCATTCCGAAGGTCGTGGGTTCAAACCCCGCCGCGCACCTTTGATTTTTCTTCTTGGAAAATTATGTGTGCTTTATAAACACGTGCTCTAACGGTGAAGGCAAACATCGTGAGGAAACCGGCATGTTCTGAGAACTTTGAAAAAAAGTTTAAAGGACATGTGTCATTCACCAACCCGCACTTGGCCAGCGTGGTGAATTAAGGCCTTATCTCTCTCGTCAAGAGAGAAGTCCCTGTGTCCCAGCAGTGGGAACGTGAATAGGGGTGTTATGATGTACTACATAAATAATTTATCATTACTAATATTATGATATCTATGCAACATAAACTTTCTCTCTATCCGTCTGTCAGTCTGTCTATCGTAGATTCCCGTCAAAACTGAACATTATTAAATTAGATTCGCATAAATATTTAAAAAAATATCGTTATGAAAATATATTAAATACCGGGTCTGGAAGGCTACTTTTATCTCAGGAAATTATAGATAGTAGCGGGAAAATCTAACTCGGATATAGCCGCGGGCGGAAATTAATTAATAATTTATCTGTAATTTTATAAGAATTTCATAGTAGTATCTTAAGAATCCAAGAAATGCCATTGCTATCAAGGTAGAATTAAATTATGCCAACATTTACCATGTTGACTACTGAGAATTTACTCAATAGCAGATTAAGTGATTTATTTGTTTATATTCATACTAATTGATCTCGTATTTTTTTCAGCGCATCCAAACGTTATCCTCTTCATCACCCATGGTGGTCTTCTCTCGACAACGGAAACGATCCACTTCGGAAAACCCATGATAGGTATCCCAGTGTTTGCAGACCAGTTTGCGAACGTCAAAAGAACACAGGACAAAGGCCTTGGCAAGATGGTTGAGCTGTCTTACAACATGGATAAGGACCTGAAAGTTGCCTTAGACGAAGTTCTTGGCAATCCCACGTAAGTCAAGTTATTTATATATGTGAAACTAATAGAAAACATATGCGTAAAATTATGATAGATATTTCGAACAAACATTTATAATGTGTCTTCGTCGTCCCGCCGATAGCTTGTGTTTTTTTATGTTATCAATTATATAACACTTGACACTAGCAAACTGCGTTTTTGCGTGCAAATTTAGCACAGGGACCATTATAAAAACTAGTTGACTAATTTAGGTTTTTAATTTTTGTTTCAGCTACACACAGAAAGCCAAAGAGTGGTCGTTCATCTACCACGATAGAATAGCGAGCCCCGGTAGACAGCTGGTTCACGCCGTAGAACACGTCGTCAAGACAAATGGTGCTAAGCATCTACGCTCCCACGCGTTTCTGATGCCCTGGTACCAAAAGTTCTACCTCGACTTTTTAGCTATAGTTTTAGCTATTATTGTATTAGCAGTTTATGGTATTAGCAAAATTTTGGGCAGTACAGCGGTAAAGATTAATAAAAAGCAAAAGAAATTGTAATACTTGTTTTTTTATACTATTTTCTTGACTCTTGTTGACATGTTACTAAATCAAAAGCTATTTGAAACTGTTATGGAATAGTTTAAAAATATTAAGTGAGAATTTACTTCGATCATAAAGCCGTTTGGTAAGCGTAGCGGACAATTTTAATTCTCCAAGACCATGTTTGTGTTACATTGGGGAGCCTCTAACTACACTGTAATGAGTCGTAAAATGGGTTGATGATGAATATTATGTGGGCTTTAATTTACTTAATTCGTTTCAGATATGGTTTAACTGTATGGAAAATAACGGTAATAAATATTCGACACTTATCTTATTTCAAATTAAATGATATTCATTTGTTTTTGTTACTGTCACCAAAAACAAATCCGTTTAATCCTTGTAACTATTTTAAATGGGCATAATTTGATTTCAACGTTTTGTTTTAATGTATAAATTTGTCTTGTAGTATAAATTTCGTAATCTCATATTTGATAAGACGAATGCCCTTGACTAACTGACATTTCAATCATAAACATAAAGCCACACTTGATACGTTCTTTTTTATGAGGTTACGCTGTATAGTTCCTAAATATATGTTTGCAATATAAATTTATCTAGTCACTATACATATACCTATAACCCGAATACAAAAACTTACCAACTTATTAATAATAATTATGGTTCTCGTCTATATCATAACTAGCTGACCCGCCGACAGCTTATAAGTACTAATATTTAATCTAAGGAACCGCTGTGGTCAAGTTTGAAAAAATATTTCCCTGGATAAGTACATTTATCGAGGCAGACTTTGATAGGCTAATTATATAATTATGAAGATTAATATTATATAATATAATTATGAAGATAACTGCGAAGCTTTCGGCGGTTATGTTTACACACATGACATATTGTATATTTCATAATGATATAGGTACATATATGATATACATATATCACGAGATCCGCACTTCTAGATTTGGCCGAAAAACGTGCACAAAAAACGCACGAGGAAGTGTAGTCTCACCTTTAGCATTCAAGTTTGAGGCTAAATTTATAAAATTTTTTATAACTATTCCGACACATTACGCAACGTGCAACAATCTATTTGATAAAGTTTGATAAATAAAAGTAAGTACATAATAAAAAGTATATATAAAAGTGAAACTAAAAAATTGTTTTATAAGTGAGTAAGTGAAAATATGTTGTAAATAAAAGTTTGTCAAGTTATCATTTTGCGATATGAATTGATTCCAAACATTTGAAACGAAATTAGAATTCTTTTGCTTTCACATTTCTAGAGCAGGAAGTAAGTAGATTTTTTCTTATCTGTGGTTATTGTTTACGTTTTATTGGAATATTAATGTTTATTTTAAATTTAGAATTATTGGATAACTTATCTAATTATTATTCATCATGTCAGCCGTTAGACGCCCACTGCGTCCAGCAGTGGAAAGCAGTCCTTAATGATTTCCATTTATTATTATTATTGCCGGTAGGTATTGAACTGTTTATCTTTGTTAGAGGGTTTTTCCATTACCTACTGATTTATACTAGGAATATTAAGATAATTAATATTTAAAATTTATATTATAAATGTGAAAATGTGCGTGTAGTTTATTTGTCCACTCACGTCAAAATAGTAAGGCGTATTGATGTGATTTTTAGGTAGAGATAGTGGAAGTGATGGAGAGTAACAATTTTGTCACTTTCTCGAGCAAAGCCGCGATCAAAAGCTAGTATTATATAAAACAGTAGGTTAGTAGGTAATATCACAGACCTGTCAGTAGACAGCGAGAGTGACAGTTGGCACCAGAAATAAAAACTACTTGCAACAAGCTGATAAAGATTAACACAAGTTGATAAGCAAATAGTCTACTGTGTATTTTACTACCATAATCTCGCTCATAATCTTATAAAAGAACACATTTACTTATCTTTATCGCGGTAACTGTCAAATATAGTTGCGAATTATTGCAGTCCTCATAGCGTGATTCAAGTGCAACAAAGAATCATTTGCTTTTTAATTTATTATTTTGGATATAAGATGTGTTTTATTAACACATAACTGAGTTACAAGTTGTTCTGAGTAAGTTAATTTCAAGAGATAGTGTTCGATAATATAATTTTATGGTTTTTGTGTTCACTTTTCTTTTTTATACAATATCTGCCCGTGAGAGTCTTTCGCTCTATATATCTATTTAAGATTTAAATTAAGTTTTTTAAATCGGTCTTTTTTATAGTTTTATCCATATAATGAATTAAGTTGGGGAGACATTTTTAGACGATTGTTTATTCCTTAACTACCTGGGTACCAATATAATAATAATAATTGTTCCCTTTATATTTTTAGAGATGTTTAAACTAGTAATCGCCGTGTCTTTGCTGTTGTTGGGCGGCGATGCGTATAAGGTCCTGGTGGTGTTTCCCATCGCTGGGAAGAGCCACAGCATCCTTGGTGATGGAATCGTCAGACATCTTCTGGATGCTGGCCATGAGGTAGGTTACACAAGTTGATAAGAAGAATAACAACTTGAGAACAAGTTGAGAATAGATACAATAATAAATAAACAAATATTGCTGGACAATTCATTTATTTCGAAGATGTATTTATGAATTATATTTGGAATGTAAATGTTTAATAACATTTTTAAATTAATCATTACAGGTAACAGAAATTACACCGTTTCCAAACGAATCTCGCACAAACTTGACAACGATTTTAACGATGAAATCAGAGGGGTTTACGGGTAAGTCACCAGCTTTTAAGCTTAGTTTGGGTTTCAGTTGTAGATTTCAAATTTGTGGTCAGAAAGATGGATTATTAAGATAATAAATAAAAAATCTTTAATTTTGCAGAGAATACCCTCAACCTAAAAGCCCTAATGGATAAAGAGCTGGACATGAAAAGCTATGAAGTCCTGCAAAATATGATGCTGAAGATAGCCAGAGATACCTTCAATGATGAGAGCGTTCAGAACCTTCTCAGAGATAAAACGAAGACCTTCGACTTGGTGATTGCGGAGTGGATGATCTGTGACTTGTATGCAGCGTAAGTTATATACTAATAATAAATCTGTAAGGGTCGGTAATGGAGTAACCAACGAGCACTTGGGTAGCGTGGCGAGTTAAGGCCTAATATCTCCCTTCAAGAGAGAACTCCCTGTGTCCCAGCAGTGGGAACATAAATTATAAATAAATATTGCTGGACAATTCACACAGCAACATCTAGCCCCGTGGTAAGCTCGGAGCTTGTGTTACGTGTTGTAGGTTCCTGATATACTAAACATAATACATACATAGCTGTAAATAAATAAATATTGGTGGACACAATACAGATCGTACAAGTTTTTGTTCCGAGGCGGGAATCGAACCCGCAACCTCTTGCGTCACAGACAGACCCTTGCCCACTGCGCCACAGAATTCGTAAATTGATTAATGAATAATTTTTAAAATATTTCCAGCATGTCATCAGTATACAACGCCCCGTTCATCTGGGTCGCATCAGTGGAGCCTCAATGGCTGGTCACCAGGACCATAGACGAGTATTTGAACCCCGCCTACAACGCCGAGGTGCTGAGCGACGCTGTACCTCCGTTCACCTTCCTGCAGCGAGTGCACGAGCTGTGGTATCAGATAACGGGTACTTTGAGGATGATGTAAGAATATTTCAAGATTATCTTTGTTGTCAATCAACGCCTGTCAGACGTTATCCAAAACCCAGAATTTTGATTAGATAAGAATTTTTTAAACTAATTAATAGGTTGACTCATGCTTCATCATCATCATTTCAGCCATTGGACATCTACTGCTGGACATAGGCCGCCCTATATGACTTCCAGGTATTACGGTCGGATGCAACTTGCATCCACCGTGAACCGGCAGCCTCTATAAGATCATCTGTCCACCTTGTTGGTGGGTCATGCTTAGTTGGTGTTTTGCAATTGTAATGATGGATAGTGTAAGAAAATGTTCTATTTCAACAAAAAAACTAAGCGTGACATTTTAAATTTAAATAGAAATGGTGCAAATACCCCCAGAGTTTGCAAAGCAGCTAATGTAGTAAAATGGGCTATATATAGACATTTTTTTCAGGCGTTTCTTCAAGTTAGAAAAAGAAATCTACGATTCTACTGTAGTTCCTGTCATCAAAGCGAGAGGGTTAACTGACCCTCCTTACGAAGAGGTTATATATAAAGCATCTCTAGTGTTTGGAAATGGGCATGTGTCAACGGGCTTAGCTCCAAGATTGCCGCAAAATTACATCCCGATTGGTGGATACCACATCGATACTGATCTCAAACCACTGCCTGAAGTAAGTTAGTTAGTTGATGACTCAGTTTTCCGCATTTAGACTCAAAGGCGGTCCATTATGCGTGATGAGATTTGCTAGTATAACCAGCCTAACTCCGACCAAAAGCACAGAATCCTCCTGGGGTCTTCACAGGCTTCACGGAGTGACCTCGGGTTCTTGAGGATTTGTTGTCGTTGCACTGATACTCCCTCGCATTCCAGGATTACGTAGGCAGCTGTTTCTTCTTTACTAGTAAGCACAATATAAACAAAGAAGAAATATTTATTGTCCGGGTAAACTCGTGTTATACCGGTCCATGTATAATTTCAATTCTGATTTTATAAAAGTACTTATGCCTGACAATTTAAATGCCGCAATGACTCTAAAAGACCCTATGCCTCCTTCTATCGGCAGGGCAAAAAAATACTGAGTAAAATGATTTTAAAAATATATTGTTTTTCATTTATTCTTGTTAAAAAATTTCAAGGAATTTTTATATTATCATACAATAACTTTTCAGGACCTTAAAAAGATCTTGGATGATGCAGAGCACGGCGTTATTTACTTTAGTATGGGGTCCAACCTGAAGAGCAAAGATATTCCTGACAATCTGAAGAAAGGATTCTTGAAGATATTCAGTGGCTTGAAGCAGACGGTCATCTGGAAGTTTGAAGAGGTTATTCCCGGTTTGCCGAAGAATGTCCATATCTTGAAGTGGGCGCCTCAGACAAGTATCTTAGGTAAATAAAACAGTGCGACGCCTAGCGATTTTTGCATGGGTCGGTCTTATGCTAATGTATACTGAAATGAAGATGGATAATATTTTTCCTAAAAAATACTAAATATGTAGTAAGTATTTATGTAATTTTTAAAAGTTTTTTTTAAATATTTCAGCACATCACAACTGCATTCTTTTCATCACCCACGGAGGTTTACTGTCCATCACCGAAGCTCTCCACTTCGCAACACCCATCATAGGAATTCCTGTGTTTGCTGACCAATTCGGAAATGTCAATATTGCAGAGAAAAAAGGCTTTGGGCGGAAGGTGGAACTATCTTATACTATGGATGTCGATTTGAAGGTTCAGCTTGATGAGGTTCTTGGAAATCCAAGGTGAGGAATACTGATAAATACATCTAGATTTGAAATGAGGGGTCTGCAATATGGTGAATAATATGAGAAAACTAGTGTAGCTTAAATCCTATGGAGCTCAAAACAATAAACCGGCCAAATACTTAACATAAAACTATAATAAAATACATTTGTGATAAATCTTTTGGGAAGCTATTTCTTAAATATATTTTGTATTCGCTGTTATTAGTATTGACTAATAGTAGGTTTAAGTAATCATTGACATATTATACATAATGTTGGTGATCCATTTAACAAATAATTAAACCGATAATAACAGCCAAACCATAAAAATGCTCAAGGCAGTATTTGTCGACTTTAGACATTGAACATTTTTTTTGCTACAACAGGAAGCTATCGAATAACAATTCGATCTATACCTAACTGCTCAACTTCTCAATAACACAAAATAAGGTTAATTACGTAAATAACGTTCGTGCATTGCCCGTTTATCTCAATATGAATTTCTCAATTACAGCTACACACAAAAAGCCAAGGAGTGGTCACTGATCTACCACGACAGACCATCAACACCCGGTCACCAGCTGGTACACTGGGCAGAACACGTCATCAAGACCAACGGGGCCAGACATCTACGCTCCGACGCATTTCTGATGCCCTTGTACCAGAAACTATACCTTGATCTTTTAGCTTTAGTCCTTATAGTAGTATTCTTAGTAATTTTAGTGATAAAAAGATTACTGATAATATTTACGCAGAAGCAAAGGATTATTAAAAAGAAGAAGGAGTTGTAATTGTAAGGCGTTATAATTGTAAGAAGGAGTTGTAATTGTAAGCAGGAGTTGTTATTGTAAGAAGGAGTTGTAATTCTAAGAAGGAGTTGTAATTCTAAGAAGGAGTTGTTATTGTTAGAAGGAGTTGTTATTGTAAGGAGTTGTAATTTTAAGAAGGAGTTGTTATTGTTAGGAGTTGTTATTGTAAGAAGAAGTTGTATTGTAAGAAGGCGTTGTAACTGTGAGAAGGAGTTGTAATTGTAGATATTTTATCAAGTAACTGTTGTTATAACGGCCTAAAAATAGTACCTACTCTGTGCTGGTCTTAAAATAATACAACCCCATCTTCAAAAATTAGTTTACCACGGGGCTAGATAGCTGTATCTACCCGTTTATTGTCTAGCAATATTTATTTAAATCTACCTAAGGGTTTATTTACTAGGAGACAGGCAGTAGCGTCATATTGTGCGGTGTGCCAAGTTATTTCAATCATCAAACTGCTCCATACCAAACTTTATTAAAATCGGCCCGTTAGTTTTCGCGTACCTATATATCTAATATACCTACAGATGCAATTATTTAACATAAGTAAAGATTAAGCTATAATTTTCATTTTAACCTACAGTTTTATTAAATTATTATTGAAAGTTGAGTTAAAAGTACCTACCTAATTGTTTTATTACCGTGTGTGAGTAGTTTCGTGTGAAATTTAAGCATATTATTAAAACTCGGAGATTTTAATTGTCTTGTCTTTAAATCCACTAAGTTTCAGTTGTTGGTCCTCAAGATAAATAATGTCATCTAGGTAGAGTTATTTGCTTGATAAAAGTTAACAGTGCTACTTACTTTTTGCACCGATAAGATTAATAAATATACAATTACCTCCGACAGTAAGAAACTATCTCAGTTATATAGTAAAAGTGCAAGTGCAAAATTGTAAACCCTTCGGTATTTGTGTTGTGAAAAATGCTTATTCTAAAATTGCTGTTATTATTTTTTACCTTATTAAATGTTTGTGATGCTTACAAAATTTTGGTGGTATTTCCCTTTGCGGGAAAAAGTCATGGGATTCTTGGGGATGCAGTCGTGAGGCATCTGTTGAACGCTGGACATCAGGTTCGTGTTCGTATAAGGAATTCATAAATATCATCATGTCAATTTAATACTTTTATAGTTAATTAATTACTTTATTGCTATGTCCACCAACATCACTAAGGTGGAAAGACGATCTTGTGAAAGCGGTTGGTTTAGATGAATGCTGGCCGCGTTAAGTGGAATAATTTAAAATAAATATAATTTGCTGTATAGTAATATCTAGCCCTGTGGTAAGCTCGAAGCTTGTGTTATGGGTACTAGATAATCTGATACACTTAATAGAATATACATACATAAATATACATATTATATTATGCATATAGAACACCCAGACACCCGGGACAAATATCTGCAGATCGTCACATTTTTATTACAAGGCGGGAATCGAACCCGCAACCTCCTGCGTCGTAGGCCTATGTCCAGTAGACGTCCGACGGCTGAAATGATGGATAAGTTTAGTTTTCAACATAATAACTAGATCGAATATATTATATTTATAACTAAAGATATGAGAAGAAATAATTTTATTTTTCAAATGTGTGTTTGATTAAATTTCATGAAGAGGATTGTTTTGTTACAAAAAGGTAAATATTACCTTCTGCTGTATAGTCAAGTACATTTTAAATAAAAAAACTTATACCTACAGGCTGTCATTGATAACTTATCACTATAAAACATTAATGTCAGTGAATGAACTTAGTATTGCTGATTGCTGCAGAAACAGAAAAAAACAGTCTTGAGTTTTAATGTGGTTAGGGAAATGATAGTTTAAGAGGCCTTTTACCGGAAATCGCGAAATTGTTCGGTTTTCTCGTCCTAATTCTATGGTTTACGTTAGTTGTTTGATATTACAATTACATCTTTATAATAGTTCGTTTTCTTCTCTACAAAAGTAGTAAGAAACATTTTAGATAACTTGTTTATATATTGAGTAATAATCATTCTCCGGATACATGTTTCGTAAAAAACGCTCGAAGACCTGTTTTCTTAGCTCTAATTTGTAGATTCTAATGAATATGGGCGATCAAACTAATTTTTATTATGTTACGTATATCCTATTCTTCATTTAGAGTAGAGTACA
This sequence comes from Chloroclystis v-ata, assembly GCA_963691955.1. Taxonomy (NCBI): domain Eukaryota; kingdom Metazoa; phylum Arthropoda; class Insecta; order Lepidoptera; family Geometridae; genus Chloroclystis; species Chloroclystis v-ata. The sequence continues at coordinate 11,725,758 of OY829904.1, read as the reverse complement.
TTTTCGTTAAATGCTTTTATTCTAAAGATATACCGAATTTAATATCGACCGAAAATGCTTCGAAACAAACCTCAATAACTCCGAAGTTCTAAATCAATGGGACGTCATATTTATATCAAAATATTTATCAACATTTGCTTAAACTATGATATTAATTTTAATTTGTAGAACGGTTTTGGTAATTTTTTATGAATAAAATAAAACTACCATAATTTAGTAGTTTTTTCATTCCGCCGGCTTTTTCCATTTAGTACCGCGCGAGCGCTTGTCGAGGTCGGACCTATGTCGGTTGTTCTTGAATAAAATATAGAAATATTTCGTAAAATGTCAGTGTGTGGGACTGTCAATTGCTGTAAAAACGCTGTTAGTGTGCATGTATGTGTTATTGCGATACTACGACCGACATAAGTTGATCCGTTGATAACGATCAATTGTTATTTTTATTGATAACGATCAATTATTGTTGTTGCTGGCCTAAGAATTGTACCACTTGTTGCTGGCCTAAGAATTGTACCACATCATTGTCATCTTGTTTAACCTTATTTATTTGGAGGTTATGCTGTAGGATGTGGATTGCATATCTAAAGTTATCTATCCTAATTAAAAAACAACAAGGCAACTTTTTTTGGTGAAACCGTACAACGACTAAATGTAATTATGCCTATGATTTTTTTAGATTATGACTAACTTGCCGACCCGCCGACAGCTGCGCTTGCGTTTTTACGTTATTTACTAGTTTATGTTTTATAGCCTTTTTCGATCATTTTACTATCCAATACTGAAATCATATTTTAAATCGGACCCGCGGTTCCTGAGTAGCACGTTCAAACAAATAAACAAGCAATCTCCTCAGCTTGATAATTGTAGTATAGATTTCCATAATATTTATTACAAAGAAAATATTCCGTAATTTTTTGTTCTTATTTTTACCGAGTATCCAATATGTAAACATAAAATAATGTACCTTTCTAATAAATATATTATTTATTGTAAACATTAAATATGTACCTTTCTAATAAATACAGGGCGTCCCAAAGTTATGGGCCATGGAGGGGAAGTACCTTAAATATCGTAGATAGTGAATTTTGCTCAAACAAGACTTCATTTTATTTTTAAGTTAGTAATTCTGCATTCATTGATTTTCTAAAAATTACTTGCTTTGTCTGGGAATCGAACCGACTTACATGTAGAAAAAAAATACTCGATTTTTATGATACCAATCGAAAGAAAAGCTAAAAAATAATAACTCTGCTTAAGTAACATAGTATTTTAAAAGAAAGGAACAACGTGAAATTAATTATTTTAATCAAATAAAAAACATGAAACAATATTTTTTGTAAATAAATTAATTAAATTACTTACTTTTTAAAATAAAATGAAGTCTTCTTTGAGCAAAATTCACTATCAACGATATATATGGTACTTCCCCTTCATGGCCCATAATTTTGGGACGCCCTATATATAAAATAACACCCCTATTCACGTTCCCACTGCTGGGATAGGGACTTCTCTCTTGACGAGATAGATTAGGCCTTAATTCACCACGCTGGCCAAGTGCGGGTTGGTTTTTTTTAATATATAAATGAAATATTTTCAATAAGTTCGTAATAAAATAAAAATAAATATAAAGTTCGAAACTACAAAAATAATACCTAAACATAATGATAATAACATGGTACCTATATTTGTGTTTGAATAAATAAAAGTTTCGTTAACGAAACTTTTATTTATTCAAACACAAATATACCATCTAACAAAACAAGCAACTTAAATATATATAGGTAATATAATTTATTTGTTTTGTTATAATTAGAATTTGTATTTAGTCCGTTCAATTTAGACTTTCGAACTTACATAAAGTCCCAACATTCGACAAAAAAAAACATTTAATTACAAACCTACACACCAAATTTCAGAAGAATCGGTTTAATAATGAGCCCATAAGATGAGATGAATGAGGACATTTAACTTCAATAAGACTATTTTCAGTTTTATTCTTATATAGATAATTATTAATCATGAATGTTTTAATTTAAAATTATGTACTTAATTGATTTCAAATAATCAATCAGATTTAAAATAAATATTGATATTATTAAGATAAAACATAATTGATTCAAATATTGATTTAAAGATTTAAAGATTTATGTCATTTATTTCCATAAAATCCTAAAGATCACTTGGACAAGTCAATAAATACAACATTGAAATAAAAATATCCGCCATTTTGAATTTAGGAAAATATATTAAACACCTATCAATTAAATAAAAACATTAATATAATAATTATTTCAGAATGAAACTGAAAAAAATCCACTCAATAAAATGGAATTTATTCGATGCCATTTTCTACAGATCTAAAATAATTATTAGTATATTTTGTATGTTTTAGATCGACGAAGTATCAAGATCATTTAGTATTTTTCATAGAATTCGCGTGACGCGCCGGTCACGTGGTGCATAAAATATCCTATTTCGCAAAACTTCAAAAACTTAACAGGGCTCTTAAAGATAAAGACATAATAAACATAGTATCTATTAAAAACACCTTATAATACTGGTTGGCAAATAATCATCATCATCAACCCATAATTATGTACGTCCCATTACTCGGTTCCGGTCTCTTCAATAAAACCTGTTATAGGTCTTGTAGTTTTGATATATCAAACTTACCAGGCAGGTTGGTGATCACAGTAAGCTAGTACAGTTCTCAGATTGATGCTGCTGCCCGTGTGTGTATTCTGGTATCCCTCGGTTTGACGACATCCAATCCTCTGGGCCATAGGGACTTCTCTCTTTACGAGAGAAATCAGGTCTTAATTTACCACGCTGGTCAAGTGGGGTTTGGTGAAAATAAATTAATTGATTGAGAAACATTTTCAGATAACTGGTATAATGGCATTTCCAAGTAAATCTCACGTGAATTTTACACATATTCCTGTACAAAATTCCGAAACATTTTCAGGTGAGTATTTCAGAAGAAATAATGAAATTTAGAGAATTTTTGAAAAATGTTATCAGTATAATTTTGATTTCAAAATATTTATTTTTCTTTAGAATTTAACAAAATACATTAACGGAAACTTAATACTAAAGTAGGTAATTAATGTTACGTTTAACATTAAGAGATAGGTACAGTGAAACAGGGTAATAACTATAAAAATAAATAATAAAAACAGTATGGCGTCAAGCGATAAAATAATGCGACAGCATTGATAATTAAGAATAATGTACATATTGTTTCAGAAAACACTTTAAATATGAAAGCGTTGATGGACAAAAAGTTGGTCATGGATCGTGAATTTCTTTTTAGCATTATGCATGACGCGGCTTCCAACGCAGTGAGAAATAAAAATGTACAGAATCTGCTGAAAGATCCCACTGCAACCTTCGACTTGGTGATTGCAGAGTGGATGTTTTGTAATTTATATTCTTCGTAAGTGTTTAATTTAATTTATTAGAGGGCCTTTGAGTTATAACTCAAAGGCCGTGTTGTTTTCGTTGAAACGACATTAGATTATCATCCCAACGATCGCGTGTGGCGTGGGTTCGACTCCCGCTCGAGGATCGAGGTTACGTTGTGATCTTGTAATTTTTTCTAATTATCACTGAAGACTTTAAATTGATCTCTTCGGTAGTATCAATCTCTTTAATAAGGTGAATTGAACAAGTTCCATGTCTGAGTCTTACTTAAAAACATTTGCGTGAAAAATAAATATTTTAAGCCATGCTTTAGTTTTGCAGCAGTTTTCAATTGCCCGTTGATCTGGGTATCCACCATGGAGCCTCATTGGATGATTACCAGGATTATCGACGAGCCTTTACACCCGGCTTACAACGCTGACATCAAGAGTAAAGTTACCCATCCGTACTCATTCCTTGAGCGCGTTGGTGAGTTGTGGAGTCAAATCTCCGGCACTTGGAGATTGAGGTAAGCTCATACTACCATAAGGTAAGTAATTAAAGTAGCATATATTCTCTTCTTGTTGGTGTCATCAAGCCGACTAAGGAGATTTTATACCAGAACAAGGGCACCAGTGTCGTTCTGTGTACTGTACCAACTTGCTGCGATCACCACCGGTTTGGTAAGCGTGGTGAAAAGGTAGTATGCTAAATCTATTAGGGAACCAGGGCTAACTATCTAAATGGATGGTTACTAATATAACTAATATCATCGTATTTGATACTTAAGAAAAGTAAATGAATCATCGTCATCATCGTTCACATGTGTTGTGGATTTACACACTGCTAAACTTATATCTACATTATGTAAGTACTTCCTTTTCGTAAACCAATCTCACTACCGAGCGCCCGCGCCGGCTTCTCTTTCAACCTATTTTCTAAATTAAATTTTCAGCCACTATTTCGAGCTTGAACGACAAATTTACCAGTCCAGCATAGCTCCTATAATAACAGCGAAAGGAAGAGATTTGCCCTCGTATGAAGACGTTGCGGCAAATATCTCTCTGGTGCTAGGAAACTCTCATGTTTCTCTGGGACTGGCCCCAAGATTGCCGCAGAACTACAAGCCGATTGGAGGTTATCATCTCGAGTCTACACCTAGCGCACTACCACAGGTATGTTTTGGATAACTTTTATACAGGCCTCCGACACCGCTTTCACACTAATGTAATATTCTAGCAGACAACATCGCTTGTTGTCAATGCGCAGATAACGAAGCGTTAACAACCGAGCAGTTTATGTTGCGAATATAAAATAGAAAGGTTCTATGAGTATCTGGACTTCTCCGGCAGTACTTGACTGCAGTGCACCGTACGTCAGCCGCTCATAGTTCACATTGTTCCTATTTGATTTTACACTTAAAATCCTTAAGAATTCGAGGCTCCTGCCTATATAAGTATATTTCAAAAATTGGGTTGGACACTTGAAGCAGGAGCTTCAAGTGTCCAACCCAATTTTTGAAATATACTTTTATTTGCCAGGTCAGAAGGAGTGCACCTTTTTTGGTAAAGAGCGATATCTCCCGTTGACGTTTTGCTGTTTATGTTTACTTACAGGATCTCCAAAACATTATGGACGCTTCAAAAGACGGTGTTATTTTCTTCAGCATGGGCTCAAACTTGAAGAGTAAGGATTTGGATGATGACATGAAAAAGAGACTCTTGGTAATGTTCGGGGGACTAAAGCAGACTGTTTTCTGGAAGTTTGAAGAAGAATTGCTTTATCTGCCAAAGAATGTCCACATTTTGAAATGGGCTCCTCAGCAGAGTATCTTAGGTACCTAACAAATAAAATATATTAATTAATTGACGTTGTGCCATATGGTGCTGGCCAAAAATAGTATCTTTTCTTGCGTAAATAAATTCAGCCTCTTTGGATAAAGCATTGTGATGAAGTAAATGTGCAACTTCGCATCCAAACTAAGAACTTTTGCATAATTGTATTAGTTTCATTCATCAGTAGGTACATATTATATTATCTTAAGCCATAGGTACATAATTAACCAAATTTATGAACTTTCTCTATAATTGTCCTCCACGTTTTGTTTTCAGCACATCCAAACTGCGTTCTTTTCATTACCCACGGTGGTCTACTGTCTACGACCGAGGCCGTCCATTATGGAGTACCAATGATAGGTATACCGGTCTTCTCAGATCAGTTCGTGAATATTAATACGGCCACATCCAAAGGGTTCGCGCGGAAAGTGGAGCTATCTTATACCATGGAAGAGGATATGAAAGTAGAAATTGATGAGGTTCTTGGTAATCCAAGGTGAGTCTCCAAACATGAATGCATACAAAGTTATCACGTTTTATTTCATTGACCACTAGAAGTTTTTGGATTATGAAATAATCTCAGACTGGACGTAGCAGCGCACGTCTGACGCCTCAAATAATGATGATGAGGGTCATTGGCGATAATCTTGTTAGCTTTATAAATAAAAAACAAATAAAAAAATTTAAAAGAGTTTATTCTAGCTTAAACTACTTGTACGTTCGATACCTAGATACATATTTTGTTTAGTTTTTTATTTTGCAGAGTAACCTTTATTCTGCTTTATAGGTTTTCTAATTAAGATCTCTTTATTACAGCTACGCCCAAAAAGCCAAGGAATGGTCGTTGATCTACCACGACAGACCTTCTACCCCGGGTCAAGAGCTTGTGCATTGGGCAGAACATGTAATCAAGACTGGAGGCGCGAAGCATCTACGCTCCTACGCATTTCTGATGCCCTGGTACCAGAAATTATACATCGACCTCTTAGCTTCGGTACTGCTTGCAATATTTTCAATAGTTTTGGTTCTGACGCAATGTTTGAAGAGGAGAAAGATCGAAAATATAAAATCAAAGAATGAGTAAAAGATGCTTCGTTCTTTTAGATTTGTGAGTTTTAAAATACTTACCAAATATTGTTGTAATATCTACATTTATTCATAAAGATACAAAAAACCATACATCACTTTTTTATTACAATACCTCAGCGCCTTAAGATTAATGTTAACAACCAGTGTGTGTTGCCAGAGAAATAAAATAAGGATCCTAAACGGTTTATAAGTAAATTTTCTGAATAGGCTTAGATTTGCTGGAGAAAGTTTATCTACTGTGTTTAAAAAAGGAAATACCTACCTAAAAGAACGGAAAACTGAGAGACGTAATGTAGATTGATTGATTGCTCGTTAGTGGCAGTAGGCAGGACGAAAAGTTCTCATATGGAGATCGGATTACCAAATGATAGAAAATAATTAGAAAGTGTAGTCCTTGTTGGATTTAAACTACGAGTAGTTATCATTGTCTTTGAAGTTATTATGAATTGCTGTAAATTTTGAAAACTTTGGTACACCGCCAATCTACTGCCGTACTGCCATAATTACATAAATTTTGTACAATATCATGTGCCACAGATAGCAATATCTAGCCAAGGCTTGATTCAATTTAGTGGATGATATTTTTTATCCTCGCAATCATAATCAGTAATATTATAGCAATATTAATTTTTTATTTATTTTTCCTCCGTCTATTCACTTTCAGTCTTTTCCCACCAAATAAACAAGATTTAATATAACTAACAATGAATAAAGTGACAATAATAAGCAATGCAAGATAGTCTAAATATAGCTTTTGGTACCAGGGCAGCAGAAGTGAGGTGGAGCGCAAGTGGGGAGCACCTTGGGTGTTGACGACATGCTCTGTCCAGTGGACTATCTCCGCGGCTGCTGTGACCGGCCTATGGTGGTAGATGGAGGATAGGCGTTTAGCTGCGACTGTGTACCTGGAAAGGAGAAATCTTTTTTAGCTTCAACATAATTAAAGAACGTCCACTACTAAAAGTGAATTATTATTTATTATTCGCGTGTAAGTGGCTGAGTTAGTTGTCTTTCTGTGAATTTATAAACATTTAATAACAATAATAAATGTAAATTCCAGCGGATACTTGAGAAATAACAAACGTCTTGTGAAGTTAAATATCCAAAGCAACTTACGTTGGATCGTTCAGCATAATATCTATAGCTTCTCCAAGTTCCTCACTGACCCCTTCCCTCATGTCCACCAAGATCCCGAAGCCCTTGAGTGCTACAGCTCGCATGTTAACATACTGGTCTCCATACACAGGCAGGCCAATCACCGGCACGCCGAAATGGATTGCTTCGGTAGTTGATAGTTGGCCTCCATGTGTGATGAAGAACTTTAAGTTGGGGTGGGCTGTAAAAAATAAATAATAATAAATAAATAAATATTTCTGTCTTTTGGTGTCTTTGCAAAACTTGCATTGACAATTAATTATATATGCTACGCTACGATGCTAATTTTGCCGAAGCTACATCACACAACAGATATTGCTAGCACTATTTCATGCTGCCAATATGTTGTGTGAAACTGTCGTATCTAATAGGTGTCCTAGATTTTACCTAAAATGCTCTGCTGCGGTGCCCATTTCAACAAACGCACATTCTCTGGTATACCCTCCAGCTCTCCTTCAAACTTCCAGAGGACTATTTGTTTGAGTTTGCCAAACATTACAAGCAGGGATTCCTTCATCTCTGTCGTCATGTCATTGCTTTGTAGGTTTGAGCCCATGCTGAAGTAGATAACTCCGTGCTTAGATTCGTCGAGTAGCTTTTGAAGGTCCTGGAAATATGTAACATGTGCTTATGAAACATTTGAAGACCAAAGCAGTCAGTCAATTATAGTTGCTACTTATTCCAAGTGACGTCCAAGTGATCTTTAGGATTTTATGGAAATAAATGACATAAATCTTAAAATCTATTGCGGTGATAGCAAGGTTGTTTTTGTTCACAAAGTTTGAGTAGGTATATATAACACTTAGATACTCTTTGAAACACTGGAATCTACTTACAGCTGGAAGAGGTTTTCGCTCATCATCAATATGGTAGCCAGCTACATACTTCACATTCTGAGGCAGTCTATACGGAGTACCGATCGAGGGGTGTGAGTTGAGAAACATGAACGACGCATTGTACACCGCTTCTTCATATTCTGGTATGGAGACCCCACGCTTAGCAGCAATCTTCGAGTAGACATCGTTATATAACTTTTGTTCTAGGGGTATGATGTGGTAGCTAAAAAAATAATGAATAATTTAATGGCGTAATTTTTTTTTTTTTATATATTTTTTTAAGTTTTTATTTATAATCTAATCACTTCTGCATATGCCCGAGATTTTGTCAGACTTCTAATAAAATAGTACCACCGATGGGTGTCGTAAAGTTGACTAAGAGATTTTTATAAGAACTCAACCAATTTACTGAGACTAGGTACTTACCCGATTATATAAGATCCCCCAAAGATGTATCATTTGTTTAACTTGGAGACACAAAAACGGTGTAGTGGAATAAAAATTGTTATATGACGATAAATAATGTATTACTTGATGGTCCATTGTCGTTTGACGACCGTCCAGAGCTCATGGCCTCTCTCCAGGAAGGTGAATGGCGGACGGATGCTGGAGAACAGATCGGCATTGTAAGCAGGGTTGGAGATCTCGTCTATCAACCGCAGTATGGAGCCGTGGCCTTCTGTCGTACCCATCCAGATGAGCGGACATTTCAGTACCGCTGGGATTCTGAAAAATTACATTTTGAATTATAAACGATGTGAAATATTATAATATTATCTGTGTGGTTCTTAAGAATATTATCATAACACGCCACTCATACTGTGGGTGTCATCAACAAACTAGACTAATAAACTAGATAAGGATTTATATTTAGTGTTTTTTCAAGGCATAATAATATCGGTTCTATCGGAGAACCCATACGTGGTAATATAGGTTGTTATGATAATATTGATTAGAGAATGTTTAGCACAGGTTTGCACTAAAGGGTTATATTATAACACTACGTGTTTTCACATAAAAATTGAATATTAATTTTAACGAGTTCTGTCTTCTGGATATATCTGACTAAGTTGTGATAGCTGATACCATAGAATAAGGTGAGTAAGCTATCCTATAATGTCCCAGGCACTAAAATGCTAATGAGTAATAATGATAAACTTAACTAACCCTGCAAGACTCTCTGAGAAGAACCACTCCAGAATAGCAACATCAAAATTTTCTGCCGGATCACTTAGCAGCTCCATCACATTGGGATGCTCTAAAAAGCCCTTGTGTAAGTTGTGAACCATCAAGAAGAAGTCCAGGTTGTCTCCAAAGTTTACTTTACTTGCTATGAGGTGTCTCAAGTTGTATTGATCATCTGAAGATTAAATTTTATATTATAACATACTTAATAATTATAAATCAAGAGAAGACTATCAGGAGAACTGTGCGCGCGAGTAACAAGTAGACGGAGTACGGCGCTCAATCCTACTGATAAAGACTACTCTTTATTGTGTAGTCGGAACGTCAAGAGTCTAATAACTCCTTTATAAAAAAGTGAACGATTCCCGTTGTCATAAAATATATACTCAAGAAAATTAGAAATAAGATTTTGAAAATAGTAGGTAAAGACTATCGTTGTTTGAGCGGGAAAGAAAGAGCAGCCTAATAGCTGATCATAATCAACCATATTATGTTTCACTACTAGGCACGGGTTTTCCTAGCCGAACATATATTATATTAAATGGTGGGTGCTCATGTTATGTTTAGTCTATAACTTTTAGGTTTACTTACATTCTTCAATTTGTTCTTTCTTTAGCTCTTCGTGCACGGAAGACACGTCGATTTCTCTCATTCGCGGAGGCAGATTCGTACTCGGAAATGACGTCACATGCACCACCTAAAACGAAATGCATCTAGATTAGTCATTTAAAAAAAATATGGCAATATACACAAGAATAAGTAACATCTTGCTTGTTTGTAATTTTTTCCATACCATTACCGTACTTGGTGAAAAAATTGTGAGTTATCCAAAACAAAAATATTTTATTATTATAATAGTAATAACACTCTTTAAATAAGACTTTTTCATCTGACTTTTTTCACACACTATTCTCCTAACAGCACCCATTACATAGGTCTTGGGCACGGGGACTATTATGCGAGTCGCTGGCCTCGACCCGGTGGTAGGTACTATTTATAGGCTGGCACCACATGGCTTCTTACCTCATGGCCAGCATCATGTAAAACCTTGGCGACGCCATATCCCAAGATATTGTGACTCTTAGCCGGAACAGGAAACACCACTAGAATCCTTAAAGCTTCTGCTGCCGTTAGGGCTAATACCAGTAGGAATAACTTAACTGCCATCTGAAACAAAGACTGCTTTTTTAAAAAGCTTCACGTAACTTTTGTCCTAATTTCGTCTAGCCCAAAAATACCGAAATTTTTATCTTATCACCCCTAAAATAAATACTTAATTCATATTCATATTCATATCATTTATTGTCATACATGAAACACATATAAAATTTAAATTACTAAAATTACCTTATTATAGTGTACAAGGTATGACTCGTCAGAACATAGTATAATGCTAATTGCAATAATTAATTAAATAAATAGTTGTCAAAGCTAGTACAATCACAAGTGCTTACTAAATTACAAAGTTCATTTTAGTTTCCTCTTATTGATAACAATACAAACTTAATATTAGATAATATATTCTGTTCATTTATCAACACTAATAATGAATCTGTGAGGGTCCGTTATGAAGTAAATTAGTTTGTTTTCAGGCTCAATATGTTAGGTACATACTGAAACTAATTTGACGAATTTGAGAATTTTTTTCTGTATGTTCCTCCATAACTCTTAAACCAACAACGATATGATAAATACGAATGAAATTTGGTAGAAAAATACGGGCTCAGCTAGTTTCAAACAAGTTTAACCATTTTCTTCATCTGCGTGGATTGGATAACATAACATTGATTGCACAGAAAGACGCTGCTAGTCCCCGGTTGTTTAAGGCTTAGATATATGTGAATTTGGTAAATTTGGGTTCAGCAGAAACCATTTATTTCCTTGTTCTTTAACGGAATTGCTTTGAAAAAATTACACAATAATCTATGCCATATAAGGCATTATCTCCTGAGGCCGAAATTTCATTTTTTTTATTTTAAGTACCTGAAATAATAGTGTAAAATACCGTCTACTTTTTCAGGAAGAACCGTTTTAATCCTAATCTATTAATCATAAGATTTTTTAATTTTCATCACCATATAGAATAAAAGAATACCAATCATCTCCTGAGCTTACTTTTTCGAAAAAAAATCCCAGCGATTTTTAACGAATTTTTTACGTAAAACGACACACGCAATGCGCGATCTTCCCCTTCGCGGGCCCTTCAATTCAGTGCGGGGCGAGACGTTGTGCTGAACGGACCTATGACAATTTTCTCCGTGCGCCGTACTAACTAATAATATTCTGTGGCGGAACCAATTTTATTATAGTTTGTCATTTATAACTAGCTGCCCCCGCGCGACTTCTGCTCGCCGTATACTTTTATTTGCAACTATGTATCTCCATACTAAATTTCATCAAAATCAAATTTTCCCGCGTAAGCATTATTATCTTTTCCTGAGGAAGCATGTATTTTTCCGCGGTAGAAAGTCTCTCGCCATATACTTTTATTTGCAACTATCTCAATACTAAATTTCATCCAAATCGAATTTTCCCGCGTAAGTATTATTATCTTTTCCCGCGGAAGCATGTATTTTTCCGCGGTAGAAAGTCTCTCGCCATATACTTTTATTTGCAACTATCTCAATACTAAATTTCATCCAAATCGAATTTTCCCGCGTAAGTATTATTATCTTTTCCCGCGGAAGCATGTATTTTTCCGCGGTAGAAAGTCTCTCGCCATATACTTTTATTTGCAACTATCTCAATACTAAATTTCATCCAAATCGAATTTTCCCGCGTAAGCATATATTTTCCCGCGGAAACATGTATTTTTCAGCGGTAAAAAGTCTGTTCTTTCTCAGGGTCTAAAGATTGTATGTGCAAAATTTCATCAAAATCGGTGCGGGAAAGCGTAACAGACAGACAGACCGAGTTACTTTCGCATTTCAATTTTGTATATATTATTTGACGTGTAAAAATTTGACGCATTGCTTCAGATTACAATAATAGTGTCTATTGTATGCACAGATCACCCAAACTAGATTACATTAAAAAACAGAATACTTTTGTTCCGATTCAAACGTACCTAAATTGGAGGAAGATGCGGATTGCGGGGACTGGAACAAAGGCGTTGTAGCAAATAGCATCATGTAGGTAGGTAGATATGTATTTATTTTTGGTATACACAAAACCTGTAGAACTTGAAAATTTAAAAATAATATTAGAAAAATTTATCACAAATAATTCATTTGACTGAGTGAGTAAGTAATAAACATATTTAAACGGTTTATGGATAACTTATTTATTTTTACATACAATAATACCGAGAGACCCGCTTATATACGTCGTCTATCATTTTTAACGATATCGATTATAATTTACATCACTAACGTTAATAAGCGCAATGCGGAAAAGAGACAAGTGAACATCCTTTGTACGAGTAGCCATTATATGCTGACCTCTTCACTTGCGTTAGACTATAGAAACGTATATGAAGTTCACGGGTCTGACACTTGGTCGCAACTAAAGCCGTGTTTCGAGGCGGGGCTTTTCATGATGGTTGATTTAACCATATGTTTGGCGCGCGGTCGTCGCTTGTCATGCGGTATCTAGTGGGGTTTATCTATGATTGTAGGCTACACAACTAATTCTGGTTAGCGCTGCGCGTAATATTTTCGATACGCCAGCGCCACGCGGGGCACGCGGTCGCTGTTGTCAACTCTCGTAGTCGTTTCTGCCGCGATTTTCACTGCATACTCGCTCTTAAATAAATCTACTGATCACGCCTTTATTAACTTTGACATTTTACTGTAACCTCTTAATTAAACACAAATAAAGCTTATCTTCATAATTTTATCTTAATACAAAGTAAACTACCAAACTACCAATTCACGCAGTCAGATTTTATTCGTTTCAATATTCTACGCAAATAATTTAGGATTTTTTTCCTTATTAAGTACCTACTTTTGATGCCGGCCTACAAATAGTATCTACAAAGTGAGAAGCGAATTTATGTACCTAATATGTAGATTATGCTTAAAAAGTAACGACCGTTATTAAAAATTGTGTCAGTATTCGAAATCCAAATTATGAGTAAGTAGGCACCTACCTAACAGTTTCCGTTGTGTTGCGTTGCGTTATCAATATGCACAGTTTTATCCATAACAGTAACCCATAAATTATTCGTTAAAATGCTTAAGCTCAATTCCACAACTACCTTCATTAAACACGCAAATTGCGAAAAAGTTGATTCAAGCTCGAGCAAATACAATAAATAAACATTGTCCTTACATACTGCATCTATGTGAAAAGTTAACATAGTTTTGTTTAGTTATTACGCATGTACATAACCGATAAAGTTTCTAGTGCAGTAATTTAGGGCAATACTTGCGCGATCAAAATGTTGGAGAAAAATACATTCCATTTCAAGTTTTATCACTAAACTCAAAGTTATCTCTGTAAAGAGCACCATTTTGTAACCACAGTCAATAACAATAATAACAAATGAATAGACAACTCACGTTTAAAAAAGAACACGACCATTCCATTAACGGTTTAGTATGGAACTGATCGTCGCTTGCAGTTGTAGTGACTCATTGCATGTATTGCAACTACCTAAATATAGAACGGTCCCTACAGGCATAAAGCATAGGATAATTGGTTAGTTTACCGTGTTTCAAAGCTTATCAATTAACAAGAGAAGCGTATTCATAAAATATATCATCATCATCATCCACAGCCTTATTCCACCCACTGCTTTTTAAAGGCCTCAACTAATAATAATAAGCTGCCTTGAAAGGCATACTTATTTCCTTTAATGCAATTTAATTACTTATTAATTACTTATTAAAATCGTTATAGCCGTTTCGAAAAATACCAAATAAATAAAAAGTAGGTAAGGGTAATTTATTTAGTATTGTTATTAAACTGATAGACGGTGAAAGATTTACCACTATCCAATGTGAAAATATAATTATGTATACTAATAGGTACAATCCACCCAATATTGTGGTCCTTAGTTCGATTAGCCCCGAAGCATCTTAAAGCGCTGTTTGTTCATTTACCGGTAACTGCTCGACTCCTGGCGCTATTCTCCTAGCAATATACATCTCAAACGAAACCTCTACTACGAAAAATCTAACTCGTGCATTTATGCAAAATAATTCATATATTTAGGCGTTAAATTGAAGTACACTACGCTCTGTTGGCTAAAATGGAAACAGACATGACTTTCATTCCGAAAATCAAGGATTCATACCACCTAATAGCACCTTAGGATTTTTCGTCTAAAAAAATATGTCTGTTTTAACACGTGCTCGAAGGCAAAATATCGTGAGGAAACACGCATGTTCTGAGAACTTTATGAAGTTAGAAGGACTTAATGACATTTTTTCCAGGTGTTCTATGTGTTTTCTATGCAGGGATCCGAATTGCAAAAATTGAATTAAAAAAAAAATATAAATAAATTATTTATGTAATGCAACGTATCTATCCCGCCTGTTTTTGAGTTATATTCGATATAATGTATGTTCGATTCGAACAAACCCAACTTTTATAGAATAAAATGTATATTAAAATGACGCAACACACTGGTAGGGGTCAGTAAGCGTGGTCTGAAAAACATCTTATGTTTTATCCGTTTTACTTCCCGTAAAAGTGCTTTGGAACTGTTCTCAATGTGCCAATAGCCTTAGAGCTCAGACTTCTCGATAAGTAAGTTGCAGGTTCGATGTGAGCTGAATTCTGAATTAATTTTGTTTAGAACAAAGCTTGCGAACAGTTAAGTTGAAATTAGATAGCACAACAAGACTAGAGAATTTTACAGAATCAAAGATAGATACAACTTATTCCACCATTACCAGACTAACATTGATGCTCGAAATGTTATAAGTATATCCTCCACAATATGGTTGCGTTTATTAATCTGTAGAGAGATATTTAATATTGCTGGACAATTGAATATGGGGGTAAGCTTTCAGATTGTGTTATTGTTACCATATCTGGAATACATAATAGGTACAATACATAATAAAGATATTTTTATTACACATAGAAAACACCCAGAACAGCTGGACTAAGGGCCTGTTTCACCAGATTAACAACACATTTTAGTTGCGATATCTTTCAGATAACTATCTGAAGCTTTATGTGTAACCGGTGAGAAGCCTAATATCAGAAATAACTTCCTATCAAATTAACTGGAAATCTATGAGGAAGGTTTATTTCTAGGAAAGGACGTCTTAGAGATAAAATGATGAGCATTTCTTAAGCAAATTTTTTCGCAATAAAACTTTACGTACCTAATCAATTTTCAGTATTTTCTCAAAGATAAATTCAAAAAGAAATGAAATCTAGTTCAAGATCACCCTTAGCGCGGCGCCGTTATGAAAACGATTTCTGAACGATAAAACGTCTTGAAAACTTCATAAAATATCGCCATTACTATTCATTATTCAGCTCATAATATCAATGGGTCTAACTCAATATTCCAAAAATAAAGATTATATCTCCGGTGCGTCGCTTTATGCATAAATCATGTGAAAGTACTAATGTTATAAGGGTTTTATTTATTTTAGGGCAAAAGGGTATTATTACGCGTATGTCTACTGATTGATGGTTTATTCAGTTTAGTTCAAAGTTTACGAGTATTCGGTTTAGTTCTTTAGTACCTAACTCTTTATTCAGCACCATCAACGTGTCAAAGTAAAGTCAAAGATGGCCTAAACTGCTTCGAGAATACAATGTTACGCGATAAATCTAAACTTTGACCACATGTCCGCGTATATTATTGCATGATTTATTAAGGCACTTCTAATAAAATAAATTAATGCAAATAAACGAAATTAAATATATTCATTTATCGTAGCATTGTACTATGTACTACCATAAATTGAATTCAGCCTTAAGATATTTTCTGTGCCTACTCGTATGATAAAGACATCTCAGTTTTTCACCGTAACATCAGTTTTGGGAGCGTGAAAGTTGTATTCAAATGTCAACGTGAGCTGTAACGTGAACTACGTTCGACGGCTGCTACTTATCTACGTTGTCAGGAAGTCACGCTTTCGGAGTGTTGTGTAGCTTTCATGATACACACAGAGATAGAGTTAAAGGAACATTAACAAGCTACTTTTTGGTAAGTGTTAATGCTTTCCGCAGTTAATTAATACGGTTTAAGTTCTTTATTTTCTCATTAAGAATTACATATAAATTCACTTACATGAGAAACCAGTCTATAACTAAGTTATTCTACGTAGGTACATTTACAATATTTCTAAAGAAAGTTATTACAATATTGTGTTAGGTATTTTTTAAAACATTCACAACACAAATTATGGATGAGAAATTATGTTTATAAGTTTGAGTGAATGAAACTGCGTAAAACAGATAACATATTAAAAAACCAAAACAATACAAATTAAATTAAGTAGATGATTAATCATCAATAATTAGTTGGATATCGATGTCAATGCAGGTCTTAGCCTCTCTTAAATATTTATTTATTGGTGATTTGGATCACCAAAAGGTAAACGCTCATCATTATCGTCATCCCTATTCCCACATCTGTGATATTCTTCTTAGGACTTCTCTATTGATGAGGGAGATTAAGCCTTAATATACCACGCTGATCAACCATCACGTTCTAAGAACATGGTTTAATTGTATTTCTTATTTTATAGTGATTGACTCTCACTTAAGTTTTCTAAATTATAAGAAAATGGTTTGGGATAAATTCAAGCTCTTACGTAACTATAGCATAGTTAGTTTAGTGCAACCAGGGCTAAACTGGGTGGCTTGGGTTCGACTCCCACTCAAGGACCAAGGATGTAACCTTGGTCCTTGAGTGGGTCCTGTGATCTTGTAATTTTACACATACCATTTTCTTATAACGGTTTCATTGGTTCATGGACGGTTCATGTTGGTAGCGCGTCGTGTCAGTATGTAGCAACCTGTTAGCACGCTATTGACGAGCAGACAGAGAAGACTTACGCTTTACATCCGGTTTCTGTCGACTCACAGCAAATTTTGCATTATTGGAAAAGCGTACTTATTTCTCTTGTAATATGTTTTGGCAAAGGAAACGATGTGAATGTTTTTCGGCATATTATGATAGTTAAAAAAATTGAGAATCATTTTTAGTTCAATTAATATGCCAGGCTGTCATGCAAATTAATATCTACGTGTTTCGTAGATATTATTAATTTGCAATTAAACTTATCAAGGCGTCGTCGGATTATGAAAGTTTATCTGAAAAAAACTGAAAGAACTATTATCAAATTTAAATACTCTTAATACTAGTGTTATTTGCAAGTTTTTCCCTAAATTTCGTAAATTAAACTAAATAAAATAGCTAATAATTTCGGAAGAAAACTTTGCAATATCCATACGTTTCATGTTAATGGAATGGTAATAGAATCGTTCTAGCATTAAAATGTAATCAAAACCTTTCCGTTAGGAGGGTAGAATTCATTCTCTTCCGGGTGCTATGATATTATTATTATGCTTGAAGCTAATTTACCGTGAATCTTTTTGCCAGCAATTTTCACCGGAATTACCGCTGTCCGTTTGTAAATGGATCGGTGGTGAAAATATAGAAGAGAATATAAAATTTATTTGGAATAATGTGGATGTCTTGTGGTACCAACCGCACGGGCTAAGAACAGAACCACCCCGTTAGACTATAGAATAATAATTTTAGTACCAATCTCAGTAGACGGGCAGAACTGCACTAGGTAAGACTTAATTTAATTTAATTGGCAAATTAATTAAGTTTTTTTTAGAATAAGTACAATTTAACATCATCTTTTCAGTCGTTGGACGTCCACTGCTGGACATAGGCGTTATTGCGGTCGGACGCGGCCTGCATACACCGCGAGGCAACCGCTTTCACCAGATCATTTGTCCACCTTGTTGGTAGACGTTCGACGCTGCGCTTGCCGATTCGGCAATAAATAATTAACTAAGCTGTATGTTTTTTGACTTGCTTTGGAAATAAAAGTCACACGCTATACCAGCCGATTTACCCATCGACATTCAATTCTATCCATCAATATTTGCGCACTGCCGGTTTGGCGACGAAACAATTCCCTTAGTACGCCACAAACGGGCAATCTCGTTTAAATTAAAACGTTCGATGCCCACCCTGCATTTGAAATGAGCCCGTGCCTTGTTTACTGAGGCTGTGAACAGATTGCCTTTTATGTTGTTTAATGAAATAAAGGGTTGCAATGTTTTTAATGCTTTCATTTGGGATCGAAATAGGTGTTCATATTTTAAGATTCTCTTGGGGCTTTTAGGTTTTGAGGCCCGCAGGGTTATTTAAAGTTTTTTTATTGTGAAAATTGCTGAGTATTGAGTTTTACAAGGTTTTAAATGTTTTGCGGAATATTATGTATTAGGTGTAAGGTTCGCCTGCGACGCAAGAGGTTGCGGGTTCAATTCCCGCCTCGGGACTTTATTTATTTATTTACTATAGTGTGATAAAATTATCAGATATTGAAAATATAATTACTTAATGGATCTCAATGTAACTCCTACACTAGTCAGCCAACCACTAGGCTATTCTGTTTCTCATGCGGTGACGAGACGTGTTTGCGATAACCAACCATGGCCATAGAACTACCTAACCTACAAATTTACCTAGTCTACCTCTCCTGGACAAATTCATTTAGTTACACGCCACGGTCTTGTTAGAGCTGGGCCATGATTGAATTGCATTTGACTGGGAATTGCTTGGGTAGGTATTTGGCACGTTTAATTTACAGCATTTGTTTGCTTACATCAAATTGTTTAATTTTGTTTTATAAAAAACACTAGCTCCCGATAATTTACAGTTAAACAGAGCCTGTGTTAAACTATAATATTTGCAAAAATACCTACTTGATTATCTGTTTTTATTTTAAATATGCTAATTTGTAACTAAACTCACCGCAATGCGCCAGACAGCAAAAATAAAAGTAAAATCAATTCATGTTTCTAGCATAAAACTAATAACAACCAAAAAATATACCTTGAACGCTTGAAATGTTTAAGGTTTAAATCAGGCAACGAAGCGTTTAAAATGTTAAATTTAAAATTAAAAAGCTGAAAAATAAACAGTAGCTAAGATTTCAATAAAAATGCTTGAGAAAACTCGAGATCTATCTCAAAGAAGCTAACCTAGTTAGGTTAAGGAGGTGGGTGGGGTTAAGGCGCTCTGTCACTGAAACATTACATTTGATAAGCATGAACAATTCTGGAGGTGAAGAAAATTCTTCTTCCTTATACTCCTCTGAATATGGTACCTATTGTTAAAAACAGTAAACATTTTAAATTTCAAGTCAAGGTCTCTATTCCCGTAGAAAATCAACGATTTAAATGGAAAAGTAAGAATAAAACTATTACTAAATAAATCATTTATAACTTGTCTTACTTATAAATAATTTAAAATTCAAATAAAATAGGTCTTATATTTAAATTTTAACAAGGATATAATTTTGTCTTGACAGTTCGCTTCACCGTTTTCATGCTGATGTTGAGAAGCGATTAGAACATAGCCCTCATGTCTGTATATGTTTTACAATGTTAAGATTTTAGAACTCAAATACTACAAAGCGCAGTGGTGCTACAGCTTTTGGTGTCATATTAACAAATGCTATGGCGCGTTCTAGCAGAAAATTGCACTGTTTTTTTCTGGCCGGCACTTTTGATGTAGAATCATAAATTAATGAAATCTAATAAATAAAGCTACATACACTAACATTTTCTGTATTACTGGTTTCAATGTTACTGGTGAAATCACCTTTAAATGAAATAGCACGGATTTGTAAGAGGACGTTGGAAATGCTTTCGAGCTAGCCGTGTCAACACTGGACTAATTAAACAGCTGCCTAGGACAGACGCTGGCTAGTCCGGGAGTTAGAGAGAAGAAACTTAATACTTCCTTCTGAAAGTGTTTACGAAAAACAAAAGTAATATGGTTATAGTTGCTTTATAAAGTTGAATATCACAAAATTATTAGAGAAAACTTATGCAATGTTCAATTTGGGATTCGGAATGAAAGTCGAATGAGCTCCCAATATTACATAATACTACACTGTATGACTTTTAACTTAATGTTATGAATAAATAAACTTGAACTCCCAGTTAGCCAACCCGGCTCTATGGGTCCTCTACCTCTATGGTCTGGATTCTGGACCTAGAGCCAATCTAGGTCTGTAGGTTATTTGAATACTCAAAATGAAACAAATTCCACTCTTGAGCTACTTAGAATCCAGTAGCACTATTCCTATCGTGAGTTCTGACTTAATATCACCGAAGTTTCGACATAGAGAAATGACATTCCACCAGCTCAAAACAAGCTTCACTACTAGAGTTATTGAAGAGAGAGGTTTATAGATGGGCAACTTTGTTTTATACTACTTCTGTAGTGATTAATCAGTATCCAAATGAAACGTGTCGGCTCGCTAATAAACTATGTATTTTATTATAATATATAAAAAAGGTACAGTTCTGTACAATTAAAATATATTATATCAAAATACCAGCATAATATCTGCGGAACTCAAACTAAGCAGAATTGTTTGTATCAGAGGTAATGAGAATAAAAACTACACGTTCAATATTTCTTGGAACATAAAACTTAAACAAAAATCTGCAACGAAGGCCAAGCGATTATAAATCGATTAGGAACAAAACGTAATACTAGTAGTGTGGCGTTGTATAGGTTATTATGATGATGATGTATATCTCAATACGTATGAAAACATAAAACGTCATTCATATCTCTCAAAGATAAATTATACAAATTGAATATTTCTATCTGAATTGTTAACTTACGCGTTTGTTGATTATTCTGTGCAGATTTAAATCATTTATAGACAAACTTTTGCAATAATTCTTAATATTATCTAGATAACATAGGGACGTGGTTAAATGGAAACTCATTCCGCAAAAACTCAGCTTTAAGATATAAATAATGTAAATTAATGTAAATAAATCAAATGGACATGAGCGAGTGGCGTTTCAGTGTTAAATTACTATTACAAAAACATAACACTAACTCATTCAGTTTCTGGTTTATCAACTCTAATAACAAAAATAGGAAATTCATAATTGGGGACGCTCAACAAAATTTTGGACAATGTGTTTTCTTAGTTATTTCTGCTTAACCAAATCCCAGCTCCTACGAGAATTCTGAGGTTTAGACGATATCATCTAGACTAGAGAATCAATATGAATACGGAGATTTTGTTTGTTCACCTCGGGCATAAAGATATCGACTGTTTCGAAGACTAAGAGACGTAATACGAGTACATATAGTCGAGAGATATAAGATCATTTTTTTAAATTTGTAACTTATATCATCGATCAGCACATGATATTACGTATTGATAATGTTATGTTTAATCTCCTATTATATAATTTAATGACTTTCTAAGATAACATTAGAACATGAAACAGGTAACATGATTTAAATGTTTTTGAGTGGTATGTTACCTGTATCATGTTATAATATTGTTAAAAAACATAGTTTCAGTATCTCTAAAAATGTGTGTTTTTATAACGAACACATAATATTATTGATGATTATAGCCCATACGTATTTTTATATTTTGACTTTGTATATTTATTATTATTTAAGTTAAGAACATACTTTTATGATGGTATTCTGTCTTCAGGGAAATATGAGATACAAAGCACACATATTTATTCGATGGATCTCATCTGAATTCCTACTTAGAAAATAAGGGATTATCGGAATTATATATAGGTATTATTTTAATTTAAATAATGTTTTGTGATTGGGTGTCGTTACTGGCATGTTCTGAGAACTTTGAAAAGTTTCAAGAACTAGAAACTAGAAACTAGAAAATAGCCAGTTAAATAGTATATTTGTATCTTTTTTGTTTGTATATAGTATTAATATTAGTATAGTTAATGTGATAATTTATAGTGTAATTCTTTATTATCCAAGGAGTTGGGCGTTGACACTACCACACAGTTTTTAAAGCTTCGGTAGTGTCATCGTTTCTAAAAGTACCATTTGATCATTTATGTAAAAATGTTATAAATAAAGATTTTTATTATTATTTTTTTATTTATTATTAACTTTTTGTCATTCACCAACACGCACTTGGCCCGCGTGGAAAATTAAGGCCTATATGTGTGAGTAATTAATTTAAATAGATAATTAATAAAACGAGGAAACAACTATAAAATGATTGTAACTGCAACTGAAGAATGATACAATGACGTAATAGCGAAATATGGGGCAAACTGTGCAAACACAAATTATTATTTTACCTTTGAGGCATCGACGTTCTATCAACACCAAAGATTAACATGTTTTGAACCATTAGCATTTGCTTTTATAAAATAATTGATTCTCCCAACAAAATATTGTTGTAACAAAACTCCGGTTGCAAAACAAATAAAATTGATAAAACCACGCCGCGATCTTTTACGTAATTTCATATCCGTTTCTATTTGTATAAATCTAGGGTTCCAAGAGAGCTTTATGAAGCTTTACGGAGCTTGCAGCCAGCTGGGACGAGACTGGTGTGTTAAAGGCCAACATTCACTAGAGTAATTTCACACTAATTATAAAGTCGAAAGATTGTGAGTGTGTGTGTTAGTTAGTTTTCGACTTGAAGCGATTTCAATAAAATTTTGTATGCATTTGACTGCTGACACATAGGATTGATACATAGGCGTTTTACTGAGGGAAAATCAATTACAACACGGGCGAAATCGCATGAGACAGTTAATATTTTAGTTTACTTTAGTATTATAGTCAACTTACTTCTAGTGAAAGATGGTTTACGGTGGATGCAAGCTGCATCCGATACATTTCAAGGGAGGCCTATGTCGAGCTGTGAAGTGGACGTCCAGCGACTGAAATGATGATGATTTTTCAGTTAACTAACCATAGACTTTTCAGAAAATGAAAATGCGGTGTGTGAATCTAAAAAATGTTCTTTAGCTGGCTTCTCCCAAGTAAAAAAAAAATAAAACTTTAAAAAATGTTCATAAAAAAAATTCTTAATTGCTTTGATGGGCTACGGACTTTAATCGTTCGAGTAGGCGCTGAGCAGGAGTGTTTGCATTTTAAAACAGAATGGATTTTATATTCCTCGAGTTACAGGAGACTTCATGGATATTTCAAGAGTAACGTAAGTTGAGGCTAAAAGGTTCTCGAATAGTCCGACGACGGATATGGCAGGTGCTTGCTGTGTTCTTCTTCATAAATAAATATTTCTGGACAATTCACACAGCAACATCTAGCCCCATTTTTATCAATAACTTTATGGTTCTCAACAACGCTCAAAAAGTTCAACCTCAAGCAATCTTATTTATATTTTAGTTTTATATATTTAGGTTTCAGTTCAAGTTGATTCCTTATTCAATTTACTGGTCCAAGTATTTTTTTTGAGACTATTTAGCTGGTAATGTATTATGGTCTTACAAAAATGTCTCCCAAGGCCTACATTGTTGTATCAATCAATCAATCAATTATTTATCGATGGTCTAACTTTTCCTGCGCCATAGGAGTTTCTCAATATCTTACAGTGGACATTGAACTACTTGTGCTGCGTGTGCTGTGCTAATGAAGGTAAACATCGTAAGGAAACTGGTATGTTCCATGAACTTTGAAGAGTTTAAAGGTCATGCTTACCCGCAATTATCCAGCATGGTGAATTAAGGACTAACCTCTCTCGTTTAAGGACTTTTCAATTAGAAAAGTCCTTGTGCCAACAGTGTATATGAAAAAAAAGGTTGCTTATAAGGACGTTTGATCATAATGTTAACACAGACACGCTTCAATTTGGTAGAAATTGAGCAAGTTATAGGCAATACCTCGAATTACTCCTAGGAGAGGCATCAAGCAAGCTATTGCGGTATTACTGCCAATATACGGAGATGTCGTACATGCATTAGTAATTGATATTCGGTGTTGTATTAATTGGTCTGGAGTGGTTGAGATGTGATCTCTATGAACAAGATGTATAGGGTCAAAGGGATCTTTTGTGTGTCGAGTACACAGAAAAGGCGACAATACGGCAAAGGTAAGAAGGTAATATTGCCTACAACTGGCTGCCTTATTATTAATCGACTTCCAAAAAAGAAGCTTTTAAGTCGACTGTATTTTTTACTTTGTTAATGTTATGAGACTTTGATTGGGTGAACAGATTTGGATAATTCTTTTTTATTTATATGCTGATGCTTTCTGTGTTGTCCCATTTCAATTTGGTCCGGTTTTGTAAATTTAATGTCTTCAATTTAGAGTGTGTCTGAAGTCTATTTTTTCATGCTTAAAATAGATGTTTGCCTATCTTCCTATAACCTACCATTATAGCATCTGCAATCCTTATACCCTTTTATTTCGATTTATATACCATGTGCTTATCTGCACGGTTGGTTATCGCGGTTCTATGATCGCGGTAAGTTGTACAGATAAACAGTGCAAAAAAACTTTCTCATATTCTACCCATCTTATTCAGCACTCCATCTTCTGAAATAAAAATAAAAATGATGTACTAACTGGCCATCACCGCTGAATCTTGTAGATTTATAATTAAACCTGTACAAATTGTAACATCTGAAACGGAAACAATAATTTAAACAGGAACCGGATGCAGTAGATTCTAGCGACTGCAAGAAATCGTTTGAATTCAGCTCTAAGCTTTGACCCGACTGTAAAGCTTGGAACTAATTTGTATCTCGTGTATAACAGGATTTCTTGTTGGACTATAAGTGTTGTATATTTACTAACCCGTATATTTCCTAAAACACAGTATACCGAAAGTAGTTCAGCATTTTACCTAAATTACGATAAATCTCATTTCACTATTAATGCAAGAGGATGCGAGTTCGATTCCCGCCTCGCACTAAAAAATTGTACGATCTGCAAATATTTTTTACGGGTCTATGTTTATTAAAAAAATATATCTTTGATGGTATATCAGAAATCTACCTTACCACGGGACTAAATGTTGATGTGTAAATATCGTCCCACAATATTTATTTATTCAATCCCGTAGAGAACCTTAATGAAAGAAATTATAATAAGTTTAAAGAAGCTGTTTTCTACTTTTAGAAGCAAGAATCTTATTAAAGTAAGATTCATAGTCTTGTGACATTAAGCAAATCCCTAGAAGCCATGTAGGCTGGCGTAATCATTCCACTAATGAATGGCCTGTCTCAGCCAAATTGGCAAAGGGAGACCTATTACTACTGGCATTGTACTTAGCATACAATTAGCAGGGACATTCTCCGACAAATGAACAGACTATTTGGGTGTAAATAAGATATATCTACCTTTCATGATAAACTCTGGATTAATATTGGGATAAATGGGAAATCCATGAACCTTGTTACGTGGGATTTGGTCAACAGTTTCGTCCTAAAACGTAGGATTTCTTCAGGACCAACACTGCAAGGACACGGAACACGACCGCTTGCTGGTCCGCAGTGCATCACAGTTTTTTATAGTAAAATAAAGTCTGGAATCAATTCAATGGATGTAGTAACTATACATTATAATTAGGAAGTGACTATTTGTACGGGTACCGGATGAATAAATTATTATTTATTCGTACGGGTACTGGATGATTAGCATTTCTTTTAAGAACGTCACTATTTGCACGGATACTGTATGAATAAATTATTATTTATTCGTACATCAATTGGGATGATTAGCTTTTCTTTTAATAAGTTTCGATAACCTCCTTGTGTTCACCAATGTGAATACAAGGAGGTTATCATAATTTTGCTTATATTTCTAGTGATTATATTCTCTTTGATTTTCTGTCATTCTGTCACTAAGTATTTTTATAATAAAATAATTCAATTTGAATTTATTTAGCTTGTATAAAATATCTTACAAAATGGGTAAGTAATTATTAAATTAATAAAAAATATATATTAACTAGCTTTATATTAGATTTCCCGCGGTAAAAAACTACCCCAAGGGCTCTATCAATTTTCGGACCGCTGCAGTGCCGAAGCGGTGCGTTTGTTGTACGGCGCCCGGCCGGTCGTTTGTTTTCATACAAAATGCACGGTGCGGCAACAGCGCGGCGTCCGTACTTGCTGTCGGGCGTTCGCGGTACGGACGCCGCACCGCTTCGGCACTGCAGCGGTCTGATACGAAACGCATAAATTGAAAGAGCCCTATGTCCTTCTCCCGGTTCTAAGCTACCTCCCTGTAAATTTTCAGCTAAATCGGTTCAGCCGTTCTTGAGTTATAAGTGGAGTGATAGGTTGTTGATGATAAATTCCAATTGATATATTAGAAAAACAGATTTATTTATCTTCACATACATTCCATGCAAGAACACACTTGACACAATCAAACGACATCGGTGTTGCTACACCGTGTGGAATATTCTACTTAGTTTAATTTTGATACCATATCTAACATGGAGTAACTAACACGACTTTCTTTTATATAGATTTCTTAACATAGAATTGCTTTTTAATTTTAATATTGATGATATATTCTTCAGATTCAGAAGAAGAATATGAAAACGAAGAGGGCAAAGAGGAAGACCAAAACAGAGAAGAGGAGAATGATAATTTATTGAAGGAAGGTGACAAATTTGATTCTTTTGAATCGTTAGAAAAGAAATTTAAAGATGTGGAAGATAAAGAGTACGCATTTTTTTATCATCGAGATGCTATGACAATTTAACGATGTCGCACAAAAGGAATCAAGAGGCATGTTGAAGCGTCCCTGATATATTACAGCATCCGATACTATTGTATTCATGAAGGGAAAAATTTTGCATGTACGTCGAAAGGAGCAAGAAAAGCATTCTCGTTTCAGAAAAATTGTCCAGCAACTTTCAGCGTCGGAGTGGATGATACTGGCCACTATCTTATCATCAAATCAATTAACACGAATCACAATCACGATAAAAGTGAAAATCTTTTTCAACACTATCCACGGAGCAGAAGATTAACTAAGGATCAAAAGGAAAAAATTGTTATTAGATCTCGTAGCTAACCGAGTGAAGGTTAAAAATATGATGGAAAGTCAAACTGATAAAATAATATTGCTAAAAGACCTTGACCTGCAAATTAAAAAAAAATAAACAAAATTTGTTAATTCCAATTAATTAATTGTTTGTAAATAATTACCATTAAGAGTTTTTGATTTTTTATATTTGTTTAAGTTATGCCTAAAAAACAAATTTTCTCTATGTTTTAGTATAATTTAATTAATTTTGATGTTATGAAAATGTATGAACAATTAAAGTTTCATAGAATTTAACTTGACTAAAAATAAGTAAATTAAATTTGTT
The DNA here is from genome assembly GCA_963691955.1 of Chloroclystis v-ata. Lineage (NCBI taxonomy): Eukaryota > Metazoa > Arthropoda > Insecta > Lepidoptera > Geometridae > Chloroclystis > Chloroclystis v-ata. Next base: position 11,697,987 of record OY829904.1, on the reverse strand, counting down.
CAATTAATTTAATCATTTTATTTCATCTTCTTCTTCTTATTATTATAAAAGAAAGTCGTGTTAGCTACTTCACTTATAACTCGAGAACGGCTGAATAGATTTGGCTGAAAATTGGTGGAGAGGCAGCTTAGGAGCCAGGAGAAGGACATAGGATACTTTTTACTGCTTTTTTAAAATCTAATATAATGCGGGCGAAGCCGTGGGCGGAAAGCTAGTCTTATATAAGGTCATATGGGGTAAGAGAAACACCGGGGTAAGAGAAACGAGAGGCTATATTTCGTAAACTATAAGCTTTAAGTCTTAGAGTAGCTCTGTCGATAAAACAGTTACAGTTATTAGTTCCGCCGTTCATACATAGATGTCGCTACGATGTCCCAGTGTCGAGAAAAAACCAAAACAAATTTGACAGTTCATAAACCCGCGAAGACGAGTTGGATGCGTTGTCTTTGCCTCGGTATAACTTTGTGAAATAAAGCTGTTTTTGACTGTTTGTTTTCACCTCAATAACAAGTGAAAGGTAAGATATACTCTTTACCAAGTAATTACGGTCTATTAATACAGATAATACGAGTCTTAGCCTATAAAATCTTTGTTGGGGCAAGAGGGACAGTCACATACGAGGCAAGAGAAACATATGTTTCTCTTGCCCCATGTCAGGAATGGTAAACCTTTTTCTAGTGCTGCTGCTGCTATTACCACTGTCTATTTTATTCTTACATGTCCAGTCCATCCCAAGGTTGCCTGGAAGAGATCGCTCATAGCGATAAGGCCGCTTTTATACTGTTAACTCTTAGCATCTATTTCTGTATTGTTTTCTGTCTTGTGTGGTACAATAAAATATTATCTATCTATCTATTTACACTGCTAGAATGGAGATGACAAAAGGGTCAAAATATTACTATCAAATACACGTGTAAAAAAATATGTGTACTATGCCGAAAGGGGGTGATTCTGGACATCGACAACGTTTGTTCAACGAAATTTATAAAATCTTAGAACAAAAGTTGACTCCCTCGATGTCCAGATTCACTCCCTTTTGCCATAGTACATAATATTTCGTCACACGTTGTATAAATGTTTATTCAAGGTAAAGAAGTAAAATGTTTCAGTTATTATTATTAAGTAGTTTGTACGAGTATTCGTAAATAAATTGTGCTGATTAAAAAATTTAAAACTGTTTTTTATCTCTGCTTTGGTGTATATGTTTCTCTTACCCCAAATTTAAATTTTTCTACTGTAACAGTAAATTAAGCTCTATTTGAATGGAATATGGCTCATACTCGATTGCCACCAGTTTTGCCAATCTCAGAGTCTCTTTATTATGCTTATATCTATTATATTTACATAGATATTAAAAGTGTTTCTCTTACCCCAAACCATGGGGTAAGAGGAACATTAGCACTACGAAAGTATTTTGCCATTTATTTTTGAAGATAGTGGTACCAGAAGATTATGTATCAAAGTCATAGACAGCTAATGAACCGAATATTTATTTGGATATAGCAATATTAACGTAGCTGGTTTAGGTAAGGTGCTGGGACTCGTTGATCTTGATATATAATAAAGTATGTTTCTCTTACCCCATCTGACCTTATAAAAGAAAGTCGTGTAAGTCCACTTATAAATCAAGAACGGCTGATTCGATTTGGCTGAAACTTGGTGGGGAGCCAGCTTAGAACCGGAGAAGGGAAAACCGCGGGAAAATCTAATAAAACGCGGGCAAAGCCGCGGGCAAAAAGCTAGTTTAATATAATCAAGAGCAATAACTATTGAATGAATTAACCGATTTCCACGCGGTTGGCAGCATTCGACGTAGTTTTTTTAACCTCATTAAAAATCTATAAATTTAAAATGATCGATCGAGGAACGGGAAATTCGTCCGACTTATGTACGAACAATAAGAAATTGTTTGTCCAGTATACCCATACCATACCATAGAGTACCCGTACGAATAAAAAATAATTTATTCATACAGTACCCGTACGAATAAAAAAAAAATTATTCGTACAGTACCCGTACGAATAGATTCAGTCTTATAATTAAGTCACTTTTAAGATACCGCAATTTGTTTTCAAGAGTTGACTTCTAGATAATTTTCTGCATGACTTACTCGGCTATTGAAGAAATATAACAATAAATAACAAAAGAAGATGTCTCGACATCTCAAACACTTAGTTAATACAATATCCCACAGTACAAAAAGGTGAATTTATTACAAAAAGGAACATCAATCAGAAAACAAACGAGGTACTCAAGAATCGAGCTCCGATCGGCTTCGCTTCGTTAAGGGGTGAGAATGAAAACGATACCATTAGCCAAAGATTAACACATCTTATCTTGTGCAGAAGGTGCAAAATATTAATTGTAGATTTATGTGTATCCAAAACTAAGTGAAGAAACTGTTAGTTATAGTATGTTCAGTGTTCCAAGTGTAAGATTTTTTGCTAACATGGTCGTGAAAAAAATAACTATAATTTGTAATTAAATCAACGCCTTTAGTGTCAACAACTCAGCAGAAATTGAATTTAACTATCTTTAGTAATCTGACGCTCGACACGCTGAAGAAAAGAAAATAAAAATCAATAAAGGAGTACTTAGGGGCTAGATGTCGCTGTGTGAATTGTTCAGCAATATTTATTTATTTACTTAGTCATTTGATACTGTAGTGATGTTTAGTAATTAGGCAAGTATTAGATAGTAATATTTGTTTCATGTGCATTGTTATGTGTTCTGTGCCAAAGGTTGGCCGGTAGTAGTGGTAGTTCTATTCTTAGAACACAAAACAACAGATTCCGGCGATTTATTATTTATTACTTTAAAGAAAGTACTGAAACTTCTTTGAACTGTCCCAAATACCGCAGCTACCAGAGATATATTCCGGAATTCTGACCCAACTTCTGTTCTATTATTCAAATTAGTAAGTAACGAGCTCAAAGGGTCTGAATGTCTGCGCCAATAACATCTACAGCCTTTATCTTAAACGGGTTTGGGCTTGCTTCAATAAATTGATTGGGTAGGACGTGGCTTTGTACCTTCTGTACGAATCAATTATCATACTGATAAGGTGAAGTTGGTATGGTTTAATGGTTCTGGTATTGGTGTGAAGCATGTTATGAACTGGAGGTGGGGTTAGATGAACTAGTTGATAACCAGGTATGAGGAAAATTTGCATAGTAATGTAAGATTTACAAGATTGGTCAAACATGTCTAGGACGGTATCGCTTTTAAAAATATAACTGATATTGTTACTTTATAATTAAAATGAGCTGGATGATTTTTCTCTTGCTGGGTATACCGAACGATAAATAAATATTTTTCTAGATCTACAAGAGATAAGTACTTATTTCTAATTATTTTAAGAATTACACGTTTCATGATTTCCGTTGAAGGAAAATTGCTATGACAAGTGAGATTTTAAAAATAACGCATACAAAAAAATTGGATCAACATCTAGCCCCGTGTTTTGCCTTTATTTTGATCTTAATAGCTTACAAGCGATTCCTTTGAATACGACACCTATCGATATCAGCAAGTTAGTCCCAGTTTCAAAAGCTTCAAAGTCTCAAGTTTCAAACTTTAACCGATTTCTAGCACCCAACTGTCGAACTCCCACCGATTGTATACTCTGATTCCCTTATATTAAACTACAAAGTCTAAGGAAAGTTCAGCAAAAGCCACTTCAAGAAATAAAATAGTACCTTAGTGGGAAGTCCGTGATGCGATAAGAATGCGGTTTTAAAAAATTATATCAAAGATTGTGAAATCAATCTGGTATTTCTAAATATTACAAAATGGTAAAGAAAAAATTACAAGATCCCAATGTACCTTGGTCCTTGAGTGGGATTCGAACCCACACCTTCCAGTTTTTCAATGTGGTATGCCCGTATGTATAAACAACTAATAACTACTTTCGTAATCTATGTTGAAGAAAAAAGGAATAATATTTTGATACAGCGACTAACAACACTAAAGAAAGTCCAATTGTTCTGGTGAATTCCCATGGTTCACAGCATCACCATTCTATCTCGTCCGGCTTGTGTCGCTAACTACCGTTTTCTTTTTATTGTCGTTATAAGATAAACATGCCGCCATGTTTTACCATAATAGTCATCACAACCTATTTTACGTCCTATTACTATCCCATATCCTTATCTACGATAACAGTACCCTAAACTCACGATTCTGAAAGTGAAACAGCGGCTTGTTTTTGAGATCATAAAACATTAAAAGTCGTCTATTAACCCTGATTACCCCAAAATTGTGCTACAAAACTTCAGCAAAAGGCGTTCGTCGACAGGCACTTTATTAAGAGGTAGGGTGCTCGGAATCCAGTAATTTCCACGTTCAGACCGCGTGACCGGAATGCGACCGCCGATAAACTCATTACCAGACGACTAATTGTATAACTTGAATGGGGCTGCTGAATTTAGGCTGCATGAAAAGATTTTGAGGTCTTATATAGGTCAGGCTTTGACCTAGACTCTGTTCTAGAATAAAAACCGGCCACCAAATACGAGTCAGACTTGCCCATGAAGGGTTCCGTTGCACTTATTTTTATGAAATAGTTAATGACGTTAGAACCAATCCATATGGGTTCCGTTTTCTGCCATTTTGCTACGGAACCCTAAAAATGAACGTATAACGATAAAAACCTATATTTCGTTTGTAACAACCTCACCCCCCTTGGATTTTTCATCATAAATGTATACTGCTCTAAACACGTGCTCTAACGAAAGTTAAAGTTTGATGGACACGTGACATTCAGCAACCTGCACTTGACCAGCGTGATGAGCTAAGGCCTAATCTCTCTCGGCAATAGAGAAGTCTCTTTGTAAATTATGATTATTTTTGATTAATTATGATTATGATTATTATATGAAAATTATTTTAGAGTTAGATTATATTCAATTTAAATCACATCACATCTCAACGGACAAGGTTAAAGTTATACAAAAGTACCTTGTTAACAAACTGATTATTAGCTATAAGGCTCACCGCCGTGTATAAGTTACGATCTTAGTTTCAAAAAACTTTCCTTGTTATAACTTTTCTCGTTTAATCGAAGTTCGTGGCTATAATTCCTGCAACGACTGCCGTTTCCGTATATTGAATAACAAAATATATGATTATTAGCGGCAAAATGTATAATTTCAAAGTTCTTTATTTGTGACCTTTGTGTTTAAATAGTAGGTACTTTTGAAAACAGACCCAAATTGTGTAATGCAAAATGTTGAGACCATGTATTGAGTTCTAGTGGGTAGTTACGATGAAGATCAAATAAAAAAAATAAAAAAACACTTTATTAACAACACCAAAATAAAAATAATTACAACTATAACATTTTTATACAACAACTTGCCAGACAGAGTAGTATCTAGCTAGCTATTTGCTAGATGTATCTAGCATTTATTTATCTAATAGCCATAAAATCATTTTGTCAATCAAGTTACGGGTTCCATTCCGGTCTTGAAACAAAAAATAATACGATCTGCAAATATGTATTTATTCCGAGTCACGATGTAAATTAAAATTATCTGTGTATTTCTGTATATCATAATAAAATTATTAAGTATATCAGAAATCTAGCACCCGTAACACAAGCTTTGAGCTTACCACGGGGCTAGACGGTGTTATGTGAATTGTCCAGCAATATTTATTTATCAAATAGCGCAAAGTCTACTACTGAACTGAAATTAAAGTTGAATGTTCTCCCAACTAAGGCAACCGAGCTTTTTAGTGCTACATTAGTGTTAGTGTTATATATATCCATTAGTGTACACAAACATTGAACACTACGTGCTAAGATGTGCCGTTAATATAAAAGCATGTTTATGCCTAGCTTGCACAGCTGGTACTTCGTATAGCTCAGAGGGAATTCTACTAATGTTTTGAATTTCACTATTTGGTATAAATAATATTTGAATAATGGTTTTATTCGAGTTTTAAGTAAGTGTACCGACCGGTTTTAAGTGTTATTATTTGATGTTTATTGTATTTTTCATTAAAAAATTAATGTAACAATTTGGCAAGGGCTCTCCCCATAAGAACCTAGTTCAGCCTAGGTTTTACGTGTTGGAGAATTTGGTATAATTCCCAGATCTTTCGAGTTTTAAATCTAGAACCGCTAGTATAATATACTAGATTGAAAAGGCAGATAACGAGCGACACTACTCCTTTTACCGTCAGATTATCTTAGCTGAGTTTCATGAGCGATTTCATACGATACTCAAGACTTGGTGAACCAGTTTTAAGCGAGTACTGTTTATAGTGTCGGCGTAACGACAGTACAACCCGTCTCTTGTGTGAGAGGAATTCATTATTCATTTATATTTATATTTCAAAACTAAATTACGATTGCTAGATTTTTTTTTGTCATTAGGTTGATAGGTAATTAGCGTTCTTAGGTCCTATAATTTTAGTAGATGACGAGAAATATTTGAATGACAAAATTAAAATGAGTGTTATTTTGAGGGGGATGAGGTAGGCAAGAGAGAGTGAGATATTTACCGATAAAATAATCCCCTTAAACACTTGCAATACGGGACCAAACACCCTGTAATTTTTTTTTGCGACATAACTTTACACAGTTGCAATATAAATATTTTGTACAGAAGGTATCAAAGTACCTAATACCTACCTTAAGTTGCAGAAAATATCAATCATTTTGTTTATGTACGTAATTCGGTTTATTATCTTAAATACAACAGACATCTTTTGACCCTTACTGTAGAAACATTTTCCTTTGTACAGGTTTCCTCCAACGCCATCCAGAAATATCTACGTAGGTATTTCTTCTAAATAAAATTGGTACATTATTATCAAACCCACTCTATATTTCTATTCTACAAATAGATTTATCATTATTTCAAACCAGTGTGCGGAATGTGTAGGATTTCAACCGCCTCTGTTTTTTTATCTTTTCATATAAAAATCAATGCCACTTTTCGATGCTATTATTACTCAAAAACAAACGGCTGGGCCGATTTAAAATAGTAATAGTAGCCCAGGAAAGATTTAAAAGGTATACAACTTAGATTTCTAAATTTTCTCTGTGACCTTTCCTATAGATAACAATAAATCAATACCTACCCAAAAATTAGTGCCAGATCTAGAATAATGATCTGTGGTTATCCGATATTAGATTTCTGAATTTCTTCGTGACCTTTCCTATAGATAAAGATATAATTATCTTCATCGCGCGTCAGTGGGCGAAGTCTTCGATTTCAATCAATCCATTTGCACGTGGATTACGTGGATAGACTGATTTTATCCAGTTACGTCTTTCGTAGAGATTTTTATTTTCATCTCATTATTTCTGAGAAATCTTTGGAAAAATATCATTTTCTCGACATAGGTAGTTTTAGATAAGACATTATTTTCGTGTATTTCATTAATAAATCGATTGTTTAATTAATAACCAAAGAAAGTATGACATAATAAGTTTAGTTTTTAGATTACTAGCTGACCCGGTCACAGCTTTGCCCGCTTAATTTCCATGTTTTCTTACCTTTTTAACAATGAAGGCACTGAGCTAACACGACTACTTTAAAGACACGGATAATCTGGTGAAAGCGTTTGGCGTGCTGTGGATGCAAGCCGCGTCCGACCGTAATAACTGAAAATCATATAGGGAGGCCTATGTCCAGCATTAGACATCCAAAAGTTAAAATATAAACGCGCCTACACGGATGGTGCGTCTGTCTTTTGTGTTACAGCGCGCCGTTTAAACGCACCATTAGGCTGCTAGTGTAAGTTTTAAAACAATAATAGGTAGTGCGATTTTGTTGCCGGTGACACTTAAAACATAATACAGGCTATTGAGATATCATAGTCTGAATTTAAACACGCACTTGTGTTCACTTTGTATAACGGATTGACTGGTGGTTAGTAAGATATTTTCTTGTAATTAAAAAGGGAAATATAAAAATTTGTGATAAAACAATTATATATTTTCTCAATACTTTGTAAATGGTTAGGAAACATGAAATACTACAAAAATCATAAAATAATCTAATGTTGTGAACAATATAAAAATTCTCTTGGTTTATTATAATGACAAAGACAATGAAAGTGTGGATTGTGGTAATATCTTGTTGTGCTGGACTTGTTCTAGGACAGGATGAGTTTGCACTGAATATATTGCATTACAATGATTTTCATGCCAGGTATGACATTTTAATATTATAAGAATGTTGTTTTATTTTAGTTTCACTTATAAATTGCGTGAACTTTTATTTTAATAAGATCAATAGTATATATTGCATTAAACGCCAAAAAACAATACGTAGGATTATTTTAGTTTCACTTATAAATTGCGTGAACTTTTATTTTAATAAGATCAATAGTATATATTGCATTAAACGCCAAAAAACAATACGTAGGAACCCTTCCGAGTCACATGATAATAGTCATAATAGTATTTTTTGGCAATATTCATTACATGTCAAACATTTTTAAATACAATGAACATGAATATGAATGCCTGTATTCCTCTATTATCTTCGAGCTTACCACGGGGCAAGATGTTGCTGTTTAAATTGTCCAGCAATATTTATTTTATTTTATTTCTATCTAAATTAATCCACTTATAAAGGCTGCCGGTTCACGGTGGATCCAGGTTGCATCCGACCGTAATACCTTGAAGTCATATAGGGAGGCCTATGTCCAGCAGTAGACGTCTAATGGCTGAAATGATGATAATGATGATCCACCAGGTTCGAAGAAACCAGTCAATCAGCAGGTGTATGCCAGCCGGAGGAAAAGCCATGTATCGCAGGCTTCGCGCGCCTCTCGACGATGGTGAGGAGGAGACTGTCTGCAGAACCTGACTCCTTACTCCTCAACGGAGGAGACAGCTTCCAAGGCAGCCTGTGGTACAACATCCTGAGGTGGAACGTGACGCAGGAGTTCATGAATACCCTGCCTCATGATGCTCATGTAAGTAATCAATAAATAAATAAAAATAAATAAATAAATATTGCTGGACAATTTACACAGCGACATCTAGCCCCGTGGTAAGTTCGAAGCTTGTGTTACGGGTACAAATCTACTAATATATAAAAATCTACTACATAAAAATAAGTCAGGTTTTCCTTCCTGACGCTATAACTCCAGAAAGCACGAACCGATTTCCACAGTTTTCATTCGTTGGAAAGGTCTTGAGCTTTGTGAGGTTTATAGAAAATTGCGGGAAAGTGTAAAACGCGGGCAAAGCCGCAGGGCTAGCTTTCCGCCCTATTTTATATTTTAGTCGAATTCTTAGATTTTTTTTGGAAAATTAAGGCAGTTTGAAGTTGTTTTTTTTGTAAAAAGTTTCATTATTATTCATGTAGGTACTTATATCTAACTATCTTGTACTTATATCTATCTTTTTTTTCAGGTATTAGGTAACCATGAATTCGACAATGGCGTAGAAGGAGTTGTACCGTATCTACGTCATTTGAACCAGCCCGTCGTTGTAGCCAACATTGACGACAGCCAAGAACCTACAATACAAGGCCTGTTCAAACCCAGCATCGTTGTAGAAAGGCAGAATAGGAAGATCGGCATTATAGGGGTTATTTTCTCAAAAACAAATGTAAGTGGTGTAACTCCTGTGTAAATACGTGAGTAATTCCCGTTTTTTAAATGAAATGTAAGTGGTGTTTGAATTGTATGAAAGTATGGGCACTGACATTTACATCAACGCAAGATGAACAAACTATTACATGAAAATATAATTTAACCATTATTTTTACATTGACAACAGATATTAATAGATTCTGTACAGTGTTTTGGCAAAATGACAATTTTAGATTTGCTGTATAAAAATACCGCTAAGTTACTGGACAAAATAAGGGGCACCTCAACCAAAATAGGTACTTAAATTGGCTAATTAACCAACTTTACAAAGCAACGGTATAAAATAATTGAAAAATGAATGGAAATAAATCACGGAAGTAATAAAGTTGATAGAATAGATTAATTAATTAAATTAAAATAGTTATTTACATTATTACACCAGTTATAACTAACTTTTGGGAAACTAAAACTAATCTAACACAATAAATAAAACAACGAACTAGATAGATGGGGAATTATCAATATCCAACGTTTAAAGCGATATATTATAGAGTAACAGTGATAATATTTATGGAACACTTTCTTTACAGAAGATATCGTCAACAGGAAAACTAAAATTCACTGACGAAGCGAAGGCGGTAGAACAGGAAGCTGCAAAACTAACCGCAGATGGAGTTAAAATCATCGTAGTGCTGTCACATTGCGGAATACATGTTGATCGGTAATATACTAAGAGCCCGGTCTGGCCAGACCTTCCTTTAATTCGCAAGCGTGAAAATTATTTCATGTGTATGTCTAACACAGGTAAGAATAACCCCCAAACATGAAACCTGGATCGCGGTTCCTTTGGGAGATAACAGGTAAAAGGTTGTTATCTCCCAAAGGAACCTATGTTAGACATACACATGAAATAATTTTCACGCTTGCGAATTAAAGGAAGGTCTGGCCATCACAGGCTCTTAGTCTATAAGATTGGTTCTATATTTAAGGTTAAGGTTTAAGGAGTTTATATCTCATAAGAACAATCGAAGTTCACATAATAAGATCTTAGTGCTAGTCTTAAGTGTAATAAAATTAATGATTATGAGATATTATTGCTTACAAATTAAGCAAATATACATACATCATTTCTTAATTAATAGTTTTACAATATTTGATAAATATCTACAATAAACAAAAAATTGCCTGTATTTTAACAAATAAATATCTCATTCTTACACCACCGTCCAGTATACTCTAAGATTTTTCTCTATACATAGATCTATGCACTTAACCTATATAACATCCAGATACCTACATAGATCAATCCAATATAACCTATTATACATCTTGGGGGATTTGGTATCACTAAATACCAAGTGATCGCAGTAAGTTGGTGTAGTTTACGGAGCATCGCTGAGGTCCCTTTAGAATATACAATAATAATTTCTAATAATAAGTTCACACGGCTTACATCATAAGTATAAAGAATGATATACCTATTATGAGATTGAGAGTGTGTTGTCATAATAATTGAATACCTTTTGTATATTGTTTTGCTGCTTTCATAAGGGATAAGCTTAGGTGCCCATTCGGACTGGATTATGAAAAATAGTTTACAACGCGTTCAGCTTTTAATAGAGTAGTATATTATTTATCTTTTTTTTCTCAACTCGACTTTCATTATGAAGGGTTTTCAATCGTGGGGTCAATCCCCATCGCGCACCACTAGATTCTTCTTCTAGATAAATTTATGTGTGCTCTAACGATGAAGGTAAACATCGCGAGGAAACCGACATGTTTTGAGAACTTGGAAAGTTTGAAGGACATTTATTGTGCCACTCATCAACCCGCACTTAGCCAGCGTGAATTAAGGCTCTTCTGCAAGATAAAAGTCACTATGCCCTAGCAGTGGGAACATAAATAATGGATGATGATGAGCGAAAAAATACCGTATTTCTAAAATTAAATATTTGTAGTTATTCCTATTACGATTATTTATGTGATTTTTCATATTTTCATAGACAAATAGCAATGAATGGAGGCCCAAACATTGACATAATCGTGGGTGGCCACAGCCACACTCTCCTCCTCAACAAACCAGCTCCTCTGCAAACTACCTTCAAGGTGATAGGACCGTATCCTATAGAAGTGAAGCAGGGAAAGAGAACGGTATGTATTTACGTTAAGCTACAGAGTCAGACGTTCATTGGCTGTTCTGCGTGCTTGTATGCATTATAAGTCGCATAAATCTATGAATTGACAACCCCAAAGCAAATCAAATCACTTTATTGTTCACTCGTGTTTACATAAAGACGTATAGATGTCCTCTGTGCCTGCGACGCAGGAGGTTGCGGGTTCGATTCCCGCCTCAGAACAAAAATTTGTACGATCTGTAGATATTAGTTTCGAGTGTCTAGGTTACTAAAAATATTTGTCTATTTTTATTATATTAAGTTTATCAGAAATCTTATCTAACAATCCACACTTAGCCAGAGCGTGGTGAATTAAAAAAATATTGATTGAATTATATTGATGATGATTTACTTATCTTGATGAAGTCGAAACGTTGAGAGTTTTTAACTCATTTTTAAATACCTGAGCAATTCCCGTTATAAAATAATTGACTGTTTCAGGTACTGATAGTACATGCAGCAGCATTTTCGCAGTTTCTCGGAGAAATAAAGTTATTCTTTGACAGTGATGGTACCGTTACACGATGGGAAGGAGATCCGTACTTTCTTCACCCTAGAATAGATCAAGGTATGTTTAACCATCCATACTATATATATAATAATACATATGATAAATGCGAAAGTGTGTCTGTGTGTCAGCTTGTCCAGCAGTCTTTGACTGCAAAAAAGAGCAATGAATAGACGTGATTTTTTCAGTGGAAATAGTTCAATGCTACTTATTGTTCCTTTCAAATCTAAACACAAAATATCATCCATAGTAGCGTATAAAATAATATTCTGTTGAGAGTTTTCTGTTATCCCGAATTTAAAATGAGCGAAGCCACAGGATAAAGCTAGTTTGTATATTCATTTTATAAAACGGGAATTACTCACGTATTTACACAGGAGTTAAAGAACTCTCGATGTTTCGACCACAACAAGAGCAGTCTTTATCAAGAGGAGTGAGCGTCACTCTTGTGTAAATACGTGAGTAATTCCCGTTTTATAAAATGAATAGTATAAACTCACGAACATTTTGAAAGTGGAATAGTTTGGGGTCGTGACTCGTGGTCACTGTGATTGACCCACTAATTGTTGTTTGTGTTTACAGCAGCGGATGTTCTCCGAATTATCGATAAATACTATCCAATAATAGTCGAGAGAGGGTCTCAAAAGGTCGGCTCCACTCTGACAGACCTCTCTGACAACTGCTCCTGTGGCGAATGTAACTTGGGCAATGTCATTTGTGAGGCGTTCTTGGATAGCGTAAGTATTTATGAAAAGAGTAATGGTTGGGGTATCGGGTGATTGTGGTTAAGGAAAAAGTCACTGGTATGGTATGGACTATATTATCAAAACACACAATCAACTTAAACTATTGCCGTCAACTAATGGTTATTGGTAAATGGTAATATGGTAATGAACTCGCGACGACGGCGTATGATCGCGAGCTGAAGCTGTTTTGGTAAATCGCAAGCGAATATGCATTTAACTGCAAGCGCAGCTACATGCATGTTTGCTGCGTGGTTCGATTTGCCCGAACAATTTACGTAGTGTTTTGTAATAGTATAAACTTATCAGTATCTTTTATAATGTAGATAATTAAATCAAAAGGAAACTTAATAAAATAAATTTATGTTAATTAATATACATAGATATTGATGTATAAATTATCCACCCCTTATCTATATATATAAAAGAAAGTCGTGTTAGTGCCTGAACTTATAACTCGAGAACGGCTGAATAGATTTGGCTGAAAATTGGCAGGGAGGCAGCTTAGAACCGGGGGAAGGACATAGGATACTTTTTACTGCTTTTTAAAAATCTAATATAATGCGGGCGAAGCCGCGGGCGGAAAGCTAGTAAAGTAATAAAATACACTCCATATAGAGTAAATTATTGAAATAGAATAAGTTGTTTTGTTACAAAATTAAACCATTATCGTTCTTTAAGGTTCAAAGCCGTGCTCTTCATAAGAACTGGCACTATGCAAATTTCTGCATTATCAATTCACGGAGCATGAGACTGTATATTCCTCATGGACGTAAGTTATATTTTATTTATTTCGTGTCAATTATTATTGGTATCATTATACTAGCTGACTGGTCCACGGGAATGGATGCTCTATATTATAACTAAGTCGTGTGTAAAAAATGTTCCACATCTTTTTCTAAAGGTTTCGTCAAACCGACTAAGGTTAACCGTTAACACCACTACACCACTAACCTAGAAACGAAAATTAAATCATTATTTTTCTAATCCTGAAATCTGCTAGCTAATTTTTGATATGTAGGTTATTTCTGTGGTAACTCCATTTAGCTTAGTGACATTTTAGCTCAGAATTGCGCTCATTTTGATTCACCTCGCGATTTCCAATCTCAATTCACTTTGATTCACTGGGGGCACAGATTAGATTGCAGCTACTACAGCAACATAAAACAACCTTATTTAGGAAGATACTCTAACCCAAGGACGTAGGTTCTAGCCGCTTCATCATAATCATAATTACGTTCCCACAGCTGGGACACAGGGACTTCTCTCTTGGCGAGAAAGATTAGGGTTTACGTTGTTACGTTGACCAATAAATAATGAATGGTGAATGAATAAAGACACATATCCTTCTAACTTTATAAAGTTCTCAGAACATGCCGGTTTCTTCTCAAAGTTTTCCTCTACCGTTAGGGCACGTTGTTAAGCTAACGAAAGAAAGAAGAAAGAAAATAAATTTATTTGCAACAAAAACATACATATTTATATTTGTACTTAGATAAACACAAATAAAACTAATTAATCAAAGATCCTACTTAATGTATGTTTGTCGCTGCAAAACGGTCCTTACTCAGCATTATGTAAGCTGCTGGGACAGCTCACGCTGGTCTTCCGTAAGAACCGTTTCTGTAACGTATAACAAAATTTACTAATGCGATTTTCATCCTTCAGTTCATTGCAAAGCTTTACTTTTCCAGCAATATCCTATGCATCGTTGATAATGGCTCAGCCATTTGAGAACAATGTGGAAGTTTTTGACCTGCGAGGCGATTTTATTAAGGAAATGCTTGAATTCGCCGTCAATAATGATCAAATTCATTTGAAAGTTCAAGTTTCAGGTATGTCACTAGAACTAAATTATTCACGAATTTCAGTTGTACTAATGTTTGTTTGCTAAATCAGCTTATTAATTAGTTAGCAAAACCAACGATATGTACCTCATTATAATAGTTAGGTAATGAGCTAGAATTAGTTTATAGTAATTAAAAATATTATTTTGATTTCTGTCTTGTTGTATATAAGTCTGTGGTAATGGTAAATAGGGTGTGGTAAAATACAGTTTTTGACTTGAAAGTCAAGAACTTTTCCGCGACCCTAAAAAGTCAAAGTCAAAAACTTTATTTATATATGGAAACAAAGTTGTACTTGGACACGTCAGAATAAAAATAATAAAACGGTTTGTCTGTTTCTTTATTAGAATAGAATGTCACAAAGACTATTAAAAATATAAAGAATAGCTATAGAATAGAATAGTAGCTTTTCCGATATCTGTCGATTGAATTAGGGTTAGTATCATAGTATGAATGAGAGCTGGACGCCAACCTAACATCTTGGTCTGCGGGAGCGCTAGAACGGAAGTTAAATAAGGCCTTTGTCCAGCCGTGGGACAGTATGGCTACTCAAAAAAAAATAACGAGTGGTCACATATTCGATAATTCCTGCTTTGAATAATCTCAATAGCTTCTTTTAGGGTTACGCGTTGTAATTGACGGCTCGAAGCCAGCCAACTCCCGGGTTCTCAACGTTTCTGTGCGATGCATCGAATGCGACGTTCCCCTCTACTACCCACTGGAGTTGGACAAGTATTATAAGGTGGTCTCCTTATCTTATCTGACTGGGGGCGGCGGTGAATTCACTGTAAGTATAACCATAGACAAACATACCCTATAAGTCTATGGTATAACACACCTGATAAATAAATACTGCTGGACAATTCACACAGCAACATCTAGCCCCGTGATAAACTCTAAGCTTGTGCTAGATTTCTGATATACTTAATATAATATACATACATAGATAGATATTTTTATAATACATTATATTACACCCAGACACCCGGAAAAAATATTTGCAGGTCATACAAATAGTTATTCCGAGGCGGGAATCGAACCCGCAACCTCTTGCGTCATGAGATTGTGTTCAAGCATTGGTGTAAATACTATCACAAAAACATAGGTAAAAGTTAGGTTGCTTTAACGATATAAGAACACAAAACATAGCATGATTCAATTTTTTTAGTTCCCGATATTTCACAACCTCTTAAAGCGCTATGAAGATTGATGATTTTTGAATCATGGTATGTTACCCGTTTCGTGTTCTTATAAAAGTTAGGTTACTCTAATCGTTTCATAACATCCAAACTTAACGTTGACATTTTCAGATGTTATCAAAAAACCTGCAGAATTTAGAAGTGATCGGAGTGGACTACGATCTTCTGATGACATACTTTCGTAAATATTCACCTGTTTTAGGCCATTATGACGGACGCATACAGATCTCAAACCACTGTAAAATACCCAGTTATAATTCAACAAAAATTTCCAGGTCTCAATATATTCCAAAGATACCTAGTTTTAGAGTTACAAGACCTTGGTGGGAGCGAATACATACATAGTTATGGATAGAAATATGATTAGGTACAAGTTTCGATTAAGTACCTAGTTCTATTCTTATAAACACCAATGGGATTGTCGATTCTTTTGCAGAGTTTATTATTATTATTATTAGGATTATTCAGTGACTTGGTCTTGATCAGTCATATATAACTGTAATTTATCGTAATAACTATCGTAAACTTAAGCAGACATTTACAATAAATAAACATTATTTTTTTGTTTAAAACACTGCTTTTTAAGAAACCCGATGTTTCCGCTTTTAAGAATGTATGTATCAGTCCTATTTTTGAATTTAATGCCCTATTTGACCTTTTACTGTAATAATTTTCCTATGGAATTTAGAATAATTGATCTCAATAGAACCTTTACTTACAGCTTTATGATAGGACAAACTCAACAAAATGTTAATTTTATCGCTCTGTTCTAATAAAATTGCAAATAGCAGCTACAATACGAAAACGGCTGGAATTAAATAGTTTCGCCTCACCCTTGATTGTAAAATGGAGCTATAACTAAGCCCAACGTCAGTGCCGGATTAAGCCAGCGCGGGGCCTGTAGCAAATTCTGTCAAGGGGCCCTTGGTTTGCTATCGGTTCTCAAATTTAGGGTATTAAATATAGCTTTCCGCCCTGCGGCTTCGCCCGCGTTTTACACTTTCCCGCAATTTGCTTTGCTATAATATAGCCTATGTTACTCGGGGATAATGTAGCTTTCAAAAGGTGAAAGAATTTTTGAAATCGGTCCAGTAGTTTCGGAGCCTATTCCTTACAAACAAACAAACAAATCTTTCCTCTTTATAATATTAGTATAGAAAACAAAACTGTTATAGTCAAGTCATTTTAGCTCAAAATAGGTAAGAATCTCGGAATTCGAGATACCCAGCTGTAAGTCTGTAAATATTTATATATTGACACCCTAAAAGTTGTCTCAAAACCTACCGATTGTAGGGTGTTCGCAACCATTAAAATTTCAAGGTCAAAGACCGCAAAATAGTTTTTTTGTAAATATCTCATTTCCTATGGGTTTTTTGCTATTTATATCTTTGTGAATATTGTAGAAATACAAAATTCTCTACAAATAATGTTCACAAAAATTTTTCATACGGTGAACCGTTTTCGAGATAGATGGCGGAGAGCGCGCGGTCACAGCATCACTTCAGGTCATCCGCTGCCTCTGATGGGGTTGAGGAATTATCTCATTTGAGGAATTCTCTCATTTGAGAAATCCTCTCATTTGAGGATGAAAATTGTTAGGTCCAGAGAATATAATAGAATATCTTGAAATTTTAATGGTTGCGAACATCGGTAGGTTTTTATACAACTTTTAGGGTGTAGAGTAGACCAGTATTTTTAGACCAAAAATGGTCAAAAACGGAAAAAAATAGTATTAGGATGAAACCCATTAGTAAAGGAGGGGAATATGGTAAAGATGAAAGGAAAAATAAATTACGGTCGATCTGAGTTCGGGAAGTGGGAGGGGGTGGGCTTTTAAGGGGAGAAAATGGTTTATCTCGATTTGCGGTGAAACTACTAGTCCTATGAAAAAAAGTTATATGGCAAAGTTGTAGGTAATAAAACGATCTACAACTTTTATACATAAAGTCAAAACTTATGTGAAAAATTCAAATAACCTAGTTTTTTGTTTTTTTGATTTATCTTTTTCAAAAATTGTTATTTTTCTACGAAGTTTGGTGAAAACTTACCTATTTATGTCATAAATAAACTTTGATTTATTTGATTGAAAATATTATTGTTTTCACCTTATTTTGACTTAATTTTCAAAAATATAGACTAATTTTCAATCGAAAATTCACGTGTCAAAATATTAGCTTTTTTATAAAAGTCGGTGTGCTTTATGTTCATTGAAATCTCTATTTTCTGATAGTTAAAAAAATATATACATTACGATAGTAAATATTCTCAGAAAATGCACAAAACCGAAACAAAAATTTGTGTCATTAGGTACAATTGCATCACAAAAATGTGATTTTGTCTTTTCAGACTATATAATAATAAAAATAATATAATAATCTGTTTGTATAATGTGCAATAAGTCGGATTATAAGCAATTATATGAAATAAAAATTGCAAAAATTACATTTTTATGATGCAATTGCACATAATGATACAAATTTTGTTTCGGTGTTTTGCATTTTCTGAGAAAATTTACTATAGTAATGTATATATTTTTCTTAACCATCAAAAAATAAAGATTTCAATGAACAAACAGCACACCGATTTTTATAAAAAAGCTAATATTTTGACACGTGAATTTTCGATTGAAAATTAGTCAATGTTTTTAGTAATTAAGTCAAAATAAGGTGAAAAAATTAATATTTTTAACCAAATAAATTATAGTATGTTTGGGGCATAAAAAGGTAAGTTTTCACCAAATTTCGTAGAAAATAAAATGTTTTTGAAAAAGATAGAAATAAAAAACCAAAAACTTAGTTTTTCGAATTTTTCACATACATTTTGTCGTTGTGTAAATAAGTTCTGAATTAAAAGTTGTAGATCGTTTTATTACCTACAACTTTGCCATAAAATTTTTTTTCATAGGACAAGTAGTTTCACCGCAAATCGAGATAAACCATTTTCTCCCCTTAAAAGCCCACCCCCTCCCACTTCCCGAACTCCGATCGACCGTAATTTATTTTTCCTTTAATATTTGTCATATTCCTCTCCTTTTCTAATGGGTTTCATCCTACTACTATTTTTTTCCTTTGAAAAGTTAAAAACCCTGGTCTAGTGTCAATATCCAAGTATTTAAAGAATTACAGCTGGGTATCTCAAATTCCGAGGTGAAATGCTAATTTGACTGGACTAATAAATAAACTTTTCTGGGTTTATTATGGGCAAATTTAGCGTTTAGTGAGCAGTGCAAGTAGTATATACAACACATAACGTGTGTGTAGCTAGCGCTCAATTTAAAAAATGTGGTACAATTTCAAATTATGGTTGTTGATTTTGATACCAACGTTTTTCGTGAATTCGTGATAGAGGTGAGGTGGAAATAGCCATGCGCGCAGTTCGGGTCGGCTCGGTTCGGCTCGCTCAAATAGGTATTACGAAATACCTATTTGAGCGCGGGGCCCTCCAATGCGCGGGGCCCGTAGCATTTGCTACACTTGCTACGTGGCTAATCCGGCACTGCCCAACGTAACCCTAATAACTCCAACCTTTGTTTCGTTGTTTAGTTTAAATTCCAATTAAATTCTTAACTAGAAGTTAGACACAATGAGCCGTTCGTTTTGTCCGGGATATTCTTTTATGTCGATTGAGATAAGCGGAACTTCTGTTTTAGTACCTACGTAGTTTTATTTTTACGTGTTGTACTATTCTAAGAGCCGTATTGGTTAAGTCTCACTCGATTTTCATTCCGAAGATCATGGGATCAACTCCCACCGCGTACTCTGGATTTTTCTTCTGAAAATTGTGCGCTTTGAAAACACGTGATCTAACTGTTTTCTAGGAAATCGGCATTTTCTAAGAACTTTGAAAAGTTTGAAATATTGTCATTCACCAACGTCGACACTGAACTGAATACTAAGATTTTAAGATTTTTTAAGATTTATGTCATTTATTTCCATAAAATCCTTAAGATCACTTGGACAAGTCAATAAATACAAATAATATACAAACCCGCCTGGTAAGCATTGTGATGAACCTTACCCCTCAAGAATTATAACGCGTTTTATTGATAAGATCTGTGACCAACAGTTATAAAATAAAATGGCTTGTGATGAAATGCTTTTTTTTATTTTTAAGGTATGATAAAATTTCTGAACCGTGCCGTGCCGTGAATGGAGCCGTGTTGGCTATGGAGCCGTGTTGGCTAAGTGGGAGCACACTCGACTTTCATTCCGAAGGTCGTGGGTTCAAACCCCGCCGCGCACCTCTGATTTTTCTTCTTGGAAAATTATGTGTGCTTTAAAAACACGTGCTCTAACGGTGAAGGCAAACATCGTGAGGAAACCGGCATGTTCTGAGAACTTTGAAAAGTTTGAAGGACATGTGTCATTCACCAACCCGCACTTGGCCAGCGTGGTGAATTAAGGCCTAATCTCTCTCGTCAAGAGAGAAGTCCCTGTGTCCCAGCAGTGGGAACGGAATAGGGGTGTTATGATTATGATGAAAATTTCTGAACGTAATTTTTGTAAACGAGCCTCGTATTCATTTCAATACAAAGTACGTTTTCATATGCGCTGATAAAAACGTAACGTAGTAATGTCCACGTAGCCCTCACGTTCCACAGAGCATAGGCACGTAGCGACCCGCCGTAACGATCCAACGTGTCCTACTGCATTTGAGTAGAGTTGGGACACTTACATCATTATCTACAGGATATTTCTCATTTCTAGGTTATAAACAAAGTTTATGCCTCTTCGATCTTACGTAAATCGGTTCAAAAAACGCCCGATGACATCGCGATATCGTCTACCCATTCCGCTTACTCTGAACCACAAATTAAAAATCTGTTATCTATGATAAGTTATCCGGTATGTTGTTACAAAACTTTACAGAATATCGATAAATTAGGTAGCCATTTAATATTATGATATTTTAGACTTGTATGTTTCGATAAACAACTATAGCTTTTAAGATGGATGCTGCTATTACAGAACTGTATGGCTTATTCCACTAAACCCCAAAACTCTACTTTTTAGTCAATATATCCATACATTCATTCCACTACCACCCCAAGACGATGAAAGGTGTCTGTATATCGAAACATAGACAAGTCTAAAATGTCAAAAGATTTAAAAATGGCTACTTGATTAATCTATATTCTGAAGCCCTGTGACGTTTAATGCAATCAACTTATCTGACTGCAAGCCCGACGCTTTGATTTCCAATTCTCAGCAAGAAAATATTGCGTTACAAATGAAATGAACCTACATAGCGCCCGACACTAGTAGCAGAATGCGAGGGACATTACAACGAATGGATCTAGCTGGGCACAAGTAAATGTCATTTGATATGTTTAAGAAAATAGTCTTTCCTATCTCTTAATAAAAGCTGACAAATTCATCAAAAATTTATGTCGAAATATGCTGATTACTGCGATGTAAGTGTACCTATATGTGCAGTATACCAATTACTCTTACCGTTTTGGGTTATCTTGGGTCCTGTGGATTGACTGTGCTCATTGGGACGAGTGTTGATGATGATGAGCGAAGTATTTTACAACTTACAACATCATCTCAGACTGAATATGGGCTGATGAATAATATACCTATTTACCACCTCTCTTATCGAAGTCGATGATAAAAATGTCAAATGACATCTGAGACCAGAAAACCTGAATAATTGACAGGGTGCTTTTCCCCATTGTAACCGTGAAGGCCCAGATTTACATAGGAACATCATCTGTCACGTCAAACAAGAGCTCCCATGGAAAACATGCTCCCAAAACGTTTAACCGTCGTAAGATTTATGCATATAGTCATTGCCTTTTGAAGGCTGTTGAGCTTGTATTGCTGCATTTCCTAGTTTAAGTAGCATATATTATATTTTGCCGCAGTTTAACGTAACCTATAATGTTAATCACCCTAGAATAGTGAAAAGCTCAAAAAGTTCAACCATTAAATTTAATTTTAGAATACTTTAAAGTAACCAACTGAGAGTCTGTGCCGAATCTCTGTTCTATTTCTACCGAACACGAATTCAACTGACGTAGGAACTGTAAATAGAAACCTCGAAATCTAGGCAACAAACATGGCTTATAGACCAGTGCAGTTAGCTTCAAAAATGGTCAAATAAGGAAAAAAATAGTAGTAGAATGAAAACCATTAGAAAAGGAGGGGAATATGATAAAAATGAAAGGAAAAATAAATTACGGTCGATCTGAGTTCGGGAAGTGGGAGGGGGTGGGCTTTTAAGGGGAGAAAATGGTTTATCTCGATTTGCGGTGAAACTACAAGTCTTATGAAAAAAAGTTAAATCGCAAAGTTGTAGGTAATATAAAGATCTACAACTTTTAATTCACAAGTTTTTACATAACCTCAAAACTTATGTGAAAAATTCAAATAACCAAGTTTTTGGTTTTTTTTATTTATCTTTTTCAAAAATTGTTATTTTTCTACGAAACTTGGTGAAAACTTACCTTTTTATGTCCCAAATACACTGTGATTTATTTGATTGAAAATATTATTGTTTTCACCTTATTTTGACTTAATTTTCAAAAATATAGACTAATTTTCAATCGAAAATTCACGTGTCAAAATATTAGCTTTTTTATAAAAATAGTTATGCTTTATATTCATTGAAATCTCTATTTTCTGATAATTAAAAAAAATATATACATTACGATAGTAAATATTCTCAGAAAATGCACAAAACCGAAACAAAAATTTGTATCATTAGGTACAATTGCATCATAAAAATATGATTTTGTCTTTTCAGACTATATAATAATAATTATTATATAATAATCTGTTTGTATAATGTGCAATAAGTCGGATTATAAGCAATTATATGAAAAACATTTTTGCAAAAATCACATTTTTATGATGCAATTGTACATAATGATACAAATTTTGTTTCGGTGTTTTGCATTTTCTGAGAAAATTTACTATGGTAATGTA
Source organism: Chloroclystis v-ata (assembly GCA_963691955.1). Lineage (NCBI taxonomy): Eukaryota > Metazoa > Arthropoda > Insecta > Lepidoptera > Geometridae > Chloroclystis > Chloroclystis v-ata. The sequence continues at coordinate 11,675,023 of OY829904.1, read as the reverse complement.
TATATTTTTCTTAACCATCAGAAAATAGAGATTTCAATGAACAAACAGCATACCGATTTTTATAAAAAAGCTTATATTTTGACACGTGAATTTTCGATTGAAAATTGGTCTATTTTTGTAGTAATTAAGTCAAAATAAGGTGTAAAAATTAATATTTTTAATCAAATAAATTATAGTGGATTTAAAACATAAATAGGTAAGTTTTCACCAAATTTCGTAGAAAATAAAATGTTTTTGAAAAAGATAGAAATAAAAAACCAAAAACTTAGTTATTTGAATTTTTCACATACATTTTGACGTTATGTAAAAAAGTTATGAATTAAAAGTTGTAGATCTATATAATACCTACAACTTTGCCATATAACTTTTTTTCATAGGACTTGTAGTTTCACCGCAAATCGAGATAAACCATTTTCTCCCCTTAAAAGCCTACCCCCTCCCACTTCCCGAACTCAGATCGACCGTAATTTATTTTTCCTTTCATTTTTATCATATTCCCCACCTTTTCTAATGGGTTTCATTCTACTACTATTTTTTTCCTTGTAAAATATTAAAAACCCTGGTCTATTACTATGTCAATTGCACCCAGATTGTACGACCAGATTTTAAAAATTTCAAGAGTTCTATCCGTTGTGAAATATTACATTCGGTATCACCCATATATTTACGTTCCCATTGCTGGGACATCGCTTTTGACGAGAGAAATTAGGCCTTATCTACGCTGACCAAGTGCGGGTTTGGTGAATGATACAATACAATGTCCCTTTTTACTTTTCAAAGATCTCATAAAATGCCGGTTTCCTCAGTATGTTTGCCTTATTTAGATAATAGTAAAAGCTTACAAAGATAGTTTCAAGTTACAAACATAATAAATTCAATTGTCATATTAATAACGAGAATATAAAATGAGAAATAAATTTGCTACTGACACACTGATTGCCTGTTCAGTTTACGGACTTCACGGTCCATTAGGTAAAACGTCAAATATACAAAAAATAGAACCTCATCTATTTCAATATCCGTTAAAATAGATGTAAGGGTCTATCATCACAAACGAGTGAATTCAGATCGGTTTGACTGTGTACTGTCGCGGTCACGGAGGTAAAACTTAGTTTTACCTCCGTGGTCGCGGTATATTTAGCGGGTCGACAAATTTTGTAATACGAGTATATACTTCACTGCGATCTTGACTATATATATCAGGGGTGGCCAACTTGATTGGACCCAAGATCTCTTGATCACCAAAGAGACCCTGTGCGATCTACCAATTACATACTTCAAGAAATCGAAAAAAGTAGCCAAGTGCGAGTCGGACTCGCCCATGTAGGCTTCCGCAGCAATTGTTTATACGAAATAGTTTATGACGTATAATAAAAAAACTACTTGATAGATTTCGTTCAAACCAATTTTCGTTGTTAGTTTTTGTGGTAATGTACATTATATATTCATTTTTAGCTTTATCATCCTCTTATTTTAGAAGTTAGAAGGGGGGGGACACTGTTTTCCACCTTGGAAGAGTCTCTCGTGTAAACTATTTAGTTTAGAATTAAATGATGTTAGAAACTTTAATATGATTTTTAAAGACCTATTCATAGATACCTCACACGTATGGGTTTGATAAAATTTTATTTTTAAAGTTTCGGTTCGAAGTATGGGGACCCAAATGTAATTAATTTTTTTTTAATTTTTTTATGAAATCTTAGTGCGGTTTACAGAATACGTCTACTTACTAAATTTCAACTTTATAGCTCTTATAGTTTCGGAAAAAACGGCTGTGACATACGGACGGACGGACGGACGGACGGACATGACGAATCTATAAGGGCTCCGTTTTTGCCATTTGGCTACGGAACCCTAAAATTGAAACAGCATAGTTCAGTTCGCTTCCCGCTTATTGTTCATCGTGCGCCGACAACAAAAGACTACACTGCGTAAAATAGAGTATTAAACAACTTGACGGAACAGCGATTGAAAAATTATACAAAATGATGCGTCCAGCAGTAGGTGATTATGTTACAGTATAGTCTACTTATTTATTTTTGCCTTGCCACGATCGACTGGACTAACAGTCGCGATCGACCGGTCGATCGATCGACCGGTTGGCCACCCGTGATATATATCAACGCACGACTATCTAAATATGCAAGATATAGTAGATTTATGCGTGGTAATATACTAAGTTATTATGAAAAATCTTTTTTACGTCAATATTTTTGTCTGTGTAATAAATAATTAGTGAGATCATAATTTTAACATAATATTAAATAACATGAAACGGAACTAATTATGATTTTTGAGTTTTCCGATGTTTTTGCACTATTTCAAGCGCCCATCCACACGGAGAGTAATAATGGCGAGTCAGCAAACAGTTATTCGCAAACGAATTGATCTACATTTTTTCTGAAATTTCTCTTTTATTTATTTAAATTCCGTGACAGTACTTTGGGTAACTTTGGCCCTGAAACTCGAACACAAAGGTGTTATCAGACCCTTTCTCATTCCATTTGATATCTCTCTACTTCCGATGAGGAAGTTAGATTCGTTTCATGTCTTTTTTGGGTATTTGTTTGCGCTGTGTTCGTTTTTTGTTATACTGAATTTAGTTGTGTTCAAATAGAAAGTTTTTAATGTGAGGGTGAATTAACGAACAAAGCTAAATAAAAGTAAATTCTGTTGGGTATTGCGGTGAGACTAGATGTGTGAGATTCCTGAATTTTTTATCTTATAAGATATTTAAGTAAATACAAATGCTTTCAACATGTTCTATAGTATTATGTATATTTTTGATCGGCGTAAACCCTCACAGTGTTTGGTGTTTTAGTTTGAACTAATTTTGGTGGAGCGGCTTTACTTCTAATACTCGATCTTCATAATCTCTCGTGAACTCTAGCTGAAAGCGAAGTACCTAAATAAGAATCTAACTAAGAAGTTTTTTAATATTTTATGCAGCGATTATTAATTTACTTATTACAAAAAATTTAAGTACTATACAATATTACACAAAGCCTAGAACAGACATAAATGACTGAACTCTGACTATTTGTCCACTTAAACAACGGAACCCTAAAAGGGAAATGAACCCCAACGAAAGTAATTCAACTAATCTTATTTATTACCAGACCATTATTTATAAAATTTCAGTCACAAGCTAGTAAATAACTCTTAACCAGCGACACACTGATTTATAAAGGGTCGGGAAACTCCTCTTTTCCTTGCAGAAGAGCTTGTACCTTATAGAATCGGCATTTGAGATAATTGCTGTGTATTTATACATATCGACGGAAGAAAGCGGAAATGTCGTATCTTCAAAACCCAGGTTTTCAGTAGAGCCAAAAAACCTTTTTGAAAATTCATAACTTTTTTATTATAAGAGATAGAAAGGTGAAACTTGGAATGTATCTAAACTTTTTTAAAAGCTACTTAATCATTTTGCTCAAATTACCGCAAAGTTAGTGCAACATTGATTTGTGACAAGTTACGACAATTGATGTTTCAATTTCAAGCAGCAGAAATGTCGTATCTCTGAGATGAATGTATGGCCAACTGAAATTACATTTATTCTTGAGTGTCAAATTTGTTGTATCTTTGTTCATAATATTAAACTATATCTATATTTTGTTTTAACTTATGAAAAGGCGATGAATGTATCAAAATAAAAAGCTTTATGTTGAATCTAAAATTTTTATTGTATTATAAGAAATGTTTTGACAGCAAAATTAAAAATATCTTATAGAATATAATAATATGAATCATGTTATAAAATACCTCAATTAAAAGAAAACTAAAGCAATTTTCTTCTTATATAAAAAAACTTGTACCTTTGCAAGGAACATAGCAAAATAAAACAATCATGTACTTCTTACGAAATTACCTAAAATAAAAATTTAGAACAATACAATTATAGTAACAAAACTAAAACCTTTGCAAAGAACATAGAAAATAATAAAACAATCATTAATTACTTATTAATCATCATCATTTCACGCTCCCAGAAAATGTGTATTGCAAGTTGCAACATTTAAAAAGACAGATCCAGATGTTATGCTCATGAAAAATTCCATGCTTCCAGATGCAAAAATACGGTGTCAAACCGTGTCGTAGGACACTCGTAGGACGTCCACTGCTGGACCTATGTCCAGCAGTGGACGTCCTACAAGTGTAGGATTTTTGCATCTGGAAGCATGGAATTTTTCATGAGCATAACATCTGGATCTGTCTTTTTAAATGTTGCAATACACATTTTCTGGGAGCGTTCGCTTATGGTCTTCTAGATGCTGGGGCTGCTCCCTAACACCTCCTAAAAATTAAAAGTATGTTACTAACTAGCTAAGAAGGCACCTGAGTGTGATGATATACCTACTCATACTGCCTCCCACAAGGTCGCTGCTGCCCATCTTTTGATGTTCTTTTAGGAACCTTTTACGACGACACCCACGGCCATGGCAGGAGATGGGGTGATACTATTATTAAGATGGAAGGCACCACACAATGTGCCAGAGACCAACAATTACTTTATGAAAAATTCAGACTACGAAGCAAAATCCTAACTCATCTTTCTTATATTATATGGGCTCCAGTCGGGAATCGAAACCGGGACCATCAGCACGATGGCAACGTTGTCTACCAAGGAGGTTAATAAACCTATGTATTTACCTTATGTACGACGATACGACGACCTCTGCGGCGCAGCGGGCGAAGGTCCGCCTGCGACGCAAGAGGTTGCGGGTTCGATTCCCGCCTCGGAACAACAATTTGTATGATCTGCAAATATTTGTTCCGGGTGTCTGGGTGTTATTATATGTATAATAATAAATATCTATCTATGTATGTATATTATATTAAGTATATCAGAAGTCTAGCACCTGTAACACAAGCTTCGAGCTTACCACGGGGCTAGATGTCGCTGTGTAAAATTGTCTAGTAATACTATGTTATGTATGATTTACATAAACCTAGATGTTGGTAAGTTCTCATCGTTCAAAGCTAGATGTCTAGCTATGGGAGCGTTCGCTTATGGTCTTCTAGATGCTGGGGCTGCTCCCTAACACCACCTGAAAATTAAAAGTATGTTACTAACTAGCTAAAAAGTACCAATATGTACTTTTTAATTGACTATACAAAAAAAAAACTTATAAAGGACAATTGTAAGCTTTTTGTTAATAATGTAAGTACCTATCTTTACAATCTTATTCTTCTTATTGTTCATTTTAAGTAAAAAGTAACAAAACCGCGCGATTACGCACGAAGAGGCAAACAAATTGTGTTTTGCAGGTGTTATTTGTTTACCAATATCTCCCTGAACAAATAATTTTATTACATTAAACGTTTTTAAAAGTTATTATTTTCCAACCACAGCGCATACAAAAGGTACTTTTCTACAATAATCAAATAACTTACTAACAACGGCTTACCGTCCTGAAAATTTTATAATAAAATCATTGACTCGAAACTTGCAAAAAATAATTTAATTTATTATTTCAATACTTACCAGAACTCTTGGAGATGTATTAATTATCCTCTTATATTTTATCTTGCATTTGAAAACTTTTTCACAAGCAGCGACAAATTTGCTTTCTTACATTCGCACTCACGCATGTACTGAATCGCGGTCAAAACGTTGTATAAGGCTCGTTACTTATCTCTTCAGACAAAACATAGCTCTATTTTTTTGGTGTATAAGTACGATATTGACATAATATTGATTGTTTAAAACGTGTTAACTGTTTCATATGCCTGCATTAGTAGGGCCAGAATTGTCGTATCTCGGTCAACGTCAAATTGTTGAGCGGCAGAAATGTCGTATCTTATTCGAAGCAGTTTTAGTGATTCATAAACAAAGTAGTAACTATTTTGTGTTCTTGGCGTGAGGGCGTATCTGTTTTATTTTAAAAAACAGCCGATTTTGCTCAAGTTACGACAATATTTCTTACGATCAGTACAAAAACAAGGAAAAATCTATGGTCGTATCTGTTTAAAAAATCATCGTAGGAAAACGTGACATAGACCATTCGACGCGGCTTTTTTTTCTACATCAGATAATGGCAAAAGTCAAAATGGTCAAAATGAAGTTACGACATTTCCGCTTTCCACCGTCGATATGAGCAGAGCATCATCATAACAGTTCGTAACATGTCGTCAGTATGACGGACGGTCATTACAGAATAATTATATGTACATAGGTTTGTTTTCTTTGCCTAAACACGATAATCACAGAAGCCGCTGCCCTATTCCGAAAAAAAACCTTTTAGGTTTTGATAGTACATTTACCGAGGCTATAATATAAATAAACTAGCTGCCCCCGCGAACTTCGTCTCGCCATATACTTTTACAGAGTGTCCCCCCCCCCCCTCTAATTTCTAAAATAAGAGGATGATAAGGCTAATAAAAATACATAATGTAGGTACATTAGCACAAAAACTACCAACGTAAATTGGTTTGAACGAAATCTATCTAATAGTTTTTTTATATACATCATAAACTATTTCATATAAACAATTGCTGCGGAAGCCTACATGGGCCAGTCCAACTCGCAATTGGCCACTTTTGATTTACTATCATAAAAGTGAATCAATCTTAAACGATAGCCATATAGGTACCTACTTTCGGTTAAAGACTTTATTTTAGTAGGTACTGACGGAGTCCCCGTACAAAGCATGATACCTTACCGAACGGGCTGGTTTATTTCGGTACTTACATTTTTAAACTCTGATATCTTTCGAATGGAATGTCCGAATTGAATAATTTAAAGTTTTATAGAGATATTGAAATATTCGTAATAACAATGTAATTTATTTTGATAATTTTTTTATTTGAAAATACGAATATAGAGCTTTTCCTAGCGGCGGCATATAAATTAATTATATTGAAAATTAAAACACTTATTGTGACATAACTATAATAGTTAGATATATGCTGTCGCGACATTTTTTGTAGGTATTAATGTGTTCTACAAAATTGTAGTACATTGTATATTTCTAAAATGAATACTTTTCGCAGCGCATGCGATATAAGGATTTTTTTTTACATCTTGGGTTACATATTTGGGTTTTCCGTACGGATCCCTGATTTTTTTGAAAATGTAATATAGCCTATAACCTTCCTTGATAAATGGACTATCCAACACTGAAAGAATTTTTTAAATTGGACCAGCGGTTCCTGAGATTAGCGCGTTCAAACAAACAAACAAACAATCAAACTCTTCCGCTTTATAATATTATAGTATAGATAAATATTGCTGGACAATTCACACAGCGACATCTAGCCCCGTGGTAAGCTTTGGTGGTAAGCTATATCAGCTATAAATATTTATATAGCTATATATAAATATAATATTTATAGCTGAATAAATATATATAAGCTATATAATCATAACGTAAAAAATGCAAGCGACGCTGTTTGCGAGTCGACTAGTAGGTATGTATTTCCGATCTTGGCTCTATGGTAAGAGTACATACGTATGATTGAGAAATGTATGAGTGGGGAAAGCTGATGAATTTATTATCATGAATTCGTTTATTCACGTCTCCTTTGCCGCAGTCAGTCAGCGCTGCTACAGTAAATAAATAAATATTTTGATACGGAAAGATTGTGTTCAAATATTGAAATGAGACTGAATATCTTGTATGTTTTCAATTTTACGGTACGAAGGGAATATTTTATGCGGGTAATATGTTATGGATGTATGATGCCGGCCTATTAATAGTAGGTACCACCTCATCGTAGACTAATATTCACTGCGGGAATATATTATTTTTATCGCGTACGAAGACGCAGGGCGTAAATGCTAGTATTATCAAGGTATCTATTAATCGTATATAAACCAATATACTAAGAGCCCGTGATGGCCAGACCTTCCTTTAATTCACAAGCGTGAAAATTCTTTCATGTGTATGTCTAACATAGGTAAGAATAACCCCCAAACATGAAACCTGGATCGTGGTTCCTTTGGGAGATAACAGGTAAAAGGTTGTAGGTTGTAGGAAGATACACATGAAAGAATTTTCACGCTTGTGAATTAAAGGAAGGTCTGGCCATCACAGGCTCTTAGTCTACAACATACATATTAAATTACATCTTATATAAAACTGAATCTTATATAAAGCTGATAAAACAAAAGAAAATCTAATTTTAGTCAAAAATACTTTCCAATATTTCGCCCACCGATTTTATCTCCAAACCCGCAATGCTGTTTCGCTACTTAGTCCTTATTTACCTTTTATAGGCGATAATGATTCTTTTACAGCCCTTTTTTATTGAAAAAGGTTAGATGGTCACGCACAAATTGCTATTACAAAACGACACACCTGGGACCCCGGAGTTAAATGTTTAAGTACTGGACGCTATTTTAGAATTAATCTGACTAAAAACCCTGACTGAAAACTGAAAAGTAACACATAGTATTCGTTTTATGGTGTCATATAGTTTCAAATATTACATATTTAACTCTCATAAGTGTATTAATAAGCATACACTTATTAATTGTAAAGTGTGAGGTACACAATACACAACACACCCACAATTAATATTGCATATAATTCTCATATTTTGACATAATACGGAAAAATATACAAAATATTAACCGATTTTAGTTTTATGCTTTCGTTTTAATAGTGTAGACTTGTATAATTAAAACAGTAATTTTAATATTTAGAGTCCAGTTTCAGAATATCCTGTAAAAAGGTGTAGACGGTGGATTTTGGCAAAGTCTGGGCTGTGGGTCTTAGGTTTAAAAGTATTAAAAGCTTTGTTTCAGCGGAGACCTGTTTTGAACTAAGAGACGTTCTAATTAATCTTACTCAGATGAAATTACTGGTATCATCATTACTCGGTGTAATAGCAAAGAGACGCATATTTAAAGGTTGTATTGTAAAACATAGACAAGAGCCATGTTTTTTTTCTGTGGACCTAAACTCTCGCTGGTCCGCAGTGCACTAATTACTGTCATGCCCCAGATTAAAATTAAATAAGGTTAACATAAATTTCTGTTTTTGTCTATCTACTAAGAAGTTAAAGTAAACACCTTGATTGGTCAATTGTATTTTTCGTAAATAATGGTATCACTGTACCAATACTACAGTGATGCCATTATTTATCCGAAAAAGCACACAACTCAAATCATATGTCCAAAATAAACAAACAAATCGAGCCGTTAGGGTGATAAATGCTATCTATTTAGTTAACTGGAACTAGTATTTTTTTTGTAGAGACAAATCTAAAAGGATTTTTGACACACCTACCTCACAATATTAACCCATTCAGCTACAGATAAATAAAATATTATTGGTAAAATATAAGTAAGTATGTAGGTATTGTATTTTCAAGAGCCGTGTTGGGTAAGTGGTAGCACACTCGACATTCATTGCGAAGGTCGTGGGATCATATCCTAGCGATATTGTAATCTAATATATAATCTGATATTTGTAGTTAACTCAAGCTCACTCAAGTTTACTATTGGTTTTGTTAAAATATGTTGTATTTTCTTTTTAAAAATTAAGCATGGAAGGATATAGTTTAAAACAATCCAATTATCTCGCGCCAACCAAACAAACGACAAAATTACATTGCACCAAATTGCTGATTGTTCGCTCTGAAGCTTAACTTAATTAAAAAGGGCATACACAAACTTTTTGGATTTGGAAATTTGTACTCTGCGTTTTCTAATCACCAACAAGTAAAGTATGAATATCGTATTTACATATTATACACATTCGCCATTCGCTTCGACATTCGACAAACGTTTGTTAAAACGTAAGTATACGAGTGCCATACCAAGTCACTTATCTGTTGGGGAGCTCTGGTGCCGTTATATAAAGTTATAGAAATTATAATATTACATCCCATATGTAGTTGATAGTAGATAATTATGGTTATGAATAATTCAATTTAGTTTCATCAATATTAAAAATAAATGCAAACCACAATTCTTTGTGCGAAACTGTGGCAGAGTAATATTAAATAAAACTTTAAAATATTCACGAAGAATAAAAAACCAATCCACGTTCACAAACTAGCTACTATTCCAATCAGAAATATCGACCATTGAAAAGAGAAGCTCTTTTTAAAGAGAAAAGAAAGTAGAAGAGGGAATAAATATTTCCCGACTTCATAAGCCGTTTCGTCTCACCGCTGAAAATGCTACTGAAGAACGTTATGAAATGCATTGCATATTCTTGCCTCTTATTTTGCCTCTATCACTTACCTTCTATTTGAGATTCGTATTATATTTTTCCATAAAATCCAAAAAATCACTTGGATCATTCAATAAAACAACACATATTAAATTAAAATGTACAATGGAAACAAAGTTGACATATTATTATAAGTACGTTACAGTTTTGTAAGCACTGTGTTGAGAAACGTGAACTTTGGGGTGTGAACTCACTATTAGGAATATCTGCTTATGTATACTAGTACTTTTATATATACTCGTTATATACACTTTATTGAAGGATCTTTATAATTTAACAAATATTTTCTGTTGCAAAGTAAAACAAGTTTTGCAAAACAGTATCACAGTGAAACAACGCTGCATTTTCTTCTACTTTTATGCAAAACAATTTGGAACTTGAGCCTTATACCGGTGGGAAATACGTTCAACGTTACTTTAGGAAATCTTTCTTAAGGTACGCTTATCTTTAAATAGTTTTCCTTTAAAGAAGAAATTATCAAAAAAGTGTGTTTTTTTGGTAAATAAATTAAGTTAGGATATAAATAATTAATATGTTTTATTAATCTGATTTGAGGGATAATTAAAATGGGGCGAATATCAGTCGAACGATAATTTTGTTAAGTCTACAAACATGATAAATATTTAGTGTTTATTATTAAGACTATGTTAAAATTTCAAAATTTATTTGGATAAAAATAAATATCTTAATTTTGTGACCAAACGCAACACAACCATCTATCAGACTTACAGACGTAAGATAAAATAATTCCATTTGGGTATCTGTTACTGAAAGCCATTTCCATTGTGGTCGGTCACAAAAGTATATCTACGGAGGTTTCGTAGAAATATATCGCCTTTAATCCAAGGTAATAGGGTTCTTTCTTTGAGAGCACAGATATGAAGACGAAATCAATCAAAATAGGACGTTTATCATTATCACCTTGAGGACGAAAGCGAACTGTGGAGTTTGTAAACTATCATAACTTTTTGATTTTTACAAAAAATCTTACTTGTAAATATTGCTGCGCAATTGACACAGAAACATAAAGATTTTCGACAAACCCGCTTCTGGTTTTTCTACTTGAAATATTATGTGAAAAAACACGTGCTCTAACGGTGAACGCAAACATCGTGAAGAAACCGGCATGTTCTGAGAACTTTGAAAACATTGAAGGACATGAATGTGTGTCATTCACCAACCCAACCAAATTGGCGGGAGAAATTAGACCTTCATAAGAGATAAGTCCCTGTGTCCCAGCTGTGGGAACGTAAATAGGGGTGATTAATGATGATCTTTGACGATACTTATGGAAAGAAAGTGTATTTATTAGTTTATTTGAAATGTTGGCATTACACGGTGGAATTAAATCATGTAGTATATGTTATTATTTTAGTTAGTAGGTACGTTTCAAAATAATACCCTCCACAGACCATTTAAAACAATTACCAAGTGACCCTTATATAAAATGTTTTTATCACAAAAACCCTCCGTCAAATATTAAATTAAAACAAGTGGCTTTCGAGACATCTTTTATAAACGACTGAAAAGTAATTTTGGTAATCGCTCCGCGACAACACCTTCTGAATAAATGCTAGGGTTTTTGTGCCATCAATCTCAGCTGGAAAAATCTAAAAAATTTTGCTACATTAGGCTAACATTTACAATAGGCGAACTTTGCTACATTATTTTTTTACTAGACAAGGATTTTTTGTAAATTAAAAACTACAATTGATTGTATTATTTTATAAGTAATATTTAATTTGTTTTCGTCCTACACCTCTAATTGGTAATTCTTGGAACAATTATTACAAAGATCTAACGGCTTGTGGCTGACGTGTCCAGCCCAGCCCCAATCCAATATTATTGAACTTAATATATTTTAAAATAGAGAACTTATTAAGCGTAATATTTTAAAAGTATTATCCTCATCACGATAATAGGTAAACAAGTACAGGTTGTAACAAGACCATTGGCGAAACACGTTCGCATTATCGTACGTGTTAGTTTGTAAGTGGCTACATTTCGCACCCATGTCCGAAATTCATTTGAGGCGTACCGTGCCCACACACTAATTAATTTGCCTGATAATCGTGTACTCTCCCTACTTTCGCTGAAAATTAACTGGAAGAAGGGAAACTCCGGTAATATATTACGCAAAATAAACTTAGTTCTGTTTAAAAATCATGATTGTTTCATGAAATATTCATTGTGTTAAGAATAAGCAATATTGTTGTATCTTTGTCTAAATTAATTCAGTTTTATGTGGATTAATTCAGAATTTTCATATCCTATTATCAAAGAACACAGGTAACATGCCATGGTTAAAAAGTTTTTGATTTTCCCAATATTTCGAAACATTGAAATTATGGTGAGTTACCCGTTTCGTGTTCTAATTGTTAAAAAACAATAATAGTTTAAATATTTATCATCATAATCTTAAATGATTAGGACGTTCATATCTAATCATCATTCCACACTGTTAAACAACGCTAAGGAGCTTAGTAAAGCTGGTTAAACTTATTAACTTTATAATGGCGAGGCTACCTGTGGCCGCTAATTTGCATAGGACTGATTTATGTGCTTAGAACCATATTTACATAGTTCCGGTCAGATTAAACTCACGCACTTTCTTGAATTTATAGCTGCTTAAGTTATTAAATAAGTGTAAAAAAACTGGGTGGTTTTGGACACGAGACTTTTATTTAGGTTTAGATTCTAGCTCCGCCACGCGACTCTGGAATCATCATTATCATTACAACACAAAATAACTTTCCAAATTGTTTGTAAATGTAAAAAATAAATTAATGAAAGTTGAGTGTGGCCAACATTATAAAAATGTTAATTTATTAAATATATCTTCCATATCTCTCCCTTCTCTTTCATAATTTCCTCTCCACACGACACAAAATAATTACCATCCACAATAATCAAGAAACAATATTAAAAACCTAATTATTTTCGCAATTAAATTCATTGAATCGGATATAATTGAAACAATGCGAAACAAAGCGAAAATACAGAAATGAGAGCTTAAAAGAAAGCTTTTGATAATAAAAGACAAGTACCTATTGGCACGGCGCTGCGAAAGTGGTAATTGAAATACCTTCAAATAAAGGTGTTCGCACTGCCAAGATAGAAGCGCGGTTTGAAATGTTTTTTATTTACCCTGAGTATTGTACATATCCCATAAGTTATTGCCAATTTTCGTTGTAATTTTATAATTCAAGAACGCCTGGGTCGATTTGGGTGCCTTTGGTTTGAAAATAGTTGTTGTCCAGGGAAGGTTAAAGGATGAGAAAATATGGGAATATAGCTGGCAAAGCCGCGTAGTTCAAAATTACCCGAAAGTAACACCTGCGATCAATATTTGCAGATCGTACAAATTTTTATCCCGAGGCGTGAATTGAACCCAAAACCCCTCTAGCGTGACAGGCAGATCTTCGTCCAGAGGTGGTCGAGTTTATACTTACATTGACAAAAACAATAACCACTCTTTTAAAAAGAAACTCTTAGCTCGCTTTGCTAGCTCGGTCAAATATAGGAATTCAAGAAAAACTACAGCTTTTTCCTAGTCCCCATGAGATTACAGAATCTAGTACCCTTTCGGACGAACCGTTTGTCTGTCCGTCACGTACAAGCATGGGGAATGTTACATGTCTGAAACAAAAGGCTTATTACATACTGACAGACATGCATTGTCGAAGCTACGGGTACGAATAGTTATTTTTTGTGTTCAGAGGGTGTTCAGAGTGTTTTATATGTATTATAAAAAAATCTGTCTATGTGATGTATATTCTATTAAGTATATCGGAAATCTAGCCCCGTAACACAAGATTCGAGCTTACCACGGTGCTATAATGTTGATGTTTGAATTGTCCAAAATATTTGTACGTATTTATTGAATAATCAATAAATTTCTATATAATAAGTATTGTTTTGAAAATTGTAAATCCCATGATATAATAAGTATTGTTTTGAAAATTGTAAATCCCATGATATCCGGGTTACTGAAGTGCATAAGAAGTGTTTGGATCCTATCGTTAAAATGTATTCTTCCATTAAATTATATTTGTATCGACACGGACAGAGTAAACGTTCTATTTTTTTCACTCTACATACCTAACAAACTAACAAAAACTTGCATATTGGAGAAACAAATGGAAACAAAAACATTTTGCGAGAGAAATGATGATAGTATTCAAGCACGCAGGCCCCAGGAGACCTGTGGTCCTACACTTGGTAACATCGTCAGATCACACACTAAATCATACAAATAATAAATCTGTAAGGGTCGTTCATGGAGTAGGTTAGTTTGTTTTCAGAGATATTGTGTTGATAGCCCCAAACTAATTTGACGAATTTTAGATTTTTGATAAACCATTGATCCCAATTAGTGAAGATTTGATTGTATGAAAGGAAGAAATTTGAACTTTTTCAAAATCATTCTAAATTAACAACTTTGCATCTACCCTTTTAGTAATCGTTTCGTCGTATCGAATCCCAGAGTAGCACCCCTGTGGTAGCTCTTTTGTTACAAATGCCGAGTTTTTCTGAGTTATTCTGACAAATATTCATAATTTACATTGCTATAGCTACGCAGGTTGTTTTTGGTCCCTGGATTTAAGTTAGTAATTTGTTTTGCTTCAAACTTGTGACAAAAAAACAATTTATTGTACTTGACTAAGAATAGTACCAATAAATTCTTTCCGCGGGTGTATTTTAGTTCTAATGGGCACTGGTCTCCTCAATAAAACTTTAATAGGTCTTGTGGGAAAGGAAAGTCTATGAGTATGTCTGTTTGTTTGTCCATCTTTCACGGCAAAACGGATACAAATGTCGAATCAACATGATTTTTAAAGCGTAGATGAAGAGTAACAAAGGCTTCTTTTTACCGCGGGAAAACTCTGTATTGTTCCTCAATCGCTTTGACAACAACCACAGAAAAAGATGGAGTTTTGTCATTCTTCACCCGGCACCAAACGGCATAAACTTGCTCTAAGTCCTCACGTAAATTTAGAACATGCTTACGAACTTTAAATCGATTCTATAACACTCTCAAAACACCTTTTAATTTACCAACGAATTTCCACTTATTCGCCAATCCATCATGAAGTTAGATTTGAATCGTAAAAACAATCAGCATATTCATGAAGCAGTGCGTATTCACATTCATTATAAAATTAATTTGTTTTAGACTTCTTGATAAGGGCTGGAACATTTGAAAACGGATCGGTAATGAAGGAGTTGAAAATAAATCGTGTCATGTGAAAAAGTTGCAAGCAATTAGTGTTGGCACGGTGGCGAAAATTCTCGATTTTAATTCCAAAATTCGTCCGTTCAAACCGCGTATCTCTAGATTTTATATTTGTAAAAACAATCGGATCGTTTGTTTGTTTGTTTGTTTGAACGCGCTAATCTCAGGAACTGCTGGTTATTTCAGTGTTGGATAGTACTTTTATCGAGGTGGGATATAGGCTATAAATTACACCTATGTAGATAAATTTGTTACTTATAAAGTATTTAAAACAGTCTGAGTTTAACCCTGCACACCATAGCTAAGGAGTGGTAGTTTATCTTAGTTTATCTCTGCTCATAAAACGGTTATATCACGGTATCGTCTTAACGTTCTCGACAATAACTTGTTAATAACGGGTTTCATTAACTTTTACGATACAGTACCATACCATAATACGAGCATCACCCGCTTGGTGTGGTGATTGTACCAAATCTCTCAGACCTATTTGGTACTAAGAAGACCCGTGTACATAAATGCGACATGGTTAGGAATTAATTAATTATCATAATATCAAATCTGTTGATAAAAAAAATACTTTTAAAGTCGAAATATCACTTAATCTACGATGCTAAATGTAGCACTATTTATAGCTAAAATGATGTATAATTAATGAACGCTCAAAACAATAAATATATATGAAATTACATTTCAAAGATAATATAAACTGTCACAAATCATTTTGTCACCCAAAAAACTCCGAGGATTTATACGAATCGCAGATAAAACTATAACCCTTTTATTGGAATTTGTCAACCCCTGTCGTATTATTAATGTCCGTGGCCACTAACTTGTCCCATATATCTCGGGGAAATATGAACTGGCTTATGGGACCCCTGAATGGAGCTTATTTAGGGTAAAAAAAAACAGGGAATTTTTAGAGCGCAGGCTCTAAAAATGTAAATTCCTTATGTAGATAAGGAAGATCTTGCAAGTTTATTGTGTCACGGTGAAATTTAGGGGTTAAAACTAAATAAAGACAAATTAAGTTAAATGTATTAATAATTATAAAATAAATAAATATAAATAAATTTTGGTGGACATTTCACACAACAATGTTTATATTTTTTATGTTACAATGTTAATGCGAATGCATTGTGTACTCTTTGAATAAATATTATAGAAGAGGAAATTACAAGGTTATTATATTATTTATCTAGAACTTCTTTATCTTTAACTATCAGTTTTCTTAATATTTAGAATCGCCGAAATGAGTCACTCTGAATATATTTAGCATCATGTTTAGTATTTCTTGAGCAGATAAAGCCGGCTCTGCAGTATTTGGTCCCTTTAATAAGACGGTGCTTTATAAACGTCCCGCAAAGCCAGGAGTCAAGCCGCTTCAGGACAGTCATCAGTATTAACGTCTACTTCAAGTTACAGACGAAGATATTTTAATCACATTTTAATTAAATACTTTAATTTTAGGCAAAGATCCGCTTGCTATTGAGGGGGTTACGGGATCGATTCCTCTCCAGGTCAATTTCCGACCCCGTGACAGCATTGCTGGAGTTTATTTATGGTATCTACAAAGATATAGTTAATATAATAAAGCCTTTCTCGATAAATCCAATACAAATCCTTTTTCAAATCGAAACCACAGTACCTTAAGCCATCGCGCGTCAAACAAACAATAAATCAATCATACGAACTCTTCAGTTTTATAATATATGTCGAATAGAGATGTTGAGGATGACATGGAGAGTGTGTTTATGTAGGAAGGCTTCTAATTGGTTATGACGTCACCAGGTCTAACGTCGCAGTCGTCTTCATGTTGATAATAAAACCACAACGAAACGTCCATTATTTATTCCAATTTACAATGTTTCGGTCCATCGATTCTAGATTTATCACTGAATTATCACAAACTGATTATTATTATTAATTTATTACGGACTGTTCCGACCAAAAAGCACTGTTCCGTCCAACGGCTCAAACAAGAATGATATGGTAGCTCGGCCGACGGTCGTATTTAAAGGAATTAAAGCGGTCTGAACCAGTTTTTCAAGTAACAGGCCCGGCGAGGCGCCTCAACCCGTAGCGCGATGCGGCCGGTACAAACCGGTTCTGAGTCATATTTCAACCGATGTTCTTGTCTGCCCCGACACGGCCATGCTGATAGATGGTGCGCGCTCTGCACCAGTCGTTTTTCTGGAAAAGATGAAAAAGTTTCTCTGAGCTAGGTATCCATTCAAAGGTACACTAGCTGATAATTTGGTGCAAGGTTATTTGTTCTGATAATTGGATCTCAACCACCAAATTATCAGCGAAAGTTTAAAACATGGTACTTAGAATGTTTATTAGAAAAATGGATAAGGTAAGCTGACAGTGAGTGAGTTATTATTATTGTTATCAATGTTCATGTTCCACGTATTTACATTGTTTTATAATTTTATGGCCAATGCTTGCACTCCACGTACTTGCATGGTTATTAAGGTACTCTAGGAATTTCTCATAAAGTAACTCGTGGAAAGTCTCGCCTTAGTACTCGCGGAATTTCTTACCACTCAGTACTCGTGAATTTTTTTCAACGTTATACTCGGGGGATCTTCCTAACGATACACTCGCGGAATTTCTTACCACTCAGTACTCGTGAATTTTTTTCAACGTTATACTCGGGGGATCTTCAACGATATACTAAGGGATCCTCTCAACGAGATACTCGTGGATTTTCTCATCGTGATATTTGTGGAATTTTTCGTAGAGGTTAGTAAAAGGTAGTTGTTTGTGTGTTTGTGTAAAATCTACAGTTCGCCAAAATTTTTTTTTTTCTTTTCTTTCTTTTTCTTTCTTTTGTTTGTTTGTTTTGGTTGCATATTGCTTAAAGTTTACGGTACTTGCCTAGGTAGAAGTGTTGCATGGTAGAACTACAGGATCGTATTCATCCGCCTACTCGGCCATACTGACAGGCAGTGCGCGCTCTGCATCTGCCTCGAAGGGGTCCTCGTAGTGCGGGAATGACTGACAGGCGGTGCGCGTTTTGCACCTGCCTGGTCTGCAACTGTCTGTAACAAAGAGAGTTGCTTTTGAGTTTGGTATCTGTTTACAACTCCATCGAGTTGAACAAAGTTTTAATGAAGAATAGGTAAGGTCTCGGAGGGTAAGAGTTCTGGGGAAAATTTATAAAAATGATCAACTTAACTTTGTTTCAGTCGGAGTCTTGCTCAGGCAGTCTAGCATGGGAGGTGGATGGCACGGGCTCGCTTGCAGTAGTGTTTTGAGGGCCTAGTGCATCGTCTTCTTCCACCAACACAGCCCTACTGACAGGCAGTGCGTGCTATGCATCTGCCTCTCGGAGTATATCATCAAGTACTCGTAGTGCGGAAGTGAATCTGTAAAAGAAACTTCATTAGTTCTTGAAGAATATTTCATAGAAGGGGTTCGTAGGAATTCTCATTGGAATTTTGATCTAATTATTTATTTGCTCGGCTTTTTCCTGATCAATTTGCGTTCCATCATTTATTTGATCACTTTATAAAGATGCAGGTAGTTTCAAAACTATGATCGTCTATTGTTTATTTGCTCGGCTAAGTCCTGACCGATTTGCGTTTCATCAATTTTGTTTTCATCACTTTTTAAAGATGCAGGTAGTTTCAAAACTCTGACGTCAGTATGATCCTCAATTGTTTGTTTGCTCGGCATCTTGGTCTTGGGTCAGTTTTTGCATCATTTTATAAAGACGCAGGTAGTTCCAAAAATATGTCGTCAGTATAGTTTAACTAAGCCATCTTCTTGGTCTTGGGTCAGTTTTTGCATCATTTTATAAAGACGCAGGTAGTTCCAAAAATATGTCGTCAGTATGGTTTAACTAAGCCATCTTCTTGGTCTTAGGTCAGTTTTTGCATCATTTTATAAAGATGCAGGTAGTTCCAAAAATATGTCGTCAGTATGGTTTAACTAAGCCATCTTCTTGGTCAGTTTTTGCATCATTTTATAAAGGTGCAGGTAGTTCCAAAACTCTGACGTTAGTATGGTTTAACTAAGACTTCTTCTTGTTCTTGGGTCAGTTTTTGCATCATTTTATAAAGATGCAGGTAGTTCCAAAATTTGACGTCAGTATGGTTTGCCTTCTTCTTTGTCTTGGTCTTGTGGCAGCGTACAGTCTCAAGGCTATCGAGGTTCAGATCTATCGAAGTTCGGATCTCACTTGTTCAGGTCTGTTATCCCACTTGTTCAGGTCTGTTATCCCACTTGTTCAGGTTTGTTATCCCACTTCTGATGTCGAATAGAG
The DNA here is from genome assembly GCA_963691955.1 of Chloroclystis v-ata. Taxonomy (NCBI): domain Eukaryota; kingdom Metazoa; phylum Arthropoda; class Insecta; order Lepidoptera; family Geometridae; genus Chloroclystis; species Chloroclystis v-ata. The sequence continues at coordinate 11,655,330 of OY829904.1, read as the reverse complement.
ATGTTGAGGATGACATGGAGAGTGTGTTTATGTAGGAAGGCTTCTAATTGGTTATGACGTCACCAGGTCTAACGTCGCAGTCGTCTTCATGTTGATAATAAAACCACAACGAAACGTCCATTATTTATTCCAATTTACAATGTTTCGGTCCATCGATTCTAGATTTATCACTGAATTATCACAAACTGATTATTATTATTAATTTATTACGGACTGTTCCGACCAAAAAGCACTGTTCCGTCCAACGGCTCAAACAAGAATGATATGGTAGCTCGGCCGACGGTCGTATTTAAAGGAATTAAAGCGGTCTGAACCAGTTTTTCAAGTAACAGGCCCGGCGAGGCGCCTCAACCCGTAGCGCGATGCGGCCGGTACAAACCGGTTCTGAGTCATATTTCAACCGATGTTCTTGTCTGCCCCGACATATAGTATTAGATGAAAAAAAATTAATGTAGCTTTTAATTATTGAAGGCAATAATAATTCTATGCATAATAGACATTCCAAATATCCGTTGCACACTGTGAAATCTTTGTAAAAACATAATGAATGTAAAAAGGTAATATTACTTTTCTTATAACTCGTACCATACCACAGCGCTGCCACCTGCATTAGACCTGTGGCAACTAACTAACCGAGATTGGACACTCCGCTTTATCCAATCATTTCTTGGACATTGTCTGTAAGTTCTAATTGGCTAACTGACTCCCTCCAAATTATTATGAATCCGATATCATTTATTTAGGAGACAAATTTTTTATGACAGGATATTTTTACTTAAGTTTGTCATTTTTTTGTGTTTTTTTTTACACAATAACAATAAATAAAAAGAGGCACGGATCGTATTTTTGAGGTCATCGAAAGACATTTCAATAATAAAGACAACATCATCATGAAAGACGCTTAGTAAGTTATACTAAATTTTTTTATAATTTTGTGATTAAACTTAAAATTCTTAACCCAATTTAACTCCCGACCCTATTTAGTTCGGGTTAAAGTGTACATGCATTTTTAATGTTATTTAAAAAGCTCTGCAAAGCTAATCGAGTCAGAAACTACAGCAACCACCACACTTAATAAGTTTAACTAAAAGTACATTATAAGAAAATGCATCTTAAATTCAAAGTTGATGAAATAGTTAAGGGGTGATTGTTAATTGGGTATGGACATGTAACGGATGTTGTTTCCCAGTTCATAAACATTTTTGTGACCAAAATGTTCTTAAGCGGCCGAAATTATTTGGATCGATCAGCAAGATTAATTTTTAAAACATTTTACAATAAAGCTTTTAAACTATCACAGTTTTTAACAATACTGGAATATGAAACGGATAATATGAAAATACCATGATTTAAATATTTACCAGTATCCCGATATTTCGACACCGTTGATGATGTGAAGTTGGCGCTTGAAACAGTAATTAAATATCGGAAAACTCAAAAAATATAAATCATTTCATGACCAAGCGAACAATAATTTCCGCTTAAAAAAATCTTAATAACAAAATCCGCTAACACTACATACAGTCACAGTAAAAACTTAAATTAGTTTAATACAGTGTTGACAGCTACCAGCAAGCTTGCTGTAAGTGTCGCGAAGTTGGGCACCAGCCTGAATCCGCTCAGACAATTGCAAGTTATTGAAGATGCTGGATTAATTGTTGTTTTACTTTGGTTATGCAGTTTAGCTGCAGATGTCGTTTTGCAAATCACAAAATTACTTCATGCAGATGCAATTGCAGATGCATGAATTTAGATTTGTTTGTTTTTTTTATATCGTGTGGCTCTGCAGTTTCTACAGATTTTTTTATATTAGCACGGGTTTTAAGTTTTTTGAGTAACTTTACGCAAACAATACGAACCCACCATGGAGTTAAAGTCACCTTTGGTGCTATCATGATTATTATGTATAAACCCATATTAGGACTTACTAGCAACGCCCCTTATCAATAGTGCCCAATAAAATTATGAGGGAATAGTATAAATAACCACACTTACCAGGCGGATTGGCGGATCTCTGTAAGTTAACATAGAACACAAAACACTGCTGTGGTTCCATAAATAACATAAAGCAGAAGAAAAAGTTATCAGACTAATCACAAAAGTCGGAAATTACAAAGCTACAATTAAAAGTTCTCAGTAGGACAGACACAAGGGACCACTTAAAGGGCTTGTATAGTAAGAACCAATTAATCAAGATCTTATCTCCGCCATTACGGCCCATGACTGAAAGGCCAAATCGCAGTCTTTAGCTAAAATAAAGGCTATATTTTTTGCGTGAGCCTTGATAAATTGCCCAACTAATGTTCTCACACGAATGAGTGTGCTTATGTAAAAAACACAATGTGATTTTAATGTGGGTTTTTGTTTAATTTTTACGGAACTAGGAGTAACCTACAATATCCTAGTGTGAAGCAGGAAAAGCGCAGGTGTGACTGCTTCCTTTCTTGCACTTAACTTGAAAAAATATATACAGATTACGCAACTAGAGGCAAATAAAGCATAGTTCATCCACTTCTGGACATAGGCCTCCTTTAATGAATTCCAGGTATTACAGTCGGATACATAGTGTAATTTAACACAAAATAAAGTGATACCGTTGTTAACATGGAAATAAGTGTTAGATGAGATTGTCAATAAATTATAATTTTGTAATTTAAACTTCATCTTCTTATCATAAAACAATACAGTAAATATAATTCATTGGTATAACTCGTATGTCTGAGAATCTTAAGTTCGCAGAATGCCCAATATTTGTTAAGCCAAAGTACTGTCCTAAACATACATAATTATAATTTGGACGTCGGTAGAACCTTTTAGGACTGTTTATAGGTTAAATTATTACTCGCCCTTTCTGGGACTGCAAATTAGATAATCAACCACATATTTATTGATAACTAAGAATCATTGAAATTAAAACTAATACGTTATATAAAGTAAATGATTAGGAGTGAAGTGATAATACCAGTTAAACCTCCATCCTCTTTTTTGAGTCGAGTATATCAGAAATCTAGCACCCGTAACACAAGCTTCGAGCTTACCACGGGGCTAGATGTCGCTGTGTAAATTGTCCAGCAATATTTATTTATTTATTTTATCATTACAAATTGTGCATACGACTCGGGTGCGGAATATAAGGCGTATCTCCTAAATCATCATAATTTCATACGACTTATTTTCTACGATGTGCTTTTATGAAAATGAACTGTGTCAAACATTCTGTAAATTAGCATACAAGTAGTGTATTCTAGGCCTAAAACTTGAGCCTTAGGCATTGTAAGAAACATCCCAAGATGTTTGTGGCTTTCATTTATGTACCATTACGGAGTGACTTCTACACTCGTGATCAAAGACGTACACTTAACTCAAATCAAAGACGTACTGAAGTCAAAATATCCTACTAATTGGCCGTTTTTGATCCATGAAATTCGTCTGTGAGTACTAAGGAAATTCATAGAATATTTTCCCATATTTTGTCAGAGAAAACGAATAACCTATACTTTACCCTTCTTTATGCCTCTACCTTGTTTGGAGAATGAAATGTCGATGTGAGACCGTGCGAGCTAATTGGATTGGCACAAAAAATTCAGCTCTGAAGTCCAAATTTTGTCGTATACACTCAAATTGAAATTCTATAAATATTTTACCTTAAATTGAATTGGTGTGAACTGAGCTTAAAATTAAATGTATGTGGACGACTTTGCGTATTCACAATACGTTGTTACAGAATGTTCTGTGACTGTAACGTATTGTATCTAGCCGTTTTTTTATGGTAAATAACTAATCAGAAAAAAATCTGTTTTATTTCATAAAATAGGCCTATATTATTGTTTCCCGATAAGAAACAATAAAAGACAAAGACTTGTTTTGTGTAAATAAAAAAAACCCGTCTCAATACGATAATGCCATTATGCATTTTGGTCAGTCTATCCGTTTATACTTGGTAGCTATCCAAACGCAGTCCAATTATTCCTCACACGGTACACAGTCACCAGAATCTATTATCCCTAACCTCAATTGGAAAGCGGCAAATTAGTTACGGTCACAGAACAATCAGTAACTTTCAAGACCAACTACTATATGGTAGTACCTCGCAATGCTAATGAACTATAAACTTCTACTCAATTAATTATATTTCTTCTAATATGGGCAGTGTTGGTGTGTAGCAAATTCGATTTTCAATTCGCAGGTCGCAGGTTTAAACCCTGCCGCGCACTTATGGACTTTTCTTCTAGAAAAAATATGTGCGCTTTGAAAACACGGTGATGGCAAAAATCGTGAGGAAAACGGAGTGTTCTGACATTTAAGTTTTCAGACTTGTTTGAAGGACTTTTGTGATTCCACAACCCGTACTTGGCCAGCGGCGTGGTGAATGAAGGCTCAATCTTTTGTCTCAGCAGTGAGAACATAAATAGGGGTGATAAAGGATTCTAAAAGGCGGAACAAGGGTTCTTTGACCCAATATTCGAGAAAATGCGAGCATTACCAGAGGTGGTCAACCTTTGCCAAGATTGTAACTTCTTCCTAGCTTTTTTCATTAGATGCGTGGTCCGATAAAAAGCAAGTTTTTATGAGGAAGTTGCAAACTACTTTTTCCTGCTTCAAGCCTTATCTTCACTAAGTTTTTCTAGATTCCATTTATATTTTCTAACGTTTTCTAACTATAATACCATTATTACGATTATGTTGAGTTAAAGAATGTAGGAGTGGGAGGTTACGTTGTGTTCTTGTAATTTTTCCCATACCATTTTCTAATAATTGACTGACATTGTTTCAAATAATGTATTTTTATGACGTGACTATAATATACGAGTATGTTCTACAATGTACCAATGGTTGAAATAAATTAAAAATGAAATAATACATGTAAGATATTTCCAGGATCGGAAACGCACAAGTGTAAAAGGCGCCAGCAATGCAGACACGTTCCTCAGTTTAATATTCGAGGCAATACGCAAAGTTTCGACGTCGGTTATCGCATAAATTACCGCGGTAATGCCAGGGAAGTCGTTAATGGATGCATTATGCGGTAATTAAAATGAAGTTGCAGGCTTTTTGATGCATTTTAATGCGTCTTCTTATTGCTGCATTAAAATGTAGGAAACTTGAAAATGGGTGTTTCAGTCCGTGTTTTTGTTATGAAAATGTATACAGGAGTTTCGTAGATAGAAATTAGTTCGTAACTACGAAAGAGATCATTATAGATGGAATAGCAGCGGAAATATTTTTTTCTACATAATCGAAGTTATTTGTACAAATCTATAAGTACGAAAAATAAATAATATGTTAGTTGTTGTCGATATTTATTCCATTATATACAGCACATCATAATATACGCCTTGTTATTTAAAACTTAAAACCACGAGTTGTAGATTTCCCAGTTTTATTGAATTCAAATATTGTAAACACGAAAAATGCTAACAACCACAAACCTCCAGTGAATTATTTAATGAAGTATTTTTAATTAACCAACCGGATTTATTAGCTAAAGTTTTGTGTTCCATTATCTTAAACAATAATATGTTACGTTGCAATTGCCGATAATAGCTATCAGATAGGCATCGGGCGTTATTTATATCAAGAGATACCGTATCAAAACTAACTGAACAGCCTAATAATCAGTTAATTTATGCATTCGCATCCACCACGCGTGGTCGCAATGTGGCGATTTGTACTGTGTGTTTGTTTTGTTGTTGCGAAGGCGCAGGAACGGTTTCCAGTTAATATTTTGCATTATAATGATTTTCATGCAAGGTAAGCGGTTTTGATATATCCTTATGGCGCTTTTTTACTCTTTTCTCTTTAATTTTTTATGGAAACCGGGATAAAATGGAATTTTTATTTCGGCTTACAAAGTATTGTTAAAGCTATGCAGCAAACCTTGTAAGTAACCTATATATTATAATGAATGCAAATATTCCCATTTGCTGTCCCTTGAAATTAGACTGCCTTGTCGCTAAATAATTTAAAAACTGGTGCTTTTTGGCACCAAAACCTAACCTAACCTTATAATATCATGAAATCATTAATTTTGTTGTAACATTTAACAGATTCGACACTCTTCTCGAATAACTTTTTATGCTATTTAAAAGACATAGGCTTGTGACGTGTGTATGCTAATAAAATGTGCTCTCTTAATAAAACAGAATTTGTTTAAAAAAATCCAATGATGTCATTATCATCATCTCAGTCGTCGGAAGTCCATTGCAAGACATAGGCCTCCCTTAAAAAAATCAATTGTTTCGGTCGGATGCAACTTCCACCGAAAACCAGCTAAATTTTACCAATTCATCCTTCCACCTAGTAGGCGAACGTTATCTATGTGACTGTTATGAATAGCGTAGTTTTTTATCAAACTTCACAATCTTATTTGATAGGTTCGTAGAAACCAACCCATGGGGTGGAGTATGCAACCCTGAATCTGCTCCATGTATCGGAGGCTTTGCCCGTCTCACCACGAAGGTCAGGGAGAGACTGGCTGCTGAACCAGACTCCCTTCTCCTCAACGGAGGAGACAGCTTCCAGGGTACCATCTGGTATAACATCCTGAGGTGGAACGTGACGCAGGAGTTCATGAATATTCTACCGCATGATGCTCATGTAAGTACAATTTTTTCTACGATACTATGAGAATCTAAATTAGTACCTCGTTTTAAATAACTTATTTCCTAAATCTATTTTTTTACGAACTTGATAGTGATACGAGTATAAGGTAATTAAAAGTAATGTTTTATTTGATGACATTTATAATTCAGTAACAATTTGACATAATATTATGCTTTGTATTATTTGACGTGTAAAATAGTGTATGTAATTGCGTGAGATGAAGCATGTTCCGTCGCAGTGTGAGTCAATTTGTTACTCTTAAAAACAAGCCTGGTCTCTTATAGGTTTGCCTCCAGACTAACAAACCTTGTAAGTAAATTATGTATAATGTTTCCAAATATTCCCATTTGCAATTCCCTGAAATAAGACTGCCTTGTCGCTAAATAATTTAAAAACAAACGTGAGTTTATATAATTTCAACATAATCCACAGCGCCTCTAGTTTCAAAAGTTGTAGGTAATCTTCTTTTTCGGATAACGAAACGATCAAGTTCCAGACACGCCCTCCCATTGTCACTCTACATGCACACAACACGCGCCTAATTCTTTAGATAACAGATAAAATCGATTCTAAATAACTATTTACAACGTGTCGATTAGATAGATAAAGACATGTACAGATGTACTGATAATTGCTTTATTGAACACTATTGCCTAAGATAAGTAGGTGGTACGCCTACGAACAGTAACACTCTGTATTTCTCCGTGGGTCTCGTCAAATTATAGTCCATATTTGGCTTAAATACTTATAGTAATAATTTTTATACCAATAATTAATCTTATAAATATATTTGTTATTCTAGGTCTTAGGAAACCATGAGTTCGACAATGGCATCGAAGGCGTGGTCCCATATTTACAACATTTAAAAGACCCAGTGGTCACAGCCAATATTGTTGATGATGATGAACCGACTATTCAAGGCCTGTACCAACATAGCATAGTGGTGGAACGACAAGGACGTGAAATTGGTATCATTGGAGTCATCATAGCCAGTACTGATGTAAGTCTCCTCCAGTTAATCAAGTTCAGGCAAAAGATATTCTTCTACTTTTAAAAACATTAGAAAACAAAGTAAAAGGAAAATGCATCCCACTTTGAAAAAAACAAGACAATTTAATATTCCCAAATACTTTTGACACAAAACAAAAATAAAGTTGGTTTATTCTTTGGGAAACTACCATAATGCAAGCAATACTTCCAAGCACTTCAGAAGTTGAATTGAGCAAAATAAAGAAGTACACCTCATACGTAATTATGATAATAATTTGTGTAATTATTTTCAGACACTAGCTTCCACAGGAGATCTAAAATTCACGGATGAAATAGAAGCAGTGAAAGTAGAAGCTGAAAAACTACACGCAGATGGCGTTAAAATTATTATTGTACTGTCACATTGTGGATTGGATATTGATAGGTATGTTATAGCACTAGTGATATAAAAAAATATACACCCCAATACACTAGTTTGCAAGAGTGCATAGTCTTAGGATTAGCATTTATAAGACATCACTTTTTTCTGTCCTTGAAGTCATGTCTTTAATGAAATGGACAACGTTAAACGATTTCGCTTTCCCAATCCAAAATAAATGTTAAATAATAGACACAATATTTTAAAATAATTTTGTATCAACAATGATTTCAATCATATAAGTACTTACAGAATAAGTTACTTTCAGTGTGTAAAATTTTCTTCTCAAATTGTATACATGTTTAAATTTCAGAGATATTGCTCTACATGGTGGCCCCTACATTGATATCATCGTGGGAGGCCACAGTCACACCCTTTTGTACAATGATGAAGCGCCTATACACAGTGGATTTGTGCCCCAAGGTCCGTACCCTGTGGTTGTGGAACAAGAGAACCGAAATGTAAGTACGACACTTAACCATACAACTCAGAATGCAGTAGTCACTCTAGAATAAAAAAATTGTACCCCGGAAAAACACTCTTATGAGAATTTCCAGAAACATACAAGTTAGCTTCAGTATCTACTTAGGCAAAGTGAAAATTAAAATATTTCATTTTCTCTTGTAGGTATTAATTGTTCAAGCTGCGGCTCACACTCAATATCTTGGAGAAATCAAACTATTCTTTGATGATGACGGAAATCTATTAGACTGGGAAGGAAACCCGCACTATATTGGGAATGAGATCGAACAAGGTACGAATCTTTGATCCATTTTATCTGTCCGATTATAAAAATTTGGAACGTCATTTACGTTAGAATTTCAGAAGGTAAGGTTTTATAAATACAATCTTATAATAAATGGTAAAGTGTTTGTGGGTTTGTATCTTTCTTTCACTGAAAAACGGAGGGTCGAAATGATAGTTTAAGGTGGAAATAGTTTAATGAATAAATACAATAATAAAATAATTGGACATAATAAAAATAAATAGGATGATGAGACCTAGACTACTTTAACCGCGGGAAAATTGCCAAGTGCGCAAAAGAAGGAGACGAGGCATATAAAATTGTGAAAAGCTAGCCTAATTATAAACCAACCTAAAAAGATAATACTTTTACAAAATTAACTGATATAACATTATTTCAGCACCTGATGTCCTCGAGAAAATAAACGTGTACTTACCAATGATCGATGAGCTGGGATCGCAGGAGGTCGGCTCCACAATGGTGGAACTGGCGTCCAACTGCGCTTGTAATGAGTGTACGATGGGAAACTTCATATGCGATGCGTTTTTGGACAGTGTAAGTAATCATTTTAATTATAACAACGGGTATTACTCACGTATTTACAAAGGAGTTAGAACACTCTCGATGTTTCGACCACAACAAGTGCAGTCTTTCTCATCAATGAGCGTTCCAACGGGCAAAGGTAAAACCTTTGCCATTTTTTTCGCAGGCAGCTACGACACAATAGTTTGCGGGTTCGATTCCCGCCTCGGAACAAAAATTGTGCGATATACAGATATTTATTCCGGTTGTTCTATATGTACAATAAAATGCTTGAACATTATTAAAGCGAAAGTCGTCGATATGCGACTAGTTGCACCTGATTTTCTAAAAGTCGGCACTCCGCTAATACATACTTACATTGAATATTATTAAAGTTGGCAAACGACGAATGTCGGCACTCCGCGAATAAACCAACAATTCTATCTATGTCTGTATATTATATTAAGTATATTAGAAATCTAGCACCCGTAACACAAGCTTCGAGCTTACCACGGGGCTAGATGTTGCTGTGTGAATTGTCCAGCAATATTTATTATTTTCTAGGTTCTGGATTGGGCGCAAGAAGGTAACTGGCACTACGCGCATTTCTGCGTCATGAACCAGGGAGGAATCAGATCTGGTATCGAACCAGGCAGTAAGTCAACTATCCCTATCGACACCTTATGCACTATATAAGTCATCATCATCATCACCAGTCATCTGTTGGCTAATGCCTGTTGGTCGTGAGAAACCTCTGGGTTTTTTTTATTAAAAACAAGCTTTCCGCCCGCGGCTTCGCCCGCATTATATTAGATTTAAAAAAAAGCAGTAAAAAGTATCCTATGTTCTTCTCCTGATTCTAAGCTACCTCTCCACCAATTTTCAGCCAAATCTATTCAGCCGTTCTCGAGTTATAAGTTAAGTAACTAACACGACTTTCTTTTATATATAAGAGAAGAAGAAGATGTAGGTATGTGCGCTTTGAAATCACGTGCTATAAAAAAAAAGAAGAGCGGCATGTTCTTAGATCTGTTAAAAGTTTGAAGGACATGTGCAGTGTGTCATTCAACAACCCGCTGGGCAAGCGTGGTGAATTTAAGCTTGACCTCTCTCATCAAGAGAGAAGTTCCTTCTCCCAGTAGTGGGAACGTTAATAGGGGTGATGATGAATACTCTGAGCAGCACGTTTGCATTTATCAAATAAATAAAATAATTAGTAATTTACTTATATATTTTTTTTTACAGAAATAACATACGAATCCACGATGCTAGCAGTACCTTTTGAGAACAACGTGGAAGTGTTCGATTTGAGAGGAGATCATATTATGGAACTTCTAGAATTTTCCGTGGCCAATGACCCCTGGCCCGGAGCTAGGATGCTGCAAGTCGCAGGTCAGTTTTAAATATAAATAATAATACTATTTAAAGAACCGTGTTGACTTGCACACACAGAAGGTCATGGGTTCAAATTATATTTCTGCACCTTTGGATTTTTCTTCATTTATTTATGTGCACTTTAAAACACGGCGAAGGTAAAGATCGTGAGGAAACCGCCATGTTCTGGGAATTTTCAGAAATTTGAAACAAATGTTGTGACATATACCGAGCCGCACTTGGTCAGCGTGTTGAAGTAAATACGGGTGATTATGAATATTCTGCCCTCATCACTATGTGAGTATTTTTAAGGAGTTCGTATTTTATTTTAAAAATAATCTTGGGCGAATTGGTATTATAAATACGCTTACCAGGCGGGTTGGTGATCGCACTTAGTTGGTTTGGTACAGTATCCACAAAACGTTGCTGACTGTTTTCTAGTATAGTATATGGTCATCTATCTGGTATATATTATTTGCAACCAACTGTAAGAGATCGGGCGGTACTATGCTTAGGCGGGCACCACACGGCACAACTTTAATCAATTTATAAAATCATATTTAACAATATTTATCATGTCATTAAGATTATAACATAAATACTTAATTCAATTATGCTAATTTGGGTATTGTCAAATTAAAAGCTATTGTTTTGACATTAAAACGAATGTCATAAAAATTTAATAAATAATTAATTTATTTTATTATGCTGCTGTAAAGAGGCATTTTAAATAACATAGGTACACATAAAATTAACTAAACAAAGAAACATTATTATAAGTTCCATAGATGATTTGTTATGCTGTTTTAAAGAGCAAATATCAATTAAATCAAATCAATCGTTTATTTGCAAAAACACATCATTTTATAACACAAAATAAATCCATTTCTTATAACTAAGTACAGTATGTTGTGAAATGTGTCAAACCTTAAAATAAACCTAACCTATAAACCTAATAAAATAACTTTTTAAACATTTAAATCATGGTATGTTACCCGTTTCATGTTCAAATCTAATAAAATAAGTTTTTCAAAAAAGTTTTTATGTATTTTATTTATTATTTATACATAAAATTAAATATCACTGTTTATAAAAAAAAATAATAAAATGCTAATAAATTACCCAGGGTTGCGCGCGGTATACGATGGGTCCCTGCCAGTCAACTCGCGGGTAGTCAACGCGTCGATCCGATGTATCGACTGCGATGTGCCGCGCTACCAGCCCCTGGAGTTAGACAAGCACTATAAAGTGGTGTCGCAGACGTTTATGGGAGAGGGAGGCGATGGATATACCGTGAGTGACAACCTGACAACCATAGAAAATTTAGATAGATATTTTTTTTGACTGAACAGCACATATTTTTTTTTGACTGAACAGCACACACACAAATAACAAAATAGTCTTAATAATAGTCATTTATTGATAAAACATCTTATAGGTCAATTGGATTTACATTAAAGTGAGTTTAATACATGTAATAGTTATATCAGAACCAAATTAATAATGTCAATCATATTCAAATAGGTGGTCCAAAATATCAAAATTTACACAAATAATAATTCATTTTAATGAATTTAAAAACACATTACCAACACATTTTTTAAAGAAACAAAAAACGATGCATGAATGTAACAAAATTACTCTCAAAAACTTAATTTATGAATCTCGTCGCTTAGCGCTGTGACGATAATGAGAATAGAACTATTATTTCTGGTATTATATTACCATTTACAAATATTACTCTCTATGTTTGACGCATGTTGTTTTAAAATAAAATACTGAACTAAATTTAAATATAGGCAAGCTGTGAAAAATGAAACAAATTGCTGTTAGATACCGAACGAGGCTTAAAAATAAATTCGGAAATGGTGCCTTTTTTTAGTAAAATCCTATGCAACGTCCATTAAAATCTTTGTTTTTGGAGTGAAATTTTTCATTGGATTCGATGGTCACAAATAAATATTGAAATGTATGTAACTACACTGTGAATGTTTCAAATGGTATGAATATTCAAATGGAATGAAAAAATATCAAAGCATTTTCTAGTTGGTGATTGCGTTTCTATCTTGTTTGACGGTAATAAATTTAGCAACATGCATATTTTTATCTTTCACTGTTGAACATTTAACGTATTTTTGTATGTTATAAAATCAAAACTAGACAGCATAAATCCCACAAAGCCATATCAAAATTTTTATTCATATTTTACGTATCAAAAATGTTTGTATTATATTAAGTTTCTTATTTAGTTTTTCGATTGACTTAAATAATTTTTCGCTTATGACCAAAAAGGACTTGCATCCACCGTGGATGTGATCCATAAAAATATTTTATTATTATTTTTAGATTTTATCAGATAAAATTATAAAGTAGTAAATTTTTAAAACAAAATCAGGGCCCTTAAGGAGGTAATATCGGCACCTACGAGCGGTATTAGCATAATATTGTATCCATAATGCCCAATATGCTCTCTAACAAATAACTTTGAACATTATGCACACCGGCCTAAAATAAAGCTACTAATACTTTTATATCGATGTAGTATGTATAACACCTACACCGATATGAAGCACTCATCATCATCAATCGCAGTGCATTGAACAAATCTCCTTCAGAAGTAAATAAATACATTTATTTATTTTATTTTATTTGGAGAACAAACAGTTGTTATATCTTAGAAACGAATCTTCTTAAAAAACTACCAACCAATTAAATATTATCATTATACACATTACGACTTACATACGTGTTTTGTTGCTGCACGTTACATGGTGCCAATTTAAGAATAGTACCAGCTTCTCTAGTAGGCGCTTAAAATTGGAAATTAAGCAGACGTGTCGTAAAGTTTACCCCAGTCGACGGTCACTACGGTTTCGAATCAGGAATGAGGAGATAAGTAGAATAACGAGGGTCACCGACATAACAGCAGATTAGCTTATTGAAGTGGAACAGATGGTCCAAGGGGCTAAAAAGTTCTCGAATGGAGGCAGTGGATCGACAAAAGCAGGGCCGGACGTCCACCAAAGAAGATTAGATGATCTTGTGAAAGCTTAGTTCATGTTGGAGCCAAGCTGTATCCGACTAATAAAAAAATTAAGGGTGGCGTATACGTATATCCTGTAGAGTAGACATTCCCTGGCTGAAACAATGATGTTAATGATATTCCAGGAATTCGTACTGTTTTCGACGGCGCACGACCTTTTGGAGAGCGGGTGTTGAATGTCACAGTAAGATGCATTGAGTGTAGTGTGCCAAGGTACGAGCCGCTACAAATAGACAAGCTCTACAAGGTCGTGTCGCAAGATTTCATAGGAAACGGTGGAGGAGAGTATACTGTGAGTAACACGGTGATAACCGACCCGCCTTTGGCCAGCGTGGTGAATTTCTAATCTCCTAAGACCACCAGTACTAACTTAATTAGGGGTGCTTATAATATGACAATAATGATGATAAGAAAAATTCGAAATAAACAGTGGATCTTTAAGCAAATATATCTGGAAAATTAATACGGACTGCTCTGCTGAGCTGAACAAACTTCAGGTATATTCCTTAATTCGAGTTCGTTCAAACACTTCAGATGTTTTTTGAGCTATTGAATACAGTCAGCTGTACTGACTAAGCAATTCGTTAGACATAGAGAAAATATATTTAGTTCGAGTGCTAAGAGAAATTGATAAATAGCCGTCTTTTCGTCAAAACTTTCTTATTAATAGCCGCAGAGCTAAGTCAGCCTTATTTAAAAAAAAAAACACATTGTTAATGATTGCATTTGACCTCCGCGATTTTCACAACAACACATTGATATTTCAGATGATATCGCTATGGTCACAACAAAACATTGTTTGTTGCAGATGATCTCAGAAAACCGGCAGAACGTTGAAGTGGTGGGCGTGGACTACGACATAGTAATGGCGTACACTGCACGGATGTCTCCGGTTTTCGTCGAGTTGGACGGACGAGCGCAGATTTCTAATGCTTGTATCGTATAGGCTTGCAAACTCTATCACGGAAGTTCATTTTATGCACATTTAAATTGAAACCAAAGTTGCGTATCGATACATCAATCAATGAATCAATAATTTATTTACATAATACAATACAAATACAGTTTAATTTGATCCATGGGTTCTTGACTATCCGAAGCTGTATTGCAGGAACCTAGGCTTCTCCAAACAATGGTTTTTGTAAGTATGTAATTTGTAATAAACGAATAAAAGAGTATAAATAAATGTTATGTTATTATAATCGTGTTTGTAATTGTCATTTAAAAAGCAGTAGGTCCACACGCTATCAAAGTAAAAAAATATTTCCATAGAAACATAACGATTTACATGGACACATCAGAAAAATATTATAAACTAATACTCTTCTTGATGTATAGGAGAAAAAACTTTATATATTTTTTACAGACATTAAGGCAAGTGGATAATACGAGTATACACGTACATAGGTACACTCGAGCGGTAAAATTGGGTTAACCGTTGCACTTTAAAGCCCTTTCGTCCAAATTTGTAGTTCAGCCCCGGTTTAATTAAGCTGCATGCTTTAATTACGCCTAAATATCCCGGAGGTGAAATTCAGTTCCTAATGAGGAAGCAATTTACGCTTTGATGGTGAATAATGGCGATTTTTTTTTATATTTCGGTGCTGGAGTTTATTATTACTATCAATA
The DNA here is from genome assembly GCA_963691955.1 of Chloroclystis v-ata. NCBI lineage: Eukaryota > Metazoa > Arthropoda > Insecta > Lepidoptera > Geometridae > Chloroclystis > Chloroclystis v-ata. The sequence goes on along the minus strand of OY829904.1, from coordinate 11,640,006 downwards.
AGGATGAAATGGAGATTAATTATCGCCCAATAGAACCCAGTATTAGGTTTTCGTTGAGTCGTCGACGCTAAAGCTACAAATTGATTTTTGGAAAAGCTATTATTGCTGTTTGTCATATCCCTACGTTCCCACACTGCTGGGACACAGACACAGGGACTTCTTTATTGATTAGACCTCTATTCACCACGCTGGCCAAATGGGGGTTGGTGAATGTCACATGTCCTTCCAACTCCTTAACATGCCGGTTTTCTCACGATGTTTGCCTTCACCGTTATAGCAAGTGATAAACTTTTTAAAAAGAAAATCCAGCAGTTCACGGCGGGGTTTGAACTTACGAACTTCAAATGTAAGTCGATTGTGCAGCCACCTAACTAGCACGGGTAGTTCCACCGGCAATGATTTTTGTCAAGGATCACAAATCATACCGAACCCTCAGTAAAACTTAACTAGGTACTAATGACAAAGAATTTCCCTGAAGATCTTGTTTTCAAGAATGAAATATATTTTTAGTACAAAAAGAAAGCCTCGAGCAAATTAATTGGGACCATAAATAACGCAGTAAAATGATCGGAGCCGACGAATAAGTTGTAAAATCATTATTTCGGTCGCTTCTTTTACATTTCCCTTCGTGAAACTTTATAACGAGTAATGATGAAAAACTTTGTAAGACAATCGTTCAATTAATGTTTCTGGGGAAATTCAATGCGTTTGATGTTAATAATTTTTTGGATTCTCTATTAAGGAATAATAAGTATAAAGAGATAAAAACTTGGTCCTCAGTGTATTTAGCGAATTGAAAAGTAAAATCAAAATATGAATTGCTTTTATAAATCTAGTTGATTTTATAAACCTCAAACAAACAGACAAAACGAAACTATAAGAAGTAACTACTACAAAACCCTAAATAGTACTAAATAACACAAGCCTATCATTTTACCACAAACCATTCAACTGTACACAAGGGAAAAACCGGTTTCATTTTCGTCCCATATTCTTTTATTCACCGAGCGTTAAGTCCAGGAAATATCTTTCCACTTCACCGATAAAGAATAATTTAAAATGGACCGTGCTAACTAACCCAGCACATACTGTCATATCTCTCATTGAAGAGAACTGGGATTTTACACAGTGGCTTGAGAGATGGCTATATCAATCCATCGTCAGTCCAGACAGCGCGAGCCCGAATGCGATAACTCCATAAAAAGTAGGGTTTTCGTCTTCGTTGATAGACTTAATTGGTACATGTTTACAATAAAGTAAGTAAATATTGAATTCTGTAAATTTTGATCTCATAAGCGAACCAAGCCCAAATGGTGTTATATCGTATCCATTGACTTGCGAGTAAAATGAAAAGGTGAAAAGAAAAGCAAACTTACAATCAATAACGATCTCAAATGTTTGGTTTTATTTTAAATTAGATATCGTTTCACTCTTTTGGGAGCGCGTGTTAGTTCTTTTTAATAGCTTTTATTTTAGTTCTGTAGTAGTCCAGGGCAGCTCAATTATTGAAGTCTGATATTTCTCTCTACTCATTTTACACTTTATTTTGTTTGGATAGTACTAGCTTTTTCGTAGGACTGTGTCACTGGCCTAAAGCCAGGAACCTCCAGAGCGAAGATATGAGTTGGCTTTTCAAGTGGTTAATCCTGGTTTCCAGAGGCAGAATAGATTCGTTTCATTGTTGTTGCCTGCGAAATTAGTTTTTAAACTTTTCTATCGAGTTTTTATAAATACAAAAGAGAAAATACTCTGATTTTAACAATGTTCAGCGCTGCGGAATGTTAGAATTTTGAACTTTAATATATTTTGTAGAAGTTTTCTTTCATAACCGTCTTCATATTATGAAGGTAGTCTACCCAGATACATTCGACTAGGAAACTTGTAAAGCAAAAACTAGGCACCCTTTTGAAACTAACCCGAGTTACATACACTATTCATTTTACAATCCACAATTACTCACGTAAACTCTAACGATATTTTGATATTATATTATGACTGAATCTATTCGTACGGGTACTGTACGAATAAATTATTTTTTATTCGTACGGGTACTGTACGAATGAATTATTTTTTATTCGTACGGGTACTGCATGAATAAATTATAATTATTAATACGGATACTGGACAAACAATTTCTTATTATTCGAACATAATTCGGACGAATTTCCTCGATCGATCATTTTAAACTTATAGATTTTTAATGAGGTTAAAAAAACTACGTCTAATGCTGCCAACCGCGTGGAAATCGGTTCATTCATTCAATAGTAATTGCTCTTGATTATATTAAACTTAACTTAACTTAACTTTTTGCCCGGCTTTGCCTGCGTTTTATTAGATTTTCCCGCGGTTTTCCCTTCTCCGGTTCTAAGCTGGCTCCCCACCAAGTTTTAGCCAAATCGAATCAGCCGTTCTTGATTTATAAGTGGAGTAACTTACACGACTGTCTTTTATATATAAGAAGAAGATGAAATAAAATGATTAAATTAATTGAAAAAAATTAATTTACTTATTTTTAGTCAAGTTAAATTCTATAAAACTTTTAATTGTTCTTACATTTTCATAACATCAAAATTAATTAAATTATACTAAAACATAGAGGAAAGTAACTAAATATGGAATACCATTTTGTTTTTTAGGCATAACTTAAACAAATATAAAAAATCAAAAACTTTTAATGGTATCCTCAGTTAATCTTCTGCTACGTGGATAATGTTGAAAAAGATTTTCACTTCTATCGTGATTGTGATTCATGTTAATTGATTTGATGATAAGATAGTGGCCAGTATCATCCACTCCGACGCTGAAAATTGCTGGACAATTTTTCTGAAACGAGAATGTTTTTCTTGCTCCTTTCGACGTAGATGCAAAATTTTTCCCTCCATGAATACAATAGTATCGGATGCTGTAATACTTATATCAGGGACGCTTCAACATGCCTCTTGATTCCTTTTGTGTGACATCGTTCAATTGTCATAGCATCTCGATGATAAAAAAATGCGTACTCTTTATCTTCCACATCTTTAACTTTCTTTTCTAACGATTCAAAAGAATCAAATTTGTCACCTTCCTTCAATAAATTATCATTCTCCTCTTCTCTGTTTTGGTCTTCCTCTTTGCCCTCTTCGTCTTCATATTCTTCTTCTGAATCTGAAGAATATATCATCAATATTAAAATTTAAAAAACAATTCTATGTTAAGAAATCTATATATATATAAAAGAAAGTCGTGTTAGTTACTCCATGTTAGATATGGTATCAAAATTAAACTAAGTAGAATATTCCACAAGGTGTGGCAACACCGATGTCGTTTGATTGTGTCAAGTGTGCATGGAATGTATGTGAAGATAAATAAATCTGTTTTTCTACTATATCAATTGGAATTTATCATCAACAACCCATCACTCCACTTATAACTCAAGAACGGCTGAACCGATTTAGCTGAAAATTAGCAGGGAGGTAGCTTAGAACCGGGAGAAGGACATAGGGCTCTTTCAATTTATGCGTTTCGTATCGGACCGCTGCAGTGCCGAAGCGGTGCGGCGTCCGTTCCGCGAACGCCCGACAGCAGGTACGGACGCCGCGCTGTTGCCGCACCGTGCATTTTGTATGAAAACAAGCGACCGGCCGTGCGCCGTACAACAAACGCACCGCTTCGGCACTGCAGCGGTCCGATACGAAACGCATAAATTGATAGAGCCCTTAGGGTAGTTTTTTACCGCGGGAAATCTAATATAAAGCTAGTTAATATATATTTTTTATTAATTTAATAATTACTTACCCATTTTGTAAGATATTTTATACAAGCCAAATAAATTCAAGTTGAATTATTTTATTATAAAAATACTTAGTGACAGAATGACAGAAAATCAAAGAGAATATAATCACTAGAAATATAAGCAAAATTATGATAACCTCCTTGGTGAACACAAGGAGGTTATCGAAACTTAATCAAAGAAAAGCTAATCATCCCAATTGATGTACGAATAAATAATAATTTATTCATACAGTATCCCACAGAGAATATAATCACTACGTTTTACAGTATCCGTGCAAATAGTGACGTTCTTAAAAGAAAAGCTAATCATCCAGTACCCGTACGAATAACTAATAACTTATTCATCCGGTACCCGTACAAATAGTCACTTCGTTATATTATTCCTGATTCTCTTGATGGAAATGGATTTGAGATTTGCTGTTAGAAAGATATAAAGCTCGCCATTTTCGTGTCTTATTTTGTGTAAAGGAAATTGAAAACAAATAATTTTTATTTAACTCAGACCTAAGTTAATCTAGCTTAAGTACCAAAATCTCAAACCTCAGGCTAAAAACCTTCGCTCTCGCTTTTCTTTTCTTCGCTCGAACGACAAAAGGGTCTCTTTCCCAAAATTTACGTTTCTACTCAACCGTGAAGTACCTAAATTCACAGTAGGCAGTCCTCATACCAGGCTGTAGTTTCAGCATATGGCTCGATGTTACAATTTATTCATGCAGAAAGGAAACCGGTGAAGCGCTAAAGATCGGAGCCGTGTGGCTTTTAGCAATGGCTCTTTGAGTTACGAGTAGGAAACATCTGCAGTTCTGAAAAGCTCATATCATACTAGCGTATTATTTAGTGTAAAAAGTCTTATCATATTCGTACTTCACTTTAGAATCATTGAAGCAGAGCACCCCGCAAGAAATACGTCAAGTTTATCATTATTAGCGATACTATAAACGTTGCGAATTTAACATTTTATACTAGAGTATAAAAGATATATAGAGCAAAGACGTAGACGTCTTTGCTTCGTAGTTGTAGCGTGATTCGCGACACATTAACTCTGCGTTCGCTCGCAGCAAACCGCAAACCGCTAGTGTGATAACATCTTACTGCCAATCCAATAATTACTGCGTTAGTATTCTCGTATATATTCTAATCTGTGCATAGGTTAGAGCTCGTTGTTTTCTACTAAACCGACGCACACGTAACAGTAAATGTCGAACAATTGAGGTTTGTACCTCAACCACAGGTTTCACCTCTTTATACATAAATCACTTCGTTTCGATCGAATTTAGTTTTGAATTAAAAATTTTAGTACTCCGACCTAAATTCTAACAAATAGTTTAACCACAGTACTCTAACTAATCTGTGGCGGTTAGTTTTGTACTAAACGAATTTATTCATAAACCACAATTCGTGTTGATATTGTAAAAAAATTATATCACCATTATCATAAAAACGTAATAACAAAATATTACGTCATACTATTGTATTACTACTTTGTAGTAATATTTATTTACTCGTATTGACGTCTCATGAAGAGATAGAGTGGTTTTATTCTGAATAGTCGTGTACTATTATAATAATTTGAATGTCGAATGGTACCTACGAAAACGAATTAGGATAAGATTATTCAACATTCACGCCAAGTTTCCATCGAATTGTCGTGTGTGGCCATAGACAAGACGAGGTTTACTTAGTTACAAGTTCCAGTAGTTATCCAATGGAGGCCGTTATAGGCACCGTGTAACTGAATTAAACAAGGTTCCAATTTTAGGACTTAGCAAGTTAGGGAGCGAAACTAGATTTAGACCATGTTTGAACCAAGGCACAGTAAGCAAATCTGAAGGCAATTTGGAATGGCTCAAATTGCTGGTTTCGGATAAATGTGTTTTACAAGGTGTTGTCTAAGTCTTGAAACCTTATGGACTGAGAAGTTTTCTGTGGTGTGGTGTCGTTTTAAGAATAGTACCACCCCATTTCAACCCGAAGTGAAACAAAATAAAAAACTATTCAGGTCAGGAAACAAAAATTAATTGCCAATTGTGGCGAAATGAACGCGCACTGGTATAATAAAAATCTGAAATATAATGATTTCCTTGCCTGGGCCACATCCAGCACCAATTTGGTTTCGTCGCCATAATTGGCGCAATTTTTGGCAGGATGGCTGTCGTTTGGCAAATAGCTTTAAGTTCCAACTCAATGAGAGTTTTAGTGTCCAGTGGCCTCGGCGTGATTGCCTAGAATTAGAGGAATGACCTTAATTATAAATATATAGGGTGTTTGATATACGTTTGAACAGGCGTGATGGTTATTTAAAGGTCATAGAAAAAACTTATTAATATAGCGGGGAATTTTGTGTGTGTATAGAATTATACTTCAATGTGTATTAGGCTAATGTGTGTGCTCCCACTTAGGCAACATAGCTTTTGCGACAGTATCGACTGTCGCTTAAATATTCAGTATTTTATGTGATCGATCAAAACATATTTACATTCTTTAGTAATAATGTTGACAAATTCCGCTTTTAAGTATCTTCTTAAAATCATCGTCTCAATATTCTTTTTTACACACTTCGTGACATGACAACAAAATTATTATTATATTATTATACTCGTAACAGCGAGCGGCCGAAAATCTACTTTGCCGTTTTATTAAAAGTAATGATGTTCCGAAAGTACCAACGTATTTCGTGTATTAATAATGAAAACAAATTTAATGTAAACATAACACTCCGAACATTCAGCAATATTATTGTTTGCAAATAAATATTTCGTAATGAGGAGCAACAATTCAGCTTTTTGATCCCAATTACTGATTACATTAATATGAAAATGTTTGAATTGTTTGGACATAGCATCGAAATTAATGTCAAACGGCATGTATTTTATCAGCAAGTTTTGTTCTGCAGTATAACTTACTCACCTATATTTTAGACGACTTTTGTGGTGAGGTAGGCGAAGGTCCACTAGCGATGCAGTTTGCGGGTTTGATGTCCGCCTCCGGTCAAATAATCGGCAGATATTTATATAGTTTATTATGATGATGTAAATATAAATAAATATTTCTGGACAATTCACACAGCAACATCTAGCCCCGTGGTAAGCTAGAAGCTTGTGTTACGGGTGATAGATTTCTGACATAAGTACTAGTACCTACTTAATATAATATGCATACATAATGTAGATAGATATTTTTAATCTATTATATAAAAGAAAGTCGTGTTAGTGCCTGAACTTATAACTCGAGAACGGCCGAATCGATTTGGCTGAAACTTGGTGGGGAGGCACCTTAAAACCGGGAGAAGGACATAGGGTACTTTTTACTCTAATATAATGCGGGCGAAGCCGCGGGCGGAAAGCTAGTTATACATAAATATAACACACCCAGACATCCGGAACAAATATTTGCAGGTCATACAAATTAGTTATTCCGAGGTGGTAGTCGAACCCGCAACCTCTTGCGGCGCAGGCGGACCTTCGCCCGCTGCAGCACAAAAGTCGTCAAAATAAATCATTTATTTATCTATTTACACATAACGATGTTCTAAAAAGATAGAATATGCGTGAAAGGACATAATAAAATACGTCTTATCATTATCAATTACACAAAGGCTTTACTACATATTTTGAAAGGGAATTCAATTTATCAGCAACCCACAAAATGGGAGATACTCGTAGTATTGGATAATTGTGATAATATAACCACAGTTCGGTATTCAAGGTGCCTGATGATATTATCCCGTACCTCAACCGCACATAACTTACTCCAGCCCTGTTTCAAATTCCAACCGAATGAAATTGTTATAAATTATTTAGTGGGCGCCCAGATTGTCTTGCTCTTCCTGAAAATTAGGCCGATTTTGACAGTTAGTTAGAAACGGTTTCTGAATACAGAAACTATCTTGCCAAACGACGGTTTCGTGTTTGATTTACAGAATCACGAATGCAATTTTTGAATTGATTTTTTTATTTCATTATCATCATTTTAGGCGTCAAACGTCCACTGCTGGACATAGGCCATATCAATCATATATTTTGACATAAAATAGTGTACAATATAAATGAATACATGGACTCCTGACTAGCCGTAGCTGTTATAGGAACCTAGGCTTCTCCAAGCATGGTTTAACTGTTTATGTCTAATCGCGGAAATTATATTAATTTTACGCGGACCCACATGTTTTGTGTTCCTGTTTGCCCTTCCCTTGTTCAATGTATCGTAGTCTGAAAACATCATTAGTATTATTGTATTACGTTTCCCAAACAAGGTCAAACTTAGCGACTACTCCTAACTAACCAAAACCGTATGTAATTAATAAGTTTGAGGTTAATTACAAAGGAACCTTGATAAGAGTAATTTTGGCTTAGTGCTACGATATTTGTTAGTTGTTTTGGTTCATCATTGATATCGTCATTCGGTGAACGTACCAGATGGAAATCTTGTGCAATAATTGATAACTAAGAACATGGAAATAATATATTAGTAATATTATAGTATTGTCTGTAATTGTCATTATTATATAAATAAATTAATGAAACGCATAGGTAGTTTATAGAAGAGAGAGTTAATTTATAAAACTCGATTTTTATTCAAAACAGCAAAACTAAGCTATGTAGAATAGCCGAAAATTCGATAAGCTACCTAGTTTGCTCTAAATTATTCTATGCATAAGCAAATACGGCAAAATCGAGATGAAATTCGAGTCGAATTCGGTTTGTTATGCTAGGATTGTTTACTGCATTCCTTGGAAATAATAGAACTGAGCCTATTATAGGTCATGCGGGGGTTTGTATAAACACTACGTTTACGTTTTGCCTTATAAAATATAGCCTCGATAAAATATGTACTATCCAACACTGAAATAATTTTTCGGATTAAATCGGACCAGTGGTTGCCGAGATTAGCGCTTCAGCTTTATAATATTATTAAAGATTTGACTAAAGACACGGGATGATACGTTTTTCTTTCTTTCCTCTTTTTGTAAGAAGCATACTAAGATGATAATGGGTGTCACACCAAGGCTCCTATTAACTTGGATAACCTAGATAGCTGTAGATAACCCTAGATACTGAATCACACACCATTACATTCGTAAACACAGGTAGTGACTGACCGAAGTGACTGTCTGACCACGTCTCGCAAGCTGCGGCTTTCTGTCTCAGTAGCCATGTCATTTATCAACGTCTGCTATATAGAGGGTAGAGGTAAGGAGAACGGTCTGTTAAAAAAAGCTGTCACAATTGCAGTGACATTAAAAGATCGCGAAAGTTGATAAGTGTCTACTTAAAAAAGTAAGGAACCTCGTGCATGTTGGGTAATAACAACAATTATTATAGATAATAGAAATATTATTTTAGTTTTTATAACTACTCAAACTAGTTTGTTTATCTACTTTGGCCATCAAACTATAAAATTTGCAACTCACCAACAGGTAATAATGGACTTCTTTTCATACTCTTTTGTTCTGATTTTTTAATTTGGAACTGATATTTACTAACTTACAGCTGTAGTAACTTTAACAACTATCAACTACCATAATTATAGGGTTCTCCGTACCTCTACCCTCCAAAACCAGCCGAATGTGACTTGAATAGTCTTGCATACAAGAGCCTTGACATGAATAAGGATAGTAAAATGAAAATCGTGTTATTTGCGAGCATCTGATATGAACTAAACAGAAAGATAAAATAATAATATTCATAAGTAGTTTGGGTAGATAATAATCGTTGTAAAATATTTCTTTGTTGTAAATTTTAGGTTGATAATATTAAACTAATAAAATTTGATAAAATAAAATAAAATGTTGTGCAGCTTTTAATAAGATATTTCTGTTCTTGACATAATAAATTATACCACATATTTTTAAATAGGTGTAATTTTCAAAGGTTAATCGTCTAAAGAATTATTACTTGCTTTCAATAAAATAATTAGTTTGCCCCAAGGCAAAGAATAAAACTTCTATAATAAATCGCATGACTAACTCATTTCTAAAAACTAACCACATAAAGCTTTAGTTAAGTAAGACAAGCCCCTTCAATGTAACTCAGTTCCTCACTAACCCTTCTTAGCATATAAATAATCGGGACCCAAAAGGGACTGGATTTCTGAAGGTACGAGTATCATTGCGGTATTTGATGGTGAATTTTCGTGCTCAATTTGGTTGGGTCTCGGGGTATATTTGAGATACGCAGCCATGGGTTAAAAATGACTTAAGTATATTTTTGTGAATAGGAAAATGTTAAAGAGATTTTGGCTTTACGAGCCGTGTTGACTAAGTGGTTACTCGACTGTCATTCTGAAGGTCGTGGATTCAAACTACGCCGCGCACCCATGGACTTTCTTCTAGAAAAATTACATACTTACATTTTTCTTTGCTTCGCTTTGAAAACATTCTTAAATATTTGCTAACTCTTATGTATCCCGCTATTCATCTTATTTTTCCAGCTGCGAGTTACCAACTTTAATTAATTCAATTTTAATGACGAGTCGCAACTAGCTTCCTATCCCATGTTAAATCCCATCTAATACATTATTACTTCAAAAAGCAAAACTGGATTTTTCCTGATGAATAAAGCAGCGAAAAGTTTTTGTCACGAAAAATACGTATCCCAGCTTATAAGCTCATAACTTGGTTAAGCTATGAAAATTCCGAGTAGAATACATCGCGGAAAACACAATGAAATATGTGAATAAGTCGGATTCGTATGCCAAACACGTGAACACTGTAATTTCCGTCTATTTGTCTAAAATGTATAATTATTTCGAAGAAAACGCATTGCCGTTTCAGTTTCAAACAGAAACTCTGACGTGTCCATGTAAATCGTTGTTTCTATGGAAATAAAGTTCTTAAATGTTTTATTGCAATTATTAAATGGAGTCAACAAGTGTATCATTGAGGACAAAAATAATGGATATAAAATAACAAGCGTGATTTATAATCCGTAGCCTCATTTCATAAAAAAAACATTGTATAATGAATACAATTTTATCTTGGTATATTTCAGTACCTTATCAAAATAATCTTTAACCTTTTCTCAGTAAAATAAATAAGCATCTCTATGACGCGCTTACTATTGTAGTACTTTTTTTATATGTACTACCAATTTTGGATTAATTAAAATGCATATGTAGACCCAATTATAAAATAACCAGCTGTGGAAAACAGCCAACTTTAAATTGTAATTGTAAGTCAAATATTCTTTATGTGATATGCAAATTGTGGCCAAAAACATTGCGCTGCATGAAATGAGGCTCCTAACCCCACATGAGCGATGCGAGTCTTTGCATTTTAAAAGTTTTCATTATTCAAAGTAGCTATGATGGTTTCGCGTGTGCAATAAAAATAGCAGAGTAGATGAAAATTTAAATTGTATAATATTAAGAAATATATTTTGTACCTAGCTTTAATAGAGAGCTAAAAGTCGGTCCCTCTATCATTCTTGTGGTGGACTAATATTATATAGCTGAATAGTAGTATGTTTGAACGCGCTAATTTCAGGGCTGGTCCGATTTGAAAATATATTTCAGATTTAGATAGTTTTACCTCGGAAGGCTATAATACATAAACCATAACCGTAGATAACGTAATGTAGATAATAAAAAACGCAAGAAAAACTGTCGCTGAGTCGGCTAGTTATAGATGTATCATAATTTACTTTTATTCGCTACATTTTGCACTCAGCTATCAGCAGTTATAGCTTGGCAGTAATTTCCACAAAATGTTCGTTTTCAAAAGACATCTCAAACATTTTCAGTGCTAATAGGCTGTGAGTTTCAAAAGGCTCATTGCCATTCACAACACGGTGTCGCGTCTATTATGGTGTCATGAAGGGAGTAAAAATGTCATAAAGGGTTGGCCCATCGATATTGGAAACGTGTGACATCTTTGTATTGGAAAAGGGCTGTGTTTTTCTATAGAATGGACTTAAAATTCTATATCCCTACAACTGCAAAATAATTTTTATTTCATCATCCTCATTTCTGACATTCTGCTATTGGTCGTCCACTGCTGGAGATGGGCCTTCCTAAATGATTTCCAGTTAATACGGTCGGACGTGGCCTGCTTCCACCGCGAGCCATTGGTTGGTGGACGTCCGACGCTTTTCCCTTCCGTGATCTCCGCTCGAGAATTTTTTCAAACTTTTAATGGTTCTCAGAATGCCGGTTTCCTCACGATGTTAGCCTTCACCGTTAGTTAGAACACGCGGATTTGAAGCGCACATAAATTTTTCAAGAAGTAAAATCCAGACGTACTACATACACGAACCCACGAATTTTGAAATGAAAGTCGAGTGTGCTCCTACGTAGCCGACACGGCTCTCATTGCAAATCGGTACTTGATTTACAACATTTTTCCAAATAAATGAATAGCGCTATACGTGTGCTTAGTCAAAGAGACGGCTTCTAGATACAGTCGCATCGCTCTTCGGAACAATCCAATCTGGTTTAGTCCCGAACAAATCGTCCAAAAGACTCACGGTGGCGTAAAGATAATTTAAGTTGAAATCGGAACGAGTTGAACCTTCTGCTTAGGATAGGCTTGATGTGACAGCTTCACTGTGACAGTGAAAAACCGTAAAAAGGTTAGAAGTTGCAAAATCTTAACTAATCGACTATACAAAAACACTTTATTATACACCAGAAACAAAACACATGAATACAACACAAAAAGAGACACGTACAATGGGCGGCCTTATCGCTAAAGATCGATCTCTTCCAGGAATCTTTGAATGGAAATGAGAGATGATATTGAATGAATCTATACTAATAATTATAATGCATACCACAAACAACTCCAATACAGCTTTTCAATACCAACTCGTTACCAACTTGTACAAAAGCTTTATCTCCTAAGCTTTATCTCATTACTAACTTGAATATTCTTAACAAACAGATTTTCTTTTCCTTATATTATGCATTATGTTTATACGTGAGAGGGAATGAGGACATTTCTAGAACCTTCTCTAACAAAGGCGGGTAGCAATAAAAATAAGGAGCTCACAAGTTTAATGAAAAATAATGCACACTAAGGTCACCGTAATGTGCACCGGAGAGAAAATTAAAGGATACACGGTTGGATACTCTGGGGTGGTTAAAATTTAAATGATTAATGGATCATCCCGTTACCCGTTCTAAGCGATCAGTCGAACCCGCGACCATTTTTCAGTTTTTTTATTGGATTTCCAATAATCGTTATTTTTATAGTAATTGACTCTCACTTTTTTTTCTCTCTCACAAGTTTTTAAAACTATAAGAAAATAGTATAGGAAAAATTACAAGATCACAACGTAATCTTGGTCCTCGAGTGGGAGTCGAACCCATAGAATATTATTGGATGACCAACTAAATATTTTAGTAAAATGGGTTCAAGATGACTGTGAATTGACTCAGGAGAGTAGTTTGACATAATTTTATATCAACCTATTTAGTCGTTACGCCCGCCTGGTAAGTGTGGTGATTGTACCAAATTAATAGGCCAATATTGCTATTGATTTGTAAATTACATATTTGGATACAAATCACAGAGCGGGCGACGTATAAACCAGTATATTATCGTTGTTTGTCTTAAGCTTTCCTAATAAAGATATTTTTTATATTATTTTTAATTTGGGTTGTTAGAATAGTCGTCCCGACATTTTATACCGTGGGCTGACTTCATAATACTGAGCACAAAATACGTGCAATGGTCCTTTTTGCATCTAAAATATGGGAGGTGTAGATTTTAATCTCGTAATGCTGGCTGCATTTCCGCTCGTTGCCTTCAAGTCTTGTTTCTGTTAATGAGGGGTTTCATCTCTCTCACACGCAACATGAGTTAGGACGTTTCATACAATGCCGGTAAGGCATCATTATCATAACAAATATTTTATGTACGTAAGGGCCGTGCTGGCTAAGTGGGTGCACACTCGATTTTCATTCCAAAAGTCGGGGTTTAAATCTTTCACATTTCAATCAAAATTGTGTGTTTTAAAATGATGATAAACCTGATCTAATCCATCTTTTAAACCCACACTCAGGTAATTCTAATTAAACCTCTTTATAAACAAAACTCCATAAATTAAAGCCACCTAAATCAACAAATTCTTAAGAAGCTCTCTCAAGATATCTCAGTAACAAGTGCCTCATAATTCAGCATAAATATAAACAAAATAACACTCAAATACCTGCTTAAGTCCGCAGTAAAATTTCGTTAACAGTGACTCTGCAGCCAGTTCATTCTGGATTATTCTGGATTATTCCGGAATATTCTAGTAAAGCACCCGGAATATAGCGGATTTTCGCAGCTTTGAACCGCCGCGACTTCGCAGCAAGAAGTGAATTGTAGCTTGCTTTTGTTTACAATGATACGATTTTTTCATTTGATTGATTCAATGGTAATTTTATAGAAGATTAGGCTATTAGGTAATAAAAAGGGCTAGTATCAGTAGTCCGATGATGTAGTCCGATTATCGGACTACTGATACAAAAAAGTATCAGTAGTCTGATACAAAAAAGTATCGATAATCGGACTACATCATCGGACTACTGATACTAGCCCATAAAACCCTAGTAATGAATAGGGCAAGTTTTCTTGCTTTTCTTTTTCCTGGTTAACCTTAACGCTTTCTTGTCGTCAGTTTTAGTATAATATCCGTATATTTACAGCTAGGTGTTTTCAAAGCAAATAATAGCGTAGCGGGGGAATATGGGTTGATTATGTAGAAATACAAAATATTACAAAAAAGATCTGGGAAAAGAAGAGCCAATATGAAAAAGCGTAGCCTATTTAGTGCTGTAGCACACATTCTCCTTATACTTTATTTTTTAATTATTATTTCTACATGTTTTGTTTTGTATAATGTATAGTAGTGTATTACTGTGTACTGTTCCTTTGTGCATGTGTTTGGTAGTAAGTAAATGTATGCCTATGTCTATGTCTAAAAAGTATTTTGAAATCATCAGTCAATGAATGTCGAGAGTAAAACAAACCGTCATCTATCTCAATCACGTAACCTTCAAAGGCCTATTGGAAAACACTCGGCACTGTTTAATTAAATTTAGTAACAAACGGATATTTTGACAGTAACAAAGTAATTCTGGTTAAAAAGCACTCATAAAGTTAAACTCTTGTAATTTATAGGTTCGCGACAGGGTTAAGATAAATTAAATGTCGTAAATTATTGTAAAGTTTAGTAAGTTTACTTGAAGAAATAAGTTAATTGTCTGACGGAGATAAACGAGATTTTGATGAAGCGAACTGAATAAAACCTGATACGGAGTAGCTAACTGAAATATAGTTTAAAAATATATATGTTCCCTTTATTTAATATGAAATGAGTAATATTGATTTATTTTTACTGTTCAATAATTTATCGAGAAATTACTAAATAGCTGTTAATAGATTTGAATTTGGATTCGTAAAATATAGAGCAAATATTCTGTTTAAAACTACGAAGTACATGGTAGTGTTATATAAAAGTTAAAAACATATAGCTTATAATAAAAGTTTCATAAAGCTTTAACATTATTCGTGCACTTTCATCGCCCAAGCTTGCAACCATTATAAAACTCATAACAGACAGACATTATCATATTCCTGTGAATTTGTGCGGACTTGTGAGTAATATCTCACAGCGGTGAAGCAGTTTATACACTGTGCTAGTCGCTTGGCGAGCGAGAAACAAGATTCATTTAAAGCAGTTTATACACTAGGCTAGTTGCTTAGTAGTGCTCGAGTAACAAGGTGTTATTTATGAATATTAAAAACATCTATCCGTAACACAAGCTTCGTGCCAACTGGGCTAGATGTTGCTGTGTGAATTGGTTAAATACAGCAATATTATTTATTAGGAAGTGGGAAGTAATATGAGTAGTAAATGATTGATTGATTAATTGCTGGCTGTACCTAGCTGTAGGACCACGCTTGTTTTTGAGTACCTAATAAAATTATAACGAAAAGTAGCATTGATTTTTATATAAAGGTTTTTTTTTTTTTTTTATACTACTTGCTTGTGTAAACATCCAATCTTGCGGTGGGCTAAGACAACCACTCCACGCTTGAACAATAATTTATCTCCAAGATTTTTATTCAATTACACAAATAGGCCGGGATCCGTAGTACATGGAAATCAAGTGATTACTAACAAGCTAATTTTTGGTGAGTAGCTTCGTTTCGATGAGACGTCCAAAGATATCCTATACCCAACTCTCGATTGTGGTAGCTAACAGAGATATCAAGGATTAAAAAATTCAAGGATGTAAAACCGGGATAACGGACCACGAAATTTGTCGGACAATATGTCCGTTAGATTTTATAAATATTAATTAAGTATACAACAAAAAATCAGCTGGTTAGTAATCATAGTAATCATTTAAATTGACCTCGTTTTCGACACATTTTGGAAATGGCGGACTCTTTGATCAAACCATAGGTTTTGTAGGACAAACATGTTTTTATATAATTTAGATAATTATCTTGAGATATAACATATTGTCCTACAAATTTCGTGGTCCGTTATCCCGGTTTTACATCCTTGAATTTTTTAATCCTTGATATCTCTGTTAGCTACCACAATCGAGAGTTGGGTATAGGATATCTTTGGACGTCTCATCGAAACGAAGCTACTCACCAAAAATTAGCTTGTTAGTAATCACTTGATTTCCATGTACTACGGATCCCTGACTAAAACGTTTTGCATTCTGTTGACTGTAAGTTAATATTTTATAGTTCGTGACAGTTTTCAAAGTGAATTTAGCTGGAATTTTATGAAAGTTTTGCAGATGGGTCCTTTGCTTCTTGAATTTATAAGATGTTACTTTAATATGTAGCTTATTTTTTTCTCTGTTTGAGATTTAACCCAGATTTTCAATCGACGTTATGTGTTGTATTGCTTGTTGTGAAACTTATGATAATATAAAATTCTAAATAACTAGCTTACACTCTTCTGCCTTGTCAATGTTATAAGCTTTGCCGTTTGGTTTAGTGGGATTATTTACCACAAGAATAGTTTGTGTGTTTTATGTCTAAAGTTTAGTAATCTTAGTGGTTGTGGGCTCGATTCCGGCCTCGGAATAAAAATTTGTACACAAAAATTGTCCGGCAATATTTATTTTTAATGTATTTCCATTACTGATAATTACCAGTATTAAACAGTGGGAACGATTTATTTTCCGCATACATAATCTGTTTTATAAAATTGATCCTTGACAAATTATGAGCATTTCAAATATGTACAGTAAATTTTATTCAGTAACACCGTAAATCCTAGCTTTAAAATGCATTTGGCAGGAGTGGTCGCAATTAATCTAGAGAAAACGCTACGTTTCGTTGGAGGACCGCCAATGCTCTAACCTGACTCAGAAAACTGCAACATCCCTGTTATCAGTTTTTACCATAAGTTTAAGAAAAGTGTGATGCCAGAAGTGTGGTTGTGGTATAAGAATGGTATCACTCCATTTCTACCCGTAGTTGTGGTAAAATTAGGGATTGTATACTGGAAGATGGGTAGTAGTGTCAATCTGTATACTGTGTCGTTAAATAGTCTTGTATATACGAAGATCCTTTTATCTTATATTCTTAAAACTTATTCTAATTAAATTAAAAGGAATCATAAGCATAACTTTTATTATAATCTTATTCCTTTAAAATTAAAAGCTTTTGATAGAAACTGTGTCGTGTTTAGAAATGTATGTATGTTTAATTGGCGTACATCATCATTTTATTTATTAACAATTTAATGTATTGAGTACTATAGCATATTTCTTGTAAACTCAATAGATTTAGGATTAGAAATTTAGGAGAAAATGCAAATCAAGTTACACGTCTTCGTTATTGTGAATTCATAACCATTCAAGTTATTTAACAGCTGTTCAAATGAAACGTTACTCTAAGTACCGCATAAGATAAACTCCCTTCATTACATTCAAACTTTGAAAATAAACAATATTTAGGTTGTTTGGCATAATTTCGGCGCAGTCGGGGTAGTAAATTTGGGCACTAGTACAAAATATCATCATCATAACTCATACTTTGATATTGAGATATTGCGTTCCAGAATAAATTTAAAAGAATATGTACTTGCTAAATTCATGTGTTTTTGTTTTTGACGACATTTATGTATTACCTACCTATATCATTAATACTACGCAACTAATGTACACAACAGCTAATATAATTTTAAATCACCGTGACCATCAAGGTATTCACATTTTAACTCCTTATTCAAAACTCCTCCAAAAAAGACCGTTACCACCAAAACAAGATATTCAGAGACAAAATTGCCTCCGTCGTTCAGGCTGTCAACGGGAAACATTAACCAGCGCGAACCCTCTGTTTGTTATGTTCAAAATGCCGCAGTTTTACAAACACATGTCTTCCTCATCTCAGTCTTGGAGATAAATGAAGATTTATGCAGTTAAACAGACAAACAATCACACTCCTATATGTACTTACTCGTATACAAACTAATTTACAAGCATATACCTACGCTGTTGAATGAGGTTATAGGTATAGAGGTGATATTCTTTTACGGTAGGTGTTATGTATTTATTTATTCGTTTTTAAGAATAATCCAGAGGTGCGCGGCGTGGTTTGAACCCAAGATCTTCGGAATGAAATTCAAAAATTGAAAAAAGTAATTGACTGACAAAAACATGTAAGTATTCGTAAGTTAAGATAAACGTTGCCTCTAATGTACTTAATGACCGTGTGTTTAGATAAAGGTTTACTCGAACAGTATTGAGAAAAATAAAAAGCTTTTCATCTGAAGTCTAAATTGGCAGCTGACCTAATAATTTGAGCGGTCGAACTGGGTTTAATCCTAAAAGCAGCCACAAGATGGCCGATTCATTGGATCCTTGTCAAAGGATGAAAGCTGGCAAGAAATATCTTTTAACTATGACAGGGAATATTTTTATATTATATGTTATAGTGATTGACTCGTTTATGCTTTCTAAATATGAGAAATGGTAAAGAAAAAATATCAAGATCACAGCGTAACCTTGTTCCTCGAGTGGGAGACGAACCCACGCCTTCTCGTTATGTCCTAGCAGCGCTTACACTTAAGGTTAAAATAATATTTTTTTAAATACATAATCATACTGCATAAGTGCATAAAAATAACTTTTCCGACATTATTATTAGTTTAAGAAAACGCGACATACCTAACAAAAATAGCATAGCATAGCTTTAAAAGCTTTTAAAGCTAATATAAAGGATTTAGTTCTATAAATGCACACGGTGCACAAATTAATCTATCAAACAGGATTCGTGCGCCGCGTCCAACTCGTCGGATCAGGGTGCAATTATTTGTTCAATCATCGCATGGGAGATTAAGCTGCATTGGAAATAATGAGTTTTGTAATTGCGTTATTTAAAGAAATTGATATTTATTTCAAACCTCATTGTTTGGATTACAGAGGTATAAAAATAAATAAATAAATATTGCTGGACAAATCACACAGCAACATCTAGCCCCTTGATAAGCTTCAAGCTTGTGTGACGGGTGCTAGTTTTCTGATGTAATATACGTTCATAGATAGATATTTTATTACACATCAATAACAACCAGACCTTTGAGCAATATTTTCTCTTTAAGATTTTTGATTCTATACCTACCTAGACAAAATACTTTATTAACCCTTTTGTACACTTAGAAATTTGTGTACAGCTTTATGTCAAAACTGGATCGAGTAAAAGAAGCTTGAAATACTCCAAAAGTAAATATTTTATATTGTGTAACATTGTTTCTGCATATACCCACCCTGGAACCAGGTAAATATCTACATAAACTGGACCAAATATGAGGCTAATAATATTTTACGAGTCGAGAGACAGTTCATCAGTAACAAAGTAGGCTTTAAGCTTCAGTGCTTCATCATCATCATAACAATCCTTATTTAAGGGGGAGCAATATAGGCAAAACAATTAGAACACATTTTAGGGCATAGCATCAGTACAACTATTTACGTTACTGACTGTTGGGACACAGACACTTCTCTTTAACGAAGAGATGACCTTAATTAACCACGCTGGCAAAATGCAGGTAGATAATTGCAGTTAATTTTAACAGTTGAATAAAAAATATAAATAAATATCACTGGACAATTCACGCAGCAAAATCTAGCCCCATGGTAAGACCGAAGCTTGTGTAGATTCTGATATACATAATATAATATATCAAGATATTTTTTAATGTACACATATAACACCCAGACACTCGGAACAAATATTTGCAGATTTTTGTCCCGTGGCAGGTATCGAACCCGCATCGTGGCGTAGTGTACATAGGAAGACGCTTAAATGCTGCCGTCTTAAAATAAATCTCTTACCTTTATCAAGTTTTAAGTCACTCACAGGATAAGATGGTACCATTCTTAGGTCGCCACCACACGGCACATCACGAATCAACCTGCGGGACGTAAAATGTACCAAATATGTGTCTAATAATATTTTACGAGCCGAATGGCAACAGTAACAAAGTAAGCATCAAACTTCAGTGCCTATTTCGTCTGAATTACAGGAATAACTCATAAATGTATGTAGCCGACAGTCCAAACGTATTAGCTCATGATGACTACTCCAAACAGTAATGAGTGGTCTCTAATGATTATACGAGTAGGTCAGTCATAGCTATGTGGGTTCAAACTCATTTTTCATTCTAAAGGCCGTGGGCTTAAAAAACCGACGCACAGCGTAGAATTTTTTTTAATGAAAAAATTATGAGGTAACCGGCATGTTGTGAGAACTTTGAAAAGCTTGAAGGACATGCATGTGTCATTTACCAATCCGCTTTTGGCCAGCGTGGTGAATAAAGATTTAATCTCTCTCAAAAGAGAAGTTCTTGTGTGTCTAAAGGTGCTTATGCTATGTTACATTTAAATATCCTTATTTATGCCTTACTACCCGTATGAATTACGTTTTAGTAATTTCTATACACAATATTTAAAAAATATGCGGTTCTATTACAATATTTAGAATATACATGTGTCATATCCACATGTTGAGTACCCGAAACATAAGCTCCGAGCTTTGCCACTGGGCTGCGTGATTTGTCTAGCAAAATTTATTTTTTACAAAACATAGAGGCCGTAACTTTAAAACCTAACATCGACCGAGCCTTGTAAAAACATTGTAGCGTCTAAAAAATGTGAGGTAATTATTTACCCTCAAAGACTTGTCTTTTGCAGAGTTGAACCTTTGTTCCGCAAGTTTTGAAGAATTGTTGATTTTATTTCTAAAGAAAACGGTCTACAGATAGATAAAACATTTTATCTCCAAGGCAGTTTATTTGTGTAGTTATTTCTAAGACTTTCAGATTATTTAGCGGTATTATCTGAGTTATTATGAGTTGAATGACGGCCAAAAACTGAGATAGGCCTACAAAAGTATTTTGTTCTTTCAGTCTACGCGGACAAAGGTTAAATTTAGAAAATAATTCTTGGATTGAGTTCTACTCGAAACTCAGGCGGAATTACGCAGACTCTTATGTCTGATTAATGAGAGCATTTACGAGTGGGAAAAATGTTGTGAAGTACGGCATATTAATTTAAGTGTATAGACGCTTTGAAATGGTAGCTGTCTTACTTGTCTTGTTGAGAGCTTTAAACGTAGCTTTTTAAACTTAAGTATCATTGAAGGACATCTAATGTGTGACGTCACATCAAAAACTTCACGTAACTCATCAGTATTCTTCAGGAATCACCCATTCATTGTCTTCAAACAACATTTCAATTAACTTCGCATACTTTATCTAACCATTACCGGGTCTTAAAGTTACCTTATCGGGAGTTTAGAACAGAATCGTCAATGTTCACAGTCTTAAGAGGCCTATTACGTGAAATCGCGAAATTGTTTGGTTTTCTCGTCCTAATTCTATGGTTTGCGTTAGTTGTTTGATATTACAATTACATTTTTATAATAGTTCGTTTTCTCCTCTACAAAAGTATCAAGAAACATTTTAGAGAACTTGTTTATATATTGAGTAATAATCATTCTCCGGATACATGTTTCGTAAAAAACGCTCGAAGACCTGTTTTCTCAGCTCTAATTTGTAGATTCTAATGAATATGGGCGATCAAACTATTTTTTATTATGTTACGTATATCCTATTCTTCATTTAGAGTAGAGTACATTTTCGTTAAATGCTTTTATTCTAAAGATATACCGAATTTAATATCGACCGAAAATGCTTCGAAACAAACCTCAATAACTCCGAAGTTCTAAATCAATGGGACGTCATATTTATATCAAAATATTTATCAACATTTGCTTAAACTATGATATTAATTTTAATTTGTAGAACGGTTTTGGTAATTTTTTATGAATAAAATAAAACTACCATAATTTAGTAGTTTTTTCATTCAGCCGGCTTTTTCCATTTAGTACCGCGCGAGCGCTTGTCGAGGTCGGACCTATGTCGGTTGTTCTTGAATAAAATATAGAAATATTTCGTAAAATGTCAGTGTGTGGGACTGTCAATTGCTGTAAAAACGCTGTTAGTGTGCGTTTATGTGTTATTGCGATACTACGACCGACATAAGTTGATCCGTTGATAACGATCAATTGTTATTTTTATTGATAACGATCAATTGTTGTTGTTGCTGGCCTAAGAATTGTACCACATCATTGTCATCTTGTTTAACCTTATTTATTTGGAGGTTATGCTGTAGGATGTGGATTGCATATCTAAAGTTATCTATCCTAATTAAAAAGCAACAAGGCAACTTTTTTTGGTGAAACCGTCCAACGACTAAATGTAATTATGCCTATGATTTTTTTAGATTATGACTAACTTGCCGACCCGCCGACAGCTGCGCTTGCGTTTTTACGTTATTTACTAGTTTATGTTTTATAGCCTTTTTCGATCATTTTACTATCCAATACGGAAATCATATTTTAAATCGGACCCGCGGTTCCTGAGTAGCACGTTCAAACAAATAAACAAGCAATCTCCTCAGCTTGATAATTGTAGTATAGATTTCCATAATATTTATTACAAAGAAAATATTCCGTAATTTTTTGTTCTTATTTTTACCGAGTATCCAATATGTAAACAAAAAATAATGTACCTTTCTAATAAATATATTATTTATTGTAAACATTAAATATGTACCTTTCTAATAAATACAGGGCGTCCCAAAGTTATGGGCCATGGAGGGGAAGTACCTTAAACATCGTAGATAGTGAATTTTGCTCAAACAAGACTTCATTTTATTTTTAAGTTAGTAATTCTGCATTCATTGATTTTCTAAAAATTACTTGCTTTGTCTGGGAATCGAACCGACTTACATGTAGAAAAAAAAAACTCGATTTTTATGATACCAATCGAAAGAATAGCTAAAAAATAATAACTCTGCTTAAGTAACATAGTATTTTAAAAGAAAGGAACAACGTGAAATTAATTATTTTAATCAAATAAAAAACATGAAACATTTTTTTTGTAAATTAATTAATTAAATTACTTACTTTTTAAAATAAAATGAAGTCTTCTTTGAGCAAAATTCACTATCAACGATATTATGGTACTTCCCCTTCATGGCCCATAATTTTGGGACGCCCTGTATATAAAATAACACCCCTATTCACGTTCCCACTGCTGGGATAGGGACTTCTCTCTTGACGAGATAGATTAGGCCTTAATTCACCACGCTGGCCAAGTGCGGGTTGGTTTTTTTTTTAATATATAAATGAAATATTTTCAATAAGTTTGTAATAAAATAAAAATAAATAGTTTATCAAAATAAAAATATAATGGGAATTATTCAAGATGACATAATGTAGATAAATGGATATTCTACATCTGTCTATGACATATGTAGATAAATGGATACCAATAAATATAAAAATAAATATAAAGTTCGAAACTACAAAAATAATACCTACCGAAACATAATTAAAACCTTCATTAACGAAACTTTTATTTATTCAAACACAAATATACCATCTAACAAAACAAGCAACTTAAATATAGGTAATATAATTTATTTGTTTTGTTATAATTAGAATTTGTATTTAGTCCGTTCAATTTAGACTTTCGAACTTACATCAAGTCATTCGACAAAAAAAAACATTTAATTACAAACCTACACACCAAATTTCAGAAGAATCGGTTTAAAAATGAGCCCATAAGATGAGATGAATGAGGACATTTAACTTCAATAAGACTATTTTCAGTTTTATTCTTATATAGATAATTATTAATCATGAATGTTTTAATTTAAAATTATGTACTTAATTGATTTCAAATAATCAATCAGATTTAAAATAAATATTGATATTATTAAGATAAAACATAATTGATTCAAATATTGAAATAAAAATATCCGCCATTTTGAATTTAGGAAAATATATTAAACACCTATCAATTAAATAAAAACATTAATATAATAATTATTTCAGAATGAAACTGAAAAAAATCCACTCAATAAAATGGAATTTATTCGATGCCATTTTCTACAGATCTAAAATAATTATTAGTATATTTGTATGTTTTAGATCGACGAAGTATCAAGATCATTTAGTATTTTTCATAGAATTCGCGTGACGCGCCGGTCACGTGGTGCATAAAATATCCAATTTCGCAAAACTTCAAAAAAGTAACAAGGCTCTTAAGGTTTTATTCCGATCCCAAGAGGATCTCACATTTTCACTTCAGTCTCGCTTGAGCTTTCGTGCTGAGAGCACGTGCCCCGGACTTTTTCATTCGAAGTTTAAACATAAATTACGTGATGTTGAATTACGTTCAGTGATTGTGTGACTAAAATGGTTTTTAGTGATGACTGAATTAAAGTGTTTGTACGTCAGATTGTTGCAAAGATTCGGTAAATATTTTAGTGTTATGGAATGTAATTAAGTTTGTTAATTAAAACGTTACAGTTTAATTATCTTCAGGTTATTGTTGCCCTTAGAAAATAAGATTCTTCGCAGACAATATTTAATTTTCATTTGGAAATTATTATTTTAATATCTTAGGATTTATTTAAATTGTTAAAATGGTTACGAACCAACATTTAATATTTTATAAGCTTTTATCAAAATATTAACGCAATATTTTGGAAATTGGCATCAAGCCCACCTTTACATAAACTTTTTAAACGTTTTACAATAAGGGTTTGAATGATTAGGCTTGTGTTACGGATGCTAGATTTCTGATATACCTAATAGAATATACATACATTGATATGTTTTATTATACTTATAGGACCTAACAGACTTCATAGTGTCAATGTTATCGAATATTAATGTTCTACAAGAAAAACAGGTTCATGTTCAAGACTCGAAGGCACGATCTGCGAACTGTAAACACTTGGTTCGCCTTATCACTTGTAATAATATCCTAGGTAAACAGACTTGCGAATCTCCCCTTAGTTTATACAGCCTGATCATAAAATTAAGGAGGTTTCCAAAGTAAGTTGATTGTATTGATCAAGGAAATTTGAAAATTATTATAAAACTAGCGGGCCGCCTCGCTTCGCCTCGGTTACCTTATTATACTTTATCCTATTATTATTTTTTGTAATCTCAGGAACCGCTTGCGCTCTGGTGCCATTTAAATAAATTATTTCAATGTTGGATACTTAGATAGTACATTATCGGGGAAGGCTAAATATCCCTCAAGTATATAATATTTAAATAAATATATGTAGATATCGTAAATTAATACAAGCGAATCTGTCGGCGGGTCCGACGGCTCGGCTAGTAATATTAATTATAATTTATTTATTAATTATTAGGTATAACAAAAAGTTATAAAAGTTGTCTGAAAATATTACCCACAATTTGATTAACACCCTGTACCTTCAGCAGTTTGGTTAAACATATCTAGGTCAGCCGTTTTCTGGTTCATAAATTACCTAGGTATTCTGAAAACGATTGGCAGCAGATAAAAATCTTTTTGTACACGAATAATAGCAATTTTGTTGTATTTTCACAAAGGAAGTGTTCTGCATGATAGCTTTGACATGATTGGTGGTTGTTATGTTAATTTTTACGTAATTTGAATATAGTGTTTGAAAGACTGGCAAAATAGATTGAATCACATAGGTTAATTCGAAAAAATAACATATAAATATTTACCAGTATTATATTGATTACCTATACTTTGGAGACCACATCTTAACTAAACTTTATAAAATCCTACTACTGGGAATCGGTCTTCCCATTATTATTATTATTGGCTGATTGGTGAACGAACTTAGTAGTTTACACATAATTTTTAAATACTATACTATGTTATAAAATCCATAAGTTGATTGATAACAACCACGGTATTAGATGGTTTAGTACTATTCTTACCACCGCACCACAGGCTACCATCACAGAAAATATTATTATAATCCCTCGGGAAACACAGTAAAACACGGTCAATGCCGCTAGATAGCATACTGAGACCCTCTTCAAAATGTTCATGAACATTGAATTTTAGCGACTGACCCAAAAACCCAACAGCAGTACTTAATGGACTCATTATCGACAGTAATTTAAGGAAATTTTGCTCTCAAACCCCCTAGCTTAAAGGACTAAGCCTTCTAACCACCCATCAAAGAAGCATTTATTTACAAAACTGTCAGGAAGAATAAGCGTCATTAATTTCTCCAAAATTTCTCGGTATTTTTTAAAGGTTCAAGTATCAGGATAAGCGAATTGGAGATCTTGATGGATGGTCTCTTGGCATTAGAAAAACATCTTTTAAAAGGGAAAAAAACACCTTTTTGTTGTTTTGCTGTTAGGGTTGTTTTGGGGAAGATTTTATCAAACCAATTTGTAAACGAGTGTAATTAAGTTTGTGCTTTTTGTTTGATAAAACAAAAGACGGAAATGTTGGGAACAATAATTGGTAGAAAATTAAGGTTACATTTTTTGGGAAAAGGGTAGGTATATCAACATAATCATAATATCAACATCTACATATTTCTGACAGATTGATTGATTGATTGATATTACAGCACGTGCGTGTCTTCAAAGCGCATTATACATTTTTCTGGATCAAAAAATCGGAAGGTGCGCGACCGGGTTTGAACCCACGACCTTCGGAATAAAAGTCGAGTGTGCTTAGCTTAGCTCCTCTTATAGACTCTTATAGAATATCCCGTCTTAAATTATAATAATATCGTCAACAATCATTTATGACTAATATATTCGTTAATTAACGTTTTCGCAGACCCCAGATATTCCAATCTTCATCTAACCTCAACCAATATTCCACTATAAGTTATTTATCATTCTAGTTTCCGATCAAATAGCTACATTCTCCAAGAACTTTACATAACAATAATCGATTTAATAACAAGCTAAATTAATGTATAACTGAAACATGAAATGATAAGGTAGGTAGGTTCATAACACGTTGAATATTTAAGGATGTAGAAAGTAGGAAGACCTAAACTAGGGGAAAACTTTAGTATGTTTAAGCGGGAAGGTGGCTCATTTATTATACAAGAATAATAATAATACTGGCCGAATATTAACGTCGAATATGTTCAGATAATTCATTGTATGTTCAGATATTTCATAGTCATCCTATTTACGTTTTTACTGCTGGGACACATAAACCTGTATCTTGACGAGAGAGATTAAGTTAATATTTCGTTCTTTGAGACAAAGTTTTCAAATATAAAATCCTAAATATACCATGTAGTATTTAGGTTATAATATTAGGCTATGTAGCCTACTCAGCAATATGCAAGGTAACTCGGTCTTATAAAAGCGAGAGGTTACAGTTAGAAAATTAATGAATTCATGAAAAAAAATCAGTATTTTTTATAAAGAGTATTTGTTTCTATTCCTCATTCTAAAACATGTAAATAAGGAATAGAAAATTAAATTACCCTTCACAAAAAATACTGTTTTGTTCACAACCGACGATTTAATGAGGTAATGTCGAAAATTCCAATTAGAGACATAAAAGCAGAGACCTGAATAGGATTGTCGCCATCCTTTCTACTATTGTTCTTTTGGGAAAGGTCGCATTTTTAATGAAAGCGGGTAGGTTTTTTTGGATCCATAAGGGTTTTTCTACAGAGATATCATAAAAGACTTGGGCAAATAACAAAGCATTTGAAATCTGCGTGGAGTCTGCATTTTGTGTTACGTTTTTTAAAACCACTGGGATTTTTGTGACTCGGGAAAAACATGCTTGATTTTTTGAGTTTTTGAGCGAGTCATGCATGCAAGTGGGTAAGCCAGAATCTTCTGAAACCTTCGAGGAATTCTGTTTAGTTGTTTGCTTACGTAATCTGTTCAAAAACAGAGGCAAACAAAGGGTATTTTTTCTTTACTTAATTATGTCGCTGACGCAAAAATGAGTAGTTTATGCATGTCATAAACTACATTTAACTAAATTTTTTTACTTGTTTATACTACAAACCAGTTGTTACAACCTATGTAATGAATAAATAAATAAATGTTACAAATCAGTTTACATTGCGAGAAAATGTTTCGACTACTACTTATGTCTATCTACAACCAAACAAGCTTCAAATACAAACATGGTTTTTGTATATAGATATTATATAAAAATATATAATATAAGGTCAACCAGTCTAAATGCGTCTATGGGGTAAATGCGTTTTTTTGAATTTATTCGAGAACTATTCAACATACGTTGACTTCTGTCATCTAGTTGCATTTGTTTGAACTAAATACAGAACATGCAGTTCATGC
This sequence comes from Chloroclystis v-ata, assembly GCA_963691955.1. Lineage (NCBI taxonomy): Eukaryota > Metazoa > Arthropoda > Insecta > Lepidoptera > Geometridae > Chloroclystis > Chloroclystis v-ata. Next base: position 11,611,607 of record OY829904.1, on the reverse strand, counting down.
GGATGGCGTGGCAGTTCTCATATTCGAGTAATTGGCCATTTTGAAAATTGCACGTTTCTCAACAAATTTTGACTGCGTGAGGCGACTTACTAAATCCATGTTAGTCATTAGTTTTCTTCAATTAACTGATTTTATTAAATAATCATTGTAAGGAATAAACTATGGGCTACCAACCCAGACAATTATTTTTAGTGAAATAGCTTTATTTAAAGAAATAATAATGTTTACATTTATAAGGTTAGGGTTAATTTCTTGGGGTAAATGCGTCTGGTGTTATGGGGCAATTGCGACTGTGGGACGCATTTACCCCCAAAACACATATTGTCAACCTTTTTATGTCGGCAAATTTTAATATGAAAATTAAATGCAAAACAAATCTTGACTCATGGAGGTTTTTATATCGTTTTTGTCATATTATTATTTGAAAATATACAAAAGTCAGAATATACTTAACTTTAATTTAAAAAATGCGGTGTAGCCTTCAAATTTGTGTTTTATTATAATCTGTATTGTTCTACGGTTCTATCAAAATCTCACGCGTAGAAATTTGTCTACTATCGTCCCATCGTATTACTTATAAGTATTTGTTATTTTTAGACTTTTGTTGAGTTTTGATAGTTTGTCCGTACCCAAATAAAATGTTGACAACATCTGGATTTGACAAGGGGCTAATGCGTCTATCAAAATTTAGACGCATTTCCCCAATTTTTACTAAATTGTCTCTAAATGCGTCAATTATTATTTTTGAGTAGTTTAACTATTATACTATTGCAAAGAAATTTGAACCAAAAAGTTATATCTAGTTATTATCACGAAAAGCTTACCAATAAAGTTTTTATTCACTAAAGACGCATTTTCCCAAAGCGGGGCAAATGCATCTAAAATTGCAATTTAAAATAAATAGCCAATTTGAAACATCTGTAAAGCTCCAGGGAAGATATCGCTGATTGAACTTTGTGCAGAAATAGCCATAATATTGGACTACAGCTTCAAAAAGTGGATAATGCCATACATTTGATCACAATAAGGCTCTAACTTGAAGTGATCGAGAAATACCACGCATTTGCCCCGGTTGACCTTACTCCCTTGTTCGATTCATAAATCTCCATAATGACTATAATCCATTAGACTATTTACGCCACTACCATGGCTTACTAAAATATAGCTCGAAATACCAAATTTCGCCTCATTGTATGTGACAACGCTATGAATAATAGGAATAATGTACATTATGTCATATTTATTATCACAGTCCTGTCACTGGGGTCGTTAATCTTACTCCTGTTACCTTTTCAAAATAAATATCTGTTGCTAACTTGCTGCTTATGAATAAACTCTAAGCCTTATTTTTTATATTAAAATAAACATAGTTGGCACAGTACACCATCTTGGTATTATAAATCACAAGTTTACACGTTTAACAAAATTTCAGTGGAAACGAAAATTCTCAACACTGCCACGTTCGTTGTATCGACAAAGTTTGGTCTACAAATCTAGTTTCAAACTAACGACCATGAAGAAAACACATTACTGTTGCTAACTCTTTGACACGTCGAAATGGAGATAAAACAGTGCAACGTCTAGTTAGAGTGGAAAAACTACGTGTGTAGTGTTAGCCCACACTTGCAAGCCTTACAAACCTGGGTTACAAAATTTCATTTACAATTTAAATTACTTAATCCAAAAACGATTTAAAATTACCTCAGGTTAAAAAGTATAAGCTTAACTTGAAATAAGTAGGTACCTACATAAGTTAAAATTTTATCAACTTTTTTCAATAGGTTTTGGTGTATCTATTCCAGTATAGCAATATTAGAACTATGACAAGTAAATTAATAAACCTACGACTGCATTGTCAACCTTTTTTAACCAGGAAAACCACGAGAGATAACCCTGTGTATTATCTATACTAATATTATAAAGAGGAAAGGAATTTGTTTGTTTGTTTGTTTGTTTGTTTGTTTGTTTGTTTGTAACGAATAGGCTCCGAAACTACTGGACCGATTTCAAAAATTCTTTCACCTTTGGAAAGCTACATTATCCCCGAGTAACATAGGCTATATTATATTTAAAAAAATTAGGGATCCTTACTAAAACTCCAATAATGTAACATAAGGTGTAAAAAAATGACCTGAAAAATTCCTTACGTCGCGTGCGCTGCGAAAACTATTGATGATAGAACAAAATCATGTACTACGACTTTGCAGAACTCATCATTATCTACAAAAAATGTCGCGACAGCATATGTCTAAATATTATAGTTATGTCACAGTAAGCAGTTTTTTATTCTAAAATATTAATTTATATATGCCGCCTCTTGAAAGGGTCTTCATTTGTACCTTGGTATTAATCCTTATCAAAATAAATTACTTTTTATTCAAGACGGCTTTAATACCTTTTTATAACTTTTTGAATTATTCAATTCGGACATTTCATTCGGAAGATATCACGAGTTTAAAAATGCAAGTATTAGAAAAAAGTCGCGAGGTTGTCGCTCACCGCGCTCAGCTAGCCAGCATGCGATGTAGACTCCATGTAAGCGTCACTGGGGTACGGGGGAGTCAATGTAATATAATATAATATGTAATATCCTAATCCTAACTTAGGCTACTTTTTACCGCGGAAAAATATATGCTTACGCGGAAAAAATTTATTTATTACGATTTAGATAAAATTTAGTATGCAGAAGATAGTTGCAAATAAAAGTATATGGCGAGAGACTTTTCACCGCGGAAAATACATGCTTCCACGGTAAAATATATGCTTACGTGGGAAAATTCGATTTCGATTAGATTTAGATAAAATTTAGTATGCAGAAGATAGTTGCAAAAAAAAGTATATGGCGAGAGACTTTTCACCGCGGAAAATACATGCTTCCACGGTAAAATATATGCTTACGTGGGAAAATTCGATTTCGATGAAATTTAGTATGTAGATAGTTGCAAATAAAAGTATATGGCGAGACGAAGTTCGCGGGGGCTGCTAGTTATAGATAAATCTATGAGGCTGCTATCTGAGGAAGGCATGAAGTCATCATTATTATATCATTTATCTTTACAGTACAGTAACATACGTAGTTTTCATAATACTAATGACATAAATAAACGCTAATATAACTATACAAGCGAAATTCACACAACCAACAAATCTATTTCAATCCCTAAGGAATACTTTCGCTTGAAAGTTCCAGAGGAATCTAAACAACTGTAAGCATTAACCTAAATTACTATCCCTCGTTTTCGAATTCTACTGTTAATTTATTCTAGCGTCAGAAGGGTTAACGAAACAACTCCAACTAAACTATTTAACACTTTGAGTGTGAATCGTGTAAATTACAGTGCAATTTTGTGCTTGACGTTTATTATTATAGTTTGTATCATTGAATTTGTAGACATTCTGACAGTGCCTCTATTTTACCACAGTTTAGTTTTGGCAACTATATATTATTATTGTGTGGTTTAAGCTTGATATTTGATTTAGCACAGAAATGACAAAATTAAAGGTTATTGTTATATAAAAATGGCAATGAATCAGAAATGAAATCTCTATAGGATCTTTGTCGGCAAAAATCTAAAAAAATAATGATTATCATTTAATTTCATTATTATGTAAGTTGATTGGAGTTTTTCTCTAAAAGTGATTCCCATTGTTGTTCAGTTACTCAAGCACCATCTTGAAATACCGAACGAAATAAGCATTACCAGGAAAACCAGGATTTGAGATGTATCTTTCGGCCACCGTCGGAACGATAAAACCTTAATCAATCATGGCCCAATTAGATCCCGGGATACGGGAACTTGTGTTTCGGGACTCGAGGCAATTGATCGGGATAATCTATATCTTCCTTCCGAGAACGTTGACCTTCGGGAAAATAATCCATCATTACGTCATTGAAGGCGAGACATCATCAATCATTTTGTATTCTTTTATCATTTGTAATACCAATATTGAAAGGTGGGATTCAATACGTTGACCGATATTCGCACCAACAACTATTCAGCCACATGTATTTCTAGGAATCTAAAATAGGTCACTCGTTTGAAAAAATCCTAATATTAAGCAAATGTGTGGATGAATATTTGTTTCTCTTACACGCATATAACAGTACCTACGAATTTTAATAAAACTTCACAATATTACTACAGAAAAAATGTATGGCTCATCAAGTATTCTTTATCTTTATCATGTTCCAACAAGTATAAATCAGTGTTACGTCTGAAAAAATTATCCTCCTACCCTTAAACGGAAAAAATACTCAACACTTGAACCAAAACTAACTCTAAAATGACATAAAAGACGAAACAATTTAACACGTTGAATGCACCCGGACAAAAATGAACCGGGAATGCGCTCGCGTAAAATGACCCTAGTACTCGGAACCGGATTGAATTTCCACGGCACTCGGATTGAATTGTCTCCCTGCTATATTTCTGCCGTGTAACAAAGGAGTTAGTGATGTGAGTTGGAAACACCTACGGACGTACTAGAATAATTCATAGGTCTAGGATAGTTCGATTGAAAACTTTGACAAAGTATAGGCATAAGTTAGACCAACTAGCTTTTATGCTGAGACATGCGTACGTTGAGCTTATCATAGAGTTTATTATAATGTATTTTTGCCTATTTATTTATTTTATATTTACAGAGTGCATAAAGGTTGGATGATCTCTACAATACTTATACAAATATCCTTAATCCATCTGAGATTTGCTAAAAAAAAAAACACTTTAATACTAATTTAATAACCACAATTTTACAATAAAATTAATTTTCTTTATCGCCATGAATCTTAATTATTATCCAAACATAATTATAAAACCAAGTCGATATCGCTGTTTGTATGATTCAATCTTTAAAACTACACACGGGATTTTATGCAGCGCAAATGAAAAATTAGGTTTCTTAAAAAGCTGACTTTGCGCATGCTAACTCATGCATAAAGCAAAAGAAGTAAAACTACGAAACAAAAACCATCACATGGCGATCGATACGTTTCATAATAATGGTTTAACTTTTTGGTTTCATTTGCGTATCAGGGCAGAGGCCACTTACATGAATTGAACTATAAAACCAACCCATTACGGTTTGTGAGTTCCACTATCTTAGTTCTTAAAAGCTTTAGAAGCAGCTATAAGAGGAATTCTTTTCTATTTGCGCAAAAGTGTAAACAGTCTTGCAACAAACGTTAAAATGTAGTCTTTGTTGTCAAATGTTTTAGCAACTCTTAGCTTGTGTTGCTAAGACCGTTTCAAGTATCTAAAACTAGGTGTGTTATGTTACTCGAGTGAATGTGACTTTACAGAGAACAAGCTTGGATAGAACGTCTTACGAATTATAAAAGCCAAGATGTAAATGAACAACATTAAAGACTAGTTGGCTAAAGTAGGAGCACTCGATTTTCAATCCGAAGGTTGTGGGTTAGCCCGCCACACACCGTTCGATTTTTATTCTGATAATTATGTGCGCTTTAAACAATTTTAACGCCATAATTCAATTTGAGGAAACTAGCTTGTTTTGTTAAGAAGCATGAAAGAAATTCACATACACTTGGGCAGTGCAGTGTGGTGAATTAAGGTTTGATATCACTCATCAAGAGATAAGTCCTTGTGTTACAGCAGTGAGGGAACGTAGATAGTGGTACATGCATGTACAACCCATATTACGTGGCGTTTCTTTTTTATTTATTCGTCTGACAAAAAGGCGTTTATATTAATTTACATTACCTAAAACTGTAGCGTTTCTGTGGAAACGAGTCTTTTCTACAGTAGGTTGGTAATTTAATAAAGTTGCTATGATGATGAAGTCCTTAAAGATTAAGTTTATCGACGTTCATTTTATGCCGTCAGATTTACGTTCGTACTTGTAGTAAAGTTATTTCTTATGGATATATAATAACGAATAAACGATTCCACGCACGTCGATACACACTTCACGAATTCTGGAAACTTCGGATGAAGAATTAGGTGAGCTACGTTCTCAGAAGATTTTCTTATTGAACGAAATAATATTTTTCCATAGTAATATTGTTAACGTTATTTATAGTGGCCGTGAAGTGTAGTAATATGATAATAATATATAATACTCGTAATTTAAGAAATGTAAAAGCTGCTTTTTAGGGTTCCGTAGCCAAATGGCAAAAACGGAACCCTTATAGATTCGTCATGTCCGTCCGTCCGTCCGTCCGTATGTCACAGCCGTTTTTCTCCGAAACTATCAGAGCTACAAAGCTCAAATTTGGTAAGTAGATGTATTCAGTGAACCGCACTAAGATTTCATAAAAAAATTGAAAAAAAAAATTAAATTTGGGTGTCCATACATAGGACTGAAACTTAAAAACTTTTTTTTAATCGCACCCATACGTGTGGGGTATCAATAAATAGGTCTTCAAAAATCATAACAATGTTTCTAAAACCATTTAATTCTAAACTTAATAGTTTGGACGTGAAACTCTTCCAAAGTGGAAAACAGAGTGTGTCCCCCCCCTCTAATTTCTAAAATAAGAGGATGATAAATCTAGAAAAAATATATATTGTACATTACCATAAAAACTAACAACGAAAATTGGTTTGAACGAAATCTATCTAGTAGTTTTTTTTATGATAGGTCATAAACTATTTCATTTAAACAATTGTTACGGAAGCCTACATGGGCGAGTCCGACTCGCACTTGGCCACTTTTTATTTTACGTTAGTTTTTTCTTCGTTGTAATTGTTTTTAAGACGTGTGACAATATAAAATGCTTTTTACGATGATGCTTATTAATACCTTATTAAAATGATTATTATTTGTAAGGGTTAAGTGACACTCGACTCCACATGTTCCGAAGGTCGTGGGTTAGAATCTCGCCACGCTCCTCACGATTTTGCTTTTTGAAAATTTTATGTGCGCTTTGTAAACGAGTTACAAAAGTGTTTAAGTGAAAGCAAACATCGCGAGGAAACCGGCCTGTTTTAAAACGTTGAAAAGTTTTAAGGACATTGTCGTTACTTTGTCTGATTAACTGTGTTTGGAAATAAATTTGATTTGATTTGATTTGATTTGATTGTGTCATTTACCAACCAGCACTTGGTCAGCGTGGTGAATTATGGCCTAATCACTTCATCAAGAAAGAAGTCCCAGTGTGCAGTAGAAATGTATTAAGTTTGATAATGATGATAGGAGTGACTAAGCTTGAATTGCTGAATAAAATGATTTTAGATTCAAGATTTCTAGAGAGTTCAAATAAAACATTCTTAAGTAGGGCACTGTCGATTCCGATAAGACAGCGAGAATGCTAAGTAGACCTCTCTGATTATCATAAAGCTGTTTGTTTCTCGTGGAAGAAAACTCGAATTTGTTTGTGATCCTATCTAAAAGCTGTTTGGCTTAGATGCCACTCCGGGTCTCTGGGCAACTTTGGTTCCAACAACGTGGGTTCATGCTCCGTCACGCATTAAATTTCCTTTTGAAATAATGTATGAGCGCCATAAACACTATGAAGGTAAACATAGTAAGAAACCTGCTTGTCATATAAACTTTGTACAGTTTGATAGATATGTGATATTCACAAACCCGCACTTCGCCAGCGTGATGAATTAAATCCTTGTCAGGATAGAAGTCTCAGAAGAAGGTGTGTGCAAGCAGTTGGAACGTAAAAAGGAATGATTATGTTTTAAACACAAACTCTGAAGCTCAAACTAAACAATAAACCATTCAGTTTAGCCCATAAATTACAGGCAAGGTAATCTAATTATATCGTGCTTTACACTCTGATTCAATTTTCAAGAAAATATAGTAGTACATTGCGTAACTAGCTCCAACCCAAGTAACGATGCCCTAATATTTTACGCAATGTATTTTACAAGTATTATGAGATAAGGCCCAAAGGCGTCATAATATTATGCCTATTCTTTGTCTCGCAATAAAAAAAATAATGGTAGCCAAGCAATTTCCGACGTCTCTTCAAATGCGCACTTAAATTGAAAGCGTACTTATCTTAGACATTCTTGTACCTCTAGAATGGTTTCTAAGCTGCTAGATATTTTCATTCGTTGCTAGTAATAGTTTTAAAAACGAACTTATTCTTCCATATCATCTTTTTCTTCACCACATTATTTTAATGCGTAAATAAGTAAGTAATTCAAGAGAAAGGTATAAGTATAATTGTCCTGAGGCGAAGTGTGTGCAAGTCGCTAGTAAATAGAAAAAAATAATTTAAGTACCACTTTATCAATGATGATGCTTTCGTTTTAATTGCGCTCGCAAATCGCTAGTCTGATAATGTTGAACTTTTAACAATTTATTACAAAATAAAAGGAATTGTACCTATAAATCCATCCTGAGGGCAGATTAAGGTACCAACTAACTAAACCCAGCGCACTTACTCAGTAATTATTTTCCCGAAAAGAGTTTTCAAACTTGAATCCTAATTATTCAAATAGGATTGTCGTAATGGCCAATCCGGTCCTTTAAATCTTTTTATCGCCCTTTTAGCTTTAAAAGCTTATTAAAATAGCAATCTGGGTAAGTATTTAGTTACTTCCAAATCATTATCATTAAGATAACAACCGACTTTGCAGTACATGCGAAATAATGGATCAAAACTTTTCAAAATAATACGAAACAGACATATTAAGTATTATTATATTCGAATAAATAATTTATTCTGGAATATGATTAATATGCAAAATATTTTAATGAGGTTTTCAATATTTTAATCAATTTGATTTGTTTTTATCTCGATAAAATTAAATTTTTGGTAAATTAAGTTTCAGACACAAAAGACATTAAAATCAGAGTCAACTAGGTACTATCCAATAGTTACAATGCTCATTAGGCTGCCAACAGACTGCGGTGAACGGTAACTAAACGTACGCGTAATTAACTTTGATCAATCGCAAAGCATTGGTGCATTCATGTGACTTGTGTTTGTGAACGTGGTCTTACACTAACTACCAGTAATTAATGAAATTGATTTGGTTATTCAAGTAGTATATTCAAAAATTATTATTGACTAGTTACAGTTATTATGCAATTAACAAAAACATTAAATAATACACTCAACACAAACTTTTGAAATAAGATCTCTCGCTCATCAGAGCCAAATAATTTTGCTGTATGTAAAGCATAAAAAAAACGAAATTCTGGTTTTATTTAGAAAAATCTTCATTTCCCTTCCACACGAGTATTTCTTACGGTTGGAACAACATAGAATTGATTGAGGAAAACACCATTTTCCTTATAAAAAAATCCTTTTCAAGAGTAAAGCAAGGCTTGAGACATGGTTGTTTTTAAGCAAAAAATGTCAAAATATTTCGTTATGTTATTCAATGTGCCTCTTCCTATGTCATATTAATCTGAATTATAACAAATATTTTATACAATGTAACCTTAAATTAATTGTCGCTGTGTAAAATTGTCCAGTAATATTTATTTATTTATCTATTTTAATTATAATGTCTACTAATCTAAGAATGAAACATTAGCTATAAAATTAAGTTTGTGTTTTCGTCAAACCAGTTATGAGATGTAATTATACAAAAGCAAAAAAAACTTAATCAACTTGTTTTATTTAAACCTAATAATAAAAACATGTTGAAAACGAAAGTCGGAATATGAAATTTAATTTTGTCAAAAAGTATTGAAAGCGGGAAATTTTGAACTATATTATTTCCACAAAAAACTCTATATGGGCTGAAAAACGGAGTGTCATGTAAAGCGAATCCCTACGGAGCTTTGGCCCATTCCTGATGAATAAAGTTAAAAGGGTTGGCCCTTACAAACTGACTTTTTTCAATGTTATCCGAAAATTTTGGGGGATAAATAAGTTACGTTTACTTAGTCTTGTTAAAACAGATGAAGAGAACGTACATATAATATTAAGCCTTGTGAGTATTATTATTTGAGATAGCGATGTTTTTGTAAGGTTTTTAGTATTGAGATATTTTTAATAAATAAGTAATTTGTTTTACCGATACTATTTTTCATGAAACATTAAACTTTCTTTATTAAAAATCCGATCTTTATTCATTTCGACTTTCCCATTCCAATCGTTGTTTTTTAATATAAATTACGTTCATGGAATGTTAAAAACACGAATTCAAGCAACATGCAGCGCCGTGCGTGGCAGTGTGATAATCGTCTTGGGGACATAATTTTACACGTGGGAATGGGTTGTATTTTAGTCATCATTATCATTGCAGCCGTGGGACATCCACTGCTCAACATAGGCCGCTTTCACCAGATCATCTGCCCACCTTGTTGTATTCTAATAGAGATGAACAACCCTTCAAAACATTTTGAACTTGAGTGTACTTATTGTGGAAATCCGCAAGAGGTTTGAGCTTTGCAGTACCTACTCACAGGTTACACAATAGAATCTAAAGCATTTTGCAGCGAAAAGGGCCTTACACTCACAGATGGCACAATAGTTTCTAAAGCAGTTTGCTGCACTTCTTTAGAAACTATTGTGCCATCTGTGCGTCCTACAAAGCTCAGAGCATTCACAACAATTTAGAAGGTAAAGGAATAGGTACCCTTGTTGTGTGGTTTCCGGGCTGGTTATGTAATACAAAATTGATGTCGATTCTCAGTACTCTAGGGAATCCGATTTCATTCCCTGATTTTGCACTTGTTTTGAATAGCTTATTTTTTATTTTTTCGTAAATCTTATAAGTATATAAAAGAAAGTCGTGTTAGTTACTTCACTTATAACTCAAGAACGGCTGAACCGATTTGGCTGGATCTTGGCAGGGAGGTAGTTTAGAGCCGGGAGAAGGACATAGGACACTTTTTACTCTAATATAATGCGGGCGAAGCCGCGGGCGGAAAGCTAGTCTTATAAATATATAAAAGAAAGTCGTGTTAGTTACTTCACTTATAACTCGAAAACGGCTGAATAGATTTGGCTGAAAATTGGTGGAGAGGTAGCTTAGAGCCAGGAAAAGGACATAGAATACTTTTTACTGCTTTTTTTCAATCTAATAAAATGCGGGCGAAGCCGCGGGCGGAAAGCTAGTTGCTTATAAAATTCAATGATCTATATAAAAACAATAAATATTCTGATTTAATTTAAACCAGTTTTCCGTCTATTGCCCGATATTTTCAGAATTAATATTAGCACCAATTTACAAAGCATTGTATAACGAATGAAAAAATGTAATATTGGTTTCAAGTGCTGTGAATTTCAGTTTCTCTTGTTATTCAGCTTTTATCACGATGAAAATTCAGCTTCGTGAAATGAAATCCTGGCGATAAAATATGTTTATTACCAAACGAGCTATAAACGGATATTTTATATCAGAATTGGTTTCGGTTATCTTAATGGAAGATTTGATGCACTGAATGGAATTTAATCAATTGAATACGGAAAGGTTACTGGTTAATTGATAGATTAGCCACAAACTAGTTATTTTTAAGCGGTTTGATAATAATAATAAGGCCAGTATTCCGATATACTTATATTGATTTTAACAAGAAAAAAATAATTAATTAACTGAGATATGTAATATAATAATTATATAACCTATAATAGCTTGTGCAAATAATAATGATGTACGATTATTTGTAAATTTTGAATAATTCAAGTATATTCATTAAAAAAAATCAAATTTCAAATAAATAATATACATTAGTATATTATTTATTTGATTGATTTCTTTATTGTATTAAAAAGCACCCACAAACAAAAAAGATTTCTCATCGTATTTCCTTAATTTTGAACCACACCCATCGCCACCTCGTCATAAAAACAATTCACAAAAAGAAACATTACACTAATAACAACGGGACAGCCGCGCCTACTTACGTGACTAAGCAATGGTAATGAAACATTCAATTATACGAATGGAAAAAATACTACGGCTTTTAAACAGCTGGTAAAGTTAATAAATATAGTTTCATCCCTTTGAGAGCTATAAGGGCACATAAAAACACACACACTACACACACGCACAGAAACAGCCTCGTCAAACTTATAACACCTTGATTTTTTCATTGAGGGTTAAATAGCTTCATATTCTCAACAATCACTTTTTGGTTTTGAAAAACAATAGTGAAGTTTTTGCGACATTGCCTAGTGGATTAGTTTTTTTGAAGTGAAGAACAGATGGTCGATGGGGCCGATAAGTTCTCGAATGAAGATCACGAAACGAAAAACGCAACGTCGGGCGTCTATCAACAATATGGACGGACTATCTCGTTATGGAGGTTGGTTCGCGGTGGATACAAGCTGCGTCCGACCGTAATAACTGGAAGTCTATGTCCAGCAGTGGACATCCGTTGGCTAAAATGGTGATAAAGTTGTTCGTAGCGGGTGCTACGAATTTCATTTTAGCTACATCGTACTGCTACGAAAACTGTAGATTCGCTACAGAAAAAATAGCTTAGCTCCTCTTAGCTTTGCTACGAAAAATCTTTCGCCATAGCTAAAAGTATATTAAAAAACAGGAATTTATTAAAATAATTTATTTTGTGAAAGTAACCAAGATAGCCTTAATTAGACTGTGTACAATGTAAATTAAAGCGCAATTCTCCTTCTAAAGGCTCGAAATTGCGATGATTCGTTCAGGGACTCAAACTAATAACTAGCAGTTCTTTTGTGTAGTAATTATTACATTGGCGTCCCTTTATTTCCATTTCATGATAGTTTCGTTATGCCGCTAAGTAATTGGAATCCTGCGAAATTCATTGCGTTGGTCCTTGTCCCAGTTACGTAATGTAATAATGCTTGGCATAAAATTAATTATATTATGGATGAAGTCACTTTAGGCTGAGAAGGTTTAACAACAAGTGACACTTAGAAATAGTTTATTTTTGCAAAGCAGGTTATTATTATTATTTCTTGATGAGTATTTTATTGAATTTTTACAATTAAATATTGTAATTTATAAGAATCTTATTTGTTTAGTAACATTTTATTTCATTAAAAAAGAAAGTTGCAAAAAAGTATTCCACGTTTTTAAATTAATTAACAGATGGATTGACTTCATTAAAAAGGTTTATTTATTAAAAAGGCTAATAAACGGATACAAAAATTATTTAATAAAATTTACAAGTAACTTCTTCTTCTGCTCGTATTATCAATTTTGCTAATCGTATCATAATATGAAAATAGCCTTGGTAGATTTCATAACAAAGAAGCCAGGTTTCATAATATCAACACCCACACCAGATTCTGAATACCAAATGAGTTTCAAAACAGTTTCAACTTCATATAGTTTTAGTTTCAATAGTTTCAAAGGTATAAAATTCATCGAGACTATGAAAGTCCGAAGGAGAAACGAGATTTCCTAATTTGAATACCTTTTCAATTTCCACCTGAATTTATTTGGTGAGATAAAGTTTTTTCAGATTCTGAATAACTTTTTTCCAAGTCCGTAAGTGTTGAGTCCTTAACTCTATCTTGAAACTTAAAATTTGTCTCCTCTTAAATTTGACTGAGATCTCGAAATAAATTCAAAAATGTTTCGTTAAAATGACTAGCGTTTTGTGTAGCAATGGAAATTATATAATTATTATTAGGCCTCCCTATCTTTGTAAGAACGGTTATTATAAAATTTCAGATTATTTAAATTATAATAATGCATGAGAACTTTCATTGATAAATTCAGGGGAAGAGAAAAAATTTGGGGGGATGATTGATAGTGATGACATGTCCAAGTTAATCTATGTAGTCTAAGATCCCGCTATACAACGACCTTCACCGAGATGTATAATTAAGGAGACATTTTTTTTATGTTATTAAATATGCCAATAAATATATCCTATATGGGTTGCCTAACAAATTTCAGTCCAGAGTATTTTTAATTAATAATTAAAAATTTTGTTTTTGTTTTAAACATTGCACCGGTGTGATTATTAAATAAATTTGATATCAATCGAAAGTTTGAAGCCCATAGAATATGCAAACGTTAGGTTGCCCTATTATAACGTTAAACTCTTTAAGAAAAATCAAGTATTTCCATTCAGGCCACAAGGCTCATCGGTGAGCCTTATTATACCGGACCATTCGAGCCATGGGGGTCATCCGTGAGCCGCGTGACAGGTCCAACGTAAACGCTTCCCACAAGCCACAGACTGCAGCTATTTTTTTAATTATTAATTAAAAAAACTCTGGACTGAAATTTGTTAGGCAACCCATATAGGATATATTTATTGGCATATTTAATAACATAAAAAATATGTCTCATTAATTATACATCTCGGTGAAGGTCGTTGTATAGCGGGATCTTAGGATAATGTGATTTTACGGACAAAATCTGAATCAATCAATAAATAAATAAATATTACTGGATAATTTTACACAGCGACATCTAGCCCTGTGGTAAGCTCGAAGCTTGTGTTACGGGTGCTAGATTTCTGATATACTTAATATACCTAATATACATACATATATAGATATTTTTATTATACATATATAACACCCAGACAATAATAATTAATCAATCATGTCCAGCAGTAGACGTCCGATGAATAAAATGATGATGATGAATATAACTTAATCTCAAGCAACACAGTTGTAAGTACCCGTGTAATTTAATAAGCCGAAAATCAAAGGCAAACTTCTCACCATAAGTCAAATCAGAACTAGAAAGTTTCACACCCCCAAACCTAACTTTAAAATTACATTAATTACTTAACTTTCCGTACACGCGAAGTTCAAACCCTTTCAATAGCGAAGTACCTTCGAAGTACTAATAAACTTTCACGGGAGATGAGAACAAATGGATGCTAAGGATGTTGCAAACTGATCAACTCGGTATTAAGTCGAACCTTTTGTTGCTGGTTATCTTTGAGAAACGTTGAAATCGAGCGTCGGGCGATGAAGGTTAATTCAAGTTAATTCGTAAGTTTGGTAAAGGGGATTGAATAACCGCACACTAACTATCTATCAATCATCTAGAAATCTAGCACCTGTAACATAATAGCTTGAGCCACCTTTCTGTTTGAATTTTCCAGCAATATTTAATTATTTCTATTATTTATAACTAATAGTAGGGGAGCCGAAGAGGGGATTTCGGGATTTACTCGAGCGCGTCAGATTAAGATACTGGAGATAGCTAGTACCCAGATAAGTACCTCCACCAAATATAAAAAATCTATCTATGTTCGAACGTGAATTATAAGGGAACAAAATTTACTTTTGTCATATTAGGCGCATCACTTTAGATAATTGTCAGATTAAGATATGGTAGAATCAGAACATAGAGATGAACCATATACATCTAAATCTGACGCTCTAACACCTTTAGAAATGCCAGTTTTTTTGTTTTTTTTTTTGATAAAAAATGAGTCGCGATTTTTATTTTTTTAACTTTTACGTACTTCCACTCCAATCGTGTAATCAATCAGATTTACAAACGTTTATTATCAATCATATTTCCTAAATTATTTTTAAGTATGTAAGTATGTTAAGCTGATTTTCAATTTATTGAATCTGATTCATAGAATCTATCACTAACTGACGCGCTTAAGTACGTCCATACAACAGTATTTTTTTAAATAAGTTTTTATTTATCTATGGTCGCTTCCCCCACTGATGAAACACATCGGTCTCATACAATTTTTTTCTTCTTATAATCTACCAAATGCAACCCAATAGGTCTCTTTGACGCTCGAGTAAATCCCCATTTAGCATCGTCGCCTCCCGTACTATAACATTAAATAGCTTACACTATGTAAAGCCTATACGTACTTGTTTGAAAGCTAATAAATCGCCAGATAGTGTGATCACAATTTCAAAACAATATTAAATAACTTAATAAACAGACCATCTCTTTCTCTCCCTCTCTCTTGTTGTCCTTTAACACTATTCTTTGTTAAAAACTGTTTCTCAAAGCAACAACGTAGCGAGCAACATATTTCATTTGAGATTGTTGGGACCAGTTTCCGAGTTGATCATGCTGCCAAAGTACTATAAACTCCCAATAACTATAAAGCCGGATACACACTTCGGAAAGCGTGCAGTTCATTGAGTTCGAACATGCCTTTGAATGAGAATACCTCAGTGGCACGTACCTAGTACTGGGAGAATGTGGAATATACCATAGTAGCTACTAGGTTTACCGAGAGCTTAGGTCGGAATATTTGCTAAATACTTGTTCATCCGTGCCTCAAGGCTGTGTTGGCTAAGTGGGAGCCTTCGAATTTAATTCAAATTTAATTCCGAAGATGTGTTAAAATCCCGCCGCGCACTTCTAGATTTTTCCTCAAGATCTGTATGTGCGTTCTGAAAACACATGCTCTAACGGTGAAGGAAAATATCGTGAGGATAGCGACATATTCGAAAACACTGGTGTCAATCTGTCTTAATCTAAGATCAAGTTTATAAAGAGACAACTCTGAGTATTAAGCTTTTGTTGATTGTTTAAACTTCTCGTGTTGAGATACAGGTCATTAGCCTTATGACTAAACTTGTTGCTTTGGCAGAAAGTCACCCTAACGAGCATTCCAACTTTGCCATTAGACGAAATGATTAACGAACTGCTAAAATACTTCAGACAATATAATAAGCGAATGTCAACGAGGTTGAATTGTGTATTGGCTAATGGGTTAGAAAAGTTGTTTTTAAATTGAAATTAATTATTTAAAATAGTCTTTTGGATTAACTTGCCGAATTACTGACAGCTTGTCTTGCGTTTATTTACGTTATCTACTTATAGGTAGGGTACTTCATATAATATAGCAGTTCCAGAGATTTAGCGCTTTCAAACAAACAAATATGTAAACAAAGTTATAATGGGACGTCAAACTGTCTCCACTATGGAATACCAGATAGGAATAAGCGATATTATAATTTTTTCTCATAATAAAGAGCATACCAATTAAAATACTGTTTTAAGTAATCTAAAAAGATTTTAAACTGACCAATCAAACCAATCGGCTTCGAAAAGACCAACCTAAATCCGATTTCAAATTAAATCCTTTCACTTTCTTAATTAATTAATTTTTTTAAATTATCTCTTGGAAAAATTGCCTTTTTCTTTATTTAAAAGCAAAAGAATGTACAGTATTCTACCGCTTTTAAATGAAGAGATAGGCGAATTTTACAAGCAATTTACTATTGTACAGTACTTAGAACGTAGCTGCTGCCCGTATTCTATTATTTGGTACTATTCATAGACCGGCACGGCAACAGATGTTATACAACGCCAATATTGGAATAATTAAGGCAAACGAGCTACGAGCAACTTAGTTATCCCTCCATGAATTGTTATTTTAAAGTTATTTTGTTCTATCGTAATTTCTGGTTAACCAATCTGCTTTGTTTTGTTGGCTGCTGGAATCGTGTTGTTTGTTTCATTAATCATCATCATAATAACAAACATTACGTCGCTATAATTCGCACGGGTCTCCCTTGTGGAACCCATTATAGATTTTCGGAGATCTGGTATAATGTTATATGCGGAATCAAACCCGCAACCTCCTGCGTCGCAGACAGACCTTCACCGCTGCGCCACAGAGGTCGTCAATTGAATTGTTTTATCTGTGCTTCGATAAAATAAATAGTAGATTGTTTCACGTAAATTATTTGAGATCTTAAACAGAAACTCAATAACAATAAATTATTAACAAAGAACAAAAACAAACAGCTATTATCGTGGCTTATAACCGTCAGTTAAATAACTTCATTACTAATGTAATGGAAAAGTTTAGGATATCTGGGACTAATCTTCAAATATTTACGTTGTACTTTTGTGAACTAAACTCGTTAAGAAATCTCCGCAACGATATAGTTAAGTACCATAAAATATTATAGCTTCATAGGTACTGAATAAAATAAATGTTGGTATAACTTTTTATGGTATAGGTATAGTGAAGGTTGCTAACAAAAAGGACTAGTAGGTAGTCAATTATGTTTGTTCATTCGGATGAATTACATAACGCGAGCATGCTATGAAGAGCCGTGTTGGCTAAGTGGGAGCACAATCGACTTTCATTGCGAAAGTCGTGGGTACAAAACCCGCCGTGCATTTTTTTTTCTTTCGAAAAATTGGTATTTATGCTTTAATCCTTTTCTCAGAAAATGGCGCTTTTCAATGCTTGTTTCACTCTAATAACTTAAGAAAGGCAATATATAAATTGATGCTGTTTTACCAACTAGGTCCATAGACATTGATACTGTAAGTTGGAGGCAGGTGCATCTAACAACGGCAAGAATTGAACTCGAGGAAATGGGCAAAGTATTGGGTATATTCAAATGCGAAAAAGATACACAGTCGAGCGAAGAAATTGGATTTGAATAGCTTGAATGGGAATGCATTTAAAGATTTTTTATTAAAACTATACCTAGTTTCCGATGTCTGGATTTTTAAATCAAAAGCTGAATGAAATGAATCCGTTTAAAAAAGGATTATTACTTGATGTTTATGATTTTAATTTTAATAAAAGACTTCAGTTATATATATCATATACATAAACAAAATAAAAAATTATTTTATCTTGTACCTCGAAAAAATCTATTACAACTCCATAAAATTTAATAACTAATAAATCATGACTAAGGTACGAAACCTTAAAAGTCGGATAAGGCTGTCAATAAAGTGCACGGAAGTGTAGTTTCCTCTTTTGCCGATAAATCAGTTTGTGGGAAGTGAAAACTCATGTATCATTCGAAACTGTCACCGACTTTGTTAAACATTTTGAAATCATGAAAAGAAGCTAGTAGGTCGTAATACTCGTATATTTTAACCACCAAATAGAGTAATGGAAATTGGCGTAGGGATAATATTGACGGGCCACAGCAGTGTTGCTATCGTAAAAAGTTGAGCTGCCGTATGTCACAGTCTGGATTGCCGTATTTTAGGGAAAAAAAATTAAAATTGCCGTATTTCAGTAGAAAAAAGTCAAAAAAAGAGCGAGAGAGATGGCACGATATGGGGTTTTGGTCAAAATAATGGATTTTCTGGCCTATCTTTCTGAAAAAGAAATTTTAGATTCTAAATGCAACGCAATAAAGTTTTTTTTTTTATTTAATTACTAGAACAAGGCTTTGTCGCTGAGCGACCACATCGCCTTATCGGAAAAACATAATAACAGGAATTAACTTAAATTAACAAAACTTAACAATTCTTATACCAAAACAAAAAATTTCTTAATTCAATAAGTATACATAAATAAATTGGCTAATCCCTACGGAGGTATTTAATAATGAGACTATACAACATTTGTGTCTTGTCAGCGAATGGTGAAGCCAGTAAACTGTGCAATAAAGTTCATTTCGGATTGCGTTGAACAGAAGGCATCTCTTTCTAGCCTATGCAAACTGAGCGAGACTTCAGACCTAGTTAGTCGACTAACGCGCTTACAGTGTAAATCCACTATAAAATATGACCTTATGTTTATAGTCAGGAAAAGTCAGGATTTCCTCGGCTGTGTTCATTTATTACGCTAGTGAAAAACGTTTAGTTTCACTTTCGTTTCACTTACAGCCAATTGCCGTATATTGTGATACGGCAATGAGAGTCCTGCCGTATGCCGTATTTGCTGAAAATAAAACGTGGATTGCCGTATAATACGGCAATTGCCGTATCAATGGCAACACTGGGCCACAGTTATTCGGTGAACCACACTGATCCCGGTCTTCACGTCTTCTTCCTCTTGTGTCTTCCTTCCTTTTGCTTCTTCTTGCTTACTAGTCTAGACTTTTAAACGTGTTTTTGGAGTACTTTAGAGTTTATTAAAAAAATATTGTATGATCTGCATATATTTGTGCCGGGTGTCATATACGTAAAAAAAATATCTAAGTATGTATATTTTATTTAGTATATCAGAAATCAAGCAAAGAAGCTTAGAGCTTATCACGGGGCTAGATGTTGCTGTGTGAATTGTCCAGCAATCTTATTCTTATTGTTATTGTATATTTGCAGAGCGCCTGTGCGGCGGGTAGGATGCTGCGGTATGCACCGCTTCGTGCTGTTGATGGCGGTGCTGCCGACCATCGCGCCACAGATCACCCTCACAGGTACTTATTTATTTAAGCGTTAAGCGTTTAAAGGCCTGACTTGGCCAGCGTGGTAATTAGGCCTTAATTTACCACACTGGCCAAGTCCGGGTTAGTGAATGACAATGGCCTTTATACTTTTCAAAGTACTCAGAACATGACGGTTACCTCACAATGTTTGCATTTATCTTAGGGCACGCGTTTTATAAGGAAATTTTGATTAACAAAACGATTTGTCGGGATCATAAACCATTACTTTGTACGTTTTTTAGGGTCAAAATCCTTATTCACATAATAAATAAGCGATTATGGACCGAAATTTAAGTAATTGTTTTTATGTTAAATTCTAATGTTATCTGAAATAAATTAATTTTATTTATTTATAATCACTTACGTTTTACAACATATTTCGAGGAAAAGTGAATTCTAACAAAAATAACACAACACTTTATTCCTGTTCAAATTTTCTTTGAAGTATCTGAACAACAACATGCCGAAAATACCAATGAAATAAGATTTGACGTTTGTAAGCTACTTATAAAAGAAAATTCTTATTAACCCCCCATAGACTAACGTTCATTCCTTCCGGCTTATCCCGTGTACAGATAAGCGACGGGATGAAATAAAACACGACTTGAAGGGTCGCGGTGTTATAATACCGTCATTCTTTCCGCTATTGCACATACACTGGCGTTCATTCCGTAAGGATTGTACATTCCGGCAGGAATGAACGTTAGTCTATGGGTAGCTATTGTTACCATTTGTGTCAGGAAATGTAACACACGTGTAACAATGAGGAAGTACCTTATTTAAACCATTTTAAAAATATGTAGGTACATAAATTAATTTGGAAAAAATATTATGGAAAAATTATACTATGTATATTAAACTACATTTTCAATTTCATACAAAATTTGGCGGTTAAATTATAGTTGTAC
Source organism: Chloroclystis v-ata (assembly GCA_963691955.1). Lineage (NCBI taxonomy): Eukaryota > Metazoa > Arthropoda > Insecta > Lepidoptera > Geometridae > Chloroclystis > Chloroclystis v-ata. The sequence continues at coordinate 11,590,748 of OY829904.1, read as the reverse complement.
CTAAAATGAGGCCAGTCTTAATACAACATACTTTATTGCACACTAAAAATTCAATACAGAAAAACACACCTACATTCCTTTTATTATACATAATTATAGAACACCCAGACATCCGGAACAAATATCTGTAGTTTGTTCAATTTTTTATATAAACACGGAAATAGAACCGAATACATCCTGCGTCGCAGGCAGACCTTTACCCGCTGCGCCACAGAGTTCTTCATTAAACTAATATTCCTTTTTGTCCACAGTACAAGATATTGAACCTGCGACTATGACGGGACCGCCAACTGTCTTCCGACGGGTAACTCCTAAGCCAAGGAAGCCTTATAAAGGCAAAGCTGATTCTCCAATGTTGAACTACATTTTCGACTCTTATGCGACGAGCAATAAGCATTTTCATGACATGTAAGTACCTACTTAAGCTTTTAATAATTATTACATTATATAAGTTCATGTAGATATAGTTTCATATTCATGTAGTTCGGGGCTAGATGTTGATGTGTGAATTGTCCGGCAATATTTATTTATTTTTATTTATTTATAATATGACTATGTGTCAAGAAGTGTCAGTTTTTCGAACACGATCGTCAAGAACCATAATTTCCCGTAGGTACATATTGACCTTTTTTTCACATTCGAGTTTGACTTCGAACGTAAAATATCTGACTCACACACTGATTTAGATTAAATAATTTATATTTTGCTATTATGACGATCTTTGTGGCGCGTTAGGTGAAGATTACTACAGGTTCGATATTGTAGGTACACCGGAATTGTTAAGCAGAACTTTAAATATTATTTTATATGATGAAACATGGTAGTTTGGTATGTAGAAGTTAATAGCATACGCCCTAAATACTTATCGCAAACTAAAGACCGTAAATTTTCTTTAATCCTCGTTAGTAAAGCAAACATTTCACCGTCGCACCATCTATCTTTTACAAGTTAAAAAGCGAGTTACGGTTTAAGCAGTTTACGTTAAGATAAACGAAGGCAATTCTTAAAACTAAGCGGCAAACACAAACACAATTTGTGTAAAACCGTGATCTCATTTGTCGGTCTAATGAAGATCTTTTTAGCCATCTTTGTAGAATTGCTAAATTTGGCAATGTTTACCGAGGATTGTTGATATTCTGTGTTTATATCGATGTTATTTAACCGTGGTCTGACATGACTGATATTAGCAATAGCATTTATCGATCCTTTATAATCATCATCACCCTTTATTACGTTCCCACTGCTGGGAAACAGCGTCTTCTCTCTTGATGAGAGAGTTATGGCCTCAATTTAGCGCGTTGGCCAAGTGCGGGTTGGTAATGACACATGTATAACAAACTCGACTTAAACAAAACACAAGATTCAATATGAATTAAAAATAGTCATTTTTAAACTCAATTTAAAAAACAAAATTGTTAAAAATAACGTAATCCTTAACATGAAACTGGGATATTCACCGCCACGTAGATCACGTAACAGCTTTACGCATACGTCACGTAAACCATCAGGCACCGGTTCTCTGTTTGCTCGAAAACTATTAAAAACGTTTATAATTAAATTTCTGAACCCTTTCCACCAAACTTTTAATCAAAGAGATCCCGTACCACATAATATGGACTTAAACATATCGTTTGTTAGTCAATGTAAAAGTAGATATTATAAAATTCTTGTAGATTTATATGCCAAAATGGCGTCGACATGATTAACATCTTCTTCATAACTTTTTGTCAAAAAAATGACAAATTGCGCCTAAAATAGATTAAGCGCACAGTCAAAATAAATATGAATATAACATACCTAATTTAGAGTTTACTTTGAGGGTTTTACAACTTTGCGGTTGGCAGCAACAATAAAAATAGCTTTTTCGGGTACCATACTTCTACACGGTTCTATATTTTACTTCATGCCACAGGATTCTGTACTGTCTCAATGAAATAAAGCCTCTAGAGACACTACTCATCCCCAAGAGCACCATTTGTTTGTTTTCTAAATCCGTAGTAAAAAAACCTTTTGTAAAAGCCTAGTGTACCTTTTCCTTTACACTTAACCTGTTTGTATCCGAAGCACGTTTGTTCAAGAGTTTCGAGTTTGAATAAAATGCCTCTTTGGGGTCACACTTTTTCTTTTTTCCGAAAACATTGCCTTAGAACGTAAAATGTTCGCGTGTTCTTTTTGTGTATTAAACTGGGACTTGTATATTTTATAAGCTGAATTTTGTTACTGTATCTTTACGGGTGTCGCCGAGGTCTGTATTGAGGGCCGATAATAACGGGACGAATGTGGACTAAATCGTATTAGTCGCAGTCAATCTTAGTTAACATCCGAAAGAACATAGTTGGTTGATATTTCTTAATGACCTAACAGCTAATTGATATCATTAATTTGCTGTTAGGTCATTAGGAATTGTTGAAAAATCATTAAAATATGCTGTTCTTAAAAATGTTGCTATTTCAACATTTTTAACCCTAGCGTCTTTCTTCACTAAATGTTCAATTCATTGAATGTAGGCTCAGAAGTTTAAAAATGACTTCAATAAGGACAGTTCGATAGACTGCAAATAAAGTTTAATGAGAAAGACTGGTACAGACAAAGTGGAACAAATTTCCTTTATTATCTTTCGGCTTAGTTGGCTTTAGACGTAATAGTAGGGGAGCCGAAGAGGGGATTTCGGGATTTACTCGAGCGCGTCAGATTAAGATACTGGAGATAGCTAGTACCCAGACAAGTACCTCCACCAAATATAAAAAATCTATCTATGTTCGAACGTGAATTATAAAGGAACAAAATTTACTTTTGTCAGATTAGGCGAATCACTTTAGATAATCGTCAGATTAAGATATGGTAGAATCAGAACATAAAGATGAACCATATACATCTAAATCTGACGCTCTAACACCTTTGGAAATGCCGATTTTTTTGTTCATATTTTTGAAAATGAGTCAAAAAAAATGAGTCGCGATTTTTATTTTTTTAACGCTTACGTACACTCACCCCAATCGTGTAAACAATCAGATTTACAAACATATAATATCAATCATATTTCCTAAATTATTTTTAAGTATGTAAGTATGTTAAGCTGATTTTCAATTTATTGAATCTGATTTATAGAATCTATCACTAACTGACGCGCTTAAGTACGTCCATACAACAGTATTTTTTTTAAATAAGTTTTTAATTATCTATGGTCGCTTCCCCCACTGATGAAACACATCGATCTCATACAATTTTTTTCTTCTTATCATCTACCAAATGCAACCCAATAGGTCTCTTTGACGCTCGAGTAAATCCCCATTTAGCATCGTCGCCTCCCGTACTATAATGTCTTCTGCTCATCTGGATACGGCTGATTAAGTTCAAACGATCGATATAGACTTGATGATCTTATTACGTAGGCGTATTTTAGTGTAGTCATTTATTTTTAATTCTTTTTCAAAGTTCAAATTAAAACACAACGGATCGTGTGAAATCTATATTTTTATTTATGTTTCAACCAACCGACCCGCCGACATGCATTTTTTAACATTCTAATTCTAATTCTAATTTGTTGTGGGGGAACTAGGATCTGCACTGACGTCTCGCTATGGAGCGTATTGTGCATTGTCCCCTCGCCTAAGTCGGCCCTAACCAGCCTAACTCCTTGATGTAGCGGAGTAACCCCTTTGGTTTCTTGCAGATATGTTTCAGCATATCTGAGGATGACGACCGCGCTACCGCATCAATAAGGTGCCTTAGCCCTGTCTCTTTTCTAGCCTCTTCAGTGGCTGTGCAATGTAGTAGTACATGTTCTACCGTCTCCTCTGCCTCGAAGCAACCCCGGCACAAGCTGCTGTCTGTGGCTCCGGTTTTAAGTAGATGGTAGTTAAGTTCGCAATGACCTGTTATGAGTTCTACCATAGTTCTAAGATCCTTGCGATTCATCTTCAGCAACGTGTTTGTTTTTAACATTATCTATGTTCTGTGTGTTATTAGCTTAAGATTGATAATAGAGAAATTCTGCTATATTATGTTTTTGTATTGTAATATTTACTTTTCTGGCGGAATTGGAAAAATAAGCTCTTGTAAGTAGCTTACAAACCTTTAATCCGATTACCGGCAGATACATCCGGATTTTTAATACATTCCGGCTTACTTTTCCGAACTGATGTACCGTTCGCAATACTTGACGAGTATCAGATTGGCTTACAGTACCCATTTAACTTGCTAAATGCTTCTTATGCTATAAAAGTTATAAATAATTTATTTGTTAATATGCTTTTTCTGACTTGTCCATGTCTGTGACCAATCGTTGTCAAATGACTTGTTCAATCGTTTCTATTAATGAATATCTCGAATTAAAATATATTTTCTCGTAGCATAAGCGGTAAATAATCTTGACTCATGTTTAATATAATAATTATTTGTTTATTTGTAAACCATTATAAAGAAATACAAATTTTTATTTCTAATTTCTTATTCAATGTGGTTTACGCGAAAAAGAGGTGCAACTTCACTTCGAGTCTCACTCAGAATTATGTGTTACTTCTTAAATTCCCAGCACATTTTCTTTGTCAAGTAAAAGTGAACATAATTTCTAAGCTAGAGTTCTTAAACTAGCTCCTCATAAAAACAGGGGACTTATTAGAAATCTTGCAACAACAAATGTAGTTACAGTTTGTTACATAACTAGGACAAGCAAGTGGGTTACTGTTATCAGTAGGTACTAAGGTACCGGATGTATGCAGTTAGAACTTGAGGGTTGCAGTATGTAGCGATATAAGCTTGCGTATGTAAGGATGCCGTCATAGTCATCATCATCTCCCCTATACGTTCCCACTGCTGGGACACATGGACTTCTCTCTTGGTGAGAGAGGTTAGGCCTTACTTCACTACGATGGCCAAGCGGGTTGGTTGGTTGTTTTTTTTCAGTACCTAAATAATCATGAAGATTTCTATGAAAATTTAACGCGCGATTTTCAGGAACAACTTGTTCGATTTTTTTAAATAAAATATGTACAAGCTGACCCGTCCGGTCGGCTTTATTCTCAAAATTTTTAAAACCAAAAGCATTCAAGCATTCAATCATTTAATTATACATGTAGATTTACCACGGTAAATAAAGAACATAATACATTTTATATTGTCTACGAACAATTCTTAACAAAGTAAGCAAAGAGTGGACTAGTAAATAATAATTATTAAGTATACTGCATAGCAAGATAAATGAGGGCAAAAAGCCTCAGAGAACTGGAAACTTCTCCGAAAACAAAAGTTTTACCAACAACCGCAAATGATATAATTTTCATCGCGTTTTCATAGTATTGTGTAATATCGAGCAGGTTTTGAGACAGGATTTTGTAACCGCCTACGTGGCCTAGAGGTTGCAAGTCCGCTTGTGGCACAAGAGGTATTGGGTTGGATACCGTTGGGTGAAGGATGGCAATGGCAATGCACTTTAATAAATAAGTAGTAAGCTATATAAATAAATAATTAATGTTATGACATTTATTTTCTAAGTTATAATATTATAAATAAGTTGTAATATAATTTAAGGAAATACACACACCATAATACTGTGCACCATTCAAATGTTTTTTTAGTTTATTTTATGAGTTTCTCTTTAAAGATTGCGCTAAAACTAAGTGCCCACAGTGACGAAGTATCGGAAAACTTTAAAACATTCAAATGAAATTCATTAAATTGAACAAAAGTCACCTGTTTTTAATCAACTTATCAAATAATGTTCATTTTGACTGCTCGTAAGTGTATCAGTAGCTATTGTTTAATCAGTACCAGTAAGGTCTCCGAAGACAAAACAGAATGGCATCTATTTTTCATGTAGCCAACTTTGTACCAAGTTTCGTGGAAATCTGAATTTCATTAAAACAGATACTTTGTTTTTGTTGAAAATTAGCTTTCTTTTGCCTTGGGATAGTCACTTATGACTTTCCCTTTGTTTTTTTGTTTCCTGCTTCTAATTAGGTAACTTTACTGGTGAAAGCAAATTTGCAAGATGCCTTAGGGGTTTGTTTTTTTTTGAGCGAGTGTAGCAAGCGCCAATTATAGGATGAGTTTTTTTAATTTAAATTTACTTAATTAAATCAATAAAAATGCAGTCTATTCAATTTCTTGTCGTTTTACCAGCAAAGGAATTTATATAATCGTATTTACTGATATTTACGTTCCCACTGCTGGGGCAGATAATGCCTTTAAATATGTCTATGTATAATTATGTATATTCTTTTAAGTAACTATTTCAAAAATCTAGCACCCCTTACCAAAGCTTCGTGCTTACCACGGTGCTAATTGTTGCTGTGTGAATTTCCCAGCAATATTTTATACAGCATTTTTTGCAGTAGGTCCTTCGTTGTTTGCGTACGTTCACAATTTTTGAGTCTGATTTTACGGTATCTCTTATCTCTTTTTATTCATTCAATTTGTTTTATTTATGTACGTTAATAAATTATTAAAACAAAGTATTATCTAACGTTTTATAATCCTATTTTACTAGCTACACCCAAATATATTCTTATAGTCTTACTTGTAAAAGGGTCATTGCCCTCGTTTTATTATACAAAATTCTAAATTAAAAGTTAAAGTTAAGACATTAGGCTAGACGAAAACATTTCAACACAAAATATTATATTTTAAAGAAACTTTTTAATTATTCACAAAAGTCATGTTTTCTGTATAACACAAAATTACGTAAAATGTGGTTGTGACTAACTTAGTTTCAAAAGTTATTATTTGAGTTTTACTAATCTAGTCTGAGTATCGTAAAAAATTAAGTCACGCTATAAATTATTTACATTATTAATTGACGACCTTTGTGGCGCAGCGGGGGAAGGTCCGCCTGCGATGCAAGAGGTTACGGGTTACATTCTCGTCCCCGTCGCTCGCTGCGCCACAGATTGTCAAAATCCAGATTTAAATAAATACTATGCTGTCCTTATCACTACTCCACATGGCTCAAAAGAGAATAACCAGCGCCACAAAACAATTCAATCGCTTAAACCGCTCAATAAATAGAGGTGACTACAATGAGCTCAGATAAATGGGAACACCCATGATTGTCCACATTGACATCGCAATGAAACTCGTGGGTCATTCATCCTGATCACATTTCAAGGAATAAACCTTTGAACGGGAGACATTTCTACCGGTTATAAATAAAATCAAAGAGATCAAACTCATAATTTTCTATCACGAACATTCAGTGTGGAATGATTTCCTGCCGAAGCGTTGACGAAAGAAGGCTTGCAGGATGTAAGTGTACTTAAATTGTATAAAACACATAATAATTGTTTAAGAAGTTGTTCTTAAACAAAGCTTTATTTATTTAAGCCAAACATCCAAATAAGTCCAGCAATTTTAGTGTGAAATCATACAACCTGACACTCTTTAATTATTATTATGGTCACTCTAGCAACACACTGATAGAAGACTTTATAAGTGAACTTAGGTTAAATTTTTATTGATAACCAGTAAACGCACGACATAAACCGAAGCTCGATGGCAGAAGTTTATTGCGCGCATCATGTCAGCCAAAAATATTTCTTTTTTATTTTACTGAGACGTCGCTTGGTCAAGTTTAAGATCACAATAAAAAAACTGACATGAAAGTAGGTTTTTAAGGTTTGTTCGTTTCACCTTGGTGGCTTTCACCTATTTTTAAACCGAACCGAACATATCACATTGTATGTAATTAGGGCGTAAGTTTTTTAAGTCTATATGTGTTTATATTTGTTACTTCTTCAAGACTTAACTTGGGTGAAGTGATTTTAATCAAATTTGCTATGGAGTCAGCGACACCCTAGATGAATACTTATGCTTCGTTTTACTGCGAAAAAAACTATTGTAACGCGGGCGAAGCCGTAAGGGGGACAGCTAGGTTTGTTTATACACATTAATTGACATTATATCATTACAATTTTTACGTACATTTCAGACTATGTGAGAGGATAATAATGACCCTGAAATGTAAAAACAAGTTCTTAAGATCATCATCATCATCATCATCATATCAGCCGTCGGACGTCCACTGCTGGACATAGGCCTCCCTTAATGAATTCCAGTCGTTTCGGTCGGATGCGACTTGCATCCACCGTGAACCAGCTAACTTCACCAACTCATCCGTCCACCTGGTAGGTGGGCGTCCGACGCTGCGTTTTCCGATCCGTGGTCTCCACTCGAGAACTTTTCGGCCCCATCGGCCATCCGTTCTCCGAGCTATATGGCCTGCCCATTGCCACTTCAAAGAGCTAATCCGCTGGGCTATGTCGGTGACCCGCGTTCTTCTACGTTCTTAAGATACCTTTAGGCAAACATTAATATATAAATATCACGAAAAGAAATTCCATTTGAACTTTAATCAAAAGTCTATGCAAAACAACAATAAAACAATAATAGGCTTTGTTGAAATAAACTAACTCCGTTTTTCACAACATTAGTATGCATTAAACAAATCCCCATGGGCATGGGTTAGTAACCTGAACGATCTCAATATGTTGCACAGGCAGCAACGAAAGTAGTTGAACAAAATATTGTTTGTAATAATTGAACGTATGTTGTAACCAAAACTTGTGACAAGTGAATAATTGGACAACATTTCGATTTTAAAAGAATTACTTAGTTATAAAACCTCTAACATGACAGATAAAAATTATATTAGTACATGTACACTTGAAATAATAGTTGAATAATAAGTAAAAAAAAAATTGGGAACAGGCATGTTTATAAAACTGATATCTAATAACAAAATCATTAAAGTCACGGCCTTAAATGAAATTTTTCAGTTTGAAACATTTTGTTTCAACACATTCATAACATTTTGGGAGTTTTGGAGTTTTGGAGTTGTCTAAATTAGTTTGATGACACTTTGGGAAGAGATGTTGTGTTACAACAATATGCCGAGAACACGTAATAATAATATGATTAATATTGTAATTGTCATCATAAGTTCATCAACTTCTGCAGCGTATCTGTTTGTGTCGGAGCTTGTTTGAGGACAGAATTTTGGCACTCGCTCCGCTTGAAGATTTCCACTGGGCTTTGGCTCGAAGCATTGGATTTAGGGAATCATTTCGTTGGGAGGTTTTACCTGCTCGAAATGTTATTAAAAACCGAATCTTATGGCAATTGTGTATGTGTAGCATGTTCTACTTTTTTTACTTTCACATTTTTTATGTCTAGCAGTATACAACATAAGCCAACGTTACAAAGAAACATTTAGTTTGTTACTGTTTGTAGATTTAAACTTTAGTAGGATATGTAGCAATCTTAAATTGCCGTCTAGCATAATTTTCTATAGTACCTACATTCTCACTCCTGTGTACCGGCAGCAAAACATGTCCCTACATGTTTTTTGTCGAGGGAGATTAGGCCTGTGAATTAAAGCCTAATCTCTCTCGTCAAAAGAGAAGTCCCTGTGTTCATGGCCACGTGCTGGTCGGAATTGCTGTCAAAATTGATAAAACTGGTCAATAGTATCTATATATCTTTCTTTTGCAGGTTTCGTCCCCCAGCATTCGAAGGTCAGACGACAGCCGAAGACATCGCTATAGATGCAGCCACAGGAGCCACGGTCGTATTCGATTGTAAAGTCACAGCTCTAAGGGATAAAACGGTAAACCATTTTTTATTCATTTCGAAGGTTATAATAGAGACGCATTGTTAATATTTATGTTTACAACCAAACTAGGCCATATTTTGACATATACGGGTATCTTTATTTTATTAAATAAGTATTTAAATCTGTATTTGCAAATCACACACTAATTTATAGAACCGAGTTGAGCAATTCGAGGTGAATTCCGGCCGGGACGGTTCTTAAATAGTTTAAATATCTCGTATGGTCAAAATTTATACGACGGTAACCGCGAAGGCCCGAGCTAAGTGGTTAGGCTTTTACCACGAAGGCATATAAATATAGAGGGTTTTAGCTGTTGAAAATTTAAAAAGAAAAATTGAAATATATTTTTTAATTTTAAAACGGTTGAGGAATATTATAGAATTGCGTTGCAAAATTCAAAAAGGACAAGATAAGAAGTTATTTGCGGTTCAAAAATACCCTTTCTTTCCTTCAATTATTATGTATATTTAAACAGGCATGCGCTCCGCGGTTTTGTCTTGTTATTTTTCCCGAGAATAATATTTTTAAAGTTATATTTAGCTCCGTGTTAAACCTAAAATTATTCTTATTATTATTGAATTGTATAATGATAATTATTTTATGCACAATTATATTGGTTCAATATAAAAGTGTTCTATTGGCCACAGGTATCCTGGATACGCGTTTCAGAGAATGAGAATTTGGAACTTCTCACAGTTGATCTAGACACACACACAGCTGACGCAAGGTTAGTATATTATCGAAACACTTCTAGTTTTACGTTTTCACGAAATATCAAGACCACGTTGCTAGTGGAGTCGAGTGTAGATTTGTTCTAATCGCTTCTCAACACCAGCATGAATACACTGAAGCGAACTGTCAAGGCAAAATTATTTACATGTTAAAATTTTAATGGAATTGACAAATTAGTACCTAAGTAGTACCTTACTTATACGAGTTATATATTATTTATTTATTTAGTTATTTCTGAGGTAGACCATAGCCATCTTTCTACTGCTAGGAAATATACAACTCTTCTTGAAAATTATCAAAACGCGAGCGTAGCGTGCTACTTTTCATATTCCGCTCGCTTTGCTCGCTCTGTAAAAACCACAGGCATTCTGATTTTAGAGGAAATTTAATCTAGGTTCTTGTTAAAACTAATCTATGTTAGCCGCAGTCTAGATCGTGCTACAATGTAAGGAAGTTTAATCAGAGAATTGAATGTAAGTAAGAGAACGAAATTACTTAACCAGCTTGCTCAACTATTTCGTTCTGCACGCTTACTTTGCCGTTATTAAAGTAAGGTAGAAGGAAACTGCGGTTTCTTGGATTTAATAAACCGGTTTTTAGATTTTTAATAAAAAAAACTATGGTATAAAAATCTAATTTATTTTTATGTTACTGGCCAATACCACCAATAGTAGTCAAATAGGGCCAGAGAATAGTCCCATTCCATACTTTTTCAAAGGTGTAGTGATCGACCTAAGGTTTTTTATATTCAAACAAGACGAGTGACTCACTAAGTCAGCCTTTTTCGTCATCATTATCATTAGTTCAGCCGTCGGACGTTAATGAATTCCAGTTATTGCGGTCGGACGCAGATTTCATCCGCTGCGCTTTTTTAGGTCTTTTCTTAACCAGGCTTATAAATGAAGAACCATTTTTGATAAGCCTAGTTACCGTGGTGATTATACCAAATCAGCAAAGTAATATTCAAAGGCTACACGGAAAATTTAGTCAAACCTCATATTTATTTTTAATTGTCTTCCACTATAGTCAGGGATCCGTAGTACATGGAAATCAAGTGATTACTAACAAGCTAATTTTTGGTGAGTAGCTTCGTTTCGATGAGACGTCCAAAGATATCCTATACCCAACTCTCGATTGTGGTAGCTAACAGAGATATCAAGGATTAAAAAAATCAAGGATGTAAAACTGGGATAACGGACCACGAAATTTGTAGGACAATATGTTATATCTCAAGATAATCATCTAAATTATATAAAAACATGTTTGTCCTACAAAACCTATGGTTTGATCAAAGAGTCCGCCATTTCGAAAATGTATCGAAAACGAGGTCAATTTAAATGATTACTATGATTACTAACCAGCTGATTTTTTGTTGTATACTTAATTAATATATATAAAATCTAACGGACATATTGTCCGACAAATTTCGTGGTCCGTTATCCCGGTTTTACATCCTTGATTTTTTTAATCCTTGATATCTCTGTTAGCTACCACAATCGAGATTTGGGTATAGGATATTTTTAGTCATCTCATCGAAACGAAGCTACTCACCAAAAATTAGCTTGTTAGTAATCACTTGATTTCCATGTACTACGGATCCCGGCCTACTATGTTTATCTAGCAAAGACATAATGCCCATTGAGACACAAGTTTGCTTGTTGTGCCAAGAAACGTCGGTTTGTTTATCTTGTGCTTTTCTTGGCTTAGATACATTCTGCTTGTAATTGTTTTGAAGTCTCCGCGTTTGCCAAATTAATTAACGTTGCGGCATCGCTAAGCCTTTTGATCGTTTGAATAGTTCCTTCAAGATAAGGTCATTTTGGAGAGAGACTGCTTGGAGTTATATCAATTGATACCTTTATCTGAGGTAGCTTACTACATAACGTAATTTCAAGAAAACAGTTTCCGTGGGATATTGAATATAATGTGGGTTTCAAATTGATGAAAGCAATTTAAAATCGGTTAATTCCTTTGATTATTTACAACCTCACAAATAGGAGAATATAAATAGTAATGGTTACGGTAGTAAGTAAGGGGGAAGGTATGCCTGACGCAGGAGGTTGTGGGTTCGATTCTCGCCTTAAAACAAAAATTTTTACGATCTGCAAATATTTGTTCTGGTGTCTAGGTTTTATGTGTATAATAAAAAATATCTTCATATCCATGTATGAATAGTTTCCATAACACAAGCTTCGAGCTTACCACAGGGCTAAATATTGCTGTATAGTCCAGCAATATAAATTTCTGCATGAGTATAAATAATAAAAGTAAAACAGATGTTAATGGCACTACATCGAATCAACTCCGGATTCGTTCAGCATGAAAGTTATATTATAAGTACTTCAAAAATTACTTGAAACACATTTAATACAATAAACTTTTCAATAAACCTAATATAAAGACTTTTAGAATAAATCACAAGTATTTACGGATTAAATAACGTTAATGTAATGGCATCTTTCTAAGTAACAAAAAGTCTGAGTAAATTCGCGAAAGCTAAATAACTCAAAGTTTCAGCTAAGATCTTTTAGAAAGAGTATTTGCGAAAGCAAAAACAATTTGCTTGAGGCTAGTAAGTGCCTTAGATATTCCTTTGAAAAACCTTTTGTGTAAGAATTTAGGTTTTTACCTACTGCGGGATTATTCAGAATGTTGTGTTCCGTAATTAGTGATAATTAAAGCAAGGCTTTTACCAAGAAGTGGGTGTCAATGGGCTGGCATGATAATGATGATGAAAGCGTTGTTTTGGGCGTAGTGTTTTTGGCGTTTATAATACTGGGTTAATACATATCACATGATGGCCAAACTAAGTGTCCGCATGTCTAGAATATTGCGGAACCATACCTACTCACAGTAGTGCAACGTTTTATAGGTTGAAATGCTAACTATTTAAATGGCTTGACTTTATTAGGTTAGGTTATATCAGTTTGGTAATTATTTATTCATTATTATCATTTTCTTCACAGGTACAGAGTGGACCTAGCAGGCGAAAACTGGAAACTAGCCTTAACAGACGCAAGGGTTTTGGACTCAGGAGTATACTGCTGTCATGTCTCCACGCATCCGCCCATGCTGAAGAGATTCAAGCTGACTGTGCATCGTAAGTACAAAGTCCTAACATTTTTGATAACATAAATGATTACAATCAAAAAGTTTCTGATAGTAGTTATAAAATAATTTTTCATGATAATATTAGTGGACCAAGAGCCCGTGATGGCCAGACCTTCCTTTAATTCACAAGCGTGAAAATTCTTTCATGTGTATGTCTAACATAGGTAAGAATAACCCCCAAACATGAAACCTGGATCGCGGTTCCTTTGGGAGATAACAACCTTTTACCTGTTATCTCCCAAAGGAACCACGATCCAGGTTTCATGTTTGGGGGTTATTCTTACCTATGTTAGACATACACATGAAAGAATTTTCACGCTTGTGAATTAAAGGAAGGTCTGGCCAGACCGGGCTCTTAGTATAGACTAATAACCTGTGATGGCCAGACCTTCCTTTAATTCTGAAGCGTGAAAATTATTTTATGTGTATGTCTAACATAGGTAAGAATAACCCCCAAACATGAAACCTGGATCGTGGTTCCTTTGGGAGATAACAGGTAAAAGGTTGTTATCTCCCAAAGGAACCGCGATCCAGGTTTCATGTTTGGGGGTTATTCTTACCTATGTTAGACATACACATGAAAGAATTTTCACGCTTGTGAATTAAAGGAAGGTCTGGCCATCACGGGCTCTTAGGTAATAGAAGCAGGGATCTAAAAGCTCAAATAATAATCTGATCTTCGATTGAAACCTAAATATCTTGGATACCGTAAGACCTTATTTCACCACTCTCTGTTTGTTAGTTTAACATCCCATTTAAGTAATTAACAGTCCATCAATATTAAAACTGTCAGTTATTAAACATAACAGGTTGTTATCAAACAGAGAGTGGTGAAATTAGGTCTAAAAATTGCTCCATTAATTACATTGTTTAACAATATTGTTCTGAGAGTTCAGAACGAACACATTCTTTTGTAATACATAGGCAACCATAGAATGTATAATATAAATATTCAGTTCCAAAAGTAACACAAGTTTTGGGTTTACCACGAGGATAAATCTTGTGTAAAATGTCGAGCTATATTTATTTATACCAAACGCAATGTAATTGTTTATTTTTTACTCACTCCTCGAATAATTTATTTCCTTTTCCGGTACCTGTACCTACCGAAAACCAACCCATAAAAAGGACATGGTCCAAGTTTCAAACGTGAGACGGTAGCAATATGAAAAGGAAACTCGAGCAAAAGGCCTTCTTGGTTGCGATATTGTACAACTTTTGTTGTTGCAAATAAACATTAGCTTTTACGACAGTTTAGAAGTGCCGTTGCCGTTTGGATTTTCACTGTTGTTTGTAAACGTTATTTTTTTGGTCGACACGAAATATTAGGTTTAATATTGTCTGTACTCGTACTGTCTGTGGCTCTATGTTTATTATGCAAAGCTTACAGGGTCACTGAGTTGTGTTTTAATTTCACATTTATGAAACAGTTTTTTTTATTTTAAACATGCGACGTTTAGCGTTCTGTATTTTATTTTACAGTAGACATTTTGTAGTGTATTATATTAAGTTATTATATTTTGTACATATTGAATATCTAGTACCCGAATCACAAACTTTGAGAAAATCATGGGGATGTTAGACGTTTCTATGAGAATTATCCAACAATATGGTTTTATTTTTTTACAACGATTACAAATAAGCAGTAGAATAAGCAAATAGACCTATATTTGTATTGGAACAACGGTTAGGCATAATTCGACCTTCCGATGGCCGTGAAAAATGGTTCATAATTGCGTTCCGAAGTTTCCTTGTGAACGGTTAACTGAAGTTGAGAAATACCGTTAAAGGGAGGGAGAACGATTTTGTTTTAACTTATTATTGGTTTGAAGCGGAGAATTTAACAGGATGGAATTTTATTTGTTCGTTATTTGAATATTTTAGTAGCGTAGATGCTGGAGCGTTTGGAGAGTTTGGTGGGTTGATTCTTGATACGGGTTCAGCATTTTTATTATTAAGCATCCTTTGTAGGTATTCATGTTTTCATCATCAAATAAAAACTAGATAACATAAACTAAAAACCAGGACATAAAACCTGTTCTCTAAACATGGTCGGCGAAGGGTTGCTTGCAACGCAGGAGGTTGAAGGTTCAAAAATGTGGAACAAAAATTTGTACGAACTACAGATATTTTGTTACGAATGTCTGGGTATTATATGTATATTAAAATAAATCTTTATAGTATATGTATAAACTATATTAAGTATATCAGAAATCTAGCACCCGTAACACAAGCTTCGAGCTTATCACGGGGCTAGATGTTGCTTTTCCACTATCACTTCAACAAACTAACCAACTAACAAATGAATCTAAAACTTGTAAACTTCAATGCTTAATCAAGTCAATATATCCGCAGCACCAACAATCAAGATGAGCAACGAAGCATTCCTGGAGACGGGTGAGACGCTCTCCCTCAAGTGCTCAGTGCTGAACCTGTACCCTGGGGAGGATGAACCGGTGCTGCACTGGTTCAGGGGGAACTCCTCCACGGCGCTGGATGAGCTCCGAGGGGGAGTTCTGGTGGAGACGGATCACTTCACTCTTACGACGCATTTGCAGGTGAGATTTTTCTACCGCTTTTGTTAATGTTGTAAAAAATAGTTAGTTAGGATGGTTCAGTTTTCCGCATTTAGACTCAAAGGTGGACCACCGTTATGCGTGAGTTGAAAATAGTAGAAAGCGACAATTGGATCATGATTGGGTCAACAAACTGTCCCAATTGTCGTCGAGCCATAAAAACTCAATCTATACCAATATTACGAGTATATAATGGAATGTTAAGAGAGAAGAGCTTTATTTGTATGTTGTATGCGGTTTTTACTAAAAAGAACCGAGCAGAGACTGACCTTTAACTCTTTTTTTAAACTCTGGAATGAATGTAATTCATCCGTGTTGTTTAAGTTTTAGCTAATGATCTAAAAAAAATCATTCAAAACCAATGTAAATTTGTATCCTCATAAATTAATATTAAATTGGTACTAGACCTTAGGATATGAAACTATAGAATCGACGACAGTGAGGTATTACAAAGCTCCCGTAAGTAAATTATGCTCTGCCTGATGAGTGAAGTTGGTTAATGGGTTTGGATGTGACCCAGATTGAGTTACGCACTAGTTAGTTGTATGGTAAACACGCTTGGGTTTTAGGTTAATCTTGTTTATCTAGTGACTTTAACTTTACGAATCTGATCATGGAATGGTGTGAAACGAGTTTATCATGATCTATTGACGACCTCTGTGGCGCAATGGACGAAGATTTGCTGCAGCTTACCTCTTTCTGAAAATGAAACTTTTTTTCTGAAAATTATTATGTGCAAAAAACACGTGCTTAAATAGTGATAGCAAACATCGTAAGGAAGCCGGCATGTTCTGAGAATTTCTATTTCTATTACTTGGTTAAAGTTCTTACATGTGACATTCACTTACCTGCACTTAGCCAGCATGGTGAATTAAGGTCTCTCGTCAAGAGAAAACTCCTTGTCATCAGTTGGAACTTAACTAAGAGCGATGATGAATCACTTAAAGCAAACCCTATAGAGTTCGGTGAAATTAGATCAATCTAGTATATCTGAATTCTAGTCATAATGAAATCACCAGTTAATTAATTAGCATACGCTTCTGCTAATTAAGTTTGAGTAAACGCTATCAATTCGAATTTCTAATTTATCTCAGTTGATTTGAAATAGAATCATAATATTAATCAGTGTATATTGGGAAAGTTAAACAATGTTTATTTAACAAGTTTAATAATGTTACTGTCAAAATGTCTCTCTTTGTTATTTTCTAATGCCTTATGAATGGCTAAAGTTGCTCAAAGATTTGTGGATAGGGTTGTTTTTGGATAGGCCAACATGTTAAACTGATACTTATCAGATCGCCATTTGCCAAAATGGATACCTAAAAATATCATAAGAATAATCGAACAACTAACTTCCCTCTGACGTTTCAAATTTTCTGCGCCTAAAGATACAAGTATATTAAATTTTAGGTACTCGTAATGTATTTATTTCTTTTATGAGATATAATGTTGTTTGGATTTTGCTGTGTTCATTACACAAAATATTACAAAATATCCTATTTTATGCCATGAAAACCAATGGGATCCATTTATTAGCTGTGGAAATAAATAAAGGTAACAAGCTATGGGCGTTTCATCCTAAACCCCGGTAGCGAGCAAAAAGGTGAAAATCTAACCTAGGCTATGGACCTTTATGCATCGTAAATTCTAACAAAGGAGACACCCAACATAGTGCTTTTAACGCTTTTCCGGTTATTTAGTGACTTTTGAGGGCGGAGTTTTGTATTTTATTAGTTATGTTTCCACTGTTATATAAAATAACAGTGAAAACATTTGATAAACTTTTTGATATTGTTATACTTAATCTTGTGTTGGTACGATTTTGTATTACTAAAAATATACATAAAAAATAAAATATAACAAACTGGATATTTACGCACAGCTGTAACCGCTTGACAACTAAGTTTATCACGATAGAGTTTTAGATAAATATGTGAGAAAAAAGAATATGAAATCAGCTTACAATTTATTCGGCAGGCCTTACTGGAAAAGTTAGAGCCACGTTTTAGTACCTCCTTCAACACAAAGTGTTAATAAAGTTTTGTAATGAGTTTTTTTATGTACTTTTTGGCGAAGAAGTGTTAAAATTATCCATGAAGTTTTTTAGAGGCATATTATCATAGTTGACCTGCAAGATGCATTACAAAACACAATAAAATGAGAAGAAGAAAAAGGAACCACCCCTTATCTTATTAATAGCACATAAGAGATAATTATTTTAGTACGAAACGGTTGACCAAAACTCAACGTTAAAAAGGTTCGTTTATTTCCCGTTTATCTCAATAATGAATTTACAATAACATGTTTCAGAATGATGAGATAAATCATTACTATGTTGGCTTCTGTCCAATCACGCCCAAAGTTCCACATGGCAATTGCACGTTAATTGACTACGACAAGCTCAGTCGGGCACAATGCGATTTGAGCATAATTTACACACGCTAATTCACGCCATTGTGGCGACAAATATTACGCTTTCACACTTGATAATGTACTCGTATTCCATTATGATTTGTAGTCATTTTGTGTTAGAATTCAAATAACAATCATATTATACAAATAACATACAAAACAAGGCTTTGGCGTTCAGCGTCATCGGCATCTTCCAGTGTGAGTTAAACCCACGCCACCCAGTTTAGCCCTAATCTTGTAATTTTTACTATACTATTTTCTAATTATTGAGAAAACTTAAGTGAAAGTCAATATATAAAATAAATATAAGTGATCCTATTTAAACTTGTCAATCATATCAAGTTGTCAAATGAAACGATGTTAGTAAGTGCCTCTGCCATTATTCTGCGCGAGAGTAGGGTTTGACAAGATACTGTCCAGAATCGATTAACCTTTTGCGGTTCGAAACAAGATCTTTACGTCACAAGTAAAATAATACTCAATATTTTCTATTCCAAAATATTCCTTGGTTTTATATTATAATTATACGAGAAATGCGAGCATCTGTTTGAGATAATTTAATATTTTTTTGTTCAACTTTATGAATACGGTTGATCGTCAAATTTAGCCAGGGTTGCCAGAGTTTAGAAAACCTTTTATGAAGATGTGATATTAACCAACCCGCACTTGGCCAGCGAGGTAAAGCTGAAAGCCTAATATTTCTCGTCAAAGAGTATCCCAGCTGTGGGAACGTAAATATGCCTATGCTTATGCTTTTTTGCTTCTTATAAGTCCTTTATTTTGTTGACAGGTGGCAAGACTGAAAATGGAAGATGCAGGGAACTACACATGTGCATTGGAAGCACCCATACATATGAGAGCTGTTGCAAGAGTTCACGTGTTACAAGGTTAGCTTTCTTACCCCAACGTAAAAACCTCATTATAATAACTTTTTACTGGAGCTTAGTGGTGAAGGCAAACCTTCATGATTCGCACTCCTAAAATTTGGATTCGTTACCTGCTGCTGTTTTCCCTGAAACATATACTCTGGGTTCCTTCAAGACTATTACAGATAAAACAACAGACAAAATACAAGATAGATATTGCAACCAAAATTTGTAGTTTATCTGGCAGATAAGTTACTGATAGGCTATCTGGCACTTTATCAAGTGACATCTGAAAACCTTAGTTAGACCCTATTAGAAGCATTTGATCCGCTGAAATTTATTTGTTTTCCCAAATTCTAAATTAATTATGTTTTCGCA
Organism: Chloroclystis v-ata; assembly: GCA_963691955.1. Lineage (NCBI taxonomy): Eukaryota > Metazoa > Arthropoda > Insecta > Lepidoptera > Geometridae > Chloroclystis > Chloroclystis v-ata. The sequence continues at coordinate 11,571,066 of OY829904.1, read as the reverse complement.
GGTTCGAGTCTCGCCGAGCTACAGAGCGGAGTTAAAACCACCTCCGGCTACTTAAGCTTATTATTGTCATCATTACTTTTAATTATAGGGAGTTGGTTTGGTGATATAAGATGACCTAATTAGTAATTATGATGATGAAGATCCTTAAGCACCTTGCACAACGGACGACCTTAAATCTATGAATAATTTTAGCAAATCGGGTCAAATACTTCTATAGTTTAAAGACCATATTGCATACTGTGTGTAAGTTAACAATAAATTTTTGTTTGTTGTTTAAAAAAAACATGTAAGTATAAAATAAATTTATTTATGTAAGTCTATTAATACAATAACTATCGAACACTATTATTATTCTGCAAACTACTTACATTAATTATTTATTTAATTTTTTTACCTTATTTATGGTCGTGCAATGTGTAAGGTCCTTTATTCAAAATTACCGTCCCAAGGATCTTTAGGACCATTAATTGTAAATTATGTACATAATTATAGAAAAAGTTATAAAAAAACATATTCAATCAAAGTCAACGTAATAATGTTCGTGGTACTTTCATTATGTAGACAAAACATATCTTGCCATATCATTGAATTTTATTGTATCATAACTGTTTATGGATAACTGACTTTATTTAAGGACAGAAAATGTGAATAAATAAAATAATTTACGCATGGCGAGAAAGAATTTGAGAAATAATTGTTTTTGACATATTTATTTTTATAAATTAATTTGGGATTGAGATAACCAGATGATTATGAAAGATGTATATGGATTTAAAACGCTGTTTTTATTTGTTATCATTAAAATAATTGAGATATTTTTTAATGTAGGCACAGTTATAAAATATATTTACTACAATAGATAGGTACCTTTCCTGTCTTCTTGTAGAAAACTGTTAACAATCCGTATAATATTATAAAATAATCTTTAGAAAGTGTCGTAGTATTTCAACTTACATGCACTTATTTGTAAATACTTGTTCATCTCACTTCTTTCTGCACTATCTAACATTCTAAATATAAATGTTTATTTATATGTTATTTAGTTATTTTATTAAAGACAATATTTATTTATCGATAAGAAACCGTAGGTACACATTATTTGTAAAAAAATTGTTTACATATTGTTCTTTATTCGAAAATTTATTTGATGTAGTTATTTGTATATAATATTTGTATCACCATGTTTAAAAAAATGGTGCTTTTTTGACTGTTATTTAAATCAGACCTCATTATGCAAGTGAACTCACAAATATCCATATCAATATTTTATGACATGACGCAATATAAATCGAGATTCATTTTCGCATTGCGGTCAGCTGGAAATTTATTGACGTAGGTAATCATTGTAAAATTATTATTATACAAATAAATTGAATATTCCGATGGAAATAAACGTTTATAATAAAATATTTGAAGTACGAATTCTTTTATTACATTTTCCTTTGAATTTTAATAATGTCTCAGAAGAGAAAATTGTGCTCATTAGCGGAAAGATTCCTATAAGGACTTTATGAAATGAAACTGGAAAGGATAATGAAAGTATTTATTATTAATTTTATTGTAAAATCTTATTTTTATTCTGAGACTAGCTTTATCTCACAGTTTGGCATATTACGTTTTACTAAAGCCAAACCTAGGCAAGATACCTACCAAACTTTGCAGTAAGTAACCCAGAGGTTTTAGACATTTTAATTATACTGGTTGAACAAGACAGAATATATTATATAAAAATTTGTTACATTAAGTTTATATATTTAATTATCTAATAATGATATTAATATCGGTCAGTCGTTTAGATAGTAATTTTTTTCTGTCAGGTTGAAGGCTCAGATAAGTAATATCAATAGATAACATCAACAAAAATAAAGTAATTAGTAACTCTTATAAATCAAAAACGAATTAGTTTGATAAAATTAGATAATTTGATTACATAATAGATTAACAGAATAGAGGATTTTTGTGTCTACGAAAATCTATCTTTCCGCGCCGCGGCTTCTCCCGCGTTTCCATCTCCTGGTTCTAAACTATCTTCTTGAGTTATAAATAGTGTAACTAACACGACATGATGATGAAACGAATTTCATTATAATCATTTTATCATTATGTCAGAAATCTAGCACCCGTAACACAAGCTTTCAGCTTACCACGGGGCTAGATGTCGTTGTGTAAAATTTTCCAGCAATATTTATTTATTTATTTATTTTATTTTAGCCGTCGGATGTCCACTGCAGGTCATAGGCTTCTCTTAAAAAAATCCAGTTCTTTCGTAAACAATATCGGAAACAACTTGCATCCACTTTGAACCAGTTCATTTTACCAATTCATCCGTCCACCTAAGGCTGACGTACGACGTGACTTTATTTGATTCTAAAATATTATCAAATCAATTATAAATATACCTAGTTAAATTCATATTGAGATAAACTGTCCACCAACTTTTATTACGTGGAATTTCGTCAACACTTTCGTCTTATAACATAGGATATATTATTACTTTATTATAATTTTATACCCAATTCCTGCGGTGTCTAAAAGCTTGTTTGGAGAAACAACAAATTTTCATTTATATAGGTACCAAGCCGTACCACATAAATACTTAGAAGGTCTGAATAAAATACTGAATTAAAACACAATTTATTGACAACTTTCGCTATTTACGGTGGTAACGTAAGCCTCTTTTTGTCGATTAAGCTCTTTATTATCAATTTTGTACACAAGCTCGAAATTATTTTGCCAGCAAAATTAAATTGTGAACAAGCTAAATATTTTATGGTGACCTCTGTGGTGTAGCGGAAGCCTGCTGGTTCGATTCTCGCCTCGGGACAGACGTTTAAAGTGATCTGCAGATTTCAAATAATCTGCTTTCTATATAATGCTTTTTAATGCATTATTGTTTTATTTGTGCATAATTCATTTCATTTATAACCGACATCGAAAAAAGTGTTTTGATTTCGTCGGAATATTTTTATGTATGTTCACTGATTACTCAAAGACGCCTGGACCGATTTGCAAAATTTCTTCTTTCATCATTAGGTCATGTCCTTGGGAAATTGGTGGAATTCTTTTAGAATTTTTATAGAAGCTGTTTGAAGTCAATTTTTTGTTAAGAGATTAGTAGGTATACTTGACACATTGTATTCCAAATATGTCATAAATCATGGACATTGTAGGAATGATGAAATAAAGTAACTACATTGCCTATTGGTATCTATAGTTGCTATCGAGAATCTAATCTGAGTAAACATGATGAAATTAATATGACTTTGCTGGCAAAACATTGGATAATCCTATTAATATCAACAAAGAAATAATGATTACATCACAGTGTAATAAAATTATTTCATATGAAATTAAATGTTCAGTTATCAATGTTCTTCAATTTTAATTTCAGTTCATTTATTTGAACCAAAGCAAGTTACAATATAGGCAAACCTATACCTACTTTAACATAGGTACTTAAGATGCCCCGGCGTCAGACGAATTTCCCATACAAACATAATACCAAAATTATTTGTAATTCGGGCATATTTCCACGATGTTATTATATTATTATTATTTAAATAGTCTAGGTCTTATATAAAAATATATAAATGTAGGTACCTATATAGTTTTTTTTTCGAATTACAAATAATTTTGGTATTACGTTTGTATTTAACATAAGCCGGCAATTCGTCTGACGCCGGCCTCTTAACTAGCAACTAAACTAACTAATAGACTTGAATGACAAATTTCTTATACATATTTATAAAATACATATTTTTTATCATACATAATTTAACACTCAGACAAATATCTGCAGATCGTAGGTACAAGTTGTTCCGAGGAGGGAATCGAACCCGCAACCATCGCTCCTTGCGTCACAAAAGGTCGTCAGATGACATGGGAAGAGATGGGGTGGTACAATTCGTAAGCCTGCATCACACGGAGAATTATTTGTAAAACGGTAAAGTACTTCTGCCGAACTACAAACTTCTGCAGAAATTGTACTTTGAAAGTTTTAACAGATGTTTCCTGGGATTTCTTTAAAACATGTTACCTTTTGCATAATTCATAGTGGATTGTGCGATAGACGCATTGGGGAGAAAATGGCATTTAAACGAATGCTTAATTTTTGCTGAAAACTTGAAATTTAACCTACTTTAAATGCGCTAAAGTAAAGTAGATGTATTTAAAAACATTTTGTTTGTATTATTTATATTGAAGTAGCTGTTTGCCTTGCGGCTTGATAGTCGCTCTAGTTAGTCATAGAAGTAGACGTGAAAAACTCACAAGCATTTGACTTTTTAATATTATTGTTATGTTATGTGTCGTTACACTGATACTCTGATGATTTAATATTAGGTTAATGTAAATCAGAGCCAAAACAGTAGATCAACGCTTGTATAAGAACTAAATAAACAATTATTTATCAATTCAACTGAAACTAAGTTAAAGAATAAATTTATTTGTCAGTTTTCAAAAAGTGGATAAACAGCTGACGGGAGTAACGAGAAACATATTTAGAAACTTGGCAGTATTCCAGCTAAAAGCCAGCGCTACATAACTAATGGGTTGTGAAAACGGTAAATGATAACATTAAACTTTGTGTTGTTAAGGTTAATTTTCGAATTTTTATGTGGCAGTAATTTCTAATATAAATTTAAATTTTAAAGTCAATAAACCGACATCAATATTTATGTAAAGATGAAATGAAAAACACTGATCATCATCATCATTCTGCGCTATATACACGTGCTTTAACGGTGAGGAAAATGATCCCGAGGAAGCCTAATAATGTTAATGGCTAATTAATTGGTCACAGAACATTTGTGACCAATTAGCCATTAATTAAATAACTAATGGGTTACAAATGTTCTGTGACCAATTAGCCAATAACGAGAGAAAACTCGTGATATATGTATATTATTTTAATAGAGTAAATAGATTTTTTTAGTTACTAATCAGGTAATTATATCCAATGACTTGTTTCAATTAATGAGTCAGCCTTGTCAAAATGCAACTCAGATTGACAAAGCATTTTTATAAAACCGATAAAAGTTTTTATGCGGTCTACTCTGAAAAGTAAATTTAAATTTATCGTTATCGTAACTATTTAAAATTCATCCTTATGTCCATGACATAAACAATCACTGCTAGGACAATTTATATGACATAAACTTTCTATATGATTCTTGAAGCTTTACTTGGTTTTTGTTCTATAATAGAGTGTTTCAACTTTATAACAGAGGCTCTTTCTAGTATTTTCTTATGGTTTCTTTCAGAGGCAATCTAAAACTATAGAGGAATCTTTGACGCATTGATGTCATATTCTTATGTTTCTCTAATGCTATTAAGCTACTGAATACTACAAAATACTGATGTATCACAATGAATTGCAGAAATTTTAATGATGTAACGAAAAGAAGTTTGGAAAAAAATACATTTAGATTACATTTTTTTATCTAAAATCCTGTATCACATTCTCGTTTTATGATATAAAAAGAAAGACGCTTAGAAAAATAAGTTATTTATTAACAGCAGGCTGCAAGAAAAGAAGTATTTTTAACATTTTAGTTATTCTTATTTAATCATTCAGTATTCTTGAATATTTTTTGGCAATCGGTAAGTACTAGCATAATAAAGTATTTTCTTATTTAAAATTTTCTTGACTTGAGTTTTTATTATAATTTTATACAATACCTAATTAAAATAGTTGCATGGAATGGGGTTCTATTTTTAAATAAATAAATTGTTACAATTATTTAATTAGAAGATTAGACATAAAATATAATAATAATACTCAGTAAACAAATCTATAACACTAAATCATAATAATTTTTATTACACCTGTTCTTGATTTCTCATAAAAATAAGTAATTTGTTTTGTTTATTTAATTGTACAATACAGTTATTATTGTTATTACTACGAGTATCTATGTAATTGCTAAAAGCATCGTTAAACGGAATTAGGAAACAACGTGATAATCATTCACATGCACCGTCACAAATATATAGATAAAGATTGGTGTAAGATAGATAATGTATCTTCGTATTCTTCGTCACTTTTGCCTAAAGATAAGACTCGTTTGAGTATATATGTGCATTTTTATCTTCAGTAATGTGGTAGCTCGAAGTTCCTGAAAGCAGATTGACATTAGGATAAGAAAATGTTCATAAATACGACAAAATCTTTTTAACGAGTCATCTAAAATAAATACTTTTTATTCCAGACAAAATGAAGATATCTTTGAGCGTGCTGCTGGTAGCAGTAGTGGCATGTATCGACGCCTTCAAGATCCTGGTGGTGTTCCCGATGCCGGGGAAGAGCCACGGGATACTAGGAGACGGGGTGGTGCGGCATCTGCTGAATGCAGGACATGAGGTTTGTAAAATTTGAGTTTATTCACATACTTACTACTAAGATAGTTTTAAAAATAGAATCCTCCTATTTACACCTTTGGTTTTTTTTACAAAATTAAGTGTGGTAGCCGGTGGTAAGCTTGAAGGTCGAAAAGGTGCTTGATATTTTGATTGATTTTTAGACAGGCATTATAGACGTTTATATGCGAAAGCTGATAATTGGACCTAAGTTTTTTATATTGTTATTCTAGTACCTAGACATAAAAATCTGTAGATATGCTTTCCTATTTAGTAAAATAAATAAATAAATATCTAATATACTCAATGAATACATTATAGATAGTTTTTTTCAACATAGACAAAGACCCAGAATAACCTGAAAAACATTTTTCCGAGGCGAGAATCGGGCCCCGGGCGTCGTATAGACGGACTTTCTCAAGCTGCGACACGATCGCTTTTTGATTTTATGATAGGTACACTTTGATTGTCGCCCCTTATACCTACTTTTGACACACTTTGATTACTAAGTAATCAGACAGTTATGTGAATGTCGTGTGAGTGTGTGAGTACTTATTATTCCAATCTCGACGAAATAGATAACTTATAAATCGTCGTCGCCTGAGATTGTAATCTATAATTATAAATTACGGAAATCGATTACAAACCTTAACATTTATCTTCGGATTATTTGGGTATTTTAATAAGTTTATTTTTTTGGAAACGTGCGTTCGCGAATGGGTAGACGACATTGCCGTGCGTACCTGGTTTCGATTGGCGCAAGATTGGGAGAGAGAGAGCACCATTAAATGGTTGAGACATAATATACCTAGACCTCAGCAGTGGGTGAAGTGGGTTACGAATGATGATATTGATGATGAATTATTTTTAATTTGTTTCTAGATCACATACATCACACCATTTCCGAAGAACAAAAATAATCCTAAACTCCATGAAATCGATGTCAGCATGAACTTAGGAGCGATATCAGGTAAGAAATAAGTACATACTTTACCAATTACATTTTCCTATTTTAGATAATGCATAGATAATATTACATGCTATATGGTGTTGGAGTGGGCCTAAGATAGGGTTTTTTCCGTAGATAATGTCAACCTAACGTTCAAACGAATTTAATTGTTGAAGAAGTTACATTTATTCGAAAAATGGCGAAACTTTATGTCTTTTTTTATTTTTTGTGCCCTTTACACTTTCTTAGAGTGTCAATTCATGTCAATTTTACCTCTCACTCTTTCATACAATTATGTTTATATCTGTCATTACTAAATCTAAACATTTTCCGGGTGTGAGACTCACTTTTAAGTAATAAATATACCTTTCCTGTGCTAGAGAGTCTTTTTATATTCTTAGATTTCTTATATGCGTTTATTTATTTTCAGAGGAAATGTTGGATATAAAAAATATGATTGATAGTAACACCGATGCAGCCGATCCCTTGTTCATTATGTTCATGATGCGAGAAATCAGCAAATCAACGGTATCAAATGAAAACGTGCAAAATCTACTTGCGGATACTACACAGAAGTTCGATGCTGTTATCGGTGAATGGATGTTCAACGAACTTTACACAACGTGAGTTTAATAATACCCTATTACATAAATTTATGGTGAAGGCAAACACCACTAGGATACCGGCATTTTCTGAAAACTTTAATAAGTTTAAAGCACATGTGATATCCATTGACCCGCACTTGATAAGCGTGGTGAATAAAGGCCTATCTATCACGTCGAGAGAGAAGTCCCTGTGTCCCTGCTATGCGTTTTAATACCGCCCTAACCTAAGGGTTTGGTAAGCCAAAATATTCATGATAGGCTATACAATACAACTTTTCAGAATATGTTGTTCATATTTTAGACATAATAAGACACCGAAATGTAAAACATAATAGAATTAAGACAAATAAATACAGCTTACAATAAAAATATATTATAAATAATAACTTAAGTCAAAGTAACGCATAAAACTTCTAATATTTGAAAACTGAATGAAATGAAATTTTTGAATTTTTGAAACATTTATGAACAAACTAATTTTCTTTCTTTTTTCAGCTTAGCAGCAGTCTACCAAACCCACTTCATCTACTACTCCTCCATAGACCCTCACTCCATGATCCTCAACCAGGTCGATGGTAATCTGAACCCTGCCTATTCTGGGTGGCTGGACTCGGGGTTACCACCCTTCTCTTTCTGGCAAAGGATCAAAGAGATATGGAATTTCGTTAAAATAGCTTCCGTTCGCGAGACGTGAGTATATTAAAATACTTAAATAAATTTTTATACAACGGGAATTACTCACGTATTTACACAGGAGTTAAACGTGAGTAATTCCCGTTGTATAAAATGAATAGTAAAACTCACGAAAATTTTGAAAGTGAAATACTTAAATAAAAGTTGCTGGACATTGATTCAGAATAAAATATAAATATGGGAAGTTAAATGACCAATATTAATTTAAAAAAAAATTCTAGAAACAAAAATATATAATCACAAGACAACGGTTAAGTTGAGTTTTCTAACCAAATTGTCACTCTATTTTACGTATGTACGCTTGTACGCTAAAACGCGTCGTCTAGTCTAAATATGATGTCATGTTTGTTTTTTAAGTTAGTAACAGACAAGGTTATATTGCACAATTATTAATAATTATTTCTGTAGTTTTACTAGAAAAACATAATTATTGCAAAAAAATCGGTGTAAAAACTAAAAACTTATAACATATATATATAACTTACCAGGTTTGATTCCTTGCCTTTGCCCACTGCGCCACATACGTCGTCAATCTCGTCATTATTTTCATATTTTTCTTCTTGCAGAGTCTTCTACTACCTACAATACAGAGATTATCAGAACTATGTGGTCCCGCACATAGAAGCGAGAGGTCTCGTACCACCATCGTTCGGAGATTTGAAGTACAATGCAAGTCTGCTACTTGGAAACTCACACGTATCTCTGGGAGAAGCTATCACAATCCCGCAGATCTACAAACCGATTGCTGGTTATCATATTGATGATACACCCAAGCCTTTAACTGAGGTACGAAAATATCTGAATAAAAATATTCTGAAAAAACATGTTATAGCCAGAAGTAATATAGTATCTCAACTTAAGCTCAAACGTAAACATTAAGGTCTTCCATAAAACAATATACCAAAAGAGAAGACAAGAAAACAAGGTCCGTGGATTTTCCGTATATTCCAACATGAACTGTAATAGGTACCTGTACCCATTAGTGACACATAATATAGGTTGTTATGACAATGAGGTATAAAATAGGAATAGGCTAAACATTCTGCCTCTTACAGGACCTAAAGAAAATCATGGACGGGGCAAAGAACGGTGTTATATACTTCAGCATGGGGTCCAATCTGAAGAGCAAAAGCTTACCTGATGTCATTAAAAAAGATTTGTTGAAGTTATTCGGAAGCCTGAAGCAAACTGTTCTGTGGAAATTTGAAGAAGTGCTTCCCGACTTACCTAGCAACGTGCATATTCTGAAGTGGGCGCCGCAGCAAAGCATACTATGTAAGTACCTATATCGTATAATCAGACAGTATATCATATAATAATAACATCATAATCAGCCGTATATGCCCACAGTAAACCGATAACCCTTATAAATGTCAAGTTCAAGGTCTGAAGCCGCTTGCATCTTATGTGGACCAGTAGCTATCACTTTATCTAACCACCTTCTTGACTGTCTTATACTACGTTAGCCGTATCGGTGTCTTGTCGAGAACTTAGTCGAAACCAAAAAGCTAATCGTTTATTTATCGTTTCCAAGCGATTAACATCTAGGCAACCTCATGCCACGGGAAAATACAATAATGCTGCCAAAGATGTGGACAAAATGCTTTAACCTAAGAGCCCGTGATGGCCAGACCTTCCTTTAATTCACAAGCGTGAAAATTCTTTCATGTGTATGTCTAACATAGGTAAGAATAACCCCCAAACATGAAACCTGGATCGCGGTTCCTTTGGGAGATAACAGGTAAAAGGTTGTTATCTCCCAAAGGAACCGCGATCCAGGTTTCATGTTTGGGGGTTATTCTTACCTATGTTAGACATACACATGAAAGAATTTTCACGCTTGTGAATTAAAGGAAGGTCTGGCCATCACAGGCTCTTGGTCTACTTAAAAAGAATATAATATCTGTTATTCTAAATATTAATACTGAGAAACAAACTCTGTTGTAACGAAATATTTTTTTCAGCTCATCCAAATTGCGTCCTTTTCATCACCCACGGAGGCTTGCTGTCCACCACTGAGGCAGTCCACACCGCGACTCCCATCATCGGTATACCAGTCTTCGCTGATCAGTTCTTGAATGTAGACCGAGCTGTCAAACGAGGTTTTGCTCAAAAAGTCAAATTGTCATATGCTATGGTTCCGGAATTGGGAGCTGCGATTCAAGAGATAACTACTAATTCTAAGTAAGTCCGATTTTTACTCGTACAATGCGTTCAGGAATTTATAAACATTTCATACAAATACTATTAGGAAAGTATCTTATAAACTTATGTTGAGCAGTGTTAGGTAACTGGGAGCACACTCGACTTTCATTTCGCAGGTCGTGTGTTCAAACCACCCGCGCACCGCTTGATTTTAAGATTTTATTTCCTCGTTTAATTTATTAAGAGGCCTTTTACCGGAAATCGCGAAATTGTTCGGTTTTCTCGTCCTAATTCTATGGTTTACGTTAGTTGTTTGATATTACAATTACATCTTTATAATAGTTCGTTTTCTCCTCTACAAAAGTAGTAAGAAACATTTTAGATAACTTGTTTATATATTGAGTAATAATCATTCTCCGGATACATGTTTCGTAAAAAACGCTCGAAGACCTGTTTTCTTAGCTCTAATTTGTAGATTCTAACGAATATGGGCGATCAAACTAATTTTTATTATGTTACGTATATCCTATTCTTCATTTAGAGTAGAGTACATTTTCGTTAAATGCTTTTATTCTAAAGATATACCGAATTTAATATCGACCGAAAATGCTTCGAAACAAACCTCAATAACTCCGAAGTTCTAAATCAATGGGACGTCATATTTATATCAAAATATTTATCAACATTTGCTTAAACTATGATATTAATTTTAATTTGTAGAACGGTTTTGGTAATTTTTTATGAATAAAATAAAACTACCATAATTTAGTAGTTTTTTCATTCCGCCGGCTTTTTCCATTTAGTACCGCGCGAGCGCTTGTCGAGGTCGGACCTATGTCGGTTGTTCTTGAATAAAATATAGAAATATTTCGTAAAATGTCAGTGTGTGGGACTGTCAATTGCTGTAAAAACGCTGTTAGTGTGCGTGTATGTGTTATTGCGATACTACGACCGACATAAGTTGATCCGTTGATAACGATCAATTGTTATTTTTGTTGATAACGATACAAAAATATGAAATATTGTTGTTGCTGGCCTAAGAATTGTACCACTTGTTGCTGGCCTAAGAATTGTACCACATCATTGTCATCTTGTTTAACCTTATTTATTTGGAGGTTATGCTGTAGGATGTGGATTGCATATCTAAAGTTATCTATCCTAATTAAAAAACAACAAGGCAACTTTTTTTGGTGAAACCGTACAACGACTAAATGTAATTATGCCTATGATTTTTTTAGATTATGACTAACTTGCCGACCCGCCGACAGCTGCGCTTGCGTTTTTACGTTATTTACTAGTTTATGTTTTATAGCCTTTTTCGATCATTTTACTATCCAATACTGAAATCATATTTTAAATCGGACCCGCGGTTCCTGAGTAGCACGATCAAACAAATAAACAAGCAATCTCCTCAGCTTGATTATTGTAGTATAGATTTCCATAATATTTATTACAAAGAAAATATTCCGTAATTTTTTGTTCTTATTTTTACCGAGTATCCAATATGTAAACAAAAAATAATGTACCTTTCTAATAAATATATTATTTATTGTAAACATTAAATATGTACCTTTCTAATAAATACAGGGCGTCCCAAAGTTATGGGCCATGGAGGGGAAGTACCTACCTTAAATATCGTAGATAGTGAATTTTGCTCAAACAAGACTTCATTTTATTTTTAAAAGTTAGTAATTCTGCATTCATTGATTTTCTAAAAATTACTTGCTTTGTCTGGGAATCGAACCGACTTACATGTAGAAAAAAAAAACTCGATTTTTATGATACCAATCGAAATAAAAGCTAAAAAATAATAACTCTGCTTAAGTAACATAGTATTTTAAAAGAAAGGAACAACGTGAAATTAATTATTTTAATCAAATAAAAAACATGAAACATTTTTTTTGTAAATTAATTAATTAAATTACTTACTTTTTAAAATAAAATGAAGTCTTCTTTGAGCAAAATTCACTATCAACGATATATATGGTACTTCCCCTTCATGGCCCATAATTTTGGGACGCCCTGTATATAAAATAACACCCCTATTCACGTTCCCACTGCTGGGATAGGGACTTCTCTCTTGACGAGATAGATTAGGCCTTAATTCACCACGCTGGCCAAGTGCGGGTTGGTTTTTTAGGGTTCCGTAGCCAAATGGCAAAAACGGAACCCTTATAGATTCGTCATGTCCGTCCGTCCGTCCGTCCGTCCGTCCGTCCGTCCGTCCGTCCGTCTGTCCGTCCGTATGTCACAGACGTTTTTCTCGGAAACTATAAGAGCTATAACGTTGAAATTTGGTGAGTAGATGTATTCTGTTAACCGCACTAAGATTTCAGAAAATAATTGAAAAAAAAAATCATAAAATTTGGGGGTCCCCATACATAGGACTGAAATTTAAAAACTTTTTTTTAATCCAACCCATACGTGTGGGGTATCTATGAATAGGTCTTCTAAAATCATAACAATGTTTCTAAAACCATTTAATTCTAAACTTAATAGTTTGGACGTGAGACTCTTCCAAAGTGGAAAACAGAGTGTCCCCCCCCCTCTAATTTCTAAACTAAGAGGATGATAAATCTAGAAAAAATATATATTATACATAACCATAAAAACTAACAACGAAAATTGGTTTGAACGAAATCTATCAAGTAGTTTTTTTATAATACGTCATAAACTATTTCATATAAACAATTGCTGCGGAAGCCTACATGGGCGAGTCCGACTCGCACTTGGCCACTTTTTTTAATATATAAATGAAATATTTTCAATAAGTTCGTAATAAAATAAAAATAAATATAAAGTTCGAAACTACAAAGATAATACCTAAACATAATGATAATAACATGGTATATTTGTGTTTGAATAAATAAAAGTTTCGTTAACGAAACTTTTATTTATTCAAACACAAATATACCATCTAACAAAACAAGCAACTTAAATATATATATAGGTAATATAATTTATTTGTTTTGTTATAATTAGAATTTGTATTTAGTCCGTTCAATTTAGACTTTCGAACTTACATAAAGTCCCAACATTCGACAAAAAAAAACATTTAATTACAAACCTACACATCAAATTTCAGAAGAATCGGTTTAATAATGAGCCCATAGGATGAGATGAATGAGGACATTTAACTTCAATAAGACTATTTTCAGTTTTATTCTTATATAGATAATTATTAATCATGAATGTTTTAATTTAAAATTATGTACTTAATTGATTTCAAATAATCAATCAGATTTAAAATGAATATTGATATTATTAAGATAAAACATAATTGATTCAAATATTGAAATAAAAATATCCGCCATTTTGAATTTAGGAAAATATATTAAACACCTATCAATTAAATAAAAACATTAATATAATAATTATTTCAGAATGAAACTGAAAAAAATCCACTCAATAAAATGGAATTTATTCGATGCCATTTTCTACAGATCTAAAATAATTATTAGTATATTTGTATGTTTTAGATCGACGAAGTATCAAGATCATTTAGTATTTTTCATAGAATTCGCGTGACGCGCCGGTCACGTGGTGCATAAAATATCCAATTTCGCAAAACTTCAAAAATTTAACAGGGCTCTTAATAGATTGATCTGATCCGTAAATTCATAAATTTTAAACGTCAGTGGCATATTTTAGTCAACAACTCGATGACTAAAATATAAGCCAGCATTCCTATCAATACCTGACGCACACGACATTAATTTTTTCGTAACAATTTTTCAGATACTTGGAAAAAGTAAAGGAGCTGTCTTCCATTTACCACGATCGGCCGATGAAGCCAGGGCCCGAGCTAGTGCATTGGGTGGAACACGTCATCAAGACTAACGGCGCCCCGCATCTTCGCTCACCGGGCCTACACGTGCCTTTGTACCAGAAACTGTTCATAGATGTCATTCTTGTATTTACTGTAGCTTTGTACGCTGTAATTAAAGCTGTGAAGTATGTGAGGAAGACCAAGACTGATAGACTGAAGAAAAATGAATAGTTTTTTTAAATATATTTATACACTTTTTCATATGTACTTTTGTAAATAATAAATTAATTTTAAATATTTCTTATTTTTAATTATTTTCTATTATGCTATTCACCATGACCATTCCGGAACGTTTGTGAAGTCCTAGTCAGAATGAGAGAGGATACAGGCGAGTGGGCCCATACAAAACTTGGACTGCGGTCCCAGACGCCTGAACACATTTTTGAATTGGTCGACTTGGACCATATACCCAATTTGCTTTAATGTACAGTTAACAGCAAAATCAAATCACATAACTCAGGATTTATTTTATTGTATTTTTTTAGTAAGATGTCATAAGAACTATAATTATGCGAATGATTCCTAAAAACAAGGATATCCATAAAGGACTGCCCTTTTGTTTCAAAACAGGTATTCTACTCTTAACACCTGAGGGCTATAATATCTATATTAATAATTTCGTGCAGGGGTACGGTAGACTCGATCGAAACCTTATTTAAATAACGAAACATAAAAAAATATTGATTCATGAGTCGACAACATATGTCCGGAAAATTCGTATTATGGAGAATTTCGTTAAATTCCGACTGCAAATTAAACAATAATAAACAAATCGCTGTCGCCAAGCACGTTCCGTTTCTTAGATACGCCTCACCAATTGACACATTACGTTCGTCGCCCCATAAGAATCAATCACAAAGAACTTAGAATATGTAAAACGAAACGTCTGATATTGGCCGATTCAACCACAGAAAAATAATATTAGTTTCCTTTTTATGGCTCGATGATATTGTTAAGGCTGCTGGTTCACGGTGGATGCAGGCTGCATCCAACCGTTATACCTGGAGGTCGTTAAGGGGGGCCTATGTCCATCAGTGGATGTCCAACGGCTGACATGATGATGACGAAGTATGTATTTTGTCCTAAGGTATTAAGATGATTATCCTTGAAACAGTTTAACTTATAAACTGATAGGTTTCTAGATGACATTTGTCAAAATGACAGCTGTCAAACTTTAAACTGCCACAACTGCCTGGCTTGGCCTAGAGATGCCGTACTATTTCAACATTTACGATGACAGCTGTCAAACTTTAAACTGCCATTACTCTGAAACGGCTTGGCCTAGAGATACCCTACTAAGCTCAATCGACAGGTGTTAGCGAGAGCAACATTTTCGATGACAGCTGTCAAACTTTAAACTGCCATAACTCTGAAATGGCTTGGCCTAGAGATGCCGTACAAAGCTCAATCGACAGGTGTTAGAGAGAGCAACATCATAATTAAAACACATTTCTTCAGTTCAATTCCATATGTTGACTTATGTTAACATAGCTTAATTATTTTGTCATTGGAGAAGTCCCTGTGTCCCAGCTGTGGAAACGTAATAGTACCAGCTTGAGTTATTACCTACTAATTAGCGGCTCATCCACTAACGACCTCTGTGGCGCAGCGGGCGAAGGTCCGCCTGCGACGCAAGAGGTTGCGGGTTCGATTCCCGCCTCGGAACAACTATTTGTATGATCTGCAGATAGTTGTTCCGGGTGTCTGGGTGTTATATATGTATAATAAAAAAATATCTATTTATGTACGTATATTATATTAAGTATATCCGAAATCTAGCACCCGTAACACAAGCTTCGAGCTTACCACGGGGCTAGATGTCGCTGTGTAAAATTGTCCAGTAATGTTTATTTATTTATTTATTTTATTTATTTAATTATGATATTGCTCTCTCTAACACCTGTCGATTGAGCTTTGTACGGGATCTCTAGGCCAAGCCGTTTCAGAGTTATGGCAGTTTAAAGTTTGACAGCTGTCATCGAAAATGTTGCTCTCTCTAACACCTGTCGATTGAGCTTAGTAGGGTATCTCTAGGCCAAGCCGTTTCAGAGTTATGGCAGTTTAAAGTTTGACAGCTGTCATCGAAAATGTTGCTCTCTCTAACACCTGTCGATTGAGTTTAGTAGGGTATCTCTAGGCCAAGCCGTTTCAGAGTTATGGCAGTTTAAAGTTTGACAGCTGTCATCGAAAATGTTGCTCTCTCTAACACCTGTCGATTGAGCTTAGTAGGGTATCTCTAGGCCAAGCCGTTTCAGAGTTATGGCAGTTTAAAGTTTGACAGCTGTCATCGAAAATGTTGCTCTCTCTAACACCTGTCGATTGAGCTTAGTAGGGTATCTCTAGGTCCAGCCGTTTCAGAGTTATGGCAGTTTAAAGTTTGACAGCTGTCATCGTAAATGTTGAAATAGTACGGCATCTCTAGGCCAAGCCGTTTCAGAGTTGTGGCAGTTTAAAGTTTGATAGCTGTCATTTTGACAAATGTCATCTAGACACCTATCAGTTTATAAGTTAAACTGTTTAATATCAATTTTGTACATTTTGTTCTATGTATTTTATCGATGCGAAGACTGATTTTTAAATTCCTATTATTATGTTGGTATTTTATTTTTTGCAATAGGACAATAAGACATGATGCCAACTGTACTTTAAACAATAGATTTGAGGTTAAAATTACGAGTAGTCCCACTCGCCCAAAGAAATAAACAAGAAAAAACTAATCAGGCGACTGGGACTGCAGTCCCAGCTTTGTCGTGGGACCACTTGCCTGAATCCTCGAATGAGAGTGCACATTTATTGATAAGAAATGATTCATTATAGGATCTTTATACAAACATTAAAGATTAAATTTTATCTAAGATCCTTAACGTATCGATACATAAATTCCGTGCGTTGTTAGCCAAGGATTAGTACCATCGTACTGAACCTCTAATAAATAACACTAGTTCGGAATCTACGGATCGGAAAACGCAGCGTCGGACGTCCAACAAGGTGTAAGGATTTTAGATTTTTAATATTTTCCCATATTAAGTCAACATTTTTTGTTCAGAAAGTCGTCAATTTTATAATAACATTTTTCTATAAATAATTACGCATGTTACTGTGTCAAAATATTGAGAATCGCAAAAGTCAACAAATCTTAGTAAATATTCCGTGTTGAATCATATTTAATATTCCTAGTTCATATAATGAAACCCTACATAACTTAAATTTCTACTCTCATAGAACATTCATTTAATACCACTTAAAACGCATTACAAACATAACAAAAATGTATAACCTCTCGCGCTAGTGTCAGTGACACTAGCCACTACTTAATGATTTTTTTTAACTGCATATTGTCTAAACTATCTCAATTATTAATTTTCTTTGCGTAGAATCAATTAACAGAAAATTGAAGGCAGCGTCCAGAATCTAAAATTGCTATCAGTCATTAAAATATAATCTACCTACTTTGTGTTCATAATTAACTTACATAATGTTGTGTTTATTTTATCTGAACCTAGTGACGTCATACTTTATATAGTACGGACAATAATATCGTTAGTGTCAATTTGAAGCTGTGTTATAACGAACGTGTTTTGAGTAATGATACAATAAATTTACTACACGTACGACAACAAAAGTAAGTGTTTTAATTTTTTGGAGTGGGATTTTATATGAAAGATTATGTTAAGTAACTTATAATAGTGATGGTTATTGAACTTTATTAACAACTAGTTAGGAATGTGAATTTGTTGTTTGTTTTTTAAGTTTCCTGCAAAATAAATCTTATTTTAACTTAAAACCAAGGTTTATATTGTTGTGGTTTTCATTGTTAATGAGCAATATTCGGTGTTTATGATGTAGTTTTCGATCTACTATTTATTTTTAAAAAAATATTAACTTTTTGTCTGCGTATCAAATTGTTTCCGGTGGCATGAAGTACTTATCCATATTTTATTTACCTATCACGAAATTACCTAATTTGTGTAGTACCTATGTTGCATTCTGTGATAGAACCCTTTACTCATGCTATTGGTCATTCGCGTAACTCACGGATTGCCTTGACCTTGAGCACAGATTAAATAATACTCAGTGCTTGAGTTCGTCTGGCTTGTATTGTACTATTATTATCTAACAAGATAAGATCTACGTTGTGCAATAACAAACACTTAGGGATTTCATAATTTTTGTTGTCTAGGAAAGCTTCTGTTGTATTCTTGACGACCTCTGTGGCGCAGCGGGCGAAGGTCCGCCTGCGACGCAAGAGGTTGCGGGTTCGATTCCCGCCTCGGAACAACTATTTGTATGATCTGCAAATATTTGTTCCGGGTGTCTGGGTGTTATATATGTATAATAAAAAAATATCTATCTATGTACGTATATTATATTAAGTATATCAGAAATCTAGCACCCGTAACACAAGCTTTGAGCTTACCACGGGGCTAGATGTCGTTGTGTAAAAATTGTCCAGAAATATTTTTTTTTTATGAACTGTTTTCTGAAATAACAATATTTTAGTCGATTTGAAGATATCTTCAAGAAGAGATTGGACCACATAGGGTTGTCTTAATTTTATGTTTTGTTTTATTTCAGATAATATGAAGATATCTTTGAGCGTGCTGCTTGTAGCAGTAGTGGCATGTATCGACGCCTTCAAGATCCTGGTGGTGTTCCCGATGCCGGGGAAGAGCCACGGGATACTAGGAGACGGGGTGGTGCGGCATCTACTGAATGCAGGACATGAGGTACCTACTGATTTATCTTTTCCAAAAATACTTATGACATAAACAGAAACTCTATGTTGATAAATGTCTATCGTACATTTTATCTGATAATCATGAGATATCAATAGGTGATTTTTTTGTTTTGAATTTAAAAAACGGGAAGTTACAAATATCGATCATGTAACAGATAATGAAATGGTTTCTTTAACTGATTTTACTTAATAACTGATTGTTTGAAGATGAATTTGTTAACTGAGGATGTGTATGTTTTCAGGTTACATACATTACACCGTTCCCTAAGAACAAAAATAATCCAAAACTTACTGAAATAGACGTCAGTGAAAACATGAACATGATACCAGGTAAGGGTTAATTGCAAATGTACTTTTACTCCTTATTTTATTCCTTGTAACTAATATACTTTATTTAACCTAATTTATTTATTTAAACTTCTAGAAAGGGACACTAAGTTTACTAACCACGCAATGCTTGTTATAACTTATCATTTTACCTAAAATATTAAATGGGCCACATTCAAATACATACTAATTAGAAAATTTAGGGATTACAACTCAGATTGTCAAAATAAAACCATATTTTTTCGAATTTTTAGATCCAGTTTATTCAGTGTAATTTTTTTTTCAGAGGATATGTTAAATATTACAAATGTGATTAATAACAAAGTAAGCACAAACGAACCTTTATTATTTTTGCTTATTATGCGGGAAATTTCTAAAACAACATTGGGATCTGAAAATGTCCAGAAATTTCTAGCGGACAAAACGCAGCAATTTGATGCAGTTATTGGTGAATGGATGTTTAACGAAATTTACACAACGTACGTATACCATAATAATATGAAAAACATTTTATATCTATCAACTTTGTACATAATAAATATTCCTGGATAATCCACACAGAAAAATCTAGCCCCGCGATAAGCTCGAAGCTTGTGTTGCGGGTGCTAGATTTCTGATACTTACAGTAGTGTTATCAGAAAACTGTAAAAAACTTATTGATTCTACGCCAAAACGCATTGTAGAAGTTATTAATGCTAAAGGAGGACATATTTCATATTAAAATTACTTAATGTGTGTAATTTCCTATTATTTTCATGCTCAATGCTGATGAATAAGTTTATTTGACGATGTAAATAGATTTTAGGTTTTATCAGAAAATTGTATTGTTTCGTATTTTAAAATCTACCTAATTCCAACCACTAAACGATGACATAAATTTATGAGTATAAATCTCAAAGCGATCAATTAGAGGTTTCCCTGCTGGTTTCCTATGCATGTACCTATGGATTGTATGAACGCTCTCCGTATAACATCCCAACTTGTACCGGTCAGTAGCCAGGTCCAATGAAGTAAACAAATATGGTGTAATACTCGTTTATGTGAATGAATCAGGTCGCTCAAGGTCAGCGACTGATGTTTTGTTGATTGCTCGGAGGTTCATCATTTAATGGACTTTGATTGCAAGTTAAACACATAAGTCCTATTTAATCGTATGTTTTTATTTCCATGGTTTCTTAAACTTAGAACATGTTACGAGTATAAAATTATTAGGTAAGTATACATATATGTTATTGGATTACTTTGATATATTGGCACTTTTTCAAGTGTTTCTTCGAAGATATTAAAAATATATTAAAAGACATAGGTACAGTTAATATTTTATTTAGTATTATAAACATGTATTCACAATAACATACGGCTATAATATCACTGAGATAGTGACGGATTATAATTCTAAAAATAATATTACAGATTAATAATCTACATATTAGCCAAACTACGATTAATCTACAAAACTATAAGTAGATACTTCGTATCAAAATCTGCTGGCATTCAAAGTTCTTTATTTTTTTTTAAAAAATAAAGTAATTTGGGTCAGTTCTTGAATTTTGATACCTACTGATAAAATCAATTGTTTACTTTAATTACTTCATTATTTAACAAATTCCTGTACAATTAGGATTGCGACATTTAACTTGTTTCTTCAACCAAATCACCAAAGATTTGATTAATGTTTGAAGGAACAAAGATTTTTATTTTTTACCCGTAATTCTTTGTGATGATATAAGTTTTTCATGTTTCTCTTTACAGAGTCTTCTACTACCTACAATACAGGGACTATCAGAACTATGTGGTCCCGCACATAGAAGCGAGAGGTCTCGTACCTCCTTCGTTCGGAGATTTGAAGTACAATGCAAGTCTACTACTTGGAAACTCACACGTATCTCTGGGAGCGGCTATCACAATCCCGCAGATCTACAAACCGATTGCCGGATACCATATTGATGATACACCTAAACCTTTGAGCGAGGTAGTTATGAGATAGTATTGACTTTTATTGACGAAGTTGAAATTGAAGTTTATTAGAGAGATCTTTGTATGCAGGACGTCATATGGGTCAATAATGATGATTAACACATTCAATGCCCAAGCTCGGTGCTGCAGACTGTCTACATTACATGTATGTCTTCTCTCAATGAGCTGCTACAGAAATTGTTTTTATACAAAGTTTATATTTTATCTTCAGATAAACACGCTGTCACTTTCACGATATTACGAATTCGATTTCCAGAGTACCTACCTTATAGTTTAATAGTTAAGATTTTAATACTTTCAGGATCTTAAAAAACTCTTAGACGGAGCGAAACATGGTGTGATCTACTTCAGTATGGGATCCAATTTGAAGAGCAAAAGCTTGCCCGATGTTCTGAAAAAGGATTTATTAAAGTTATTCGGAACCTTAAAGCAAACTGTTCTGTGGAAGTTTGAGGAGGTGCTACCTGACTTACCAAGCAACGTGCATATTTTGAAGTGGGCGCCGCAGCAAAGCATACTATGTAAGTCGATATTATGGCTAAAACTCTGTTCAGCTTCGTTGATTTTGCAGAGTTCAGCTGTAAACTATTGTTTTAGGATTGTAATAGGAACTGGGGCCGTCCTTATAGATTACTATCCCTACACATACAAATCTATTTTAGATGATTTATACAATTTCAGTAATTGTTTGTTAAGAGTCAAAAATCCGAAAACGAAAACAAATATTGAGTAGTGTTCGATTGTTGTCTATTTATTGCATTATTTTAGATCTTAAGCATTTTACGTTTATGTATATTATTAAGACACAACTAATTAGTTTTTTATATATATTAATTAGGTTATTACTGTTCTTAGGTACTTATGCCATTAAAACAATTATAAAATGTTATCGAAATAGAAATAATAAATGTATGGCCATTGGTAGCTTTAAATAAGCCTCTGATAGGCTTTGCAACTTATGTGACCGTTTGATATTGGTTACGAAACGGTCACATCCACCTTTGGACTAATAGCCACCAGGAACACAGTTATCATGTTAGTCTTCTGTTAACACAGTTTTCTTTTCAGCTCATCCAAATTGCGTACTTTTCATCACCCACGGAGGCTTGCTGTCTACCACTGAGGCAGTCCACACCGCGACTCCCATCATCGGTATACCAGTCTTCGCTGATCAGTTTTTGAATGTAGAACGAGCTGTCAAAAGAGGATTTGCTCAAGAAGTCAAACTGTCCTATGAAATGGTACCGAAATTGGAAGCGGCCATACAAGAAATGTTAACAAACCCTAAGTAAGTACTATTATTATTCTTAAAAAGTCAAAATATTTCGATAATTCTTAAGTAAATACCGCATAATTTGGCAACCTCTGTGGCGCAGCGGGCAAAGGTCCGCCTGCGACGCTAAGGTTGCGGGTTCGATTCCCGTCATGGGACAAAAATTGTACGATTTGCAAATATTTGTTCCGAGTGTTTGGATGTATAACGAATAACCCATAATAAAAATATATTTATGTATGTAGGTATACTGTATTAAGTATAATTATCATAACCCATGACATAAGCTTCGAGATAACTACGGGGCTAGATGTTGCTGTTTATTAACAATAAATTATTATCTTCTTTATATTTTTTATTGTAGATATTTGGAGAAAGTAAAGGAGCTTTCCTTCGTTTACCACGATCGGCCGATGAAGCCAGGGCCCGAGCTAGTGCATTGGGTGGAACACGTCATCAAGACTAACGGCGCCCCGCATCTTCGCTCACCGGGCCTACACGTGCCTTTGTACCAGAAACTTTTCTTAGACTTCATTCTAGTTGTTATTTTAGCTTTGTATGCTGTAACTAAAGCTGTACAGTATATTAAAAAGATAAGAGCTAATAGACTGAAGAAAACTGATTAATATTTTGTAAATAGGAATAAATCTTTTAAATCGATTTTGTTAACATTAACTGATATCCATACCTACTATTATTATATTGTGAAAGTAACTATCAATCTGTCTGTCTTACGCCAAAATGGATTAATCGATTTAAATCAAATTAGGTATGGAGAAAGATTAAATACTTTTCTATAACATACCATCTATTTTCGCAGGAAAATATATTAAAACGTGGTTTAAACTGCGGAGGTCGATAAGCTAGTGCACAATAATTTACAGAAGGTCATAAAAGATGACTTTGGAAGGTAAACAATATTTCTCTTAAACATTTATAAAATATCAAAGTGATCGGTAGTAATTATTACGCGTTATTTGCTAAAATCATGAAATTAAATCAATCCAATTTCGTAAGAAAATAACAAATCACTGTCGTGGTTTCCAACTAAAATGGCATTTCTTGAGAACCGTCGACTCATGACAGGTTAATTTCAAGACCGCGATATCAAATATCTGAAAAGTGTAGGCTCATAAGTCGTGATTTTGAAGTTTCTTATCAGAATATTGCACGAAAGTTATTTTTTGTTATTTCAAGGGTAATTTTATTTATTAAAAAGGAATAGGTATGTTGTATTATGAACGCCATGAAATTTATATTGATATTTTAAAGCTGAAGAATGTGTATGTTAGTTTGAACGTGATTTCAGGAACCTCTGGCTGGTACGATCAGAAAATATATTAAATGTTGAGTAGTACATTGAGGTTTGCTATAAGGCTATAATTATCTAAATACTATAATGTTTAGTTTTCAATCTTAAATCATTTAAATTAAGGATTTATCTGCGTAACCGCATCTCTAAAGCATAGGTAGCATACTAAGAGATTACTTGTAAATAATATACAACAACATTGTGGTATCGTGGTGTGGTATTGTGGTACTGTTTATTGTATTGTGACAAAGTCAGTCAGACATACTTGTTGATTAGTTTCTACCAAACTTGTCTATGTTTGAAACTTGTAACAATGTGTCATGTAGCATTGAGTATTACGAGTATCTACGAAATGATTATTAGGAACAATTCGCTTAACACATTCCATGCCGTGGCGGTTTTGGTGTAAGCATCAAGCTTACCAGACGTGTTGGAGATCGCTGTAATTTGGTGCACAAGACAACGCTGCTCGTTAAACGGTATTATAATATCACTTAGTCGGTTTGATTGCCACCACAAAGCATGCATATTCACCCCTTATTTTCACAGTGCTGGGACACAGGGACTTTTCTCTTTACGAGAAGGATTATGCATTAATTCTCCGCTGGCCAAGTGCGGGTTGGTAAACTTACTTTTCAATGTTTTCAGAACATTCCGGTTTCCTTACGATGTTTACCTTTAACGTTAGAGCACGTGTTTTAGAGCTCTCATAATTTTTCAAGGAGAAAAATCAGAGGTTGGCGGCGGTCTTTTGGAAAGAAAGTCAAGTTTGCTCTTAACTTAGCCAACACGGCTCTTTACCACCACACAACATAACATAAGTTAAAAGGTACCAAATGAAACCACATAACATATACTTACCTTAGTTAACCAACTGAATTATGAAACTAAGTTCAAGATAATCTAAGAAAAACTGGCAAGCAACATGATTATAACAAAATATACCAGCAATTTGTTGAAGGAAAGTCTTCAATATCGCCAGAATCCGAAGCACGTGGGAACATACCATATCTCAATTGATTATTCATGAGCCATCTGGCGTCTTATTACGGAACTTGCGCGGAAATTTTGGATGAGGCTTGTAAAAGTAAAAATTACCAAAAATAATTTTTATTTCAATCTTATTCTTAGGACTTAAAGCAAAAGTTTGGATATACATGGCTAGCTTTTTTGGAATACGTTTAACGAAAAAGTTTGCGAATTTACTCGTTTATCGTTGTTCAATAGCTCAATTTGGTGTAAGATAAAAAATGTAAATTGAGCTATTGAACATCTAACAGTACATAATTATATGAGGTATATGGACTATAGAACAAGTTACTTCACAATAGCTGCACACTTGAAAGCGATTAGGAGGTAGAGTATCCGAGCGTCTTTGTGCATAACACTGAACTCGCTTTGAATTCGCTCGCAAATTGCCGTCTGAAGACTAAGGAGATCAAACTCCAATATGGCCGAAAGCCAAGTGCTAACAGCTACAGCAATACGCCACATCCAAACAAAACAACTCCTTGCCATCACATCGCACACGAAACACAAATTACGTGACCTTACAGTGACTTTCGCTTCTACAAATGACTCCCCAATTATTTGCTAAATACATTTTCTGTGGTCGGAATTTTGATGCTTTTTTCAGCTTAGATAATCTTTATATAACTTCTGCGTTGTTCTATCTGTAAGTAGTTTATTCTATTGTTAACGAATTTTGTATAACGTTTTGTATATTAAAACTTGTCGTAGGACTACTATTAGATTTTTAGTTCATTAGACACGTCCAGTTTCCATTTTTATTTTACGTTTCATGCTGGTCAAATCCTTCAGGGGTCTGTTTTTTGTGCTTATATTATGAAATATACTTTTTAACCGACTTAAAAAAGTAGGGGATTCTCAATTTGACGGAATAAATTGTTTTCGATCTAATATACATCGTAAAATTGTATGTATTATTTTATGTTTTTTCCCTCATCATAGATCTCGAAGTGTGTTGGAAGCAGCCCTTTAAGCGGTCTACACACCAAAGCCGGCGGCCCGGCGGCACAGCCCGGCGGCCCAACCCGCCGGCCTTATTTTGTACAATCATGCCGATGCCGGCGGCATCCCTCAGTCAGTTGCCCGCCGGCTTTCATAGAGTAGTGACGTATTACTAGAACACCACATGCCGCGGCTGTCGTGCCGCCGGCGTTGCCGCCGGCAAAGTCGTTCGGCTTGGACATTCTGAAGCCGCCGGGTTAACCCGCCGGCACTAAGCCGGCGGGCTGTGCCGCCGGGCCGCCGGCTTTGGTGTGTAGACCGCTTTAGACACCGCCGATTTTGCAGCAAAAATATATAAGAAACCTTAAAAATTTAAAGAATTGTGTTAAAGTAAAATCCGGCGAGAAAAGGCAGTTTACATCAGGTAGGTACTTTCATGCCTTATTATTTTATCCGAAAAATTACACTGAAAATATTCTTTGAACTTGAAAAGGAAACCTTTCTTTAGAACTTAGAAGCTAAATTATTTTTAAATTCAAAGCCAAAACATAAAAGGGATACCTTACAAAAGAAATAAAAATATTGTTGTATTATTTCACCCACAATGCCGTTGTTTTGGTTCTGTTACTTTAAAAAATAAAACGTACAAAAAGTCAACAGTTTTACTAGCAATTGCGTGCAAATTTGTCCGCGTTTTAATTAATATTCCCGCGGTTGAAAGCAACTTATCCTTTTCCGGTAGGTACTCTAACTAAGTGTCGTTCATAAAAGTTGGTACGGCCGAAATGCTGTGATCGTTTGATCTTTCGCCAAAACGACTAAATAGTACTGTTTATATATAAGATCGATTAGATTAAAACTTTGTTGTTTAGCAATTTAAAGTTACACTCGTTTCTTTATATGTACCTACTACTAACGATGCATATTTCCGTATATCCAATTTGAAAACTGTAAAAAAACAGTATATTTATCCAAAAACAGCTTGGTAAGGCTCGATTCAGAAAAGGGAAAAAACTCAGGGGAATACCTCAAGAAATCTCCTTTAAAGATTGTTCATTTTCTTATTCATTTGAGAAGGGGAAGTGGCCGAAACACTTATCCCTAGTAATAAATAATGAGGGCAAGGTGGGCTTACTTCAGCAGATGTGGAAGGTAGAAAGGCTACTGCCTTACAAAGCTATAGCTGAAACTAAATTTCACGGTTTTGTCTCCATTTTTGTATCTTTATAAAAAAGTAATCGCTAGAAATGGGATCCACACTGGAACCTAATGTAGGTAGGTCCTAGAGGAATCTATATTTATTTACATTTATATTTTTATCGGATAAAGCCACAACAATGATATAGTTAAGATAGTTTAAGTTGAATATTGTTTGTTAAACCTAAACTGAAAATATATTTTTTTTTATAAGTACCTACTAATTTTATAAATCTGAAGAGCTTGTTTGCCTAATTGTTTGTTTGAACGCGCTTATCTCATAAACCAATAATCCGATTAATAAAATATTTCAGTGTTGGATTGTACATTTATTAATACCATGCTCACTAGGCAATCGGCTTAGTTTCTTACAATAATACCATTCAATACGAACGTTTATAATTTTTACAGTCAAAACTTTTGTAGTAGAGTAATCGTAATGCGTTTTTGTAGAAGAGTAAAAACAATATTATTGCTATGACAGAACAGGTTCTTTAGAATAGAACGTAGGTTATGAAGGAAAGGAAGTGAAAATTACCTCAATGATAGAGCCATGTGTTTTTATACCCTTAGGTACTTACAATTTAAGTACGAGCAACGTTTGTATAAGATTTAGTTATAAGAAAAATACCAAATCAAAGTACTATTTCCTATGGATTTTCCTGAGAAAACATCAAGTTATTGTCGTTATTATTTTTAATTAAGAAAGCTGACATAAATGCAAATCTGTTTCAATGCATTATTAACAAAATAATGAGCACAAAATTCCGACGAATGTGACATGTTTTGATGTCGCTTCTAAAGACAAGACAAAGAATTTTATCATATTCGTGGTATCTTGCATACATTCATTCCTTATTCTTTTCGTTCATTCCTTGAGTGAAGTCTCGAAGCTCAAGTCCTCTATCAAAAGCTTCAAGTTTGAGTTCGCAAACCTTCCAGAGCGTTCTAAAAGAGAAGTCTGCATACCAACTGAAGCGATTCACGTAAAGCCAACAAGATCGTTGATATGAGTCGAAAATTTTACTTCAGAATGTTACTTAAAAAGAGGAATAAAAAATATAATCTATTGTGTTATTATGTGAGACTAGTATGTTGAATAACATCGAATAACATATAAACAAAATAAAAACCTTTTATATAACAAACTAACAGTATCTTCACAAACGACTATCATTTTCCGTGCTAGTTAAAACTGTGATCCTAGACAAAAGTCGATAACCAATCCAAATTATTTCCGACTTAGTTTACTAATAGTGTTTTTCTCAAATAAATTATTTTCTTTCTTTATTTTCAAATCAACGTTGACAGCAAAACCTATGAATACGAGAATCAGACAACTGATTGAGAAGTTAGGGCGACTCCTTGAATTTTTAATTTTTGCTCATCACGACACGCCTGTGTTTAATAAACGGAACTTGTTTTAATCAGGACTCGACAAGTTTTAGTAGAGCGATGCTGAGATATTTGTTCAATAGATGTGGCTTTCACATTGAATGATTTTTTAAATTAAATGACAT
Source organism: Chloroclystis v-ata (assembly GCA_963691955.1). NCBI lineage: Eukaryota > Metazoa > Arthropoda > Insecta > Lepidoptera > Geometridae > Chloroclystis > Chloroclystis v-ata. The sequence goes on along the minus strand of OY829904.1, from coordinate 11,542,173 downwards.
ATGGCCTTCAAACTTTTTAAAGCTCTCAGAACATGCCGGTTTCCTCAAGAGGTTTTCTTTGTGTTTTAAAGCGCACATTTTTTTTTCAAGAACAAAAATCCAGAGGTGGTTGTTGTAGCCAACACGGCAGTATTCTGAATGTTCCCTATTTTTTTATATTCACTCAATTATCCCAAAAATATATTAGTTCTTAAATAAATGTAAGTCTTAATTAGGCCTTAGGTACTGTGTTATTTTTTTAACTCCAAATTATTTATAACTTAATCAACAAAGATAATTTGATCGTTACCTAAATATTATGGGTAAGTAAATAACGTTAAACGTTATTATTATTATGTAAATCACTTCCAGCAATAGACAAATACGTCGATCTGACTTTCCGCATTGTAGAACTTTGTTCACTAGAGTTAAAAGGAATTTAAGAGGCTGGTGTTGACTCGCAAGCACGTACTTAGTGTAAGTGTTTGCATTGGGATTCTGTAGGTACACTTATTGTAGTGCACACTAATACTACACTTAATGTAGTGCAAACTAAAAGGAATAGATATCGCAGATGTAGCTGCGGATGTTATATAATAATGTAGCTACTTGTTAGTTGGAATTCAATATTTTGTTTAGTATTATTGTAATGTGTAAGTATGTAAGATTAACTGTGTTACATTCTGTGTATTTTCTAAAGGAAGCTCCAATAAATAAATAAATAATGGGAAGAATAAATATTGCTGGACAATTCACACAAGCAACATCTAGCCCCGTGGTAAGCTCAAAGCTTGTTACGGGTGCTAGAATGTCTGATATAAGTACTTAATAATTATAACATAAATACAAATTGTTTATTAAACATTATTATATTAACACCCTCCTAACAAAAACTAGGAATATGATTCTTTTTATTTATTTGCCTTTACAATTTTGTAATTTTGTTGTTCCGTCAACTGATAGTGACAATTTATCTCGACCTTATTCTATCTAAAATCCTAACCTCATTTCTATAGCTCCAGTAGTTACACGTGCATTGTGAGAACGCAATTAGCTAAGCTCAGTTTAAGATCACCACGGGACTTGTCGTAAACTAGAGCATTGTCTATTCGCTTGAAACTCTAACTACCCTCTCTTTTCACGTCTCTAAGGATTATGTTCGTTTTATTTGAACCACTTGTTTTCGAGATAGATGGGCGTTAATTCTACTAGGTACAAGCGATGTCCTAGATAGGTCCAGCAGTGTACGATTTATAACTACATTTTAAATACATATATACATACACCATATTACGTACTTACAATAAATCTGTAAGGGTCGGTCATGGAGTAGGTTAGTTTGTTGTCAGAAATATTTTTTATGTAGCTCACTAAAAATAAATTGATTTTTTTTTTCTGTATGTATGTTCCTCTTCAATGATCCGAATTTAATAAAATTTGGTAGATAAACATTTGGACGGCTAGGACACAGGATAAGATATTAAAATTCTTCCTTCAATTTTGATAAGACGCGGCCCCCACAAACATAATCCAACGCGGACGAAGAGCGAGCACAGACTAGTTTATAAATAACAATCAAAGAAAAACATAAATGATTGCCGTGTTGTTCAACAACTTAACACAACAAGAACTAGGTAATAACAGCGTTCATTAGGATAGCTTGACGTTCTAAGCACCGTAAAATAACAAAACAATATGCAGCTCTCTAGACACAAGAGGAAATATTTAGTTTAGAAACTAGGTTTGTGGTCTAGCAACAAATTATGTTCAGTTAATTGCTTTAGTGTGGAGTCATAGTAACTATTAGATGAGTTATGTAGCACTTACTATTACTTGCTATGTTAATTATAGTTAATTATAGGTACTTATTATCGTAAAAGAAGTAAAATTAAAAGAGAAATATAGGAACCAATCAGCAAGGGTGGTGTTAAGGCATAATGGCATAATCTCTATCTTCAATAGAGAATTTCCAGTGTCCTAGCTGTGAGAACAAAAGCATCTTTTATTATACGAGTAATATAGGGTTTTTGCGATATGCGTAGTACTGGTTCTCAGAACATGTCAGTTTCCTCACGGTTTTTGCCTTCAACGTTAACACAAGTGATTTTAAAGCGCGTTTCACTTGGGATAATCCACGACCACGACGATTTATGAATGAAAGTCCAGTGTGCTACTACTATGCTACTACTAAGCTAACACGACTTTTAAAATATAACCTTACTATTATTGCTAAATATGCGACATATAAAGCTTTTAGGTAACATTGATAGCGCCCGTGACAGCCATAATCTATTTCCGATATCGGATATGTTATCGCTCGGTTTGGATTACGTACTGCAACCTAACAAGCCATTGTTACATTCTCGTAAAGCTTCCTTTGCTGATATTACGTACTTACAATAAATCTGTAAGGGTCGGTCATGGAGTAGGTTAGTTTGTTGTCAGAAATATTTTTTATGTAGCTCACTAAAAATAAATTGATTTTTTTTTTCTGTATGTATGTTCCTCTTCAATGATCCGAATTTAATAAAATTTGGTAGATAAACATTTGGACGGCTAGGACACAGGATAAGATATTAAAATTCTTCCTTCAATTTTGATAAGACGCGGCCCCCACAAACATAATCCAACGCGGACGAAGAGCGAGCACAGACTAGTTTATAAATAACAATCAAAGAAAAACATAAATGATTGCCGTGTTGTTCAACAACTTAACACAACAAGAACTAGGTAATAACAGCGTTCATTAGGATAGCTTGACGTTCTAAGCACCGTAAAATAACAAAACAATATGCAGCTCTCTAGACACAAGAGGAAATATTTAGTTTAGAAACTAGGTTTGTGGTCTAGCAACAAATTATGTTCAGTTAATTGCTTTAGTGTGGAGTCATAGTAACTATTAGATGAGTTATGTAGCACTTACTATTACTTGCTATGTTAATTATAGTTAATTATAGGTACTTATTATCGTAAAAGAAGTAAAATTAAAAGAGAAATATAGGAACCAATCAGCAAGGGTGGTGTTAAGGCATAATGGCATAATCTCTATCTTCAATAGAGAATTTCCAGTGTCCTAGCTGTGAGAACAAAAGCATCTTTTATTATACGAGTAATATAGGGTTTTTGCGATATGCGTAGTACTGGTTCTCAGAACATGTCAGTTTCCTCACGGTTTTTGCCTTCAACGTTAACACAAGTGATTTTAAAGCGCGTTTCACTTGGGATAATCCACGACCACGACGATTTATGAATGAAAGTCCAGTGTGCTACTACTATGCTACTACTAAGCTAACACGACTTTTAAAATATAACCTTACTATTATTGCTAAATATGCGACATATAAAGCTTTTAGGTAACATTGATAGCGCCCGTGACAGCCATAATCTATTTCCGATATCGGATATGTTATCGCTCGGTTTGGATTACGTACTGCAACCTAACAAGCCATTGTTACATTCTCGTAAAGCTTCCTTTGCTGAAATGTTTACCAACAAAAAGGGAAATAAAGTAGAACTAGATATGTATGGAAGATATTTTGAAGGGACTATACGGTTTTCGATTATCGATTTTATAGAAATATTGCTAAATAATACAAAATATAAAAAAACGATAAGTACATTTATTACAGACTTTTTAATAATAATTTTTAATTCGAGTCTCTCTTTCTAGTGTTTGTACCTTTGTAGTATTCTGAAATAGGTATTTCAGAATTCAGAACATTGCACAGCGTAAATGGCTATTTGCTAGCCAGTTCGAACAAAATCTATCAAGCTTAGGAGAGGCGGAGGGATGTTGTTAATCTATGTACCTACATTTAATGCCCTTCAAATATATCTCTACTGCATACTAATATACTTGTACCACGAAATAATAGAAGGCGAATGGATTTCTTGTTTTTACAAAGTAGGGGAGCCATACGGCGCTTTGGAATAATATAATAAATAATAGACAATAGGTACGTAGTAGACAATTGGACCAATGCGACCATATCATATAAAATATTTAAACCTAGGTACATACATTCACTGAATTTAGTTTTTGGTTCATGTTTTTATATATTTCTTCCCTGTTTTTAAGCACGAGCCTCCCTAATAAAACCTAATATAGCTTATTAAGTTGTTTTGAAAATAAAGTATGTGGATATTAAGTAGGTATGTAACAGTGAGAAATATTATTATTTGTTTCAAATTATGGTTGCCCTACATCATTAAGCTGTGTGGGTTTCCTCTATGAATAATTGAGATGCTTATAAAATATTTTTGAAAGCGCGAAAAAGATGATTGATCTGTGAAAAAATTGTATTTTCCGTGAATAATCTTTTGTTCTTTGGAAATTCCGAAGAAACAGGATTTGATTCGTAACGCTGTTGACGCGAAAAAATGAGCCTTTTTTCTGAAGAAATAAAATTCATAATTTAAATTGAAAATACGGCAATAACATAGGATAATATTTACGTTACGAAATATAAATAGCTTAATGGAATGAACGCTTATTGCTTTGAGAAAGGATTTCCGAAATAAATGCCATAATTCTTCCATTTTTTTAGCAAACACAATTATGGAATTGAGCTTCGAGTTTTTTACAAAATATTTCTTTTAAGAATGCCTGCAAGGAAAAATGTTGATAAACCCTTTAAAGCTAAGTGACTTAAGTAAGTAAATTTGGTTTATTCTTGGCCGAGAGAGATTAGCCCTTATTCGCTGGTCAAGTACAGGTTGGTGAGTGGCGCATTAGTTATGTCCTTCAAATATTTTCATTTCATAGATAGGATACCACTTTACTCAAAATCCGCATAAACGCATGGGTCAGGCATTAAGGATGTCACAAGACCCCATAGATTGACGCTAAAATATGATCCCCTGCGGCCGTACCCTTGTCAAGATAATGTGTGATTTCTCTACCTCCGAGTTTTTCGTGTAAATCATGATTTTTTTATCAAGATTATAAATTCAAAAGATTTAATAGATGTAATTGACTGGGCGAGCGAAACGTCATCATTTTAGGGGGTTTAGGGAAGTTAAATCATAGAGTATTTTACTACTACTATCTGACCGGCTCGCGGCATCGTCCGCTTCATTCCCATGGTTAGGTATGTGATAAAATTACAACGAAAAGTCCCATTGATTTTTATATACAAAGATGAAAACCGCATTTGTCATCCGATTTGCATTTAATTAACCTATAACAAATTCTTAAAATATATGAAACCCACAACAACAAACAACAACCACGCTTTGCTCGCGTTTCTCATGGTAAAGATATATAATGTGCAAAATAATATTCAACGATAGCTTCACAACACACCACAAAAATGTGGAACAAATTCACACCAACAAAACAAGGTTGAAAATCAGAAACTAACCGCGTACAGTTGATAAAACAAGTGCGCCTGTACGCTCGCGGTCTCATTCATTACGTCAAGCAAACAAAGTTGAGACCGCAAAACTTGCGCTCCACTGTGTACTGTACCTACAACTCTAATTAATCGGGTGGCGAGCTTCAATTTTGTTTCGTGTAGAGGAAGGAGTTTTATCTACTAATACAGAGAGAAAGAGAGACTCTCTCTCTTTTCTCAGAAAAAAGGGTATCAATATAGTCAAAAAGATAAGGCCATTACTTATATTTCTATGATTATCTTCATGAATAGGGCAGACCTTACAACCTGTTTTACAATTTCCAACTAGATAATTTTATAATAAATTAAATACTCGAAGTATTACACAACTATTTCCGACAATGAATAATACAGAAGGATATAAAATAAATTTAGTTTCACTTACAAGTGAAACTTATTCTTAACACAATAATAAGCAAAACGAGAAGATTGTTGACTAAATATTATGTAGGTCTTTAATGTAGGTAACTTATTTTACATGCATAACACTTTGAAAAAATCTTCAGATAGTTTACATAAACATTTGTCTTTTTATCATTATGATAAACGCTGTAAAAGCTTATCATTAGAATTGATCGTAAATCGTAAAATCGCATGCATAAGTCTTAATACTTACAGGTACACGTACAAGCAGAAATAAAACGTTTTAGTGCTAGGTTATAAAATGCTGACTGTAAACAGATGTAAATATGTTAAGTGAAACAAAGTAGAACCTACAAATACTAAACGAACGTGGATGCGAACATCAAACCGAAAAGCTTTATGGACTTTTAGATGCAAGTAAAAGGGTAATAACTTAGGTAAAAGGAATTTAGGTATATGGTTTTGTGCATATATTTCGCGAGATCATAGATTCTGAGAAGCTTATTTAAATTCATGAAAATCATTCTAATACAATACTGATTCCATAGCCTTATTTATTCATTATTCATCATTTATTATTTCAAAATTATGGATGTTATTTATCTATCAAAAATAACTATATAAATTATATTAAGCATAGCAGAAAATATTACACCCGTTACACAAGCTTCGAGCTAAATTATGTAGGTAGCAGTGTGGATTGAATATTAACCGCGTAAAATTGATCGATAATTTTCATAGTGGGTTGTACTAACATTAGATCGGCACCACACGGAAATATCTAGAGGATAAAGGCATTTATTACAACAATAGATTTTTATGTAAATAAATCGTGCTTTGTGAAAAGCAATAAGGAGTAGGGCTCGTAGCGTCTAGAATTCTTACAAGACCTAGATTCCATCTGGAGATTGTTTCGAAATTGCACGTCTGGTATTCGCTTTATGATTTCAAACTTTCATATTTATGCGCTTTGAAAGATAAGATGTCTTTGGTATTGCTTAAATTTATAGCGTATGGAAATGCTGAGACTTAAATCATGATTTCAATGAATGATGATTCAAATATAGGATTCTTGCTGAGACACATTTTATAATGTTTACGAGTATAATCATTTAACCGTTAACTCTATCTCTATTTATGTAGATTTAAAAGAAAGTCATGTTAGTTACAGAATTTATAAGTCAAGAACGGCTAAATACAATTTCCCTGAAAATTTGGAGGATTCAGGCAAGTGGTCCCACGACAAAGCTGGGACTGCAGTCCCAGTCGCCTGATTAGTTTTTTCTTGTTTATTTCTTTGGGCGAGTGGGACCACTCGTAATTTTAACCTCAAATCTATTGTTTAAAGTACAGTTGGCATCATGTCTTATTGTCCTATTGCAAAAATAAAATACCAACATAATAATAGGAATTTAAAAATCAGTCTTCGCATCGATAAAATAGAACAAAATATTCACAAAATTGATATTAAACATTGGTATTTGTTAAAGAATAATAATTATAAATTGAAATTAAATAAAGTAAAATTCGGTTCTATCTCATCAGATCCACGATGTATCTAATGAATTTTATTTTTCTTACTAGATCCAATACTGAGATGTATGGATCTAATGAAATATTATTTGTCATTTAAAACACTATCACTTCTAGTTACTACAAATGGATTTAATGAGAATATTTTTATCATTAGATATAACTTATTGCTATGGATCTAGTGAGAACATCCTGATAATTATCATTACGGAACGGTGTCTTACTGCGATTTGCGAATATACAATTTAATAAGTGCTTCATCTCTTAGTGGATTATGCTTTCCTGGTACTTTTCTGTCGTGATTGATGTAAGATAATTGTAGTTTCAAACCTTTACGAGGCTTGTTCATATCACATGGGATTATGGTTGCCTGGTACTAGTTGTCTAGGTAATCTCGTTAACTTATTTTTAAAACATACAACTACATACCACATTAATTTACTTAACATAGATACGATTATTTGTAAAAAAAAATGGAAATTCGAATTATAAAATACAAATAATATTTAATGCTTATTATATGGTAAAATACACCAAAATTCCTACATATTATTTTATAATACTAGCAAACTTAAATAGTACCTAGGTTCATTATGCGACGAATGTGTAAAGTTAGTGACGATAACCACCGAGAAGCCATTGAGGAGTCCTTGAAGATCCGAGGCCTATATTATATTATATATTATAGCCCTCAGGTGTTAAGAGTAGAATACCTGTTTTGAAACAAAAGGGCAGTCCTTTATGGATATCCTTGTTTTTAGGAATCATTCGCATATAGTTTTTATGACATTCTTACTAAAAAAATACAATAAAATAAATCCTGAGTTATGTGATTTGATTTGATTTTGCTGTTAACTGTACATTAAAGCAAATTGGGTATATGGTCCCAGTCGACCAATTCAAAAATGTGTTCAGGCGTCTGGGACCGCAGTCCAAGTTTTGTATGGGACCACTCGCCTGTATCCTCAAAATTTGTTGCCATATTATGAATAATAAGTTTTGAACTTCCAGGAAACTATACAATGTTGGGGTTATTCTAAAAGTCTTATCGACTAGGTTATCCTAAAGGTCCCAATCCATCAATAGCAGAGATAGGTAGCCGTGATCCTGAGCTCACAAAGAAACTCAGAATGGAATTACCGCGTGTCGGCATCCTTAGAATTTCAATATGACTCCCACATTTACTTGTGGATAACGGATCACACTTACACCGAAATGATTATGAATTATTGCTTTGGTAAATACCTAATAAGGCACATCATTTTTAAACTATCATGCAGATTATTGATTAGCCTTAGACATCATAATTTATCATCATAGCATATATTATATCTCAATTTTCACGGATTTCCTTATTACCTAGGCGACATCTATGGCGCAGCGGGCGAAGGTCCTCCTGCGACGCAAGAGGTTGCGGGTTTGACTCCCGCCACAGGACAAAAATTCAAAATTAAATCTGAAAATATGTATTTGTTCCAAGTGTCACTCGGAAACTATTATCTATGTAGAATAAAAAATATCAATCTATACAGGGTGTAATCGTTAAGTGTGCACAGGCGATTATTCCGTAACTATTGCATATATCAAAAAACTTTAAACTGATAACTTTAATAACTTTTTAAAAATAAAACGAGAAATATCCAAAAAAAATACATTAATCACTCCCATACATTTAGTATGAGATAGTAGAAAGGTTTCAGTTTCCTTATTTTAAGTGGAATAGTACCTACTCATTTTACCCTTGTCATTTTATAATTATGTACGATATGAAGGTATTAATGAATTTCAAGTAGATGCACGTGTAGATTAATTATTATCTTACCACTTCAAATTTATAATAAACCTTGTTTCAATATTGTATTGATTTGAACTAGCTGAAAAGCAACATACTAAATAAAAACAAAAAGAAAGATACTCTTTGGTGTTCGTTCTAAATTCAAATTCTTTATCGCGGGTTCACGTTCCCGCCAATTTATTGTATTTTTCAATTTGCGTTAATAATCGTGATTGTTGCATTTATTGATTGAAAAATGGCATATTCCAATACAGAAAAGAGGGACATGTTAAAAATGTACTACAAACATGATTGTAACAATAGGGCGGCCATTATCGCCTACAGAAGAGAGTACCCAGATAGAGAAGTTCCTTCTGGTACGTATTTACGTAAGTTGGATAACAATTTGATAAATTATGGATCTTTTAACAGAAAAAAAGGTTCGAGAACAAGAGCTCCGGAATTTGATAATGACTTAGATAACAATATTATTAACTACGTAGTAGATAATCCACAAGAATCAACGCGTTCAGTGGCCCGATCATTTCCAGTGTCCCACAATTATGTACACAAGTTATTAAAAAAACACAACTTCAAAGCATTTAAGATAAAACCTACTCAAACGCTGCACAATGATGATCCTGCTCGTCGGCTGGTCTATTGCAATTGGCTAGTCAATAATTATGTCAATTTTATGGAACGATGAAAGTAATGTTTCAAACTGCGGCATTTACAATAGAAAAAACTCGCATTATTGGTCAATTGACAATCCTCGCTTAACTACTGAAGTTAGAGCTCAGGTGCGATTCTCAATTAATGTGTGGTGTGGTATTCTTGGAGATCGGATCATTGGGCCATATTTTTACAGTGGAACCTTAAATGGACAGAGATATTTCTCCTTTGTACAAAACGATATGCCAAGTCTCTTAGAACCAATTCCAGACGATGAAAGAAGGTCGATAATTTTTCAACAAGATGGAGCACCTGCACATAATACAAATGTTGTAATGAATTTCTTACGAAACAATTATAATGACTTAATAGCCAATAATAGTGCAACCCCTTGGCCTGCCAGATCCCCGGATCTCACGCCTTGTGATTTCTTCCTATGGGGATTTGTCAAAGACCACGTGTACGCTGAGAGAGTACACAGCCTAGAAGAGTTACAGAATCGTGTACGTCGTGCAATTGCTTTAATTACTCCGCAAATGTTAAGGAAAGTTCATTTAGAAACTGTAAATAGAGCTCGTCATTGTATTGCACAAGGAGGACGTCACTTCGAACATATGCTTTGAACACAAAATTTTGTACTTACTAAGAAATAAAATGTATGGGAGTGATTAATGTAATTTTTTTGGATATTTCTCGTTTTATTTTTAAAATAATATTAAAATACTCTCTCTTTAAGCACATCCCTTAAAAGAGAGTCTTAAAGAAATTACATATTAAAGGCAGTTTCTTGCTTCAGGGTCCTGAAATTGTAGTACAATTGTGCAACAATATTGATTTAGTTATATTTAAACCTTCTACAGGGTGGGCCTTAACTGTGTACCCGGTTTGTTTCGTCTATATCTCAAAATCCAGCAGGCGGGCGGAGACGCGGGCGGTGTGGTAAGACGCGCCATTTCGTGGAAATTTTAGTCGCAATGAAGCCATTCACTGGAGCTCAGCGTGCGGTGTGCGTTCGCGCATATTATGAACGCGCATTTTCTATGAAATACGGCTCTATAATTCCTCTAGCTGATATTGCAGCCCACACAACGACTTTAGGGCTGTGCAGAGGATGTTGATGCATCTGTCGGGGATTAGTCTCCGCCCAAAACCTACAATTTTGTTTGTTTACGTGGCCATTGAGGTGGAAGTTGGCCTCGTCACTAAACAATATGTTAGAGAAATTGTTAAAACGTTCCAGCATTACATTGACAAAATTTAGTCGAAGATTAGCATCATTTGGCTTTAATTCTTGCGTTAACTGAGTTTTCTGAATTTTATAAGCTTTAAGATGCAAATCATGATGCAAAATCCTCCTCAAAGTGGTCCTCTTGATATTCAAAGATTGCGCCTCGCAATTGTCACAGAATTATTGTTCCCATAATATGCGCGAACGCACACCGCACGCTGAGCTCCAGTGAATGGCTCCATTGCGACTAAAATTTCCACGAAATGGCGCGTCTTACCACACCCCCCGCGTCTCCATCCGCCCGCTGGATTTTGAGATATAGACGAAACAAACCGGGTATACAGTTAAGGCCCACCCTGTATATCCCTGATGCAATCGGTATAATATAAAATGTTCATGCTTACAAAGCGTGTTACAGTCAACAAAGTCACTACAGTGTAAATGCGTCCAAAAAACCGTGGAATAGAAATCCCAAAAGACTAGCGAGTTATATGCAATCCGTTCCGACGTAGATACAGTATTCCTTTCTTATTTACAAGTAAATGTGGGATTTTTTTTAGAAGTTCAATGTTTATTTATGCAATAGTTTAGTTATAGATAAGATTCAACGATTTTCCTCCTGTAAGAATAACCTTTTCGATGTTTCTAAAGTAAACGTTTTGTTTTTACTCTTACTTCTCTTTCACTCTTATAAAGAGTAGGTACTTTATCAACCGGGTACAAAGATAAGTTGGTTCTACTATGACAAGGTAATTTAATTTGATATATTATGTATTGGAACTGTGACTACATTAAACAATTATTATATATTTATTTCAGTATTCATATTTATGTAGGCAATTCATTTCAGTACCTATACATCCAACATAAATCACGAAGAAAAATCCAGATATGCGTGGCAGGGTTCAAACCCACGATCTTCAGAACGAAAGTCGAGTGCTCTCCCACTTAGCCAACACGGCTCAAGATAGTACGCACACATTATTCACGTGTGATTAACTACATGGACGTCAAATAATGCTTTCATGCCACATCGACTCTGAAACGTCGGGTCCCGTCAGATAAAAGTTAACGGTGCCTTGGTATCGGCACATCGATGAATAGAAGCGTGCTGTCAGCAGGTTTCTGAATAATCGGAAACAGGGACTTATTTGACGACCTCTGTGGCGCAGCGGGCGAAGGTCCGCTTGTGACGCAAGAGGTTGCGGGCTCGATTCCCGCTTTGGAACAAAAATATGTAGGATCTGCAGATATTTGTTTCTGGTGTCAGGGTGTTATATTATGTTTAATAAAAAAAACTGTCGCTGCTGCCCATATTTTGGTATATAAATAGAGATCCGGTTTTACTATTTTTGAAGCACTTTTATAATTCCAATAAAATAAATACACTGTTTTCCTTTCCTTCTTCTAAATTACACTTTAACGCCCAAGAATAAACACAAAATGTCCAGTAAATTCTATTCACAATAACAAAGTCTTACAAAATCTTATCTTTTCAAAGCTTTAACCTTTAAGCCTCTTAAATAACGTAAAATTATAATTCTTGTTACTAAAGGTGATAATAGTATTCAAAGTCAATTCAAGTAACGCTATTTATCTTTCGTAAATACCCAATTTTCACGGAAGAATTAATTTATTACCTTTAGGATTCGTTACAAAAAGCTGAATAGAAGCTTTCTGTTCACGAAAATCAATTTTCTTGCTTCTTGTTACTCGCGATATTATGGCTTCCACACGTAGGTGTTTATGTTAGTTGACAGCTCGCTGAATAAGTTACGTTTTTGGGCAAAATCTTATGAATATGAGGTGAAAATCGAAAGATAAGAATAAAACAAAAAATCAGACAACATGTTTTCAGGGCTTTCTTTTAATTCATAACACGGAAAGAAAAAAACTCAAAGAAAGAAGATTGTAGACTCTGTATTTCTGTAAATAGTATGTAAAATAAACTCGATTTTAAATTTCAAAAAAGGATTCCCACCGTTCCGGGCTTATGAAAAAAACATTCTTCATTTAAAATGGAGTGTGTACTAAAACCATTGGGTATGAAAGTATTTGGCTCGGAATCCCACGGAACGCTTCGAAATTCTCACTTCACTGGTTTTTATATTGAAGGGTCTGGCCAGTGGGTAATATCTTATATTAGAGTATAGAAGCAGAATCATTTCGGAATAAACCAACTCATCGATATTGAAAATACTTCGTTACTATAAAATTGTTTTGAAAATATTTATTACGTGTATCAGATAATGAAGTACTCGAGGCACAAGCTTTAGGATATGGCAGGTTTAAATATTACTGTGAAGATTATTATATTATGAAATCATTCAAAAAATAAGAAAAAATACTAAACTACGTAGGTACCAAATACTTACGAGTATGTATTTAAAAATAAATAAATCTGTAATGAGAATCCTTCTTGGTATTTATTATTATTGTGTGTCCGTCATGGATAAAATTGTTTTAAAATAAACATTTTCTTATTTATATTCATAAGAAGTATAAATAGCATCATGCAATTTAAGTTTAACGAATTCAAAGAAAGAATTGTATTTCAATTTTGTGCTTCTCATGTGTGTCTTCATTTTATTTTGAATTTAGATTTTCCTCCGATTCAAGAAGTTAAGAGAATCAGAAAACTGTTAACTGGCTATCCAGTTTTCCTATTTCGTATCTATGCAGAAATAAATACTTTTTCGAGTAAAATGATGAGGCATGTAGCGTACAGTTTATTAGGGTTCTTATGAATAATGTAAAAACGGCAAGCATCATTTCACAGTAATAATGAGTGGCGTTCGTAATAATTAAATGGTAATCTCTAATTTTGGGGAAATAAATATTTATGGCCCGGGAAGCTTTTTAAATGTTTTTTGGACGCTTGTTAATTTTCGCATAATTTATGATGCGAATAATTTCGTTCGGTTTATTAATTTGATTGTTATTTATATTGTTTCTTAATGATGTAAAAGACTATTTAATTTTACATTTAATGGATAAATACTTCAACCTGCGCAATGGTTATTGAATTTATTTATCTATATAATCTGTGTCTGTGTGTGCGTATACTTAAAATAAAGAAATTTCAAATACTAAATATTTTTGTAAATTATAAATAAAAAAAATCGTTTTGCCGTGATAATTAAAAGTGAAATGCAACAGCTCTTCATTTAGTATCAATTGGAATGTAGTAAAAAAAATATCGACGTTTCGACCACAACAAGAGCAGTCTATTAATCTTTCAGCCGTGCTTCGTCTCCTCACTGCTCGGGCGCGCGGTTCTAACAGAAGGAGACCGCGTAACTCATTTATAAAAACGTGAGTAATTCTTGTTGCTGAAATGAATAGTGTAAATCACAAATTTTTTCGAGAATGCAACAATTCAGTTAATAAATAACATGATACATCCAAGCACAACACGTTCCTCTACAAGATTCAACATTCTCCCAACAACCTCAATCAAAGTATTTGTAAGTGTGAGTGAATTGTACGTTCTACACGTCAGCGCCTGTCAAAAGTGGGGAAAGACTTCATTGAGCAAAATTACCCTTGCCTTGCGTGTCAGAAATACGTGAGTGGAGAATGAGGTATATGGTAGGTATACCATATACCTAAGTCTTACATTATCCTTACTTTATATTTTTTATTTTTTATATTATAAAAGCGAAAGTTACGCTTTCCCGATTAAATGATTTTGGTGAAATTTGGCACATACAATCTTTAGACCCTGAGAAAGAACATGGCCTACTTTATATTTCCACGCGGGCGAAGCCGCGGGCGGAAGCTATTAAGTTATTAATAAATGCTATTTTTATATTTTTTTTAACTAATTTCAAATAACGATAAACTGATTTAACATTTAAATACACTGCAATGCAACTTTGGTATCGAAATTTTCAATTTATTCCACGAAAGAAACCAATTTTCCGTATTTTCCATAAGCTAATTAGTGTTCGAATTTCAAGGTAGCCTCGAAATGTTATGTTACGGAAAAGAAAAAACTATTTTGCTCCACTAATTGCCAGCGCAGTTGGTGAATTTGGCCAGAATATTAAACAGAAAAGGCTTTATAGACGATAGAAAGTTATTTTAGATTACATGTTCAAGATAACCTTATGTTAATCGATGGACTTGGGAATATGGATGGATTCCGAATATCGCCTGTTCAAACCCCAACGCACACCTCTGGATTCTTGAAAAATTTATGTGGGCTTCGAAAACACGTGCTCTAACGTTGAAGGCAAATGTCGTAAGGAAACTGACATGTTAAAACTTTGAAAAGTTTGAAGGAAATGTATCATTTACCAACCCGCACTTAGCCAGCGTGGTGAATTAAGGCCTAAATTCTCTCTTCAAGAGATTTATGATGAATCGTTGTCTATGGTATTACGTTGTATACTCGACGCACAAAATGCGACAAATTGTTCAGTTAATTTTTTCGCCGCTTTTCAAAACGCACGAAATACGACCTATTTGGTTGTTTACTCCAAAATGACAAAACCAGAATTTCTTTATAATGCACGAATTTTTTGAACTAGAATTAATATCTATAAGGTGTTATGAATCTATCCTGATTGTATGACCAAAAGTGGTCCAGTATGGAACAAACCTTTCGGCACTGATTTCTTGAAAATGCCGGTCGGTCGTTATGGACCAAGAGCCCGTGATGGCCAGACCTTCCTTTAATTCACAAGCGTGAAAATTCTTTCATGTGTATGTCTAACATAGGTAAGAATAACCCCCAAACATGAAACCTGGATCGCGGTTGCTTTGGGAGATAACAACCTTTTACCTGTTATCTCCCAAAGGAACCACGATCCAGGTTTCATATTTGGGGGTTATTCTTACCTATGTTAGACATACACATGAAAGAATTTTCACGCTTGTGAATTAAAGGAAGGTCTGGCCAGACCGGGCTCTTAGTATAGACTAATAACCTGTGATGGCCAGACCTTCCTTTAATTCACAAGCGTGAAAATTCTTTCATGTGTATGTCTAACATAGGTAAGAATAACCCCCAAATATGAAACCTGGATCGTGGTTCCTTTGGGAGATAACAGGTAAAAGGTTGTTATCTCCCAAAGCAACCGCGATCCAGGTTTCATGTTTGGGGGTTATTCTTACCTATGTTAGACATACACATGAAAGAATTTTCACGCTTGTGAATTAAAGGAAGGTCTGGCCATCACGGGCTCTTAGGTTATTAAGCCCGAGGTCGGCTTCCTTTGACATAGTTATACAAATTGAATTATTGGGGTCTTTTGGAACTCTAGGAGCGAGCGACGGTCAAAAGAAAGGTACACAAACAAAAACTATTCTGACTTAGACATTTTGATCTTCTTGAGCACGGGTCTTCCCAATAAGACCCATTATAGACCCTGGAGAGATTAGTAACGAATACGGCTTGGCTCAACATGTTTGGTCATAACGTCAGTCAGTACACAACTTTACAATACTTGAATTTAACATGATACTTCCTTCCTGCACTTCGACGTTTCCGGTCCATTTATACGATAAATTCCAATACAGAAATGTCAGAATCATCTCTAATATATTGGTTAAAGTGGCGTGGTGGGTGGCAACCACTCGATACTGTGACAAAATGTACGAAAACTAGCTCTTTCAATGGCCTGGCCATATGACAGATGACAGATAGCCGATGGGGCCGAAAAGTTACTGAGTGGAGACCACGAATCTGAACGTCCACCAACAAGATGGACAGATGATTTTGTCATAGGTGCCAGTTTACGATGGATGCTAGCTGGACTTGGAAATTATTAAAGAAGGCCTATGTCCAAATTCAAATATAAACCTCAAAATAAAACGCAATATACTATAATCATTCGGTACTCTCTGGTCCCAGCTCATGCATAGTAAGCAGCTTATTTTGTACCGTATATAAATGTACCTTTGTTTGTCATTTACCTAGGCCCGTGTATTCAAATGAATCAATATGCTTTAGCTTCTAAAATAAACCATTAATTTTTCAATGAAAGTCGAGTGTGCTTCCACTTCGCCGAAATGGCTCACTTGTTATGTAATATTGTTGACGTTTCCAAATAATCTTTATGATGTAACGAACTAAATAACGCAATTTCAGCTGCCCAGTTGTCATATATGGTTTGTAATGGTTTTCAAAGCCAAGCTATGCATAGACCGCGCGACAACTCGATTGTTCCGTATCGACTTACGAGTGTACGCCATGGTCATACTTGAGCCCTTGCCTCGTTTTATGTAACAAAGCATTGTAGGTTTACACTATTATTGTAACGTTGGAATTGAGCACGCGTCGGATTCGGCTAGGACAAGCTTTCGATCTCTCCCTCTCACAATAAAGGCGTTATCTAGGTTACCAAATTGTTAAATTGTTAATCAAACCGCAGCAGCAAACATTTGATATTATTGTTTGTTTCTATTTTTGTAGCATACCTACTTGAAACTATAAAATTATTCATGTATTGGGTAAAATCAACTGGATTTTGAGGATGATTTTGTTTATTTTTTCGTATATTTTTCTGTAAAATGAAAATGTAGTGAGTAGGACAATATGGTTTCACTGCGCTGGAACTTTCAAAGAAGCCCGTAATTGGTTCTGTCACAGCATCTGTCCGTCAAAGCTTTGGCTCGTAAAGGGAAAATGGAATAGGTCCACTGAAAGCGAAGGAAAAACGACTGTGTCGCCGGAAATTTCTTATTTGAATCGGTTTTCGTTACAATTAGGGCAAAGGAATGTTGAGGTAATGACTAACTATATCTTCTGAATGTATGCAGTGAGTTGGTACAAGACACAGAACGACGCTTCTTCCAATCATACCTGATAATAATTATACCAATGAGGAGATAGGTAAAAGTGTATTCACTACATATTATAAAACAAGGTAGCTTTCTGTCCGTCCCGATATATCTTTAAAACGAATGATTAGAGGTAAACGTTTGTAAGTACCTATAATTAAATAGGTACCCAAGGCAAAGCAAGGGCAGGTCGAACACGAACAGACGAAAGAGATAGGTAAAGTATCTACTACATATTAATACTATTTTAAAACAATGAAAGAAAGTGAAGCGCAAAGCTAGTCTGATACAAAATCAACACCCTTCAAAATCAATTTAGTGTGTTAGCAAAACGCTGTTCATTTTACGCCTGAAAACCATCAGGAACCGATTTCCAGTAAGTAGGTCTGTTTGTTTAGGATTCAGAATGTTTTAATGAGGACGCGAGGAATACGAAATTTCGTTTACTTTGCAAAACGTTTTTATGGGGACGTCTTGGAATCTGATGTGAGAATTATTTTGCATAGAGTTGAACTATTTAAAGTGATTCCGATGGTTGAAATTTAATTGTGAGTGAAAACGATTCAAAAATAAAATGTTTTCGCGGTAAAAAGTAGCTCATGAGTTATTATGATACTATAGTTTTCCACGCGCGGCATTTTCAGTGTTTTAGTAAACTTTCCCGCATTTTTCCCGAATAGACCATTAGATGACAAAAAATATATTACAGAAAATACAGCTTCGCTTTCATAACTATTTAATTTAGGTATAAAATAACTATACAAAATATTATTACCCGTTTCATGTTCAAATAAAATATTATTAAATCTTATTTATTAGTTTTTTTTTTCTTTACCACACATTTTGTAGGTAAAGAAAAAAAAATTACCACACATTGTAATTGTCACACAAATCTCAAAACCAATAAATTCCAATCAAGTAATAGATAGTAGTAAATGTTAACCTTTGATAAAATAACATTATTAAAATAATTATTCAAATATTCCCGTTCTGCAAACTGTCCCATAAATTTCTTCAAATAAAATTAACAAAGTGTTCCTAATGAGATCTTCAAATTTATTATATTCCGTCCTTCGTTCTATTGGTTTAGGACAATATGAATCCCAAATACACACTCATGTTGCGTCACGTAGGTATAATCAACTCACTCGCGCCTGATAATTTGATAAAACTGTAGACCTACCTACATCATTATGAAAAGTAAGTTCAGTAATTGAAAACCCGAGAATTCTCCTTTATGTCTTAAAAAAATTCGCAATATACGCTAGATATGATATACACAGTATCACTTCATAGTATTAAACAAAGTCGCTTCAATTTGCTTCAAATGCTTCAATTCAGCTACGCAACGTAAAATAAAATCTTTTTGCTATCGAAGTTGTTTAAAACTACCTTTATAGTATTTGTTATTTGTGTACCATGTTTTCATTGAAAATATTGTTAGTTTATTTAGCGAATAAAAACCGCACATTCAACTCTTGCTGTTTCAATGTACCAAACAGTTCAAAAAACATTTTGTGGTAACTTGATATATTTGAAAATAAAATACATTTTTCAAGCATCGGAATTCTGCAGAAAATACTGTACCTTTGATGGTTTTTGTTATAACTTTTTTAATTCGTTCAGTTCGTCAATTTTTTTTTTGGTTCGTTTGTTGTCTGTGTGCACTCTCCATGAAGATGGCGCTTGAAACAGTGCCGAAATATCGGGAAACTAAAAAAACATTATGGGCTTTATATACCTATATTCCTTTATATTCATTATTTACAACAAGATTCAAACTGTAAACATGCTTGCATTACGAATGAAACTCATACATATTTAATAAGCTTCCATTCAAAACAAACATTTGGAAACTCGTTTGATTGTCCGTCTAAACTATCAACTAACAAGTAAACGATAGAACTACCAATCGGCTATTTGCTGAGTTCAGGCGGTTATGATGAAACTTTATCCTTGACTAGCCAGCTCGAACTAACACAGATTTGCATCGATGTACGGGCAAAGATAGTCTGAACTGAAGATTAACTAATAACTTTACATAAAATGATTATCAAGTTTTACGGTCGGATGCAGCATGCATCAACCGTGAACTAGCAGCTTTGACCACATTTACATAAAATACTAGCTAACATGGCTTCACCCGATGTATTCTCACAGCATATACGAGTACCTTTTCTGGGCTACCACGACTATTTCTAAATCAAAACCTAAATCACCTAAGACACGTAAATCACCCCAGCCGTTCTTAAGGTAAAAAAATACATTGAAATGTGGCATAGATAGATATACCTATAATTATGTTTATTAGGTGCATCAGATTATCTAGTATCGTAACATGAGCTTCAAACTTACCACGGAGCTAGATGTTGGTGTGTAACTATGTGGCTGTAATGTAGGTTTATATATTTTTGTCAGGAAAAAATACCAAAAATAAATAATGAATTTGATCGCAGAGTAAGTGAGCTAGCTGTTAACAAAACGATTATAAAATATCTACACACTGAGCGCAAAGTTGTGTTGCCAAGGCAATCACTCAATATTAAGGATGCGTTCCACCCTGTTACACCTTATACAACTTCACATTATGGAACTTTCGAGAACCTCCCATTTACAAGCCTTTATGAGTTTATTCGAAGAAGTATTTTAGCTTAATCACTCCGGATACCTTTTATTGACGTTCAAAGAAGAATTTAATTATATCTCAAGGGTTGCTTCAAAGGTTTTTGTAAACTAAGTCACTTAATTTATTTATCCTTTTGATTTATCATTTATCTTTATTAATGGAGTGGTACAAAGTTATGTTAAGATTTAAGTGTATTTTGCTAAATTTAAATTTCAGCATTTTGTAAAACGTTTTAACCAGCTCTGAAAAAATATCTTACTAAGAATGGCTATAAAAATTGGGAAAATACAATAAATAAATATTGCTGAATAATATTTATTTATATCCAGAGGAAAATATTAGGACGATAGAAACTAAATAGGTATTGTATTATTTACATTGCTAAAAAAGAATGCAATTAAATTGAACCTACCTGTCAGTTGTGCTGGTTTCTAGCCAACAATAGCAAGGAGACAAAGAGCACCCGTAACCTACTTTTCATTATGCCGCATAGCTGGACTGGGACATTTTTTAATAGAAGTCTGAAAGTCGAAACATTAAACGTTTTGTTGGAAACAATTCGAAAGCAGATTTAAAAGTTTCATCATCGTAACAACTTATATTTCTTCTTAGTAATAGACACAGAATACTTATTAGAACCCATTATAAAAAGGTCTCGAGGAATTTGTTATAATCACTAGGTTAGAAAGTTGGTAATCGCAGTCACCATAATCATCCCTTTTTACGTTCCCACTGCTGTGACTCGTTGACTTATCTCTTGACGATAGATAAGGCCTAATTCACTACGCTGGCCAAGTGCGGGTTGGTGAAAAATACAATGTCCTTCAAAATTTTCAAACTATTAGACGCTGGTTTCGTCACGATGTTTGCCTACATATTTAAAGCACACGTAATATTTCAAGAATAAAAATCAAAGGTGCGCGCTGCTGGGTTTGATCCCGCGACCATTGGAATGAAAGTCGAGTGTCTTACTTAGCCAACACGGCTCCATCAGTGGTCAAAGTAAGTTCGTAGAATACACTGAAATATTTATAATTTCAGCCAGCAGACATCCTTTGCTGGACATAGGCCTTCTTAAACATTGTAAACGATTGTTTCGGTCGAATCCAACTTTCATCTTTTCGGCCCTTACGACCATCTGTTCTTTTCGCTAATCCATTATACCAATCAGACAGTGGCGGATTTACAAATTTGCCGCTAGTAGGCATTAAATTTTTGCCGCCCCTACTTACTTTTAAAATTCAATAAGTACGTAGTAGTACCTATAGTTTAATCCCGTTATTAGTATGATTATGAATTTGATGATAAATAGTCCGGTCAAAATAGACATTATAAAGTTAAGTATATTAATTCGCACCTTGCTGAAAATTGGCATAAATGTTAGGAGCCCTATCACACAATTTGTCAAAAGTCCACATGGTCCACTCCATAGGCGTGGAAAAAAAGTTATTCAAGGTCTAATGTTGTTAATATCAGTTTATTGTAAATATCTAATTTCCTATTAGACCAGGGTTTTTAATTTTTGAAAGGGAAAAAAATAGTACTTAGTAGGATGAAACCCATTAGAAAAGGAGGGGAATATGATAAAAATGAAAGGAAAAATAAATTACGGTCGATCTGAGTTCGGGAAGTGGTAGGGGGGGGTGAGTTTTAAGGGTAAAAATGGTTTATTTCGATTTCCGGTAAAACTACAAATCCTATGAAAAAATGTGAAATAGCAAAGTTGTAGGTAATAAAACGATCTACAACTTTTAATTCGAAAATAATGTCAAAATGTATGTGAAAAATTCAAATAACTAAGTTTTTGGTTTTTTATTTCTATCTTTTTCAAAAACATTTTATTTTCTATGAAATTTGGTGAAAACTTACCTTTTTATGTCCCAAATACACTATAATTTATTTGATTAAAAATGTTAGTTTTTTCACCTTATTTTGACCTAATTTAAACAAAAACACCCTAATTTTCAAGCGAAAATTCACGTGTCAAAATATAAGCTTTTTTTAAAAAGTCGGTATGCTTTTTGTTCGTTGAAATCTCTACTTTCTGATGGTTGGAAATTTCATAGAAAATAAAATGTTTTGAAAAAGATAGAAATAAAAAACCAAAAACTTAGTTATTTGAATTTTTACATACATTTTAACATTACGTAAAAAGGTTGTGAATTAAAAATTGTAGATCTTTTATTACCCATAACTTTGCTATTGCACATTTTTTCATAGGACTAGTAGTTTCACCGCAAATCGAGATAAACCATTTTCTCCCCTTAAAAGCCCACCCCCTCCCACTTCCCGAACTCAGATCGACCGTAATTTATTTTTCTTTTCATTTTTATAAATTTCAAAAATGTTTTTTAAAAAACTTTCAAAAATTAAAACCCTTGGTCTAATAGGAAATTAGATATTTACAAAAAACTGATATTAACAACATTAGACCTTGAATAACTTTTTTTACACGCCTGTGGACAATGCGAACTTTTGACAAATTGTTTATTATAGGATTCCTAACATTTATGCCAATTTTCAGCAAGGTGCGAATTAATGTAACCTTGCCCCTATTTTTGTGTCTAATTATACTGGACTAAAACAATTTATATAATAATAAAACATTTTAACAATCAGTTACCTAATGAGATCAAATAAGTTTTACATTATTTTCTTGCGAGATTTTAAATTTGCAAAATCATCACTTATATAGTCGTATAAAAGCTTTTCTTGACTTAAAATAGATCGTAAATAGTTAATTTATATTATATGAATTGTGTACACGTATAATTATAAAAAAAATCTGAAAAAAAATTAGCGAAATTTGCCGCCCCCCTAAATCTGCCGCCCTAGGCAATGGCCTACTTGGCCTAATGGTAAATCCGCCACTGCAATCAGAGATATATCTGAGTAAACCCTGGAGGAAGTTTTTGCCCCAGCGGGTTCCTAAGCGCTAAATTTGATCCGACATCCATTATACAGACTGTAATTGCTGAGAGCATTGGGATTTCTGGATATTGGAGCTATGATACAAACATCCTCTATTAATTACAGAGATAGATTATATAAGAGTTAGCTAAGTTGGAAAGACGTTCGGCTTTGATTTCTGATTACAGCATTTTGCAAAAACAGGAACATCCTGTTCAAAATACAAAACTTCGGGAAGAAAGTCGACTCTTCTTGTCACAGTCGAAACGTCGAGTTTTTATTTAATTTAAAGCCTTTGTAAATACATGAGTAATTCCAGGTGTTATAAATTGAGATGTTTACTTCCTGGTAGACACGGTCTGACACAATACTTTTAAAATACAAACATATATAATTCAAACTGCAACGTATCCTTAAAATGCGGAAAATAAATTTAACTCAACAAATTTCAAAAAGAACTAAACAGAAAATAAGCTTTGAATAATTGAGTAACACGTTGCAACCTCGTTCTACGGAAATAAAGAAAAACATGTTTCTAAAACTTTATTAATTATATTCGCAGTAGCTCCTATTGTACGTGAGCTTGTTACCTTTAGAAAATGTTCGTAACTTTTAAAACATGTTAGAAATTGTCATTGGACGCCGATCCTTTTATGTCTTTTTAAAAATAAAAATTCAATAGGATATTTTAATATGTTTAAGTACCTACACTAAATACCTGTAAGATATGTAAGTTTAACAACAAAACAAAACCATACATCCATTATTTCCATACCAACAAGATGGACGTCCGGAATACTAAATACTACATCATCATTTTAGCCATCGGACGTCCACTTTACAATTACATTTAACGGTTGCAGGTATTACAGTCGGCTTGCATCCATCGCGGATTGGCAGCTAAAACAAGATCATCTGTCCATCTTGTTGGTGGACGTCCGAAGCTGCGTTTGCCGACACGTGAAAACTGCTAGTATTTTTGAATATAGAACATTCCATAGGCTTCACAAACAACAAGATAATAATAAATAATAATAATAAATAATGCTGGACAATTTTTACACAACGACATCTAGCCCCGTGGTAAGCTCTAAGCTTGTGTTACGGGTGCTAGATTTCTGATATATCTACTTAATATAGGTAATATACATACATAGATAGATATTTTTTTTATTATACATATATAACACCCAGACACCCGGAACAAATATTTGCAGATCATACAAATAGTTGTTCCGAGGCGGGAATCGAACCCGCAACCTCTTGCGTCGCAGGCGGACCTTCGCCCGCTGCGCCACAGAGGTCGTCAAGATATTTTTCAGTCTCCTGTCTGACGGATCATGATGAATAGAACTGCAAAACTGCAATAGAATTTTGAAAAAAGAATATAGCACTTGCCATTCAACTTTGAATTCCCTCCGGCACAATAATAAAAGGGGCCTTTTACAATCGTATAATTCTTTAAAACTAAAAACTATAAGAACTCGATTTTATTGTTATATCGCTTCATTTTAAACGATCGTTTGATTTCATGAATCTTCTTAGCAAGAGTTTCCATTAACAAATAAACAAACAAATATTGCAGGACAACTCATACAGCAACATCTAGCCCCGAAATACACATAAACAAAAATTTGTTATTATACATTCATATAACAAGCAGACGTTTCCCGAGGCAGAAATCGAACCCGCAACCTTTGCACTGGCCTCTTAGGAGGAACTTCGCCTGCTGCGCCACAAAGGTCGGATTCTGTCTAACTAAAAAAAGTTGCTTCAAACAACAAGTATTATTTTTGATTTCATTAATAAAGTTATTATTATATTCTGTTCTATTCTACCCACTAAAACATCGTGTCGTGAAGTGTAAAAGCAACGCTAACAAGCGCTAGGCATTCTGTCCTAACAATGATGTCACAATCGATCATTCATCGTGTTCCATTTGCTATTGCGTTCGAAATACGAATCGAACTTGACATAATATCTGTGTGAGCGCTGAATCGGTAAATGTAACACTAGGTGTCCTACATTATGATAATATAATACATTTTATATTAGTCTATCTACTAGGTTTGAACAGATAGTCGAAAAGTTCTTGGGGAGACCGCAGCGTCGGACGTCGACCAACAAGATAGGCAGATGATCTTGTCAAAGCATGTTCACGGTGGATGCAAACTTCACGTCTGATGGCTGAAATGATGATGATGAGATAGATTGATGAGGTATGGACCCCAAAACAACTCGTATCCACAGCTGGTTGTTTTCAGAAGTCAGAACTTTCGAGAATCGTTCTGAATTCGAAACCGCAGGAATAAAAGTCTAACAGAGTATTATTTTGACCTCGCTGGCTACTTAAAATTCATCCCTTGCATAAACTTTGCCTTCATTCGGATGAAATACGAAACGAACAGAGAATAGGGGTTTTAATAAGCCATGGGTTCGATGAAATTGATTCATTTAATATTAATATTTTAGATGGAAAGTGTGTGTGTGTTTGTCCATCTTTCACGGCACGAATGAATTGTTTCCATGAATTTTGTGCAGCATTAATTTTAAAGTTGAGATATTTGAAGGGATGGATAGTGACTATATAGGCTACTTTTTAACGCGGGAAAATCAACCCGCGAGAAAGTGTAGAGTGTTTTACTCTCAAAGTCAGTAAATAACATCAGTATAATGTAATAATTTTGTATGTTTTTTTGTATTTATTTAGGTATGGTCGGACGCTAACTCGCTTAACGTTGAAAAATTTACAGAAAATATAAATGAACGCAATCCATAATTTGTTGATAGCATAAACATAGGATATCTCTGTGATCACACAATTTATTTTTCGAATCTGAAAATGGAAACCTGTTCTATCTTATCTGGCGGAAATTTCCACGCGAAAAGTTAATTTCCCGCGGGAAGATAGACTAGAGACCTCAATACACTGTTAATCTTAATTAGTGTTGTCATTTATGCGTAAACTCAATCGATAATGGAACAATCAAGTATTTAATTGTTAATTTTACGGTCATTGACAGAGACAGCGAAGCATAACTGTGTGGTTATAATCGAATACTAGCGGTCCCCGCGACTCCGTACGCGTTAAATAATGTTTGTATGGGGGCCACGTCTTATCATAACTGGAGCAAGAATTTAAATAGCCTATCCTGTGTCCCAAACGTCTACATGTTAATCTACCAAATTTCATTAAATTCGAACCATTGGTTTAAGAGTTATGGCGGAACATATACATACATACATAATACATTACATTACATACAAAAATAAAATCTAAAAATTTACAAATTAGTTTCAGTATCATATATTTAGCCTATAAACAAAATATCTCTGAAAACAAACTAACGTACTCCATGACCAACCGTTACAGATTTATTATTAGTAAGTATAGATAGATACCACCATATTGAAGGTGGCCATTTGTAAGACTAACCTACTGTTTGAGTTCTGTCCTTGTTTCCTATTATTCTATCTCCTATTGGGATGGATAGATAGCAGGTTTGTAGACTCATAAACGAATTATTTATTTATGCTGGTTATAACGTTTATTGTATGAAACATAGATACTTTTGTTAGGTACGAATTTAAAGCGAATAATAATGGCGTCCTTGATGCGTTATTGAAGCCAAGTGACGTTGCGCTGAGACGAGACATCTGGTTGGTGCAGTTTGGCGGTGACGTAATCGCGTCTTATTGGTCGAGGCGCATACGAAGTTCTTGTTGCAATGACAGGTGACATTTGCAGTGACAGGTGACATTGCAGTGACAGGTGACATTTGCAGTGACGTTTACACACCTATTGATGCAAGTGCGTACGATCTTCATGTGTATGTTGTTCCGTAGATAATTACACTCACAGGCGCGTGAACATGGGCCCGGCCTTGGAATCAGCAGGTTCCAATAGAAACTTTGACGTATTCTATTTCTTGAAATTCTGTTGGTAGAAATGTTAGTGTACATATTTTGGAAAACCTCTGCGTGTAATGCCTGTAGACGTATGTGGATGAGCCATGCGTGAGATTCCATCTGGCCCACGATAAATGCAGACTATCGCTTCATAGATCCTGTTTCGTGTTCTCGAGCAAGCCATATTGGTGATTGCTTGTGTCTTGGTGCGGTTGTCATGTCTTGACAAGCCGGCGTCGTCAGTGGCCTGCCGATCTGGTAGTGGCCTGCCGATCTGGAAGTGCCCTGGTGTCTAGGCCTTTAGGTCATTTGGATCTGTGGACAGTGCGGTAATGGGACGGGAAATTATAGTTTGTGCTAAAAACGATTAAAATTATTGATATGAGTTTAACTAAACTGACCACACGTCGAATTATGTGGTAGGTATTTGTACGATTTCACCCCTGCTTCCCATAAACCACCAAAAATGAGGACAACATGATAAAATAAACTAAATTGAATATTATTTTATTACTACGACGAGATATGAAACGTATATGGGCAAGTACGTAATCATTAAACAGGTAACCAATTCTGAATGTACAGCGCGAATGCTATAATTACATACATATAAATAAACCCTTTTTTGAGAGTAGCCCCTCTGCCTTTACGATTTAAAAACATAATAGGATACCACAATAAGTAATGAATTAATTAATCTGAGTTTGCTGCACAACACTAACAGAATATAATGTTTTTATTGTAATCGATTTTGAGTTATAAAATAATTCTTCTACCTATACGTGTAACATAAAGTAGATTCATCTAAAATAACATTTAACCTAATAATTCGTTTAGATTTTACGCATAAATTATTTTAGATTGATAATTAATGTCGTGATAGCCGTGCGAGCGAATGTCCCGCAGCTTCAGCTTATCAACGGACTCCGAACCGGTCTTTCGACTCATAAGCGCCGTAACCGATTGAACGATGAAACTTATTCAAATTAAACCTACTTGTTATCTAAGGTAAAAGACTTGTAATCGTTATTGTTTTATATTGCGGAATAAGTTCGTAGTCAATAAAAATTACGGTTTGGGTCACTACATATCATTATGTTTTAATTCGCATAAATAAAGACCCCGCGTTACGATTCCGTGGGATTGTCTTTACTGATTATGTTTACATGAAGCAAAGTTACCTAATAAATAACTTGTAGTAGTAGGTACGAGTATAAGAATAGAAGAAGAATTAAATACAAATTGTTTTGAGACATGGAAAAAGACTACCTATTTAATATGAAATAAATAAAGTACCTATTCGCTATCACGAGACGCGTAAGTATAATGTAGCTACCTAACTCTAAAGGTTCGATAAAACGGTTCACCAAGCGCATTTACGTGAACACGTTTTCGTTCCAATCTAGCTAGCCAGTACATTTAAAATATTATGTTCGAAATAATAATTATTGAATAATAATAGACCCGATTGGTCATACGTTTAATTTCGCTTAATAACAATAGATATGTTAACTATTTCGTTTATAGTAAAATTGAGATGATTGATTTCGAATAGACAACCTAACTCAAGTTTAATTTTGTGAGTTTTCGCATAATAACTCTTTATACGTTTACGTGTTTATTAAATATACGGATGATCGCAGTAAGATGGTAACGTTTACAGAACGACGCTGCTGCCCGTGTTCTGGTATATACTAGGTATATGTTTCCCTAAGTCGGTTCGACGACACCCGCGGGAGGAGAAGGGGTGGTACTATTCTTCGGCCGGCACCACACGGCACTTTTGAAACGATTGTTTTCTCACGCGTTTTCTGTTTACTACATTCTGTCCTACCTACTCTTTCCATTTTCCTAATTTTACCTAACTGCCTATTGATAGGAGAATTAGCAGATGACTGGACAAGATTACAATGAAGTTTTTTATTTGTATTATTTCGACGTATATCTATAGGACCCGAAATTAACCATCCTATCTTGGAATATAGTAAATACGGTCCGTTAGAAAGTCGTATTCTTTCGTTTTCTAGTAATTTCCAGAATAAGTCTGCCCCGATCAGTATGTCAATATCAGCTGGGTCGGTGAAGGATGGGTCGGCCAGCGTGATTTTGTCAGGAATAGAAAGTGACTCGATATCTATATTATTAGTAGGTAAACAAGACGTGATGTGTGGCAGAACAAAACATCGAAGATTTGTTCTGTAAGTATTCGATTTTGAACGCATTTTAATTTCGCATGATTGATTGACAGTTGAGACCGATTGTCCCACACCTGTTATTTGCATAGTGGACTGTATATATGATACGTTTAGACGATTACATAACTTTTTCGTAATAAAGCTATATTGACTACCGTTATCTAACAGCGCGCGTGCTGTGTGATATTTGTTATTACTATCCATGACTTCGATTAGTGCAGTGGATAATAAAACTTGTGGTAATTGTAAAGATGATTCGCTATTATTCGCATGTAAGGAATACATAGCACAAGCTGCTATAGAAACCTGTTTATTACTCGAATTATTACTGTGAGATGCGCTCGGCGCTGACGAAGACATAATTTCGGTGTCGTTACCTACGAAATGCAATAGACTATTATGCTTCTTCTCACAATGTTTACACGGGCCGAACCAACATTCTGATGATGTGTGACCTGCACGTAAACAATTGTTACAAAGATTTCGATCTTTGACTAACTTAGTTCTATCTCTAACGGATAAATTAAGAAAGCTTATACACGTATATAATGGATGATTAGCACCACATGACACACAAAGCCTCGACGGTTTACTACCGCTATTACGACTTGATACGAAACTATACGATTTTTGTTGACTTTGTGCTTTGTGTTTAATAACCTGTGAATTATGTTTGTTATTATTGTCTGTGGGCTTAGAAATATTATCATGAATCATGTCAAGCATGTCTGCACGGTTCCGTAGGAAACCTAACAAATCATCTAATTTTATATGACCGTCTTGTGAATTAGAATGAATCGATCCCTTGTAGTTTTCCCACTCTCGCTCAGTGGAAGAATCAAGTTTTGACACAATGATAAAGTTAACTAAAGTGTCCCAGCCGTCGGTGGGTTCTCCTAATGATTTTAATGCACGTAAATTTCGTAAAACAACATCGATTAGTTGTCTAATGAGTGTTGATGATTCCCTATTGACGGGTTGTGCAGCAAACAAAGATTTGACATGATTATGAATAAGTAAACGATTATTATGGTACCTATGTTCCAATAAATCCCATGCGTGGGAATAATTTGTAGCCGTGAATTCTAACGCACTAATAACTTGTAAGGCAGAGCCACTAAGTGAAGATTTTAAATAGTGAAACTTTTGAATTGAATCGAGATCACTGCGCTTGTGAATCATTGTTAAATATGAATTCTTGTATTCAAGCCATTGATCGTAGGAACCATCAAAAGAGGGCAATTTAACTTCAGGTAATTTGAATAAATTATATCTAATCTGATGCGCATTATGTGTACATTTAGAATCAGAATTACCTTTACTGTCCGAATTATCTAGCAAACATTTAGCTATAGACATTATACTAAAGAATTGATCCTCAAATGACCCTCGATATTCTAGCTGTGAATTTATTTCTTTTTCTTCGGACATCATTTCAATTTTATCTTGTATCTGTGTAAACGATTTTAATAAATTAGATACAGATTCAATTCTCAATTCAAACTCAGCTCGATGCCTGTCTGACAACGCAGCACCCTCAAACTTAGCGACATATTTCTCGAATAGCGTTAATCTGCCCTTAATACAACCCCTTTGTTTCTTTAAATCGCTTATATCTACATAACTCGCGACATCCGAATCGTCACTCATTTTGGTAGTTTATAAAGAAGCAAAGGTTACTCACGTTTGTCCCGGAAAATGGCGGCAAGCACGCACGCGGTCCGGTACCGGTGCACGCGCATAGAACAAAGGCGTAGATCCTGGAATGCGAAAATACACGGTTTTAGCACAAGGAAAATGAGAGGGAAGGAGCGGGAGTGGATGACCTGACCGTTTATCTCTTCCTCTTCGTATGATGGCTCAACTTCCTTGGCGATTTCTCGATTTCTTTCGTCCGGCTCGTAAGGTCCAATGTTTGAGTTCTGTCCTTGTTTCCTATTATTCTATCTCCTATTGGGATGGATAGATAGCAGGTTTGTAGACTCATAAACGAATTATTTATTTATGCTGGTTATAACGTTTATTGTATGAAACATAGATACTTTTGTTAGGTACGAATTTAAAGCGAATAATAATGGCGTCCTTGATGCGTTATTGAAGCCAAGTGACGTTGCGCTGAGACGAGACATCTGGTTGGTGCAGTTTGGCGGTGACGTAATCGCGTCTTATTGGTCGAGGCGCATACGAAGTTCTTGTTGCAATGACAGGTGACATTTGCAGTGACGTTTACACACCTATTGATGCAAGTGCGTACGATCTTCATGTGTATGTTGTTCCGTAGATAATTACACTCACAGGCGCGTGAACACCTACGTAAGACTAACCTACTTAAGTTTACTCACATCTCAACTGCTATCAATTTATTCAATACTTGCTTTCCGCCCCATAACCTTACGCTGTAATCCTCATTCTTCTACATCAGTTCAAAATCAGTTAAAATTACTATTAGTAAATTCTTGACTAGCTTCAAGAATGTTTCATGCTAAGTCTTATATAAGTTTATACCACACTCGTAAAACTGATTTATGTAGAAATATCTGAGTCATCTCCGTTTGAAGATGCAATAAAGACTGCATTGCTGAGTAAAAGAGATTTATGTTTATGAATATTAACTTGATTCTAGATGGTTGTGCTGGCCTTGGTATAGCACTATCTACTCTATACTCGATAGTATCGTTAAAGTACTTAAATATTTATTTACGAGCAGTAGCGTCGTTCTTGGTACCTACCAATAACTGGCAGTAGCCAGTACCTATAATATCATATAACCCACTTAATTTGGTAGTTACAGCTACCAAATTACTGCGATTACCAAGCCCCCTGGTGCTTATGGTGGTCATACCAAATTAACCAACTCCTATTATTGGTTCAGTTTGGGGAAACTGCCTTGTAGTAAATTGGGTTGCTGTGATGATGATGATGATAACAGTGTTAGCACACATTGTTTGAAAACTTTAACGTTATGACCCCTGAGAATTGTTTTTTTTTTTGTAAAAATATAGTTTATCATTAAAAGTTTAATTGAATCATAATCATTTCACATTTATGTAACCTTAACTTACGGGCCTGTGGAATTTTTTCCCTGTTTCGTGAAAATATTCTACAGGCCCGTCAATATCAATAAGTCTTCAGAATAACTGAATATTTTTCACATAAACCTTACAGACAGCCATATTTAGGCAGACAAGGAAAAGTCTTGCAGAGTTTACATAAAAAATACAAAGTACTCGACCAACTTCTACATAATTCAGCGCTTGAACGCCTTACGGGGCACATGCGTATATTATGCAATTAGGCTTATGGGATAAATGAGACACTTGGAAAGAGTTTTTACAATATTTACCTACTTTGTTCAAAAATAGTGGAGAAGAATTTCGGTTCAAGAAGTTGACTGTATTTTTTTTAAGTGTTTGAAAAGTTGCTACAGCTTAGGGGCTATATTTGTATAATTAAATGTAAGTTTTTAAATATTCATGAAACTTTCACCTATGCTTACACTGATTAGGCATTCGGCGAAAGCTTTTCAAGGCTTCCGCTTATTTTATTTATTTATACTTTTCGTAGGTGATAAGTATTAACTATCTATACCCTTGTATATAATGTATAATATTTATATGAACATAATTATAATGAAGCATAACACGCGTAGGAAATGATAAGTCCTCCGGAATCTATAATGGGTAGGTTATAATGATATTATTAGGGAAATGATACTATAATAAGACCACTGTCTTATTTTCTTATACTTATAATATTAAAAATACTTGTATGTGTAAATTAGAATAGAAATATAATAAAACATATTAATATGATCAACTTGTGCACGAAGCAAAAATTGCCTCGCGAATATGTACTAATTTCACAATCTGATCTGTACACAGAGCGGTTGGCTGAATAATCTTTGGGAAAGGGAAGTACTTGAATTTCAAGGAAAAAACGCGTGTTCATTTTGGCACGTTTGTACGAGAACAGGCAACTTTGATGAAATTGAGACAAGATGCTTGACAAAGAGAAAGGGTGACGGAATTCACTCGGAATTGGGTTTGTTTATCCGTGAGGTTTTCTGTTTTTTCTTTGATCCTCTTATATGCGAGTACGATCTCTTACATTTGATCGAATGATTTAATACCTATTTGAATTGAAATAAAATATAATCCATTTGGACTAATTTACTGAGCATCATCATCATCCCTTTTTACGTATCACTGCTGGGACACATTAATTTATCTCTTGACGGAAGAGGCCTTAACCACGCTGGTCAAGACATTGAGTGTCACATGTCCTTCGAACTTTTAACAGTGCTCAGAACATTCCGGTTTTCTCACGATGTTTGACTTCACCATTAAAATTGTCCTAATAAAGCGCACATAAGTTCAAGAAGAAAGGTTTGATACAAAATATTAAACATTAAATTATTATTCAGGATTGTATAATAATATAAATTAAGCCCAGTCGTGGGATTTGGGTTGTTATGAGTTTCATAAACATAATCTTAATCCGTCACTACGCCGGAGTAAATTGGTTCCCATGTTACAAAATTGCCCGCAAAATATAACCAACAAAACTGTAGACACCATTATATTTCAACAGCTCAGTTGCATATGTAATTAAAACCACGAAACTAACGAACGCTAAAACGTTGCTCGGATACATGGTTGGCAACTTTTTAGCCTAAAAACAATCCATCTAGAATTCCTGCTTGAACAGTTTGATTAATTGGGAGCACACACGACTTTAATTCAGAAGGTCGTAGGTTCATACCCCGCGCATCCCTAGATTTGTGATATGACATGAAACGTGGTGCTGGACAGTTTGATAATAACCTAAGAGCTTTGTAACTTATTAAGTTTTTAGGCAAAAAATTATGACAACCTCTGTAAGATCGCCTTTTATATTTATGTCCTTTAAGTAAATCTTAAATCTAGCACCCGTAACACAAGCTTCGAGCTTACCACGGGGCTAGATGTTGCTGTGTGAATTGTCCAGCAATATTTATTTATTTATTTAAAAAGCCTCGAAGATGTATCCACGCGTGTTTGTATTTACGACCGTGTACATAAGAGGCCATTAAAACTTAAAATTTAATTTAGTATCCTGGAAATGTTGGCTATTTTCTACTTTAAGACTTACTGGAGCTGTTTTTCAACAAACTTGTGCAATTTTTCGTTCATATTTTGGCATATTATTATCGTAATAATGTCTGGAATACTAGATCTGCGGTGGCGGCCTATGAAAAGTACCACTGCATCTTGTTCTGCGAGTGTCGTCTATATGATCGTAATATAAAATAAAGTACTTGGTTTTGACTTTGAAATGTTGAAGCTTTCTTAGTATTGAACACCAGTCAGAATCTTCACCCTGAATTTAATCAAACCTACACCATAGATATTAACGTTTTATATATTTATTTATTACCGAGAGTGCCTTCAAACATAAGGCTTACGCCTCTGTAATCGCCTCGAACGTGTTTTATATGTTCTATTTCACCCGAATAGTCTTTTTTCACCTCGGTTAACCTATAAAAATCCAATACTTCACTCTGCCGAATTTATGGGGATTAAACGTGGGTATTTCGGAACAAGTGCTCTTAAATCACTGTGAAGGCCGATAGTGCGACCGTTACTGTCTTTTTTAACATAAAAATATACTATTCTCTTAATAAACGATTTTATTGAAAATGGTTTTGAAAGTGCTCTATAAGTAAAGGCAAACATTATAAGGATGGCATGTTCTGAGAACTTTGAAAAGTTTGAAGAATGTGTCATTCACCAACACTTGGCCAGCGTGGTGAATTTAGGCCTAATCTCTCACGTTAAGAGTGAAGTTCCTGTGTTCCAGCTGTGTGAACGTATCTAGTGATGATGATGATGATTCAATCAATACGCATCAAGCTGATATATCGTACGTACGAAGCGGTGGACAATGTGCCAATCAAGGGTTAATCTCGGCTCGTCTGTTCTAAGCTGGATTAAACACGTTCTGTATTGTTCTGGCACATTCTGCCAAACAAATTTACGTTAAAATACATAGTTTTTTAATACTCGCTATAATTAATACTTATATTATAAATTATCCTAACTTATATTATAAATGCGAAAGTAACTCTGTCTGTCTGTCTTTCTGTCTGTCTGTTACGCTTTCCCGCCTAAACCTTTCAACCGATTTGCATGAAATTTGGTACAGACAATCTTAAGACCCTGAGACAGAACATAGGCTACTTTTTATTGCGGTAAAATACATACTTCCACGGGAAAATATATGCTTACGCGGGAAAATTCGATTTGGATGAAATTTAGAATGGAGATAGTTGCTAATAAAAGTATATGGCGAGACGAAGTTCGCGGGGGCAGCTAGTTATGTATAGATACGGTGACGCAAGAAGTAGGAGGGTTCGATTCCCGCTTCAGGACAAGAAATTTAGACAATCTGCAAATGTTTGGGTCTGGATGTTATATTTACGCTTTATTCCTCACACCATGTAAACATTTCCTGGGCTATAACGACTATTTAAAAACTAAAAGTGAGAACCTGAATCGGCCCAGCTATTCTTGAGTTATATATCACGGGACGAATGTAGAACATGTTTTGCAATTTTTAAGGGGGCGAAGCCGTGAGGCGGAAAGCTAGTTAAAAATAGAAGATAGTTGTTTTCGTAAAATCTTTACTGTTTTCTTAACAAGTTTCAGTAAATATCTGCCAAATCAAATAGGCACCTAACGAAGGCTGCAATTGAAAGCATACTGCGGTATCGGAGCAGTACAGACGTACTAGTGACGTGGTCTAGACCTTCATCGTTATCATCATAACAACTCATATAATGGTCATAGCATCTAGCACCGTATTAAGCTCGAAGCTTGTGTTAAATGTTTAAAATGTCTGTATTTAAAATAAAATAAATAAATAAATATGGCCGGACAATTCACACAGCAACATCTAGCCCCGTGGTAAGCTCTAAGCTTGTGTTACGGGTGCTAGATTTCTGATATACTTAATATAATATACATACATAGATAGATATTTTTATTATACATATATATCACCCAGACACCCGGAACAAATGTTTGCAGATCATACAAATTGTTGTCCCGATTTGTGTGTACAATAAAGAATTTATGATTTACTACAAAGTAATTAATATGCTTAAATGGTAAAAAAATCTTGCTGTGTCTGCATTGTTGTTTTGTACTCTGTTAAAACTAGCAATAATATGAGGGTTCAAACCACGGTACCTTTCGGTGTGTAAGTTCACACGTGATCGGGCTGTGGAAATACATTGCTTCCCAGGGCATAGCTGTGGCTTTTGGCACTATGCGCTTGTTTAGACAGCTTACGGCTTAATTTTGGAATGATCTTACTTCTTCCACCGCTTCTCTTGTCTCTCAAATCAACCTCTGTGGCGCAGCGGGCGAAGGACGATCTGCAGATATTATTTCCGGCGTCTGGGTTTTTTATATGTAGAATAAAAATATCTATAGATTATATAGATATAGATAAAGAGTATATTATATTAAGTAATATCAAATTATCTAGTGCCCGTTACTTTAGGGCTCTAGATATTGCTGTGTAAATTGTCCACCAATATTTATTAATATTTAATTATTTAAATCCTAAAGCAGAGTAAGAATCCGACCGCTAATGATGATGAGAATGAAATCATTACTTATTCAGCGCCATGATTGAACTTTCTGCAGTGAATATCATAAACAGTGTTTTTCCTGACTCGACAGTTGACTGGTTAAACCTACCGAGTAATTAGGTTATTGAAAATTCATTAAAGCCGTGAATGGGCAATGGCCGCTGGAAACTGAAAATTGAGAGCAAAATTATAAATTTTTATTTAATTAATATGTGGTTTAACTTGACTTTTTTCTTCTTAATGAGCTTAAAGCTTACCGTCTCATATTGCTGGTATTAATTGACCAGCAATTAGTTACAGCTATTAGTTAATAGATTTTTGAATAGTGTAAAAGAAAACAATGTGTTATCCTGAGGTATGAACTATGTATATTACAAATTTACTTTTTTAGTATTTACTACTAAAAGTATTTACTATTTTTGTAATGCGAGGCATTTTTCAATTAACCCAGATAAGCCTGAAACTAAAATTTTCTGAAAATTTTGAAAAAAGTTACATTATTTAGTTTATTAGATCTTATGCAACATAAAAAAAATTATGAAAAAAAAATTAAGTGTAAGGCTTTCAGGGAAACAGCCGTCCTATATGTAGGACAGTAGGATAATAAGAGGAAATAAAAGACCATTTATGACAAAACAGAATGTAATAAAAAAGTGTAGTTTATTAGATAACTATTGATTACCCATTGTTATATGTAATTTACTAGATTAACACTATTTAAGAATGATATGTTTCAAAACACTTGACACACACTCCAACATCACATTTCTTGCAACGTGTCAAACATTTTTTGTGACATTGACGACAGTGTGTTTGCTTTGAGGAATAACCAGATGATTCATTTGGTCTTTACGACTATCAGCATGTTCATGATGGGAGGGTCGGCTAGGCCCTAGTAGAGGATCATGGCCTCATCTACACTGTAATGCTCTTCAAGAGGAGAAAACTCTAAGAACTTTTATTTAGAAGTGTAACTAGGGGGCGTACTTTTGTGTATTCGTCTTGCAAATCCAGATTATCATTGACATGAAGGTGGCGAAAAATAAAGTCAAATCTATCCCTAGTCATAGCCGAGCTGATCAATTCATTCTTTGTATCAGGGGAGTTTTCCCAATACATTCTTCTACGGGGGAGCCATGAATAACCACTAACCAACAATATGCCGATGAAACATATTTATGAAAACATAACCTGGAGACATAACCACTGAAGATATGAATCTTCAGTGGTTATGTCTCCAGGTCCTTGAATCATTACTTCAGCCGGTTGAAGCAGAATGTTTCGTGGCAAATTATTCAAAGTTACATTATCTTCTTCACCCGAATCTTCGTCAGTGAGACAGTCAGGATCAACAAGAGGAGGTAGAATACATATCAGTCGTTCTCTATAATCTTCTTCATTATCAGAAACATTTTCTAAAGCATCTAAAATTTCATGCGCAGCTAACGGTCTGTAAAGAAAAAGTTGTGTTATTGTACTAAAATCATGTATATTATCCTACTGTCCTATATATAGTACGCTAGTATTTGTAACAAGTTATACGTGATTTATTTATATTATTTTGCTAGAATATTTATTTAGTACAAAAGTTAAGGTTGTCAACTAGATATAAACACAAAAAAAAACAACTCACGAGTAAAATATAACTTTTTATACATACCTGTCATTTGCCATGTCTGCAACGCACTTTTATTACACACTTATAAGGTAAAATATAAGGTAAAAACTGTTAAAATAACTGTCTTTTTATTTTTTCTAATAAAGCTGACACGTTTCTTACTGCAAATCATAAGACTAAATAATCTTAGATAAAGAGGGTATTCTGATATATTTTTTTATTTCTACTGTCCTAAATATAGGACAGTAGGCTTATCTGGGTTAAAGATACCTAAGATTTCAGCCTGCCTAACTACCAAGCAACTTCAATAATTTAATTCTAGTATCTACTGCGCTTTTATATAAAATCTTAGAGTAAAAACATAAAAGATACTTTGGTTCATACTTTACATAAATAGTACTTTTGGTAATCAGTGGTAAACAATGATAAATTTATAAATTTATGTGATACTAGCAGCCCCCGCGAACTTCGTCTCGCCATATAATTTTATTTGCAACTATCTCCATACTAAATTTCATCCAAATCGAATTTTCCCGCGTTAGCATATATTTTCCCGCCGAAGCATGTATTTTTCCGCGGTAAAAAGTAGCCTATGTTCTGTCTCAGGGTGTAAAGATTGTATGTGCCAAATTTCATCAAAATCGGTTGAGAGGTTTAAGCGGGAAAGCGTGACAGATAGACAGAGTTACTTTCGCATTTATAATAACCTAAGAGCCCGTGATGGCCAGACCTTCCTTTAATTCACAAGCGTGAAAATTCTTTCATGTGTATGTCTAACATAGGTAAGAATAACCCCCAAACATGAAACCTGGATCGCGGTTGCTTTGGGAGATAACAACCTTTTACCTGTTATCTCCCAAAGGAACCACGATCCAGGTTTCATGTTTGGGGGTTATTCTTACCTATGTTAGACATACACATGAAAGAATTTTCACGCTTGTGAATTAAGGGAAGGTCTGGCCATCACGGGCTCTTGGTCCATAATATTAGTTAGGATTAAAGTGAGGGGATTAAAAGTATAATTTACGTATGTATGAACGTACTTTGTATGCATCGTTTTTATTTTTACTCTTTTTTATACAAAATAATGACCATACCAAAAATATTTAGCATAGATACGTAATGAAAATGCTCATATTATGGGCACCACTTATTTAGTATACATAAACATAATTTTCATACTAAAATCCAACATTTTTTATATTTTATCCAAAGCAAATTTTATCACAACTCTTAGGCTCTTTAAGTACTCTTGGCCCAAGAGGGCAAACTGCTCAAATGAACAAATTGAGAAACCTTCAGAAGGGTCAAGTTCAAATTGTACCAAATTGTACAATTTGTTTCACAATCATTGTAATTTATTACGGTATAGTTCCTCTCTATGTTCAATTTGATTTTTTTAGTAACAAGGCTCTGTTTTCTGACAAGTTTCTACAAAGATTTTGTTTTCAATCATGAATCATACTCGTACCTACGTATTTGATTCCTATATAATAAATATTTTATGCTATTTTGTTCCTGTTTTTATTGAATATATTACATTTAAAATATTTAGATAAGTATGTTTAACAATGGTTCCCGTAAATCTGAAAATTGTTATAAATGTTTGAAACACCCTAGGGTTTTAATTCCCCAAATCTTATATGAATGGTTTTTACTCGATATACAAAATATGAGTGATTATTGTGAAAATGTACCTGAAAAGCCTTTGAAATGATATCTTATTTTACATTTCAAACGTAAGCGTATACTCAGGAAACATGTCAACACAAGTAACATGGTTCCATTTCAATTACGGACCTCTTAATCATTTTTCCATTTACGCCCAAAACACTCAGGAACGAAAGAAAAGGGTCCAGAATCTGCTAATATAATTACCATTCAGGTAGAATTCGCGACACTAACACGAAATAACATTGATCTTGCCCGAGGGAGACTAATTTTCCTGGTGTTGTTTACTCATGGGGTAAATGGGAATCTACATCGAGCTTTATTTAATTGAATCTAAGTGACTCGAAATAATCTATTTACGAAAACATACGACTTCAAACTGTAAAACTTTCCTCTTGGCCAGACGCCACGCATGTATGCAGCGATATAAGCAATTTGGCAAGCCCGTTAATAGGTCAATTGAGCTTATCTGGTGTAAGGCTGCATATTCCGATCACTCGTAATGATATCTAATCACGCTATTGTAACGCGAAATGTCCTACATTGTGTATAACCGGTGTTTACCGAGTAGCATTAGAAGATTTATTTTCCCACTGCTGGGACACAGGGACTTCTCTCTTGACGAAATTTTTGGCCATAATTTACCATGCTTTAATAATTGTTTATAAACTTGGTGTTAGTAAAAAGTATTTTTATGTACACTCGAGGAAGCTTACGAAGACTGTCTCTCCTACGATTAGCAACTTTTACCCAACTTTGTTACTAATCATAGTTGAACAACTAACTGACTTCCTCATTCATTATGTTGTGATTGATCTTACGTGTGTCATTATTTATTCATTAGGGAACATCAATAATTAATTCCATTGTTATCCTTAGTTAGAGCAAAACATAAATATAAATACGATGTCTAGAAAGGCCCATTCAAACTTATTTCTTTCTTTCATCTATTTTAAACCCAATTTGGCCATGATCAGTTTTTATACAATTTCTGTACAATAAAGTACTTCTCCAAGTACATAATTTTTAAGATTGTATGGAAATAAATTTCATAAATCGGTATAAATATATATTTTTTATAAGAGCAGAAACACAATTAAGCTTTTATAATCCGTTATAAAATCAGCTGTCACAGCGACCTTTAAATTAGATTGAAAACTTTTGCGTTGTAATGGTAAAAAATGTGCGTTTAGCAACACACTGGAAGCAATAATTCGTGTTCATTCCGAGATAACAAAATTATTCACTCATCCTTTGCGCTCGCAGTTTATTATGATTAAATCTTCTTGTGTGATGCCGCAGTCAGACTGAAATTAGATTCTGATATTTTGCCTTAGGTACTTGTTATACCAATACGACGACCTCTGTGGAGCGGCGGACAAAGGGATGTCTGTAACACAGAACGTTTTGGACTTGATTCACTCCCTAAATTTCTGTTTAAACCTGCAAATATTCGTTCCGAGAGTTATGGAATTATTTATGTATATTAAAATGTATAATAGGAAGAATCGAGTATTCAAGCTTCTGTATAATTAAATATAACATATTTATCTATATTTCGACAACGGGGCTTAAATTTACTATGGGCTTGCGTCTGGACTTGTTCCATCGTCCCTATTCTGGTTCGTCTCTCGTATTGATAACTTCTAAGACCAGTTAAAAATGAGACCAGTACCTAATTAAAAACGAACATGTGACTTGTTGCTTTCGACTCTTCACTGAGACATTTTTACTTTTTCTTCACATTTTAATTTCAAACAGAATTTACTTTAACCAACGTAGCCATAAGATAACTGATAACTTGCTATGCTCTGGCATAAGCATAGATTACCTGCTTTCTACACAAATCTACCCAATTATACCGGTGACACTGTATCTGCATTCATTCGAGTTAGCGTAAAAAAGTATTTATTCTGTGCGTTACGTACACGTGAAATATGTTGTGGAGGTGATAAATAAAGGTAGCTAAACATTTTTACGTACGCTAACGTTACGTCAACGCTATTATAATTTTACTTTTTCATGCGTGTCTACTTTTTACGATCTAAATATTAAACTTCAACAACTAATTTATTTTATAATAAAAAAAACATTTTAATCTTATCAAAAAATTGTCAAGAAATCTAACATAATTATGTTGCATGCACCGTCGGACGAATACAAAAGGGTTTGTGACCTTAGAAATTCCAATTTCTCCCGAGAATTCCTTTAATTTTCGGTTATTTACCTCCGAGTCTGGCCTCAATAGAACCTTTATTATGCAGAATTTGTATGATTTTTTCAAATACCAATAGTGAATATTCAATGTTTGATTTGAGTATATCGGTGAGCCATATGCTTACCTAAATATTTATAAAGGCTTGAAAATACGAGTATATTTTTTACCAAGAATGCTATGAATTATTCATTTTATGAGAGCTTATTTGAAAATAACAAATATGTAGGTACAGCCACAGTCAATCAAATAAATATTCGATTGGTAACATAAACCTAGGAACTTATCTATGTTACTTACATAAAAATCAAGACTGAATTAGGGACAAAAAATTAAACCTGTAACTCGGACTGAGTCATCCCGCATTTCGCGTCAAGAGAGAAGTCCCTGTGTCCCAGCGGTGGTAATGTCAATAGGGGTGATGATGACTCGATATACATACCTACGTAATAAGCTCAAAATTATTACGATCGTAGAAGATATTGAATAAAAATAAATATTTATCTAATAAAATCATAAGTATCGTCTTCCAAGGCATAAACTTCTTTAAACTCAAATTTAATCGCGCAAACACCGGTAATACAGCACGTATAAAGTTTCACAAACCCCGCCAGGTAGATTAACGCGACGCTCTGAACTACGCTTTTACCAAGATTAACTTTTAATGTTGTTAATGTGTTACATTCTGAATTGATGTGGGTCCGTTTATTGTACGTTTTTTGGGACTTTTAGAGGAACTTTCTCGGTGATAGGACAGATAAGGTACAATAAGCTCAGGGGTCACTTGATGTACGATATTGCTTTGGACTTGATCTTTCAATTCTGTGCAAAAGGTATGGTCAATACTTTATTTGTGCATGTGTTCTGACGGACCTTTGTAGCGCAGCGGGAGAATTTAACAAGTAACATTGCTGTCATTTTGAGGAGGCACCAAAGATTTCGATTACTTGATTTGAAGTGTGGCAGTGGCGGTGATTTTGGATTGAAATTTGTCAGGCAAGACGTGTTCGGCAAAGCACGGTCACAAACGTGGTCACAAATTTCACTTTGAATGTAATGTCACTATGTAAAATGTGTTAGAAGGTATTATTAGATAGGGGGAGGGGGTTATTCGAACTCGGTTGTTCAAATTTATTATTCAACAAAACTCTGAATCTAGTTCAAAACTATTATTAGGATTTTGTTTCAATCCCAAATGTATTCCGATTTCGTCCAAAACAATGGCTTTAAATTGCTGAGTTTTTATTTGCTTTTATAACGAAATAGGAACCAATAGATCAGGTATCAAGAACATTAAGGGTGGTTTGGTTACTACATTTGATTCATCATCATCGTAATTATGGTGTACTAGGTATTGGGTTGGTCTTTTATTCTTTCCTCCCCACGTAATATAATAAAGATTCAAGGTTTTTATATGGTGATAAGTGTTCAAGATTATATCAGATGTATCTAATTATATAAACAACTTGGAAATGTAGGCATACCCTGCTGAAGTTTGTTGTTATAAAATGAAAAGTTATGTAATGTAATACACCAGTCACTTACCAATCAGCTGTGGCATT
Source organism: Chloroclystis v-ata (assembly GCA_963691955.1). NCBI lineage: Eukaryota > Metazoa > Arthropoda > Insecta > Lepidoptera > Geometridae > Chloroclystis > Chloroclystis v-ata. The sequence continues at coordinate 11,498,097 of OY829904.1, read as the reverse complement.
GCTGACCAGACTACCGGCCAATTACCGCCGGTACTGCTCGCATCCGAAACTACCTGAATCCGATAAACTGACGGTCGAACGCTCATCCGGTGCGGTGTCATACATTTGTACCGATTAATGTTTACGTAGATTGCAGTATCAGTGCCGAACTTGCCGAGAATTATTTTCGAATTTTGAATTTGAATATTTAACGTTATGTGATTTTTTTTGTTGAGATATTTTTGGCATGCTCTAAGAACTTTTAAAAGATCGAAGGACATGGTGACATTCACGAACCTGTACCTGGCCAGCGTAGTAAGGCCTAATTTCTCTCGACAAGAGAGATCATGATGATGATGACACAAGTAACTTACAAATGCCTCAGGAAGGATAAAACTACCAAAATTGTATACCAAAACTTTGAAAAAGTAAAAAGGGATTCACACACCCAGTAAAATCCAGATTTTTCGTCCAAATCTGCCAACAAACAAAAGTCCGAATGCCGCAGGGCAGGACAGAACGCAATAAAAGTAAAATTTCACTGGATAAAGTTGTACATGTCAGGTGAGCCGCAAAAGGTTGGGTATATTTGAAAAAGTCCGGGGGCAGTGATAAGTTGGGCAACTGTCATTATTCACCTGTGGCTATGTGTTTGGCAGCCCAATAAGAGGTGAATTAAGAATCGACCGCACCGCTCTTTTCTGTCAGTATTACCGACTGAATAATGCATTTACAGCTCGCATGGGCAGCGTTTGAGAAGTTACGCAGCGTCCTTTAGTCCTAATATCTCAGTGCCTCAAGACGAAAGTCTACAATCAGTGTGTGTTGCCAGTGATGGCATCTGGATCCAAAACGTGGTGCTTCACGATTGGCCTCAAGAACAGGATCAGAGTTGTTTCGGTCGGATGCTACTGGCATCCACCGTGAACCAGCTAATTTACCCACTCATCCGTCCACCTAGTATGTCCGACGCGGCGAGAACTTTTCAGCCCCATCGCCCATCTGTTCTCCGAGCTTAATGGTCTGCACGTTGCCACTTCAAAAATCTAATCCGCTGGGCTATGATAGTGGTTAGTCAAAATTACTAACCATAATATTCGACACACCTTCTACACCGTGCGAACTCACATGAAGAAACAAAGTATGTTGTTCTATTCTTTTATACACCAACATCAATTCGTAAAATATACAAAAATATTTATGTGACGTCAAAATAGCGACCTTTTTAGAACAACAATTTTCAATCAGCTATAGGCGAATATCGTTGATCGTTCAGTGTGATTTATAGTGCTTTGATTGTCGACAAAAAGTCGATATTGCATGATACCTAGTGTAAATTGCTTGTCATATTTTTCTCGTGCCGTTGTCGATGAAATTCGTTGTGTTTCCATCGCATATCGACTGTCCCTAAGTACAGTATCGAATCTGAAAATGGCTACTTTTCAGGACGGCCATTTGAAGTTGGAATTGGTTGCTTTTTGGAATATCTTTTTATTTGAAAGAGGCAGATCGACATTTTTTTCAGGATAGCGGCTTCAATTTATACTTAAACTTTGGATATTAACGGTAATAAGAAATTCTCAACAGATTCTAGGATTTTTCAGTTTCAATAGCTTACATCGTACAAACTAGCCCTCAAAACATCGAAACTACCCAATTCGACAGTATACTTAGAAATTTTACCCTATATTTTTATCGAAAGTGGTAACTTCATTAGTTTACGTGGTAGAAATCTGTATATTCGATTGTACTCCTATCATTTTGGTCAAAGATAATATTCTAGAAAGTTAATAAAAGTTCATTATTTTCATATGTAATATGTAGTACAAAGACAGGAATGACTAAATAATAGATTATAAGGTCTGATTATTACTAAAATCGACAAACAATCAAAATAAAATAATATATTTTAACAAAAGTACACTTCTAATCAATATAAGCAAAATTAGAACGAATTCAGACTTTAGTTTGAGTCATCATATTTATCGGGTAAATTTTCTTCATGCTTAAGGTTCTGTGTGATAATTGGTGATGTTTTACACATTATTACACATAGACATCAGGTGCTTGTATTTAGCTTTGGGCAAAGGTACATACATCTCTGTACAAATTATTTGTTTTAATACATCTTGCTCCTCTCTCTCCTTTGTTGTATCTTGTAACGTATTCAACAAGTGACTGTAATTATTAAAATTATATTTTAATTACAAAATTAGTTTGGGTCTTCTTTTCTTAACCTTAAATATGGCCCTGTGTTATTTCAATAACGTTGTAGGACTTACCCTCAATTAAATGAGTAAATGATGATGGTGTAAATGAGGATTCTTTAAGCTTTTATTATTTTTCTTTTCTCGTTCAATACGGGCGAACCGTATCACCTTCATTTTGGGCATGGCCTTGTTCAAGAAATCTGTAAGTTATGTCCATCCATAACTTCACCAATTGCTGCACCCTAACACGGTACATGTACTTACATAAAGCAATCTACCACTTAAGCTTAACATTGTAGAATGTTTATGTATGCAATAAATAAATAAACTCTGTTCATGTTATGGCCTAAGCAGTTATCTAAGCACAATCAAAATTTCTTACCACCCTTTTTGACTATACATTTTATAAAGTGCATCAGGCAGCTTGACTCTTTATTGCCTCTATTTTAGCCGTGCATTTTGTCCTCAAACAAAATGCCTCTTTTGTGCCAAAAAATAAAATAAAGAATTAACTTTCTCTTGTAGTAAAATAAACCTATAACTCCATGAGGAGAATTAAGGATTTTCTGAATATCAAATGTTGCGCAAACCACTTTCGGGTACTTTTATTGAGCCAGCTGCTTATAAATCTCCTAAGGTTGGCTTAGATTCTCTAGGTAAAGATTGATCTTCGTTTTACTGTCACTGTTTAGACTTTTGTTTGGTTTAGACACAATAATGCTTGGCGAGACTGTCGTATTTCGTGATGGGTTATCGTCGATCATTCTTTCCAATAAAGTGAAATCATCTAAAGCATCTCTAAAGTTACAGTTTAGTGGTAGGAAATGAAGATTCAAATAAAATAAGTCGTAAGTAGTCCTAAGTAAAATTGGTAACGTGTATACGTTCCTATTAATCACTAGCCACACTGATAAACGCAACAGGTAATGTCACTAAATATTTTAACGTTGATATTGTCTTGAATTTAGCTATCAAAAGTAGACGAAATTCAATAAATAATGTTGTAAAAACCACATAGCATCATCTAACCCAATGTAAACAGAGTTTGTGTTGTGATGACTTATTTACATTATTATAATCTATAGATCGTATAAACATTTGTCCTAAAGGCGGGAATTTTACCCGCAATTTTCGCCAGCCGAACTAGATCGCTCGCCTTTAAATTATTTATCTTTTAGGTAGTACTTTCGGTTGTATTTGAATTTATATAAGATAAATAAATTGACATTCGATAGCATTTATTTTATGTTAATACGTGGTATACTATTGAATGTGGCAATTTCGATAAGAAAACATTTTGAAATTGCAACGTAAACTGATGAAACTGCTACATTCGATGTAAAAGTCTCTTACTGTCTCGACGTAAAATATTGAAACGGTCACTATCAATACTTTACGCAGACATCACACAGTAGGTTTTTATGAATCTTATAAAAAATATTGTTAAACTAGGATTATAATTACTAAAAATTACCGTTAATTATTTCAGTAATATATTTTTATAGCGAGTGACGCGACGTATACTCGCGAAAGCGGTAGTTTCGTCTCGTTCGCATAGTGATCAGCACAGCGTATACGCTCGAAACTTAATTTTCGATATCCTACGTCTGAACAAAATGTTACATTCGATTGTATACGTTCAGCTAGAGGAGAAACTAATGAAAAATATTAATTTTTCTTTTCATCCAATTAAAGATCACATAAAAATAAGTCATTTAAGCAAATAAAAAAAAATTGCCAATTTTCATTTTCGATACTGTACTTAGGGACAGTCGATATTAAAATTGCAATTTGTTGTCTTGACAGAAAAACTCATTTATTGGTAACAAATACAGGTTTAATTACAGGTCGGCGGGAGCCGTGTTGGCTAAGGGAAGCACAAAATTAAAAAATCATGGGTGATGTGTAAATTTTTTTTCGGGGATACCATGTTTACCTGTTCATAATTACTACTTACGGCCTATTTCACCCGTTACAGATAAAGCTTCAGATAGTTATCTGATAGATATCGCAACCAAAATTTGTAGTTTATCTGGCAGATAAGTTACGGATAGACTATCTGGCACTTTATCTTGAACCGGTGATACAGGCCCTTAGTATTTTAGTCTAGGTGTAAATAATTTCTGGCAAGCTTGACATCTCAGCTAGAATTTAAAATTTAAATTCTGAAGCTTAAGTCAAGGGTTCTTAACCTCTCCACCAGACAATATTTTATCCAGAAAATCATAAAACTTCATTATATTTGAAGAATTTATTCATGAGCTTTAAATAAAAATAAGGTATTATCAAGTTTCAGTTACTTAAAAACTACATTAACGAAGTCTGACATTGTTTTGAAATGTTGAGGTTGCCTTGAATTTGTGATAAGACTTTAATTTAATTTTACAATAGTAAATCAATTTTAATGGTATTCTGTCAGCAACATTTACTAAATCATCATCATCAGAATACAACGCGTCACGTATAATATACCTACTGCTTATTAGATTAGATAGACATTCAATCAATCATTTATTAAGAACCAAAGAAAATATAACATACATAGCTTTACTCTCGCGACTTTGCCCGCGTTTAATAGACTTTCCCTCATTTTCCCGCGGTCAAAGAAGCCAAGCTACTCAGGGTGAATGAAGCTTTCCAATGGTGAATTATTGAAGCAAACGTGTGTTCAGTACATCACTGTTTTTAAGTTTCTATAGCCAAATGTCGTGTCTTTTGGTTAAATTTCTGAAAATTGTAATAAAACCTACGTTAACCAACAAAAACCTACAAAAAGATCTACTTACCATAGATTTCCCGCACGAATAGAGCGCAGTAAATTTCCTACGAAAATGAACAAAATGAAAAACCCAACACATAACACCTCGTTTCTAAAAACATACAAAGCACTTTATTATCGCAATAAACAGGTACATTAAGCGAAAACAGTCCTTATCTCGTCCCTTGAGAAGTCATTATTCACTCGCCACTTCCGCCCCTGGCTATGGTTGTGAATGGTGTTAGTGTGTACGAGCAACTTAAGTCCGTTCAAAAAGAAATTGTCACCTACTTCGTCTAAAACTTTAGAGTAAAACTTATACCTTTTTCTTTGAAACTTTAGTACCTATATGCAAAGAAAGAAAGAAAAATAATTTATTTGAGAAACAAGAAATATACAAAAAAAGTATTTGTAATTGTACCCATCTCAAAAAGTTTCCTTAATCAGCATTTTGTTGCCTTGCATAAAACAAAACAATGATCTATGATGCCTTTTTTACATCAATAAAAAGCAAACGTAAATGTGAGTTCATGTAATTCCTACAGATTGCCATGCACTCACTCGGCTGTTTAAATACGGAAAATGAACCCGAAGATCGGATACGGAAAACGATCGTATGCGTTTCACCTAATTACTGCCTGGCAACTAAAATCTCCCGTAAATTTCTCGTTCCCACAACCTTAAGGCCTTTATCTTAGCCATTAAATATTGGATATTGTCAGGTGAATAAGGATATTTATGGACTATGAACGTTAGAAAAATATGTCGTATGAATTGCGGGGCGTTCTTTATTGGTCTGTTAGTATCTTTAGGGGTCCGTTTTGTTGATATTAGCTTGTTATATTGTTTGTTATGTTTCTACACGCTATTTTCCTTGACATAGTTAATCGTGTATTTTATCGTTTTTGCATTCCGTGGCTCAGCACGCGTTGAAGTGGAATCCAACTAAATATTTTAGAATCAGGGATTATAAATTGCATTTACACGCGTTAGAATGTGGAAATACAATGAATCTTTTTGTTATAACTAAGTTGAAAATATGCTCAGTTTTCTATAGGTATTTCTATTTATCACAATCCTTAATTTCAAATAACCTAAAATAAACAGCCAAATTAATTTCAAAATAACAAGTTGACTAGAGCCTTTAATACTGCTGCGTAAGGCCCATAATTTATACGACACCACAGCAGAGATAATAATCCACAGCTTAACAAAGGTTGAGAAGGTTCAGTTTAAACACCTGCAGACCGTGACTAATTGTGTGAAATTTAATATAAGTACTTAATGGTTGATAATAGTTTAATCATTATTCAAAATCTGAATAAATTAAAAATAAATATTGCAGGTCAATTCACAAAGCGACATCTAGCCCCGTGGTAAGCTCGAAGTAAATAAATGAATCAATCTATTAAAGAAAGTATAACATAATAACATTATGTAGCTGTTGCTGTGTGGATTGTCCCGCAATATTATAGATAATATAGTTTTTAGAAATAGTTATTTGTGTAGTTACTCTCACAGTGGCGATAGAGGAGACCATAGAAAGCTCTTTTTTTGCTATATTAAACAATTAACTAATTACCTCTCCACTTTCACCCTCATTTCATCTTGAGAAAGACATAATGCGAAATTCTTTAGTAAAATATCCAGTATTATTAAGGCTAGCGGTGCTAAGAAGGACTAAGCCAGCTGTAATCCATCTAAGCCTGGAGAGACAATTTCGAGCTCTATAACCAAGTTATAGCATTTATAACGCTTTTGAGGGTCCATCCTTAATCACTGAGTTATTGACCATAACTTAGTAAGTAGGGGCTAGGTTATACGGTCTTAGAACTAAAGGAGCGAAGGGTAGAGAAGATTAGGCATGTTTTGGTCGTTGATGCCTGCTAATGAGATATACCTTTAGGGTGAAAATTGCTGAGTGTGAATAGAAGAACAGTCGACATCCGTGATTTATTAGGTGTATGTGATTTAATGGTAAAAAACGTAGTAAGGAAACTGGCATTTTTTGAAATATTTAAAAAGTTTGAAAGAGAAGTGACATTTACCTACCTGCACTGGGCCAGCGTGGCTTAGCCAGTTAAGACCTAATCTATCTCCCCAAGAGTAAAGTCCCTGTGTCCCATCAGTAATTACGTAATTAGAGGTGCTTAGAACAGGATAACGAAATGAATCATCATTTTGGCTGTATACTTTCGCTGCCGGAATTATGATTTTGTGTGACAGTTATATCCATTGGAACCAAATTGCATTTAGCATAAAGTAAGATAAAAAATAAGATACCTCTCTGATTAAAGCTGTGACCTTCAATCAGTATCCTTATCTTATTTACGGTGGATAATAAACTCCAGTTTTTCAATTTGACAAAAGAGAAAGAATGAGTAAAACAGCCATAATGATATTGATTTAACATTGTTACAAAAACATTACCGCCTTCCAATCAGATCTACAGAACTTTCCGACAAAAACTCGACAATTTCGATGTGTTTTGTAAAAGTTAAGATCTCGTTCCGGAATATTTCGAAGTTAAATTTATAGCAGCGACGAAAATGAGCCTTGTTAGCGAATTATTGCTTAGGCTTTTATGAGTTGCGTTTGAAGTGAAGCCAAGACTTGCGGTAAATGGGGTGTTTTCAAATGAACCGCGAATGATTTACACGATAATTTTTTGGTCTGGAAAAAATTTGATAATTTTTAGTGACCACATTATTGTTGAATGTGATTTTATTTCAAAAATGATTGAAATTGTTCATAATAGTAATCTAGAATTAGTCATTAATTATAAAAAAATTAAAAACTAATACGGTTAAGATAGCTTCAGTATATTAGAAAACATAAAAATTCATATAATATTTTAATCGGAATTCGAACCCTTGAAGCTTTGCTTCTTCAAGCTTCTTATTAGAATCAGCATTAAATAAACGCAACGAAAATCACTTTTTACTATCCCTTTATTACCTTATTATCCACCAAAGCCAAAAAGGCAAAAAACATTTTCCCTTCCGAAGTGTACCCAATTTCAGCAAACATGGATTTTCACAAAACCGTTGCCATAACACAGTGTCGTCTCATTTGCGCCTGATTCCGAGCTGTCCTTGAGCCGACACCGGATTATTGAGACATATCCAGGGCTTTTTACAATCATCCGGAGGAGATACGGAAAAGGGAAAATTCCCTTCCTGAATGTAATGTGGTAACGTTAGTGCCGTGTTGGCTAAGTGAGCACACTCAACTTTCATTCCACCACTTATGCTTTGAGCTTACCACGGGGCTATATGTCGCTGTGTAAATTGTCCAGAAATATTTATTTATTTATTCCGAAAGTCGTGGGTTAAATAATGGCAATACATTTACAGGAAGATAAAAATCCTTATCCAAAAACGTTATAATCACGAAAGAATGGCCATGTAATTACAGAGAAGATCATTAAATAATGAAGTTACGTCTACTATATAATTAATTGTTTTTTAAAGTCAATTTCGTCCCGTTATTTTTAAATTCTTCTAAGACTTCTTTTTTTACCACGGGCTATAATACCTCGATAGTTTCATATTGCTAAACTAAATTGATTAGACAATGCGTTGTCTCGTATATCAGGCAAGATTAAAAATATCCTGCGAATGGCTAGACAAATTAAAGCAAACACTTGTATGTATATACGCTCGTTGTTTGTATAAATAATGTCATCATCAAATTAAATAATATTTTATAAATTTTATTAGGGTCCTTTTCGTATACGCACCTTGTAAAAAGCCTTTGAAACACGAAAGTATGTGAACTGAAACTAATCTGTCTAGAACTTGACATCTACCTTGGTGGTGGAGTTGACTGATATTTCCAATTTTCTTATCTAGGTTAGACAGAATCCCTACTAGTCTGATTGATATAAATAACTATTGTTCAGAATCCGTAATCTGGTCTAGAGGTAAACGTAAGTCATGGGATATTTTACTATTACCATAGTAAAATATCCCTTTACGGGTCTTTTTACAGGTCTTATTGGGGACACGCCGTGCTCCAATACCTTATTCACCGAATTATAAATATAATAACATATATTAAATTTATTAGTTTAAATAACTATTTAATAATAGCAAATAAGTTCGTTTTGAAATAATATAATTTTTGAAATAATAGCTTAGATATCATAAAATTGTCTAAGCGGCGGATAATACTTTTCATTACCATAGATATGATTTATTTTAATTGTAGTTAAATTAATAAATTTTGTTTGACGAGTCAGAGTTGTAGAATAAGTATTTCATAAAAGTGTTTATTATAAATGTTCATATGTGACAATAAACGATCTATCTATATAGATTATGTTATGCAAGGTGGGTTTCTCCTTAAATTCTAGCAGAATCCTAATCATCACAGGCCGTTCAAACTCCGCGACATAAAAGTGTGAAACTTTATGCTCCCGACTGTGATATCGGATCTCCGTCGTTACCGTTGGTTTGTTATGTAAATTGGGTTTCGATGGCTTTCCGATCTGGTTCTTGCGATATCACTTTACAGCTGGCTCAAACTTTTAAGTCTAAGTCAAAGTCAAGAACTTTATTTCCATGGAACCGATTTACATGAATACATAACCAAAATAAAACATTAGAACATTTGCTCAGCCGAAGCAAGTAACCTGTTGGACATATCCCTTCAATAAATTTAAAACTTTATGACTGAACAATACAGCAGCCCATCATGTACTTAGTTCTGAGTGATTAGTTAGGTGTATATGTATAGTATATAAATATCTATCTATGTATGTATATTATATACCTAAGTATATCAGCACCCAGCGTAAATCAAGCACCCGTAACACAAGCTTCGAGCTTACCACAGGGCTAGATGTTGCTGTGTGAATTGTCCAGCAATATTTAAATTAATTTATTCGTATTATTCTATTTTCCGATACTTACCACATGACAAAAATATTAGATAATGTTATCCAAGTGAGCTAGCTCTTTATCTCTATTGTCACAAAAATTCCCGATTATTCGTCGTAAGATTCAATTGCTGATGCGCAGTGTTGATGGTGTTGATTTGCTCAAATGTTTTTGCTATGAACTTTATTGGAAAAACTCGGGAAGCGCATTCAATCTTTATGTCTTCGTAGAGAACGTCTATATTTGCTTGTGCATTATTTCAAAAGCAATCATTTTTCCATAGCAAGAGATGTGATGGTTTTGTTTGTATTTTAGAAAGAGCGGTTTACATCTCCAATTCAAAATACTACAAACAAAACAGTATCTCATCATCATGACATGACGATATTACGTTCCAATACTGGGCTCCAAGAATCCCCAAAAAACGATTTCTAACGGTGAAGCCAAACATCGGAAAAAAACTGGCATGTTCAGAAAAGTTTGAAGGACAAGTGACATTCATCAACCCGCACTTGGCTAGTGTTGTGAAAATTAAAGTCCGTAAAATACTCGTAAGATAAATAAACCCAGTTTTTAAATAAATCTTAGATTATTATAATCATATAAAATATATTTGTTAGCATGACGTGATTTAGTAGTGATTAAATGGTTCAGGAGAACTCATTATGTAAGTATTTAATTTTTATTAACGTATTTTTTTTAATCGGTTTTCATGAGTAGTCCTACTGAAATTATATTATGAACAATATATTTTAACCAAGTTTAACAAAGTTGGTAATCCTTTGACGGTTGTAGGTATGACACGACTAGAAAGGTTAACTATTCTAAGGTTGGATTCACACAGTTGCAATTTCAATCGTAAATCGGAGAAGTTAAACCAGGATTTGATTCGCATTGAAAACAAATTGGTTTGCGGAACGAGTCATGCTGAAACAATCGCTAAAATGCGGGAGTAATCGAACAAATTGTGGTCGGAGCGTTTGAGCTGACCTATTTGTAACTGTCTCTTCTTACTCGGTTACATCCATGACAGTAGAGAACATACGAGAACAATTACGTTTTAAAGTAAAGTAAAACAAACAATACAATCAAAGAAAATCTCCAATAAATTTATATGTTATCAAATTAAGGTAATTAAGCTGTTCCTAAAGGAGTTTTACGCATGAAAATGATAACCATTAATTTCCCGCTCAATACATTTTTATTTATCATAAAACTTTCCTTATGCCTTTCAAGGATTTAATTTGAAATTCCATCTTTCCAAGTACCTTAAACTTTCTCAAAGAGCCTTTCATGTCTTTAGCTTCATTCTAGAACTTTCAGACATTTCAATTTATCCTTTAGCTGATACGAGAAGTAATGCTTGAATTATTTATGTTCCGCTTCCCCTTAAGTGAGTACTAAGGTGGATTTGTGGTCAATACTTGGGACGAGCTCGTAATGTACAGACGGTGACTTAAGTTTACATAGGTACAGTCGCTGACACAAGGTACACAAATGTTGTAATCAATCATTTTCTAATAACAATTGAATCGCAAAAACATTTTGACAACTTTCTAAAATGTTTTTGCAATTGTTATTAGAAAATTATTGATAACAATTATAGGTAACTAAAAATAAATTGTTCTAAATATTTAAAACATAATAAATTTAACAGATAATTATATCTACGGCGTTATATAATTATTACGTTTGCATTTGGATTGAAATTTGAATGTGCTCCAACTTAGCTAACACGGCTATGATAATAGCTGCTACATTTTGCGGCATATAGCCTATTATTGAACTTCAATTAAGTCACAGAAAACCCCCACTAGAATCCCCATTATAATACTTTTGTTCCGATTCAAACGCACCGAAATTGGAGGAAGGCGCGGGTTGCGGGGACTGGAACAAAGGCGTTGTGATTGGCTATTTCAAGGTCGCACTTAGGTCGCGGGTTGGGAACATTGAACGAATTTGTCGATAATTAATTTCGATGATTCGTTTTAAAATTTCATATTAAAATGAAAATAGCATCATGTAGGTAGGTAGATATGACATGTATTTATTTTTGGAATACACAAATCTGTAGAACTTAAAAATTAAAAAATGATATTAGAAAAATTTATCATTAATAATTCATTTTACTGAGTAAGTACTCTATAAACATATTTAAACGGTTTATGGATAACTTATTTATTTTTACATACAATAATACCGAGAGACCCGCTTATCTACGTCGTCTATCATTTTTAACGATATCGATTAGAATGTACAACACTAACGTTACACGTGCTTTCGCCGAGAAGGACAACGAATGCAATAAGCGCAATGCGGAAAAGAGACAAGTGAACGTCCTTCGTACGAGTAGCCATTATAAGCTGACCTCTTCACTTGCGTTAGACTATTGAAACGTATATGAAGTTCACGGGTCTGACATTTGGTCGCTACTAAAGCCGTGTTTCGAGGCGGGGCTTTAGATATGGTTGGTTTAACCATATGTTTGCCGCGCGGTCCTCGCCTGTTATGAGGTATCTGGTTGGTAATCTGTGAATTAAGTATTCTAGGCAAGAAATTCTGTAACCCCACTCCGTAATAGACCAACAAATTACAACATTTAAGTCTCTTTTATTTTACGAGTTTAATTTTCTGTTTGCACGCGTGTAGAGGGAATTATTTAACTTGTATTGGAAAAGTTTACAGTTGTTTAGATTCTTAGCTTGTAGCACGAACTACTTCTATTGGGTAAATTGGAACGCGCCGAATAAACGAAGTTAAATTAAATTTAGAACGCAAATGCCAATAACAATGTTACCTAGTGTTTTAGGGAAAGATATACGTAAATAGTTTATCTATTGCATCTATTTATAACAATGCCACTTTTTGTTGTTATTTAAAAATTCAAGAACGGCAGGGTTAAATTTGCTCTTATATAATAATAGACATTTAAAATATAGTATAATTGGCGTCTTGGCTTAGTTTTGCTACTATAATATGGTCTATTTTCATTTCGAATGTAGTTCGAATGCGCACCTCTTGGGTTTTTTTGCCAAACATTTATATAGCTATGTTTACAATTCCTAGTAGATACATTTATGATCGAATAGAGATGTGTAAGACCTCATTTTTTAATAGTTAAAACATCATCCAATAGCCAAAACTGAGCTAGCATTGTCAAACAATAAAATTTAGTCCAATAAATGTGCCAAACATCGGAGTGGTTCCGTCAAATACTTTATTCCTTTCGTGCACACCTGTACTCGTGACAAATAACGCATGAATGAGTCCTGACAGCTCGTAAAGTGTTATGATATACAGTCAGCGTGTTTTCTACTTTCTATGTTTATAATTTTTACCAATATACTCATACACATATCAGTTTTTATTGTATTCGCGGTAAAATGTTAGTCTTTTGTATATTTGTAAGTACCTATATTTCAAAATGTATAGCCATACAAGAATATAAGACACTGCAGATTTTAGAGGAGAGATATTTTATGAAAACAGGCAGATTTATGTAACCACAACGAAAACAGCAGCCATAGAACACGGAAGCCTTCTCATCTCCACGGCACGACGCAGTGACGTCAACGACAACATCACGTTCATAGATAATAAGGCATTTGATACAGGACAAAGAACGTTATCAAGCAATGAGTAATCACCCCTATTTACGTTACCACTACTGGGACAATTCACCATAATTCACCATTCACTAGCCAAGTGCGGGTTGGTGAATAAACCAAAGGGTATTTTACTATAAAATTATCATCCATGTTTCTAAGCTCTTATACGTACACCATTTAAAGGCTGAGTCCACACCATTCCTTGTCACGTCACGTCGCTGTATCATAGAGAGCCAATAGGCAGTGTTTCATACGTGTGGGTAAGCACCTGTATTTGTAACAGTCAGCCTAATGCAGACGACGCGCTCTTGGCGCGGGCTCAAATCGACTGTTGCGAGAGCTTGCAATTACCTCATTTAGAGGGTATATTGTAGAAACTTATCTATGACGTTCAAAACAACACTGATTGTTGTCTTGTTGGCTATGAGTGAACACATTCGACTTAAATTCCGAATTCATGGGTTCCGAATGTGGTGAATGCATAAATCGTAAGTAAACCGGTATGTTTTGAGAGCTTTGATGTGACATTCACCAACCTGCACTTGGCCAACACTGTGAATTATGGCTTAATCTTCCTCGTCAAGAGAGAAAGCTGTGTCCCAGCAGTGGGAACGTAAAATGGGTGATGCCGATGAACTCGTTTTAACTTCGCTATTATAAAATATAATAAATTAGCTGTAGCCGCGAGCGTGGCTCGTTTAAAATAAAATATTCAATGACATTGAAAGGCTTTAATAACCACGCGAAATATATTTTTATCTAAAATGTTATTTGATAGCATACCAATTTAAAAGGCTTTTGGATTTTTATTTGTATCTCTGAGAAATTTTTAACGAGGCTAAGCAAACTAGAGATGGATTCAATGTTGAGAGATGGATCAAATTATGTGATATTGCAAAATAAAATTATTTCGTGTCATTGTTAAATTATTTCATCATCATCATTCTCTCATTGGACCTTTTCTTGACGAGAGAGATAAGGTCTTAATTCACCAAGTGTCCACCACGGGGCTGGCCAAGTGCGGGTTGGTTGCGGCTCAATTTACAGAGTAAGCCAAAAACAAGCTTCCATATCTGAGTTTAAATCTGAATCGTATAATTATTTTCTGTATTTTGTGTATTGGTATTAGAAAAATAAATGATTCGATTTAGGTATGGTAACCTTCACGTAGAGACCCAATTTACTAGCTAGTATGTACATAGATTAATTGCATCAAAGTAAAAAAATTTAGGCTGTAGTAATATTGTGTAGTCTAGCATCAATAGGTACAGATGGACTTTAAATGAATAATTGAATATGTAGTTATTAGGTGTAAATGCGTCTTATCACGTCTTACATAATGTGGCTCGTCTCTTGGCGTCTGTAATTTACGGCAGCAGAGCACGACTCACGCTGTTAGTGAGAAATAACACATTTTGTACTCACTTTTGTTCTGTGACTTTGTGAAGGGAATAAATATATGAAGTCTTGCAGCTTAGGACATGATATAAACAGCTTTAATAATAATAAAAAATGTACGTTTCTATAGTTATAAACTTACTGTACTAACCGTAGTGAATACACCAAATCCAGTACGACCTACAACTAATGGGTACTTATCGGGTAGACCAGTGGCCAATAGTTCGAACTAATATTATGGGTTGTCACGTTGACTCTTGAAAATAAAATTTACATTCGATTTCAAGGTCGGTTAAAAATAATATGAGTTTAAGGAATAAATGGACCCTGAATGTGTAAATGTATGTAATTAGAACAGACAATAATTAAAAAATCAATACCTATAAAGGATCAAAATAACAGACAATATATTATGTCAAAAATATAGTTACGGTCCGTTTACGTCAAAATCGTTTTCTAGAAGCAACTAAACTGACAAGGTTATTAAAGTACAACCTAATTAAAGCTTCATAAAAGAGGACGAGACTAAAATTTTTTATTCCACCTCGGTTAGTTTCGTAGGCGACTGCTTCAGAGTTTTGTACGTGAGGCTAATACGGGAACAGGGTAGTTCAGGAAAATTTAGTTACTTAGTTCTTGGGGTGGGTCTATAAGATTGGATACAGAGCTTAGGTTCGTAATGTCACGATATCATAATCATGATTTCAGCCATCGGACCTCTACTACTAGTCATAGGCTTCCCTTAATTCATCATCATCATCATTTAGCCATAATTTTTTCAGCCATCGGACGTCCACTGCTGGGCATAGGCCTCCCTTAATGAGAAATAAATCATCTGTCCATCTTCCGACGTTGCGTTTGACGATTCGTGGTCTCGACTAGATAATATTTCAGCCCCATCGACCATCTGTTCTCTTTGCTATATGGCCCAGCCCATTTCCACTCCAAAGAGCTATTTCGCTAGTCATATGACGAGATCACAGGGTCAGCTAGTAAAAAATAATTATTCATATCTCATTAACGGATAGTCGCGATAATAAGTCGCGCTTTTAAGACTGGACTCTTATCGCGAAAAGATATAAAGTAGGCACCGGTATTCGGGGGTAACTTTGAGCAATTTGTCCAGGGATAGTGATGCCTGTATGGGTTAGGCTTACTTTTCCCTTTATTGTGCACTCGGTGATATACCAACACAACGAAGAAACGTACTTACTTAATCATCGTCATGCATAAGCACAAGCAACCCTTATTATGTTCCCATTGGTGGGACAAAGGGACTTATCTCTTAACCAGAGAGTTATGGCCTTAATTCACCACGTGAAGCTTATATTTGGGTAAGTTTAAAGGACACTCTTGCCCTTTAAGAGACCCATATGATGAAGTCTAAATTTTGAGCACGGATCTCAAGATAATCTATTTATTATAGGGCACCTACATTTTTACCTATGGCTTTATTTTAGAAACGAGACGTCGCCTTTTGTAATTCTTTTATTTTCTTACTGAATGTCTGTGCCTTGTATTTTCAATAGAGTGGGCTTGCTGTAAAACTGGTCAGTTTTGCCACGTAACCTGAACGTTGAGCAAATCGCATTTGCTGAAAATACAGGATGTCCCAGAAACGTATTTGATAATAACTTAAAATACACAGTGATAATGTCAAAGTGTAATAATTATGAATTAACTTGTTGTTTATAGATTTTATAAACAAAAAGTCAATCTAAACATAAGGAACACCAGTGCCACACATACATTTTTCATAAAAAAACTTAAGAAGTGTGCGGTGGGTTTGAACTCACTACCTTCGGATTGAAGGTCGAGTGTACTTCCACTTAAGCCAACACGGCTCTCATTATATCTGAGCTGAATCGTTAAATTACGTACTCCAAAAACGATAACATTCACGATTAAATCAACTAAGCTACATAACCTATTATCCATTTAAACCTAGGCCGTATTAAGCTAAAATGTATTTATTTATCGTCTATACGACCTCCATAAGCCCATTTTCCCCGTTAATTCAATAGGATGGGTTTACAATCAATATGGCTGGATCGAATGGTCACTCCACTCCAATGTAACACCCCTGACCGCTAAACAAATGGCGACATTAGTTTCAAAGGCAGTGGATTCCTGAAGAAGTAATGCAGAAAGTAAATCTGTAGAGGACGGAGTTGGACTTAATTTTTTTTTCACGAATATGTATATATTATATGAAGAGTTATGAATAATAATAGCTGAACGCGCATATCTCAGGAACTACTGCTGGTCCTATTTGAAAATTATTTCAGTGTTTCTTCTAAATGTTTTTGATGATTTTTTTTTTGTTTTGTTTTTTTTTCAATCAACTTTATTTTCGAGGACTTTTATCTATAAAAGCATGACAGTCCCATCGTAACCTAATCTTAATGGGCCTACCACACGTGCATAGTTAACAAACATAACAACATATTATTTATTAATGTTAAGGAGTCATTGTGATCTAATATTTTTTTGTTTCTTCTCTTAAGAGGCAAGTCTCATAAGTAAATATCGTACATATTTTTATGTCTATTGCTTATTTATCATGAAAGCTCTTTATAACATTACAAAAGTATAGCAAAACTCTCTTAGTACACTCCCACTAAAGGTAAATGATAGGGCATTATACTCAGGGACTTGTGGCGTTCACAAATCGCAGAGGTATCACCTTCACATCATTTCTGTTACTGTAAGGGCTCTATGATCACAACCTTTATTCTGTAATGCGAGTTCACGGGAAAACAAGATAAACGGAAGTAGTCTAATGATGGTGTGGTAAGTCAATCTTTGGTTCAGATAATTCATCTATAAAATAAGATAAAAATGTAGCGAAAAGCCTAAAGTAAGCAAAAATGTTTTTTGTACCTTGAAAAGGCCGAACGTCAATATTATTCAACAACTGACGGGCTACAATTTAATTTTCGGGTTTCCTCAAGACGAGAATGGTATTAGTGTCACTTCAGAGAAATAGTGTACTTTAGGAATAACTTGTCCTTGCAAGAAATATTGAATAAATGCCGAGAAAAAAGTGTTACTTTGTGAGTTTATAGTAGGTACACAAAAAAATATATCTAAAGATTTTTGTTGCTTATTTCCTTAAAATCTTAAAGATTCATCACGCTGGCGAAGTGTGGATTGGTGAATGACACTCAATGTCCTCAACACTTTTCAAAACTCTCCGAACATGTCGGTTTCCTCACGAAACATCGTGAGGAAACCGACATGTGTGAAGTCCTTCACCACACGACCACGTGTTTTCAAAGCACACAATGTTTTATTCAAGAACAAAACAAAGATTCAGAGTTGCGCGGCGGTGTTTGATACCACGACCTTCGGATTTAAAGTCCAGTAGGCTCCCGCTTAGCCTTAGCCAACAGTGATTTATCGACAAAACGGGTATTTCTAACTTAAACTATCTTACAACTGAAAAGACACTTTATAGTCCGTTGTTCCAGTAACATTACCACAGTAACATTACCCCGCAATTACGCGGGACAGTAAATATATGTGTGGTTCCGCGGTGTAATCTGTGACGGCAATTTTCGCCACTACTGCACCATAATCTGACAATGCTCATATGTAACAGGTTACAAATAGCTTTGGGATGGGATCGCACCGTAACCGCACTATGCGGTTAACGGCTGACAAGAGCATAATAGCGACTGAGATAATGCAAAGATGATAGGAGAAGTAGTTCTTGCATCAATGATAGGACAAGTCGTTGACTACCGACATAGTTCTGTCTAAATTGTCTAATTTTCTAATTACGTTGACAGAATTCGATAATATCATAAACTTGCGACGCAAGAGGTTGCGGGTTTGATTCCCGCCTCGGGACAACTTTATACGACCTGCAAATATTTGGTGTCTAGCGCGACTTAGAACAATCCCTATTTTATTTAGTTAGGTCCGTTCCCACTTGTAGTACCTAGGATTTATAAGATGAAATTCTTTGAGATGCCTTCCCAAGAGCAAATCCATCATCTCGACTTTGTTTAGGGAAAGAACTCATATTATCGAGAGATTATAAGATAGATGTGCCAAGTTTATTTTAGATGAGATAAAAATAAACATACCGGTTGTTGAAGCAGTCCTTATCGAAGTCGTCAAATCGATGGAATTTTGTTGATTAAATACTATAAGAATATATTTTTATTTATAGCATAAATACCTAGACGTTGACATGATAAAACGTAACACAAAACAGTGTTTTTGTCAGTTTTGAATTGAGAATGTAACATATTATTCAAGCATAAATCATAACATAAATACCTCATCATGAAACAAAAACCAAAACACAGCACATGTAACTACTTCCATGCATGTTTAGTTTCAAATCTAGATGAAGATGAAACAAATAGACAGTATTCGTGTTGGTCATTGTTCGGATTGCCAGTTGTACAACACAATACGAATCAGCACTGTAATCAGTACCGGATTGGTCCACAAGCTTAGTAACACACTGCAAAGGAAGATGGCTGGTAAACTCCGTGTGTATGTAACGCTTACATGTAATTTAGTAATAATTATTAGTATGTATTGCTATCAATCTCATAATATTTGTTCATAAATGGCGAAAGGGTTGATTAAAACGATTTTGGCAGAAAACCAGCGTTTACTGACAATCTAGTTCGGTCGAAATTATGCTGAGTCGAACCCTGTAGCATGCACACAACACAGTTTAAAAATTAAGTTTTGTGAGTTATTGTGTTACATGCTTACTTTGTTTCTATTTTTCTATTTGTCTCCCAAATTTTTTTTGTGTATGTTTTTCTACGTATGGTTTTCTATTTTGTTATTTGTGTGTGCTTATTAGTAATGATAATGTTTGTATTTATCTTTCTTTTCACTTCCACTGATCAACTCTAAGTGTATGAGTAGCAGAAAAAATGTCGTAATTAAACATAATTGAATTAAAAATATTGAAACTAATTGTTTATAAAATAAATAAAAAAATGATGAGAAACAAAATGACCTACATAAAGTGAGCCAGTGAATCCAGATTGGCTAGGTTAGTTTAGCTCACAAGTAAATATCACGGGTAATTGAACAGCGATGGGTTCGGTTATACTTGTTTCGTTGCTGCCGATATCTATAGTGTGAAAACTGAATGGTTCTTGTTTCATAAGTACCCCTATTTACGTTCCCACTGCTGGGACATTGGGATTTCACTTGAGGAGAGAGATTAGGCTTTGATTGGCGCTGGCGAGGTAATCACATTTCAAACCTTTACTTTAACTTAGAAACTTAGAAAGCACACATACATTTCACAAAGGTGAAAATCCAATATCTGAGTCTTTTCATTATACCTACTATATTCCTATTCTGGCATACAATTTTTCATACATTCGTGGATTTCATAATATGAAATATTAATATACTCCTATGATATTATTTTATTTTTTATATACTTACCTACTTAATGAGAGTTGTTATTGGTGATTAACATGATGAAAGCCAATTTACTAAGTAAATCCATTAGCAAGGGCTAGTAATTTTAAGAGGTTTGACGACGAATAAACCTCATTTATTCTTGTTAATTTGCTTTTCATTAATGTTTGTCAACTTAAGCGCTTTCAAATTAATCGTATATTAATTTGTTTTCAGTGAAAACCAGGAACTGTTATTAAAATGATTAAAGTAACCATGACCGCTTATAAATTAAATTAAAGTTTAATAATTATGTTTAAAATGGAACGTAGCTTTATCATTAATTATTATCAATGTTATGGAAAATATTAACAGAGAGTTATTAGGTACATTTTTTATTTTTATATTACAGATATTTAAAATTAATTTTTAGGTTTAATTATTAAGCTCCTTTATTTATATTTTCTAATGCGTCTGAAGATTAATTGTTTAGCATGTCGGTTTGTCATTTCGAATGGCATTGCTAGAGTTATTTGGTCAAAATAGGAGCATTATCACCATTGGACTCATTTTAGACTCTTAGCAGAACCCCACGAACCTTATATTTCTACACTACATTTTCTATCGGCTCATATAGGAAACCTCTGTCGATATTAACGTAAGAACCTTGAATAGTTTTACTTTTAATGTCATATCAACTCCAGCGATTACGAAGATACAAATTTTAATAAAGTTTCTTTGAACAGTTAACTTGTCTAAAACATTCGCGACATATTATTAAGATCTTCGTGAAGCTTTAGATATTCCTAAAAGTCTAGGATATGTTTATGGTTATGATGATAGGATTATATTAAGCTGTTATGATTAAAATATTTAAATAATCAGTGGAAGACTACAGATAAAAAACAAAGAAAAAATGCGAACTACCTACTAAAAACAGATAATAAATACTCGAGTTAAAATAATATAGAACAAGGTTAAAATTAACTTAATTACTATCTAACTCAGTTAATGGTTCTTTGTAAACAATTATGGTGCTCTGGCGCCACCCCAACTTTAAATGAATTATACCTACCTACTTATAAATGATATAGAACAAAATTAAAAAATTTAATGCACTTAAAAGTTTAAAGTACAAGGGGCGGCCTTATCGTTGAGAGCGATCTCTTCAAGGCAACCGTAGTGGAGATAATAAATATAGCAAAAAATATAATAAAATATATCGGGATAATGAATAGTAGGTAGTTATTTTCATTCCATCGCAGTCAGATAACAGACGAAGCAAGAAAAGTTTGATAGAATTACTTTATATTACTTTGGACCTTTCCAAACTGTAATTTAGGCAAGGGTGGCACTAGCTTACCTTCTGCTATCTCTTAACCCTTAATCTTCAAAAGCTTTGAGCTCTTGTAGCAGACTATTTGTGTTCCATCAAAGTAGCTTGCAGAATCTTCTTGCCCCTTTGTGAGGGGATGGTAAATACTGTTCATCTTGTTACGTATTTATTTCAAACAGACTTGCTCTGTTTCTGTGTATTTTAAAGTTTATAGCTGCTTTCCTGTATGTGTGGGAAAAACCTCGAAGGCAAAGGTCGCCTATATTAAACTCATTAAGAAAGACTAGATAAAACAGGAACTCAAAACTTATCTAAACAGTGACTATGATACGGTAAATAGACTCTTCTTTGTAAGATTTTCTTCAAGTAGGTATTTCGTATTGACAACGCGATTAAAGAGGGTGTTACTAGTAAGTTCGCGAACTTGTGGCTCGACTACCTTTTTCGCTTGTTAAAGTACACGTACTTACGGTGACACACCAGTACTCGCACATCTATCACCCACTTTAATCGCAATATCAATACGAACTTAAGACATAATATTCTAGTTGGGTGTAAAGTGATTTAGCTTGATAATAAGCAATAATAAGTACGCACATAAAGATTGTTGTATTCTATTTTAGTCTAATATAATTTATACAATCAGCGTAATCGCCATATTAAATTTACGACTGGCAATAAATCTGTAATATTATATACCTTGGATACGTCCTACATACAGTGCATATACCGTATTACCGTATCAAGCTTTCCCAATTAGCTCATTAATCAAGCAGTACGTATAACTACGTTCCAAGCTATACGTATTTGTCGCTCGTGACGTATCCTTACGTTGTGAAGCTGAAGCAACTAATGTCTCCTTTAATCACGAAGTTGCTGCAATCAGCTTCATTATTTCCGATTAGTTGAAACTTGCGGTGTGGTGTTAGTGATAAGATGACGTGTTTTCAAGAACGTGTAGTTATTTTCCAAGGAATATAGGTGGCTATACAAAATTACTAGCATTATTATATACTACGCCAAGTACCTACAAGGATTTAACCGCACGGTCTTTTTTAAAGCAGAGTGGCAAAGTAGGAACACACTTGTCTATCATTCTGAAGGTCGAGGTTCAAACAATAATTAAATGGTTTAAATCTTAACGGTCAAGCTTTATTGGAATAATGCATTTTGACAGACTTATAGAAAGACAAATAAAAGTAATCTTAAATAAAATAAAAGTAATCTTAAGAAAAATATTAACCCAGGCATAATCGCTTTACAAGATTATACCTACTTTTGCTTCAGTTAAAAGATACAAACAAACAAAACCTCACAATTCGCTGAGAAAAGTTCTGCCACACGTGTTTTTAACTTGAACCAAACCTTTCTTAGCAGAAGGTCGTCAAATGCAGGTTTCATGTCAGTAATGCTTGACGGCGCGTAGAAGCTTTGGCTTGATCGAACGTGGAGCTTACATGGCTTTATGTTCTACGCTACTAATAACTAAATTAGAATGTGTAAGGTAAAATCTGTGAATGCACTCAGAATATATGAAAATCAATGCTACTTTTTTGTTATTTTAATACTCAAAAAGGCTAGGCCGATGGCTAACTATCATAATCATCAACCCTATTTACGTTCACTGCTGGGACACAGGGACTTCTCTCTTGTCTGTTGGTCCTTTGGTTGGTATATTACACCATGTTCTTCAAACTTCTTTTAATTCTCAGAACATGCTGTTTCCTTACGATGTTTGCCTTAACCATCAGAGCCAATGTTTTCAAAGCGCACGTACGTTTTTTTAGAAGAAAAATCCATATGTGTACTGCGGGATTTGAACCCAAGACCTTCTGTATGAAAGTCTAGTGTGCTCCCACTTAGCCAACACGGCTATAATAGTATAAATACAGTTTCTAAATAAAGTAACTACATAATTGATTATGAAAAAGTTTAACTGAATCTAGTCACGGAAAGTGGAAATCAGCCGTATGGTGCAGCACTAATGAGTTACATTCAATGCGAGAACTCAGTGCCGTTTTTATTAACTGTTTAGGTGTTCAAACGTTAATGTATTTATTTATTAATATGGTCAACAACCAAAGGCGCATTTAATCTAAACATAACATTGAGTACATTATCTAATTGATGACCTAATCTGAAATATAAGTAAGCTTACAATTAATAATTAGACTTGAACAAAACTGAAATTTTTGCAGAGAATCGGATGATTAACAATTTTTGTCTGGACTATTTTCCTGTAAAACTTACTATTCAGTTGAAAAACGCCAAAAATAATAATAATAAATATATAATGCAAACTTTCACCATTTATAAAAAAATTTGCACAAGGTCAATATATACAATTCATTCATTTATAATCTTACTTTGAACATTCATACCAATTGAGAGCTCTATGAAAATTATTGTAACCTTCAAAGTCTTATTTGACTGGACTAATGATTATAGATATTAAACCAATGCATAACAAGGTTGATCGCATCACCTTATCCTAGAATATCTTTTTAGCTTCGTTACATAATGCAGCTGACATGTTTACGAGGCTCTAACGGCCGGCCATCCTATTAGCATGCTTTCAGCGACCTAGTGTATAGGTAAGTGTCTCAGTGGTGGATCCTGGATTTTGGTTTTGGGGGCGTCTTTAACCAAATACGGTAATGTGAAGTAAATAATAGAATTAAATAAAATGAGCTTTATTATTCCAAAACTCTCATTTATACACGTTAAACTTAATTATTTATACTCAATAACTAACTTGATTATAAACTTTATAAAATAAAACTAAAGCTTAATTTTAGTAGTGTGAAATAACAAAAATTTAAAATTTTAGAGAATATTTTAAGCTTTAAAGAGCATTATTAATAGCAATAGTATTTATGTTTAAAAAACAACACTATTTCAGGCGAGAGATGCAAGAGGGCCATGTTGGCTATGTGGGACCACACTCGACTATCATTCCGAAGGTCGTGATTGGATTTTTCTTTTGAAAAAATGTGTGCTTTGAAAACACGTGCTCTGGCAGTGCAGGCAAACACCGCAATGAAACCGACATTTTTAGATATGAATGTGATATCAATACGCACTTGGCCAGGCAGCGTGGTGAAAGAAGGCCTAATCTCTCTCACCAAGAGAATAATCGCTATGGTATAGAAAAAAAAATATGGTTAGAAATTAATAATTCGGTCAGTGTAACATGGATGTTGTATTTTGTTGTATAATTAATTGATTGAATAATGACTAAGTATGCGAAAATGTTGTTGAATTATAATAGCGACAGGGCGTTTTAAATAAAAAAAATACCAATAGCCCAGCGTAGTGGATTAAGGCCTAATGTCCCAGCACTGGGAATGATTATGTGATTGTGATTATGTTGATGCAAGTCAATTTAGGATTGATATAATTGAATTGTCCAAGTGATCTTTAGGGTTTTATAGAAATCAATGATTTCAATCATTATTGTTATTTATCCATAAGCTAGCTTTAAAAATTAGCCCCTAAGCCCCTCTTCCCCCTCTCCTGGATCCGCTAGTGACTGCCTGTTTATCATGCGATCTCCTGCACTCGTGATTTACTGGCAAAAGGTATTATGTGCAGAGTATTTTCTTTATTCAACGAACAAGCACATATAACTTAGTGGTCAATTTCCAGAAATAAATAAGTTTTTACCAAGCAAGATTTAAAATAAAAAGCCGATTTAGGTGCTAGTTATAATCTATATATAAATAACAGTAACTTTAATAGAACACTTACTTACTCTGTAGTAACGCACTTAACATAATTTCGTAATCTATTATTTAGAGCATAGTTTTCATCCATCAAATACAATTAAAATTACTCATCAACTCCCTTTTGATTCATTGATCTTGTTTAAAAAAAACACAATTATGAATTCACGTGATTTGATCCAATTAGAGTTTCTAGTCTGTGCGTACTTTAAGCCGCGCGACGCATTTGGCACCTACTAATGGCCTAATGCAAATTTTGACGCAAAACAAATTGAAACGGGAATTGAAATCGGAGCCGGGAGCAGCCACTGCCTGAAAAGGGCTCAAAAGCCCAAAAACGCTTTAATTTAGCCCAAAACTTCTTGAATTTCAAACGGTTTCTAAAGATTTTAAGCTCGTTTCTTTTGTTTGAGGTGAAAGGCACATTTAATTGGACGTTTGTGGAATTTAGAGTTTGAGCTGTTTTAATTTGTATCGTTTTGAATTTAAAATATTTGAATTGTGTGCTGCCTTTTTGATTTCGTAAGGTTATTTAAAAGCTTAAATTCGTCCTCCGTAATTGAGGGCCTATTCACCTCTTTACATTTGAAATCAACGACCGTATTGTGACATTTCGTGATTTGATTTTAGTTTATTATTTGCATAAAATCCAAATGAGATTTATGAATTGATTTTAATGATTGACAAGACGAAGGATATGAATGGTATGAATAATTTAAAGAAGTTTGTATAGCCATCCATTGTAGGTCTATATTATATCTGGTTAGTAACACAATATCATATCCTATGTTTGTATTTAGCAGTAATAGTACAATAATACATAGTTGAAACAATGCAACCGAATAATAATGAAAATAGATAGTTCATTATTATTTGATTGCAATGCTTCCAAAACTGACGGGACAGTCACATTTGCTTTTGCATTCACATGAAGATGGTGCTCCCGTGGAGCCTGCAAAACATTTTATGCGGATGCTCTCAGGGAGTATAGATTGAGGAAAAGAACAAAAGCATCGTATGCACATTACTGACGAAGATAAAATGTTTAAAGTTACACAGTAAATTATGGAGTATCACAGCGTGTAATATGACAGTACACAGAGATAATTGGAACGATCGCAAACATCGCGTAACGCGGCCATTAATATTGCAAACCTGTTCTTCCATTCAGGCCCAAAGTGTACTAAATGCTTTAATTATTACAGATTCTTAATTGCGATCAAATTTAACTTATTCAAATAAAACCGGCCGCGAGTCGAATTTTCTTAATTTAATTGCAATTATTCATTAGGTGGATTCATTGTTTCAACACATCTCTTCCAGATAACGTTTGGATGGATCAGCCATGGATACAACATACATGCATCTGTGCGTAGTAAAAGAACAGAGTCTAAACTTATAATTTATTTTATTCATCATGGGCTTAAAATGTATCTACTAAATAAAAACGTAACTTCAATTCAAGAAAAAGGAATAATAAAAAAGATTCTTTGAAGAAATAGGAAACTCCTATCAATAATAAATTCTTGGAACCATGAAAAGGAAAATTTATTTATAGAAACTAATGCTGCCGAGTTTATAATATTTTCAGCGCGCGACAAAATAGAAAAAAAGCAAAGTACATAATTAGTGAAGAGAACTAATCGCTTAAATTGTCCCAGTTAAAATTAAACTTAACTAAGCTGAAGCGGATTCGTAGAAGAAAGAAATTTTAATTAATTTCCTTGCAAGTACGCTCGTTTATTATAGTCAGACTTGTTTTATGTTCTAGAATAAACACGATCGAGGTTTTAACTGATCACGGTATCCGAGCAGGAAACGCTTTTTTCCCCGTTTTTCTAAGTCAGCATCATCATTTATTACCCCCATTTACGATTCACTGCTCTGGCAAAGTGCGGGTTGGTGAATATCACATGTTCTTCAAACTTTTCTGAGTTCTCAGAACATGTTCTGAAAAATCCGTTGTTAATTATTTTGTATTTGTTTATTATCGGTGATCGGTTACAATCATACGTAGCAATTTACTCTTATTTAAAACTGGCTAACCTGCTTTCTATTATCTTTGCAATATTTCATAACAATAATAAATACATTCCAAAAACAAAATAAGCGCTGTTATCAAGTTTGAGCTAGTTTGAGCCAGCAGACATAAATTTTCTTCTATAAGAATAAAAAAACTTTATTGAAGGGAAAGTTACTTAGTGTTCTAAGATATCTATTGTGTCAAAGCGAATAACTTAGTATTTTACGGTAAAACTTAGATCCTATCAATTCCTAAGTGGGTTTTGTTGAACGCTTGTTCGTTGTTCCTAACTTACCGAGTATTTATAATAACCTAAGAGCCCGTGATGGCCAGACCTTCCTTTAATTCACAAGCGTGAAAATTCTTTCATGTGTATGTCTAACATAGGTAAGAATAACCCCCAAACATGAAACCTGGATCGCGGTTCCTTTGGGAGATAACAACCTTTTACCTGTTATCTCCCAAAGGAACCACGATCCAGGTTTCATGTTTGGGGGTTATTCTTACCTATGTTAGACATACACATAAAATAATTTTCACGCTTCAGAATTAAAGGAAGGTCTGGCCATCACAGGTTATTAGTCCATACTAAGAGCCCGGTCTGGCCAGACCTTCCTTTAATTCTGAAGCGTGAAAATTCTTTCATGTGTATGTCTAACATAGGTAAGAATAACCCCCAAACATGAAACCTGGATCGTGGTTCCTTTGGGAGATAACAGGTAAAAGGTTGTTATCTCCCAAAGGAACCGCGATCCAGGTTTCATGTTTGGGGGTTATTCTTACCTATGTTAGACATACACATGAAAGAATTTTCACGCTTGTGAATTAAAGGAAGGTCTGGCCATCACAGGCTCTTGGTCTATAAGGAAACTTCCCGTTATTAGGTTTTCTTTGTATAATGTAGTGGGTAGTTTTAAAGTTCCTAAGTTGGTTCAGCAACATGGTTGGAAAATTCCTGTATCTTTAAACTTCAGCAAGTAAATTATACTGTGAACGTTTTTCCACCCGCGGCTTTTCCCGTGTTTGTATTAAATCGTCCGTTCTAATTAACTTCCACGCGTTACTGTGGATCTTTCCGCGGTAAAATGTAGTCTTTAATATGTTATTCTGAAATATAAAATATTGTGCGTTTTCATCAAAATCTATTCTGTAGTTTTTGCGTGTTATAGAGTGACTAATAACCATACATTCTTACAAACTTTCGCATTTATAATATTAAGTAGGAATGTATCCCTTGTTGGGCAATAAACTTAAACTATTTGCGGGGCATGCAAGGTACAAGCAATACCAAAATCTATGTAAGGCTGTAATTTTTCTTGCAGTAGTTATGTATTTCTGTGTGCCATTTTCCTAAAAAAATATAATTATAGTTACTTAGTTAGTTACAAGCTTTGAGCTTACCACGGGGCTAGATGTCGTTGTGTAAAAATTGTCCAGTAATATTTATTTATTTATTAATATATATATTGTTAGTAATATGTATTTACAGAAAATGGTTAGGTTTGACTAAAACAACCGTGTAAGTAAACCGTAAAACTAGGGTTGCTAAATGAGAATTTAAAAACGATAGTGAAACTTTGTAAGTTTGGTTAACTTTAATAAATTACTGGACTTAGGATTAAACTTTGTAAACAAAACTAATAGAACGTAAAAAAAGATAAAAAAAACTTCCATTTGTGCATAATATTTTATTTTCTTCATATTTTTGAACTAAACTAATAAACTCGTGTGTCTAATAAATTTTATAGGAGCTGGTACTATAAACTGTAACTCCAGTTTTTAATTTTGAATGAAATTTATTCCCTATTTTATTTATCTCAAAGGTACCTATTGTAACTAAAATATTTTTACATAAGAGATAAGTAGGTACAGTGTCTCTATTCCCATCACAGCTTAGTTATGGTTCTGTCTTATATTTCAATACGAAAGCAAAGCTAATCTGTGGAAATAGATGAGCGATGAATGGTCGGATTGTACATTATCGGAATCTTTGTTTCAAAGCTAGGCAATCGAAGTTACAGTTTACATCTTGGTTTGATCCTTACCAGATTTATTTAATTCAACCTATTTTCCTCTAATTTGGCTTTCAACAGAACACTGAATGCCACAAGCCCTGGTTTATTCCCCTTCTTATAAAACTCTTGTTGAGAGCA
Organism: Chloroclystis v-ata; assembly: GCA_963691955.1. Taxonomy (NCBI): domain Eukaryota; kingdom Metazoa; phylum Arthropoda; class Insecta; order Lepidoptera; family Geometridae; genus Chloroclystis; species Chloroclystis v-ata. Next base: position 11,468,636 of record OY829904.1, on the reverse strand, counting down.
TCTTTCATACCAGGCTGTCAAATTGGGGTATCTGGAAAAGAAGGTTGTGATTTACGACTTTGAGTTTATTACTAAGATATTTCTACGCTCTAAGTGAGCGTAGAGTACTAAAGTTTACGCTATTAATAAATAAGTTAATTAGTTTAAGCTATTAATAAATCTTATTAACAATAAATAACTGTTTGTGTCTATAATTATGTAAGCATTTAAATTTAGTCCAGTCTTTAAGTAATTTATTCATGCCATAGTGTGTAACGTGTTGACGCATCATCTTAACAAATAAACAAAAATCTCATGGGATAACATCCATGATTTGTTAATGCACAAAATAAAAATTATACCTAAACCTAAATAATCACCAACATAGAAATACTTACGCGCTCTTATCAATTGGCACAATAACGTCCATACTGCTGATCGTTGCGATAGCACAAATATCAGCAATAGTGACGTCATCACCAGCCAGCCAATCAGAGGTGAGGAATTTCTCCGTGAAGTCATAGCTCTTTTGAAACTTCTCAATGCAGATTGGATTGTAGTCTGTTTCACCCCCAACGGTGATTGGTTCCTGGAATTCAAAATGTTAAATTATTAACTATTAACTAATTATTTCAACCAAATTGTCTACTGTGGGATATTGACCCCATTCAAAGGTCTATATACTAGTATCTCATTCATATTTTCAAGATATAGTGTTAGGGCATAATCCTCTCCTGGTTTGATTGTTTGTTTCCCGTCTTCGAAAAAAAATTATACGAACTGCAGATATTATTTATGTACCTAAGTACCTATATTATATTAAATATATCAGAAATCTAGAACCCGTCGCACACAACAACAAGCTTCGAGCTTACCACGAAGCTAGATGTTGCTGTGTGAATTGTCCGGCAATATTATTTATATTTTTTTGATACAAACTAGTGAATGCTTTCGGATTATATCTAGATCAAAAAGTATTCTACTGACCACAGTGCCACGTAGAGCCGGGAAGAGAATGCCGCTGTCAAAGTGCAGTCTCTGGTCAATTACTGCGCGCTTCTTTGGGTCAGCTGGGTATAGGGAGTCGTCTTGGCCATACTTGGTAACCAGGTAAGAAACGATGGCGTGGCTGAAAGAAATGTAAATAAATGATATGAAAATGAACCTCTGTGGCGTAGTGGGCTAAAGTCCGCCTGCGACGCATGAGGTTGCGGGTTCGATTCCCTCCTCAGAACAATAATTTGTACGATCTGTAAATGTTTGTTCCCAGTGTCAGGTTTATATTATATGTATAAAAATATGATATTAAGTATATCACGGGATAGAGCTTACCACGGGGCTAGATGTTGCGGTGTGAATTGTTTAGCAATTTATTTCTTTATTTATTTACAAAGAAAACCTTACCTATCCCAAATAATGAAATCATCATCTTTTAACATCGGGATTGTGTGTTGCGGGTTCAACTGTAACAAGCATAATAATTCTTATAAAATGTACATAAAGAGAATGCAATCATATTCATCACAGACAAAGCTCCAACTTGCAGCCTTTCGGTTAACATTCGAGGAATGACGACTTCGTGGCGCAGTGGGCGAAGGTCTGCCTGCGACGCAAGAGGTTACAGGTTTGATTCCCGCCTCGTGACAATTATTTTTACGATCTGGAAATACAAATATCACTCACCTTAGTATACTCTTCTTTCATATGTTTTCCTTCTAGAATGTTCACCTCCACTATTTCCACGTCAGTGAGCTTGAGAGCTTCAATAGTCATGTAGACCGCGCGGACCGGCGGGCTGGCGTCTAGCGCGTACAGAGTCAGCACCATGATTATTGTAGAAGGTTCTGGAACGATTTTAAAAACAAAAGATTGATAATAGTCTCAAAAGTAACAAAAATGTAAGGGACATTCTGTGTATTTTCTGAGTGTGATAACATTATTGATTCGTAGATACGTTAAAATTCTATTTATTACGTAGGTATTAACCTCAATATTTGAATAGAATAAGTTTTATTTTTCTACGACCACTCATCCGCCTGATAAATTAAACATGGTGATTATAAAGTATATAGCGTTGTTATGATGATAAATCGTATTTAAATTTTCTAGTATCATTCACGCGCAAATATACAGTAAAACGTAGTATAAGCATGATGCTAATATTAGTATTTTTTGTAGTGTGATGTATCGTACGATTGACCTTGTTAGTGAATAGTTGGTTCTTCTGATCAAAAGCCTAGTCATTGTCCGGACCGATAATAAAATTTTCCGCACAATTGAGTGCTTGTTGATCCGCAACACAGGTTTTATTATAACCCTATGCCAAAGCCGTGTTGGCTAAGTGGGAGCACACTCGACTTTGATTCCTAAGTTCGTGCTTAAACCCCGCAGGGCATGTCTATAATTTTCTTCTTGAAAAAAAATATCAACGAAATTATGTATTTACAACGGGTAAGTGCCTTAGGGCCTCTGTTTCTGACGACCTCTGTGGCGTAGCGAAGGTCCGCCTGCGGCGCAAGATGTTGGTTTATTTATAGGTACATTAAATACCTATATGGATAACTTTAATATTAGATAACTTACGAGATCAATTATTATCACAATAAATTATTACCTAACTTCTTAACCCTTAACCTCATTAGATGAAATACATCATGCAAGTGTTGAGATAGTAAATGAGCTATTCATTCATAAATTATTGACAGATTATAGTTTCCACTGATCAAATGAGAGTTAGTACACTTAACCAATGAGTTTTGCTGAGTATTTATCGATTGATATTTTTTTAATATAAGTATGTAGAAATAATGACACCTACTTGAGAGACAATAATAAAATAAGTACTGATGCAACTGAACATAATTAGTGCCAGCTCTCAAAAAAAACATTAATTTAACACACGGACTTAGAAAAATAATAAAAGTCGTTATTTTAATGTAAGGACGAACTGATTCAGCTAAGTTCGAGTAAAATCATTAGGTACATACTTACTCTAGCAACTTTTATAAAACTTTTGTAATACTGGACTTCTTGGTAACCAATCCGTTAATACAGCGAATACGCGATTACTTACTTCCAAAACCATCAAAAACCGAAGAACATTAATAATAAGAGGGCAAACAAAATCTATGCGATAAAACCCCTGTTAATTTTAGACCACTTTGTCCATCCTTAACGTACGTGCGAATACGACCGTGCACTTTAATGCTTGATTTTAGGGACATAGCCTCCTAATACATAATATAGGCTATTAATATTTTTTTGGTTAAGGAATAAAATAAATATAAATAAAATTATACCTGAGTCCAAGACGTCTTTTCTGTGCACAAAACTCAACACAACAGGATGTTAACTGCGATGTTCAAATAATAATGATTCTGGATCTACGAATACAAGCTTTGGATGCGGCAATTCTCGTATTTAGGTCAATAATTAAGTAAGTAAAGTTTAATTTAACTTAAGTTTATATAATGTGATTTTTTTGCCGTTGGTTTTCCAAATAAATAAATAAATAATGATTTACAACCGAGTAAAAAAATAACTTAAAAACACAAAGGCTTATAAAGACGAAATAAAAAAAAACAAACAAAACAGACTATGTTAGTATGCGACGACGTTATTACCTATGTGTTGTATTGATTATACATTACAATATAATTTTTATATGAATATACTTCTTAAAAGTACCATATCGCTTAGCTATAGAAAATTTTTAATCATAGTATCATAGGTATATTAATAATTTAGTTTTTGAAGATAATCTTCTCAAGGCTAAAATGCCATATCATTTCGTCCTAAAGCAATAAAAACACGATTGATAGCTTAACAAACAGCAGGACAGTATAACCATGTGTTGTCAATGCATAATGCCTGCCATACATGTTTGAGAACTTTAATGGTGGATTGTTATAGTCCAATTAGTTTTTTCATTACTGCATATTTCAGTTTAGGAATAATAGTCAAGACTATTTTTTTATACCTAAGTAAGTACATTTTGCGTCTTAGTCTGGTTTGTTTAGTTTTATCATCATCATTTCGGCTGACGATGTCCTATATCGTAGTTCTCCTTGTTGAAGAGATATCAAATTATTTCAGTATAAGCGCCCATAAATGCCATAAATGGTAGATACTGTGACTTTGATTATTAAAATTTTATTTGCGTGAAAGTCAATTTCAGGTACGTTGTTTATTATTAAACCCTTTAAAGTTTAAACTCTCCAGCAATTTAAACATCGATGCCAGTTTATTCGGAATCCGGATATACGGAGCTGGTCATTCCAGCGCTGGCCAAAAGTAATAAATTCCGGTGTTAATCTGATATTCTCTCCAACGGACCGAATTGGAACACCCTATATAATGAAAAATGTGCAGCGTACCAAAAGAGTTGCTTTATTTTATACTTGCTTTCCACATCGACTCTGCCCGCTTTAAAATGAATTTTCCCGTGGTAGAAAGTAACGTAGGTATTTCCTTCTGGTTTATCTAGTTACTGCTCAGTTTAGTTACAATCTATGCCGTAACTTTTGTATGAGAGAGTAATAACACACTTATGTAGATCCAAACAATCTTTATAACATTTTGTTGTAAATATTAGGTATTTGGATTAAGCAACTCTATTTATAAACTAAAATAGGGTTGCTGATGTGTCCAAAAAACTAATTTGAGTAGGTAGTGTTGCACTATTTCAGTTCTCAATATCTTTGTTCAAATAAAGTATACTAGGACAACGCCATCTATGAGTTGAGCTTGAAACTAGTTAGTAACCCAAAATTTTAACTTTCTGGTGAAAGTAACAGCATTAAGCTTTTTCTACTCGACCATAGATGGGGCTAGTTATTTTCTTGGCAAACTTGCCTACATTGTGTCTACTCGTCGATAGATGACAGTAAGTGTATCGTTGTTTCTTGTAAAGGAAATGAAAAAAAAAAAATTTATTCGATGCCAAATAAATATTTTTGTAATACCGGTTCTTCATAAGGTGAATAATGATAAAATTAATCCGTAAACATATGTAGGTATTTATTTTATTCGTACATTTTTAATTAACCTTTTTGGATAAATCTTAACGTCCATGTTTAATTACGATAGGAAGGTGATTAAGTATAAGAGCCGTTTAATTACAGCTGAGTAATTAAGGGTTGTTAGTAAGAATTTGCTGACGAGTTTTCAGATAAAAGACCTCTGTGGCCCGGCTGGTGAAGGTTCGCCCGCGAAACTGAAAGTTGTATGTTACATTCCCGACTAACTACTTATTTTTAAAATCGGGCTTAATTATTTAGGATATTATATTTACTTAAAAAATTACAACATACATAGAAAACAGTCAGAACTTCCGAATCAAATATTTGCTAACATTGATGCCGAGTCGGGAATCAAACCAGCAATCTCTTGTGCCATCGTTAGTGATCAATTGATTAAGCTGTGAGTTCGTGTACTAAGCTGATTGAAAATGATTCAATACAGCTTTACTCACTAACGGTTTAGACTTCCTCTCAGCTTAATGAAACTGAATGCTTTCATGTCCGACCTTTCATCTCAAATCAATCGACAGTGTCAAATGTGACCAAATGGAATGAATTGACTACCTATTTAAATTAATTGAGTCAACAGGCTAAAATATATATAGATAATTAAATCATATGAATAAGCACCCAATGTCAGCCCATCACTCGTTAATCGATTTTCGCAATTTTCTGGCGATGAAAATTTATATTTTAGCTATATTACTGTTTGAACTATATATATTGTACGTTATTTGCGTGAAAGACTTACTAACTATTTATTCAGTATATTAATTTATTTTAAATTTGGAATAAATTAATACATCAAGGAACACTAAGTCACGTCATTACCTTACAACTAAATTATCTAAAACAATGTCAAGTTTGTTCAAGCAGCGTAAGTTACCATACAATATCTTTCCATCTACAATCTACACAAATAAATTTTCAGAGGCTTAGAAACTGTTCGTCCAGTAGAAAACCGTGTTTAGAATTCTGTACAACGGGTTAATTTGCCAATTGATCGCATCGCGGGTGAGGTCGTGTGGTGTCAGCTTAGTTTCACGCCGACACTGAACTCAATAAAAGGAATTTTTCATTTCCTTAAATCAACGGAAATAGGACACAAACAGGCAATTATTTGAAACTACTTTAGATAAGAGACGTTAATTCTCAACTGATTCAACCATAAATATCGTCTGGTGACGGATTAGAATTTTAAGATTTTAATCAAAGCCTTGTTCTTGTAATTCAATAAAAAAAAATTAAAAAAAGATTTTATTAAGTGTAAAATATCAAGTCGAAAATCTTCTTATATGTATATGCATGAACATATATGAACTTAGAAAATTACTTATACATATCAAGGTCTCTAAATAAAATAACAACATAAAAAAACAATTTTAATGCAAGAGAATAATTATTTTTGATGAATGTAAAAGATATCTAAAATTGTTTATAATACGCATATTTATAAATTAACGACAAAAAACTGTATCAAAATAGATTCTTAGATTTTGAAACTCGGACTAGTAAGCTCATAAAATTTGCGAGTCCAATAAAGGTTTCCTACTGCAGAAAACCTTCGACATTCTGTCCAACGAGTTGATTTGCCAATTGATCGCTGAGCGGACGTAAGGTCGGCAAACTTAATGAACGAACTTTCTAATACTTCATAATATTGGGAACTGAACTGAAAAATGACTTTAATAAGGACACAAATGACTAAATTTTGACTTTACACAGATCTCGAAATCGACACGAAATAACAACTCTTATATTGGCGCAATTTTACATTTCATGGCTTTCATAACATTTTTGCGTTCCAATATGTATCCCAATTCCACGTATGCAGTAAAAACCGAACTGTCTCCCTGAATATGAAAAGCGTTTGTAGCAGCCAAAGCCATGCATTGAGTGTGAAAGCAATTAGTACAGATAGGATGCAATTGTACTAGAGCTAAGCTGTAGGTATTCCATTAAAATCGCACCGATTTAAGCTATACAGGATAAATTTGACATTTACATTATTAGCAGGGCTTAGGTACCGGTGTACATTAACAAAAACAAACATCAAGATAGATTGGACCTTAATTCACTACGCTGGCAAAGTGCGGGTTGGTAATTGACACAATGTCCTTAAAACTTTCAAAGTTCTCAGAACATGCCGGTTTCTTCATGATGTTTGCCGTCGCCGTTAAAGCACGAGTCCACCAAGCGATTTGTCACAGTTAGTGGTTGGCTTGAAGATATCTAAGTGCCTAGTAGACTTGTTAGCGCGTTTAAACAAACAAACAAGCTTTTCAGCTTTACAAAATTGGTATAGATTTAACTTCAGTCATAGGTCTCTCTTACTCTTAATAGTATTGAGTGATTTGGTAAAAGTATCTATAAATTTCAGTCTCAAACACTCGCGCCTAAAGATGAGGTGGTACCATTTATAAGTCGTTACCATAATGCCTAGAAAGAGTTCCAAAACTACTCCCACTTAACTGCGTAACCCGATTAGACAGTTTAACTAAAAGCAAGTTACCTATCTATTAGATTTATCTCCATAAATAATATAGGACCATAGACAATGCTCCAGGGAGCAATCCTAGTTCTCATTTCCTGGAACTGTGTAATTACTGCACATGACTACGTGTATTGGATTTCTGAGACAACGCACTACAAAGGAATGGAAGCATCATCGTAATATAACTTTATAATGTAACTTATACTTAAGTTAATATTTAACTTATTATTTTTAACTTATTAATTTAAGAGAATTATGTAGGTAGATACCTACTATTAAATTGAATAGAAAACCTAAAAACTTAATATTAAATGGTTGGAAATGATTTACTTAGGAAATCATAAAAGACGGCTATTTAATTGTAAGTATTTTATTTATTCCTGAATTGTATCTTACAATATGTACACTTTGAAAACGTAGCGTGTCGGACGTACAACAATACAGAATCCAATACAATCCAATACAAAAACACTTTATTGTAAACCAAAAACACAAATAAAAACACTAGGCGGCCTTATCGCTAAAAAACGATCTCTTCCAGGCAACCTTTGGATGGAAAAGAATTATCTAGTGAAAGCTATTACGGTTGACGCAAGCTGTTTTCAACTGAAATATCTGGTAATTTTAAAGGTGTATTTGCAGTGGACGTCCGTCTCAAATGATAATGATGTACAAGTCCAACACTATACTTAATAAAGGGAATTGGCAGCCTGTATACTGTGTGGTTTGAGGTCGACTCGTCCACACGATTCTACAAACTGAATTGTCAACATCTGTCTTTGAAGATTCAGTGAAGCACGATCGGAGACGCAATTCACTCCATCTTAGCTTAGACATTAGCAAAGTAATTATTTAAATTATTTATAGCACACTTGTAGGTTATTTAACGTACGGTCTTCTTTGACAAAGTTATTTAAATATGCAAGATCACTTGTTTTCATATTTTTTTACAAATTAATGAAAGAGAAGTGCCAAGCTTTACGAGGTGTTATCAAAATGAATAAGATCAAAATAATCTAACAGTATGTATCTCTTCTAAAAAGTTTCACCCATAACATTCTACAGAATGTCTTCACGAACTAATATGCTTTCTGACACCTAATTAGCATGAAAGTGGCACACTAGAGGCAATTTCTTGGACATGCTAAAAGCACTACAAATATGATCTTTACTAACACATAAAGTAGCTAATTTAACTAAGGATATTATGCATCGTTATTTTACTGTTATAATAGTAACCCTTCTTGTCATTATAATAGGAGGGTTGGAGGACAGAATTTAATCATCATCAATTTAGCCGAACAACGTTAATTGCTTGATATCAACCTGGGGTTTAAATCAAGCAAAAATACTGAACAGTTTTATCATGGTGACCTCTGAGGCGCCGTGGAAAAAGTTACGACTGCGATGCAGGTGGTTGCGGGTTTGAATCTTGTAGGCACAAACCATTCTATCAATCTTGTTGAATTTGAAACCGAAACCTCTCGATGGTTTCCGCCCCATTGGCCTTAATCCGTTAAAATGTATATTAAGAACTAAAAAAAGGTGTGTATGGATGATTGTTACTCTTGCTCGTCAAAACTGGCTACCTACTGATCGGATTTTACTAAAATTTTACTACTATAATGTTCCTACACTTCCTACATAGGAATAAGACAAAACCTACTTTTTTTCCACCGGGGGAAATAAATTGAATTGCGGGAATAGCTATGGGTAGAATCCTAGTGTATGTGTTCAATCAACAAACAAGAGCTACACGTCCCAGGTTTAACATACAAAACAAAATACTATTTAGAATGGCAGATCTAGACCTTAATGAAAAACCCCGATACCCTTAAAATTAGGTTCGTGCATAGAATACCTAAATTTTGAGCTACCTAAATATGATTATTATTTCTATATTTTATTAATGGTTGGGTACAATTCTCTTTAGTATTGTGGCTTGTATTTTGGAGTTTCTTATACAGTGTTATCTGAAACTAGCCGACCGCCAACAGCTTCGCTTGCTTTTTTTTTTTATAAAATATAGCCTATAACCTTCCTCGATAAATGGACTATCCAACACTGAAAGAATTTTTTAAATCGGACCAGCGGTTCCTGAGATTAGCGCGTTCAAACAAACAAACAAACAATCAAACTCTTCAGCTTTATAACTAATATTATAATAGATACATCAAAATCACTTTTTGCTGTAATCTTGCAGCTCGTATACATATTTTTGGTGTTTTTTTTTTGGTGTCGAGACATGTATAGAACCATGTATAGAATGTAACATTTATAAATAACTTGCTAATAATCAATTAAAAATAATAAAACAGCAAAAAAACCTTGGTCAATTACTAAACAGCAATAAGAATTTGAATAAAAAAAAATACGCGCAAGAATCATCTTCTGAAAAGTTGAAGATAATTTCAAATAAGAAACAAGAAGATTTTAATAACGAAAGTTGTAAAATAATTACTGTTACAAAGACATTTTTATCGTAACAGAGATAATTTTTACAGAGTTTCATTCACATCAAAGAACATTCCAGGTTGATTTTCAAACTGAATTTTGTATTTCAAATCATTGTTTAATTCAACTGTATATTGGACCTTTTCTCCGGGACTTAAGGTTGCAGTTTTCAGCTTATTAACTTATCAAAGTTTTGTCGGTCGATGGGCGATAATCCACCGTTTTAGTAAAGAAATAAGGTTCAGAATATCGTGTGGTGAGTACCAGTTAGACCTTGGGCCAAGAGGTGCTTGGTTTCCGTCGGCACTTACCAAGTCTGGTGTCACAATACTAGCCATAAATTTCAGTTAAAGAGTTTGGTCACAGTAATTTGTTCATAATCTCACTAATATTAGAAGTTTGAGAAGATGTTTGTTTATGAAAAAATACTGAATGCATTTTGATGAAACTTTAGAATTAAATAACTTACGGCCACTTTTACAACAGGTTAATATATTATAACGAGGAAAAGTCTATTAAACATGGGCACAGCAATGGGTGAAAAGCTTGTAATATTCTTGTAGGTCACATAAATTTTGAAGGGTTTGAAGGACATAATACATTCACGAACCCACGCGTGGCCAAAGTGGTGAATTAAGGCGTAATCTCTCTCGTCAAAGAAAGAAGTCCATATATCCCAGCAAAGGGAACATAAATTTAGGGTCCTATTGGTAGGCTCGTTCGGTTTAAGGAAGAGTAACATGCATCCATCAATCCCATGTACTTTAGAAGTCCTTTAACTGAAATCTTATAAAATTAGCATAAGGCTCTTGGGTATCCAAGATACCCAAGAGCCTTATTATACTAGCTTAGTTTGGGTGCCAAACGTGTTAGCATTTTAAGGTACCTTTTGTAACATTTTTTAGAGTAAGTATTTTTTATCTCTAACTACATAATTACTGACAAGCCTTCGCGTTGAATATAGCTTACACTCTGTTGTTATGAATACTGTGCACCGCTCTTGCAGTGAATAGCGAATCTAGGGTTTTATAGCTCATAGTTCTTATTACCAGCTATTGTTGAGTGACTGATGAAAACCTTTTGTGGGCGGCTGTTTATGTGCTGTGCTGGGTTTTATGAATAAACTCCAGAGGTGCTGTACTTACTAAAAGCTATTGAAAGTTATTTGGATATTATTGAGTGATAAAACCATCCTGTCTTTATATAACCAACAGAAGATAGATACTCTATGACATCACGCTGTTTTCAAAGACAGAAGCGAGTCCACTAAGATCAGAGTTGTGTTCGATGGATGCACGCACCATATCCTCATATTCTATCAACGACATTTTATGGGTGGTATTTTGTGGAAGGTTTACATGTAGGATTCTCTTTTTTCCATACTTATAAGGGCGAGGCTACATAGGTATCTTTATTTATAATGCAACCAACAGAAGAAACACCATAACAGTAATTGGAAGAGCACTTGTCATAAAACAAATGTGTGGGCTTAATACTTATTATTAGTGATGTTCCAATTACAGGTGGGCACATATTACTCAAGTTTTTAGGACAACATCAAGTTTAAAATATGAGTAAAACTAATACTAAATAATCTTATATTGAAGGGCATGTGTTATTCACAACCCGCACTTGGTCATCGTGATGAATAAAGGTCTAATATCTCTCGGCAAGAGAGATGTCCCTGTGTCCCAGCAGTGGGATAGTAAATAGGGGTGACTATGATGAATAAATAGTGTAACTTTTTTATACATAAGTAGTCTACTATCTTTTTTTTATCTTATGAAAATATTTTAACCTCGGGAAAATCGAGCATACCCTTAAAATGTGGCAAAATACGAGGCTGAAGCTATTTAAATAAACAAATAAACAAATTCAATTAATTCCTGCAATGCATCTGCCAATAACAGGCTGTCATATTCAACCAACTGCTAATTTTATCATTAAATACAGCTTTTGTATTATTTTGTTGGGAAGTATTTTACAATTTTAAAATAAAACTAATACCTGTTATGTTGACGAAATGTTTATTTATAAATTCATTTCCATATCTTCGTCAATATTCCTAAGCTTTTAATAAAGGTCAATCAAAATTTTGTCCACTTGGGATGAAGTTCCAATTAAACTTATTTATCCCTTCAAACGTCCTAATGAACCAATCGGGTCACAGAACACCACGAATATAACCTAGGGTCATAGACGTTCATCGTGGGGTCAATTTAGTCCCCTTTTGTTCATTTATTAGGGCACTAAAATAACATTATGCCTCAGAGAATCTAACCAAAAGTTAGACCTATGGATATAATATTCATCCTTGTTTATAAAATATGTACATATGTCAAGTTAGTATGATCGTTGCTCGCATATTGCATTATCGTATCTAATTAAGATTTCCAAAATGAAGGAACGCGCACCTACCGTCGCGGGACTCGAACCCACGTCTCTCACGCGTCTAGCAAGGACCCTAACCACTAAGCTACTGTGTCTAAGTTCAGTTTTTTTTATTGAATACTGAAGATGACATAACATTCCCTAACGACAAAGTATCTACTAACGTTTCTGTGCATACGTAGCGTACAAATAAAGAAAAATTATCATAATTATCAACGTGTTTTGATCGTGTGTTGAAAGTGTGAAAGTCGCCGACTTTAATAAAAATAGTCACGTCCTGACTCCTTTTAGTTTAATGCTCATAAATTTATGTACTCCAAAAAGGATCATAATAAATGTGACTTATAAAAATAAGGTTTTATAACAATATGCAAATTGCAAGAAGCTGTCTGGTCTCAGTAAAGTGGTGGTGTCAGCAAAAAGTAGCAAAGTAAAACTTTTAAGACTTTGACGACGAAATTTTAAGAGCATAGGGTCTAGACAAGTTATTGGTTTAGTATTAGGGTCCTTTTTTACAATGACTAGAAGTCGACCTCTGATAATTTACTAAAATTGTCATTTTAACATACAACGTTATTTCGTTAATTATTATTATTTCACGAATTATTATTATTATTTCCACATTACACCGGTTTGAAATACATAACAATGATTTGTTGTTCATTTCTAACCGGTATAATGTGATTTTCTAATTATGTACCCATCTTATTTATTTTATTAATTAAAAACTAAAATAAAGTCAAAGAGCTGATTGGTGTAATGCTTTACAACACAAATTTTGCAATCCTAATCCTGAATATTTTCTGTTATTACTTTAATAATGGTTCAAGACATCGAATTAAGAACACATTAGGGTTTTAGCTGCCCAACCCTGCTTCTCATAAGACAAATTTCAGATCCATTGATTTAAAGGATAATGGCAGACATGTCGCTGTTTATTTCACATATCAACAAAGATCTAAAAAAGCCTCAACGCGATCAAAACAACAGTAAAACACACAATAAAACTAGGCATCGCATGAAAAAATCAAAGACATCGAAGAAAAATACTAAAATATTATTTGGATAATAAACCAGGATTTTATATGTCGTTCGCTGAGGTTATAAAAGTTGTTTTTACCTGTCTCGTGGATGTAATTTGGAAATTTATATGCAGGGGATGAAATCAGTAAGTAGCGAGGCATTGGGGAACTTCGAAAACGAAACGTACCTTCTTCATCAGTAACTTTTACTGAGAAGCATCATTATCATAATCACCCCTATTTACATTCCCACTGCTGGGACCAAGGGACTTCTCTCTTGACGATAATAGAGCTAAACTCACCGCGCTGGCCAAAAGTGCGTATGGTGAATGTCACCATGTTTCAGAACATACCGGTTTTCACACGATGTTTGCCTACACCGTTAGAGCACGGTGTTTTTAAAACTCACATACATTTTTCTAGGAGAAACATTGTGAGGTATGCGCCGGGGTTTGAACCATCGACCTTCGGAATAACAAAATAAAATAAAATAAAAAATCATTATAAACATTACGTTACGTCACGATTCGTCGCTCAACTAGCCTCGGGTCTCCCTAATGTAATCTGTTGGTAAATTTTGGTTTAAATAATATGGTTTTATTGGAGAGACTCTTGCTTAGAAGACATAATAATTGGTACGTAATAATGTTATGATGATGATTATGAAAAGACATTTCTGTATAGGCAACATCAATAATTTTATATCCTGTGAAAAGAATCTATCGACTGCACTGACTGAAGCTGAAATACAAAATATAAAAACCAACAAGCATTTAACTCAAACAAAAAAAGGGTAATTTGCAATCAATTTAACACTTAAACCTTTCTCGATAAAACGAATTGAAATTGTACAGAAGCTATTTGCTTGCTGAAGCTAATTGGCCTAAGAGCAGTAATCATACCATGATCACTTTAAAGGGATTACTAAAATAGGGAAGAGGTTCAAGGAACCGACTTTTTTAAATATTTAACCAACTATGTACGAGTACATTTGAAAAATTTGAGATTTTATGTGTTTATGATATTTACTCCAAGACAGCTAAACAACACCTAATAATAAATTTATCCTTCATAATGCAAGAAAACATATAATAATGAAATATTGTTAAAAAAACAAGTTAATAAAATAATCTTTTTAAGGTAATGTAAATAAATTTGGTGTCCTAATTATAGTTTTAGATTTAAAAGTGTGGGATAAAGTTAATCTTTCTATCTAATTAAGCATGTAAATTTTACACTCGGCCATTATCGAACGAATTTAACTTAATATTGTTTATACCTTTTCGGCTTATCCGACTTTCTAACCTTGTTAGCAATAATCTCATTCCCATTCCGTTAATCCAACCCCTACATAAAATAGAAACAAAACTACCTGACCCTTGCAAAAAGAACATTCATGGCCACTTCATTCACCGAGCAAACATGGCTTTGCAAAAAATACTGTCATACGCAGAAAGATTAGAAGACCCCAATCATCCTTTGATGGGGCCAAACCTAAAGGGGCTCTATTTTTTCGGGTTACGCCAAAATGGCTCCAAATTACGAACAGTCATCTACAACACCATACATCTGTCTACATTCGTTTTCGTATTCACTCAGTTCGTTGACCTTTACCAGATAAGAGCTGACTTCAATATGGTCCTGAACAATATGTCTTTGAATGTACTTAGTGTGATTTGCGTCACTAAATGCTATTCACTGATTTACCACCAGCGTAAATGGTTTGATTTGATCGACCAGATTTCGGAGATGGAAAAGAAGCAGTTGAGAAAAAATGACGAATCTACCATCAGGATTATGAAGGAATATACCTTATACACGAGAGTAGTGACCTATCTTTTTTGGGTGATGGTTTTTGTGACCAATTTATTTTTGATTGTGTCCCCCTTTTTTAAATGCGTGTTTCAAAGTTATCGTGAGGATATCGTAAGCGGCAAAGAGCCGTTGCCCCAAATTATGTTCTCGTGGTTCCCGTTTGATAATAAGGAATTTCCAGGATATATTTTTGGGATTTTCGTGCATATTTTTATGGGGTGTCAGGGATCTGGGGTGATAGCCGTTTTTGATATGAATGCTGTTGGCATTATGAACTATTTGAAAGGTCAGATGATGATATTGCGAGATAAATCTAGGAAGATTTTTGATTGTGAGAGTAAAGATATTGTTTTGTGTCGGATAAGAGAATGCCATGAGCACCACACGATGGTGGTGAAGTGAGTAATTTTTCAATTCTGTTTTTTTTTTAAGTTTAGATATGAAACTTGCACAAGGGTCATGAGAACTCAGTAAAGGCCTCAGAAGATACCTCAGTTACCGGTAGACTTTTGTGCCTTGATTAAGATGAGGAAGTAACCACGTTTTTGTGACTTCCGACTTACAGAACAAATAACATTTTGTCATGTTGTTACATTTGGAATAGACTAAGAGCCTGTGATGGCCAGACCTTCCTTTAATTCTGAAGCGTGGTAGAATAACAGGTAAAAGGTTGTTATCTCCCAAAGGAACCGCGATCCAGGTTTCATGTTTGGGGGTTATTCTTACCTGTGTTAGACATACACATGAAAGAATTTTCACGCTTCAGAATTAAAGGAAGGTCTGGCCATCACGGGCTCTTAGTATAGAAGACTACCAATTAATACACAACTTTACAGATCTTGTTCAGACCCAAATCATAAGCAATAAGTTTTACATTTTTAGTAAATAGACTATTTTTATTTTCAGGCAGTACAAAATACTGGATTCTCTTCTGTCGCCGCCTATGTTCCTGTACGTACTAGTATGTTCTATGACTATTTGTGGAAGCGTTGTACAATTTACTTCAGTAAGTAAATGTTGCAAGTTGTTTTCACATTATTATCTTTAAACTAACCTTTCTATTTAAACTTAACAAAAATTTGCATGATTCTGGTAGATTATCTAGAATGGAAATTACAAAAAATCACAAAACATTAAGAATCGCAAAAACTATGTTGGCTAAGGAGCACATCGGTTTAAATTTCGAAGATAGTGGGTTCAAACCCCACTGCATAAAATATTTGGCTATTCAGAATAAATGTCAAATAATGGTTTTCGCGAATCGTTCGGCGTCCTTCGCCACAAATCAGAATAATGTTGCAATTTGTCCAAAATAGCTTTTCCTTAACCAGCAGATGTTAATTTCCTCCTTCATATTTCACGAGCCGAATTAATTTAAAGAGGCGAGAACGTCGTTAAATAGAGTTTATGGGGGATTAGTCTTTCGTTGATAAAAATAAGTGTTATTGCTGACTTCCGAAAGATAACGTTATTTTATAATTATGCAGGGTATACAAAAAACAACTTTTGTTCGTTATTTTTCGTTTTGTTTCAATCTGTATCTCGTAATTATTGTTTTAGGCTATTTTCGATTTAAGTCCGATTGTCATTGATCCAATTTAGATAAGTTTATATCATCACCCCTATTTAAGAGAAATAGAAGTAAGGTCTTAATTTACACGCCAGCCAAGTGCGGATTTTAAACTCTTCATAGTTCCCAGAACATGCCAGTTTTATCAAGCAAGTCCTTGTTTATCTAAACATTGATGTGTGATTAATCTCTCCAGAAAGGTGCCTCGACCTCCCAGAAGGTATGGGTGGTGCAGTACACACTTGGACTGGTGTCTCAGCTGTTCCTGTACTGTTGGCATGCTAACGAAGTAACCGTTGAGGTAATAACAACACACCATTACAATTCGTATTTTTTAATTTACGTAACTGCTTCGTGACTAGAGTTCTCGATATAACCCATCGGATAGGCTTAATGAAGATGCACTGGTTAGGCGCAATAACAAATGGCCGATGAAGCTCAAAAGTTCTCAATGGAGACCGCGATTGGCAAACGCACCGTCGGCTGTCCACCAACAATGGACAAATATCTTGTAAGGTTGCTGGTTTACGGAGGATGCAATCTCTATCCGACCGACAGGATTTTTTTAAGTGAGGCTTATATCCGAAGACATTATTATGACGGCCTTATAACTTTACCATTGACAAGAGAGATCTGAATATACCAAGCTGGCAAAGTGCGTGTTTATAATAATTTACTGTCTTTGCAGGCTAGTACCGTTGACAGAGGCGTATATGAAAGCGACTGGTGGAAAGGAGACAAAAACTTGCGCCGTCTCATTATTCTACTATCTGGGAAGTTGGATCAAACACTTATTCTGAACGCTGGACCGTACGCCACGTTGTCTGTGCACATATTTGTAGAAGTAAGTAGAACTATAATATAGAACATACTTTCCGCCCCCCGAGTTTGCCTCTGTTATAATACATTTACCCGGTGTAAAAAGCAACCTATGCCATCCCTTCAACTATACCCTTAAAATATCGGTAGGACGCCCCGTTTTGCTATGAAAAACGGACAAATATATACAATAGTACAACATATACCTACACACACCCACATCCACCTTATTATTAGCGCCCAAGGCGCACGGGCGTGTATTCGCTCCGGTATGATAGCATAGGTACCTACGTGTTATCGTTTTACGGTCATTGAATATCCTACACTGCTCTCTCTACTATAAAGATGGAGGAATTGCAGCGTCAGGGCTCCAACAAGATGGACTGAGCATAGGTTATATAGTGATGAAAGTTGCCTCCAATCATAATAACTGTAAATATTTCTTCCTCTTACTATGCCTATCCATCACTAAAGGTTGGCGGTCATCTTCTGAAACTTTTCTTAATCCAGGCCTATCCTAAATAAAATTCTTCTGCCTTCTTTATGCATTGCGTAACCAGGTCTTTCTTATTCAAAAAAATTAATTGAAAATTGTATACCTAACTAGTATGGCCTATATCTATCTATATAATATAAATGAAAGTCGTGTTAGTTACTTCACTTATAACTCGAGAACGGCCGAATCGATTTGGCTGAAACTTGGTGGGGAGGCACCTTCGAACCGGGAGAAGGACATAGGGTACTTTTTACCGCGGGAAAATCTAACATAATGTGGGCGAAGCCGCGGGCGGAAAGCTAGTTACATATATACAAGTGAGCCATAAACAATAATTTAATAATAAGACTATTTTATAACACTATATTATAAAACTAATACTTTGTTTTAATTCCACAGATTATAAGAGCATCATACAGCTTCTTCACACTATTCTCGCAAATGTATGAATAAATTAAAAAAAGTATCCTGCTTTTTAAAGATTTTTTTGTCCTGATAATAATTATAAACGTAGATCAAAATGTTATTGTTATTTTATTAACAAGTATATACTCAAATACAAAACGGTAATAGAAAAAGAAGTAGGTCGTTTTGAATTTTCCATAAATGATTTCAATGGAAGTAACCGAAATGAACCAAAGCTTTTCACCCCAAAAATATTAAAATTCTACAGCTCATTAATCATTACTGACCCTCAGAAAATTCATGTGATAAAATACTTGTAAAAATCTAACGCTCTGTACATGTTTTATTCAAAGAAGAATTTAAATTTATATAGCTTAAAGAAACAATGATATCCACCTTTATTTTCTCTGACATTATTGTGAAATACTGCAAAAATGTATAATTTTCTTCAACTACTGACTTATTACCTTCGCAATATTTTGACATACTGTCCACCCCACAAATTGCATAGATTCAACTCTCTAATTTTACCACAAAACAATAAATATTTGTATTTTATAAAAAACTATTCAAACTAATCTGTTTGACTGTTTTTAGCTGGTTAATAAAAACACTGAAACTACAGTTAGATAGAATTTTAAAGGTTTTAATATGCGTTAAAAAGCTACACCCATTTAGAATTTTAATTGTTAAAGGAATAAATTTACCAAACATCAAGAAATTGTATAGTGTTCTGTAACTCCTTAAAAGGCTAAAATGGTGTGTCAAAGGTTGTCCGGGAACTTTTTAATGGGTTTTAAAATTAAGATTGTTTTACTCAGTTTAATATTTAAAATTAAGTGCAAACATAAATTAAGTCCTTTAGTTATTTTATTCTGAGTAAAGAGGAAGTAAATGACCCGTTCCTTATACTCGTATTATCTAAGCTTTCCACCCCGCGGCTTCGCCCGCGTTATATTAGATTTAAGAGATATAGAATAGATGAGTCTTTATAATAAATTTACTAAAGGCCAATTACTAAAAAACTTATTTACACTCTTAGTTTTTCTACAAATTTTCAAGCTATATTTAACAACAATTTAAGAATTTTGACCAACTCTGAAGTCAGAGTCTGCCACTAGTTTGCTACGACACCTATTTATTATTGAAGAGTTTTCGTATTATAAAATGTCTTGTAAAAACGAAAAGTATTAATCAAAAATCAGTTCTATCAAGGAGTAGTCTTATCGTACAGTTGTAATGAAGTTATACTTTGCTAAATTAGAAGATCCATTTTATCCGCTCCTTGGTCCAACATTATACGTTCTCAAAAAATGGAGAATGTGGAGACCAACGTATTCTGGTTTCAGCAGCAACACCATACATATTCTAGGCACTTTATTCGTCTTCAGCCAATACGTTGAGCTATGGTTCATCAGATCAGACTTAGAACTTGCATTACGAAACTTATCTGTAACCATGTTGAGTTCAATTTGCGTTATCAAGGCTATCACGTTCATTCGTTGGCAGAATCAGTGGAAGGGTGTCATAGAATTCGTATCTCAAACGGAGAAGCGTCAATTGGAAAAGAAAGATAAGATAACTGACGCGATCATCAAAGAGTATACAAAATATGCTAGAATAGTCACGTATTTTTATTGGTTTTTAGTTTCTGCGACGGTAGTAACCGTTATTTTAGCGCCTTTGATTGGTTACTTGTCATCCAAAGAGTTTAGAGAACAGATAAGAAATGGAACAAAGCCGTATCCTGAAATTCTTAGTTCCTGGACACCTTTCGATCGTTCTCGAGGTTTCGGTTATTGGCTGTCAGTTCTAGAACATGCTGGGATATGTGTGTATGGAGGTGGTGTGGTGGCAAGTTACGACTCTAACGCCATTGCAATAATGACGTTTTTTGCTGGGCAACTGAAGCTGTTGTCTATTAATTGTGAGAGAATGTTTAAAGAGGAAGAGACGACAAGTTATGATGAAGCTATTGAGAGGATTCGGGAGTGTCATACGCATCATGTGAATCTGGTTAAGTAAGTATTGTAAGAATTTGGTTGACAATTTAGAACTTTAGATTATTAGGTTAATTTTGTTCTCAGAGACTGTGACCAGACGACCATGCGATCATTTTGGTTCCAACCAGTCGCGCGTCCAAGTCGCAGCATTTGTTTACTAGTAGTTCATACCAAGCAGTAGGTCGCCTGGCTGTCTAGTCGCGGTCTCGCGTCGCGGTCGCTACATGCAGTATCACTTTACTTCTGATAAAGTAATAGTTGCAATTTGAAGTTTTTCTTTTCAATTTATTCATAATTATGTATTACTGAACTAATTTTATTGACCTCGAGCTAAATTAACATAATAATATAGTAAGTTTGTCTATGTTTTAGGTTTGCGTCCGTTCTGGACTCACTTCTTTCACCGGTGATGTTCATCTATGTTATAATTTGCTCGCTGATGATCTGTGCCAGCGCCATTCAAATGACAACGGTAAGTGGGCAGATAAAATCTTATGTCCCCTTAAGACTCAGCGATTGTACCAATTTCGAAGACGTAGAAGTCTTTAAAAGTCATCTTAGAGTTTTTAAAATAATGATTTATTGTTTAAGTTTTAATAAGGTTTTGGGGTAGTTGAATAGGCATATATTATGTTGTTTTGTTACAATTTCTTCTTTTTAAATATTATTTCGATGTTTATAGGAAGGTACAGCAAGTATGCAGCGTATTTGGATAGCAGAATACCTGATGGCACTAATAGCCCAGCTCTTTCTATACTGCTGGCATAGCAATGAAGTCCTCTACATGGTCTGTATAATACTCAAAAGATTCAAAAAGCTGTTAGCGGGTCGGCTAGTCTGATACATGCTTATAATTCACTTAACAATGTTATTATTACTAGTGGTGCCCGCGACTCCGTCCGCGTTTGTATGGGGGCCACGTCTTATCATAACTGGAGCAAGAATTTAGATAGCCTATCCTGTGTCCTAGACCTCTAAATGTATAACTACCAAATTTCATCAAAATCTGATCATTGTTTTAAGAGTTATGGCGGAACAGAAAGGAAAAAACCTAAAAATCGTCAATATAGGTAGTTTCAGTATCATAGGCATTCAGCCTATAAACACAATATGTCTGAAAACAAACTAACTTACTCCATGATCGACCCTAACAGATGTATTATGTAAAGATAAACCTTATTTCCAGTGTGATAAAGTAGACGGTGGCGTGTACCGCAGCGCGTGGTGGTTGCAACAGCCGCGCGTGCGTCGCTGCGTGTTACTTCTGGGCGGACTCCTGCGCAAGACGATACGTTTCACGGCCGGGCCTTTCACGGACCTGAATGTTGCTGCTTTCATTACGGTATATATAGCTTATAACTTTTTAAACTATAATGGTTTTTAACAATATTAGAACACGAAAGGGTAACATACCATGATTCGAATGATTTTGAGTTTCCCGATATTTCGGCACAAACGTTACAAGCGCCATCTTCACAAAGAGCTTCTCCATGAAGATGGCATTTGAAGGCAAAACATTTGAATCAAATACAAATACAAAATACAAAATAACTTTATTTAGGTATTTTAACACCGTACAATTAAGATTACTTGTGGTCCCCGCACTAGGAATAAACCCGTATCGCGGGAAACCGATGAACAGGTACGATTTAAACTTTACAATAGTAACTTATAATTATAATGGCAACCCAGAGATAAAGTACTAAGTTGTTAGAATACATTAGTAGTAAGCAATAAACTTAAACAGCAAAATAAGAAATAAACTTGATAGTGAAGTGGTCAAACAATCATGGTATGTTACCCGTTTCGTGTTCTTGTCTATATCTAAGCTGTAAGCATCTGGACCGGTCGTACCTACTAACCGGAAGTCGTAATGGAAAAAAAACAATTTTTGATTTTTATTCAAATCACGTCCCTATACACAATATTTAATATTATTTACGTATCCAAGAGAAAAAAAACATTTGAATTAAAAGATGTATATTTTTATCTAAGTATTTCACATAATGTTAATAGTAATAAAAGGAAACGAGAAATACGACAACCTCACACGTATAGGTTTTAAAACATTCGTATTGACCAAAGGTTCTATTCTGTGTTTATTCTCTAATCTATTTTTGTCTCGAGACGGGAATCGAACCCGCAACATCTTGCGTCGCAGGCGGACCTTCGCCCGCTGCGCCACAAAGGTCATCGTTATAGATTAATTTAATAAAATAGTGTTCTTTTCAGATATTAAAAGGATCTTACAGTTACTACACTCTTCTTAGCAAGAAAGAAGATTAAAGAAGATATTTTTTAAATTCAAAAATTGTGCTTTTCTGATTAACAAGTATCATATCCTAGCGTTGTATAATTATAATAACTAATGCATTTAGTAATAAAGATTAACCATTCAAAGAATCTATCTTGGAAAATTTGATATCCATTATCACCAATCACTTAATATTTAGCTAGGAATATTTCTGCTCATTAGATCACGATATGAACCGAATTTAATCAAATTTGGTAAAAAAACATTTAGGGGTTTGGGACACAGGATAGTCTATTTAAATTCTTGCTCCAGTTATAATAAGACGTAGCCTCTATACAAAGATGACGCGGACGGAGTCGCGGGCATAAGTAGTCAGAAATATATTTCAAAACAACGAGTAAATGTAACACTGAGCGGAGCACTCTGCAATATTAAAACAGTATATTTTGTTGCAATTGTTATGTGCAGGAGTTATGCGATCCCTGGAGGCTGGATTGTTGCTTCAGAAACACCTCGCATTTCAATTTATAATAAAATATTCACTCGTATTTAGCAGTGTATTGTGTACCAAATATAACATAATCTATAGTACCCGAAAGACAAGCTTTGAGCTTACCACGGGGCTAATAAATGTATATATCTGAGGTATAATCAAACTGAAAACCAAAGTGTACCGTACCGAAAGATGTTTACGATATTAATTCTTCAAATTAGAATACAGTGTCTGAATGACAAGCTTTGAACTTACCACGGGGCTAAATGCTGAGGTATGAAATTAAATTGTGTTTCCTATTTATGGTCTGGGGACCACTTTAGAATTACAAAAATTCGGTTCAAACAAAAATCGACGGTTTTACCAATAAAAAAAGTTATAGGTATAATCGGGGGGTGATATTACTATATCTACATGACAATATCTGGCTTGGTTGTGTCAGTTAGTAAAATCTACATAACGATGCTGTTGTCAGTCTTAATGGTATGCTCTGGTATAGGTACGTACGTATTAATGAATAAAACCAGAAAATAAAACAAACTGAAACTATATTAATTTAAATAACAAACTAACTAAACCCTCTAAAATATGTTCAACGTTACCTGTAAATACGAGTATAACACTGTTCAATTATAAATTTAATCTTCCAAATTCCTTCCTCTCAATTTCCCGGATACGAAATAACCACGAATTTGCCTTACAATATATATTAGAGACAAGATAGTTCATAACCCTACTTTAACTTATCTATGGGATCGTAAACTCAACAATTTTCGATAATATAAAATCAATTTTGTGTTCCATTTATGAATAAGTGCTCGGTTTCAAAGATTCTGCTGATATTTTCTTCGATGGGACTTAGTCTTGAACCTATTGAAAATCGTATCAGGCAAATTATTTATAGGATTTTCCTTTGATTTATTCAGAGAGAGATTCAGAATTTTAAATTACAGCTGCTTTGGTCTGCTGAATAGAATCTTAAAATATTGAGTTTATTTCCAAATGATATGTTGTTTTTCATCTACGAGTATCTTGTTAGAAGCAGAAAGCACTTTGTTATTGTTTACTTGTGTGATATAACAAATGTGTATACTATTACTTAAGTTATTTTATATCCTCTTGGGTTTCCTACAATAAATAAATGCTTATAACCAATTAACTATTGAAACTTATTTTTATTATAATACTGAAGCACTTTAAGTTGTTTATAATATTTATATCTATATTTATGAAGTTTAACACAACGGTTTTTGGTTGTTCGATAGATATGGCCAGCCCACTGCCACTTTCACTTACTAATCCAATGAGCTCTGTCGATTACTTTAGTTCTGTGACGGATATTCTCGTTTTGAACCCTACTTTTCGATTTTTTTCGCTCTGTGCAGTGCATTTTCGTTATAAGTAATTAATAAAAGGTCGCGTATTAGTTGTAATGATGATGATGATCTTTTTGTATAAAAATATCTAAAATAGTTGTAGACTTAGAAACTTGGATAAATTAACTAACCGTAACCCCAAATCACACCCAAGATGTTATAGTCCGGGATCCGTAGTACATTGGAATCAAGTGATTACTAACAAGCTAATTTTTCGTGAGTAGCTTAATTTTAATGAGACGCCCAAAAATATCCTATACTCAACTTTTGATTGTGGTAGCTAACAGAGATATCGAGGATTAAATATGTCGATTTGATGATCCAAAAAAATTGATAAGTAACCGGTTGTTTTTTAGTTATATCGTAAGATAATGATCTAAATTATATGAAAAAATATTTGTCCTACAAAACCTATGGTTTGATCAAAGAGTCCCCCATTTCCAAAATGTATCGAAAACGAGGTCAAAATAAATGATTACTAACCAGCTGATTTTTTGTTGTATACTTAATTAATATTTATAAAATCTAACGGACATATTGTCCTCCAAATTTCGTGGTACGTTATCCCGGTCCTACGGTCCAAAGTTGTAGTACACATCCTCGATGTAAAAATAATTACTATCAAGCTGAATTTTCGTGAATAGCTTCGTTTCGATGAGACGCCCAATAATATCCTATACCCCACTTTTGATTGTGGTAGCTAACAGAGATATCAAGGATTAAATATGTCGATTTGATGATCCAAAAAAAATGATTACTAACCGGTTGTTTTATAGTTATATCGTAAGATAATGATCTAAATTATATGAAAAAATATTTGTCCTACAAAACCTATGGTTTGATCAAAGAGTCCCCCATTTCCAAAATGTATCGAAAACGAGGTCACAATAGATTATTACCAACCAGTCATAATAACTTATTTTTAGGGTCCCATAGCCAAATGGCAAAAACGGAACCTTTATAGATTCGTCATGTCTGTCCATCCGTCCGTCTGTCCGTCCGTCCGTATGTCACAGCCATTTTACTTCGAAACTATAAAAGCTAAACTGTTCAAATTGTTACGTAGATGTAGTGTGTGAACCGCACTAAGATTTTAAATAAAATATTTAAAAAATCCATATAAAGAAAACTATATATCTATGAAAAGGTCTTTAAAAATCATATTGAAGTTTCCAACAGCATTTATTTCTAAACTAAATGATTCGCACGAGAGACTCTGTGAAAGAAAAATGAGTGTGGGGGGTAGGTACACTAACTTCCAACTTCAAAAATACGAAAATGATAAAACTAAAATGAATATTTAATGTACAGTACCACTAAATCTACCAACGAAAATTGGTTTGAACGAGATCTACCAAGTAGTTTATTAATAATATGTAAATAATTGCTGCGGAAGCCTACATGGGAGAGTCCGACTCGCACTTGGCAAATATTATTTGTTCTATTTCTTTAGTTTAAATAAATGTTGACTTTTAGTTTGATTAAACTCAACAATAAGTTATACGGCGGTACGCATGCGTACCGTACATTAGAGTTTTATTTTATCTTGACAAATAATTTCAAGAAATATTTTTTGCGCTGCAGAATACACTCCATAATAATTATGGAGTGTTTTCTGTGTAATTTATTATGTGAAAACCCTACTTTTCGAAAGAAAAGAGAAAAAATAAAGACATTCAATAAAGACTGTTGGCTTTCTTGCAAAACTTATCTATCTGCTCGAAAGCATCACCAACATAAATATCAAGATGTTGTATTGCCTGAATATTGGAATGATAGATAGCAATGTAATTAAATGTGTGCCATACAGTTAACTGACCCTGCAACGCTTGAAGAAGCGATGTCTAGTACCGATAAAGAGCAATGGCAAGAGGCTATGGATGAAGAATATAAATCTCTATTAGCAAACAATACCTGGATTATGTCTAAATTACCGCCCAATAAGCGTGCAATTCCTTATATATATATATATATATATATATATATATAAATACTATAAATAAATATATAAATACTTAATACCTACAATATTTTTTTACCTAGATAACTATAAAATAAAGTTATTTAAATTTAAAAAAATCACTATCTTATCCATAATCACAAAAAGAACTCTCTTTCGGAGGATCGAACTCGGTGACGCACAGTCACCAGTCAGTGACAGGAGTTCGATCCTTGCCATTACGCCAACTGAGTAGATGCGATAACAGACGAAATATGTCTTCGATATAATTACAAATTATATTTTATTGCGGGTGTGTTGTTACACTGACGCCGACTTAACTTTCTATGTTACAAATAGGCAAACTTAAAAATTACAATTCTTGTCGGACTAGCGATACCTACCTGTTTTTTTGTAGGACATTGTTACATTTGGGCAAGGAACACACTAACCTATTCAGTAATATTTTTGTCCTACAGTTACTAATGAGATAATTGGTCTTGTGGTATTAACAATGTCTAGGCGTAGGACCGGGATAACGTACCACGAAATTTGTCGGACAATATGTCCGTTAGATTTTATAAATATTAATTAAGTATACAACAAAAAATCAGCTGGTTAGTAATCATTTATTTTGACCTCGTTTTCGATACATTTTGGAAATGGGGGACTCTTTGATCAAACCATAGGTTTTGTAGGACAAATATTTTTTCATATAATTTAGATCATTATCTTACGATATAACTAAAAAACAACCGGTTACTTATCAATTTTTTTTGATCATCAAATCGACATATTTAATCCTCGATATCTCTGTTAGCTACCACAATCAAAAGTTGAGTATAGGATATTTTTGGGCGTCTCATTAAAATTAAGCTACTCACGAAAAATTAGCTTGTTAGTAATCACTTGATTCCAATGTACTACGGATCCCGGACTATTACCTTTCTAACCTTCGTAACGTCAACTTGATCAAACAACTTACAAAACTATGGGATCACAAATTAAAGTTTCGGTTAAGTTACACAAACTTTAATGGCTTTAACTTTTGAAGTTGAAATGTTATCCTCAAAGATATTTAGGGATTTTAGGCCAAATACTGCCTATAATATAGTCAAATGAAACAAGTCAATAGATAAAGATAAGTCAGTCGTTTATTATTAAATAATGCCCGTGTTCTTTTGTTTGTCATAAATCTTAATTTAAATGTTCCCTGTCACCACACATCATTTTCATGTGTGAATTGTCGAGGCCTAGGGCGGGTCTAAGGCCGGCACCACATGGGATGAACGATTATTACTTCCACCATTACTATAAAAAAATTCTCGCAAAAACAAAATCAACTCATAAAATAATACGGCTCTTTCAAAGTCATTGATGGCACATAACTAGATACCTACTCTCCATCTTTGCTGAACTTTGTCAAAAAGTTTGGCAATCAGAACACGATAAGGCTAGACTGGATATTACCTACTCTGAAATTTCGAGGTTTTACTTTACACCAAGTGGTGCAAGCTTTCTATTTATTTATTCTTTCTTCTATATGGGTTCAGTGATTGAAGTGTGAATTTTGGCAAGAGATATCACATAACATGCTATTCAGCTATTATATATATTTTTTAATTAATTTTTATTATCTAAATGATAATAATAATACCTAAAGTCACGAATTAAAAACCGTGCCTTCATTTTCAAAATAATTAGCAAGTTACCTCAAAGAATGAAACGCAATAAAATGACGATAAAATACAGTTGAAAGCATCTCTGAAAGTAATTATTATTTTACGACAAAATGTGACAACACTGCGAAATAAGATTCTGAATAAAATGGCGACAGGGAACAAAAATGGAGTTTTATTGAAGTAAGGAACGATGATAATAAAAGTCGTGATTGAAAATTCTAACAGTGGATATTGAGAGTTTACTTTATGGTGTAAATAAAACACGGGAGTGAGACAAAGTTCACGGTGGACTAGCTGCATCCGACTTTACCTGGAAATCATGAAGGGAGGCCTATTTCTAGCAGTGGCTGAAATGATTATGATGATAAAAATATAATTATTACCATTACCATCATTTGATTATTTAGATTATTTAGACTAAACTCAAAACTATTTATTTTTTAAGGTTCTGAAAGGAAGCAAGCTCTTGAAATATACTCTCGGACAACTTGTACCTTCCGTTTAAAGTTTTAGAATGAAATTCTCCGTGCAGTTTTGAACATTTTATTTGTTATCTGAATCTCAGATATTATACCTTAAAGATTTCCCAAAAGTTGTATTGCATTAAGTTTAAAATTTAGTTTTAATAGTTATAACATTATTTAAATAAAGTATAAGTAACTCATATTATTATGTTATAGGTACCTAAGCATGAAGATACATTATAAGAAAATAAACCCACACAAGCAATTATTATTGTGCTTATTAAACATTTTTGTTATACAAACATACTTCTTTTTATGTTATTATTATAATATTATTATTATGTAGCTTGAAAATATAATTTATTTGCTGCCCTTATTCATTAAAATTCAATTTAATCAAATATAAATACGAATCATTTCAACACTTTTTCTTACGTTTAATTCTAAATTCACTCTCTTTTCGGCTTTACAGGCAGTAAAATTAATCGCCGCTCATAAAATAGGTTGTGGCTCGTAAAATTGCCTGTTACTTAGAAAATTGCCGCTTACGAATGAAATTTATCATTAATTCACAGTTCACTCAAACGGCAGAATTGCGGCCCGAAACGTTTATGAAAAACAGAAACTAATATAATTAAGTTCTAGCTTTCTGCTTTCGAATTTGCTCGATTTGCGTAAAAAAAAATATATAATGTTACTTAATGATTGTCAAGAGTTATATGTAATTCTTATCTGTATTTTTTTCTCATGTAACACCGGTTATTACTTCCGTTTTATTTTTTGCTCTTGATCTGTGTCCATCCAAGGGATGTCTAGCAGAGATCGCTGTCAGTGATAAGGCCGTCCATTAATCCAATGATATAATATTTGTACATTTAAGTACAGTTATTTTTTTGGTGTTCAAAATAGAAAATTAATATCTTTGTTGAACACCAAAACAACACCTGTTTTGGTGTTCAACAAAGATATTAATTTTCTATTTTGAACACCAAAAAAATAACTAAAATTTTCTTCTCTTTTTTTTAATGGGTGTCTATGGTCGAACGCCATGCTACGAAGGTTTAAAGCTTTTCTTCTTTGTAGGTATCACTCTTAGCAGAGGTGGTGGTCATTATTAAGTTGTTACTACATTAATAAAGTAATCTAATAGTTATAGGAGGACCGCTGCGCTACAGAGAATTAGCCTTCAGATATTCCAATACTTTTTGATACGCCTTGTTTTGAGTGCGAAATATCTCATCATTGCAGCCTTTTGTTCGATTAACGAGCCTATTTGATATTCAGGGTTGTTGTTCTGTTATTGTTGACGGGTTATTTGACCAAAGTCACGATTTTGATATTATAAGTAAATGAGTTATGAAGTTTGAAAGGGTTGTTTTTCCAAGATTATAATATAAGGAAGGCTTTAATATTTAATAAGGATACAAAATGCAATACACTTAATTCTCACTCAATTTATTTGCTATAATTTTCAAGAAACATTTATTTGACATCGTCTACGATTAAGTCAATACCTTGCTAAGATCACAACAACTTTATCTTAAATAGTATTTACAATAAATAAACATTTAAACACAATATTTACAACTATTCTCGTCTGTGTATTGAATACAATAATTAAGTACATTGCACAATTATTAACAAACTTTAATATTAATACCCGAAAAAATAAAGCATAGATTGTTCGCCTTTCCTTTAACTTAGAAGATAAGCTTATTCCCATTCTTTAATTTTTCGGATTTGTCTTACACAAGTCGTAGAAGATAAATTTTAAAACTTTCGATATACAATTCGGATAGGTTTAGAAGTGGGGCATAGAAACATTTATAACAATTATATAAATCGAATACAGATTTTTTTAAATACAATGATGGCACACTGTAACATTGAATGAATAAAGTTAGTTTTTATTTATTAAAAAAAATGAATTCATACCCTTTCTGATAGATAGACAACATTTATAATACAAATTATGTAGGTATGCTGTTCTACCTAAATACTTTAGGGTTCCTGGAGAATTTGGTTAAATTTGGCAACATTGAATAAAATATTTCATAAATATCTAAAACAAAATCGAAGGAATAAATTATCAAAGCAAATGTACACAACATATTGTTGAAGTCATATAAAAATATTAAATTAATAAAATTGATTGTACCTAATAAAGTTCTTGTCTTGATTCTGCATTACATCATGAAGAAACCCACAGTAAATTACCTACTTATATTGTATTAACCCATCTTATATATTATAGTCCCAGGTATAGGTCTAAACCCATAAACTTTGTGTTAACAATTCCTGACGTAGTATGAATAAATCATCAAAATAGAAGGCATAAATAAAAACTAAATTCTATAAATCGGAATCGGAGTAAGATTGATAATTCTGAAAGTGGATCCTGACAACATAATGATTAACTCTTAAAACTACAGAAGACTTACGAAATGCGTTTACAAAATACAAAGACCAAAAAGGTAAAATGCGAAATTTCTTTGTCTCTTTGATAAAATTATATCGTTTCAGTTCTTAGATACAAGATCAAAGTTTCTATGTAATTGAAATAAATCCAATACACGTCTTTGAAGAAAAAGATGTTTACACACAGACAGAAAAAAATGATTTCATTTAGAAACCATACTTTGTTTCGAAACGACTAAGTACTAAACATTTTGATGCATTCGGTGTGCGGTTTGTTGAATTTATCTATTATGCTTATAGGCGAACCATACTTTTACGGTCATTTTCTTCATCTCAAACGATTGAATCATTCGGCGTCTCATTTTTGGACAACAATGGTACACTACTGTAATCTTTTAACCGCTCACTCCCCTTCTTAGTTCCATTATCGAACGAACTAGCAGTCGGTAGTTTAGATATCCAATTATTATTACCTATTTTATTAGATCTATGATTTAACGTATCCTTCAATTTGACTCTAGGTTGTCCCGGCACTGGATTATGGTTAAGTGAATTAACATTGAGTGATAAAGTGTTACCAACGCTTTGTTTGTCTAGTTCTTCGGTATCTGTGAGGCCGTTTTTGAATGTTTCCACAGGATCTGATTGCTGGCGTTGCACGATGAGGTTTTGTAGAAGTGGTTGAGCTTCTTTTTCTAGTTTAGCGATATCAGGTATCTTTTGCTGGAAGATCCCAGAGCCTCTTCGGCTAGATGATCTTGAGCTCTGATCTAATCTGTTCCTGAATGGTGTAAGGTGGGAGAGAGAGCCACTTTCAGTGGATTGTGTTTGTGATTTGATTAGTGGGTGTTTAGGAGCGTTGGGGTCTACCTTTTCTCCTTGTAACCAGTATGTGACTAGAACTCCTTTACCCTGTAACAAAGAATATTTTTAGTGACCTTTTAACAATACAAATAAAACTAAACTTTAATGTACACCAAATAAAACCAAAGACAAAAGTAGGTACAATGTTTGGCCTTATAAAGAAAAATAACTAAAGAGCAATCGTTTAAAGGTATGTTTTCATGAAAACTAAACTTGGGATCCAGGAAATGATTTAATTATGATGTACAAACCTTCATGGCAACTTCTCCTCTGCAATCCAAAATGAAGGTTCCATAGAGGTCCAACAAGGCCTTTGTGTCGGGTGAGACGTGGATCTTCAAGGCCTCTCCATTGGACTCCATTCTGGACGCCGTGTTGACTGTGTCCCCAAAGAGGCAGTAGCGCGGCATCTTGAGGCCCACGACTCCAGCTACGCAGGGACCTGTAGGTAATAGACAAATGTCAGGAATGTTGAAAACAGATGATGTGAAGACTTAAAGGGATTTATGTCATATATTTCCATAAAATCCTAAAGATCACTTGGACAAGGCTCTTAGAAGCTATGCTTTTCAAGTAAAATCAATGGTTGTTGACGTTTCATCGTAGTTTAATTTTGTTTTTAGATGATACAGAAGAAAGTTATGGAACTATACTGAATTATTTTAACACATTTACAACCCCAGCTCGGTACCACAGCGCCTTAGTAGCCTTTATTGACCTATAGTGTTGATAAAACTTTACAATAGTACAGCCCAACATAAAAATAGGTTTATAATAGTAAATACTTTTTTCCCAGGATAAATCTATTATAACGTGTCAAAAGCCATATTTATAATATTGTTACTTAATATTTTATTTAAAAGATCTATCAGTATCAGTTGTCTATCAATTCAATCAGGCCAAGTTGCTCGAATATTCAATGAAATTGGACACCCTTTCAATTCTAGAAGGCTTTCAAACTATATGCAGATTCATGCTCATGTTTGGTGGTTAGCCAGTTCACATATAATTCAAGTTAAGTGTGGATAAATGGAGTCGGAACACGGAATAACACGTCACGTCGAGGTTATGTCAACAAATTATTCCGGGCTCACATTAGACCTTACCTTTCTACAAGCTTTAACGTAACATGTGACATTTTGTGTGACAGCATGATAAATGTTTTCACCTGTTTTGTTCCTGTATATCAAAGACTCTGTTCCCTATAGGATTGTCTGCAACACAACTTTATGTGGTACATTTTACATAACTTGTCACTGTCTTATAATCAAAGAAATACATTTTTCGATCACCTAACGAAAAGAAGTGAGGGTGGTGTGGTGGGGTTGTATAGTTTAAAAATAATTTGTCACCAGATCTGATGAAAGAAGAATATCAATTAAAATATTACAGAACTAAATATTTCGTAGTACCAACTTACCAACCTATACCTAAATAAAGACATTATAGGTCAAAGTTTCTTTTACTCTCACTAAAACATTTAAAAGTATAGTTTGTTGATTCCAATTACAATGAAGGACCTCAAGAACTTTGACCATAAGATCTCAAAATCCAACTTAATGGATGTTTGAAACTTCGGCTGAATATTCAATTAGATTAAAAGGTTTTGACCAAAGGACACTCTTAGTTGAGCGATCGTTCCTATTACTACGTGGTTTAATTTGCTTGCTTAGTCCATTGGTGTTAGTATAAAGTGAAAGTGAATGCCTTGAAGTTTTTAACACTTTTCCTAAGTATTCATATTTACTTGTCATACATTTTGATATTAATGATTGTATTTAATGATGCTTTATTATGTAACATACAGGGTGATTGGTAGATGGGTGCAAAGCTTCTAGGGGATGGTATTGTGGACTATTTGGAACCATTTAAGCCATAGTTGTCTTAACCGAAGTCGGACTATTTTTTTTTTATGAATTTTTTACGGTATACAAGGAAAATACCCAAAATTTTACAGTTAGTTGCTAATAACTGCCAGTTTAAAAGGCCAGTTAATTATTTTTTGTTTAATTTAAGTTAAGCTATGTGTAAGCAATCTACCAAAACTTGTTCTTAGGTATCTGAGTCATTAGCCATTTTTTTACAGAGATTTCAAAGTTACGAAAATGTTCTGCTATTTACGAAAACCATTATTGACGTTGTTTTAAAAAAAAACTAATGGTGCTATTTTTGTTCAAACCTTTTTAAAAACATGTGTGGTTATTACTCTTTCTTTTGAGGTATCAATTAAGCAAATATCTCAAAAAATATTGAAATTATGATCCAAAAACCAAATTGAGGGAGAAAATTCAAGGCAACTTTAATGAAATAATAGGCAGATTATCGAATTGCTGAAAGTGACATACACCACGTGGAATGTGGAGTCAACCCAGGCAGACACAATCCTAACGTCAGTTGGTCAGTTTTAAATATTAGGACACCTCTACGAGCATTGGAAGATCGTTTTGAAGAAATCCCAAATAATTATTACCATTTAAGGTATCTGGTAAGAAGTGGGGCCCAATCAAAGTTCTGCCAATTACTCCAGCCCACACACTGACAGAGAATTTCCTCTGTACTGAAACCTGCTTTTTCCAGTATGGATTTCTGCCCTTGTTGGCCTGTTGGTGAAGGTTGTAAAAGTTTGTTTTGCCCTCTCTAGAAAATTTACTTTTATTTGTCCACAAGATTGATTTTAAGAATCACGCATTGAAGATGCGTTGATGTCTCTGTTGAGGAGAAAACGGCAGAATTGGATTATTTTCCCGGTATCTTGCTCTTCCAAACCTGGCGGACCCGGGCCATGGAATAAATACTTATCATTTTTGTGCATACTCCACATACACATCTTCTATTGTGAAATGTTAAGATTTTGAGCTACTACGCTAGTGCCATCACTAGCGTAGGTAGTAGGATCCGCTTAGAATGCTGCCAAAATCTATTCCTCGACCTTAGAATTGTGTCTGCTTTATCTTATTATCTCTGAATCTGGAGTCATACACGCATAAACCACTTATTTATGCCACTTTCAGCAATTCGGTAATTTGCTTTTTTTCATTAAAGTTGGCTTAAATTTTCTCCCTCAATTTGGTTTTTGTATCATCATTTCAAATTTTTTTGAGATATCCTCTTAATTAATACCCCAAAAGAAAGAGTAATAACCACACATGTTTTTAAAAAGGTTTGAACAAAAATAGCACCATTAGTTTTTTTTTAAAACAACGTCAAAAATGGTTTTCGTAAATCGCAGAACATTTTCGTAACTTTGAAATCTCTGTAAAAAAATGGCTAATGACTCAGATACCTAAGAACAAGTTTTGGTAGATTGCTTACACATAGCTTAACTTAAATTAAACAAAAAATAATTAACTGGCCTTTTAAACTGGCAGTTATTAGCAACTAACTGTAAAATTTTGGGTATTTTCCTTGTATACCGTAAAAAAATCATAAAAAAAAATAGTCCGACTTCGGTTAAGACAACTATGGCTTAAATGGTTCCAAATAGTCCACACTACCATCCCCTAGAAGCTTTGCACCCATCTACCAATCACCCTGTATAACTTTTTAATAAAGTGTTACATTTGACATAGTGCTTACTTTATTTCGTACTTCTCGTCTCACTTTTCAGTCCACCTAACAAAAAAAGGGAGGAGGCGCAATTGAAGATTAAGACGTATCTTTGTAAATTTACGGGCAAAATCGATCAATCTCGCTCCTTATAAAAGTATCGCAAGATAACAAACCCTTTGTTAACTTTTATTGTATTTTGTTGTATTAGAACGCACCCATTGGAATTGAAACGAGACGACATGACTTTCATCAAACATATCAAATTTGAAAGGATCTCAAATATTGACTTCTTTTACACAAGAAATTGTCAATCTTCAAAGTTCGCCAGAATGTCTGTGAACGGTAGACTGTTTGAATTTCCAGCTTTGTCAATACAAATATTATTAAAATGTCTGTGGTGAGCTACTTTGTCTTTGCACGTGATTTAAAACTATTCAAAATATTAAATAAATATTGTTGGGCACTTTTACTCATATAGTAGATATATTACTCACACGAATTCAACATCACAAAGAGTCCCTAGTATGTATAATATATCTACATAATAAAAGCATAGTCACGAACATCTCACGAGCACTATATATATGAAATCTATTCGTAAGTATAATAGATGGTTCTAGAATACATCGCTCTTCAGCACGTCTTGACTCCGAGATACATCAAAGACTTAAGTTATGCATAAATCGTAGATAACTTTCACGAACCTAGACTAGATAGCATTCATAGTGATAGCTCCATTATAGGTGTCATAGACTTTGATTTGAATGGATCTTGAATATGTGTCTGCATCTGAACAAGATCTAAACATATTTTGATAACTATAGGTCCTTATCATGGATCTTTGAAGGAGGTATAATGTTTTATATATATAAATAAATATACATATTGCTGGACAATTCACACAGCAACACACCCTAAAGGTCGACTCACGCTAGACCGTGTCGGGTCCGAGCCGAGTGTCGGCCGTAGCACGGTCACCGAGCCGGTTTCGTGTCTAAAATTACAAAGACGGCCCGCGACGAGTCGGGTCCGAGCCGAGTGTCGGTCGTAGCACGGTCACCGAGCCGGTTCCGTGTCTAAACTGCATGAGCACTGTATAGCATCACTGCCGACTGCTCGGGCGCAGCTCGGCGGCGCTGTATTCATGCAACGGGCCGTGGCCGAGCCGAAGCGGGACCGAGTTGTTTCCGAGCGATGTCCGTTGCTCGGGCGTCACTCGGTTGCCGCTCGGTATAGCGTGAGTGGGTTCATACAAAATGTATGAAATATTAGTTGACCGTGCTACGGCCGACACTCGGCTCGGACCCGACACGGTGTAGCGTGAGTCGACCTTTACCCCGTGGTAAGTTCTAACTTCTAAGCTTGTATTAAGGGTAATAAGATTAAGATATCTAATATATACTTAACTAGCTTTCCGCCCCGCGGCTTCACCTGCATTATATTAGATTTTCCCGCGGTAAAAATCCTATGTCCTTCTCCTGGTTCTAAGCTACATGTCCACCAATTTTCACCCAAATCGATTCAGCCGTTCTTGAGTTATAAATGATGTAACTAACACGACTTTCTTATATAAATATAGATATACATATATTTTACTTACCAGAATGCAATCCGATCCTCAGTTTGAGCTGATCGTGCGGTCGATGCCGGATTTGGAATCGCCTTACAGCGTCAAGGAGAGCGAGTGCCATCCTTGATATCTCACAGGCGTGTCGGGTCCCGTTGCGTTCTGGCAACCCTGATACCACCATGTACGCGTCACCTATTGTTTCTACCTGTAAATAAATATAAGTTATAAAATAATACAAGTGGAAAACTGTGAAACTATATATTTATTTAATAGTGATTGACTCTTACTTAAGTTTTCTAAATTATAAGATAAGATAAATGATATGGAAAAAATAGCAAGATTATAACTTAACCTTGGTCTTCGAGTGGGAGTCGAACCCACGCCACCCAATTTAGCCCTGGCTGCGCTAACCGCTACGCTATCGAGGAGTTGCTCGAATTTATGCTATACCATTTTCTAATAATCTATGAAACCATATTTTATAACTTGCTATATAGGAAATTCATGAAAGACATTTAATTTTAATTGAATGCATTTGTGGGTATTTCATCTTATCAGAGAAAATTTTAATATAGGTTAGGTAAGTTTGATTCAGAAAATCAAGAAATCAAATGTTGTTCGGTAAACTTCGGTAACATGGTACCTAATTTATGTACCTTAAATAAACAGAACTCGATTTTTATAACAAACGTCTTTGGCGACCATCGTCCGAAATGGGCAAATTGAATAACAGCGCTGTTTGTTCCACAAGATGAATTTGTCCAAACTTCTTTCCTTCTTAAAGACACAGTACTGTAGCTAAACTCACCTTATAAACATCATAGTTCTCCACAATACTATCGAAGCACGTATACAAGTCGTTAAGCAGATCCACGACCTGCATGGGCGTTGAAGAGGCGGACAGCGCAGTGAAGCCGACGATATCCGAGAAATATATTGTAACCTGCTCAAACGTTTCCGCTACGACTGACTGCCCGTTGATCAGTTGGGATGCTACAGATCTGTTGACAAAACAAACAGAATAACCCCTTGTTAACAACTGGTATTAAATATTCTGTATTCTGTAACATTATTGAAACTAAGTAATTGTTGGCTTTATGTTTTGAGTTACGTTTATTATTGGTGAATATTATATTTAGATATAATATGTATGTCGTTTATTTCCATAAAATCATAAAGATCACTTGGACAAGGTCAATAAATTAACATTACACTTGTAAATGTTGTTTTTTTTTTGTCCTGGTTTGCTGTTAGAAGACTCTTTATGGATTATGCACACCCATTGTAAATTAAATTTATTATTTATCCACTGTTTAAAATGTATGTATTTGTATGAACGATAAGGAATTTATGATTTAAATTAAAATATACAATACGAATAAAATAAATTTTATTACGTTATTATCATCCAGAAATCCTCCCTCCATTAGTGATTTTACCGTAAACAAACTAATTAACAAGGTTCAAGATAGCCTTCCAATCTAATATAAGTCAAGATCAGTATCCAATCAATCAAACCTTAATCAGCAACCGAACCACAAAAGACCTTTATTACAAAGACGATGTTCAATAAAATCATAGTCTTTGATATCTCTTAGTACCTACTGTCTTTGAGTGAGCTTAAGCTTCAATTTATAAGGTATTATTAGATGTCACGGGAAACATGGAAAATTGATTGACCTAAGAGTGGTTTTCCACCAAATATGCAACGTTTCAAGGCTTATCTATTATCTATTATAAATAAATAAAATGCGAATTAGCTTATTAATGTTATTTAATATTACAACGATGAAGTTCTAAATTAGTTTCGATAAAAATAAAAATAGATGACATTTTATAGTAATCTCTGAGGGAGTCGTATTAAATTATTTTGTTTAAAACCTTCCCCATGAATTATGCAAACTTTGATTGAATACAGCGATATCTTTTTATAATCAAAAAAGATGAAAATGAAGATTCCATCTCATTTACGAGAACAAATTCTCTCGGCTGATGTGAAAGACAATGATAAAATATTTCGTTAAAACTCCGCGAACTCTTAAATATTTTATTCGAGCCGAATTGAGAATGTACGCAAGATAATGATGAAAATCTTTTTGTATAAAAATGTATGAAGAAACAAAGAGATTTTCTAATAATGTTAAAGAAAATTTCTTATTAAGAACGAGTAGGTGGGATCTTTCTAAAGACAGAAGTTCTCCACCCACGGTTATATAAGCGCTTTAAGGAATTTTGCAGCAGTAAAAAGTAGCCTATACATACTTTCAAGTTTATAGTATAGGTAAGTGGGAAAAGATAAGTCATTTTAATTTAAACAATATGTTTATATTAAATATTTAGCAGCGGGCGAAGGTCCGCCTGCGACGCAAGAGGTTGCGGGTTCGATTCCCGCCTCGGAACAACTATTTGTATGATCTGCAAATATTTGTTCCGGGTGTCTGGGTGTTATATATGTATAATAAAAAAATATCTATCTATGTATGTATATTATATTAAGTACCTATATCAGAAATCTAGCACCCATAACACAAGCTTCGAGCTTACCACGGGGCTAGATGTCGCTGTGTAAATTGTCCAGCAATATTTATTTATTTATTTATTTGTCAAAATCTAGTGTAAACATACATACCTATGCACTTCATAGACAAATGGATGTTTAACGATTAGATTACAAACATTTATTTTAAAAATTTATAGTATTTTCAAACAATTTTTATACTCGCTATCTAACTTTAAGACCTTACTTGTATGCAAAAGTTTGTGTCAAAAACTGCTTGTTCATACAGGCCATTTATTATTTCGAGGACAATTTGTCTTGGTCATTCACGGGCTTTTAAACACGCCCAAAGATGCCAGTGACTTTATCTAAGAGAAAGATTTTTAAATAAAACTTACCTCATAACAACGTTTAACAATAATGCATAACTGATTCAGTATCTTTAAAACTTAATTAATAAAATTCTGAACTTGACTTTTTTATCCGGCGTCAAGAACAGCTTCAAAAATTTGTTATAGGAAAAGGTTTTATTCAATTTTTATTGTAAGTTCCAACATAACAGCTATGAGGCAGACTTAGAAGCTAACAGAAGCTATGCTCGAGATATTAATTTCTATGGAACTTCTGACCTACTTTATGACATATATTAGGACATGCGCGTTACAGAAATGGAATCAGAGGCTACGTTCAATTTATCTTATAAATAAAAATTGTCTCATTGAATATGATTTTTTCGGAGGCAAAATTTTTATAATATTACTCAGCTGTACTTATATGCAAAAAAAATACATTATTGTACATAAACTTAATGATAATATTTATATCTACATAACAAAGTCCTTCTACTGTAGGTTCGCTAGATTCCCTCATAGAACCCATTATAGATGTTGTTTTTAAAATACAAATAAATTTTAGGTACTTACTTGGGTAAGAGCTGATACAAAAGCTCTTCGCATTTCTTCTTCTCTTCCAAATAATCCTGAGTTCGCTCACTCACAAGGTATTCCAAATTATTCGCATATTGTTCCATACGGGAAAGCAGGTTATCTAATATATTACTACTTTCTTGAGCTCTGTGAAAAAAACATTATATTTATACATTATAATAACACATGTTTTCGCATGTTTCATTCATTTATTACATTATTCAAAGATTCATTATAATAAAAGTAAAATGCGGAAGTAACATTGATATAAGTTTATATAATAAAAAGATTGTTAGGTACTTTTATAGGATGTTGTGTATTTGATCAAGTTTCTTCTAGCTCTTTTCGTGATAAGTTTGTAATAAATTGAAACATTGGTTTTATTAAAAAATATACCTGATTCTGCGCTGATGAAAAATCTTTAACAAGCTTTTGATTTGGTTCGTCAGTCACAAAATAAATCAAATCAACATCATGTATTTTCAACCTTTGTTCAAAGAAAACTTGCCTTATATTAGAAAGTTCTTAAATTTTATCATGAATGCTATAAAAATCGGAATCCCTTGATAATTTTATTTTTCATGTCTTTCAGGGTAAAGATTTT
This sequence comes from Chloroclystis v-ata, assembly GCA_963691955.1. Taxonomy (NCBI): domain Eukaryota; kingdom Metazoa; phylum Arthropoda; class Insecta; order Lepidoptera; family Geometridae; genus Chloroclystis; species Chloroclystis v-ata. The sequence goes on along the minus strand of OY829904.1, from coordinate 11,427,531 downwards.
ATCATAAGAAATGATAAAGAAACTTTACGACGGACAAATAATGCCGTGTGAGTATTATTACTTTTCGTTAGTTTTGGAAAAACAGACTTCTGTTTGTGTCATAAACTTTGGCAAATATATTACTATTTTACGATGAGATATCTTGAAGGTGAAATCTATTGATAAGAAAGTTTCTCCAGGGAAAGAGAATCGGCCAACGGCTCTATCTATTTATTCATTTATAGCTGTAAAAGGAAAGTACAAGGTGCACTCAAGTTGGTATTCCATATATAAAACATGTTAGTATGTCATAATAGCCAGAAGACCGCCATTTATGTAGCCAAACACATTGCCACCTCAAAACAAGGCCCAGCATGCTGCCGCAAGAAAAGCAGCCAAGGAAAAAAGCTAATAGATTTAAACAATGGCCGAATCTTCATGAGAAAGATTGAAGACTTTGGTTACATCATAATAAAAGAAACGAATACTCTGATTATTCTAAAAAAACTACAGTGTTCTGTTTAATTTAGTTTTAAAATCAATTTCAATGAAATATATTATATTAACAAAGTATCTGATCATTTCATTTTATAGCTCATAGATTGAGAAATGAGCATAGTTCGCTGAACAAACCATATGACATTTTCAGGACATCTTATTTTACTATACCTTAAGACTCATTAGCACCGGAGTTGATGCTAGCTGCTTTTAACCGTAATAAATTGATCCTTTACGAAAGCGTATAATTCAGAAGTGAACTACCAATGGCTAATGATAATGACTATTATCCTTACTGTTCAAGTCTCAAGTTATGGTAACCGCTGTACGTATTACGTCGTAAGTAAATTTGCAAATTTCACCGCAAAATTTACTCAAGAGGAACATTCACAAATATTTAAGCTCTACTATATTATACAATGTTTTACGACTAAAGCAAATTTACGAGAAAGGAATTTCTTTATTCGACGCGACAAAGGACTGAGGCATGTTTAACATACCAATTTTTTGCAAAGAAAAGCGAAGCCTGCTCTTAGGTTTACATAATTATATACACAACTGTCTCTGAGGCTTAAAAATACCGTTCTATCTCTTACCGTCAGTTTTTGTACAATTTGATTGTACTACATTGTGATACGTGCTCTATAATCACATTTTTTATACATTAAATAGTACGATTATTAAAACCAATAACACTAATAAGACCTACTTTCACCACTCTCTGTTTGTTATTTTAACATCACATTAAGTATAATAACAGTCCATCAATATACATAAACTGTCAGTCATTAAACATAACGGGATGTTAGACTAACAAACAGAGAGTGGTGAAATTAGGCCTCAATCTTTCATTCCAAGCATCACTTATCCATCTGTCTCACAAAATCTCAGGCACACCAACACGGTCTCATGGTCTACAATAATCTAAATAATACCAACACCAGAATGTATGTACACATTACTTGTTGAGGCGGCGCACGGCCCCCTTGAGATGCGTGAAGTCCGGCCTCTCCACGGCGTCCTCCGCCCAGCAGCGCCGCATCAGCTCGGACGCGTCGTCGGACTCGCACGAGCGGTGGTGTGACGTGTTCGGACGAATGCCGCTGGATATCACGGTCTCTATTATATCTGTGAGACAAAATATTCTTAATCTTTCTCTATTTATAAAAATACATCTCTATTTCCCTTGAGCACGCTTTTCTGTGCATTTATGTATTTTTTTTTTTGACACGTATTCTGTTTTAACGAGATGTGGGTTATTTTATTATAATTATTTATTTTATGAAAGACATGTTAAGTTTACACACATAATAGGGGTACAATACATTAAAAACAAAACATGTTAAAATGATAATGTCTGTTAGCCATACAAAAATTGACTTATTTCTTCAAAGCTTCTCAAAGCAGCTCTAATAATAACGAATAATTTTATCAAAAATGCTCATTGTAAAAAATCTTTCATTGTATAAAATTTCTTAAACTTAAAATTTATTTGAAAAATAATAACGGCGTTTTAAATTTCTAATTAGTTTGACAATTCAATCAACGTTCTCAGCAAAAACTAGTTTCAATTTCCTTAGGATCGTTAAAGGAAAATCTGAACCCTTAGTGAAAAGAATTAAATTGCACTACCCATTTTGTCCCCTGAGCATTGTGCCGAAGAAAATGGAAATTGCCAGAGAATTGAGTTTAAAACGTTTTTAATTTAGCGACAAAGTGCTGATAAAAGTTGACATCTTTATTATAATAACCCATATTACGACCAACGAGTTTACACAATAGAAACTATGATAAATATAAAAATGCTGGAGAATTCACACAGCAACATCTAGCCCCGTGGTAAGCTCGAAGCTTGTGTAACGGGCATATAATATTTTGTAGAATATACAAACATAGATGGATATTTTATAATACATATAATAGAAAATTCCCAGAACACCAAAAATCCAGCACCCACAAATATTGGCAGATTCGCAGCGCCACAGAGCACCATGTCAGTATTATAATATAAGTTATATATGAGGTTCTTTATACGTTTTTTCGTGACTACTGGCGATTTTATATCGCGTGAATTGACAGAATCGTAAATAAAATAAGCGATACAGATTTTCTCGACCCTTAATTAGATCTCGGGGGATTTAATTAAAATATTATTATTTCCTTTATGTTTGTACTAAGTTAGCTATTTGTTGTTACAATGGTTTTACATATCTTAAGTAAACAAATATTTAATTACAGAAACTTGTTTATATCATTGTTGTTAAGCAATTCAAATAAGTATTAAATCATTATACATATTTGTGAAAAAGTAACACGTATAAAGTCTTTAATACTTATTTGATGTTGGTTAAAATTTTCTTATCAAATCTTCACTTCACTCTACTTTGAATTTCAAATAGGGCATTATTATAAGATGGTTTTTATGCGTCTGTCACTCAGTTCACGACCTTTACTGATCGTGGTTTCAGACTCAGATAAAGATAGCAGAGTTATTAGACTTTTATACAGTTTTTATTTATCAGATATTACAGCACCGTATTGATTGTACTTTTACAACAACGTCCGTGGCGCAGCAGGCGAAAGTACGCAAGTACGTTGTGGGTTCAATGCCAATCGGGGCAGAGGTTACGGGTTCGATTCCCGCCTCGAAATGAATATTTGTATGACCTGCAAATATTATTTCGGGGTGTTTGTTTTGTATATTCTAATAAGTAGATGTATGTATTAGAAATCTAGCACCCGTAACACAAGCTCAGAGCTTACCACGGGGTTAGATGTTGCAGTGTGAAATTTTCAGCAATATTTATTTATTTATCTCGCTCAGTATTTTCTCTATTTTCCATCCAAAGGTGAAGAAGAGATCGCTCTTTAGCGATAAGGCCCATTGTACGTCTCTTTCTCTTTGTGTTATATTCATGTGTTTTGTTTTTGTTGTACAATAAGTGTTTTTGTAATGTATTGTATTACCTTTAGGAGGCATCTCGACTCCTGGTCCGAGCCAGAAGGCGCCCTGCCTGTTGACGATCTCGTGCATGATGATGCCGAAGGAGTATACGTCGCCTTTCTGGGTGCCGTCGGCGGGAGGTTCAGACATTCGGAGCAGTTCTGGTGAAGTCCATAGTTGACCTGAGGATAAGATACTTATATGATTGACATGATGTTCTAAAACCATATAAGTACGACTAGCTAAGTAGTAAACTCTAGTAGGCTTTAAATATTTTTTTTCATAAAACTATTTTGATTTGAACCCATATTTATTAAACAGATAGGCTATAGAACAAGCATAGAAATATAAAATAGTTTTTTAAATAACCATCCCAACAGTTATGAAGGCCAACAATTGTTGGTTTGAGCTTCTTCCAAAACATAATGGAAACATTTATCTTTAACAAAAATGCGATCGTGTGTTTATTATTATTAGAAAGAAACGCATGCTTATATTTCGATAAATGCTCATGTAAAAAGATACAAATTGCAAAAAGTTTACCCCTGGTGGGACTCGAACCCACAATCCCCGGCTTAGGAGGCCGATGCCTTATCCATTAGGCCACAGGGGCTTGTGTGTAAGCTTCGAAATAAGGAATCAATTACCTTTAAATAAATAAATATATAACCTTTTGGTATAAGGGGTGTCTGACTCTGTCATTGGTCTTAAAACAGTATCAATTTATTCGTACCAAAAGATTTATTTTACAACCAAAAAATAAAAATACAGTCCTTTTTAAAGCTCGTAAAAAGAAAACCATAAACACTTAATAAAGAAGTTCTCCAAGAGTTTTACTTTATGGTTGTGAAATAATAATTTAGACGCCACATTAAAACATTTTTTTATAGGCTATAAGTATATTCGGTTATAATTATAATGTATAAATTTTATGTAGATTTTAAATTGAAAAAAGCAAGTGAAACTGTATCTGAATCACAAATAAACAGATTCCCAACCCTTCTACGTAAGCACATAAGCATATTTCAACAAATTTTATTTTAATAGAGGCATATTATATGAAACAGTTTAATTATTATTTTTTATCTATACCTATAATAAATTCATACGTTTCAAACTAAACAATAAAAAAGAGATTTAAACAGTCTATAAGTAGAAAATCTCTTGTAACTGATGTCGAACTACCGAGGGCTTGGAAACTTTTTAATTTTGTTCCCACTTCGTAATTGACTTGAAAACTTTGCCTATTTTCCCCTCAATCATAAGATGCGGTACACAATAGGATCAAAAAATGATGGCGACGGATTTTTATGAAGTTTTGGACGGGATTCTGGTAATATTAGAGACCTTATAAATATTATAATATATTATTATAAAAAAAATTTGTCCCGCTTTTTCAGAAAAAATACATTTAATTCTTTGCCGTTAGAGTACGTATTTTTAAAATAAGATATTGCTTTCAGAAGAAAAAGTAGAGGTGCAAGGCGGTATTTGAAATCAACTGTGCTCCCAATTAGCCACTGCGCAAATGTACTTACCACAAGACTTACCTACTTCATAAATTGTCCAGCATAATATAAATTAAATTAGTAAAAAATATCTTAAATGAACTAAAACTTACGCGTCCAATAACTATGAGCCCTAGAGTCCTTTTCAGAGATCCTGAGCGCATGGAGTCCAAAGTCCGTGATCTTCAGCACGAAGCGAGAGTCCACCACGCAGTTGCTGGACTTCAGGTTACCGTGGGACCTGATGTCGGTTCCATGGAGGTAGTGCATGCCCTGGACAAGGAAAATTGTATTATAGAAAACTAGATAAATCTGTCATGGAGTACCTAAGTTGGTTTGTTTTCAGTGATATTTATGGGCTTAATATTATGATACTTACTGAAATGTATACATTTTATTGAAAATAAGATTAATCTTATATACATATATGTTCCGCCATAACTCTTAACTAAGGATCCGGAATTGATGAAATTTGTTAGATAAACATTTGGACGTCTGGGACACAGGATAAGCGGATATGGATAAGACTACATAATTATGTTCCGCCATAACTCTTCTTAACCAATGAGCCGAAATTGCAAAAAAGTGGTAAATATACTACATTAAAACGTCTGGGACACAGGATAGGCTATTTAATTTTTGCTCCAGTAATAATAAGACGTAACCCCCATACAAACACAATATGGGTGGCTATGATACATCACATTACTAAATCGTTGAACTACAAAACATAAAAGAAATGACAATCGGCAAGTCTACGTGATTTTACCAGACTCAATATATTGGGATCATTGGTATGGAAGTAATGTAAAGTTCTGCTGAATACATTCACAGGCTACAGTGAAAGTTTAACCTTATGTCACTGTAGATAAAGTCGTGCGAAGTCAAAGATTTAATACGTTCTTTTTTATTAAAAAAAAACGAATATGTCCATCTTCTGGTTCTAAGCTACCTCTACACCAACCTTTTCAGCCAAATCAGTCCAGCTGTTCTTGATTCATAAATAGTGTAACTAATACGACCATCTTATTTATTTATTTAAGAAAATCCACAGCTTATAATAATATAATATATACGTTTCCCGCGAAAAAAACTACTTATTCGCTGTGAAACAGGTAAGGTACAAAATTCACCTGTCAATACTCGAATGTATTTTCCTATTTCGCAGTGAAAACGAATAGAAAGGCTGATCCTATTTATACGAGCCTATCGGTTTTCCGTCACGTGGCGAGCTTTATCGATTCTCAATCTAATATATTCAGGATTTAGGATCAAGTTTACGAGTAACGACAGTTATCGAGTTTCCCGTGTACCTGTTGCCGACATACAGCTGAAATCGATTTCATCTGGTTTTTTAGATAGAGAACCTTTTTTTATTGTAATTTTTTTTTGGTGTGTTAGCACACCATGACTTAATTTAGAAACATAAGGGCTAATGGTAAATTGGTAGCATTATCGCATCAGCAAAATATAATTGAAGAGTAGTTACAAAATGGTAGTGGTGCCGGGCTAAAAGTTGTATAACCTCATCTTTTCTAACCTATAACCTCGAGGCCTAAAATAGGATCCTTTGGAGTAACCAATAGTGGGTTGGTTGTAAGGGTTGTTATATTGCCGATGAAGACTTTGTTAACTGCTTTTGCAATAAGAGAAGACTTGTCTAGCTGTGGTTTTTTAACGATAGAAATAGTGGCGCGCTAAAATTAAATATTTTAAGTCTAAAAACAAACTAAAAACATGACGGATAAAATTAAAGACAAAAGACATCTGTTTGGTATTTTCTGTTAAAAGGCATCTGTTGTAATTATCAGTTCCAAAAAATACGACGGAATTTCAGTATTAAGCTTTATCCCTCTTTGTCACTCGAATTTCTAAATATCCAATATACAAAATACTCAAATGAAAGGTTTTCACCCCAATTGGGCAAGTAAATTGGAATTCATCAAGGAAATTCTGAGAATATCATTTGAAACAATTTAGCTTCGGAAAATGATGAATGGTAACCAAAACTAATCAAGCGTTGATTCCGAGTAAGATTCAAGTTATCCAGGTAGGAAGTTTGTAATCAAAGTTCGTATTGAAATGCTAAGTATCGTAAACAATTAAAATTTCTACTGCGGTCGTAAAGTTGCGAAATTCTGTATCATTATGGCGTCGAAATGCCCGTGTTATAGCTTAAAATAAATATTGATTTATAATTTACAAGCTATTCAATTTAGAAAATGTCAAATTAATCTTTTACAAAGTTTATCGATGCCGGCTTCGCTCGCTTTTCCTCGTATCGTTTTTTATTCGTAATGTGTAAATTTTATTTAGAATGTGTAAGTTTTATCTAAAATGTATAACAAAAAATAAACTGCAAAAGCAACTCACCTTTACAATATCGTGCATAAGGCTAACTTTGAACATCCAATCGAGTTTTATAGATTCATTTTCCAATATATCCTGCAGCGAGCCTTTTGGACAGTATTCCGTGAGGATGCAGCAGTGAGGGGGGTCCACGCAAGCTCCGAAGAATCTGCGGACAAATTTAGGGTAATTATGGGTATAAATAAAGTCAATTTAATATCTATGACGTAAGTATGTATCTATATTATATTAAGTATACAAGGTGTACCATAATGGGTATATGAAATCGAAGCGTACGTGTTGACCGCAGCAAACAGAACACAACCCCGAAGAAAGTTTTCAAAATAACGTATTTTCAGATTTTCATACAAAAATATATCTTCGGTAGTTTTTATAATTGTTGACAACCCTAGAATGAGACGGAGACTGCGCATGAGTCAGACGTTGTTGCTGTGTGAATTGTCCAGAAATATTTATTAATTTATTTCTCATGAGAGCCATTTGGTTAAGAGGAAATTTGAGTTTCATTCCGATAGTGGGTTTAAGCCCCGCCGAGCACAAAAATATTTTTCTTACTGAAAATTATATGTGGTGAAATAACATAAACATCATTAAATGCATATTTCCGAGTAGGCAAGCTTATTACAACAAAGAGACCCATATAGCTTGAAACTCTTGAAAGTAAATAAAAATAAAGTTTACTATAAACCTCAAAGAGCTCCATTCAAGTTTTCCGTTGGCATTTAAAACTTAAAGATCAAGTTTCTTAAGTTAGCAATATTATCACTGCACGAGAATGTGTACGTGAAAATAGGCTTTATATCAAAGGTATTATAGATGTAATAGCTGCACTATGCATTTTCATACTGTCCTGGTTCTTGTATGAAAAATCTTCAGGAATCTTATTTCAGCCTCAGGCTTTTCTGTCAACCGCAGTCGATGTAGGAAGAAATAAAAGCTGTATAACGACTTTTGAGATAAGTTAAGTTTTAAAATGAAACATTTGATTGTTTGTAGTGTGTTTGGAGTGGATAATCTTCGCAATAAAGTGCTAATTTGGTTTCCTATGCCATGATGATCCTTCAAACTTTTTTTAGTTAGTTATCAGATGCCGGTTATCATGTCGGTTCCCTCACGATGTTTCCCCTAACCGTTAGAGCACGTCTTTTAAAGCACACATAATTTTTCAAGAAAAAAATCAGAGGTAATCTAACCCACAACCTTCGAAATGAGTCAAGCCCACTTAGCCAACATGGCCTACACAACACAGTAAAAATAACTAATACTTCAACGAACCTTGCCAAGTGATCGTGTTCCAAATCCTTCATTCTCTTCAGTTCCAAGAGCATCGGTCTCGTCAAGTCGATCCGTTGCTTGTCAACCCGCTTGATGGCAACGCGACAGCCTTTGTAGAAGCCGCATGGTGCATACACCTGCCGGTCGCCCGCTAAGGAAGTTGCCTCGTCGGAAAATGTCGTCTGGAAGAATTATACACGTTTGTAATTGGAACAACTTTAACGTTCTTTTTTAAAATCAAACAGAGATAAATTACTTTTTTATAATTGGAACACTTTTCCTTCTTGTTTAGAAATCAAACAGAGATTATAGAGGAAATTTTACACGGTTTATTGAATTAAAATCACAAGTGTCTGGTGGCGGGTTCCTTCGCAGTGTTTTCTTCACTTAGAAGGAATTTGTGTAATTGCAAATAGTCTTCGATAGGAAATATTTTGTGCTAACCAGATGTCGAGCGTCCTTTAAAACCAACTCGGCTTCGATCAGTTAATTCTTTCTAACTAGCAAAGGTTAAATAACAACATTGATATTCCTTAGCAACATTCACTCAAGACTATGTCGGGAAACGTGTGGATAAAATGCTTTTGCAATATTTTCTAGAACTTTTTCTGCAACAATGTCAGAGCTTTTTCAGGCAGATGTTTTGTCTGAATGGTGGTCATTCTTAGCAGATGTTACGCCCGAAGCTGTTGGCTAAGTCCTATCAAACCTTTTGTAATAACTTTCTGTTTCTGAATTGTTTTTGTTCACTTTGAAAATAGAAAAATGTTAAATTGATTGCTATCTGAGTAAGTGAATACTATTGTTAATATTTTGAGATAATACAAATCTTAAACCATAAGCATAGGATAGAGTCCAATGGCGAAAGATTTATATGTGCACCTTATTTAATTTTGTTCTAAGCCTATGTCTTGTTTAGTGTTCACGTATTATCTTATCTTAACAAGAAATTTGTACGTCCTTATAGAATTACGCAATCTCTTCAGGGCAAAATACGTTCAGAATATTTTGAAACTTTATCGGCATATCCACGGATGACACACACACACACACACGGAAAGTGCTTTTATTATCAACATTAAATATCTACAGTCAGTCACGTTTGCCACGAACCAAAAGAATCAAAAATAGAAGAACATTTCAGCCTGTTGCCTATATGGTTTCGGTATGTAATGCGCTCTACACACCAAAGCCGGCGGGCCGCCGGCTTTGGTGTGTAGAGCGCTTAATAAATAAAATGTCTGATTTCAGAACTGTCAAAACTTTAAATATTTTGACAGATTTGCTCCGCTTTTGCTGCAAAATTAATCAATTACTTTAATCAGCCCAAAAAGGGTAGCTGAAACAGACCTTCATAAAAGTGTATCCGTATAAATTTAACAATAAATTTACATAATTCGGTTTTCCGTCAAACGAATCGCAAGTAATGTTGAGTGAAGAGCATTTTGTTCAGAAAAAAATCGCTTACAAATACTTATTACAGCCCCGTTCCATTTCATTTAACCTATTCTTCGGGAACACGTATAAATTGCCTCACCTATAACGGAATGTGCGTGAAAATGCGAAGGTATTTTTGGATTTCCCTTAGCTTTGACAATATGCTTTGTTATTTTACTTGTATTGTGAATCCCCGCGTTATCTTACAAGGGTTTGTAAACGTAGAACATGTAAACAACTGAACAACACGGTTATAATGAAGTGTGTTCGTGCTATCAGGAAGCATGTTTATTTAAGGAGTTGGGTCTAAGGCGCAATTTCATTTGCGAGTATTCGCTTTATGACATTCGAATGTGACTAATTAAACGGAATTATTGCGACCTCTGTGGCGCAGCGGGCGAAGGTTCGCCTGCAATGTAAAGGGTTGCGGGTTCAATTCCCGCCTCGGGACAACAATAATGTATTAAGTATAATAATAGTTAGGAATCTAGTACTCGTAACACAAGTTTAGAGCTTACCACAGGGCAAGATGATGCTGTGTCCATCAATATTTATTACTACAATATTTAAAATATCCTTTTTTTGCAAATTAATATGTCTAGCTTTAACTGTTTTGTCTGCAATACATCATTTTATTGTTAACTTTTTAAATTAAATTTCAATTTTACAAATACATTTATCGTTATTCTCATGATGATAATTAAATTTAACGTAACTGTTACAATTAACGAAGTTGTATAAAAGTTTCGTAGAGTTTTGATGAAAAGTTGGTAACTTGTTGTTCTAGTCTAGTTTAAGTTGGAAGGTGTGTGTTACCAACGCTTTAACTGACTCGACTTATAGTATTGTTTACATTATTTTGCACTATCACGTTTCGTCATAATATGACATATTGCTGGAAAATTTACACAGCAACATCTAGCCACGCGGTAAGCTCTAAGCATTTGCTGTGTGAATTGTCCAGCAATATTTATTTATATTTAGTTACTTCTTCATCATCATCATTTCAGCCATTGGACGTAGGACGTAGCCACTGCTGGACTCTGGACATAGGCCTCCCTATATGGCTTCCAGTTATTACGGTCGGATGCAACTTGCATCCACTATGAACCGGGAGCTTTTAAAAGATCATCTGTCCACCTGGTTGGTGGCCTTCCAACGCTGCGTTTGCCAATCCGTGGTCTCCACTCGAGAACTTCGGCCCCATCGGCCACTATTATTATTTAGTTACTTACCCCGGTACTATATCGTCTTGCCAAAGAATGGATGCTGCCTCTAAGTCTGCCCCCAGGCTGCAGGATGTCCGACCAACTCACTCGCCAGGTCATCATAGCGATCTCCGCCTCAAGTTTAAAGTGCCTGTTGGATAACAAATGAACTTTAACAATAAAAAGATGGAATTTAAAAATTCACGCAAAATCGACAAAACGTGTTTTATTAAATTCCACAAAAATATAGCTAGCTTTCATACTAGCTTTCTGCCCCGCGGCTTAGCACGCGTTGTAATAGATTTTCCAGCGGAATATTTATATTTCCCGTGGTAAAAAATAGTATGTCACTCTCAATCCCATCAACTATCTCTACACAAACGCCAATTAGTCCCTCCATGTTGCCGAGAAATACGGACAAATAAATAGACACAAACATAGATATTCCCATTTATAATATTATTAGAATAATACATACACGCTTCTTTTTACCGCGAAACAATCCATTACAACGCTGGCAAAGCCGCGGGCATAAAACATATTTTGTTAATAAAATTGTTAAAACTTTAATTTCAATTAATTTATTTCATTATAACTAATAACTATGAGAACCTACTATACAGGGAATTTTATTCAGGGCTATAGTATAAAAACGAATATTTCTTACCTGTATATAAAAACTGATAGTACTGCGAGCACGACCACCACAGAGCTTAGAATTATACTCAGTATAGCGTAAACAGGTAAAGCTGAAACAAAAAAATTATATCAATCAGATTATCTGGACACAAAGTAAGTGAGTTAACTAAATCACCTGAAAATATAGAAATGAAATGAAATATTTTATTTGCCACGACACAATGACACAGTTCATACAGTTACCGTGAAGATCTTAAATTGACTTTTAAGTTATATATTTTGTGTTAGATATTAAGTAAGGTATAGAAAGTTGTTGGAATTCCACTTAAGAAAATAATTACATAAAAATAAATATCGCACAAAATCGAGGTTAAGTCAACATTTTCGCTACTCAATTTATAATGTGCCGTATATGTAGTTACTGTGTGATTTACGTCTAAATAGAGCCTGAAATATCGGTACCTTATTTAAACTACCCTCAACAACCTCTATAAATCTCTAACAAAAGACAAAGCAAGCACTTTCTATCCTTTATTCACTTGTTTTAAATAACAAAGACATTACATACAATGAAACTTGAGAAGTCATATACAGAGGACACGATAAAAGAAAGATATATTATCTATGTAAGATAATTTATAAAACGTCAACAATTGTAAACCCATGCAAGAGGTGTTGTAGTACCTGCGATATTATTTGATGGATTGTTGTCAATGTGCCTGAAGCCAGCATTTTTTTTAAAAGGATTCTAGTACTTGGTGTATTTCCAATAACCTTGTAACCTCTTTCACTTGTTTGAAATAACAAAGACAACATAAATAAAATGTAAGTTGAGACGTAATATATCTGAGGATAAGTTAATGTAGTTAATTCTGTGGTAATTTAGCTGAAGATTGCCAAGCCGCTCGGGCGGAGTAACAATTGAATTTTAAGTGGTTTTGTCACTACATTTTGAATTAGTAAGTGAGCGTTTTTTGGCAAAGATTAGATTGAACTTCTTGATCAGAAGTTGGGGTTTGGTTATTAGCAGTTTCATTTAATGAGCACAGTTTTACTCATATATTATAATAAAATAGAACCATTTTTTTTAATTTGATATGGCAAATATAATATTCTCTAATATTTACTTTAAAATGTCACAAAAAATATGTCTTGGTAGTAATAGTAACAGTTGTGCCCGGAAGAAGTTACGTAATCCGGTAGCTTAAGATTTAGCTCTAGGCAACTTTGATAGAACTCCGTTTGTCTCCAGAGCAATATTACCTCAAACACGTTCTGCGAAATCCGTCGCTGAGATTAAAGCCTCCAGCACACCGGATGCGTATACGTACACGTAAGCGTAGACGTGCACGTACCACTGAGTTGTAATGTATGGGAATGTATTAGACAGGACACACCGCTTGCGTAACGTGACGTGCGCGTGCAGTGTGTCCTGTCACATACATTCCCATAGATTACAACTCAGTGGCACGTGCACGTCTACGCTTACGTGTACGTATACGCATCCGGTGTGCTGGAGGCTTAATATGAAACTCAAGCCCAAGGGAAACTTTAAACATAAATATCTCAAAGATTAAGCGATAAATTTTTAAACCAAACTGCGTAAAGGGTGAAGATATAGCTCTTAAAACTTTAAGGTATACAAAAGTTTTTAACGATTTTCTGCAAATAGGTAAATGAGAACAAGGGGTACGATATCGCAACGACACTGATCGTGCTTACCTTTTTTACTTTTATGTCTGCATTCTTTAATAAGCAGTTTAAAAAACCCAAATCTTTACATAATCTGAAAAAAATAATCTTAAAACCATTTTTGATACAAGAGTAGAAGATAGTACGAAAATTCGTAGCAAATACAAGACTCTACGCCGTTATCGTAGCGGTTGTCTACGAGTTTCGTAGCAGCTACGTCGTTAATTTAATCTAAAGTCCACCTAGTGATGGCAATGCTGTCTATTCTGGACGCTATTCCCAGTTCAACACAGACGCTCTATTTCTATCAAAGTTCTATCTGAGTCTTGCCTAAGTTTTAAAGGACGTGTTTTAGATGATGGAGATGATTGAGAGATGAGAGGAATTCAGGAGATCAAATACAAGACTCTACGCCGTTACCGTAGCGGTTGTCTACGAGTTTCGTAGCAGCTACGTCGTTAATTTAATCTAAAGTCCACCTAGTGATGGCAATGCTGTCTATTCTGGACGCTATTCCCAGTTCAACACAGAAGCTCTATTCCTATCAAAGTTCTATCTGAGTCTTGCCTAAGTTTTAAAGGACGTGTTTTAGATGATGGAGATGATTGAGAGATGAGAGGAATTCAGGAGATGTTTCAGATCCCATTTCAAGAGTAACAATAAATGTATCAATACATATTATGTATACGACATCATTTTTTCTGTTTTAATATTACTTATATTCTTTTTTTTTCCTGTAACGAAACGAAACCCTAAAAATTTTGCAAACACCATCAATCACCCTTGATAGGTACCTATACGGTGAGTTTATCAAAGACTTTTTACCAGTAACTATCGTATTTTTGTTGTGTTTACTTAGGATTGATCGAGAAAATAACTTCAGTTTGGCTTGCAAAAATAAGGATAGTTTTTTGTAGGAAATATAAAAACCCAATAGCCAATATTCGGCCGAAAATTGAAACACACTTAATTTGGAACTAGAATAATAATAAAGGCGACGTTTTATCATTATACTTGAGGAAAACATCTTTTTTTGAGTTGGCAACATGTAACTGGGAAACGAGTACTTTTTATGTATCACACAGCAACATTGTATTACGGGAACTAGATTTCTGATATACATAACTTAATATTCATACAAAGATAGATATTTTATTACATACAAATAGACTTATAAATTGTATCTTAAACAGCAATAAGGTATGCTTGCTCCTTTTGAATAAACCAATATTCAAAACATAAAAACTATTCTGAAACTTTTCTTAATTTTTGACATCACATACACATTGTTTTAGCCATAGGTCTTATTGATTTGAATAATAATAACAATTTTATCCCCAATTTTAAAATAAATAATTTCATTGACAATTATTTTTCATACTCCATACCATGAAAGAACTTAAAAGTAAACAGCTTTATTCACTCTGTTTTCAATCAAAAGTTTATTTTAGCAACAAAATGTTTGAGTTATGATATTGTTGCCGGCGGCTGTTTGGGAACGGTAACGAAAACGTTTCCACATTTCTTTGATGATTTCTATTTACTCTCTGTGGCTTTTAAAATTGTTTTTCTAATATAAAAGGTACAAGAGCAAATTTATAGTTATTAATAAATGGCTTCTTGCTAAAAAACTGTCAAAAATTTGATATTATTTCTGGATATTAATTTTGCATGTAATTTTAGAACAAGCCTATTTAGGTGATACTTTTCGAAATCTATTTGAACGCAGAAAAAGTCATATTATTAACTAATATTACATGCATTCAACCAACAAAATCAAGGAAAACTAAACACCCCATTCATATAAGTACTCAAAATAAAATACAACAAAGGTTACCCTCATGCTAATTTATAATTACAAAAACCATCAAAGTTCTTTAAAAAGGGCTTTTTTAGGAAACTTCAAAGGAATAGCTTTACGAGCCAACATTGTATGTTGTCTCTGGGTAACGTAGACCCACTCAACACGAGTGCTGTTTACATAAGCGACACCTAAAAGACTTCCCTTTTAATTAAACTTGACTACATGTCATAAGTTGATAAAACACTCTATAAGATTAAGATTATATTATCAGTAATTATGTACTCTGTGGCGCAGCGGAAGAAGGTCTGTCAGTGACGTAGGTTGCGTGTTCGATTCCCGCATTGGAACGACAATTTGTACGATCTGCAGATCATTATTTATTTATTTGCTCCGGGCGTTTGGTTGTTTTATATGCCTAAAAATATACTATATTCTATAGGTTTCAGATGATCTAGTACCTGTAGAATTTAATAGAATATACTTTATTGCTCAGCACAAGAACAGAAACACACAATAAAAACTTATAACTAAAACAGAGTACAATGGGCGTAACACAAGCTTCGATCTTACTACGGAGCTCGATATTGCTGTGTCTATTGTCAACTAATTTATTTAAAGTTACTTACAATTATCAGGACACAGTGAACCATCGAACCCGCACTCAGGAGTATCGGGGGGCGGCTCGGTGCGTCCGCCCGCCCAGTGGATCGGACGGTTCTCGATGAACTGGAGCGAGGAGTTTGCTGCTACGTACGTTGCTACCACCTACGAACAAAATATATAAAACATATTCATTTATTCCTCTCACAAAACCAGTCCTACTTTATTTGTAGCAAATTAACTTAATGCATTAACATTTTAAAGATGTCTTTTTAAATACTGATAGGTAGTTACTGAGTCGTTATATTGTAAGAGTCTGGTGCCTGATGTAGGTTCTAAAAGTACCTGAATTTCAGGTCACCTAATAAATATCTAATAAAGTTATAGGTACAATTATCAAAGATGGCACTGAAATAATTCCAATAAATATTGGACGCGCTAATATCAGGAACCACTCGTCCGATTTGAAAAATAAATTTAGTGTTGGATAGTATATTTGTCGAGAAAGGTTTATTAAATAATTTACAGGATTGTAGATAACGTAAAAACGCAAGTGAAGCTGTAGGCGGGACGGCTAATCTTCGAATAAACAGATCACGGAAGTTCTAAAGTCCTTGTATAAACACCATTCAGAGACACAAAACACCTTTTCAACCCAGACGAGATCAGACAACTGACTAAGCTATGACAACTGAGAAGGGTCGATCCCTAGAAGCTTTATCCTGTAAAAGAATCTCGAAGAAACCAATACAGATATTGTAATTTAATTTCATGCTGAACTGGTAAATGTACTACCATACACGTCTAGCACCTGAACTTAGAGTAATTTGAATAAAAAATTGTTTAACTAAAAATACACAGGTTACGTACCACTCAGCGTAATTTGCTACTATTATTCCGTGGTGCCTAATTCGTTTAACAAAATCTACCCTAATATAGTTATTATGACATAATTATGTACTGTAGGTACAAACTTAATATGAATTATATAATTAGCGACAAGCTTATATTTCTAAGAGCAAATAATTGTGATATATGAAAATAAACAAAAGAAAATAATTGAGAAAATAAATCCTTGGCTCATTGGAAATAAACTAAACAGAACTTCGCTTCGAAATAACGAGGTTCGTGTGATCTAGTTTACTTTCCGTATTTGTAGAACTGTTAATAAAGTCACGTCGTGGAAGAATAAAATATCGCTACTGTCCTGAGGCTTGCAAATTTACATATTTTGCTTAGAAAATGGATTTAAGAACTGACTCCACGATACAGCGTACATGGTCTCTTGAAGAAAATCGTACGTTTTGTAATAAGTTACGATGTATGATTCATCAGAATATCATTATTATAACGTACTAGCAATCTCCATAGTTGAACCTATGATATGCACTTATTTGGACAAATCACTAACAGTTTTGAAATTAAAATTAACAAAAATAAATCAATATAAATTATTTCTAAACAAATTAAGTCAGCAGGATTCTGACCACGTCCAATTTATAATAATTTTTCAACATTTAAACCTAGCATTTTACTATAATTTAATCTTCATCATCGTCATTTAAGCCATTGAACGTCCACACCTGGACTTAGTCTCCCTTAATGATTTTCAGGTATTAACGCTTGGATTTATTATTATTTATGATGCAGCTTATGATTCACATCCACCGTGAACTGGCAGCTTTGACATGATCATCTGTCCATATTATGAGTGGACGTCCGACGCTGCGTTTACCTTTTTCTGTTTATTTATTTAATATTAGGAAAACTAACAGCATAATACATAATATAAAATAACTAGTTACATAAGGCCAATAAAAAGTTTTCACGATTATTCAACCCTATCATTTTGATCTACTATTATTAAGAAATAAATTTTCAACAATAGTACACTCATAATATAATTACAGCATCATCATTCTCATATGTCTGAGCACGTTATCGCCGTGAGTAATTGTTTAGTTTGCGCTAACTAGATCTCACAGTTGGAGTGACAGTAATCTGATTAGTAACTTGCCTCTTATCTGTTTGTTAGGGAAGACGGAGTGATCATTTTATATGGGGATAAGTGTTCTTTATTTCTGATTTTTTTTATATGAGCGTAGTTATTTCCAATCAAGCTTTTATCTGTTATTAAAGTTAAACTTAACTAATGCATTTTCAAGACTTATGTATTTCCATAACACTATGACAGGTTGCCCTAATACAGTGGTAAGATAAACAAGAAGAAGTACAAACTATGAATAAATGAATAATTAAACTAACATACTATGTAAAAAGTTTTTTATTTAATAACTGTGCTGAGTCTATGAATTTCTTCAAACTGTGGTAGAATACATCTTCGTTCTTGACAAAGTGTTAAGCGAGCGAATAGCAATAGTGTTACGGGGCGTATACTGTAAAACATTTTAAATAGAAACTCTTGAAACATATTATATGTATATAGCGACCGCAAACCGGCTGTTTATGATTAAATTATTTCAAACGTTTCAAAAAGCAGACTAGCTGCCCACTCTACGTATCACGATAAGAAAACAGTAGATATTTGTCTAACGACTCATCCTAAATTGTTTTCGGTCCCAGTGATTGTAAGAAGCTCGTAAACCACTATTTATCTTTGAGGCGGTCAAACAAACAAACCTGGATTTATGTTTGGTATTAGTTTGGTGTTGTTCAATGCGATGTTTTGGACGATTTGCTGTGAAGCATAGTTTTAACCTTTAGGACGAATAGACTTGAATGTTGGGGAAGATGGGCGGGAAAAGTCATGGAAAATCATGTCAAAAGTCCTTGTATGTATTGACTATGTGACCTTTTGAGATGTATATTTTTGATTAAACATAAGGCTAGTGTAATTGGAGAAATCTGTACTAGTTTTCAATAAATAAATATAAATATAATATAAATATGGAGTAATTAGATCTTGTAGCTTCTGTTGTGTGCAGAAGGAATGGTTCTTATAATAGGGTTAAATTAAAATTAACGATTAAAAATCTTTTAATATAGGTACGAGTATATACAATTCTCATGTCAAAATCATCACAATGTTAATTTTCCTCCTCCGAAACGGCTTGATTTTTATGACATTTTGTGTGCTTTTTTGGACTGAGAATAGCCATTCATATTTTACCTTGGGATATACATATAGATATTTCCATGGGAAAATATTTTATAAAGCGAACGAAGTCGCGGGACGAAAAACTAGTTTAATATAAAAATTAGATCTTAATTTCACTGATAAATAAAACAGGAGTTTCAACGTAAAATTTGCGGTAAAATAATTTCCTGTTATAAGGACCAGAATCCTAAGGGCATTCGTGGAACTATGAATTAGGTACATTTGAAACTATGCTCAAAGTTCAAACACAGCTGAGCACACACCACTCTATTACAGACAGTTTGCGAGCATACAAGAACACGAATTTAACTCAAGCAAATCCTCAAACAGTTTAGAAACTTTGAATCTTTAGAAGACCTCTGTGGCGCAGCCAACGAAGGTCCGCCTGCGACGGGTTCGATTCCCGCCTCGGTACAATATTTTGCAAGATCCGAAAATATTTACAGATGAAATAAACGCCATAAATATTTAAATAGTCGTAGAATTTGGTCCACTTAATTTGGCTGTGTGAATTTGAACCTTGATTTCTTCTCAATTTTTATAGTGCAATACTAAAATTTTCCCGTGAATAAATAATTCGCATTCGTCTTTTCAATTTTAATAAATTCGGTAGTTTTGTCGAGTGCAACAGGCAAAGATACTACAGCATTTATAATTTTGCATAATTGGTAGTAGCACAGGCTTTAAATAAACCAAACTAACATAAGGCGGATTCCACAACGGTCGGTATTTCGTACCTAAAGCGAAGTCACACGTCCATAGTCCCTATTCACACCTACGCGGGGATTGTAGAGACGTGACCAAAATGTAGTGTTAATGTACGTCCCCAGAGCATATACATTCATCACGAATGAAGCTGCAATTCCATATGATACGAATGGAGGTACGACTGGGAATAATAATGACCTGACGAAGGAATATGAGCTTGTTTGGATACGCGATTGTGGTGTGGTTTTTGCAATCTGCGACTCAAGAGGTTGGGGTTCGATGCACGCCTCGGGACAAAATTTGTACGCAAGCAAATATTTGTTCCGAGTGCCTGGGTGTTCAACTAATACAGCATGAAGTAGAAAATACAATGATTGAGTTTAAAATTTTAGCAGCTTTGTATATGAAAATAATAATTTTATGTGAAAAGTTTTTTTTATTATGTTTATATTCAAGTTTATGTTTATTTATTTGTATTACACAAGAATCTCGTCTAATTAACCTTTCACAGTCAAACCTTCAATCTCAGCAAAGGTTACTAAGCTGTGGTTTTCCTGTTTTACGAACAAAGGAATAATTAAAAGTGTGTGTGGTTTTCTTCAAAGCGTCTAGTTTACAAGAGTTAACTAAGACTTATGTTTAACATTATTTTCATAAGTTATGATCCCTACTTTATAAAGAGAAGCTTTCTGTTTGCGTGGGTTAGTGAAAGCACAGAATATTACAATTACTAGCCGACCTGCCGACAGATTTCATAACGTTATCCACCCTATATATACTTAAACCTATAGTTATAGTTATATATTATTTATTACTACAAATGTTGTAGATAATAATATTCGTACTTACTAAATACTTAAAGCTTTGTTGACGATGACAACAAACATGTTTGTTTGTTTGTAAGCCCTAGTTGAGCTATCATAATTTAACCTAAGTGACATGTTTTACTACTGCGTAAGTTAAAATGAACAAGTAACATAAATTAATTCGGAAACTCTTAATCGACATTTACGGCTTAAATTCTAAGGTACACCTGTCTCTTACAAATTACCTGAACATCTGTGAACAAAACAATTGCAATATCTCAAGAGCAGAGACCATGAACCAACTTTATCTGAGTTGAGTTCAACCGTTCCTTTACAACTTTCAAACATCCGTGTGCTCAATTTCGAAGTTTATAAAAGAGCGTTTCTTATAAGACATTTATATAATTTAATATGTTTTGTTTGGTTGTGACGTAGCTAATCATCATCACTGTCAACGCATATTGCGTCTCACTATTTTAAATACAAGGTCTTCCCAATAGGTCACATTTTATAAGTTGTAGGAATTGCTATAGTCACAACGCCTGGCCTGTAACTATAGCATCGTTCTGTGTTTAACAAGCCAGGCATTTATTTCATTCCATGAACTGTGTGCATGGAAGCTTTTGAAAACAAAAATAAAAAGTATCCTTCCGTGCTAGCCGTAATTAGTGAAATGTTATAAAATAGTTTTTATTCATACGGCAAAGGCAACTTGGCACATCCAAATTCTAAATATTACATATTTACGTCAATGATGAGAATAGAGACCCGTCATTGGTTAAAATAAATAACTTTCCTGGAATAGAAGTTAAAAGACCAACCTCAAATTTGCTGGTGACCGGGTTCATATCCAGCAGAGAGTACGACGCCACTCGGTCTCCGTTGTCGTTGATTACTACTTCACCCGTGATTCCTGTAAAAATACATTTGTAAATAATAATAATATTCTTATTCAGAAAACTTAGATTCATCAAACATTAACATAACACAACACACACAATACATGAGCAAATTATTAGGTAAAACACAATTTAAATTCTAAAAATTAAATTACATACAATTAAGCTTGTGAAGGGTCGATTAAAGAATGGTACCACACGAACTCTCCTCGTTTCTGTCGTCGAAATAACTGCGGGAGTTATATACCACAAAACAGAGGCATATACGCGCTTTTCGTTATTTACTATCACGAATGTAGAAAAGGTTTTAAAATAATTTCATATTACTACACGAAGTTTGAAAACAAATTTCAACAACAGTTAAACTGTTTTATAGCTAAAGTATATTCAGTTAACTTTAATGATATTATGAACTTTTGTTTCATAATATCTATCTATCAAAATTTGTGGCTAAACTAGTTTAACTCGAGGATCAAGTTGGAAAATTGTGTTAAAAGTTTCAGGTTTCATATAATTTGTTTTTGCTCGTGATAGTATGGTGGCGGCTATAAATAGCAATATACCATTCATTGTTCCGTAATGCCTCGATAGTGAAGCAGTTTACCGCAACCAGTCGTATACTGGGTGGTGGGTTCGATTCTCACCCGATTTCTTACAAGTAGATTTAGAATCATGGATTATATTTCTATACCATTTTAAAAAACAAATCTATGCTCAAGCTTCAGCAATAAAAATGACTTCACGGTTAGAAAACTACAGACTTCATTTAAATCCTTTGTCCTTTGGGTTAAAACATGTCCTTTAAACGTGAATAGTGCTCCCCAAACATCGTTTACTTCAGACCCGTATTTGAGCAAATAAAAGTTTCCCTGCTAACGTGTCGTTTAATTGACCCCCAGAGAACTATGCTATGAAACACTTCCCTTCTATGTAAATGAACGTTTTAACCTAAGAGCCCGTGATGGCCAGACCTTCCTTTAATTCACAAGCGTGAAAATTATTTCATGTGTATGTCTAACATAGGTAAGAATAACCCCCAAACATGAAACCTGGATCGCGGTTCCTTTGGGGGATAACAACCTTTTACCTGTTATCTCCCAAAGGAACCACGATCCAGGTTTCATGTTTGGGGGTTATTCTTACTTATGTTAGACATACACATGAAAGAATTTTCACGCTTGTGAATTAAAGGAAGGTCTGGCCAGACCGGGCTCTTAGTATAGACTAATAACCTGTGATGGCCAGACCTTCCTTTAATTCACAAGCGTGAAAATTCTTTCATGTGTATGTCTAACATAGGTAAGAATAACCCCCAAACATGAAACCTGGATCGTGGTTCCTTTGGGAGATAACAGGTAAAAGGTTGTTATCTCCCAAAGGAACCGCGATCCAGGTTTCATGTTTGGGGGTTATTCTTACCTATGTTAGACATACACATGAAAGAATTTTCACGCTTGTGAATTAAAGGAAGGTCTGGCCATCACAGGCTCTTGGTCCATTTACACACGACTATATTCTGTTTCAAGTGTTACTAACCTGAGCGAGGGTTGTCAAGCGAAAACTAGTTGATATTTCAAACAATATGAATGTTAACAGGTTTCAAAGACTGCCTATCTTCTGGAATATAAATCTCTTAGTCGGTTTGATGACACCAAGAGTGAGAAAGTGATACTATTTTAAGGCCAGCCTGATCAGATTTTTGCATTCAGCATTGGCATAAAATGCTTTTAAATTTTATTTTTCATTGCGGGTTAATTTGCATAATCTAGCCAACCAAGCCCCTGGGTTGTGTCACAAACCCGCAACATCTTGTGTCACAGGCCGACCTTCACCCGCCCCGCCTAAATGTTTTCTAGATAGATAGATAGCAATTAATGGTGAAAAACATGATGCATACATGGTTAGTAGCGTCTATTCTGTTAGGTTTATCACTAAAAAAAATATTTTATTAACAAACAATTTAAATTACACCACTGTCTATATATTTATAACTCCACACGTAGGTTGCCTGGAAGAAATCGCTCACAGCGATAAGGCCGCCCATTGTAATCCAAATGTTTTAGTTTTAAGTGTGTATTGTGTGTTTATGTTTTTGTGGTGTGCAATAATTTTCTATTCTATTCTATTCTAATTACGCACTTCACAGAGCGTATATTATTATCGTATATTATTCATCTCCGTTACGTGAAACGGAACGGATCTAGGATATGTAGGATATATTATAGGGAACACATAAATGGTCCCTTGAGTTTTTTCTGTAATACTGATGTTTATAAGGACTGTCTGTTCTCCAATAAATACACTAAAATAAAATTAATAAATATATAAAATGTACCTTGAAAGTTCCTGTTCTTCATGTTAGTGATGATGGAGACTCCGTTGAGCTGGCCTCGAGGGTCCTCTGCCTCCGACAGGGTCTTGTTCAGCGCCAAGGCGTAGAGTAGTACCGCGTCGTAGAACGCCGCTACGAACGTGGAGACCACTTCGCCTTTGCCGAAGGTGTAGTTGTATTTGGTTTGTGCTAGTTCTTTTACCTGACAAATGGAAAATTTGAAAATGTATTAACTATCTTCGT
Source organism: Chloroclystis v-ata (assembly GCA_963691955.1). NCBI lineage: Eukaryota > Metazoa > Arthropoda > Insecta > Lepidoptera > Geometridae > Chloroclystis > Chloroclystis v-ata. The sequence continues at coordinate 11,403,471 of OY829904.1, read as the reverse complement.
AGATAAATCATTATTATGTATATGAACTACCTACTTATTTATAGAAAGAGTTCTCTTCGTTTTTTTATGACCTATAGGTATGTACTGTAGTCATTTAAACATTTAGTTTTTTAGGCCAGTAAGTTGGTATCGAATGACGCTGACCTCTTCTAATTAACCAATTTAACATTCGGTTTGACGACACACGTGAGTAAGGATGGGGAAGGACTAATTATTAAGCTAGCACCTCACAGCTCCGCATTAGTGAATATACGTACCCTATCAGAAAACTCCAAATATTCTGGTTTTTCGGGCGCAGGGCTGGTGACCGTTAGCAGAGCGCTGTAAGCTCGCCTCGCCTTCTCATTCCGTTCTTCTGTGTCACCTTCTACCTTCCACGGCTCTTTTGAGGACGCTGATGCTAGGCTGTTGAACAAAACCTCTTTAGCCAGTAAGCTTAAGATAAGAGGGACCCTTGAATTTTTTTTTTTTTTTATCCTAACACTTTCCATCGAGTTCTTACCCATCTACCTCCCCATGAGACTACCAGAGTGTACCGTTGTAAGTTTTTTTTTCAACGATTCACCTCATCTGGAGCTATTCTTCTATCTCAGGGAGATGGGCGGTGGAAAATAACTCTTTCTATCAGGTGAGAATGTGGTTAGACAAGAGTAAGCAACAAGTTGGTTTAGTTGGTTTAGTCTTGCCTTAGCAAGCAGACCATTACAAATTGTTTGAAAGGTAAATGGAAAAGGATTTGATGTTAGATACGTATTTAGATAGAAGTGATGAAGAAGGTTATGATCTTAATTTCTCAGACACATCTCTGATGATAGATACTTAATGGACTTTTAAAATAATAAAAATTCTAAGGAGCATTTTTGTGAAATGCGTTTTTCTAATTGACGGATTGATACACAGTCAATTAGTAAAAACGAATCTTAATATTTGATCCACCAGAATAGTAAACCAGCTCTCCACATTAACTTACTTGGAAAACAGTTCGATGTTGAAGAACACGTACTCTCCGGAAGACACCATGTTGAGATCGTCCGCAGCCAGCATGATCTCCCGCACGGTGTTGGGATTAGCGCACACCACCACAACTGGAACAAAGCATTTATTTTTCTATTCTGCATTTGAAAGAGGTTCTCTATTTGAATGTATTTGAATATCTCAGAACCTACGTTGATGTTCGTTTTTTAAAACTGGTGTATCCCGTGATATTTCATCCAGTGGTGAAAAGGAAGGTTCTCAATTTGAATGTATTTGAATATCTCAGAACCTACGTTGATGTTCGTTTTTCAAAACTGGTGTATACCGTGATATTTCATCCAGTGGTGAAAAAGAAGGTTCTTAATTTGAATGTATTTTAATAAGTACGACAAAACGTTGGATTTTTAAAACTAATGCATCCCGTGCTATTTTTATTCTTTTATTTAAGTATTTATTATTACAAAAATTTATGTATAAACTAATTATTAAACTAAAAACCAATTATTGGTTTGTCCGTTTAGCTTTGAATCTCTTTACTCATGTGTTGAATCGTACATTTTATATAATAAATATGTTAAAGAACAATAAATTTTCAATTTAGCAGATAAGAACAGTTATTTCATCCAGTGGTAAGCGTTCAATGGCATTCAACCTTCGTCTCAGTTCATACAATATACAGTAAATTATGAAGTTTCGCTCAACCAACTTTAAAAGGATTCAGCGAGATCAAATCTTAACCAGAACGTAGGATGCATAATTTGATGTTAGTTTACCAAGCGATTTGTCATATTAGAGCGAGCGGTTGGCAAGAAGATAACTGCTCGCTCCATTTGTTCAAAACTAACGTTTCTATTCTTGTTTCGCCAAATTTTGGTTAGGTTGTCATTTGTATAGAATCAATTCTCTTGGTAAATTATAAATTTCCTTTAAACTTTTCAAAAATAACATGCCGGTTTCCTCACGATGTTTGCCATCACCATTAGAGCACGTGGTAATAAAACGTACATAATTTTTCAAGGCGAAAAATCTGGTGCGCGGTGGTGTTGAATCCACGACCTTCGGAATGAAAGTCGACTATGTTCCCACTTAGCCATCACGAATCAGTCACAGCTTATACCAAACCACTCGTCCAAAATACATAATAGATCTTGTGTAAATAAGCACATTATACTTTCATATCCAAAAACGATCATCCATTTTTAAAATGAGAATAGGTCCTGCATTACTTTTGGGTTCAAATTTGCAAAGGATCTGCCTCTGACAATATGAAGCCCCCGAAGACATTATAAATCCATTAGAAGGAAAAATGTTGGGAAACGCCAAAATATATCACGAATTTTGATCCTAAGATAAACATAAACTACGAAATAATACAAGTCGTCTTATATTACAATTATAAAGGAAGATAGGAAAACAATCATCATCATTATAAATTTAAAAAGTCTTATCGTCAATTATAATTAGTCGTCATGATAAACCTATAGTCGTCATAATAAACTTATAGCCATCATAATAACTTAAGTTTTCTGACAGACAGATGACAACTTGCATAATATTGTGTAATATCTACGTATGTGCGGCTAGCACTTAAAAAAGTGTAGATAGTAAAACAAAATCTTTATAAAAACATTGGTATAAAAAACTTATTATACAAAATCAGATTATTACGAAGATAAATAACAATCAAACCTGGAGCAGGACTACTATAAATAAACTCATTATTATTCTGATATACTTACAAGATCACACATGAGGTATAAATAGATTTCGTATAAAAACTTAAACAAACTCATTATATTACTAAAAGATAGAACAATAGATAACACGTTAGAGCGAGACATAGAATTAAAATGTTTTGAGTTTAAGTGCGGGTTGGTGAATGGCTTCAAACATTTCAGAGTTCTTAGAGCATGCCGGTTTCCTCAAGATGTTTATCTTCACCATTTTAGCCCGTGTTTTTAAACCGCACACAAATTTATCAAGAAAAAGCCAGAGGTGCGACCTTCTTGAACCCGCGACATTCAGCGTTAAAGTCGAGTATGTTACCACTAAGCTAACACGGCTTTTATATTTTACTATGCAGTTTATGAAGTCATCACACTTATTATGAAATATAGAGAATGCAAGGCATGCCTCCTCATAATTTAACGTGTGCACTAAAGATAATGAGTTCGTGATAATAGCTGTAGAACTAATTGCATTTATGATGTCAGTTTCATTACGAACTTTGTCGCTTTAAATTTTAATGGAAGTCGGTCTCATGGAACTATACTGGTAAGTGGTTTTTATAAGTATAAAAATAGCATCCATATAAAAAATAGCAACAAAATAATACGTATTAATATACTATGGTAGATAATGTATATTAACTGCATATTTAAATGTGGAACAGTTACGAGTAAATACTCTAAGCAAGATGTGATCCATATTTGAATTTTAAATCTCGAACGAAACCTTCGCGAAATGAGTTGGCTCATGTTTATAGATGAGGTAAGAAAGGGATTAAAAGTGCTATCGCATTAGAAACTACAGTTGCGTGTTAACAGACGTTACAAGGTGGAATCAAATATCTACTTATGTTTATAATTTCGTCAAGGGGTACGGTCGAAACCTTATATTAATAACAAAACATAAAAAAATATTGATTTTGAGACGACAACATATATCCGCAAAATTCGGATTATGGAGGGAAGAAAAATGCCGGTTTCCTTACTATGTTTACCAACACCGTAAGTACATTATGTTTTTAAAAATTGTTGCTGCATAAATAAAATTCCCCAGTACGCTACATTGCTGAAAAAGAATTTCAAATTGATAAAATCAATCTTGAAAAACACTCAGAGAAAATAAGATCAGCTCTCCAAGGACAATAAATTCTGTCGGGAATAGATTACAAATCTTGAAGAGGACACAACAGATTGCGTCATTCTATCTTGCGATTATCTCTTAGGCTAATTCAAAACCATTAAACATTGTGTGTCGTACCGTTAGTGCGACGCGGTCGCGCGGTCAAGTCGTTCTGCGTTCACGTTTTGCGTTCAAGCGTGCAATTGCCCACAAACCCCGCAGTTCTAAGTGACCGTTGCGCCGTCAAAATGGCTGCTGTTTAAGTTTTTAAACATTAATCACCATAATTTTTTAACTCTTAAATTAATTTGACTAAAATGTTGAGTTTCAAACTAATAATAGTCTCACTTTTCCGTTCAATAATAAGTTTATCAAAGAGATTGGTTCTTTGAAGCTTTTTGAAATGATCTATATTTATTATTTATCGATGGATGAGGAGTAGATATTTTATGAATTCTGACATTATGACGGCAAATTCCGAAAAACGATTTCAACCTTCATCATTGACGGAGTATTTTGGGGAATAGGTTCATTTATTTTGTTGGTTTTATTCGGAGGGGATTTCGGTATATTACATTATTTTGTTTATTTTGTTGGTCCTAAAATGACACCTAACATATAGTTCTAGATTAAACAATGTTTATAACTACAAAATTCCAGATTTCTTTGAAATACGCACGCCACGCAACTTATCTCTACAAGACTGTCGAAAAACGTAAAACTATAACCATTCAAATCGTATTATTTTCAAATTTTGTTAAACACCGTAACCCTCTAACACCATCTGTGCCCATTACACACGTGTTCACGACACGGCGTGGTGCACTATGCTTGGGCAACGAATGTGTTAAAAATAAAAACGTTTAGTAAGGTACAATGGAGTTAGTAAAAAGCCATAAATGCTTTGCACCAGTTATATTTCCCAAATCGTTACTTACTTCTGGAGTTCTTTGATAATTTTATAAGGTAATCCTTGAATTTCGATGACGTAGTGTTCGTTTCATCAAAGGGAACGGTTACAACGTTCGCTCCTTTATTAGATTTCTTCTGTAAAACAGTGAAAATGGCGCTCAAAGTCATAAAGCATGGGCTGTTTCCTTTCCCCGTAGATAGATTGTTATTGTGGTAAATCATTCCGTATTTACGCCAGTTGAATTCCTGTAACAAAAGAAAATAAACGTTAGAATATAAACGTATTTCGTTTTAATTTTAATTAAAGAAGGTACATACGCTTTTGCGTAACTTTTCTTTTTTAACTTTTAAACTTTTACATAAAGAATTGAAATCTTTCAAATTTCGAATTAGTTTAACACATTCACCTGGACAGTGGGTGCCTTTGCTACACCACCGTATAGATACACGTACAATATACGTATGTCATGGGTGTTGATGGTGTTAAACTAATCTTTGGACATTCGTTATGGTCGTGAAGATAGCTCTTAAAGCCTGTCCTAAGTGCAGGACTGTCTTTCACGGAATCACGGAGATTCAACTATCCATCCATGCAATTTCGCTGAAGTTGTGTAATACATCATATTGATGTATATTTTGTTTCCTACATAAATAGAGCAACAAAAACAAAATAAAGAGGGAAAGTAATAAAACAATAAAAAGAAACAAACAAATTCACGTAAAGCAACTTTATTGAACAAAACAAAACTTAAATAAGGAAGAACTGAGACCACAAATAAAATCATTTTCAACTTAGATTACTGAAGAAAGGGCCGATGGAGACAAACATTCACGCAAGCGAACTAAAGCAGCAAATACAAGCAAAATATTGTCAACAAAATTATTAACGTTTTATATAAGTATCTCATAGGTTATTTCATATCGCGGGAAAGTAATTATAACAAACTTTATTATCTTATTTTTTATGTATGTTCTTATAATACTCAAAGTCGCCTAGGCCAATTTGTTAAAGTCATCAGGTCATAATTTGATGATTGTATCCTAAAAGAATTGGTGGAGTTCTTAAAATTGTATTGTACTCGTAGTAACATTGAAGTCGGTTTTTTGTTAATTTTGATTATTATGGTCTCTCATTGAAAAAAATGCGTTTGCATTTTCATAGGGTTTTTATGAATGTTCAGTCACGCTCTACATTGCAAATACCAGTTAATGCACAGGCAGTTTCCACTCGAAAGTGCAAGTGGGTTGAAATCCGATATTTTTTGCACAAATATGTTTTCATTTAGGTACACCACCATCCATTTTAAAAATATAGATACTATCCATATGAGATTCTATTTAAAAATCACTCACGTAAGCTATGACGATATTACGCATTCGACGTTTCTGTTTTAAAACAGAGAAAACCATCATCAGGGTAGCGCGAGATCCTCTTGTCAAATTGCGCGATTAGTTATTAACGTTGATTTAGCACGTAGGCTCAACATTCATTCTGAAAGTGGTGGGTTCAAACCCCGCCACATTTCTAGATCACCAGGTGTCTTTGAGTATTCGACGAACATACATAAAATTCCTACGAATTGAGAACCTTCCCCTTCGAATTAAAAATGTCGGATAAAAATGAACGATAAATTATAAAACTCTTAGTCCAACTAAGTGGTTTGAAAATATTTTCATAATTAAACAGTTCAATCACTTCTTAACTACCAATTTGGTTATATATGATTTTGGTATTCTCCTTAATTTTAACTAATTATGTCTAACACTAAATATATGCCATTTATTTTATTAATATTGGTTTTTCAATCGTTATGACGTCATTCAAAAGTAGGTAAAGAATAATCTATAGCTTTAAAAGCTTTCTATAAATAACCGAATAACATTTCTGGACATAAAAAATGGTATTAAAAATTCTAGGCTGTCAGTAACAAGCCATCTAATGGAAATCGAACCCACGCCTGTCAGTGTTAAGTGCACTGACCGTTATAAAGGTGCTTTTACACGCTGTTAATATGTTTGTGTTTGACAATTACTGATTAATAGAATAAGGCACTTACTAATTTGCCGTTTCTTTTACCTATTTGTGTCTTGTCATGAAATGAGTATTAATAAGGCATCATCCGGTTGTTTAGGATTTTTACGATTTATTCCGATCACCTAGATTTTTGAAAAATCAAAATAAGAAATATACTATAAAATAATTATCATCGTTATCATCAGTCCGGTTGCCTTGTTTAGTTGAGGACATTTTATTTGATTCATAAAAGTTGATTGAATATAAGAATCAACATTATTTTTTCTTTGTTAGCCTAGTAGCTAAACTAGGATTATCTACCTACTATGATTATGGCGTATCTTTAATTTTCGCCACATTTAAAAAGTTAAAATGGCAATTTCGGCACTTAGGCCTTACTGGTTTGTACCTATGTGTTTTGTAATAAATGTAAATGTAATAACAAACACAAATTTCAGTTAAAAAGGTAATGTTATAACCGCATTTTAGTATGAGTTGTCTAAACTGTTCTATAAGTATCAATATTAAATTTATGTATATCAATAAATTTAAATTTGAACCTATTCATTAATCAAAATAGGGATAACGTTAAAAAATCTATAAAAACGGTAACAAATTACCAAGCTTATACAACCATAGGATACAGAAAAGCAAGCACAAATTAATCTACAATCACAACAACAATATTTTTTTTGGTCTTTTCAAACAGCAATATGTAACATTACCTCAAATATATTCTTGATGGCCACCGCGGCTTGCGTATAACTCCCCATCATTCTTATCAACGTGTCGTAGATTGGTGTCTTAAAGCCGAAGGCCTCGGCTTGGCCTCCAGCGGTAAGCACTGGGATGCTCCAGACACTGGCAAATCTGGAGACAGGTGCTATCACGTATTCACACCCGGGGCCAATGAAGGCATCTGAAAGATAAGCGATCCTAAATGAACTAAACAAGGAAAGTTGTATAACACATTAATTAATGGACACAGATATTGTAATTGTTTATGTGCAAAGACTTAATAAATTAAACGCAACTTAAAAGACTAATCAGTACCTAATCAATAAAATTATTAATGTAGTTTAATTGACAGTGAGAACAAAAGTAATTCGAGCTCACCACGGGGCTTTGATTTAGTCCAGATTCGTCCCGTGATTTTCGGACCGCAAAAAAATCGACATTCGTCCTAAATTGTTGTGTACATTCGGCCCTAACTATTTAATAATAATTATTGTAACAATTGCTGTGTAAATTATCTGAATTTTTTTTATTAATATTAATTGTTGGCATATGTCTCCTTGATAGATCTCTAGCTATTTCGGTATGAAGCATCTTGGCATTCTCTGGGAAGAAATCTGGCTATGAGTGGAACCAACCCCATCGTGAACCTGATTTTTTCAAGACATCCGTGATTAAAGTACCTACTACTTTTAAAATAAGAAAATAAATAAAAATGTATGCTTACCAGCCGTTCCATTGACGTAGAACTCAAAAGCAGCCAAGGGTCCATCGATTGAGGAGCATCCAGTATCCCTGTAGTCCACAAGGATAGTCCATCCAGGCAATGGCCCTTCAGGACTCGTGATCGCAGGCACAGCCATCTCCAAGATCGGCAGCACTTTAGATAACGAGAATATATGCCAAGGGTCAGCTGGCAATAACACGCCAAGTTTTACCACCTTCTCGCTGAACTGATGCTTTTCCATCCTATTATTGAAATTTATATTCTTTATGTAGTAAGGATTCGATGCTAAGTCATGCGGGTACCCGATTGCTTTCGTATTATCGTAAACGCTGATTTCACTATAATCGCTGCCAGTCACATTCGCTTCGAGTATATTACTGTAGTTTTCTTCGTATTTTTTCATTTCTTCTGCATCGGGTATTTTTTCTTCACTGTCCGCTTGTCTTTTCTTTGATTTTTTGTGTTTTCTAACAGTTGTGTGGTTATGACCGTGCCAGATTTTACTTTTGCTTTTTGCGATTTCATTTCTATAGTCTTTACTATCTAAATCACTAACACTAGAATCACACTTAATTATCACATTTATAACACATATATAGAAGATAAGGAATGAGAGTAGTATTGGCATGGTCTTGCGTTTTTTTCTTTTAATCTCGAATGTTTGAGCATCGTCCATAGGTATACAGGGTGTGTCATCGTATTTGTTCCGTCTTTTTCTCAGATTCGCTCTGTTTATATAGGGTGTCTGTTTAAGTCTGGATGTCGAATTTGACGGGAGTATCGTATGAACGATATCCACCATCTTATTATATATTTATGTCATCTTATTGAGTTGCTTGATTCGTCTCACGTCGTCGTCTGCCAAAGGGATGATCGAAATATTAACAAGATTCATTGAGTGTCGAGTTTTGATCGTTATTTAGATCTGTGCTTGCACGAAAACAATTTTAGCTATAATAAATTTAAAGCTAGTTTATTTATGGTTTTTACTCTTGCTTGGTGTTTTATCTAATTTATAATTAGTCAGTTGTAGAATGTAGTGGAAACATGTGTAGGGAGATGATTCAACTACATAGATGTTCACAATAAATGTTGAAACATTTATTATAAATACAAAAATAATCTCACGCATTTTCTAACAATATACAAATGTCGTGCGTCGTATTCAGTAAAACGGTAAAAAAATACCGTTTTACTGAATACAGCTACCTAATTTTTTTAAGTAGCACCATTTCTAAATATATAAATAAATAAAAAATAAGAAGTTACAATTTCATATCATTAAAGTTCGTTTACTGGTGAAATGAATCATAAATATTTCATAAATTTAAAGTAGTCTCTACTCGAAATTATTTAAGGCCAAGTCAAATGCTAATTTGAATTCTAATCACAATTGTCTCACAAAATTATACACAAATTAGAGGACACGATTGGAATTTAAATAAGGAATTTAATATAATGTTACGAAATACTTACTAGAGTCAAGTTGTCGGCATTGAACTTCACATTGTTTACTTCTTTTAAATATAAATCGATTAATGCATTAATTTAAATACATAATTACTAGCAATTTCAATACAAGCCTACATTAAAGCCATTTTATTTTCATTTGACGTCAATTGTTTATTATGTTGAGGATGGTTTACGAGTTAATACTTGATTTCGTTCATTATTACAATTTATATTAGGATCGTTATTGAAAAGAGCTAAATTTTGTTCTACGTGGCTGAATTTTGATAAATTGTAATAAATTAATCTTAAGCACTATTTCGTCCCAATTAATGGGTCTTGGAAGTTTTCCAAGACCCATTAAGTTAGGTTAGTTACATTTTCATAAAAATTCTAAATGTTAGTTAAAGTTATTCACCTCTCGCCAGTAAAGCAGGACAGTAGCTCGCTTGCTGGTTGTGTCACACTAACTGGCACAATCAAATGCTTGATATTGATACATTGCACAAGGAAGTAAAACAAGTAGGTATGCAATTTGTATCCTCGATTGCCATTATACGAATATAAGTAGTTAGTATAATTCCTATTGTTACTAATAAATAAATAATCATAATCATTGCTGGAAATTTCACACAGTCAACATCTTACCCTGTGGTAAGCTCGCAGCTTGTGATAAGGGAGCTAGATTTCTAATACTTAATATAATATACATACATAGATAGATTTCTTTATTATACATACATATAGAACACCCAGACACCCGGAACAAATCTGCAGAGCTTACAAATTTTTGTTCCGAGGCGGGAATCGAACCCGCAACCAGGATGCGGTTGCGAGGTGAGTAACAAACCGTACAAAAAGTACTTCAACATATCAATATTAATATCACGTCCCTAATAAAATAAGAACAATTGAACAAATACTAATAAAACATAATTTATGTCCCAAGTCCTTTTTCATTGGTCAGTTTATAATTCGATTTATTACTTTACTAGCAGCCCGCCCTCGCTTCGCCTTGGTTACCTAATTATACTTATAAACCTTCCTCTTCAATCACTCTACCTATTTATAGGAACTACATCAAAATCCGTTGCGTAGTTTAAAAGATTGAAGCATACAGACATTGACAACTTTGTATTTATATGTATAACGTGCGCAATTAGAAATGAGTTCTGTAAATGGCGTCCGCTCGCATGCGTTCTCGCTCACTCTCTATCGCTGTCTATACTTTTATCCTTGTTTTGCCAATCGTACCATACCTACCCGCCGCCATTTACAGAATTCATTTTCAATTGCGCACGTTATAGTGATAATGTGATCTCATAGGATGTATTAGGCGTAATTTTATTACTTCTGAAGAACCGATCAATTGAATCGATCCAAGAATACGATAATTTATTGCCAGCGTAATTGAATTGAGTTCCTTTAATTGGAGTATTTAATGTTTATAGCAATGTATTATTTAAGTACCTATGAGGAAACGGTTATTGCCTCTAAGTAACTCAAGACGGAAAAGATTTATTACACTGACTTTATTATTATGTGCTTTGTGGTGTTTTCCATAAACATGCCTGTATTTTTACATTGAAAAAAAAAAACAATTTATCCGTATCAAACATACGTAACGTCTAAAAATAAATAAAAAAAAATTGACATAAAGAAAATCTTATCGATTTCTTAAATGCCACTTTTCATTGTAATTACTCTATTTCTATTGTATCTACTCAAGAATTTAGAGCAGATTTGGTTTAATGTGATCAAGTTATATTTACAAGTTGATAAATTATGGGATAATGCGGCCGAAGCCGCAGGTGGGTAAGCTAGTTTTAAATAAAAATAAAGTTTAGAATGTTTGTGGTTAGGTTTCAAATGATTTTTTTTAATTCCAATCATAATTATAATTTCGAACAAAAACTATTTGATAATATAATTAAGATTATAAAAGGTCTTCATCGCGTATCCTTATTATATAAAAATAAACCATATAGACCCGTTATATTTTGTTAGCTAAGTTTTTATGGACCATTCTAAAAAACACTTACTTAAATTTACGTGTTCCAGACGCTCATAAATCTTTGAGAAGACCTCAGGAAATAAATAAAGATATTCAATATAAATATTTTCATAAGAGACATTTATTTTAAAGCGGTTTTCGATAGGCAAATTCGTTTCCTTTGGGAGATAATTAAATAGACTTGTCAAGGAAAAATAATGATCTTGTACCTAATAACTAGATAGGCTAAATATTTAAATTCTTTAACTGGAATGGATGGGAGCTTTGAACTAAATTTTAATTTGAGGATATCAAATAATTTTTCATAAATTACGTTTTTTTTATATCTATTTCACTTTCAAAAGAGTGAGAACCGCGCGCGCGACCTGAGAGGAGACGGGGCACGGCGGGACGCTCACTCCTCCTGATAAAGACTGCTCTTGTTGTGGTCGAAACGTCGAGAGTTGTTAACTCCTATGTAAATACGTGAGTAATTCCCGTTGTACAAAATGAATTTATTATATCTCTTTCCAATACAATGGAGCCAAAATCAATAAAAACCGTATCTTACTTTTTATTTATTAAATATATCAATTAATTACCCTACATGGTATTAAACTTATTAAAATAGTCTACTTCACTCCTAAAAACGATATCTAAATTAAATGTCTAGATCTCTCTTCACACGGAGTCACTTACACTTGGCAGAATTTTATTTATAGGCGCTGATTATTACGTCTATAAGTCTTATCATATACACGTGTTTAAAGCCTCAGTGAAAGTGTTAAAATAGATTAATGAATCAATATTTATAAAATCAATCGTATAATTTATAAATAAACCTACTAATAAATAAATATTTATTTTTATAAATTGAAAAAAAAGTTATATATTTTATGGATGAATAAATAACATTAATTGGTTATTTAGTTTGTTCGCTAATAACTTCTATCTAAACCAGTTCTGAATTAGCAAAAAGAGGACACTTCTAACCCAAGTCATGTTACTTAAAAGAAGAGTTTCCTTAACTGTAATTATAAGCTGTATCCATAGTCATATTTAGCTCTATTTATTGTTTTAATTATGAATACAAAAATACATTTTGGATGAATTAAAAATTAATTAATTGATTTTTATTTAATGTCTAAGATCCTTTTTGTTATTTTTCTTCATCCATGTTTACTAAGTGGGAGCACACTCGACTTACATTCCGTTGATCGATTCAAACTCTGTCACGCACCTCTGTTAGTTTACAGGACAAAAATATATCCCATCTTTTCTCGTTGAATCCGGTTGATCTGTATTTTTTTTAAATTAGGAATGTTTATAAAGGATGTATCGAGAAAATTGGGTAAAAAACGAACAATGATTCATTGTTAATTTTTAAGAAAATTACAGCACGTGTAAAGTTTATTAATTCCTCTGTGCTACAAACACAAAAATATAGATATTCGGTAAACTAATCCATAAGAATTGCGAGATTACACATACATTTATTCAAATGTATCTATTTTTAGAATACAAGGCGAGTCGATGTCACGGCCATCGTTTTTGGTCGAAACAAGAATCATTTGCATGTCGTTTTTTATTTCACGCAAAGAATATCGAAGTTTTTGAATAGGGTGCGAAATTATTGTACTGATCCGAAAATATATTTTACCAATAGTATACTTTATTATCGTCAGAAACATATTACAACATTTAGCTAGCCTAGCCCTGTGGTAAGTTTGAAGCTTGTGTTACGGGTGCTAGATTACTGACTTAATAGAATTTACATATATATTTTTTTTAAGACAATCATGTGAATTAAATATGATGTATATTTCATTATTCATTTGAAGATTTTCAAGGACAAGTTACATTCACCAACTTAAAGGTTGAAATGAACGTGATGAATTAAGGCCTAACATATCTTGTGAGAAGTCCCCGTGTACAATTATTACAATTTATTTATTTCACAGACAAACTGTGATCAGCTGACCTGCCTCATTATAATAACCAGACTAGTTTAGTATTTAACTAGTTACTGATCAAGTCTAATAAAACTAGTTAGTTTACGTTCTTGTTATAGGTACCTACCTAAAGAATTTAGGTGCAATGAGTACACGCGCACTCCTAAGCGTTCTCTTTTCTAAAATGTTTTAAAAACCTTTTAGTTTAATTATGGTAAGTAGTCAGATGTACCGAATTAAGATTAGAAGCATGTATATTAATTAAAATATCACAATCCATGTAAATTTATCGTTTAAAAGAACTCATAAATAATCATTAAGTGTTAGTAGACTAGGATTTAGTGTTTATATTTGTCATTGACTTGAAAACTAAGCTAGGTATCCATTTTATTAGATCGTTAATTCTATATAAATGCCATTGGAAAAGTACTCCATTAGGCTAATCGGTCTAATAAAAATTAAGAACTTTATTTGTTTATTCAAGAAATAACGGCAATTTATATAGGTATTTGCAGTATATAGTTAAATATAACGTCGTTGAACTTAAATAATACCTATATTTAATAATATAATTATATATTTTTATAATATGCTCCGTTATATACATAATCATTATCATTATGCACTGTTAATTTACCAGTTTACTGCGAAAATACATTATCATTATCACCATATTAGCCGTCGGACGTCCACTGGTGAACATAAGCCCCCATATTATATAAATAATAAATATATATACTTACCTATAAAATAGGCCAAACCAAAGGCCAATAACTTATTCAACTTAGCTCCTTTTAAGTTTTATGTCCGAAACTTATAAATCTTCTTGAAAACAGGTTTTGTTAAGTTCCTATCATGGAAGGTTGAAATAGAAATACATCTTATAATAGAACGGCAAAAAATACTGAGCTAAAAATAGACTTATAGGAAATAATGTTTCCTGTTTTGTTACATGTTCAATTACTTTACATTAATACTAATTACCTGTTTTAGGAACAGGAATATTGCCTATTATGTTATATTTTTATTTGTTTTAGAATTAACGACTGGTAGGTCACATCGGGATATCTCAGACCCCATGTAGGTTGAATGTTTAAATCGATATTATGTTTCTAAATTATATTAAAATTTGTGTATAACTTTTGAAACTAACGTAAGTAAATAGAAAATAATTTATGGAATAATAATGGAATCCTTATCCCAAACCGTATCTTAGTTCAAATTTAATCGATTCCCGCAATCGAACCCGCAACCTCTTGCGTCGCAAGCGGACCTTCCCCGGCTGCGCCACAGAATGTCGTCATTATTATTTATTTCATAATTATTATTATAACGAGAACAATATTATACATAGTGGTTGTAAAGGAAAATGACCTACACTAACAAACTTGCAATGACTTACTAACAACAAAGGTTTACGGCTAGTGAGGTAGTATAAAAGTCTTAAACAACAATGTTAGGTTTAAAGGCAGTTTACACACGACAACTAATTTCTGATGAAGTTTCATTTCGACGACCCCTGTGGCCCAGTGGGCTATGGTTCGCTTGCGACATATGAGGTTGCGGGTTTGATTAACGCCTCGGGACAACAAAAAAAATTACTTAAATAAACCCCAGATATCCTGAAAATATAAACAAATTTTCTCC
Organism: Chloroclystis v-ata; assembly: GCA_963691955.1. Classification (NCBI taxonomy): domain Eukaryota; kingdom Metazoa; phylum Arthropoda; class Insecta; order Lepidoptera; family Geometridae; genus Chloroclystis; species Chloroclystis v-ata. The sequence goes on along the minus strand of OY829904.1, from coordinate 11,388,220 downwards.
CGAGGCGTTAAACAAACGTATTTTAAAAGCGTACATTTACGGAATGAAAGTCTAGCCAGTGGAAGTACACTCGACTTTCATTTCAAAGATCGTGGGTTCAAAAGCAGCTATCATTTTTAGACAACACGACGTACGTACAATGCCTTTATCTACCGTAACTCTAAACTTTTATCCATTCAATACGATTGAAGTCTCCTAAACGTTGATGTGAAGCCTTAACCCTTGATGCCTTAACCCTGAGCTACGGGTCCTAAACCCTAATGGTTCGAAGTAACAGGAAGGCACTAACGGCGGCCATAAAACAGTGTAATAGGAGTTACTTACGAACGAATAGAAATCAATTGTATTAGGGGAAAATGGAAATTCATTTACGTAAATGAATATCTCTTTTCTCCTAATTTTGTGTTATCTAATTGCTATAAGTGGAAGCCTTTAAATATGTATTGTTTATATTTTTATATAACTAAGTTTTCTTTTCTTTATTATTTTTTTCAATAATTATTCTTACTGAAATGGTTTGCCGGTGTAAGAATAGTATGACCCTATCTTATTCCAAGAGTGTCGTCAAAGTGACTTTGGGATTATATTTATCTAAAATACGTGCAAAACCACGGGCGGTAGGGTAAGGTAGTATGTACATTAATATGATACTTATCTGTATCTTATTCTATAGGTGCATTATCATTTGAAGTGTATATCTATCTGCTTACTAAAAACTCAAATCCGTAAACAGAGATTAGATACCGAATGATAAATTAGTGTCTATTTTTAGCCAAAACTATACAAATGACCTTAGCTTATCGTAACTTACGAGTACAACAAAACCTTGAAAACGCGTTTAACTCTTATTTCTAAACTAGATGCGCCTTGTTACTACATACCTACTTAGATATTTTATTATCCATAATAATATAACACCCAGACACATGGATTTTTTTTGCAGATCGTACAATTTTTTAACCCAAGACGGGAATCGAACCCGCAACCTCTTGCGTCGCAAGCTGAACTTCGCCCGCAGCGCGAGGTCGTCGTATGTAAAACCATATAATAAAAAATGATAATACTTATAAAAAATCTACCTGCCCCTTAATTTTTTATAAAAAAAGATTATTCAATGAAGAAAATTGCTAAAGTTGTATGAAAAGGGTCTGACTTCCGGCTAAAGGCAAGTCGAAGTAGATTTGAGACTTTTGTATGTAAATTGCTAATCCCTTTGAAATTGGAATTTCCGGATTGCTGTATTCGGTAAATTTATTTATTTTACATCCATTACTAGAATATAATCTAGGTACTTTTTAAACTATCATTATAAACTGATACCATCTATCTATACTAATAATAAAATTATTTTAGATTATTAAAATTCATTAAGAAAAAACATAATGAAATATCCCTATTTTACATACATATGTAGGTAATATATTATATTCTATACCCTTTCTCGATTAATGTACTTTCCAACCACAGAGCACACTGCAAGATTTTTTCAAGTGGACCAGCAGTTTCTGTGAAAAGCGCGTTCACACAAACAAACTCTCTATCTTCATAATATTAGTATGGCCCCTTTAAAACTTATAATTATTATCATTTATATAAATTACGAACCCGGACGTAATAACTGTTATCATGATGATGATGGGATCGAATCAGAATGTAAACAAATAATATAGATAACCTAGGTTTATGATATTCTATGGTCGAAATTAGAATTGAGGAGAAATTTTGTAAACAAAGGTGTTACCATATCAAAAAAATAGTTTCGAAATGTAAGTTTATAAAAGGTTACATCATATCTATAAATACTTATGGTAGGGTTTATTTTCTAATCAATATCCATAGAATAGAAAATTGATATGGTTTTGCACTATTTATAATATTTAATTTAATTTTGTGAACAAAGTTATAAATTGGTGAAGAAATAGTAGCAGAAAATATTTTACGACACTGGTATCATCGTAGTAGAATTGCCATAAATCACAGGAGATGGAAACAGTTTATACATTTGAACATTACGCTATTTTATTTCATGTTTTTCATTTATCTCTCATAAGTCGAAGTCAAATGTGTTACTTTTTCGCTACTCATGCAATTGTACGTTGTTTTCCTTATGGAAACAGGGAAACAAGGTCCCGACGATGCCACATCCACGGTAGATCTTATATCTCATAGCTAAATCATCTTAGAATGAACCTATTTTCTACTGTTCTGCAGTAAGTAGTAAGTTTGTTCGGAAATATTTAGGTAACCTAAGTATCGAACGCACAAGCAAAACCGCGCGCCATTACTACTTATAATGATCCATGGAAAAAAGGTGGTGTCCACCCCTGACTTGTCATTATGACAGTGACATCTCATGACATTTATTTGTTTACAAAAAATGTCTTCATTCCTGAATGTGATTATATACGATTTTATCAATGATCGTCTGTTATTAAATTATCATAAGTTATTATTATGAGGTCAGCTATCAACGGTGAATATTTATTAGGTATAATCATAGGGTATCATTTTCTTAATTCTTGTGTGGTCACAGATAATATTATATTAATGTTTTATATATCTTTGTATATAATGTATAAGAAAGTCGTGTTAGTTACACTATTTATAACTCTTTAACTCTCTCTCTCTATAGAATACCTAGTGATATAGACAATGCACACAGCAACATCTAGTCCTTTCTTTGGTGTTGCTGTGTGAATTTTGCAATATATATTTTTTCATTGTACATATAAAACCACCTATCTCAGGGCAAACACGTAAAAGATTAAAGGTCGATATTGGCAATATCTCGAATCGTAAATTCTAATATATCGTTAACTTTGTAAAATGGAAAATGTAATATTTGATAGTGGAGGCGAAATATGCAGACGATTCCAGAAATTCGGTATTTTGTTCAAATGAAAATGGTATTATTTTGAGTAATTCTTCTTCAGCCGTGTTGGCCCTGACATTCAACTTATATACCGAATGTCGTGGGTTCAAATCCTGGCCCGCACCTCTGAATTTTTATTTTTGAAATATGTATGTGCGATTTGAAAACACGTGCTCTTAACGTTGAACGCAAACATCGTGAGGAAACCGGAAAGTTCAGAGAACTTTAAAACTTTAAAAGTTTGAAGCACGTGTGTCATTACACAACCCGTACTTAGCCAGCGTGGTGAATTACGGCCTAATCTCTCTCGTCAAGAGAGAAGTCTGTGTACCAGAAGTGGGAACGTACATAGGGGTGATGATGATTCTACGTCGTGAGATGATGTTAATGATGATATTTCTAGGGCTCTTTCAGTAACGTTAGACTACCTATTGTCTTTTGTGAAAGCTTTGACTGAAATAATAGGGGACATAGAGACATATCAGTTACATATAATATCTCTTTCTTCGTTCTGTTTGTTTATGTTCCCTCGTATTATTTGCTAACCTATGATGTTAGAACCTTGTGTATTTTAATGATGATGATATATACATATGTGATCCTTTTTTGATCATTGGTTGCCAATGGTACAAACAGCTTAGCCGTTTTAACTGGAAACTTTTTTTGAGTGGTACAAAACCTTTGTCGTTCTATAAATGGAAATGCTCAGAAGTTTGAAAATAGAATATTTGCTTCAATATTTTATTTAAATATTCATACGGCCCACGTGAATTAATGTATGTTATTTGAAGTCCTATGTGATGCGGTGGAATGCGACAAAAGGCTGCAGGTTCGATTTTTAGCCTGGGTACAAATGTTTATACGATCTGCAAAAAATTGTGTTCTTGAAAAGAGTTCTTGGTGTAAATAAAAATATAATTATATCAATTTCGTGTATAAGTATATAGTGACCCGTAACATAATTATGCTTTATTAAGTAACTTATCATGTGGCATTATTATCTAGCAATATTTATTATATATTTGTTAGAGTAATTCACATGAACCAATGCCTTATGTCGCGTACAAAACCATGGGCAGACTTCTAGCAATATGAATCAAAGTACCGTGATTTTTTAAAGGTTATTTTACGAAATAAAGTTTTTTTAAAGCAATTTTCACGATCCAAAGTCACTGAGCTCAGTAACTAATAGAATCAAATCTCATTAATGTTTTATTGAAACGAAACAATGAAATTCAATTTGGTGATCGCGTTCCGAAATGGAATTTGATTTACAGTGATACTGACATTTATTTAGGATTCTGTTTTTAATTACTTTATTTGTCTATACACAATGTCTAAACATTTTATTTGATCTGGGCAGGATTGAAAATAAATAATGCTGGTCAATGACACAACCAGCAGTGCCAAAGCCCTATTAATTTTATTCGGTCAAGTTGTGACCTAATTGTCACTTTCAATTTTGAGGCTTTGAGTAACCTATCAAACAGAGCGGTCAAGCGGTCAGTTTTGCGTTCTATACATTCTACTAGCCGATCTACCGACAGCTTCGCTTGAATTTTTTAAATTATCTATATACCTATCCATAGTATATATACGTTACTAAAATTTTAATAAGTTAGTTTCTAATATTTGTTCATAACGGTTGCTTGGAAGAAATGGCTCTTAGCGATAAGGCCGCCCATTGTTTCACTGTATTATTATGTATATTTTTTTGTGTATCTTTTTGTAATGTGGTGTAACAATAAAGAATTTTATATTGTATTATAAAGATCCCTATTTTTTTCTAGCAATGAATAAAGCTTATGTTACTCGGTGTGAAAGCTAACGATTAATATTCAAATAATGTATTTTTTCCGGACCGGATATTGGCAGTGATTTGCAAGCTTCCTATTTTCTAAATCCCTAACCTTTATTCAAATTTCGTCTGGCCCTTCAGTTATAAATGGCTTATTTTGGGCTAAATTAAGGCCAATAGATTACATTACAGAGGTGTTCTCAGCTGTGAATACACAGAAGGTACAGATTATATTTTTAAGTGTAAAATCAAATTGTGTGACTATTTTTCGCTGTAGGTATATTTCTTACTAGCTGAAATTAAGTACATCTAAAATCTAGTACACAAGCTTCGAGATTATCGCAGGGCTAAATGTTGCTGTGTGAATTGTCCAGCAATATTTATTTACTTAGGTATATATTTCATACTGACTTTTCATTACTGATATTAATATTGTAATGTTATATCAAAAGAAAATTATGCAGTTGTGATTTGTATTTTTATGTTTATTTTAACTGTATTTATAAATTTAATTCATTTACATATTTAATTCTGTTTTATGCATGTTTAAATTGTATAATATTTCAGTAGTGTAACGCATTTATATTTATGTATATGTTGACATTCGGAAATTTATTAATTAATCCTTAGTTACAAAAAAGTTACAATAACAATTATCAATAAAAATTCCTAAAAATGTCTTCATGGTAAAATTTCAACAGTGCGATTCTCAAACAGCGGTCTTTATTCGAGAATTTTCCCATATATCTAACACATACACAAATCCTTTAGGGCAATCGGACATGACCCGTTTGATATAAAATCGACTCTAACCCTTATTTATTCGATACCCGTTGCCACAGATGTATCATATTGAAATCAGATGAGAGTTACGCGTGATAAAAATACTTCATTTCATATTTCAAGCATGGCTTATTTGTGAAGTGTCTAGAAGACCGAGATAGTAAAAATCTATTCGGATTAGAAATACAATCCTATACATTTCCAAGCAAACTACTATTAAGAGGCCTATTACGTGAAATCGCGAAATTGTTCGGTTTTCTCGTCCTAATTCTATGGTTTACGTTAGTTGTTTGATATTACAATTACATCTTTATAATAGTTCGTTTTCTTCTCTACAAAAGTAGTAAGAAACATTTTAGATAACTTGTTTATATATTGAGTAATAATCATTCTCCGGATACATGTTTCGTAAAAAACGCTCGAAGACCTGTTTTCTTAGCTCTAATTTGTAGATTCTAATGAATATGGGCGATCAAACTAATTTTTATTATGTTACGTATATCCTATTCTTCATTTAGAGTAGAGTACATTTTCGTTAAATGCTTTTATTCTAAAGATATACCGAATTTAATATCGACCGAAAATGCTTCGAAACAAACCTCAATAACTCCGAAGTTCTAAATCAATGGGACGTCATATTTATATCAAAATATTTATCAACATTTGCTTAAACTATGATATTAATTTTAATTTGTAGAACGGTTTTGGTAATTTTTTATGAATAAAATAAAACTACCATAATTTAGTAGTTTTTTCATTCCGCCGGCTTTTTCCATTTAGTACCGCGCGAGCGCTTGTCGAGGTCGGACCTATGTCGGTTGTTCTTGAATAAAATATAGAAATATTTCGTAAAATGTCAGTGTGTGGGACTGTCAATTGCTGTAAAAACGCTGTTAGTGTGCGTGTATGTGTTATTGCGATACTACGACCGACATAAGTTGATCCGTTGATAACGATCAATTGTTATTTTTATTGATAACGATCAATTATTGTTGTTGCTGGCCTAAGAATTGTACCACTTGTTGCTGGCCTAAGAATTGTACCACATCATTGTCATCTTGTTTAACCTTATTTATTTGGAGGTTATGCTGTAGGATGTGGATTGCATATCTAAAGTTATCTATCCTAATTAAAAAACAACAAGGCAACTTTTTTTGGTGAAACCGTCCAACGACTAAATGCCTATGATTTTTTTAGATTATGACTAACTTGCCGACCCGCCGACAGCTGCGCTTGCGTTTTTACGTTATTTACTAGTTTATGTTTTATAGCCTTTTTCGATCATTTTACTATCCAATACTGAAATCATATTTTAAATCGGACCCGCGGTTCCTGAGTAGCACGTTCAAACAAATAAACAAGCAATCTCCTCAGCTTGATAATTGTAGTATAGATTTCCATAATATTTATTACAAAGAAAATATTCCGTAATTTTTTATTCTTATTTTTACCGAGTATCCAATATGTAAACAAAAAATAATGTACCTTTCTAATAAATATATTATTTATTGTAAACATTAAATATGTACCTTTCTAATAAATACAGGGCGTCCCAAAGTTATGGGCCATGGAGGGGAAGTACCTTAAATATCGTAGATAGTGAATTTTGCTCAAACAAGACTTCATTTTATTTTTAAAAGTTAGTAATTCTGCATTCATTGATTTTCTAAAAATTACTTGCTTTGTCTGGGAATCGAACCGACTTACATGTAGAAAAAAAAACTCTATTTTTATGATACCAATCGAAAGAATAGCTAAAAAATAATAACTCTGCTTAAGTAACATAGTATTTTAAAAGAAAGGAACAACGTGAAATTAATTATTTTAATCAAATAAAAAACATGAAACATTTTTTTTGTAAATTAATTAATTAAATTACTTACCTACTTTTTTTTAAATAAAATGAAGTCTTCTTTGAGCAAAATTCACTATCAACGATATATATGGTACTTCCCCTTCATGGCCCATAATTTTGGAACGCCCTGTATATAAAATAACACCCCTATTCACGTTCCCACTGCTGGGATAGGGACTTCTCTCTTGACGAGATAGATTAGGCCTTAATTCACCACGCTGGCCAAGTGCGGGTTGGTTTTTTTTTTAATATATAAATGAAATATTTTCAAATAAGTTCAAATAAATAAAAGTAAATAGTTTATCAAAATAAAAATATAATGGGAATTATTCAAGATGACATATGTAGATAAATGGATATTCTACATCTGTGTATGACATATGTAGATAAATGGATACCAATAAATATAAAAATAAATATAAAGTTCGAAACTACAAAAATAATACCTAAACATAATTAAAACCTTCATTAACGAAACTTTTATTTATTCAAACACAAATATACCATCTAACAAAACAAGCAACTTAAATATAGGTAATATAATTTATTTGTTTTGTTATAATTAGAATTTGTATTTAGTACGTTCAATTTAGACTTTCGAACTTACATAAAGTCCCAACATTTGACAAAAAAAAACCATTTAATTACAAACCTACACACCAAATTTCAGAAGAATCGGTTTAAAAATGAGCCCATAAGATGAGATGAATGAGGACATTTAACTTCAATAAGACTATTTTCAGTTTTATTCTTATATATAAATATAATTATTAATCATGAATGTTTTAATTTAAAATTATGTACCTACTTAATTGATTTCAAATAATCAATCAGATTTAAAATAAATATTGATATTATTAAGATAAAACATAATTGATTCAAATATTGAAATAAAAATATCCACCATTTTGAATTTAGGAAAATATATAAACTCCTAACAATTAAATAAAAACATTAATATAATAATTATTTCGGAATGAAACTGAAAAAAAATCCACTCAATAAAATGGAATTTATTCGATGCCATTTTCTACAGATCTAAAATAATTATTAGTATATTTGTATGTTTTAGATCGACGAAGTATCAAGATCATTTAGTATTTTTCATAGAATTCGCGTGACGCGCCGGTCACGTGGTGCATAAAATATCCAATTTCGCAAAACTTCGTAAAGTCACAAGGCTCTTAAGAGCCTAATTATTTTAGATCTGTAGAAAATGGCATCGAATAAATTCCATTTTATTGAGTGGATTTTTTTTCAGTTTCATTCCGAAATAATTATTATATTAATGTTTTTATTTAATTGTTAGGAGTTTATATATTTTCCTAAATTCAAAATGGTGGATATTTTTATTTCAATATTTGAATCAATTATGTTTTATCTTAATAATATCAATATTTATTTTAAATCTGATTGATTATTTGAAATCAATTAAGTAGGTACATAATTTTAAATTAAAACATTCATGATTAATAATTATATTTATATATAAGAATAAAACTGAAAATAGTCTTATTGAAGTTAAATGTCCTCATTCATCTCATCTTATGGGCTCATTTTTAAACCGATTCTTCTGAAATTTGGTGTGTAGGTTTGTAATTAAATGTTTTTTTTTTGTCAAATGTTGGGACTTTATGTAAGTTCGAAAGTCTAAATTGAACGTACTAAATACAAATTCTAATTATAACAAAACAAATAAATTATATTACCTATATTTAAGTTGCTTGTTTTGTTAGATGGTATATTTGTGTTTGAATAAATAAAAGTTTCGTTAATGAAGGTTTTAATTATGTTTAGGTATTATTTTTGTAGTTTCGAACTTTATATTTATTTTTATATTTATTGGTATCCATTTATCTACATATGTCATACACAGATGTAGAATATCCATTTATCTACATATGTCATCTTGAATAATTCCCATTATATTTTTATTTTGATAAACTATTTATTTTTATTTTATTACGAACTTATTTAAAATATTTAATTTTTATATTAAAAAAAACCAACTTGGCCAGCGTGGTGAATTAAGGCCTAATCTATCTCGTCAAGAGAGAAGTCCCTATCCCAGCAGTGCGAACGTGAATAGGGGTGTTATTTTATATACAGGGCGTTCCAAAATTATGGGCCATGAAGGGGAAGTACCATATATATCGTTGATAGTGAATTTTGCTCAAAGAAGACTTCATTTTATTTTAAAAAGTAAGTAATTTAATTAATTAATTTACAAAAAAAATGTTTCATGTTTTTTATTTGATTAAAATAATTAATTTCACGTTGTTCCTTTCTTTTAAAATACTATGTTACTTAAGCAGAGTTATTATTTTTTAGCTATTCTTTCGATTGGTATCATAAAAATAGAGTTTTTTTTTCTACATGTAAGTCGGTTCGATTCCCAGACAAAGCAAGTAATTTTTAGAAAATCTATGAATCCAGAATTACTTACTTTTAAAAATAAAATGAAGTCTTCTTTGAGCAAAATTCACTATCTACGATATTTAAGGTACTTCCCCTCCATGGCCCATAACTTTGGGACGCCCTGTATTTATTAGAAAGGTACAATTATTTAATGTTTACAATAAATAATATATTTATTAGAAAGGTACATTATTTATTGTTTACATATTGGATACTCGGTAAAAATAAGAACAAAAAATTACGGAATATTTTCTTTGTAATAAATATTATGGAAATCTATACTACAATTATCAAGCTGAGGAGATTGCTTGTTTATTTGTTTGAACGTGCTACTCAGGAACCGCGGGTCCGATTTAAAATATGATTTCAGTATTGGATAGTAAAATGATCGAAAAAGGCTATAAAACATAAACTAGTAAATAACGTAAAAACGCAAGCGCAGCTGTCGGCGGGTCGGCAAGTTAGTCATAATCTAAAAAAATCATAGGCATAATTACATTTAGTCGTTGGACGGTTTCACCAAAAAAAGTTGCCTTGTTGTTTTTTAATTAGGATAGATAACTTTAGATATGCAATCCACATCCTACAGCATAACCTCCAAATAAATAAGGTAAAACAAGATGACAATGATGTGGTACAATTCTTAGGCCAGCAACATTTGGTACAATTCTTAGGCCAGCAACAACAATAATTGACCGTTATCAATAAAAATAACAATTGATCGTTATCAACGGATCAACTTATGTCGGTCGTAGTATCGCAATAACACATACACGCACACTAACAGCGTTTTTACAGCAATTGACAGTCCCACACACTGACATTTTACGAAATATTTCTATATTTTATTCAAGAACAACCGACATAGGTCCGACCTCGACAAGCGCTCGCGCGGTACTAAATGGAAAAAGCCGGCTGAATGAAAAAACTACTAAATTATGGTAGTTTTATTTTATTCATAAAAAATTACCAAAACCGTTCTACAAATTAAAATTAATATCATAGTTTAAGCAAATGTTGATAAATATTTTGATATAAATATGACGTCCCATTGATTTAGAACTTCGGAGTTATTGAGGTTTGTTTCGAAGCATTTTCGGTCGATATTAAATTCGGTATATCTTTAGAATAAAAGCATTTAACGAAAATGTACTCTACTCTAAATGAAGAATAGGATATACGTAACATAATAAAAAATAGTTTTATCGCCCATATTCATTAGAATCTACAAATTAGAGCTGAGAAAACAGGTCTTCGATCGTTTTTTACGAAACATGTATCCGGAGAATGATTATTACTCAATATATAAACAAGTTATCTAAAATGTTTCTTACTACTTTTGTAGAGGAGAAAACGAACTATTATAAAGATGTAATTGTAATATCAAACAACTAACGCAAACCATAGAATTAGGACGAGAAAACCGAACAATTTCGCGATTTCACGTAATAGGCCTCTTAAGGTAAGTGTGGGTTTGTCTCTTCAAACAACGTGATTAGATCAAAGTGAATTCGCCAAGTTTCATTCCTTTTTACCAAACCAACATAAACTGTTGCCATAAAAATCGACTTCATACTTCCTCTAAATTTAATTTAAGTCAAAAAAGCTACCAGTTCACGGCGATGTCTTGTCAAAGATGCCAGTTCACGTTGGATGCAGCTTCCTTATTACGGAACTCTAAGAACCTCTAAAACAGAACGGTTGTAACTAAATAGCTGATGATGGTACCCGTCACTAGTAGAATGAGGGTTCCTTGTTTGACGGAACCCTAAAAATCCGTTGCGTAAGTACCTACGCCAGATTCAGAACGTGAGCGCGTACCAATTCGACATTATCATAAGTTGGAGAGTGCTGAGTTACAGTTGTGAAAATGGAAAATATGCAAACACCATTTTGCCTCTCAAAACGAGAGTACGTGTTTGCAAACTGTAAACGAAAACGAACATTGCTGTTTTATTCCTGTTCAAGTCTATTATTCAGAACATTTGCTAACCTCTCTCTTTGTTAGTAAGTGATGGATTGAGAAACTTGGACTTTGGACTTTTGTTTACCGAAGTGGCGATATGGCAAATTATTGTGAGGATCAGAAGGTAGAATCGAACTTTGCGTTCTACTTTCTCAGCCACTTTACTTGTACCGTTAGCACTCCTATTAATGTTTCCTTCGGACGTCCAATGATGCTTATAGGCCTCCCTTAAAACTTGCCAGTTGTTTCGGTCACATGCAGGTTTCAACCACCGTGACCTGACGTGAGCTTTGACCAATTAATTTGTCTATTTTGATATCGCTGTCCGACGCTGCATTTCCGATCCTTGGTCTCTACTCGAGTACTTTACGGCACAATCGGCCATTCGTTCGTCTTGCTATATGACCGGCCCATTCAGAGAGCTAATCCGCTGTGATGTGATGGTGACCCGCGTACTTCTACGTATCTCCTCATTTCTGATTAGATCCCGTAGAGAAACACTGATCATAGCCTTTTCATATCTCTCTGAGCAACGCTGAGACTTTTCATGAGGCCTATGGTGAAGCACCACGTTTCGGATCCGTAAGTCATCACAGGCCACACAAATTTTGCCTAAAAATCAGCAATGTCTGCTCAAAGTTGTGTAAATATTAACGTTAGCCGAAAAAAGGGATTCAAAGGACCACACTCCATATTTGTAAGCGTTTTCTGTTAAAATGTTTGCAAAGTGAAAATGTTTTAACACATACTTAATGCAGTTTACACATTAAATTTTAGACATATTTCAACAAATAATAATATGTTATTGTTATTTGGTAAAAAAGAAACCCTTTTAGGCACCTACAAGACCTTAATTTTTATTTAAATTTGTTTATGATCTTCATTAGGTATAGTACCTAATAGAAACTCCACAATAAGATCTCATGATCTTGAAAAACAAAAACAAACACCACCAAAGAAAAAAACTGTTTTTTTCTTTGGTGGTGTTTGTTTTTGTTTTTCAATTGTGAATATATCGCGAAAAGCTTTCAAGCTTCTTACAACAAGAATATTGAGATAATAAGATTTCAATTAAACATACACGTATCTACATTAAAATAAACTGAAATAGTAAATAAAGTAAAATAAAGATATTGATAACCAGTAATTTATCAATAAAGAGTCATAGATCATGTAAAATAAATGAATCAGCTTCTGTGTGTATTTTCGATTTGTTCTATGTTTGTTAAGCCAAACAGAACACAATATATTTTGCGGGTGATGTAAGCTCCATTAGGGTCTTAATGTGATAAGACCCAATGTGATAAGGTCCAAAGACTTTCAATAAAGAAAAGTGTCTTTCCAGTAGTTATCGTAGAACACAAGCAAGTGTGGCAAAAAGATATCGTTGCGTCAGAGGGAACAAAGGTCATTGGGGTTGGGACGGAGAAAATCGGTAGCGACGCCTAGTCGAAATTAGTTTTGTTGGAAAGCTCGGATATTTGGCTTTAGGGTAGATAGAATAGGTGATTTCAGTGACATCGTTCTATGAGCTTGACTCGGGGGAATAATCATATAATTTGACGACCGCTGTGGCGTGGAGGGTGAAGGTCCGTCTGCGAGTTGAGGCTTCGTAACCCGCTTGGCAAGCGTGGTGTTTATACCAAAACTATCAATATATATGAAGGGTTTTATCGGGGAGATCCGTGCTAGTTGGTTGAGGGGGTTGTCTATAGAACTAAGTATTCAGACATATTCTGATTTACTTATTTTAAATCCATAAAAAAACCATAGACTCTCTAATATAATAGTCCGGGATCCGTAGTACATGCAAATCAAGTGATTACTAACAAGCTAATTTTTGGTGAGTAGCTTCGTTTCGATGAGACGTCCAAAGATATCCTATACCCAACTCTCGATTGTGGTAGCTAACAGAGATATCAAGGATTAAAAAAATCAAGGATGTAAAACCGGGATAACGGACCACGAAATTTGTAGGACAATATGTTATATCTCAAGATAATTATCTAAATTATATAAAAACATGTTTGTCCTACAAAACCTATGGTTTGATCAAAGAGTCCGCCATTTCCAAAATGTATCGAAAACGAGGTCAATTTAAATGATTACGATGATTGCTAACCAGCTGATTTTTTGTTGTATACTTAATTAATATATATAAAATCTAACGGACATATTGTCCGACAAATTTCGTGGTCCGTTATCCCGGTCCTACATCCTTGATTTTTTTAATCCTTGATATCTCTGTTAGCTACCACAATCGAGAGTTGGGTATAGGATATTTTTGGTCGTCTCATCGAAACGAAGCTACTCACCAAAAATTAGCTTGTTAGTAATCACTTGGTTTCCATGTACTACGGATCCCGGACTATAATAATACATAAAGTTACTTTTATTATGAGAAAAACTCAATTTAGGCTTTTCCTTGGTTTCGTCTAAGGGTACTTACAGTCGAGATCAAAGTGAACGACCCAAAAAATTGTACTGTCGCGTTCTAATTTTTATAATACTTAAATGCTCACAGTTACGAAAAGATTATTGAACTCTTTTTTCATAATTTTAACGAAGGCAAAGCCGACTGTCATCTACAATATGAATGTTTATGTCTCGAGGCTTTCGTCCGTACAGAAATTGAAAAAAACTCCTCAAAAATAACCGCCAAATCACATAGACCAAGAGCCTGTGATGGCCAGACCTTCCTTTAATTCACAAGCGTGAAAATTCTTTCATGTGTATGTCTAACATAGGTAAGAATAACCCCCAAACATGAAACCTGGATCGCGGTTGCTTTGGGAGATAACAACCTTTTACCTGTTATCTCCCAAAGGAACCACGATCCAGGTTTCATGTTTGGGGGTTATTCTTACCTATGTTAGACATACACATGAAAGAATTTTCACGCTTGTGAATTAAAGGAAGGTCTGGCCAGACCGGGCTCTTAGTATAGACTAATAACCTGTGATGGCCACACCTTCCTTTAATTCTGAAGCGTGAAAATTATTTTATGTGTATGTCTAACATAGGTAAGAATAACCCCCAAACATGAAACCTGGATCGTGGTTCCTTTGGGAGATAACAGGTAAAAGGTTGTTATCTCCCAAAGCAACCGCGATCCAGGTTTCATGTTTGGGGGTTATTCTTACCTATGTTAGACATACACATGAAAGAATTTTCACGCTTGTGAATTAAAGGAAGGTCTGGCCATCACGGGCTCTTAGGTTAACATATTACGTAAATTTATTCATCTTGTTTCGTCGCAGGTGAGAAGAAGGTCGTCTCAAATTATGTGTCTAATATAAAAATACCGAACCAGTTTGCTTTACTTAGTCGCAATTGTCATACAAAAGTCATTTTATTTTAGACTTTGTCCTTCGCCTTGAGTTGGTTTATAATGTTATCTAAGTATGATGTGATGTTATAACAGTTGTATAAATAAATGTTACATATTGAACTATCATAGTTTTTAATTATTTAGATTGGGACTGATAAATAAATTAATACTGCTGAACGATTTACACAGCAACATTTAGCCCCGTGATAAGCTCTAAGTTTGTGTTACAGGTGCTAGATTTCTGATATACTTAATAGAATATACTTGATAGGCTATATATTGCAAACTATATAATGTATGTAACGTACTTAAAAACAGCAAGCAAAGCTGTCAGCGAGACGGCTAGTTTTAAATTAGTAGTATGCGTACAATAAAATAATTCTACGAATATCTATGCGTATATCGCTATCTAACAGTTTTTATGTTAAAATAATAAGAATGTATTTCGAATTATAATTTTGATAAATCATAGATAGAGTTAACCTATCGAAGAATGCTGAGATGAAAAATTATGTCTTAATTCTTAATCTGTGAAATAAAAGTTTGAATAATTAGCTAGGTGATAAATCTTAATTAAAATTGTAGAGTGTTGGATCTTTAACTTCACAAAAGTTAGACATGACATTTGATGAATAAAGTTAAAAAAACACTGGATAAAGTTTAAGATCTTAAAATTGTTCTCATTCATAAGTTGGTAGTAAATCTATTAATTTATCAGATATCTTTGCATGGATGAGAGCTTATGTTATAATGCTAATTTCTTTATCAAATTCCCTATATCATAGTCATAGAATTCTATTGGGGAGACTATTGTACATTATAAGGACGTTTTATGGGTTGTTACGATGATACTGAAGTCACTCATTAAGAAATTGGTATAGATCACCTAGAGAGAAATAAGATATAATTTATTAAGATTAACATTGAAACTAAAACATACATACTTAACTCAAACCTACACACTATACTACTTATCTATTCTACGCAATATACATATAGGACAAACAAATTATTCTGTCTGTCACGTCCTCGCAATTTAGAATTTATGAATACATACATAAGTACTAAGCATAATACTAGGCGCAAATATTCTCCCTCTTACAAGATATACATATGTATATGTATATGGATTCTCTGTCTAGATTTTGGCCAGTAACCAGTAATTAGGTCACCAGTCTAGATTCTTACTAATAATCGTAATAGGTGGTGCCTATGCCTATCGTGTGGGGCCAGCTTAAGAATAGTACCTTACCTACCACACACGTGGGAGCTATAAAATGGACTAAGGCATTTCTCAGTTTTGTATATTTTGGCCAATGCCGTAAATAAAACGGTAATAAAACTATTTTATTGCAAAACTTTTTTCATTTTAAATTTCAATAAAAGTTTGAATTGGAAAAATGCTCTCGAAGTTGCCTTTGTGTCTCAAGAGTTTAACGACCTCACTCTTCATAGTATTTTGAATAACTATCCAAAATAAGTAACCTACGGGAACCAGAAAAACAAACATCTTGAGGAAACCGGCAACTTCTGAGAACTTTGTTAAGATTGAAGGACATTATGACATTCACCAATCCGAACTTGGCCAGCGTGGTGAATTAAGGCGTAATCTCTCGTCAAGAGTCCCTGAGTCCCAGCAGTGGGAATGTAAACCTGGTTTATCATTATAATGTTAATACTTATGTTGTATTTTATTGTGTTACCAACAATCTGACTTCATAATATCGGTCCCAATTTAGCGCTAAATGTAAACAAAGTCGTTTGAATAATTTGAAACTCAAGAAGAAAAGTTTTCGCGGCTTTTTATTTCTTTCGTTTTTAGTAGAGTAAGCATGGCGCTGTTGTTTCATTATATCACCTCATAGTATAAAACAAAGTCGATGTCACTGTCTGTCCGTCTGTATGTATACTTCCATCTTTAAAACTACGCAATGGATTTTGATGCGGTTTTAAAATGAGTGACTCAAGAAGATGGTTTCTGAGTTTAACCCGAAGTGAAGCGAGTGCGGGTCGCTAGTAATGTCATACATTAATAATAAAACCCGGTAGATACAAATCGTGTTGGCTAACTGGGAGCACACTCGACTTTCATTCCGAAGGTTGTGGGTTTAAGCTATTATTGAAAAATTAGGACAACTGACAGATGGGAAAATCAGATGTTAGTCGTTTCCGAACAAAATTACTATATATAAGGGATACGAGTAAATTTAATCTATGAGGGAGGCTAATAAAAACGACAATTAGGACCGCACAGGTTTTTGTGTCGCCCTTAATTGAAATGATTGTGATTGCAAATCTATGAGAGAGACTTATATAAAGACAACCGAATCTTGAAAAGTTGGGAAATCTTGAAAGGTAAAAAGTTTGCTGTCGTTTTTAAGAAAAATTCTCGTGCTTATCCCACGGAACACTCAAAACTTGCCTCATCCATCCCGAAAGGCACTTGTTTGGTATTCAAGGCATCTCGTTAAACAAAGCGAGAATGGTTCGACCGTAAACTTATTTTTCCTGGTTCTAGTTCAAAAGGCACAGTAAAGTGGATCACATTCTAAGGTCAGGGAGCTTTTAAAATCTTGTTACTCGTTCTGACGTCTACTGAACTTTTGCCACAGAGATCTATATTAAATCTATATTTGATAATACTAATATTTTTTATTTTATCTGAGTTTGATTGAACGAGCTAATCTCAGGAATATATATAAATATCAAATTGGTCCAGCGGGGACCGATTTGATAAAATATTTTTGTGTTAGATAGTACATTTATCGAGGAAGATTAAAGAAGAAAAATTTGTTTTTTCTCGGTTTTTCACGGTTTTAAGAAAATACATTTTAACGTGGGTGAAGTTGGGTTAGCTAGTATTTACAAAGAAAACAATGTTTGCGGGATAACTAATATGTTAAACAAGCCCAAAAACAAACTAACTTGACCTAGAACATTCTAGACGCAGTAATAAGAAAATAAAGCGGATATTCATTCTTTTTGTATCCTGAAATGTCTGTAAGTAGATGTTTGTCTCGTGTGACCTCCAATGAGGGTAGTTTACAGTTCTGTCTAAATGTGTTGTTGACACAGTATCCTCGAAAAAACAACCCCAAATTAGTGTTAGCTAAACATCGATAGTATCGATAGTTTTTCTACTATCGATACTATCGAAACCATGAAAAAACTATCGATATCATCGAAATTTACACCTTTTTGCTGTTCACTAGCGGGGAAATTCCCAAATTACCTCGCTTTTTTACACAGACAAATGGATGTTTCTATATCTTTACTTTTATTGTTGTTGATATAATATATTTTTATAACTTAGGTTTTGTTATTGTTGATTTAATATGTTTTTAATACGTGGGTTTTCTTATTTTTTAAATAATTATGCTATTTTCTTCGAAAACAGTCTTTAATTGGTCTTTTACATGTGACATAATAGTAGATGTCCCATTTTTATATAACTAACCCTTATTTATTTGTCTTGATGCAATCTTTTTGTTAAAACTGGCCTCTACCATTACGATACATATAATATTTAAGCCTTATTATCATAGATAATAGAAAAATAATCAGAATATACATATGAACAAAACTATCGATAGTTATCGATACTATCGATTGTTTTTCCCTAAAACTATCGATACTATCGAAATCCCAAACTATCGATGTTTAGCTAACACTACCCCAAATGCTGTTTTACTACAGTTATGACCCTAGTAAACTAAGATTTGATTAATATTGGCGTGTGGTGCCGGTTTTGGAGTTGTACATACCATAACACATTCCGTAGGTATAGCAAGTAGGTTTGTTTGTGCACAGAACGACGCTGATGCCCTTTTCTGGTATATTTAAAACTAGCCAAGCAGCCCACAGCTCCACTTGCGTTTTTTTACGTTATCTGCATATAAAAATGAATGCCACGTTTCTTTGTAATATTATAAGTACTTAGCTGAGCCAAGTTAGGTGCGTTTGGTTTTGAATAAGCAGTAGTAGCTCAGGGAAGGTTTAAAAGGGCGGTTCAGGTAGTAGATTATCAGGTCAGGTAGTATTATTATAATATCTACCAACCTTCCTCAATAAATGTAATATCAAACTCTATAAGTTACCACTGTTCCTCAGAGTTCAAACAAACAAACTCTTCAGCTTTATAATATTAGTGTAGATTGAAAATAGTCTTTCAAGGTCATCGATTAATGAATGACCTTATAGAATTTATATTTATTTATCCTTATCAATCGCGGTTATTATTAAATTCTCGTTTAATGTAGGGCAATTTATTGTATTAAATGTGATGTGACACTCACTTATTCCGATCATTGAAAGTAGCGAAAGTCCCTTTCACGGTGAAAGCTCCAAGGAACCTGTTTGAATGTATCTTGTAATTATTCACCTGCAATTATTGCAATGTTTGTTGTTGAAACTCTTGACAGGAAAGATTGCTACTGTTTATTTAAAGATTTACTGCGTGGCCCCATCTCTTCGAGTGTTTATTTAAATGTTAATAGGATTTTGAAGCCATGACATTCGGAATTAAATTCGACTGTGCTACCGCTTAGTATTAAGAGTTCTGAGCACTAAAAAGTTTGAAGGACATGGCATGTGTCATTCACCAACCCGCACTTGTCCAGTGTGGTGATTTAAGAACTAATCTTCACGCGAGAGAGAAGTCCCTTTGTCTCAGCAGTGGAAACATAAATATGTGTGTTGAATTACAATTAAGTTGAAAGTAGGTACAATTGTTCCATAATAAAGTTTCAAAGGGTACCTTATAATCAGCGGGGTAAGTACTCAATTCTAAGAATGTTCTTCCAGTTGGTTTGTTTATATTTTAGAGTGCTCCTTTGAGTTGTTTCGCGAATGAATTAATTACGGTTCTGGTTTTCGATGATTAAATTACACAGCGTGAACCATGATCATGTTTTAATTTAATGAATATAGAAATATGATCTTTGAACTCCATAGGTAATTATAATTAAAATTATTACGTGCTATCTGTTTGTTAGTTAGATGATATATTATCTTCATATTTCAACCGTTGGAACTCCATTGTTGTATTCTTAACAAGATTTGAAGCGGTCAAAATCATAAACCAACAGCTTTCAGTGCTTGCTGATCTGTAGTCTCCATTCGATAACTTTCGGCCACATTGACCTCAATTTTGGGCTATGTATATGGCCTGACCATTGCAACTTCAACGAGCTCATTCGTTTAACTCTTTTTAAATCTCATCATATCTGTTTCAATCCCTTAGAAAAACCCCCAGTATTACCCCTCTCCATAACTATGATAAACCCTGAGCCTTTATATAAAACCTTCTCAATAAGCCTTATATATGCGCTCACAATGTGCATCACGTAGCAACGCACGCATCCTCTAATTAATCAGATTTAGCTTTCGTATCAATAGCCAAATTCAAACAATACTCTACCCACAAACCGCTTCATAGACAAGCTGCCATAAATAGGACCTAATCGCATCGTAACTATAATCGCTTTAGTGCAACCTAAATTCTATGCTCTGTTTACATCCCACTAATACCAAACACTGAACTAAAAATATCACTATGATTTACGAGTAACATAGGACGTTTATTATTTGATAGTTTATTGGCTTATCGATGTTTCGACAGGTTCATAATTCAAGACGGATTATATTTACTGGCAAACAAAAGGTCTACGCACTTTTCAGTAGGTATTTTTTACGAATTATTTCTTTACCTACTAGTGATGGGTTGGGACTTGGCGTTGAAATAGTAGGTTACCATCCCTTTTCGTCAAATCGAATTAGGAAATAGTATTACGAGTTATAAATGATTTATTTCGTTAACAGTTTTTTCTGACGTGTCCATGTAGATCTTGTGTTTCTAAGGAAATAAAGTTTTTACTTTTGATATACCAAAAAACGGGCAAAAGCGTCGGTCAGTTCATTCTTACTACGATCATCAACACTTTTGGAAAGCGTAGTGTGTGGAATAAGTGATTATAAACTTTATCAGCTGTTGCATGTTTGCAATTATTAAAACCTATGAAGTTTTTTTTTATTTAATTAAATCCAAATATTGTATTAAATCAGTACCTACATCTTAAAAAATTCTAACAGCCCAATTTGGACAACCAACCTCATGCCATTAAAAAGACACACCTTCAATCTGACGAATTAACACATTTGAGCCAGTCGTTTGCACGATTACAAATTACATAGCTAGCAGTCAAGCTATTTTAAGCGCTACCATAAATGCAAATATATTTTTGTAGACGCAAGCTATAAATAGAACTAAGAGGAAACATAGTCAGGTGTTATCGGACAAAGAATCTCGATTCTGACACTTTGACTACTTGTGAACGAAGGCCAGTCGACATTTCGGCCAAGGTATAACAAATTGCTTGAACAGTGAAGATACACATCTTATCTATACTGTTTATATTATAATTGATCAACATTATATAAGCTGAAATCGACCTTTTTCGAATTCTGTATTAAATTGACAATCTCTTGTACTGGCATGCTTATCTTATCAAACTTATAAGTTATACAAATTAGAGATTGATAAGTATTCTAATTTCACACGGTTTGTTTATCAAGATTAAGATTAGGTCTTAAAATATTTTTTAGTTTTTTTTAATGCTAATGTCAGGACGGCCATGTACGAATAAATAATGGTATCAAATATTGTGTTGGTTTTGAGTTAATTTGAACAGTTATTCAATTTAAGAACAAAAAATATATTTAACCAACGGATTTTGTTTTGTTTTATGAATAGATGGTTTATGGGCCCGGAAAGCTTTAATAACATAATCATAAAAAATCACTATAGATAAAAATTAACTGCTGTTCGTTATTCTTGCTACAACTTAAGAACGTCTGGGCCGATTTCCCTGAGTTTGGTTTTAAAATGTTCGTAATAGTTCAGGAAAGGTTTGAAAGTTGAAAATATGGAAGCGGGCAAGCCGTGGCGGTCCACGGCTTGCCCGCAATTTATCATGCACTAGCTGACCGGTGTCAGCTAGTGCATGATAAGCGTTTCGAAAATCTTTTATTTAAAAAATAATGTGATAATTCAATCAAACCACGGAATCAATAGGCAAGACATTTTTCACTTTACTAACCGGTTCTTCGTACACACGCATTTACGACCCTTTATTTCAAGTTTATGATATCATCGTTAATTATAACAATAAATAAAGATACAAATATGATAACCGGTTTGAATTTTAATTTATTGTAGATTCGTAGTTATTGAGAAAATATATAAATATTGCTGGAGAATTCATACAGCAATATCTAGCCTAGTGGTAAGCACTAAGCTTGTGTAACGGATAAGTACTAGATAATCGAAACAAATATCTGCAGATCATACAAATTTTTGTTTCCTGAGCAGGAATCAATCTCGCTACTTCCTGCGTCGTAGGCAGACCTTCACCCACTGCGCCACAGAGGTCGTCAATTAGCGTATTAGTTACTTGAAGTTAGTAAATAAGGCGAGTTACTATGCCGTCTAAACATGACACAGAGTCATAATACAATAGCCTATGATCAATCACGTACAAATCTATTATCATTGAACATTGCATTGCAACGTATTGAAATAATAATAGTGTAATGCTATGCTATTGAAGGTGGCGGTAGAAGATTACTACCCCGTTTCTTCCCGCGGATGTCATAATTAAAAACAAGAATAAGGGTTCTTCTGGTTGGTTTTTTTTTTTTGGTAAAAAATATACCAGCTTTCATTAGAAGTGATATTAAAAAATGGAAAAGTATTTTCAAATTTATTTTTGTTATGTATCAAAGATTAGATAATTTACTAAGTACGTACTTTAGTAATTTTAATTAGTTTTAGCTAAAATTGAATACGAATTAATATTTTGAATAATTTTCTATATAATGGCGTTAGTGATAATTAATTGTCTTATTTGATAATAAATTTCTTTGAAACTTCACCCTTTTACCTATTGCTAGTCCTTCTCTAACAATGAGATGTAAATTTAATAAAGCTGCAACATAATTTTGCAACTGTCAAGATAACAAACCGTGGAAAATGAGAGCGTATGTTTCACAAATGTGCTGTAATAACATAAATTCTTGTACTAATAAACTCTTGTTTACAAGATACATGGTATTTACATTGCCTTTCCTGGCAAAGGGAAAATGCTATGGGCAATAGACTAATTGCAGAAAATAGACTAAATTTACTTCTGCTTTAGCTTTGTCCATTATTTTGCCGCGGTAAAAATGGATTTCAGTAGGTAGGTACACAATGTTTCTTAATTAATTAAGGTATTATTATTGTTTTTCTAGAATTATGTTTTTGAAATCTTGATATAACGTGTCACTACTGGGTACTGGTCTCCTCAATAAAAGCCAATAAATAGGTCTTGAGGGAATTGCTATAATCACCACGCTTTGTACATGCCTTAGCGAATTCAGTAAGATGTCCAATTTACGAAAATACCAAAAACCAACATAATCATTTATGGATTTGACAACACCTACGAAGAGATAGGGTACTATTTGTGGCCAGCACCATATAACGTGTTGTTTAATTTATTGCTAAGAAATATAAGTGACACTAAAAGAGTATGAAAGCAAGTTATGAAAGTTTAAACAAGTAAACTTAGTGTGGGAGTACCTATGCTCTAACTAAAATATCAAATACAGCTTTCAAATAATTAAAAAGCTGCTTACACCAAAACGAAGATATGAAAAAGACGTTTATAGATAAGCTTCAATTGTTAAATCTTATCTTATTTTCCTCATTTCTACAACGTGAAAGGAATTATCTGGTACTGATCAAAGAATCACGTAAGAAACAAATTACTCATAATTAGATCGAGAGAATTGAACAAGATACTTAATTACTTTGTTATTAAAGTTCAATTAAACAAGGTCAACAAAAGTAATGTGTAAATTTTGTATTTGATGAATACTGCGTAAACCCATGCTGTTTGGGAGCCTGTAGTACCTGCAATATAATCAGATGAAAAAGGCTTGCCTAAGACCCATTCTCATATTAATAGGTCAAATTTGAAGAGAACTAGTCAATACTCTTATAATATATATGAGCAATGATAAGACATCACTCAGAAGAAATAACGAACAAAAGAAAATTATAATGAATGCATATTGATTCGCAGATAACCGATTAATCCTTAATATTTATGTGATGAATCTAATCTTACTCAATCATTTATCTGATCTTAGTTTATTGAACCTTGCCATGACGCCAAATTAAATCTAACTTTGATTCAACCTTGTTTCTGTGGCTGTCAAATTAAGGTGATCAACAAAAACATGCTAACTGGCTAGAATGACGTATTTAATTTAAGATTAAATTTTGATATTTCTGTAGAACGAAATATATTATAAAAGGTGTCTTGGTTTATGTCATGTATTTACATAAATCGTAAAGATTAATTAATCTTATTTTCATTTAAAAGCTTCCTGTTAAAGATTTGATTTGAGAATCGACATTCCCTTACAAATAAAACCGCACTAGCTCAAAACTCCTGTACCTACTTGTCTACAAAACTAAAAAGTTGATTTTCGTTTTCACGTTAGTGAAAATAATTTTTGAAGTAGAGAAATGGATCGGCGCATGTGGGCACTCAAAATTTTAAAACTAGAAACACTTTGGATTACCAACTTTCCATTTCCATTTTCCAGACTTTAGGTATGGCAAAATGCATACAAAATATGTACGGATTATGATGTTTCACCTACCAACATTTTAAGTTGAAAACAAGAGAAGGTAGATAACGTAAGGCAAGCGCAGGCCATTTCTATACTTTGTCTTATCATCGCCTTATTCTGTATTAGTTGACGCCTCAAAATGTCACAAAAATGTATGTATTATTTGGGTCCTAATAGCAATTACTACATAGTTGAAAACAAAGTCGCTAACGGTGTCTATTATGCTTCATTTCACGTCTTTAAAACTACATAGCGAACTTTGTATACACCTTCGTCTTTGATCACTCTACTGTAGATTAAATAAGGTACCTACCACAAACAAAGCGAGAGCGGATCGCGAGTGTAAAATACAATATGTTGAGTCAAATACAACAAACTTATGACAAAAATATTTATCTTAAAAACATTAATCGTTTTGGCCAGGCTAAATCGGTCTGTCTATGCATATTAAGAATAAAGATTCGGAGTATATAAAGTTATTATGCATCGATAAAGCAGTAGGTGTCCTATACAAATTCGATAGGTCTTCTGATAACACCTGTTTAGTAACAATTTACTTGCTAATGAGAATTTTGGCCTTGTCATTCGTTAATAAGTTTCTGCATACTAAGATTATGTCTGAGTTGTATAGACCTCTAGTTCAGGGTTAATTGTGGGTAAATTGCATTTTATGAGGAAGTTTTTATTATAATGATATTAAAAACTTCCTCATAAAATATTAGATAACTAGATACCTTAATATGTCTTCTCAACCGATTTCATAAAAAGCGGTTGTTCATTTAAGTATTTTTCAGTTAACTCTGAACTCAGAATGGGGTAACCGATTTGATGATGTTTTCTTTTCATATATCTATAGTGTCGCGTAGAACAGATGGCCGTTTAAGTTTCCCTCTCTTTAGAGATCACGAATCGAACGAAGCGTCGGACGTCCACCGACAAGAAGGACGGATTGATTAGTAAAATCTGTTAGTGTACGGTTGTATGCAATAGTTTTTCCAGCAGTAGACGTCCAAAGCTTATAATAATAATAATAATGAAATGTGTATGAAGATTATTTTGGTTGGGTAAAGTAAAAACTTAACTAAGACGTAATAAAGTGAGCGATCATTAAACCTCAGTTAAGGACATTCAAGCATTGAACCATCCATTTTGGGAAAAACATCGTTGAGTTGTAAACAAAGGTAGTGTCATTGTATTTTGTTAAATATATCATAATAAATTATACTTTATTTCAATGCAAAATCGAATTATAGCAGTCTGGATTCGTATTTTGTGGTTATATGTATTTAAAGTAGATTGTATTCAGTGCCCGTGTTGCAATGTTTGTAGTTTGTGAAATATTTGCAGTATTCCAAGAAAGGTTTTTATAGAGAAAATATATTATGGAAAAGTTAAAGCGAAAAATACCGCAGGCGGCTTAATTTATTTAAATGTAAATTAAGATATAGGCACATTTAATACGTGACTATATATAATACACATGATATCTTTGCGATTATTCATTAATGTACAAATTAGGTACTCTACGTCCTAACCTACTAAATTCGTTTAAAAATAACATTATTGAATTAACTTAAAACAGTGACGTATTAGTAATATGTAACACATTAAATTTAGACGACCTTAACGACCAAGCAAGGTAAAAACTTTACACAAAATACACTGCCATATTTAATTCTATTGTATTCATTATAATTTCATACGTGACGTCGCCCAGCTGAATAAACACTTGATCTAAATACAGATCGAACCGACTCCTTGAATCCGAATTGGTGTATTCACTTCACTTAATTCACTGGTTTATTCACTAGGGTAACTTGGTAACTTCACGATGTTTGAACTTCGCGCGGAATTAACGAGCAAACGCGTGCGTTCCGTCCTCCGACAGACGTAAGACTAAAGTAGCACTATACCTTCAGCGGAATTCTGACAAGTGAACGCTCATTTTCTTCAAAATTATAACCTTTCCGACCGGTTTCACGTCCGTTATTGTAATAACATCCAAAAATAACACGAAATGCTTAAAAATTCTGCCATTTATGTTAACAATTTTAGCTAAATGCAGTCTTGGTGGGAAGGATAATGTTTTGCGGTTTGGGTTTCTTTGGAATTAAATTGGTTTAAGAAATTGAATTTAATTGAAAATGTAATTTTAATAAAGTACCTACAAGTTCTTTTTAACCTACCTATGTAAAATATATGATAATCTCCGTCATTTCATAGTCACCCCTGTTTACGTTCCCACTTCTGGAACACAGGTATTTATTTCTTGTTGGCGAAACAGATCCACGCTAGTCAAGTAAGGGTTAGTAAATGACACATATCCTTCAAATTGTTCGTTGAAGGGTTTGAACTGGTTTGAACCCACGACCTTCGTAATGAAAGTCGAGTGTGCTGTCTCCCACTTAGCCTACACGACTGTATCATTTATGTAGTATTTTTCATCACTGAAATCCTTGGTTCCTTATATTCCAGATAAAATGTTGCTGACTCTAACAAGTAGATTTTTATTACAAATCTTTTGAAAACGTTGAATTACAGCGCGAAACTAGACTTCATGCTTCCGACGTTCAAAAGGCTATTCACATGAATTCACGAACTCGTAGTAAATGTTGGTATATTCATTTAGTTTTTTTTGTTCAATGGTTCATTGGGCTGATAAAATTTTATAGGGCTGAGGCATACTTCAGACCCACGGGTCCTAATAAAAATTTCATAATTTATCCACGCACGTAAAACAATCATATTTTTATATAAATATTTACATGTTTATTTAACGAAACCTGCCCGCAACGCACATGGCATTAAAACTACCCAATCTTGTTATTTTCGAACCTATTATAAACATGAAGCCGATAGTAGCATGCTATACAATCTCTGTTCGGTTTCGCCAACGAAGTAATTGAGATCTAAATCTACAGCCTAGCTACTGCCAAGCTTAGTTAAAGGTCTATTCACATAATTATCAAGGCTGTGTCTGGGACACAGACGTGATGTGATCAGTTTATTTTTTATTTTTGTTTATTATTTAAGACCCATGTACACCTACCATATTTCTTGCAATAAATGATTTATGATTATGATTATGATTTATTATCTGAGGCTACGTAATATGCGCAAATATTAAAATTTTTTGAACTTTCAGCACTGAGAAATACTTTATTAGCATTAGTAAGAATGGAAACATTGTATGTTAAATAGCGCCTCAAATCCTTATTTAGGTTTAACAAGACAATAAAGTTCTCTAAAATAAGCAAGTCTAAATTAAAAACACTGTCAACTCAAAACCTTGTATAATTAAAATGTAAGACCTATTAAACAAAAAGTTTATCAAATATAACTGCTGCAAGCGCAAAGAAATATGAAAATTAATAACAACATTTATTTTTAAAGCTCGTTTTACTGTGACGTCATTTTTGTTTAGTCTAATTAGATTGGTAAAGTCTAATATAAAATATTAAGTCTAATATATTGAATTTCATTTCAAAAGAAAGTCTTGATCTTACATCTTTACAAAATAAAACAGTCAAAAGCGATCCTAAATGGCAAACATTTCAAACCAATTTTGTTCTTAAGATTTATTCCAAATCCCTCTTAATTTCGCGCAAACCTTCTGAAAGCTTGAGATTAGGTTACACTTTTGTTTGGAATTAATTACCGTAAAATTGGACATCTAACCGCACTTTATCGTTTTGTGGGCTTGGGCTTGACGTCAAGCTCAAGCGGGCTTGATGGCGGATCGTAAAGGGAACGGGCTTCAAATGACTTCAAATACGAGTATTTTGTTTGAGGTTAGGTTTTGACATGAAGGTTGAATGACGTTGTACCTTTTCTTGATATTATTGTACTTGTAGTTTGCCGTGTGGTGGCATTCTAAGTATAGTACTACTCTACTCTACCCTTACCACCCTACTCTTTTGTTGGTACCTACATAAAGATTGATTGATTCAGATTTTGTCCGTAAAATCACAAAGATTAACTTATGATTAAAGGCTTTATATACCAGATTAAGACGGATAGCAACGCCTTTTGTGTAATTTAACCAACTGGTCAGCGTGATGATGATAATTTTATGTGTAATTTTTTTTTTCACAACTTCAAACACACAACATCTAACCGCACAATTTTCCAACACAAAGGTATATATTATAAAGTAATACAAATTGCTCAGGTCGACGGTTCAATTCCCGCCGGGGACCAAAGTTCGTATGATTAACAAGCACGGTTCCTAGTCTGAGAGTTTTTTTTATATATCATGTTATATTTAGGACTGGTTCATTTAAGTTATTAAAAAAAATGTTGGTGCATTAAGGATTCTTAGTAAGTCTTATACACACAATTGGAGCTTAAAAAAGTTTCAAAAAATGTTATTCAGAAAAAATTGTGATTTTCAACAATGCGTTTTACCAAAATACGAAATAAGTATCAGAAAACAGCACTTTTTATTTTCGTTCAAAATGGACGATGTCATTTCAGTAGTTTAACATTTTCAAAGGTTAAATCATCATCATTAGCCAAAATTTGTCCATAGCTGGACTTAGGCCTCCCCTAGTAAGCGCTAAGCGCCGAATTTTACGGTACGCTACACTACGCTTACCTAGGCGCGGTCTCCTAACAAGAACCCGTTTACCCCAACGGTTGTCGGTTCTTAGGCAGATATTATAACCCAAACTTCTATACCTAACAATACCTCACCGTCAAATTTACATATTTTTGTAACTTTTGTGATAAAGGAAACTCGCTACAAAACAACGCCATAATAATATAACCAGAGGCGAAACAAAAATAAACCAAGCGAATCAATGTTACATCAAAAGTTACGGTTAACGTAACAGAATTATCGAAGTTCTGTAAACAAACAAGTTTGAAGCGGCCATTAAAAAATATGACTTGGTTTAGTAAGACTTTAAATGTGTTTTATTATTATTATCATTTCAGCCATCGGGCGTCCACTGCTGGACATGTTTTCCAGGTATTACGGTCGCATCCACCGTAAACTGGCAGCTTTTTTTGATAAGATTATGTCTAACTTGTTGGTGGACTTCCGACGCTGCATTTGCCGAACCGTAGTCTTCACTCGAGAACTATCGGCCCCATCTTTCATCCGTTCTCCTTGCTATATGGCCAGCTAATTGCCACTTCAAAGAGCTTATCCGCTGAGCTATGTCGGTGACCCGCGTTCTCTTA
This sequence comes from Chloroclystis v-ata, assembly GCA_963691955.1. Classification (NCBI taxonomy): domain Eukaryota; kingdom Metazoa; phylum Arthropoda; class Insecta; order Lepidoptera; family Geometridae; genus Chloroclystis; species Chloroclystis v-ata. The sequence goes on along the minus strand of OY829904.1, from coordinate 11,358,329 downwards.
CAATCTCCTTATTTCTGATTCGATCTCGTAGAAAAACCCTGAGCATAGCCCTCTCCATAGGTCTTTTAGAACACTCACTCTCTGAATGTGTTATACATATATGTATAAAAATTTACTAGACTTTGCTAGTCTTATTAACTTTGAGCCTAGTTTAGTAGCTACCACGGGGCTAAATGTTGCATAGTGTCCAGCATTATATATTTATTTATTTCCTGTTGATATTATTACGATGATATCTAAGGCTTCCTACTCTAGAAAACATCAAGGTGTTATAGAACTATCATTTAAATCTAGGTTTAATCTCGACCTAAGCTTCAACAACCCTCGTCTAATAAGATTTCCTTTTCATAGGATAATCAGCTGTGTTAATGAGATGGAATGGAGCTTAGCTTTGCGATTCTTAAAGTTATTTATTCTTAGTTATTCTAAGTTTATTCTAAGTTCTAGATTTTTTACCGGAATACTAAGTTAGGAATACGGTTTTGAGTTTTAATTTTATAAGTATGCAAATTTATTTTGTAAAAGTAAATATGAGTTGTGTTATCGTATTGGAATAAACGGGAAATCCACGAGCCTATTTTACATTTTTTTAATAGTTTTTGTTCTATTTGTCTCAGTCGAAAGCTACACTGGATTTATTTTCTGTACAATAAAAAAACTAATGGGTATGATCCATTAATTTTAGCTTATTGTTTATGGTACTGGAGATGACAGATATGGCGAAACTATCGAGAAAATAAATAAATAGAACACTTATATCCGATATCCGTCTATAACTACGGAATCCTGACAATATTTTCCTAAATTTTAGTAGATACTTTTTCCTATGTCTACAAAAAGCTAAGTTTCGCTTACCTGGCCATTCCGAGAGGTTCTATTAACCCGCCTCTGTTTACCCGAATCAGGGTAAAAATCATGTAATTTCCCGAGTAACGCACGAACTTTGGGAAAAAATACGATTGTTCTGAACAAAAATGTTTTGTTATTGGAAAGGGCGGTGATCACGAAATGAGTTCTGGAAATAGGTCCTTACATTTATCTTGAAATGTTAACATGGGCCTTCATTACTTATATCATAATAACCCATGTTATGTCCCGCTACTGGAATAAAATCTTTTTAAGAAAACTACTTGAAAAAACTAATAACCTAAGAGCCCGTGATGGCCAGACCTTCCTTTAATTCACAAGCGTGAAAATTCTTTCATGTGTATGTCTAACATAGGTAAGAATAACCCCCAAACATGAAACCTGGATCGCGGTTCCTTTGGGAGATAACAACCTTTTACCTGTTATCTCCCAAAGGAACCACGATCCAGGTTTCATGTTTGGGGGTTATTCTTACCTATGTTAGACATACACATGAAAGAATTTTTAACGCTTCAGAATTAAAGGAAGGTCTGGCCAGACCGGGCTCTTAGTATAGACTAATAACCTGTGATGGCCAGACCTTCCTTTAATTCTGAAGCGTGAAAATTATTTTATGTGTATGTCTAACATAGGTAAGAATAACCCCCAAACATGAAACCTGGATCGCGGTTCCTTTGGGAGATAACAACCTTTTACCTGTTATCTCCCAAAGGAACCACGATCCAGGTTTCATGTTTGGGGGTTATTCTTACCTATGTTAGACATACACATGAAAGAATTTTCACGCTTCAGAATTAAAGGAAGGTCTGGCCAGACCGGGCTCTTAGTATAGACTAATAACCTGTGATGGCCAGACCTTCCTTTAATTCTGAAGCGTGTTATCTCCCAAAGGAACCGCGATCCAGGTTTCATGTTTGGGGGTTATTCTTACCTATGTTAGACATACACATGAAAGAATTTTCACGCTTGTGAATTAAAGGAAGGTCTGGCCATCACAGGCTCTTGGTCTATAATAAATTAAAAGAATCAAAACATGAATGAACAGTCGACATTTATTTATTTTACTTTATTTTGAAAATCAATGGAAAATCATCACAAATATAAACTTTGCTAAAATCAAAAAGCTTTATATAGGATAAGGAATTAACCAATATTAGCAACATTCTAGAGTTATTCATTTTATAAAACGGGAATTACTCACGTATTTACACAGGAGTTAAACAACTCTCGACGTTTCGACCACATCAAGAGTAGTCTTTATCAGGAGGAGTGAGCGTCCCGATCGATTCTAGAGTTAAGTATAAGATTTTTCAAAACACATTTAACTAAATAATAAAAAAACGAAAAAAAAAGATAAATGATTAAATTGATTCGTTTATTACAAACATAAACAAAGCTCGTACATTCCGACGCCATAAGCGATGAATAAACCCCGTTCCCCAACATAATAATAGTACTAATCGACAATCGTCTGATCTATCAGAACATTACTTATCTATAAACAAAGATTGCATTTTGGCCCGTCTCCAAACATGTAAAGTCCCAGACACGCTAACAGATTTGTTGGATACCATGTTCATGGAATTTATTGTAAAAAGAATAATTGTGTGTTGCCAGCCTAAATTATAGTACCATGCCATCTCTTTCTGAGAGTGACAAGAAGTTGAACAAAAATCGTACCCAGAAAAAAAAAATCTTATTTTATCTTTATCTTTATACATAAAAATCAATACCACTTTTCGTTGTAATTTAAGAACTCAAAAACGACTGAGCCTGTTTAGTTTTAAAATAGTTGTAGTATCCCAGGGAAGGTTTAAAAGGTGAGAAAAAATGGGAGACTGATGCGCGCAGGTCAGTTTTCAGTCAGTCAGTCAGACACATAAGAACTAATCTACAGGAGTCAAGGTGTTACAAACTTACACTTTAAGTTTGTAACAATAACCCAATTTGTCGTAAAGTGTAATGTTTGTCGAACTAATAGAAACTCATTGTTTTTCACTTTACTCTTTCTTTATCAGTTCGTTCGCATTGATATTGGTTTCTTTTCTAAGAAAGCGTTGAACTTTTTATTTCGGCAATATTCTTTCGACTATGTCACCAAAAGTCTTTTAGATCTATGTTAGATTATTTCCACATCGTCAGCAACTGAAAGCTCATGCTTTTCAGGACGCTGTATATCATAGATTGCCAAAGAACAGAACCATAATTATTATGATACTCTGGGGTTCTATATTTTGCCACGGATTATAAAACTAGCTAATACTTCAGCGAATCAGCAGCGGATTTTTTCATGATGTTTTCCTTCACCGTTAGGTAAATGTTCAGAGCTCACAAAATTTTGTACACGCGCACAAAATGTCAAACCACAACAACTCCACGCCTCATTAATTAAAGGTTCTTAATTAATAGGTCACGTCAGTAGGGCGGCTTATTTAGTAACGCAACCAGTAGTTTACCTTTTTTTCTCGTAACCAGTGGGAAACTCGGATAAATATCATCATCATTCATAAGCACTCCTGTTTATATTCCCACCGCTGGGGCATAGGGATTTTTCTCTTCACGAGAGAGATTAGACCTTAATTCACCACGCTGGCCAAGTTGGAATAGGTGAATGTCACATGTATTATAAACTAGATTAGGAACGAGAGCTTTCATACATAATACTCGTCAAGGTGCAAGACACAGCAATTTCATTTCATACAGAGGGCATGAATCGAACCTACTACCCGACACACAAGCCGACCTCAACCGCTGCGCCACTGCACTCAAAACCCACACAATTTGCAGATTCATTAAGAACTGTTCAAACGAAATCCAACCGAATATGCAAGACTCATTCCCAGTTTGTGAATAATGCAACGCTTTGCAAATCATAATGTTGAGGAGCACCGAAACGGGAAATTTCATTAGAGTTGAAATAATTGCTTCATTAGCGAAACGGAGTCATTATTTGTGTAATGGCTGAAGGATTTGGCGCGTTTTTCGTAGTTAATATAAGGAAATGAGAAGATACGTAGGAGAACACGGGTCACCGACAACCCAGCATATTAGCGATTTCAATCAGCAAAATGGCTGGCCATATAGCGAACAGATGGCCGATGGGGCCAAAAAGTTCTGAAATCGATCACGGTAAACACAGCGTCGGTCAGAAGGTATTGTGTGTTTGTAAGCTGTGAAAATGCCTCTGGAATGCTCTCCCTCTTGAAATTCGTAAAGCTGAATCTCTTCCCATATTCAAAAACAAACTTTTTAATAATTATTATAAATCTTTATAAATTTTTTATGTAAGTATTTACTTAAATTAAAAACTTATTTGTGTCTAGTATATAAGTATATTATAATCTATTCATATTGTATTCTTCATAATTATGTATTTATTTTAGTATTATAAAATATATTCTTATGATATTATCTTTCTATGTACTATTATGTAATCCATTATTTTACACCACTGTCTATATATTTATAACTGTCCAGTCCATACATAGGTTGCCTGGAAGAAATCGCTCACAGCGATAAGGCCGCCCATTGTACTCCAAATGTTTTAGTTTTAAGTGTGTATTGTGTGTTTTTGTTTTTGTGGTGTGCAATAAAGCATTTTCTATTCTATTCTATTAATTTTAAAACCCTTATGAAATAATAATGATGTCGATGTAAAAGTAACCTCTCTACCCGTTTTATCTGAAGCGCGCCTACAAAGCTTAGAACGATTGGTTCCGTAGTAACCAGTGACGTCACATGAAGTTTTCCGTAAAACTCATAATAGAGAAAAGATCTGGACCGTAAAACCTTTTATGGAGATGTTCCTTTTATTCTTGCAGATCAAAAGATATACTCTGTAACGATTATGTAACCTGTTGCGAATCCGTAGTTTAATCAGAGCTACAATAAATATCTATTTTTTATTATTTTTATGTATCTACCTTTTTGGTGTGTCAATTGTTACAGTGAAAGTTTGTATAACGTGCGCAATTAGAAATGAGTTCTGTAAATGGCGTCCGCTCGCATGCGTTCTCGCTCACTCTCTATCGCTGTCTATACTTTTATCCTTGTTTTGCCAATCGTACCATACCTACCCGCCGCCATTTACAGAATTCATTTTCAATTGCGCACGTTATATGAAATACTATATTATTTGGCTAAAAATTGGTGAAAATAAAGCTTTAATAATATTTCGTACAGCAGGAAAGTTTTCTTTAACGCGGTAAAAGCCGCAGGATGAAAAGCAAGTTTAAAATTAAATAAACTGATTTCTATTATGAACTAAAAAGTAACTAAATCTCTCGATTTCCACCAGACCTGACTTGGTTTACCTTTATTAAAAAATCGTTCCAATTCAAGTTCCAAGAATTGACGAAGAAAAAGTTCTATAGATACTGACACAAAAAAAATACAGTCGAGCATAGAACCCCTCCTATCTTTTTGAAACATAAGAAAATAAGACACTTCAGACGAGTCTCGAATTCAACCTCTCATTCAAAGTTTATTATTAACTTACAAATTAGGTACTTAACTTAGCTTACAAGTATACCTTACCAAAAAGAAACTAATTGAAACAACTTGTGTAATCATGCCACTTCGTACATTGGCAGTGTTTAAGATTGAACCTTATTACAACTGAATTATGAATGAGAAAGGAAAATCGGAATAACCCATGAATCCCCAATATTCCCCATGGACATCATCGAATCTATTTAGATAAGAATTGGGTTAATGGTGGAGAAACCAGTAGGCCAATAATGTTCCATTTAATATTTTATTATTTTAAAATGTGTGACAAGTGATATAAAAATATGTATTTAGGTACATAAATCTGATTGCATTTTAGCTTTTCTCAGTTATAAAACTATGTGATAAATGGCGCAAATGCCAAAATTATAAAAATAAAAATTAGATGTTAGCTGAATTTCAGACCTATTTTTTATTTATTTTAATCTTCATTTTAAAAGGGCTTTTTCTCTTTGCGAATGTGCCAGTCCTACCACCTGATATGCGCACAAAGTTTCATATAATCGGTCAAGCTGTTCAGAGAGTTATGGTAACTATCATTGTGACACGAAATCTTATATATAAAAGAAAGTCGTGTTAGTTACTTAACTTATAACTCGAGAACGGCTGAACCGTTTTGGCTGAAACTTAGTGGGGATGCCGCTTAGAACCGGGAGAAGGACATAGGGTACTTTTTACTCTAATATAATGCGGGCGAAGCCGCGGGCGGAAAGCTAGTTATTAAATATAATTGCAATTATTTTTTACTACAAAAGAAAATTAACTATATTCATTAAATTTCCATACCACAACCGAATTAGCCTCATACGAGTACATAATGAAAACTTGTTCCCAATGCTTATTCATGCGCAAAAAGAATTCCACACGGTAACTTTCAGAGGGTCCAACGCAATTATATAAAATTCTCGGATTAAACCGCCAACCGCAACAAACTGTACAAAGGAAGGGTCCGAATTACGACGAAGTATTTTCACTAAAAACACGTAAATCCACGTATTTAGGCACTTTGGGTTTCAGTGACTTAGCGGCTTATTAAGCTCAAATAAACATGTGTGGAGTGATTTGATTTTAAGAATGTTTCAATAAGGATAATAGGATCTGTATATATTTGCAAAATGGCGTAAATTAATTGGCGTGTGGTGACGATTTAAGAATAGTACCAAACCATTATATTTTCCTCGGGTCTTCAAGTCGTCAAGCTGACTAAGTGATTTATACAAAACTAGCTGACCCGCCGAGAGTTCGCTTGTTTTTTACGTTATTTAATATTTATCTAATAATTCACTTACCCAATATACAGGTCAAGTAATGAAGGAACCATATTGTCGATGCTTTTATTAATAAGTATGAAGTTTCGCTTTCAAAATTTCTTTAAATATACGCCTTTTGATAATAAGGTTCAAGTAAACATTATTAACTAAACATAAATTAACAGCAAAATAAACGTTTTCTCCGTTAACGTGACTCGCACACCCAATTACAGTGAAACAGACCATCGAAATTTTTCCCCATAAAATGGGTAAAATGGCGGGATGATCGCGCGAATAAATGCTATTTGCCGGGTGCCGGAGTTGCCATAACAATAAGTGACAATTTCCCAATAAAGTGAAAAGCTTGCAAGATAACGGTTTATGCGTAAGCTTTGTGTGCCTTGGTATTAATCGTATATTTTTAGTCTTTCCGCAGAATACAAAATTAATATTTATTCTATAAGGTCGTAGATATACAAAATAGCACGGTAGACCAGACAGAATATCTTAAAAAGTGTTTGCATTTGGTTAATTTTTCATTAAGTGTCATAAAATACGAAGCCTTTAAGAAAATCTCCGTTGTTAATAAATTGCATTATTTTGAATTTTACTGCAAACTTAGTAAAAAACTCGCTAAAATTAAATTTCTATCTAACAGAAAATAAAACAATAAAAATAAACAAAACACTCAAAAATTCAATCGTGAGTCAAATCTGTGCCATAAAAAAACACAAATGCGAAAAGGTGCATGCTGTTGGTTGATATTTCAAAACATTTTTAAACCACAAAGTTAAGCCGAGTCATAAAAACAACGCTATTTGATATAAGAAACACATTAATCTGAAGCTTCTGTGGACACTCAGAAGTAGGTAGAACTATAGGGCCAATTTCATCTTGGCAACAATCCACCATCGTTAGCGTTCTAAGCACAAATTAATTCCAAACCCCAAAGTGTATAATTAATAATGCCACACGTGAACCCGCTCAAAATCCCGAAAATTGACTCACTCGCAAAATTATTTCCAACATAAGTCCTAAGCATGTCTTCGGGACTCTGTTGGGAAAATGGCAGCAGTTCCCACGCGGATACTTGAATCCCAGCACCCAGAATGAAATTATTAAGGCTGGCGGCCAAAAGGTACCCGCCGTCTGCCCCCACAGCCGATTCATACGCCGGAGTCTCATAAATTAATTTCATGCGATTCCATCCGAATCTGTAGGAACAAACAACGCCATCTAGTTTCGAATAGCTAAATTAAACAGCGCCATCTCATGGCCAGTAGCGGTATCAACTATGTTACAACGTCATTCCCCAACCACTTGTTGCACTTAGTTAAACATAGATGGCGGTAACACTAGACTTACTTGTATATTTTGTTCCCAGATAAAATCTGAGGTTTTCTGTCGTGTTCAATCCAGCATCGGAGGTTGTGTCCCATGGTGAATAGATGATCTCTTCCTTTTTCAGAAAGTTAGCGAAGGTCTTCATCATTAGAAGGCAGGTGGATTTTCCCGCGACGTGGATTTGAGCTTCCGGTTCCGTGATGAGCAGCAGTTGTTTCCATTTGTAACTAGATGGCGTGGAAATAAAACGTGTTAGCAAAGCCACTCGTGAAAACTGTGCAAGGACCAACACAAGAAAACTTGACGAAGATATTTTTATCTATGAAATAGACAGGTTACAGGAAGTTCACGGTTGATGCAAGCTGCTTTGGACCAAAATTCAATAAACAGGTGTATATACCTACACCTATGTATATACCTATGTATTCTCACTAGATTCCCGTTACTCAAGAATTAATCTAACTTGTAATAGTTACTTTAGACCCCCTAAACCTAAATGTTAGTTATTTTAGATACTAAAAACTAAAATTAAACTATAAAGTAAGTACCCATAAACATTTTAATGGATAGATAATCTTATATATATAGATTTTGAAAGCATCCGCTAAGAGTGATTTTATCTTGTCAACCTGATTTTAGGAGACGTTTTTCTTCCGCAGCTCTTTGATATTCTAAACTTTCTAAAGCAATAGTAAAATATCAATCATATTCTTGCAGCAGATTTAGCGTGAATTGTTAGCAACAAACCAATAAACAATTAATAACATTAACATTTGATTTTGATGTGAATATGATAGAGTAGATTAACTCATCTATAATATAAAGTCACACTTTAATATTTCAGAATAACTCTTATCAGCTAATTGGAATATCGAAAGCTTATTTTTCAAAAGCTTTAAGAATTCATAGAAATCTATTTTAATTAAGCACTCCGAACAAACCCGGAAGAATTAACCAAATGATAATAATAACAAATAAAGATAATACTATGATAAGATTAACTAAAAGCCCTCCACAAAAACCACTTCAGGTAACTTAATTAAATGAGGTAGGTATGCAAATATCATGAAGAAGAGTAAACAAAAGGCAATTTTTTTATTATCATTATTATAACATAAAGAACACCCAGACGCCGCCGGACCAAATCATACATGTTTTTGTTTCGAGGCGGGAATCGAACCCGCAACCTACTAATATACCTAGTATGTATGTAATATAAGTAAGTAATAGAAGTAATTATAACGTAACGTAACGCCCTTGTATGATGAATTAAGGTTTTATTTTTCACGTCAATAAAGGGAACGTAATTGGGGTGATAATGATAAAATATCTAATAAACAAAAAGTTTTTTATCCTTCCAATTAGGAAAAACCTTGAAAAGAATTCCAACCGAACTCCCAAATTGGGATAGAATACGTAACAAGTTGACCCGCTTATTGCTAAGAGGGAACAATATCCTTACTTTATTAATATTGGATTTATAAAATGGCTTAAGACTTGTCCAACATTATCATCATAATAATCCATATTTATTTTTATTTAAGTATTCATTTTGGAATATCGTCATTCTTATTCAGACTTTATAATTTTTCCCAATTTAATGCTTCAATGTACAGAATGCTCTTATTTTAAGGTTGATTGTTAATATGATTGTAGTTAAAAATAAATAAAATCTCATCTTTCTTTCATTCCTTTTTGGGCACGTGTAACTTTAATTGAACCTACTAGAATATACATAGAATAGAACAAACTTTTTTGCACACCACAAAACAGAAACAGACAATAGGTACAAACTTAAAACTAAAATATTTCGAGTCCGAAGGGCGGCCTTAAAATGAGCGATTTCTTCTAGGTATTATATATTAGGTATTGTACCACATCATTTTTTAATTATTTCTAAAACGATTAAAAGCTTTTGACTATACCTAAGCCCCTAAGATGTTTTAATGTAATGAAAGCTACCCATCACTCGAAACCATTACCTTAATTACTTCACCGCACCTTAGCAGTACATTAGCAAAGAGGTTTTATACAAGGAACCACGTTGAAATCATCTTTGCAACGCAAAGAGTTTTTATTATTATGGTGACAAAAAACGTTTAGGAATAATAGTAAAACCTTATTCATAGACCTCTGTGGTGCAGCAGGCAAAGGTCTGCAACGCACTTGCGGTTTCGATTCCCGCCTAGTAACAAAAAATTATACGACATGGATATGTAAGTTTCGAGGGGGGGAATTACAAAATATCTAATGTATGCATATTCTATAGCTAAAAAACGTGTGGCACTCGGAAACTGCCGAGGTAAAGCTATAGCATAGCACTTTTTATCAGGGGTAGGTTATTTTTGTTACGGAATTTTTGGATTCGGTCAAAGCCCGCGATAGAAGCTATGCAATAACTTAATTTAAAAAAAAAACGAAGAAAACTCCTAGTCTGAACAGATAAAACACACAAACTGACACACAGCGTGTTCATGCCAACTAACCCAACAAAGTGACAAAAACGTTTCAACTTACTGCCTCATGAGATCAATGATGAAGTTGGCCAGGTCCTCGAAGCCCATCGGTCCGGTCCGCACCAGCATGTAGTACTCGTCGTCGCAGCTCTTCTTAGGCTTTACGAAGTCGAAGGTGAATCCTCCGGTGGTAATGATCGGCATCCCCGTATTGCCGAGGAACTTGGCAATACGCGCGACAGACGCTGAAAGATAAATCAGGGTTTTTGAAACCGGACAAGTTCATTACATAACAAGATAAGGTATTATTTTCATAAAAAAAGGGAATTCATCTCGTATTAAATAAATAAATAAATATTACTGGACAATTTTACACAGCGACATCTAGCCCCGTGGTAAGCTCGAAGCTTGTGTTACGGGTGCTAGATTTCTGATAATACTTTATAATATACATACATAGATAGATATTTTTTTTATTATACATATATAACACCCAGACACCCGGAACAAATATTTGCAGATCATACAAATTGTTGTTCCGAGGCGGGAATCGAACCCGCAACCTCTTGCGTCGCAGGCGGACCTTCGCCCGCTGCGCCACAGAGGTCGTCTTATTTACAGTGGAGTTAATAATAAATATTTAAGTAATTTCTTTAATATCATACATTTGTTTGTTTTGTGTTAGTAAAAATTATGTTGGTATCTACGAGTATAACCTATGTGATATGGACCCCTGTTTGGGTAAAGGCCTCCTACATTGTTTTCCAGGATTCCAGTATTGTATAGGTCGTTTCTAGTATCTAAATACTTATCTTGATTTAGAGGCTAACTAAAATCCTGTTTCCGTAACAATCTAATTTATAAACCCACTAGCTTCCGCCCGCGGCTTCGCCCGCGTGAAAATAAAAAGTAGGCTATGTTCTTTCTCAGGGTCTAAAGATTGTATGGGCCAAATTTCATCAAAATCGGTTGAGAGGTTTAAGCGGGAAAGCGTAACAGACAGACAGACAGACAGACAGAGTTACTTTCGCATTTATAATATATTTACCTATTACCTATTTACCTATTACCTATTTACCTATAATTTATAATTATTACCTTATTAAGGTGGTTAAACATAACAATCTTAGAACCTAAGCCGTGAGATTATTGTGTAGAGACATTATTATTACATACCTATACCTATAATAATATTATTAATATTATTAATATTATTAATATTATTACATATTATGTAGATACTGTTTTTATTTTAATAATATTATTATAGGTATAGGTATGTAATAATAATATCTCTACACAATAATCTCACGGCTTAGGTTCTAAGATTGTTATGTTTAACCACCTTAATAAGGTAATAATTATAAATTATAAATTATAGGTAAATAGGTAATAGGTAAATAGGTAAATAGGTAATAGGTAAATATATTATAAATGCGAAAGTAACTCTGTCTGTCTGTCTGTCTGTCTGTCTGTTACGCTTTCCCGCTTAATATATTATGTAGATACTGTTTTTATTTTATACGGCTTAAAATATTAAGAAACGACAAAAATAATAGTTATGAGTATGTCAGTTTTATTTATTTATGCAATCCAAGAGCTCTACCCGAAATTATTTCATTTCCAACAGCAGTTTACGTTTCGGGTCACGTGCGTTTAAATTTAATGAGCTGAAACGAAATTGTCTCTGCGCCGCCTAAAATCATTTATCACAGTCATTTTAAACCTAGACAATAATTAATAAGTAAATAAAAATAATAAAACACCATCATGATAATAACGGTGGAGGAAGAATTAATGGTGAAGGTTAACAATGTGAGGATACCGGCATATTCCTAGAAATATGAAGAGTTTGAAGGACATAGTGCCTAAAGAAAACTTATAGTTTGATCTAGATACTTGAAAGAGGTTTGGTATTAAGTTGTCCTTTGAAGGCAAAACTTTTTTAATATCGAGACAGAAACAAGCCTTTAATAGGGTTTATTATGAGACAACTAGCCAAGTGGTCCACGATGGATAGAAGTACTTTTCAGCCCAATTTACTTTTAAATTCATTTTAACACGGGGAATAAGCTCTCACTGGAATACAAGTAATTTATTAGATACTTAAGTAATTATACATAGCTTACGCTATGCCGTTTCGGGTATTGCAATGCGGCTGAATTCCCCAAAACTGAGTTCAGTGGAATAATACGACGTCCATTTGTACGCACTAACGTTTTAAAGCTAAAAGCTTTTACTTTAAAGTGAAACATTCAACATATAACATTAAATTGTACATGTACGTAGTTACATATGGAACCTACCTAAGTAGAATGTCCATAGAAACATAACGATTTGTACTTTTCGACGATTTAGATTGTCCATTAATATTTATTTACTTATTATCCATTTAATTATTTTTACAATTAAATTGAAGCCTAATTATTACATTGTATTATTAACCTACGCATAATTTATTCAGCTGTTAGTTATCTACCCTATCCGCAGTTGCTATTCGAGAACTTTTCCGCCCATCAGCCATTTTTTTTTTGTTATTATTATCGTGAGATTTAAGGTAACAAAATTTTGTCAATTGAAACAGTAATTGAGAAAATTATGCTGTAAAAGTTAAATTAGGTCTAGATTAGCCTCATGAATGAGATTTCGGAAAGGAAATTTCAACATAAGCTTATTGACAAAATTTTCCGATGGCAACTTCGAAATTGGGGTGCGTAAGCCTCTATTATAATACACGCTTGCAAAATTTTACGTCCTTACAAGTTATAATTAGAGTTTGCTTATTAACTTTATTCAGTACCTAATGGTAGATACTAAGACTTTATAATCGTACCAATTTTAAAATAATATGAATTAAGGTTTTATAACCCCCCATATTTACGTTTCCATTACTAGCATATAGGGATTTCTCTCTGCACAAAAGAGATCAGGTCTTAATTCAACACGCTGGCCAAGTGCGAGTTAGTGAATGTCACAAACATGTCCTTCAAACTTTTTTCAGTCAGACAGTCGAGAGTGCTGCCACTTACTCAACTAGGTTCTATAACTCATGGGGTTGTTTGTTTGTCATATTGTTTTAGGATAGAATGTGACCCTTTGCGACACGTGTTTTTCCAAGGTACCCGAATTAAATAGGCCAAGTAAACAATAATAAGGCTTCCAAGAAATAAAGATCTTGACTAAGCAGAAAATAAATTTAAAAAGTTGTTTATTCCATTTTTTACTGGATGAATAATAATTAATTTCCTAATTTTTCGGGAAGTAGGTAATTTACAGAAGGAGTTATCTTTTTCATGAATACTTAAGTAGATTGTTTTACAAGTTATGCCGAAAATATTAAGGTAAAACATGTTTAAGTTGGTGTACGAGTACATTGATTATAAAAACATCTAATATATCTACTCACAAATTTTAGAAAAGCTAGTCCTTTATAAATAACAATCAATCAATCAATCATTTACCAAATAAATAACACAGTTTTTAGGACAATTCCTCCCAAATAAAATCATGAATATAGGATTTGTAGGAATTTTCGAACGAAAGATTTTCTTAATAAAAATGTGTACGACCATTTGTGCGAATGGTAACGCGATCAACCCGAAGCCCGATATGCGCTGAGTGAATGAATGATTGAATCTCAAGGAATGTGCGTTGTTTACTGTTCACTGAAAATAAGCACCAATTTGATGTTTGCGATTAGATTTGTTTGTATGGATTCGCTATGTAGGTAAAGTAGGCGATGTAAGACCTTTCGAAATTACTGTTAACTTTGACTTTTAGGTATAGGTTTAAGATCTCATAAGACATAAGAAAACAATTAAGTAACTTAAGTACCTACTTTTATATTTATAATACTTTAATATTATTTTATAATTTATTTTTCATTTATTACATATTTTTTTAATTTTCCAAACAGTAAAAACTCTAAGTCTGATCAGAACTCCAACCGCCCAATAACTGCCGTAAATTCACTTGATCCCGACCTCCGTCTTGTCGCAATGGACAGCTCGTGGGAAGTGAACAAACTTCTATCTATCGATGAAATCATTGAATAATGTAATAGGTCCTTGGAAGGGACACACTTTAAGCACGTATCAGCATTGTGCGAATAGTTTTCCGCTTCAAAATATATTTTCACCTGAACCAACTAATGTAAGGTTCTTGGAAGGAACATGCTTCAAGCACGTATCAGCATTTTTATAACTTTTATGTGAATGAGAGTGTTCCGCTATGAAAGATGTTTTTTCATCTGAACCAACTTACTCTCCCAAGGTCTATTGATGGGTTCAGTTGGATTTAGTTTATATCTTTACTAATCTCTACTAACATTATAAAGAAGTCTCTCTAGTAACATTATAAAGAATTGGGCATGTAATTGGTTTCTTATGATAGTACCAGTAGTTTCAGAGATTATTGGGTTCTACGAAACAATCTCTGCAGATTTTTCTCACTATAGATTAACTAAGGAGATTAACTAAATTCTCAGGAAAATGGTGTTCAACCTGAGTAATGGAGGCCGATGTAGGTTTATCAGGTTTATTTAGGGGAAAATTAATGCAGAATATTAAATTAAGAGCCAGTTGACGTTTATTGACATTTTTATATTGAATTCGTGCTAAAAACACCCTTATTTAATAGATACGCTCTAAAGATTTAAAAGAGATTTTAAATGTCATTTATTTCCATAAATGAATTGGACAAGATCTAAATAATTGTACATCGTAAAAATTATTAAATAATAAACACAGTTAAAATTTCTTTAGGAAACTGTTACATTTTGTTTTTATTTCTCTTTTGCGCTCGCCAATCAACAAATAAAGACCAAGAGTGGGTTAAGATTCGAAACGATCACTGACTTTTAACTTAATATAAGGAATATAATGTCAGTTAGCATGTCTGTTTTGGGCTAGAGGCTAAAGTTTATCTTATATTTGTTCTCCTTGAAATAAAGGGTATCTTACTAAAAACTATAGCTATAATGATTATAATGTGACAAACAAAACATAAAAAAAAACACCTTTGTCACAGTCAAGTACAACAACATGCTTCCGGAAAAGCGTCATTAATTTTTATGACCATTTTAGACACCCCGTAGTTTCATTACGTCGGCCTAATACAAGCGTAAAGTGGGTGATATTACCTCGTAAAATTTTCTCAGCACCCACGCTACCATAGACAACAAGCGTCAAAACCTTGACTCGATGTTTTCTATGTGTTCTAGATATTGACGAAGACCCGAACAAACTATGAACAAGTCCGGATTCCCAGAACTGTATAATTAAACCCTTAACTTAGACACAAAATACAATCAAGAGATTTCTCGTAGGATTAAATGGGTGTGGATTCTATTCGGTGTGAACTGGGTAAATGAATTTAATATTATAAAGAGAAAATATTTGATTGCGGTTTAACGAGAAAAAACACCGAAACTACCGAATTTAAAATGAAGTGAGTTTTCCATGGAAGAAATATGGAAAATTAACGGTTAGTTCCATTATGCTCGATTCCCATTATGCACTGATTTTAAAATACCTAACAAAAAGTGCCACTTTGCTCGGAATCAGATTCTTGGACTGTCGAAAGGAAAATGCATATGTTAAAATATTAAAGCCGGTGAAACAACAACCAATAATACTACTACGATTATGGTATGAAAATAGTATCATTTACAGTAAAGGACAATAGCTACTTTTGACCGATTTGGGAAAATTTGCCTACACCTCTTAAAAAACCTGAGGGCGGAAAATACGTAAACTAATAATCATTGGTTCATTTTTTATACATTGAAATTCTAGGACAAAATACTCGCATACTCACAATATAACGTTCGTTTGGCCTAGCCCGAAATATTTGAAGGTTAAGATAATTTCCTTAGACGCTTTAGGTTGTTGTCGGGAGATTGGGGTTAAACGTGCCCACTGGCATTACGAGTCACTGAGCTGGAAGTCTTTTGCGTGTAAACACCAGCTTTTGTCATAGAACTGAATTTACTAGTATTAGAACACAAAACGGGTTACATACCATGGTTCAAATGCTTTTACAAGCGCCATCTTCACGGAGAGACATTGGAATCATGGTATGTTACCCGTTTCGTGTTCAAATATTGTTAAAAACCATGATAGTTTTAAAATAATTTAGTGGCGCTTAAATGTTCAAACTTGTCATCATATTGCCGGCTACTCACTTTTAATAATACAGTAAGTATATGTTTTTAAGAATAGTAGATTTCCTAAAGTACAAAAATCGATCACTTTTTGAGGCTGTACATTTCCTGCACAGACTCTTAGAAAATATTTGTCAGGTAATAAAAAACGGAATAGAAAAGAGAATATTTAAATAATCTCAGTTTATCTAAACGCTTTAAGTGTTCAGTTTCAGCTTTCAAATAAAGTTCGTGTTTACCAGATATCTTAAAACGTACTTTAGAATCTGGGATTCAGTATTTATGGCGTATAGTGTTCATGCATAGGTGATATTTTAGGACATATAATTTATAGAAATCTATAGTCATGTTAGTTATACTATTTATAACTCTAGAAGAACGCGGTCGAAGCCACAGTGGGGAAAGATAGTACAATACAATACAATACAAATAGCTTTATTGTAACACCAACAATATACAGGACAATACATAAGAGAAACAGATACATAACAGTGACACAATGGGCGGCCTTATCAATAACACGAATAATAATAGTACCATTAAGAAATTATATAAAAATCTGTAATAATTTAAATAAGGTTTATAAGTTTAGTTATTAATTCTTCATTATAAAATGTAAGGATCCAAAAACATATTGCAAAGGAAAATATTTAACAATAAAACATAACGTCGAGATATTGCATAATGCTGGCACCGCGTTTCTATACTAGAACCCAACAAAGTTCCATAACTAACTTGAATACCTACGTGAAAACAGACTTATTGTATTTTATATATCGAACCAGAATAAAATTTCTATGTTTATAATGTCTATGGAACTTCTTCTTTTATTTCGCGATTTGTTAACATTGTTAAGAGGTTTTGTGACCATAATCGACAGCAACGACTTGAAACGACGGAATGGTAAATAAATGGTAAATAATGGAATGGTTGATATAACAAAGGGATTTATAAATATGTAACATAAAACGGGCAGAAGCACCCTTAAGTGTATATATTCCCTTACTGCGATCCCTTGGTAAGTTTCTAATAAAGAGGTGAATATACCAAATAACCCAAGACTAATGGGTTCTACTGAGGAGACTTGTGCGCATGGGATGTAAATGTAGTATTGGTTGTTATAAGAATTAATCAAAAGAAGTCGCAAGCATCAGCTAGTCTGAAGGTTTGATGTAATCAAATAAAAGAGAATTTAATTTGGCAGATGACAGAAACCATCGACTAATTCGCCCATTTGATGGCTAAGTACTCTGCCCACAGCTCAGAGAAAAAGAACCATTATTTCCTTTTATATAAGGGTCAGATTCAAGGAAATTTAATAAGATGAGCTGCGGTCTTGGGCCTGCGACTCATTTTTATTGTTACATTTAGATTTGGTTTTTCTAATTGTGATGAATTTGAAGGAACAAAACCACTTTTGGTCGAATATTTTGTTCCTTAATTATTTTATGGATAATGAAAATCTATTCCAGATTTTCTCTCAGAACTTAATTAACAATATTTTAATATTAGATTAAGTTAAAGAAAGAAGAAGAAGACATAGGTAAAAATTGAATATTCACTATTCATCTCAGATCGGAATCTCAACGGTATAGGCTATGGACGATACCTTTGTCAAGTTGATAGGCGTTCTTACATCAATCCATTCCAACCAAAGAATTTGTCGCTTATCTATCAAGTATTTTTCAATTTCCATTTGCCATGTGGTGTTGGCCTAAAATTTTTTTTATCTTTGTCAAGATTAAAGGATTTTTATACCAGAAGACGGTCAGCTTCGTCATTTAGTGATATATAAGAACGCCAAAACTATTATGGGGTTCTACAGAGGTGACCTCTTTTGTCTGTAATATTGATTGAAACTTATGATGATGTTGATTTCGCTTTGTCGAAACTCATAATATTTATTTAATTCCGTCGAGTAACCAAAATTTTTAGTCTAGCGGAATCCTATTCAGAGATATTTTAGCGAGCAAAAACCGAATCATAACAGAAAAACACGAATTCGATAGAATATTTAAAATATGTCAAAACAACGTAGCTTCAGAATGGTATGAAAAACAAAATAAAACAGAAAACTAAAATGGTATGCCTGAACAAACAGGAAACAAAATTTCATCTAAAAAGAAATAATGCCATTTAAATGCCTGTGTAAATGATGAGTGATATTTTCGTAAGAACTCAACATTTTTGGTTTATTTGATTTGTAAGCGCTGTGTATGTTACGAAGAGCAAATACTGAAAGTGGTTTGAAAATTTCAACAATTTATCAGTGAACATTTATTTTATTCACCATCCTTAACGAAACAAATATGAATGAAAAGATATAACTTTTTAAACTATCATGGTTTTTAACTATATTTGAACATGAAACGGGTAACATACCATGATTTAACATAACGGGTAACATACCGTTTCATGTTCAAATATGAATGAAAAGTTCTCAAATGTTGTGTCGGACGTTCTACTACAAGATTTGTGAATAATTTAATAAAAAATCATAGTACCTACAAAGGGATTGCAAATACATAGCCCTTAAGACTTAGCCCTAAAATTTATTTAAATTATAACGTTTCAAATGATTCCCCTACTTGTCTTTATCGATTTCAATTTCCTTTACAACCTCGAGATATACCAATCTTAACCAAATCAAAGCAAACAAACCAAACATTTCCGGGAACATAAAAAACTAAACCTATGTCCACTATGGCAACATTACGATGCCAGTTATCCCAAAATTCTGTCACGAATTATTATCTGAAACAAACATTCGCCCAATATCGTAACGCTCCAGGCCTAAAACTTACAATCTCTTATTAGATTTTCATGAGAAACCACCAAATGATGCAATCAAGTTCACTTGTCTGCCAAACATTTCAACGTAACAAGACCCTTTGAAGAAAGTCTTCCATTAGGACTGAAAATAATCTATAAGGTTTACAAGAATGTTATTGAGTCCTTGGGGATAGGTAACGAAACAATAATTTATGTGTGCCTTTATAAAATAGGTTTGTTGTTCGAACTGAGACGGGTAATAACTCGGAGTTCATTGTTATATTAGTGGTAATTTATTTTATAACAAAGGGTTGTCTTCAATTTACTACTCTTAATGCGTAGTCGAAATGTAATGAATTTATGAACTATTAATACGCGAGATAATCTTATTTTAATGAACTGAAAAGAATAAAAATTAAAAGAGATGAGATGGTTACTATTTAGTATATACAGGGTAATTACAAATATAAATACATTTATGTCGTGAATTTAAATTTTCTATTGAATTTGCGTTTTAAAAGCCACCTGTAAGCGTGCTGCGAACATACTAATACTCCCGAAATCTATAATTAGGTTTAAATTACATAATAATGATTATTTATAGTTTTTAATTAAAAATAAAATAAGTTCAAAATACCTACACAAAATCAATTCAATCTACACAAAAATAACTTTATGTTTTATGCATACGAAACTTCACAAAGCAATGTGTTAGAAATTCGAACTTTACTCGTTATGAGAAGTTTCCTGTATGCATTGTCATTTACTTTCAAACATATATTCCATACCATGTCATAACAAAACCCATGAAAACTTTTTAATACTTAGAAAAGAACAATAAAACTGAAACTTGTCAAAAGAATAAAGCTTGAATGTATTTTTCAAATACATTCAAGCTTTATCTGCGGCTTTTCCCACGTTTTAATATTTTTTCTCGCGGTAAAAAGCTTTTGTGTGATTCTTAAGACTTAAAAAGTTGAAGGACATGATGTGACATTCACCAACCGTACTTTGCCAGCGTTTTGAATTAATTTGTCAAGAGAGAAGTCTCTGCATCCGATCGAAACAACTGGGAAATTTAAAGGGAGGCCTATGTTCAGCAGTGGACGTCTATAGGCTGAAATAATGATGATGCATAAATTATTTAGTTGTTTAGAAAGATAACTGCCGAATTCAAATAGACTACAACCTTGTAGGTATTTATTTATTTAGGTTCATCTATTCTGCTTTTAGATGTCTGAGTAAAATAAATACGTAATGGGATGGATTAAATACATTATAGCCAAAGGGTATTCCGTAATGGGTTAAAATTGTTTCAAGATAAGACGATCTCTCAGGTACTTTCTTGAAAGGATAGCTTTTAACCCATCTCCCTTTAAAAGGAATATTCACGCCCTTTCAAAATATTTTGTTTGAAGATAAGAACATTATGGCCAAACGTATTTTTCTAGAATATTCATAATATTTTGCCGATTACGTGTTTTTGAGATACATGTTTGAAAATCTACACGTAAAAATACTATTATTTGCTGAGTACGTAGATTACTTTGCAAGAATTAATGAATTAACACTTTATATACCAGGGTATTTAATTTTTGAATAGGAAAAAAATAGTAGTAGGATGAAACCGATGATTTTGATTATAAGTATTATGAATGAATTTGATTATATTATTTATTCAACAGTAACACTTACCCAGCGCAAAGTCACAGGCAGGCCCGAAGAATACGTGCGCGCAATCATTGTACGCGTCAATGGCGGATATGACGGCGTACGCGGCGTCGCAGTCCGTGACGTCATAGGTCAGCCATTCCACCTGGATCCAAGGCGGCAGGGCTTCTTGCACCGCTCTGTCCAGCATAGCCAGATCCCGAACTGGTTCCACCTGAAGAAGAGTAAAGATATAATAATTAACGTATAACGTTTTGTTTTGGATATACCTACCAAATGTTTAAAACTGAAACGGGTATAACAACATACCATGATTAAAATGTTTTTGAGTTTTCCGATATTTCGACACTGTTGCAAGCGCCATGTTCACGGAAAAGTCAAAAACATTTAAATCATGGTATGTTACCGTTTCAGTTTCAAATAAAGTTAAAAACCATGATAGTTTAAAAAGTTATACCAAATACTGTAATGACTAAAAGTCACATAAGATGATGATGAAATGTTGGTTTCGGTGGGTGTATTAAAGATTTTTTATTTTCTTTCTTATTTTTGTTGTCATGTATTATTAACTTATAGTATAAATTTAAACAGCATGGTGGATGCACACCGCATAATCTAAATTTAGCTAGACCACGGAGCTTTCACGACGCTATTAGAAAAAAAATTCTGGAGGTAATGTGAATTGATTATGATTATATCTAATTTTTTTATATTTATGTCACTTATTTCCATATACTTAATTCTAAAGATCACTTAGACAAGTAATATACGAAGATATGTTGTAGATCTACCCTCCAATATCCATAATAGTCTATCTGAATTCCAATTACGGTAAATATCACGTTCTGATATTTGAAAGTCATTTTCATGGCTTTCGCGCATCAAATGCGATAGATATTCGATGCTTATAGGTCGCGATCCGGTTGAAAAACCATAACGATGAGGTATCAGTTTGCAGTCCCGAATCATAATTCCGATTATTATGTTATTGTAATAAACAAAGGATCGCATCGTTAGGGCGGGCGATTATGGCGACAGTTTGTCGGTAGGTACAATTACCGTCCGTGGTACAAGTATACCTACTCGTCCATGACACTATTCAAAAGGTCTATATAGATCTCTGTACTTAATGTAAATCAAACCCTTACTTTAAGGGTTTAAGTTAAATTACCTATGTTACGTAAATTCTACGTTCACATTAAATCTCAGTTCCACAAGTTTAACCAAACGGACCGACACACGAAGCGTTGTATTAATTAAATGCGAATAATAATATGGGTTCGTGCGAAATTCCGTCACAGAATACACAATACACAACAATCACACTGTGGAAACTAAAATGTAAGGGTGATTTTTCCGATCCGATTCCCATAATCCCACATCTTCGAGCAACGAAATTAGATTGTTTTCATTTCATTTGTTCTCTGGTTCTCTGAAACTTTGAGATATTTTTATCACGATAAAAGTCACTCTTACATAAATATCTGTCAAAAAATCACACTATTTTATTTTAGAATTACAATAAATGTTGTCCGTCCCTCTGTCTTGTATGTAACTTTTAAATCATAATATTATTTTGTGAAACTTAAAGCAAACTACATATGTAGCTGTATATTTGAACATTTCGAACTAAATTCCTTCATACAGTTTAATAAGGCTGTGGTAAACGGGGCGTTAACTTCGGGACGTATTATATTGTGGGCACAATAACTATTCCCTACCTACGCGGTATAATTTGTCGAGGCTAAACAACAATAATAATTAATATATAAAATATATAATAATCTTAAGCGGGCACAAAATGACGAGAGAGATTAGGGCTTAATTCACAACGCTGGCAAAGTGCGGATTGGTGAATGACACAATGACCTTCAAACTTTTCATAACATGTCGGTTTCCTTACGATGTTTGCCGTTACAAAAAAATACAAAATACAAAATGTTACAAAATGTTTCTTCCGTTAGAGCATGTGTCTTGATGCTCTGCACCAGGAAGTCATTATTCCACCAACACCTCTTTTCCTTGTATCTTCCCCATGATGATGATAGCAATAGTCCTTTGGGAAGTGAATTTATACAAAAAACTGCCTTCGTTAGGAATTTTTGACTTTTCATGGAAAATGTTTTGTCATCCATGACGAACATGGGAGTAAATTCGAAATTGCATTTTATTCAGAATGAAGCTCGCCAGGTTGCCAATATCCGCACTAACTCGGCGCCACCTCCTAACGCGAATGAAATACGGTTTCTGAATTTCCCGTGCGCTGATTTAATGTTGCGAATTCTGGCTTCAAATCCTGGAAGTTTATAATGAAATATCTAGATCGAAATGCTAGGTGCATTTTGATCTAAATATTTCATTAATCTGACATAGCTCGGTAAATTATATTGTTATTACATTTGATTATTGTGGGCTATGTTGAGAATGTGGAGTTTAGATTTAATAATTTAAGATTATCCCTACCTATCTTATGCAAGCCGGTGGTGGTGGGTGAAGAATAATACCACCCTATTTCTTTCCACTAGTTTCGTTAAACTGACTATGAGGTAACTTTTTAAACTATCATGGTTTTTAACTATATTTGAACATGAAACGGGTAACATACTCGTACCATGATTTAAATGTTTTTGAGTTTTCCGATATTTCGACACTGTTGCAAGCGCCATGTTCACGGACAGACTGATGACACCGGCGGGTAGGCAGACCGTTATTGACAAACGAAACGATCTACCCTCTTCCTGAGTCTTTTATTGCGAGTTTGATTGTCACTGTCACTGTTATCACCTGTTTCATTCTCGAATGCAAGTCGATCGCGATCAATTTTTGCATAACTCCGCCACAGGTTTCCACGTTCCAGACAACTGGAAGCCATCTTCTCGATTAAAATTTCTGTGTTTGGTAATCTCAATGGCCTCCTTAACCAATCTTGGTATATAGAATCTCTCTGTTGAGATTACTTGGGGGTTATGCAATTCGATCCAGTGATTTGAGCCAGAGTCTAATAGGTGTTGAGCGATAGCTGACTTGTGGACGTCTGCGTTTTTTACCGCTCTTATATGTTCCCCTATCCGACAGGCAATAGTTCGTTTTGTTTGACCTATATACGAACTTCCACAACTGCAGTCAACTTTATATACACCCGGTTTATCTAGTGGGAATCTATCTTAAGTTGTTCGCAGGAAATTTGATATCTTCTCAGTATCAAATTTCCTGCGAACTTATATTTAAAAGGTATCAGTGTTTTTAACATAGATGATTTAAGTAATAAGTAAACGAGTCGTTCGTCCACAACAATATCAAAGCCTTATTATGTTTGAAATTTTTTATTATTTGATTTCCACAATACCTCAAGAGAAAACTTTGTTATTAACAATCGTTACCAAATACCGACAGTTTAATATTACCTTTGAGAACTCAGAGCAGAGTGGTTTGAGGAAAACTCCGTACGTAAATGTGCGAGGAATTCCAGAAATATGATATGACTACGGAAAGGGTGCACAATTGACGTTTGATGGAAAGAACATTGTTATTGGCCTTGTTGCGGAGGGCCGTAAAGATTGTCAGAAATGAAATATAAGAAAGGCTGTGGATTAAATTTATCTGCTAACGAAAATATAACAAATTCTATAATGAATAACATATTAATATTGAGATAAACGGGAAATCCACGAACCTTTCTTAGTAGTAAATAAATAAATAAATAATTAGGTATATAAATAATCCTAACTTATAAATGCAAAAGTAACTCTGTCTGTCTGTCTGTTACGCTTTCCCGCTTAAACCTCTCAACCGATTTCGATGAAATTTGGCACATACAATCTTTAGACCCTGAGAAAGAACAAAGCCTTTATATACTTTTTATTTCCACGCGGGCGAAGCCGCGGGCGGAAGCTAGTATATTATAAAGCCAACATTTTAATAACGGCTTTTACTTTCACAAAAATTATATTAACCACCAGAGTGAGATAAATCTGCCGATATTGTGTTGTATAAAAAACTGGCCGCTTTTGCTCAAAAAGTTAGATTCAATTTAAATGAGAAAGGCCCTCTAAAATACCTTATACTAGAAAGTCGACAAAAAACTCATCACATTATTCAAATACTTTTCCAGGGAAAATTCATGTAAAAGGCTCAGTGTAGAAATGTTTTTACGACCTAAAGAGATCCTCTTTCGAAAGCACGGCACATAAATTTTACAGCAAGGTCTACCCTAAACCTTATTGTCTATGGTAATTTGGAGATAGGGTTGTATGAGCACTGAACACTTTATAAAAGCTTCCATACTTACTCACTTATGAATACTGTTATTCTTTGAATTCTGCTGAAAATCGTCCTGTTGAATGTCTTCGTGTGCCAACCTTACAAAAGTTTCCCTGGCTGTCGTGAATAGACTAAGGTTATATTTCCCAGAAAACAATATTACTGCGATCACCACCTGTCTTGTAAGCGTGGGTATTATCCAATACTATAAAACCTGTAATTAGTTCTATAATGGAGATGTACGAGATGGGTTGTTATAATGTTGGGCACTGCTATGTGTATGGCGCAGCGCAAGCACCCGAAACAAATATCTGCAGATCGTACAAATATTTATCCTTCGTCCGCCGCACCCCAGACAGTCGTCAAAAATACGTAAAGGGCATTTGCTCAAAGGAATTTCTACTATATAATTGTGGAATGAAGAAAAAAAATACAAGGTTTGGTAACCTATTAAAATTGTCTCATATTTGGTAATATGTTTACATTACTATATTTACTGATTGGTAAAATTCTGTACTTACAGTTGATAAACAGGCATCGTAGATTTGGTTCTTAGGCAGTAGAAGAGCCGCTCTGATAGTACAGTTATTCCCATCACACACTTTACAGTCTCTGTTCTTTGGCTGTTCGCCAGTCCTGCAGTTTTGGGCACACACACTCCCCATCACGCACAGAATGGTTAGAAACACATACATATTGACACTTTTCTCGCATTTTTGGGACAACCCATGCCCAAATGTTTTGGTCAACCACATTTTGACAAACACTACACTTCACTTCGCGGATTTTACGCAACTTTTAATATTTACTCATTGAATGTCAGTTATTGATATCATCGAAAAGAAAGAGTTAGCGCAGCCCCAAATAGTATGCCTTTT
The DNA here is from genome assembly GCA_963691955.1 of Chloroclystis v-ata. Lineage (NCBI taxonomy): Eukaryota > Metazoa > Arthropoda > Insecta > Lepidoptera > Geometridae > Chloroclystis > Chloroclystis v-ata. The sequence goes on along the minus strand of OY829904.1, from coordinate 11,332,159 downwards.
ATGTGCCGGCGCCATATATTCGGCAGCCATTTTGACTAATTCAAAGCGATTCGATTATTTCATCTGAAACAAAAAAAAAGATTAGGTCAATCATCTTCGGGGGATATTCGGATATTCCATCTACATCCAAATGTTGGTTACATTTTAAAAATTGTAAAAATCCGCTAATTTCAGTTTTTCAGTATCTCTCCAGTAACAACATTACCAGCTACCGTGTTCTACTATGATATTTCAGTTTTCAAGTAAACAAACAATAAAACATGTTTTACACCTCGTGAATTATAGCTTAATGTCATTTTAAAAATAACAGTTCGTCTAGTAATAAATAGATGAAGAATAAATAAACATTCCTTCTATACGATGTTATTAGTACTGTCAATCAAGGATTAGGTACCCGGGGTCACGCACAAAGGACAACTTTGAGTCCAATTGCGGAAAAAGGATTCCCCAAACTAGGTACCCGAGGCGAAGTGAGGGCGGGGTAGCTAGTAGATAACTGGTTCACACGAAAACTTACCTCATTATAATAAAGTTACTAGATGTGGGTAAGAAGCGGTATGTTTATCCTCAGAATTGATTTAGATAAGTTTAGGTAGTTCGAAACTTGGTAAGTCAAAATAAACATTGAAATTAAGTACCGTAACTTGAGTTGTTCGTTTCTTTGTTTGAAGAAGACAGTTTGTATATTGACGGATTTAACGATTGATTTTATCTTTGAAGGTATTTGTGTTTTTTTGTGGTAAATTAAGGCCTAATCTATCTTGTGAAGAGAGAAGTCCCTGTGTCCCAGCAGTGGAAACGTAAATAGAAGTGATAATAATGATGACAAGACATTTGTATGAAAATTTCAATTATTTAGACAGAACTCTAACTGTAATAGTAATATAGCTACTGAAGGAATAACTGGCTCATTTACCCAACATGTGCTAATGCACTTTGCTCACGATCGTACACTTATCTTGGAGATATTGTGCGGACGAGATATAGTCTACGCTGAAAGGCCATTAGACGTCCTAATGGATGCGCTCAAGACCTTTTATGTTGCAGCTAAGCACTAGGATTTACAAGAATACCCTAATGTACTTTTACTAAACAAGCTGTCTCGAAAACTGAATGAAAAAAGAAGGGAAATACATTTTATCTTACGCATTTGGTCAGCGTGGATAAGGCAAAAAATATATATTTTATGCACTTGGCCAGCGTGGTGAATTAAGGCCTTATCTCTCTTATCAAGGACACAGGTCTCTCTGTGTCCTGTGTCATGTCCTGTGCCCCAGCAGTGGGAACGTAAACAGGGGTGATGATGATCTTCGAAGTCATCGCTTCAGTCTTCTCACTCTCAATTAGCGAAAGAAACTTGAGCGAAATCTCCTGTCGAATCCAGAAACTCAAAGCCGCCCCAATCTCCACAACATAGTTATTTCTAATTGCATACTTTGTTGAATGATCGCGGTTATTTTTAGAGCGCCTTGAACATCAAATAGATCGCGCTGACGAATGACGGGAGATATTGATGCTGTGCACATCTCGCCTAATGGGATTTAGGATCGACTTCCCCAGAGCAAATCTTATTTTCTATTAGAGCTGGGCTATGCTACGCACAATATTAGTTTCATTAATATAGAATTTAAATATTAAAAATTAAATATACTTTTATTTATTTTATTTATTTATTTATTATTAATTCACACAGCAACATCTAGCCCCGTGAAGCTCGAAGCTTGTGTTATGGGTGCTAGATTAGGTACTGTATATACTATACTATATACATTATACATAAATAACACCCGGACACTCGGAAAAAATATTTGCAGATCGTACAAATTATTTTCTTACGGCGTGAATCGAACTATCACAACCTCTTGCGACAATTAACAGGCTTTACCGTAAAAAGATGACAGGATATTACCATTCCCAATAATAATTCATAAATATTATAGTTCTCTCAAGAAACAGCCGCGACTCAGTTTGCGAAATACCTTCGTCTTCCGATAAACCCATAATCTCAAGTATTCATTTTATCATACTTGTCGAGACCCGCTTCCATTGTTCAGATAAGAATCTTTCCTTGGATTTTCTTAGAGAATGAAACTTGAAATAATACTTAAATGCTTGGAATATTTCAAAATAGATGTTCTGTTGTGTTTTGTTCTTATTTAAGTAGTACCACCCCGTCACTTCCTGTGGGTGTCGTTGGTATAACAGAACCCGGGCAGCAGCGTTGGTGGATGTACCAACTTTCTGCAATCACCAGCTCTTTAGTAATCGTGGTGAAAAGTGGCATACAATGCTTATTTAAGAGTTATTTCAAGAACGGCTGGGTCGATTTAGGTGCTTTTGTTTTTCAAATTTGTTGTAGCAGCCCAGGGAAGTTTTTAAATGTAAGAAAACATAGAGATAAAGCAGGCGAAGCCGCGGGCCGATCAGCTAGTATATAAAATAATAATTCATCAATTTATTTTCTCTCCCTATAGGTTCGTCACCTAATTAAGTTTAATCTATTACACAGTTCAAGCTTGAACTACTTTGTGAGAGTGGTGACTGAAAAAGTTTGAAAAGCTAAGTTACACTTTTACAGGTACGGTTATAATATAACGAAATTATTATAATGAACGCTAGTTTTGTTTATAATAACGGTACGTATGTTTTTTTCATTTATTCAACGCAACTCAAATATCTCCTTGTCTATTTTTGATTCCATTGACTGATAACAAATACAATTTGCATGATTAATTTCACTTTATCGAAGACATAAATAAGTCCAAAATCCCAGTTCAATAAAGTTATTTTCCACGTGATAACAGTTTATGAATCATTAAGTAATTTAGTTACAGACCACTTGGCATTAGAGGGTTTGATAACTTTATCAATAACCTTATTAATTTCGCTATCAGCATGAGCCGCAGTTTTTATAAGATTTATAGAACTCACGTGCCATATATTTAATCTATAGCCTATATCTACTAAGCATACATAAAATATTAATAATAACTGCAGGACAATTCACACAGGAACATCTAGCCCCGTGGTAAGCTCGAAGCTTGGGTTACGGGTGCTAGATTTCTGTTATACTAACATAGATATTTTATAATTCAAACTAAACACCCGTTCCGAGGCAGGAATCGAACTCGCAACCTCTTGCGTCGCAAGCATACTTCTCCCACAGATTTTTGTTATGACATAGCATATGAGCACCACAAGGCCAAAAATATTAATTAATACATTTTAAGAATTTTGATGAATGTATGATGGTGGCCAGCGTCCTCATGCAATATGAAGGCCTAATCTCTCGTCAAGAGAGAAGACCCTGTGTCCCAGCAGTGGGAACGTAAAAAGTGGTACTAATTAAGCTTTGTATGATTAATTAATGATGCCATTAATCTTCCGATATAAAGTACACCTGTCTTGAAGTTGGATACGATCACCCATTAATGTGCATTATACATTTAACGAGACTTTTATCTATCTATTAAACGTTGAAGATACTTCAACGTTTAGTAGATAAAGCTAAAAGTACCTTTATACGATTTTATGAACCTTCACATGTGAAGGGTCTTTTTTGTTCCATATCAACACGTAAATAACGTTCATAATGGATATTTTGCGTTCGTAATTAAACCGATTCATAATAATATCCGAGGATACATTTTCATTGTAACTTTTGGGAATTTTGGTAAATTTTTGTTATTTCGGAGTTATGGGTCAAATATGCATTGCAAGCTAAAAATTGGATGGGAGTTCCAAGAACTGAGATTAATAAAACTGTAATTATACAACACAACAAAGTTTAACAATATTTATCTTCTTCCACGGCTTTGCCCGCGTTTTAATGAAATGTTCCGCATTGTCCAAGTGATCTATTTTATGGAAATAAATGACATAAATCTTTAAAAAATCAATAATAGTAGATTAACTCGCGGTACAAATTTTGCGTGTGCGTTATTGTGATATTTGTAAGCAAAATTATTGTAAAGTTTTTTAAAAAAAACTTATAATAATCCTCCCATGACGTCACTCCTTTAACCGGTCTCGACGTTTTTGATAAAAATTGTTGTGCTCAATCTTATCAATGCCTACTTAAGATGCAACGCCTCATTCTGATATACTGTTTAGGATAACCGAAGATAGTACAAGATATTGAAATAGATAAATAGCGATATATTGTCGCTAAGTCGTAGCATTGTCAAAAATACTGAAGTTTTTTTATTACTGAACATTTTTGAACAGCTGTGCGTGCGTCTATACAGTCATACATTGGGAACTTGTCCTTTTATATATATAGAAAATAATTAATAGAGACAGATTAATCATCATAATCAGTTAAATAACACGGCAACCCCTTTAAGACTCACTAATTAGAACCATTCATGAAATAAGGTAGGTTCAGTTAAGACGGCTGTTACAAGATAATCTAAACAAAAATAATTAAAGATTAGATAGTAAGATACTGAACATGGACTTTGTCACTTATGTTCTAAAAATAGAATAGAATAGAGAATGTCACTTTTCATTGTTATTTTAGACATTTTTTCCAGGTGTCTGTGTGTTTTATATGTATAGTAAAAATATATTATGTATGTAAGTATATTATATTTAGTATATCAGAAATAAAGCACCAGTATGTTCAAGCTTCGAGCTTTTTTATATAACTTAAGAACGGCTGGTCTGGCTGGCTGAACGATTTGGGTGTTTTTGGTTTAAATTAGTCGTAGACGTTTTATTTGAGTTTAGTTTTAGTTCCGTTTAAGTTTTAGTTGAACGACTTGAAATTAGTATGAAATGGTTAATCGCTTTAGCTGCAGATCATATAAACATTGGCCAACACGCACTTGGCCAACAAATATTTGTCCCGAGGCGGGAATCAAACTCTCTTCGCTAAAGGGTCATTAATGTCGTCAAAAATACAAATAAAAAGGAAATAAAAAATGTAACATAAAGAACCCGATTTGAGAAAAATCTCATAACGAAAACCATTTCGTTGACGTAATGTGCAAACGAATTGATAAAAGAGCGAGTTGTTGTAAACAATTTCAGCTTCTATCAACAAATAATGGAAACAGGAATAACTCAGTCTTATGCATGAGAGTAATATACGCATGTGCGAGATGATTGTTCACGTGAGTAACTAATAATAAACAAATATTGCTGGACAACTCACACAGCAACATCTAGCCTCGTAGTAAGCTCAAAGCTTGTGTTACGGGTGCAAGATTTCTGATATACTTAATATACCTACTGTACTTACATATATTTTATGTATTTTTATTAGACACATATAACACCCATCTTAATCAATCAATCAAGTCAATCTCAACAAATATTTTGTCCCGAGGCGGGAATCGAACCCTCAACCTCTTGCGTCACAAGCGGATATTCACCCGCTGCACCACAGAGGTCGTCAAAAATAGTACGAGATCCAGCTGCAGGATCCACCGCATTCGTCGAGTTTTCGCTTAAAACTAAATTTAGAAGTAAAATAATTTGGAGAATATACTCGTACCTATCAAATTGCCTATCAAATTGTGACCATAGCGATTTTATGAGACTAGCGTAAACATTATCATGATTAAGTTAATAAACTTTTTTTGAAAATATACTTTGTGATCGTATTTTTAATTGTACTAATAAATAATTAGCATTGGAATTAATTCTTATATCTGAACGAGATTAGCGGATTAAAAGATGAAAGCTTAAAAATCAAAACGTGATGTCAGAAGGTTTGATGCCTAATGAAAACGAGTGCCTGTCTCAATCTCAATCAATCAAGAAATTTAAAGTACCACTAAAATACTAGTAAACTTTCTAAAAATATATATTAGTTTATTACCTTATAGCTTATAAATAATCTCATAAAGTGAAAATGCTCATAAAATCTCACTAACAAAGTGCATTTTTGCTGAAAATCATCGCAAAACTAAAATAAACTCACTTTCTTTAACTTCAAAAACACTACTACGTAAAGCAACAGTCGAAATACGGGTAAATGAAAACTGGTGTTACTAGAAAAGTAATTTGAGTCCGAATTTGGTAAATTTACGCCGCGTTCCGCGAAAATTGGGAGAAAACGCAACACGGCTGCTTTCTCCAACGGCTTCGCGAAAACTGATTTGATTTTAGCCTTCCCTTATCATGTTATCATTCAACTGATGCGATACCATTTATTTTTAATACACGGATAAAATAAGTGGCCAGATTTAGTGCTGATATACAGTTGGTATTTGTTAAATATAAATATTGCTCGAGCATAGCTATGCGTAATCCTATTGTTATCGATGTGTAAATAAACTTGAAACACTTCAATTAGACAAGAATACTTTTAATATTAATCGTGGGTTTATTTATTTTCGTTTTTTTTATTTGCTTTGGTGTTTGGTTAGTGATTCGTGTAAAATAAATAAATGTATTATCAACAAGTAGGTAATAAAAACAGACATTATTGTTATAAGGTTTTTATTTAAAAAACTTGTATTACAATTGTTTATCGGTTATTTTCTTAAATATCTTCTTAAGATATTCCTAATAATTACATATTTATATCAAGATATAGGACGGCAGAATATTTATACAACCCATAGCTTTATCAAAAACAAAATAATTTTTTGAACATTTTATATCAGAAATTAAAATTAGTGATGGTTTTTTACATTAAAAGAGATCGTCATAATAATCATCAATTAATATTTTTATGCTAACAACTTTACATAGGTACTTACCTATTACTTATGTTTATTTATTCTTAGGGTGAACCTAGTATATGTTAATATTTGTTTTTGTCTAATTCATGTAATTATTTTATTGATAAAGCGTATAGGTACTTACATATTTATTATGTTTTTATACACGAATTTTCTCTACACAATTTATTTACATAATGGCACAATAAATAAGATAAAAGCGGTTAGTTTAATCTATAAGTTATTGAAATAATTGTTTACAATTCAATATATTTTACACATTCTTAAAACCTATATATTAACAGAAAACTTATTTAATAAGCGTATTATTTACTTTGTTTAAGATATGAAGCTTATAATATAAAGCTTAATGTCATAGACAAAGTAAATAACACTAAATATATATGTATTATACAAACAGATTATTCAAAGTCGAGATATTTGCCTTCGCCGTAAGGGCGAGTACTCGTATTTTTAAAGCGCACCTATTGGCACATATTTTTTTCAAGAAGAGGTGCGTGGCGGGGTTTGAACCCAACACGACTCACGTGTGCTTCCACTGAGCCAACGGGGCTCCAGTTTTGACTTTCCCTAGGTATTGACATTTAATTAGAATTTAGGTTCCTGCATTTAATTCCCACCAAATTGAGGTTACATTGAAAATGTTAATTGGACCGCATTTGGGACATAAAGGTTCATGAGTTTTAGGGACACGTCGGAGTGGCCTTTATTCTGTGGTATGTGTCTGTGTGTGTCAGTTTGATACTATTCTCGAACAAACCACATCGTATAATTATGAACATCACGGACAGGTAAGTTCGTTTAGTCATTAAATATATCGACTACATTGTTGACGTTCAAGTAACCATTTAAAACACATACAGGAAAACGTACACGGGCTGTTTCATACAGATAGAGTGCCTGATATCCTATCCGTAACTTATCTGACAGATAAACTCATTTCATAATTATCGTAATAAGATTATGTAAAGTTTTTTGTCTTAACTACGAATAAAGATTTTTCTATCTTTCATTTTCTTTCTTTCAAACTACAAATTTTTGTTGCGATATTTATCAGATAGCTATCTGAAGCTTTATCTGTAACCGGTTAAACAGGCTTTTAAGTCCGATTGTTCGTTTTACCAGCTTTCCGCCCGCGGCGTTATAATATTTTCCCGCTGTAAAAAGTATCTATCCTCTAGTCCTTGTCCTCATACTAAGCTACGTATCCACTAATTTTCAAACAAATCAGTTCAGCCGTTCTTGAGGTATAAATAGTAACCTAAACGACTTTTTATTTATAATATAGATATTAGACATAATACTCATTATTCATTTCGAGAAAACTATAAATAATATTTATGGGACATTTAAAACACAGACAGCTGGCACTGTCTAGAGAAAGAATTACGTAAATTTATTTAACATAGATCTCAAGTTAATTGTTTAATACTGCTGAGTGCTTTTGTTTTTATAAATATTGCTGGACAATTCACACAGCAACATCTAGGTCCGTGGTAAGCTCGAAGCTAGTGTTACGGGTGCTAGATTTTTGTTATACTTCATATAATATATATACATACAAAGATATATATTTTTAATATACCTTATATGACCCAGAACACCCGGAACAAATATTTTTAGATTTATTTTTTCCCAAGGCGGGAATCGATCCCGTAACCTCTTGCGTCGCAAGCGGAGCCTCGCTCGCTGCGTTACAAGGGTCATCTGACTAACACATCTCATGTACCTACATTAAGATAAACCACGTATTCCTCTATGTGTTAATTAGGATGAATATTTGTTAATTTAAACAAAGAACTTCGTTAGCTCACGCATGTATATTAAATGTGGGGTGAGCCATAACGGTATAAGTTAATCTCGTCACACAAAACCTCAGTCCCATTCGTAGCCCATTCCTCGAAGATAGAGTCTATAATCGTAAAAACCTAAACTCAAGTTCTAGTGGAAATGCCTGAGAATGTTCATTTTATGGACACTGTGAAAGTAACCTTAAGTATTTAACCTTGGTTTTCTCGGCAAATGTGTTGTTCTGTGGATTTTCTTCGCAACAAAAGTTTATAATCCATTGATTATAAACTTTTGTTGCGAAGTTAACATAAACTACGCTTTGAAGGACGGATTTTGTGTGAATAAAATTCTAAATAAAACTGTATATTGTCTCAATCATTGACATAATACATAAGAAATTAGAGTACATGGGTTAATTCTTTTTTAAGATTCGACCAAAAATTATAATAAAGGTACCTTATACCCTGCACAAAAGGCTTAATTCCGCAAGTAGATCTAATAAAACACGAGCAAAGCAGGGCGTAAAACTACATCATAATCATCACTATTGACTGTTATCTTTTGAGAAGAGGGATCAGGCCTTAATTCATCAAGCTGGCCTGAAGAGCGGGTTGAAAGCTACATAGTTTGCAAATATAAACTTAATCGAACTACCTTACCCGCTCGGGTTTTGATAGCTAATATAACCTGGAGCAGTTTTACAACAGAAAGCAAAGCTCAGCTTGTTTAGCTATTCTGAAGATCAAAGATTTGTACATTAAGACAACAATTTTGTGTTCGTTTATTGTAATGCCTAAATGTTACAAAGGTTCAGCTCAGACCGAGCCACCACGATACCTAAGTACCTACTTGAAGATGCGATAACTTGTGCGTGACGCACTCAACTCACTGTAAACCGTTAAAAAGTACTTTATTCCTTGCAATGAAACATGTATCTGTTTGTCTGTAAATTTATATTCTGTAATAATGCGTCGCGTTGCGTCTAGGTGTAAACTTACCCTTGTGTTACTGGATCAAAGGTACGTTTATTATCTCTTTGTACGGATATAAAATGTTGCAACGACATGAATGGTTAATGTAATACATAATTATCACACTTTGTTACTAGGGAAAAACTATCTCAGTGTATAACGCGGCTAGAACACGCGAAAAGCTTGTTAAAAACATACTGGTATTTCGTTCACCAAAACTCCTCACATTCCATATTTCCATATGCCCTTAATAATCCTCTTTGTAGAACGTACCCGTATAAGTGGTTCTATAATCGGGTTTCATGCCGAATTTATCACGAAGATTAGTCCCTGACAGATTAATTTTATCGAAAGCCTCGAAAAGTATGAGTTTCCATAAAACTTTGGACCAAATCAAAGGTACTCAATTTATGAGTTTACAATTTATTTAAGGAAATTACGAAAGTTTTCCAATTTAAATTTCAAATATTCTAGTAGCAAAACATCAAGAAACGGAACCCTTAAATTTGCGTTGACGTATTCGGGTAATGAATACCTCTATTGAAATCAGAAGCTACCATAAGCACGTAGAGTGGTATTCAGTGGAATTAGGTTCTATTGAAATTCAAATAGTTTACTTACTATGAGCGCTCTATGCGAGAATAAGTCTGCTTGTATATGGTTTTAACGTTACACAAATATAGTCTGCTCGTATGTAATGGAGTTACTGTAGCAAAGATACCAATTTTATTGCTCTAACTGCGCTTATCATTTCTCTTTGTGAAAGTTGATGTTTGAATTGAAAACTTTGGACTGAACCCGCTGATTTACACAATCTGTTAAAATAATAGATTATTATTCTTCTAACAAATAATCGGACCAAGTGACGCCAAAACTGGACAAATCCAGGTTTATGAATAAGTTCTATGTTGCGTTTCCTACATTTCTTGTAGATTTAATTATTCGGAATGTTTTTCCACCTCGTATTTTTGTCTTGGAGCTGGGACACATTTTTGGGTAGGTTTTTGAGGCATGGTGAAGTTCCGTCCTATGCCTCTTCTATTACATCCCAATACGATGCCATATCACATCTCAAATTATGAGAGACGAGATTCAATCATTACATTACAAGTTTAGAACTTGTTTTAACATTTGTCCAGCACTGGGTGAATGTTTTCGCACACTTTACATTTCTGGACTCACAGTACCAAATTATCTCTGTATCCGCAATAATAGTCTTTCAAACACAAGCTCAGCAAAACCCAGGGTTAGTATGCTCGATGACGCATCTCTTGCAGTACTTCTTGACCGCTCGGTAGCCCCTCACGGTAACAGGCGTGTCCTGGATGTTGAGCTGGCAGAGTCCTCGGCAGTAGTAGGCCACGGCCTCCAGACCGTCGTCTCCAATCAGCTCGCAGCCTCGCAGTGCTAGCTTCTTCAGGTTTGGACAGCAGCGCGCCAGGATCTGTAACAAAGTCTGTGTCAATAATATCTCTTATATTGGATATTACTTGGTCACAAGAGTACTTTGGGAGTGATAGGAGACATTTCTGTCTCATTAGAGTGATCTAAGTTAAAGTTTAGATTAAAATTGGATCTGATTTTAGTGGAGTATCTAGCAAACCTCAAGGTCCAAAGTCCGCATTCTCTTAACTGACATCGGGTTCTCACCACGAGCCTATTCCCATTTATTCCTCTCCCCTTTATCGTTCTGTGTAAAAGCCAACTTAAGAAGATCTAGCCTTCCACGGTTTTCCGCTAATTATTCCTTCTTCTTTTTAACCCACCTTTCTCCCACAGACACAATTTAGTTCCAAGATTCATATTCCGCAGTAACTAGTCTATGGACTCTACTACATTTCTCTCCCCTCTTTCCTCACCTGTAATCCTGCCTCCGAAACATCCGTAGCTCCAAGATCCAAGGCCCTCAGTCTGGAACAGCCACGCGCCACGGCCTCAACTCCGTCGTCACCCAGCGCCCCGCACCCCCTTGCGTTCAGGTACCGCAGCTTGTAGCACCGCCGAGCGAGGGTCCGGATACCAGAGTCGGATACCTGTTTGTGAACAAACGTTATTATTAGACAAGGATGGACGTACCAACTCAGAACAGCAATGATGTACTAGAAAGGGAGCAGTGAAAGTGAAAGAAATCGGTCTGATTATATGTGGCATAATGACCACGACGACTTTGTCAAGAGTTTCATAAGCATCGCTATTTATGTTCCCATTGCTGAGACACAAAGATTTCTCTCTTAATGAGAGAGATATCGCTTTTAGTCACCACGCTGCCCAAGTGCGGGTTGGTGAATTTCACATGTCCTTTAAACTCTTCGCAGTTCTCAGAACATGCCCGTTTTCCCACGATGTTTGCATTCATCGATAAAATACGACTCTTAATATTAAATGAGTTCAAATTATCAAAATAAAATCCGTATTATACAAATGAAATCAAGCCCGATCTACCTTTGAAAGATGTTTGTTTAAGCGATGGAAACCTTTCAGTGATTTACAAATCCATTTTTATTTCACTGTGTATTTTGCGTTTACAAATACAGCCTTTATTGAGCCGTGTTGGCTAAGTGGGAGCACACTCGATTTTCATTCCGAAGGTCGTGGGTTCAAACCCCGCCGCGCACCTCTGATTTTTCTTCTTGGAAAATTATGTGTGCTTTAAAAACACGTGCTCTAACGGTGAAGGCAAACATCGTGAGGAAACCGGCATGTTCTGAGAACTTTGAAAAGTTTGAAGGACATGTGTCATTCACCAATCCGCACTTGGCCAGCGTGGTGAATTAAGGCCTAATCTCTCTCGTCAAGAGAGAAGTCCCTGTGTCCCAGCAGTGGGAACGTGAATAGGGGTGTTATGATGATTGAGATGGATCATTATGGTAATACTTCCTCGGGGATGTAATCAGACTGGCAAGTAGGTATACAATGTTTTTTCTCCTTAATATTTTCTTTATCAGTAAATTAATAATGGGTACCTACTCTTTTGTTTGCGATAACTTTATTGAGTTTTTGGAAGATATAAACAGAATGGTGCTTAATATTTTTTTCTTAAACTTTTTTACAACCTTAAGAGGCCTTTTACCGGAAATCGCGAAATTGTTCGGTTTTCTCGTCCTAATTCTATGGTTTACGTTAGTTGTTTGATATTACAATTACATCTTTATAATAGTTCGTTTTCTCCTCTACAAAAGTAGTAAGAAACATTTTAGATAACTTGTTTATATATTGAGTAATAATCATTCTCCGGATACATGTTTCGTAAAAAACGCTCGAAGACCTGTTTTCTTAGCTCTAATTTGTAGATTCTAACGAATATGGGCGATCAAACTAATTTTTATTATGTTACGTATATCCTATTCTTCATTTAGAGTAGAGTACATTTTCGTTAAATGCTTTTATTCTAAAGATATACCGAATTTAATATCGACCGAAAATGCTTCGAAACAAACCTCAATAACTCCGAAGTTCTAAATCAATGGGACGTCATATTTATATCAAAATATTTATCAACATTTGCTTAAACTATGATATTAATTTTAATTTGTAGAACGGTTTTGGTAATTTTTTATGAATAAAATAAAACTACCATAATTTAGTAGTTTTTTCATTCCGCCGGCTTTTTCCATTTAGTACCGCGCGAGCGCTTGTCGAGGTCGGACCTATGTCGGTTGTTCTTGAATAAAATATAGAAATATTTCGTAAAATGTCAGTGTGTGGGACTGTCAATTGCTGTAAAAACGCTGTTAGTGTGCGTGTATGTGTTATTGCGATACTAAGTTGATCCGTTGATAACGATCAATTGTTATTTTTATTGATAACGATCAATTATTGTTGTTGCTGGCCTAAGAATTGTACCACTTGTTGCTGGCCTAAGAATTGTACCACATCATTGTCATCTTGTTTAACCTTATTTATTTGGAGGTTATGCTGTAGGATGTGGATTGCATATCTAAAGTTATCTATCCTAATTAAAAAACAACAAGGCAACTTTTTTTGGTGAAACCGTACAACGACTAAATGTAATTATGCCTATGATTTTTTTAGATTATGACTAACTTGCCGACCCGCCGACAGCTGCGCTTGCGTTTTTACGTTATTTACTAGTTTATGTTTTATAGCCTTTTTCGATCATTTTACTATCCAATACTGAAATCATATTTTAAATCGGACCCGCGGTTCCTGAGTAGCACGTTCAAACAAATAAACAAGCAATCTCCTCAGCTTGATAATTGTAGTATAGATTTCCATAATATTTATTACAAAGAAAATATTCCGTAATTTTTTGTTCTTATTTTTACCGAGTATCCAATATGTAAACAAAAAATAATGTACCTTTCTAATAAATATATTATTTATTGTAAACATTAAATATGTACCTTTCTAATAAATACAGGGCGTCCCAAAGTTATGGGCCATGGAGGGGAAGTACCTTAAATATCGTAGATAGTGAATTTTGCTCAAACAAGACTTCATTTTATTTTTAAAAGTTAGTAATTCTGCATTCATTGATTTTCTAAAAATTACTTGCTATGTCTGGGAATCGAACCGACTTACATGTAGAAAAAAAATACTCGATTTTTATGATACCAATCGAAAGAAAAGCTAAAAAATAATAACTCTGCTTAAGTAACATAGTATTTTAAAAGAAAGGAACAACGTGAAATTAATTATTTTAATCAAATAAAAAACATGAAACATTTTTTTTTGTAAATTAATTAATTAAATTACTTACTTTTTAAAATAAAATGAAGTCTTCTTTGAGCAAAATTCACTATCAACGATATATATGGTACTTCCCCTTCATGGCCCATAATTTTGGGACGCCCTGTATATAAAATAACACCCCTATTCACGTTCCCACTGCTGGGATAGGGACTTCTCTCTTGACGAGATAGATTAGGCCTTAATTCACCACGCTGGCCAAGTGCGGGTTGGTTTTTTAGGGTTCCGTAGCCAAATGGCAAAAACGGAACCCTTATAGATTCGTCATGTCCGTCCGTCCGTCCGTCCGTCCGTCCGTCCGTCCGTCCGTCCGTCTGTCCGTCCGTATGTCACAGCCGTTTTTCTCGGAAACTATAAGAGCTATAACGTTGAAATTTGGTGAGTAGATGTATTCTGTTAACCGCACTAAGATTTAAGAAAATAATTGAAAAAAAAATCATAAAATTTGGGGGTCCCCATACATAGGACTGAAATTTAAAAACTTTTTTTTAATCCAACCCATACGTGTGGGGTATCTATGAATAGGTCTTCTAAAATCATAACAATGTTTCTAAAACCATTTAATTCTAAACTTAATAGTTTGGACGTGAGACTCTTCCAAAGTGGAAAACAGAGTGTCCCCCCCCCTCTAATTTCTAAACTAAGAGGATGATAAATCTAGAAAAAATATATATTGTACATAACCATAAAAACTAACAACGAAAATTAGTTTGAACGAAATCTATCAAGTAGTTTTTTTATAATACGTCATAAACTATTTCATATAAACAATTGCTGCGGAAGCCTACATGGGCGAGTCCGACTCGCACTTGGCCACTTTTTTTAATATATAAATGAAATATTTTCAATAAGTTCGTAATAAAATAAAAATAAATATAAAGTTCGAAACTACAAAGATAATACCTAAACATAATGATAATAACATGGTATATTTATTCAAACACAAATATACCATTTAAACTATCATGGTTTTTAACTATATTTGAACATGAAACGGGTAACATACCATGATTTAATTGTTGACTGCAGTTGTGGAAGTTCGTATATAGGTCAAACAAAACGAACTATTGCCTGTCGGATAGGGGAACATATAAGAGCGGTAAAAAACGCAGATGTCAACAAGTCGGCTATCGCTCAACACCTATTAGAGTCTGGCTCAAATCACTGGATCGAATTGCATAACCCCCAAGTAATCTCAACGGAGAGATTCTATATACCAAGAATGGTTCAGGAGGCCATTGAGATTACCAAACACAGGAATTTTAATCGAGAAGATGGCTTCCAGTTGTCTGGAACGTGGAAACCTGTGGTGGAGTTATGCAAAAATCATAAAAGTGTATTGCCGGCCGCCCGGCCAGACACGGTGAGTGTAGTATGTCGCGATCGACTTGCATTCGTGAATGAAACAGGTGGTAGTGACAGTGACAATCAAACTCGCAATAAAAGACTCAGGAAGAGGGTAGATCGTTTCGTTTGTCAATAATAACGGTCTGCCTACCCGCCGCCCCGCCGGTGTCATCAGTTTTGTCCGTGAACATGGCGCTTGCAACAGTGTCGAAATATCGGAAAACTCAAAAACAATTAAATCATGGTATGTTACCCGTTTCATGTTCAAATACAAATATACCATCTAACAAAACAAGCAACTTAAATATATATAGGTAATAATAATTTATTTGTTTTGTTATAATTAGAATTTGTATTTAGTCCGTTCAATTTAGACTTTCGAACTTACATAAAGTCCCAACATTCGACAAAAAAAAACATTTAATTACAAACCTACACATCAATTTTCAGAAGAATCGGTTTAATAATGAGCCCATAAGATGAGATGAATGAGGACATTTAACTTCAATAAGACTATTTTCAGTTTTATTCTTATATAGATAATTATTAATCATGAATGTTTTAATTTAAAATTATGTACTTAGGTAATTGATTTCAAATAATCAATCAGATTTAAAATGAATATTGATATTATTAAGATAAAACATAATTGATTCAAATATTGAAATAAAAATATCCGCCATTTTGAATTTAGGAAAATATATTAAACACCTATCAATTAAATATAAACATTAATATAATAATTATTTCAGAATGAAACTGAAAAAAATCCACTCAATAAAATGGAATTTATTCGATGCCATTTTCTACAGATCTAAAATAATTATTAGTATATTTGTATGTTTTAGATCGACGAAGTATCAAGATCATTTAGTATTTTTCATAGAATTCGCGTGACGCGCCGGTCACGTGGTGCATAAAATATCCAATTTCGCAAAACTTCAAAAAATTAACAGGGCTCTTAATCTAAACAAACACGCCATTCGCTTAAACTTGAATCGATTTAGTAAAAAGTAACACATAGGTAATTAATTATCATTATCATTTCAGTCACCACTGCTTGAAATATATTATTACTTTTTATAAGTGGCATCGAAACAATAATTTCTTTAACTTCTCTTATTTGTTAATTATAACTTCAAAGACAATTTCCTTAATAAATTAAATCGAGACAAATTCGATTAGTGACTGTCATCAAAAAGCGCACATCAATTCCACTTCATTTAATTCAATTCTAATATAAAGGAATCCACTAAGGAGAGGCCATAATTAAAGATCAAAGTTACTTTTCCCGTGAAATACCTTCCATCTCACTAAACAGTTGATCCCGGGAGACTTTATTGTTCTCTCTCAACTTAATTCCGTAATTATCCGAATCTCAGACACCCGGATTTCCTGTTAAAGGTTGTGTAAATTGCACCTAAGCGTCCAGAAATTATTTTAATCGGTTATTTAAATAGTATCATTTTTTATAATAAAATAAAATCATGTCTATCAAATACAATTCGTTCAAAATGTAAAATTTTATAACAAATCACTAATTTTAATGACTATAGAAAGATTGTTCAATGAGAAATCCTTTCAATCGGGTCTTGAATATTGAGTCGCTGGTGCTGGTTGCCATAAGACGACAAGGTTGTAAATTAGGTTCAACCGTAAAAAGTTATAGAGAATTATTGTTTTAAAACGACAACATTTTGTACTCTAGAAATGCCTTGTAGTTTCTTATTGGTGATAGATGTCGCCTCAGTAGGACGTGCGTCATCGCACTTAGTATATTGGATATGCCCCTTAAAGCCAATAAGGATTACTGCAGGACGGAAAATGATTAATATTATGAAAATGTATTCGGCTTATAAAGGTTTCCGGGTAAATAAGTATTCTTCGTAGCCATGTCAATGTCCGATGGCCACAGGCAAATTCAGATACAGATACTGTTTTTAGGGTTCCGTAGCCAAATGGCAAAAATGGAACCCTTATAGATTCGTCATGTCCGTCCGTCCGTACGTCCGTATGTCACAGCCGTTTTTCTTTGTAGGAAGAAATATTTACCTTCAGCTTTGTCTGCGTATGATGATGTATGAATATCTACTAGCTGTCCGCCTAGCGGTTTCGACCGCGTATAAAGTAGCATATAATATAATCATAATATAATTTTCCGGCATTAAAACAATATACTCGTATTTTTTAATTTCATTGAAATTGGTACAGTAGTTTAACCGTGAAAGATGGACAAATAAACAGACACACACACACTTTTTCATTGATAATATTACTAGTATAGATAAAGTTAATTTATAATGTAATTGACACCTGAGACTGTGTTTTCCATTCAAGAACGTTTCAGCCCAATGGCCAATTATTTTATTAAAAAGTATTTTTACCTAACAAGTAAAGTTCCGGAGAATTCTACTTCCGCAATCACGGGACTTAATCTGAGTGTAATGGAGACGGAAATTACAATGTCCATTTATATTGAAGTAGATTTAACAAGAACAGTTTGTTTACGTTGTAACAGTATTGTTATCATTAAATGCGACGATTTTTATCGGTGTCTGTACTTATACAGTGGTATAGTGAAACCATTTTTAAAATGAACGCCTCTCTACCGATTTCTGAATTTTTTTTTCTGTGTATTCTGTTTTTCTGTATTTCCTCTCACACGTTGAAATCATCACGGTTATGTGGAGGGGAGTTCATTTTTAGAATGGTTTTACTATACGAGTATAATGGTTGGTGGTTGTGGGTGGTGATGGTGGTGGTGGGTGGTGATGGTGGTAGTGGTGGTGGATATGTGGCTGGGCTGGCAAGGAATTGAACAATTCCGTGGGGATGACCTCTGTGGCGTAGCGAAAACATCTACGTAGATATATTATTGAATAAACCGTTATGCTTGTTTGGTGGAATATGCGCTACAGATTTCAATTTTGTACATAATACTTATGATGTTAAGTTATAAGTTACCTGAGTACACTTAGCGACAGAAAGGTATCGCAGCGCCTGTCCCAACTTCGCCAGCTCGTAAAGCCCAAAGTCCGTGACGCCGGTACAGTCGCTCACACTGAGCTCTTTCAGCGCGCAATACGCCGGTATCCATCTTACACCGGCATCTGAAACAAAATGGCGATACTTATCAAATCTACAACACAAAGTTTGTTAGGTTATTTCATTCAACTTTATCTAATTTCAGCTGTTAGATAGATGATTAATTTAATCGTAGGAAACAGATACCTGTTTAGTTTCTTCTCTTTTCTATCAGAGTAAGACCTAATTTCACCACTCTCTGTTTGTTAGTTTAACATCCCATTAAGTTATTAACAGTCCATTAATGTACGAAAACTGTCTGTCATTAACATTAAACATAACGGGATGTTAAACTAACAAACAGAGAGTGGTGAAATTAGGTCCTAAGGATTTAATATAAAAATGAAAAAACTAACGAGTTCAAAAGGCGTTGGACCAGAACATTTTAGATTATTTCCAAACCAAAACACTAAAATATTGGTATTTAAAAAATGTTTTAAAGAATACCTAAAAAACACAACATGCTGTTAGTAAATTTGTAAAATAATAGAAACAAAACCCCCAAACATACAGCTTTAATTCATGGAATTATACTAGCGTTTTTTCCTTCAGAAATAAGTCCTGAAATAATAATTATATACAACATGTAGTATGCATTATTGTGCACCGTTAAATCACTATCGTTTAGAATATTAATAATCAAAATCTTTAGTCGCTGTCAGTGTCACTGCCTGCCGCCTCTCTCGCTGGTACGCCATTCGCATTTTAGTGCTCAACCGTTCGTCACGTAAAATTGCGAAAGTTTCGCACTAGTAAAATAAACAATTGTGAACCAATATAATTACGTTTTATCATGGCCAAAACAAGTTTAATTTGCCATTCTTACGTAAGTGATCAACTACAAATCATAAAATTTGTTATAAAAATCCAAGTTGAGTCCAAGTGACTCGGAACCAAATCATACCATTGAAAAAGGTAAGTCAAGTTATTATTACAAATATGCTTAGCTATTTTGTGTGCATAGACAACAAAAATACATTCGGGCTGATCGTCGGACAGTCTCATAATTATGATGTCATGCCGCACTACCCTCATCTTCAATGTAGGTTATTGAAAGCTTATGTAGCTCATATTGTACGCAAAGACAACAAAAATGCATTCGAGCTGATCATCGGACAGTCTCATCGCAACAATGATGTCATAACGCGCTACCCGCATTTGCAATGTGGTTTATTGAAAAGTCAATTTATTATTACAAGCGTACCTACTTATGTAGCTCATATCGTGCGCAAAAACAACAAAAATACATTCGGGCATCGGACAGCCTCATCGCAACAATGATGTCATAAAGCGCTACCCGCATTTACAATGTGGATTATTGAAAACAGATACTGTGCTAGTTCTGTGTACAACAATACGTATTTATACTAATAATGTAATATGACAGTCATACAATGCATTCGAGCAGTATTCAGGACTGTCTCATCGCATATTGACTATCAAATTAACAAGTTAATGCACTCGAGCTGATCTTTGGGCTGACTCATCGCATTTGTACAACATATTTAGAAGAGAATTATATCGAGCTGTTCTATGGGCTGTCTCACTTATTCTACTTCCCTCATTGCAACTGGACATGGAGTTGATGAATATAAACCCCATAGATTGGGGAGTTTGTGTATCCACCACACTAAAAGGTTTGTTAGCGGCAAATTTAATTTACCACAGTGAGTTGATAGGTTAAGTACCTACCTACACAAATGACGCTGCAGCCTATCTTCTGATAAACATATCCCTACGTCGGTTTGATGAAATCTATGGGAAAATATTGGGTGGCACTATTCTTAGGCCATCGCCATACGGCACTTTTGGCAAAACAAAACACAAATACAGATTTGACATTATTACAGTGTAGTGTTACACAAGTAAAATTTATTTGACACATTCGGATATACTTTTGGGTTTATCCTACGTGTAATTATTAAATTGTTTTAAATATTATACTTAACGTCCATTTATTTGAAAAATAAATATGGAATAGAGTAGTTCCTACTTGGTGATTTATGCATAGTAATTATGCATAATACCTACCTACTTTTGCATTATAAATAATACAAACAATCACCATTAGATATTTATCAAGATATCATAATTATCTATAATGTATACCATGTATACATACCTACAATACCTATGTTTTATTTTTATTATTACTACATCCTGCAAGTTGTAGATTTTCCTGCATAAAATGTTTCCTTCCATACGTATCCGAGTATTTTGGGATTGAAGCGAAATATATAAGCAAACTATAAAGTGGTTTACTTGTGACCAACATACGCAACTTTATAAATATTAGACTTGTAAAACAATAAGAACGAGCTATGAAGAAGTTTACAAGGATGAATTATGAAATATTCAGCATTCTGAATCTGTTATTAGGTTTTTTCAGTACCTCTGATGCAAACTGGCTAATCTTACAAGGAAACAGCCGATCGCATCGAATAACACCGCACATCCAGAAGTCTACATCCGTAGTCCAGTTCATCCAGGACGCCAGTGCAGCAGTGGACACACCGCCGACACAGCCGCCGAGCATAGAGGAGACGAGGTACCCAAAAACCAGTGGCCGTATTTCCGACATCAATAACCCATAGTAACTACCATCTTGGTACAGATATCTGCTTATAAACAGATGTTTTGTTTAACATTCGGTCCGCCTCTTGGTGAGACCTAAGTACAAAACTAAAGGTTTGTGTACAATAATAATATAATCCAGCATTGAAGGATCGCAGCAATCAAGACATCGCAGCGTGCTCAACTATCTTATATTACTATAAGTTCATTCCTGGAATCTTTTTAAAATCCATACCGAATTGAAATGTGCATTTTAAAGATGGTGTGCGAAAGAAGATTCCGCCTCGCGGCACCAGCCGCATTATGACCGATGTACATATCGGGTCAAGCAAGACCAAGCGTGTTTTACCAACATGAAATATACAAACCTACTTGACTGTATGCTGTAGGGTGCGCCATCACTGGCGACTAAGAAATTATTGTCAGTTTTCATGTGTGCATGTCGGAGAGTTTTTTCTACGCTACCTACGTCCATTGAGTTACGGATAATACGTACAACTATTTCCAAATTCTCTCTCAATGTGATACACTAACGTGTTTACAATGTTTACATGATACAAAATATAATTATGAACATTCTGCTGTTAAGTGTATAGTAACTTCCTAAAGTTATGAACCATGAATCGCTTCAGATAATCCACTATTAGCGTTGCTACATTTTTAATATCATTTCATATTATAATAACTACCAATGTAACCGTTTCAAACTTACATAGTTACCTACTATGTAAACTAAATATTATTATAAATAGTTTTATAACTGATTTCTATAATAGTGTCTTGTCTATGATTGGGTTAGCTGGAGACCTATTATGAATTCAACTTCGTTTGAATATAAATCCAGGGTTTCACAAATACATGTTATTGAGTTAAACCCCATGATTTCTGTTTTGCATCCACGGGATGAACCAGCTGTCATGCAATGGAACACATCGCATTTTTAAAGAAATTAACATCTGGATAAAGTTATCAAAACATATAATATGAAATTAGTTGGTATTTTCAACCACTGCATAGTCGGTTTTCTAGTGTGCGCTTGCCCAGAAATTTATTGGCTTTGTTATAAGCCTTAAAATTGTATATTTTTATTTTCTCCATTCGACGAAAATAATGGTAGCTCCACGCTACCCTATAATCATTTTAAAGAATTTAAAATGACAATACTGTAGATAAGAGTTGTATTGTTAATTCTGGCGCCTCAACAACGGGGTATGGTTCGTGTGGTTGTAGAAAAGGTACCGGCTGTAGACCTTGGTCGAAATATAATATCAATTTCCATACAGATAAAGCTGCAAGTTATCTACTATCATTATAGGTTATAAATATATTTCCTTTTTTGCATCCATACATCAATAGAATGAGAGAAAACCAGTCTCCCTTCTAAGTGAATTAAACTACTGTCACGACTGAGTCCTCGAAAAACGTTACTAAATAAGTACAATTAACCCAGATCTTTTTGTCTTTTGCAAATACAAAAAAAAAAAAAAAGTGACTTGTAAGGTTATCTACAGTACAAGTGTCTAAACACGCCTGACATCTTCCCTTTACGTTGTCATGGGCTAAAATATTTTTTTATACTACGTTTCTACGGTTTTTTTTTTGACTCTCAGTTAAACAATTATTTACAAAACCGAAGAAGAGGCTTTATATAGGTTATATTTAGCCGTTGTATCTGTTATTTAGAAACTTTTTACATAATAATTAATCTTTGACCAGCAACAATAACGTGTTAAATTAATTTTTTGTCGCTAAGACAATTATATATTATCTCCACCATACGGGGACATCCACAATAATCATTTAGTATAATCTCTACCAAGTATGTAGCACAATAGTTGTCTGGGAAGGTCGTGTATATTTAAATATATACCATACATACACATTTGTGAATTTAATATTTCTTACAGTTTTGAGTGTCGTTTACAACAATTTTTATATCTTATATTATTCTTTTCACCACAGTTATTTAACTTTACATACAGAATTGTATGTATACTCAATAGCAACAAGATAGTGTTCCTATTGGTACTCCTTTGAATAGTTCTAACATAATATATTCAGACGATCGGATACATGAATATTCGATCACAAGTTTAAATCCTCTATGGATGTTTTGGAGTTTGCTCCCCTGTAAATAAAACTATCGATTTCAGTAAAAAATAGTACAAAAAATGTCCTACTGACTTTAGAAATGTTTTTGGTACTAGTAAACCGAATAGAATCTAAATAAATTTTGATATGAGTATGATCGTTTTATCACCAGTGTATCTTATTGGCGTTTGGGAAAGCCCTTTATCTATGAATAAAATCATTGTAAACCCACGCATTAACCATAGAGATTAACAGCTACAGTTAAACATTATGTAATTACTAATGTTTAAACATTATGTTTTTACTAATTACAACAAAAACGGTTCTTCCTTTGCAATGGAAAGGTTCTGCAAAAGAACAATCATACAAACCTGGAGAACATCTTCATTTATGATATTTGTTTTAACACACAAATAATAAGCCACAACATTTTATGTTGATAGTGTAATAAAAATACTGTTCAAAATAATATAATTATAACAGGGTACATAAAGAATCTTGGAATTTATTTAATAAACGAAACAGTGGTTTCCCACATCATGACATATAAAACATATATGATTTTGAGTAAAGTTACTCATAATAATTCTAAGTTCAACTTAATTTAGTATAATTTCTCTATTGAGTAATTCTAATATGATTTTATTTCCTCAATCAGCTCTAAAAGTCTACATGTTGTATATAATTATTATTTCAGGACTTATTTCTGAAGGAAAAAACGCTAGTATAATTGATGATTAAACGAACTTACCAAGTGAAGTTCTATCATAATTATACGTTGCGTTTTTTCCGAAGAAATAAGTACCAATTCCCTCCCAACCCAAGGACCCTGATGCTGATTTGATTTCGTCAACAAAATCAAGAAAAACTATTCAAGAATATCTGATGTAATATATCTCTAAACGAAATGACGTACCAGCGAGAGAGGCGGCAGGCAGTGACACTGACAGCGACTAAAGATTTTGATTATTAATATTCTAAACGATAGTGATTTAACGGTGCACAATAATGCATACTACATGTTGTATATAATTATTATTTCAGGACTTATTTCTTCGGAAAAAACGCAACGTATAATTATGATAGAACTTCACTTGGTAAGTTCGTTTAATCATCAAATATATACCAAGTCAGTATTTTTAAGCCCTGACGGGCTGTTAACTTTACATAGCGTTATTTATTACTTTATGCTGATGAGTTCGCTTGGCTTACCAATCAACAAATTATTCTCAGAATAAAATAGTTTACAGTCAACCTTGGTAGTCGTTTGTCCCCAAGAGATACGGTGGCAAAAAATAAAGGTGAATTGGGTCGTATCTTTTGTACAAAATTAGATCACATTTTATAAATTACAGTCGCAAATACTTGAAGACGGACCCGCAGTCCGTCACGACGTACCCACAGTCCGTCACGACGTACCCACAGTCCGTCACGACGTACCCACAGTCCGTCACGACGTACCCACAGTCCGTCACGACGTACCCACAGTACGTCACGACGTACCCACAGTCCGTCACGACGTACCCACAGTACGTCACGACGTACAGCTAGGAAGTACCTGTGACTAGAGTGCATCTCCGTAGATACAGGTACTGCAGCGAAGGACACGTATGCAGCAGCGCGCAGAGTCCCGCGTCCGTCACTGACCCGCAGTCCGTGAGGTCGACGTACTCCACGGGAGGACGCCGGGACCCCAGACGCGGCTCTAACCACGCCCATTCTGGCCAGTCCACGTTTGGGCAACCTGCAAGTCATCAAAGTTATTGTATGAGGTCCCCTTTTTATGCTATAAGGTATTGGAACAACTTACCACCAGGCTTGGCTGCCTTAAATATTAAGCAACAGGTTTAGGGTAAAAATATAAAGGTCTCACGGGTCTCTATACTAAAGAGTTGCTAGAGAACACTTACTCGTAACAGCGTTTAGTTACTTATCTCTAATTCAAAAACAAATATCGTACAAAGTACCTTTGATTATAGAAGTTTTTGTATACTCTACGTTGAGAGAGAACAGTTATTTTGTACCCACTGCAAAAAAAGCGAAAATTTTATCGTGTCCAATACCCATTGACAAGAATAAGACTCGACACCTTTTCGCTTGGAAAAGGTATACCCATTTCAGAAAATACGAAATATGCAAACCAGTTCAAAGCGGATTTCCACGAAACAAAACCTTATGGTAATAGATCCCATACCCTTCAGGGTAGAATGAAGAAAAACAAACAGATAAAATAAAACCAACATGGGAAAATAAATATAAACTTTTCACGTCCCGAAACATTACTCCAACCTATTCTGTTAATTTCTGTTATCTGGAGAGGACATCCGACCCGAATTGGGAGGATTGGAATTGATTACAGCCCATAACGCGGCTACCACCCAGTCATATGTTATTTTAGATAAAATAAAGGTCAGATTAAATTTGAAAGAATATCTTTAATTTATCAAGTGCTTGTTAATGTCGTATCAAGATATTTTGTTTTTTTTGCTACTGCTTTGCTTATTAATAACAAATAAGCAAACACTCTCCGGAAAACTAAGCAACAACGAAATTGTGTCGAAGGTAGGGTTTTGCTTGTACTTACGAGTACTATTTGCTAACCCTGGTATTTTGGTTTCTGATCATTTCTGTAGACCTGATCACCTGTCTCTCTCTCACCCGTAAAGTCAATGTGCCTGAGAACAGCCAGGTCCGTGACTAGAGGGGCGATGGAACGCACGTGAATGCTACTTGTCCAAGTGATCTTTAGGATTTTATGGAAATAAATGACATAAATCTAATAAATCTAATACTAGAGCTGGTGACTGCGAGGTGCTTGAGGTATTTGAACGTGGCTGTGGGTTGAGCACCTGTGTCTCACTCACCAGTAAAGTCAATGTGCCTGAGAGCAGCTAGGTCCGTGACTAGAGGGGCGATGGATCGCGCGTCGATGCTGCTGGAACTAGTGACGGCGAGGTGCGTGAGGTTTCTGAACGTGGCTGCGAGGAGTTGCGCGCTGGTTACTGTCACCTGGAAGAGAGAGAGAAATTTAACTAAGTGTTTTAGGTAAACAAACATGGCGCGTAAAACGTTGTTTAGAAATTTCTATAAGAGAAGAATACAAGATTCAAAAATATTTTTATTGTTTCAATATCATCTTAATAAATTATGCAATTAATCAAAACGTTAACTTATTAACACTTTTCTTTTTTTTTATCTGTAGATATTATACGACGTCAATGATGTTTGAACTATTAAATTACATAGCTACAATCCATTACATTTTTTTATATCCGTGATTGAGGGATCAGTAAACTACAAATAATAATGATAATGTCATTTGTTAACGCTGGTCTTGCCATTAAAATGTGGTATGAGACTTACTGCACAGTTCTTAGCTCTCCACTCCTTCACCGCGTTCACACAGGGTCCGGCCCTGGCGCCGGCACACCTGGCAGCCACCTCCAGAGGCCCGGCAGCTCTGATGCGCTTCCACGCCTCTGGTCGCAAGGTCAACCTGGTGACGAGCCGCGACCAGCGTCGGCAGACACGGGCCATACGACATAGGTCTGATACCTGGAAAGGAATAAAATGTTACCCAAATTGATGATTTAGGAAAAAGACCCGTGATTAGCCAAGCTCATGTTTGTTTATTTTGAGTTTAGCAGGTCGGTGACTCTTAGAATATCCTTTTTAATAAAGCAAAAGCAGAAAATCATTTATGTTAAATATTGCATGGAGATTCTATGCAGTCTACAAGCAATATAAATGCAGAGCAGAGGAAGGAAATAATTTCATTTTATATTCCGTAATGTAGATGCGGCTGCTGTTATGTACCCTTTGGTTGCATGCAAATATTCGTACGGTTTTCTCTGATTACTTACTGACTTAAATGTGCATGTAGCTCTCTTAGTTTAACAAAATGCGGTACAATGTTTGTGTAACGGAAGACAAACAATAAGCTCGAGTAAAGTTATGTTTTAAAGTTTTTTAACTATTAAGTTTTTGTTACATAAAACCAAATATCAACATCATCATTTCAGCCATCGAACTTTCACTTCTGGACATTTACATATGCCTCCCTCAATGACTTCCAGGTATAACGGTTGGATGCAGCTTTCATCCACCGTGGACTGGCATCTTTGACTTTAACAAGAACGTAAAGAAAGCTTAGCGATCTCTCGAGCATCCGGCGTAGAGCGTACTCTTTGGCGGAGGTCTAGTCTAGTCTGGTCAGCCAGCTCAGGATCTAGAGGCACAGCGCGTCATTGAGCTTGACGCCCTTGTACTGTCGTTTCCTCAGTGGATGTCTAGTCTAGTCTAGTCAGCTAGTCTGTGGTTTTTCTGATCTCAGCTAACTCAATTCACAACTAACCTCGAGATATGCAAGGATCTTGAGCCACAGCGCGTCATTGAGCGTGGCGTCCCTGTACTGTCGTTTCCTCAGTGGATGTCTAGTCTAGTCTAGTCAGCTAGTCTGTGGTTTTTCTGATCTCAGCTAACTCAATTCACAACTTACCTCGAGATACGCAAGTATCTTGAGCCACAGCGCGTCATTGAGCGTGGCGTCCCTATACTGTCGTCTCCTCGGCGGATGTCCTTCAGCGAGTGTGTGGTACCCCTGATCGAGGCTCAGCTCGCTCAGGTCCGCCGCGAGGGAGAGGGAGGGCTCGGGAGGGGGCGGGGGGCGGCGGCGAGCCCCCCCGCACGCCCCGGGGCCTGAACAGCTGCCCGTGGACATTGGAGAGCTGGAAAATAAATAGGTAATAAATAAATATTGATGGATAATTCACACGGCAACATCTAGCCCCGTGGTAAGCTCGAAGCTATACGGGTGAAGTGATACGGGTGCTAGATTTATGACTTATATACTTAATACAATATACATACATATATTATAATAAAGATACATATTTTTTATTTTAAAAGAACGCCCAGACACCTTTAATAGAAATGTAAGCGGACGAAGACGCGGCCCAGTCAGCTAGTAATAAAGTACCTATTAACACTTTTTCAATGCGATAGATAATGCATTCCGCAACATATATATTTTTATAAATGGACATCTTAATTTTAAAATAGATAAAAACCACTTTTGAATAATAAGAATACGAGAAATCTAGAATACCAGATTCGAAATTGTATACTAAACTAACTATTAACTAGAGACTAAAGCTATTGTTCAGAGTTACATTATATCGATATTATACTATATCGAGATGAAAACAAGTAATTTCGGAACAAACCTGTCTAGTTAGTATGCGACAGATACGTAGGTAAAGTAAAACCATTTCTAAACTGAACGCCCCTCCACCTCGGTTACACGTACATGCAAAAAGGTGTATAGATACAACACACATAAATTGATCTTTGTCATTGGATGTTCATTAACGTATAAGCAAACGGTATCACTTTGACAGACAGATGAGCCAATGTTGCAGTAAAGTTGTAGCACGCACACATGTATATTGATGCAATAAGTATTTCCTCTCGCACATTGAAATTATCACGGTTTTGTGGAGGGGAGTTCATTCTTAAACTGGATCATCTATACTTTAACAGAATGTATAGTACAAGTGAAAGGACTAGGGCTACCTAGTAGTACCTAGGTCAGTGTGCGAAGTAATATTTGTAGTAGGTACTTTCGTTTCATAGAAATTAAAAACATCCAGTTACAATTCGTGTAAAAGTTATACCAATGACAAGAATACAATTTAGATAAGATAACTTGATTAATTGGAATCGTATGATCACGAAAGATCAAAACCAGGATCAAAACTGAATATGGAATAGAATAAAGAGTATTTTAGATGAAACGTAACAGAATTTCAAGAAAGGATCAGAATACGTAAAGTAAAGCGAATATCAACTAACATCAACCTCTAGCCCCGAGTTAAGTTCTGAGCTTGTGTTACGGTAATTATCTCTATGTTCTTAACACAATTACTACCGCGCGCTTGTAGATTCATTCACTGTGTAATATAATCCTCTTTGTTAACTGAGAATCAAGTACGTACTTATCTTACCTTTACGGTGGTTTCTGGTAACTGAGACCGAAGCTCGTCAACAACATTTAAACATAAATGTCGTTATTCGAAGGTCTGCAACCTTCGTTTGTTACAACGGAATCCCAAAGCCTACATATCCAAAAATGTATACAAAATAATAGACATATACTATTAGAACATAACGTACCGCGATTTAAATGTTTTTGAGTTTCTCGATATTGTTATAAGCGCCATCTTTACGGAGAATTTGTTATAATAAAACTCTAATGAATGCTTTCCATGATAGTTTAAAAAGTTATAAAATACTGTTGAACAATTTACACAGCATCATTTAGCTTCGTGGTAAGCTCTCAAAGCTAGTGTTACGGACAACTTGCTATCTGGGGCAATTTTCTCAGAAATTGGCATCAAATATCGTACAAACTTTTGTCCGAAGGTGGGAATAGAACCCGCAACAACAAAACACCTTAAGGAAACATAAGGCACAGCTGTCTCCAGTCACCTCCAAGTATACTAGTCCTCTATAGATACGGCTAACTAATCTGAAAGGATGTGTTTAAAGATTGTCATTGATATAAAATCAGAACTGCAACGTACCGTAAAGCTTGAGTGTACAGTGCTGACTGCTGAGGTTATAAAAGTCATGTTTCATAGATGTTTTACATCTAAGAAGGCTTATCTAAGAATCATTTGAGAATATTATTATATTTCATCTTTTATTATCTTCCTTTACAGATAAATTAAAAAGTCCTGCAAAGCTAAGTAGAATATAGTGTAGAAACATTAAGGATTATTTTCGCATTTATTATCCGAAGACAGAAAATCGTCGTGTAATGAATGGTGTTAGCAAGACGCGCCTTGCATAATTAACACAGCAATATCGCCTTTAACGCCTACAAGCGAATCCCGTTATCGCTGTAAATTGAAATGTTAGAAATAAATTGTTTATTTAACTTTCTAATAAAATACATCAGAACTTCTCTCTTGACGAAAGAGAGAAGGTCTTCACACTGCCCAAGTGGTCGATGAATATGACAAGTCTTTTAAACTCTTCAAAGTTCTCAGGACATGTCGATTTCTTTACGTTTGTGAGCAAAGCATGGGTGCACTATACACGTGGCGGGATTTGAACCCACGACCTTCGAAATGAAAGTCGTGTTTGCCCACTTAGCTAACACGGCTTAAAAATGAAAATGATTGGTTTGAAACTTGTTCAGGTAATTACTAGTTCTAAACTAACTCGGTAGCGGAACGAAAACTAATAATGAATAAATCATAAACGTATAATTTACTGGATGGTTTTGCAAATCTATGTATTTAAAAGGTGAAGAGTTTTATTATTTATACACATATTATTATTTCTCAAAATCTTCTTGATTTGAATTTTTTGTTATGCCATTTTATTTCCTTGCTTAATCTCAACTTAATAGATGGAATATGAATTTACGATAGACGAGTTATATTTATACTTATGTTATAAAACTGAAGAGTTTGTTTAATTGTTTCTTTGTTTGAACGGCTCTGTTCCGATTTGAAAAAATATTTATGTTTGATAGTACATTTATTGAGTAGAAGGTTATTTGCTATATTATATAAACTATGTATAAGTACATAGATAACGTAAAAAAACATCGTTAAACTTAAATTTTTTTAAACAAAATATCTCGTATAATCAGGCCAATATTTGAAATAACATTATCCCATTTTATCCCTAAGCCTTTCGGTTTACGCTTATAATTATAACAGATTGCTTTTAATGTAATTTATTACTAACAAGTTGCCAATTAAGTGTGGAAACACACTCCCAAGCATTATTCAGAGCCGCGTAATAATTTGTCTAAACATTTTCTGTATTTTGTTCCACACAAGAGTAAGTGCAAAAGTTTTTACAAGTTGGAAATCATGTTAGACAAATAAATAATTTAAATAAGTAGGCTTTAAATCGGCTTTTTAGACGGGGCCAATATTAATAAACTATTTTTGAATTATCATGGTTTTTAACAATATTAATTAGACCACGAAACTGATAAACCATGATTCCATGACCACGATTTCAAGTTTTTGAGTTTCCCAATACCTATTTCAGTTTTTCTGAAAACATGGTAAACTTTTTGAGTTTAAATCATGTAAATAATTAAAAATATATATTGCTGGCCAATTTACACAGAAACAAATTACATTATCGTAATAGTCCTAAGTCCAAATATCACTTCATACATCTCAATGTTATCTGCTGACTGTACGTACACTGGCAGGACTTAACAAGGTCTTGTTGACCTTATTTTGCAATTAAACACGATTGTCATCACAATGGAGAGATAAATCATAATACTAGTATGATCCAGATAATAACAATTCCTCTCATAGATTTATAAAGCCATATTGTATGACTTGGATTAATGCACACTCGGGTTAAAAATCTTGTTTTATTTGTTTCTGATTTTATAAGTTTATGTTTATATTTTTAAGTTAAGGGACTTCTCCCTTTTAGAGAGATTAGCCTTAATTCACCACGCTGACCAAGTGCGGGATGACACCATGTCCTTTAATCTTTTAAAGTTCTCAGAACATGCCAGTTTCCACAAGATATTTGGCTTCACTTCAAAAATACACACGGCGAGCAAAACTAAACCATAGCTATACATAATATAAACGTAAGTAAGTTTACTTATAAGCTCAAAATATAACAGCTAGGTGATAATATGAAATTAATTAGTAACTTGACAGATAGTTAAAACCCATTTATGTAGCTTATACCAATAACAATTAATTTAAAGTTCTTTGCCGCTGGTAGCAATAATTATCGAAACCAGATAGTAAGCTAAAAGACCATTAATTTAACAATTAATTAATGTTGAGTTTACGTAACTAATGATGATTTTTATAGTTAGCTTTTTTTATGTATTTGTTATACATTTTTTTTTCTTTTTGGTGTGTTTTATTTGTTATAATTATAATGTAGGATTTACTGGCTAATAATACATATTACATCGGTTTATGGACATCATTAAAATAATTGGTGTAACGTAACCGCTTTAATTATTAGATAAGTAAATAAAAATTATAATCATATAATCATGACAAAATACGACAATATTCAAGTACGAAATAATATCTTTTAATAAGGCCTAAAGTTAATTAATCATTTTTTTGTATATTGCATAAATTTTTACGTGTCGAAATATTTTTTTTTATACCTACCTACTATTTATATCTTCTCCACTCGCTTACTTGAACTACTATCAACTATCTACCTACACAAACAAAAATTAAATTATTATCAAATGCTTCGGCGAAACTAATTCGATAAAGTTAATGACGCTAAGTGCGCATCATTAATCTTATCTTTAAATTAAAAAAACCCGTGATAATTTATCAAAGTCGTACAAGTTACTAATTATGAATAACTTCTTCGTTTTGATGAGGTTCGGGGTCAGGTTGGGATCATTTTGCAAAAGAATTATTTTTTAAATAAGTAATTGTTCTGAGTATTTCGGGTGCTGTGTTTTGGTACCTATCAATTATGTTGCTACTTAAAAAACAAGTGATTAATAAAACATCGTAAGAAAACCGGCATATTCTGAAAACTAAGAAGAGTTTGAAATCCATGTGTCATTCACCAACCCGAAGTCCGCGTGGTGAATTAAGGCTATTTTTTTCCGTTGTCGCTCGCTCGCATATGTTAGTGAGTAAAGAATTCCAATAAAAGCTGGCGAATCTAATCATAAACCTGAAGAGTTTGTTTGAACGCGCTAATCTTAGGAAACGCTGCTGAGTTGGTCCTATTTGAACGAGGTCGCGGGCACTGCTAATGGTTTGCTATTGGTTTAATATGTATTCAACAGTCGCATGATGTTTAGATGTTTAGATAATAGTTACGATTAATGAAGTGAAGGAGATCTTGCCGTCAAGGGCGGCGTGGGCGGACGGCGCCAAGCTGATCGAACCTACGACTAGCTTTTGACCTCAATTTACTTACACAAGACTTTACACAGTCAAGAATGTATAGTCATAGACCATACTCGAGTATGGTCTATAAGAGGCTATATACATGCTTATACAGAAAGGACGCCTATTCTCTCTCTATGCCATAGACTCGAATCTATGGCATCTACCGTATCTTATTCGTATCTTGTATCCACGGTGTGCCAACATCCCGTATTGAGCTTTGGCATTGAATGTGCTATACCAACACAATCTGTGCCCATGTCACACGCTCGTCTCTCCGACACGGTGTGAGCTTTTAAATTTTTTTTTAATTGAATGTGTTAATGTATGAATAAGCAATAATACCCTATTAACGCTCCTACTGCTGGGACACAGGGAGTTCTTCCTTGATGAGAGACATTAGTCTTTGACCCACGACGCTGGCCAAGTGCGCGTTAATGTCACATGTCCTTCAAACTCTTTAAAGCTGTCAGAGCAGTTACTGGAGACAGATTTTTGACTATTCAATAAACTTAGAGCAGTCTTAATCCGTGTACTTATAGCCCTGATGATGACCCACATACTGGGATGAAACTGTTAGCCTTGTTTAACATTATATGGTTCGTGAATTTCCCGTTTATAAATGTATGGGTTTTAGTAGAAGGTAAAGTATTATTAGATATCATTTCAGCCGTGGTAGTTCTACAGGTGAACATAAGCCTTCTTGATGTTCTTACAAAGCCCAGGTTTAACTAACTATAACCTATGTTAGCACAGATTTACACACAAGAACTTAAGCAAAAGGAATCTAAAATCTTTACGAACCATAAACCGTGACTGTTCAACTTTTATTCTAGCTATGTTATAATTTATTATCCAGATATTGATTTGGAGATATATAAATCATATCGCAGCGCAGTATAAAGCGATATAAATCATAAGCGCACACGCAATGTCACGGTGTATACGAGTACGGTCGATACTCGAATGCAACGCTTATTTATTGGGAATAGTGGTATGAATGGTAGTTATGTAGTTGTGTGATTGTTTTATAATACATTTTTTTTTAAAACGTATGCAGTAGTTTTTTGCATCTGGGTTCATCTGTCCAGCAATATTTAATATTTAATTTAATATTTGATTTTAAAAGATTTATGTCATTTATTTTCATAAAATCCTAAAGATCACTTGGACAAGTCAATAAATACAATACATTATTAAGAATAGAAGGATTGTATTCATTTTCAACGTTTTTATTGTTTGTTTGACAGTTCAAGAGGTAAGAAGATATTAAATGCAATAAATTGATAGTATCATTTTAAATCATTACGATTTCAAAGAAGATTAAATCAAACGTGTACAGTCCATATTACATTCCATACTTAGCTACGGCATTCAGATGTGGGCAGGTGAATTACAAGTCCATAGAAGTTAAGTACCGAAGCGAGGTATTTACGGCCCTTGGACAAATTACGCTAATATGAATATGGTAATTATAGAGCATTCCAATCGGTCACTATTGGGCGGGGCGGATTTATCTTTATTTGTCTGATTAGTGAACTAAAACATAATTACTTAAATGTATGGTTTGTTTACAAATGGCAATAATTACGTAAGGTCGAAAAGTTGTACAAAACCGATCGCCATTAGATACCTTAACAGCCTCAACATTATCTAACGCCTTGTTATTCCGTGTTGGCGTAGTAGAAAGGACGCTCGACTTTCTATCGAATAGTACCCCATCGTGCACTTAAATATCACGGTCTCACTGTCTCACGGTATACAGAGGTAGAACACTTTTTTTATGGGTATACAAATTTAAAAATACAAATATTTTGCTAACGCTCAAAATGATTTCAAACTTTGTCTTGTGGTATATGAAGGTACTAGGTCTGGTTTTCGGTTCACAATATTAAAAATATTTTACAAATAACTTTCTTTAACACGATTCTTCTACGCAAACTCTCTTTAACGACCACCCCGTTACAGCTGGGCTAGACTTATCATAAAGTGATTGATAGATAATAAAAAAGTCGTATATCCTCTTATAATATTCCAAAGCTTCCATACTAACTCTGACGACAAGACAAGCCTAGATAGAACTGAGCTTGCCAGACCTATAATTATACTTTACAAAACCCCCAGACATTTCAATAGCTTGTAGAGTATTAGCTCGGTTGACACAACAGGGAAGCAATTAAACAATTAAAACGTCGTGGGGTAACCTGGCAACCGAAATAGGAAAGGCTACAAAGTTAGAATGTAGACAAGCAACTTTGTGAGCAACAGACTGTCTATTGGTAAAACCTTAGGCTGGCATTACACGTCCGAAATGGTTCTCTGAATTCATAATTTGAATTCCGGTAACTTGCCTCACACCATTGTAATTCTAATTCTAATTTACTGTGGAGGAACTCTGATCTGCACTGGTGACTCGCTGTGGAGCGTATTATACCAATAAGTACAGTTAAAAAATTCATAAATTCATTCAGTAGCATTAATTTTTTGACTACGGAACCGTGGTCCCACTGTGATGTCCCACCGGTGGGTCAAAACTTTTTCGTGGTCCCACCAAGCACACACTTGACCGTCATGTTGCAATGTGGTATGTAATAGGCGATACCTACTTTCTTGAAAAAAATGAAACAATAAGTAAACGAGACAATAAATGTAGTTAGTTATAATTAAAAGGCGATAAAAATAATTCCACTAAAATTAATTCATTTTAGGGTTCCATAGCCAAATGGCAAAAATGGAACCCTTATAGATTCAAGTTAAGTTAAGGTTCTTAAGTCAACATAAGGTATTATATGATTATCCTTGAAACAGTTTAAACTTATAAACTGATAGGTGTCTAGATGACATTTGTCAAAATGACAGCTGTCAAACTTTAAACTGCCACAACTCTGAAACGGCTTGGCCTAGAGATACCCTACTAAGCTCAATCGACAGGTGTTAGAGAGAGCAACATTTTTGATGACAGCTGTCAAACTTTAAACTTTAGTTTAACTTTTAGTTTAAAGTTTGACAGCTGTCATTGAAAATGTTGCTCTCTCTAACACCTGTCGATTGAGCTTAGTAGGGTATCTCTAGGCCAAGCCGTTTCAGAGATAAGGCAGTTTAAAGTTTGACAGCTGTCATCGAAAATGTTGCTCTCTCTAACACCTGTCGATTGAGCTTAGTAGGGCATCTCTAGTTCCAGCCGTTTCAGAGTTATGGCAGTTTAAAGTTTGACAGCTGTCATTGAAAATGTTGCTCTCTCTAACACCTGTCGATTGAGCTTTGTACGGGATCTCTAGGCCAAGCCGTTTCAGAGATAAGGCAGTTTAAAGTTTGACAGCTGTCATCGAAAATGTTGCTCTCTCTAACACCTGTCGATTGAGCTTAGTAGGGCATCTCTAGTTCCAGCCGTTTCAGAGTTATGGCAGTTTAAAGTTTGACAGCTGTCATTGAAAATGTTGCTCTCTCTAACACCTGTCGATTGAGCTTAGTAGGGTATCTCTAGGCCAAGCCGTTTCAGAGTTATGGCAGTTTAAACTTTGACAGCTGTCATTGAAAATGTTGCTCTCTCTAACTCCTGTCGATTGAGCTTAGTAGGGCATCTCTAGTTCCAGCCGTTTCAGAGTTATGGCAGTTTAAAGTTTGACAGCTGTCAACGTAAATGTTGAAATAGTACGGCATCTCTAGGCCAAGCCGTTTCAGAGTTGTGGCAGTTTAAAGTTTGACAGCTGTCATTTTGACAAATGTCATCTAGACACCTATCAGTTTATAAGTTTAAACTGTTTCAAGGATAATCATATAATACCTTATGTTGACTTAAGAACCTTAACTTAACTTGAATCTATAAGGGTTCCATTTTTGCCATTTGGCTATGGAACCCTAAAATGAATTAATTTTAGTGGAATTATTTTTATCGCCTTTTAATTATAACTAACTACATTTATTGTCTCGTTTACTTATTGTTTCATTTTTTTCAAGAAAGTAGGTATCGCCTATTACATACCACATTGCAACATGACGGTCAAGTGTGTGCTTGGTGGGACCACGAAAAAGTTTTGACCCACCGGTGGGACATCACAGTGGGACCACGGTTCCGTAGTGAATTTTTTATATATAGGTCACAAGCTTCAAGCTTTTCGTTAATATTAGAAGGTAGTTTGACGTATAACCATCACTTCAAAGATTTGAAAGTTATATATAGGTAACTCAAGCAATCATGGAATGATTACAGTCGATAAGCCAACTTTCCTTCGATCTAGCCGCGGCAGTTATCGTGCCATGTCACGTCAGTCCACTTTCCATCTGCACTAGACTTTCCCGACCTAGAGCCCCGAGCTATATATAATATAAATCGAGCTATTGAACACGACCTACGGGTCATAGAAATAAATAAATATTGCTGAACAATTCACACAGCAACATCTAGCCTCGTGGTAAGCTCGAAGCTTGTGTTACGGGTGCTAGATTTCTGCTAAGTATACAAATCTACATAGTATAAAAATAATTGCCACTTTTCGTTCTAGTTTTATAACTCAAGAACAGCTGGACCGAATTAGGTGTAATTGGTTTTAAAATAATCATATGGATTGTTAAGAAGGTGAGAAAACATGTGAATAAAATGAAGGACCCACTGGGCGGATCGGCTACTATCACTTATACGTTATAAATGTGATAGTAAAATAATGCTATAGTAAAATAACTGCTAAATAGGCGTCCTTTCTGAACTAACAACGGGCTTTAACTCATGACAAGATGGATTTAAACCCACGAACTTTAGATAAAGTTGGACTACAGATTACATAATAGTTTAGACCTCCCACCTCGCAGAGCTATGCCAAAACTTATCACGTTTTAACCATTTAAATCCTTTTGATATAAACATATAAATAATTCAAGAAAATTGACAAGTTTAGCACGATTTTTGCAATAGTAAATATTAATGTCGCCATTACGACAAATGATTCGATTCTGTTCCTAATTCAACTCGATTCCTAATGTTATTATATCAAATTATACCTACTGGTCTAAATTGCTCAGATGTTATTTATGAAATTGGTCTAGTTATAAATTATAATAAAACGGCTCTGAATAAAAGTGACACGATTATTTATTACAGCAACAGTTAGAGGAAATTGTAAGTCTAATAAAACAGTTTTTGAACTTTTGGAGACATATTTATAAAACTTTCTAGAGATTTACGATGTTCGTCTGGGTTCACTAAATCTATCTCTTGAACATTTTAAACGCATAGGTACTCGTATTACGAACTGATGCCAAAGTAAGCCGTATTGTATATTTTTATTAATTATTCTCTAACGCCGAGCCAACATTTTAATTTTTATACGGGTTTACTCTTGACCCTAAAATAATATGAATATGAATACCTACATCAAAGAGTTAAATATTTAGATCTATGTGTAAAATGATGATGATATGATAGTGTCTACTCTAAATATTAAAACCACTACCTTTAAGCAAATTGCAAAAACTGCAAAGTTGCATGAGGCCAATAAAATATTATACTTCAAAGGCACCTACACTAGATACATATAGAAGTGACTACGAATAATGAAAAATATTGTATTACACACATTTTTTGTCACGAGCTTGTCACATGTCATGTCAACCCAAACATTCGTATGAAGAATGGCATAGACAAAGTAGCTGATATTAATATTGGAGTTCCCAAACCTGATTGGAACCTGTTTGCTGGTGACTGTGGCTGGTGATGAGTTTTGTTGCGAATAACTGTATCTACGCCTACAGTACGATTGGTTGGAATCAATAATGGGACGTTTGTCAAAGTCAAGCACTTACTCCTTAACCTATGATTTGGTATTAGGGTGCGTTATCGTTGACTTTTAGACGAGCATTAGATACGAGTATAGATAAAGGTTTATTTATAAAGTGGAAACACAAACTCTGTGACGACCTCTGTGGCGCAGCGGGCGCAGTTGGCGAGTTCTATTCCCGCCACGGAAATAAAAATAGTATACCTACAATCTGCAGATATTTGTTCCGGGTGTCTAGGTGTTATAAATGCATTAAAAATCAGATAATCTTGTACCCGTGGCACAAGCTTCATAATCATAATCAATTATTTATTGTTTCGAGCTTAGGTACCACAGGGATGTTGCTGTGTGAATTGTCGCGCTATATATATCATTTCATAAAACTGTGCAACAGATACTAAAGCAACAAGTAATAAAAGTCTAACCAAATAAAAGACCACATTCCTTATCAGAACGATGTAATAAGATTCAATATTACCCGGTACCAGGTAAGCTTCAATAAAATATTATGTCCCTCGTTACCCTATTTCCGTGCTTTACGAGAATGATAATAAAAGTTGGAATTAGCTAATAAATACCTAGAAAATTATATTAAATACCTTAGAGTTGTTTTCCGTTGTCTTTTCAGGAACAATACTTCTAATGATAAAGCTAGAAATATAATAATAAAAGCTCGAAATCATCCACCTAGCTTTCCGCCCCTTTCTTTGCCCATCACAGCGAAATTTCAAGCGAAGTTAGTTAGATTTAGCGTACGTATGTTTCTAATGTATTAGTTACACAGATAATTACATAATTATGTAATAAGTTAATTAAAGTTTTAGTATTCGTTCTACAGTTTTCGTCTGAAAAGGTTAAAATATTCCATTTTTTGATTAAATTTGCAAGGTAATATGATATTTCAAAGTGCCGATATATTGAAGTCGGTTGAAAAACAATTGCCATTGATTTCAGATGTCTCTGTACCTGTCACCGCTCTACGCAACCAAACATAAGATTGATTGACATATTTCTATTATTGAGTTATCATTTGGCTTCACAAAATAGGGACGAACGAACTCAAGGACCATCTTCGTGGAACTTATTACGAATATCGAAGGTTTTCAAACAACCGTTTGTAGTGGCTTAGCGTGGGATGGTTATTATTTAAGTAGGTCGGGTCGCGGTGAAATGATGACCGGTGGAGTATGGTTCCCACTGAATAGCGTCTAGGAACGAGTTTAAAGATTGTCCAGCAGTTTGGGAGCTTCGGGCATTGTATTATGTGCTATCTAGATGATATTGGCCTTGGCGAATACGTTACACACACAGGCAACTTCGATGTTTTTATAAGAGCGTATGTATACCTACCTATGGGACGGAAGTCGATGCTCTGTATTATGTGCTTTTAGGTGCATAAGGTTTATAAATACAGTTAACTTGAGCACTTATTAGACTCGAGAGAGTAGCGTATAGCCTATGTAGTTCACATTAAAATAACGAAATAATGATAATAATGACTAAAATATGAATTACACTGTCGTGTCTCAATAAACAACTCTCGGTGGAAAAGCACGATCTGATCTCAAGTACCGATCGATTCGAGTTTCGTGACGCGCCGCCCAGGTATCTGATGAAACCAACAATGTATGTATAAATCAAGATCTCTAATCAATAGATCGAACGTTCTCACGAGAGATCAATATTCTAGGCAAGTCATATATGGGTTTGCCGGCATTTTCTGGACACTTTGGCACGAAAACTATGAAATTTATGCATGAATCATAAAAACTACTACGGATCGGACGAACACCAATAACTTTTCTGTTGAGATGTTTCTTCATGGGTACATAACATAATTGATTAATGCGTAGATCATGGACGACAGAAAACTTACAAGTTTCTCATTTAAGATGGCGCTTAAACCGTCAACTAAGAAGAAACAGAAGATTGCGCTTTAAACTGTTCCAAAATGTCGGCAAATACAAAGCATTCAAATTATGGTAACCCTTTTCAAATTCTAATATTATCTATTAGTCACGAAAAGCATGGCTCGCTATCAATTCGATTTCTAACAGATCAGCAAAGTATAGGGTTCGGTCGCAAGATTATAGTTTAGATACCATTTGCATTCAATCGGTGACGTAATAGAAATTTCGTCATTGGTAGTAATTTTTTTTATTAGTTACTGCATTCACATGTGCTATGTTTACATTTTAGGCAATCGCTTGAAAATACCTGTTCGATTTTCTGATTTTTAGTAAAAATAAGTGATTCACTTTAATTTAAATCAACCAAATGGTAAAAAATATTGCAGTCCTTTGAATCATTAAGTTTAAGTAAAAAGCTAAATTTATGTACAGGATACAGTAAAACTAATAGATAAAATTAAAATAGAAAATCGCGTGTTCCTAGACACGCAGTAATAGAAAACTTGTCAGCGAGCCACTTAGAGGAAAGCTAGGCTCGACTCGGCGGAAATAGCATAAAGTATTACAAAACTACCATTCACACAGGAAACAGGACGCTGGTGAATTGGCAACACCAAATTTTATACCAACACAGAGCTAAATGCTACAGACACTGGTAAGTCTTAGCAAGCTGCAAGAAAAGTTTAAACTTATTGTTTGTAATCTTATAAACCGGTAGTGCATAATTGACTAGGAAGTAATGAAATAAAATATATGGTAGTGCTTAGTAGTCGGACGTAATTCTAATTTGGTATGATTATAAAAATTGTCTGTTTATACTTAAAAATTAATCGTTTCTTTTGTGTGAGATAGTTACTCAATCGAGTTGATAGTTAGTAAAACTCTATAGGCTGTTTTCTGTGTGAAAATTCATTGACAAGAAACTTGTTACGAAGAAAAACCATTACATTTCTCAATTATCATTGCCAGCTAAGAAATAAGGTTGCGTCAAAAAGCTTCGTGAAAGAAGTGAAAGAAATCGCCGTGTTTTGTTTTCAATAAAAAATTACATGAACAATATTTACTACAAATTGTATATACATACATAAAGATTTTCTTCCTCAACATTTCAGAGCCCTCTCCATATTTCTTTGAGCGACTCTGACCCTCCATATAATTTTTATTACTTTTCGTACTAATAAAAAGTTTATATTAAAAATATGCAAAATGTTTAAGGAGAAATATAAACTAGGAGTTATGAAAGGACAAAGAAATTAATAAATAAAGGGTACAATTTATGTGACACTTTTCGTCAAGGTCTTCCCTGGAGGCGCTATTTAGATACCTTGTAACTTTACCCACCTACCAAAAGTTCCTTACCGGTTTAAATTGGATATTTATTCTCTGGGGCAATGCTTTTATCAACATAACGCTTTTCCTACTTATATTATAAAAGCGAAATTACAAATATTTTAAATAGGATGTTTGTTAAGTACCTACTCTTTCTGGTTCAAAACCTATTGAATGGATTTTGATGAAACTTCATAATAATTTAGCTTACACGTTAGAGTAACACAAAGGCTATTTTTTCCGCAGGAAAATCCATTAATACGCAGATATAGTGGAATGTTAGAGTGAAAAACTAGTAATAAATAAAATGGCAATGACTGTTTGAATGCATACACGAAAGGTTGCGTTTATTCATTAAGCAGGAAACACATTATTAACACCCGACGCGACGCGACGTGTCGACACCCGACGTGCACCGTGCATATTACCAACACGCGACGCCACGACATACTAGCATTTCATCATCATTTCACTAAATAAATGCAAAAATTTAATATGAAATTGGCATAAAGTGACAGTTCTCGAACGAATGACGCGTGGCGTCGAGTGTTGTCTAGAAACATACTGCGCGCCCGCGTAGGATGGCGTGTTTACCCCCACCATGGGCACGCATGGTGGGGGTAAACACGCACACGCAGATCTGGCACGTCTGGATCAGGTGGCGTGTGCGCGCGTGGCGTCGGGTCGCGTGTTCAAAGTGTGTTTCTGGTCTATAGAAAACCATACATTTGATTCGACTCAACACGCATCGCGTTTCATCGGGTGGCGTCGGGTGTTAATAATGTGTTTCTGCCTTTATCCTCTACAAGAACTCGCGTAAAGAATAAAAAGAAAGTCGAGTGTGCTACCACTGACCACTTAGCCAAAACGACAGCTTATTGTCTATAGAAAGAGCTGTGTTATGGTTGCGTTTGACCAATGACCAAATAGCTACATTACACGTATTGTCCCAGTATTTTGAGGTGTGGTGCGGTAGACTGCTAACAATATTAATATCTATAAACTTTCTCCAATATATTCAAGTTATAGCACTCTCATTATAATAAAATGAAACATGTTGGTAGCTACACTAGCTACTGACACACATTGCGAAAAAGAATCCAATAATGGTCTTAAGGAAATTGGTATAATCACCGCGTATACCGAGCTAAATAAATAAATAAATATTGCTGGTCAATTCCAAAGCAACATCTAGCCCCGTAGTAAGCTCGAAGATTGTGTTACGGGTGCTAGATTTCTGATAATATACCTACATACATAGATAGATATTTTTTATTATATTTTAGATTTTGTTGAGCTTTTCTGATTTATTTTGCTTTTTCGTGTCTACTTAGACTGATGAGAGGATTCATGTAGGTTCATTTAGGTGATTCAGGTTCAGTTCAGCACCCATATTATTTCGCAAGTGCGCAAGTACAAAGCCTGAGATCTAGTACTAGTGCTTACGCAAGTCTAACCTGGACAGTCGCAGCCAACTGGTGTACGTAGAGATAAGAACTAGTAGAGTTGTTCAGATTGCGCGACAGATGGCGTGTTTGTCACTGTTGCCGACTGTACTTCGATGTTGGAACGTGGTGATAAGGTGTCGCGGTTTATTAGTAGGTACAGTTGGGTGGAAAACTTTAATGTGTTGTGTTAAAAAGTTACGCGTTAA
Organism: Chloroclystis v-ata; assembly: GCA_963691955.1. Taxonomy (NCBI): domain Eukaryota; kingdom Metazoa; phylum Arthropoda; class Insecta; order Lepidoptera; family Geometridae; genus Chloroclystis; species Chloroclystis v-ata. Next base: position 11,288,297 of record OY829904.1, on the reverse strand, counting down.
ATAGTTAGCATACGTCACTGAAAAAGAGCTTACAGTGAATGGAGTTCAAATTAAATAAGCTCTCAAAACATGGTGGTTTTAACGATTTTTGACTTCACTGTTAAAACACGTGTTTTTAAAGCACACATACATTTTCCAAGAAGACAAATGCAGCGGTGCGCGTCGGGGTTTGAACTCACGACCTACGAATAGGAAGTCGAGTGAGCTCCCACTTTGGCAACAAGGCTTAGTGAACAGATTAATTTACTTTATTTATTTATCTGAAGTTATTAAAGTTTATACACTGACTGTACGTATTTATACGTGTTATTCCTACAAATAGGTCCAGCCGAGGAAAGTCGAAGCCTTAATAGGCCCAGTGCTAATTCCATGCAAACGGTCACCTACCGCCTCTATTTAATTTAACTGCGCAGAAAAGATAAGAAACAATGTAGATATATGGAAACTTACACTTAATTAATAAAATCAAGCTATATAAAAATGTGCAATATAAAGTCCAATAAAATTCTGACGCTCAGCGTTAATTGGTCTTCCACTAAGACGTTGGCTGTTATTTTGTTTGGCAAGTCAAATGCCTCTATTGCTAGCAATTCCATTTTGCGTGTCTTTACTAGATAAACTCGAATACTTTAGTTAAATGGAGCTTAATTTAAGTGTTAATCAGATTTACGACTGGGAACCTAAGCGATGTGTGACTAAGTTATTCGTAACAATCAGATGCTCGTACAAATTAAAATTCTGTAAAATACTCTAAAGTTCCACGTAATTGTGCAGATACATACATTTAGGTGATTTACATAATGGTTTTTATCCATTCTAATAACTATTGTTTTATACAAATATTTTTTTAATTCGATTATAATACACTTTCATCATAATCGCCCCTATTTACGTTCCCACTGTTGGGACACAGGGGGGTTTATAGATTATATATCGAATCATCTAATGGTTGCTTATTAGAAAGATACATAACTTTACGTAAGTTATGCCGACAGACACACCTTAGAAAACACCGAGAAAATGGATAGTACATAGTTAAGTACATTAACTTGTAACTTCGCTGAAATATTATAAATGAAAAATACTTTACGAGTAGAATAAAGAGTAGGAATTTTCCAACAACATTGCTTTAAAGTCAAAAAGTTTGTCAAAGTTTATGTTTAGTCTATGGAAACGTATTAGAGCCTTTAATTTACTTGAAAATGAGTTGTGTCCATAAATTTGCATTGAATACTTATTCTTAGGGAAAAGCTAAGGGCGAACATCGTTCTTAGAACTAAATTACTTTATTGTGAACTAGCTGACCCACCCGCGACTTCGCCCGCTTTTTCCCATGTTTTATCTCCTTTTAAACCTTCCCTGGGCTACTACGACTATATTAAAACCAATTGCACCAAAATCGGCCCTGCCGTTCTCGCGTGATGGCGAGATCAATGGAAATAGCGATTAATATTTATTTAGACGGTAGTTTAAAATAACATTCTGTAACATTTCTAGTAATTTATGCTATGTGGACATTTGGCTTTAGAAAATTTAGGTATCTATTAGGTTGTGGTCGAGAGTTAACTAAATCAATAACTGTATCATCATAAAATCAAAATCTAGAAATTTATGGAAAAGAAACACCTAGGATATATAAACCTTGGTATGCCCTGGGCACGTAATCAGGTTTCTTGTAATAATTCCTTTTATAAAAAATACCTTCTACTTAACTTTTTTGTTTATGCAGTAAAAGCAATGAATGGCTTAAAACGCATTCTAAACATGCACAATCAAAATCCTAATAAAACTGATCAATTGAACTGATTAAAAACACTAGTTGATACGCACTAACTTAACTTAAACTTACCACTTAAGCCTTTTTCCTCACAGATTTCACGTAGAAGATGTTTTTCAACATCTTTCACCTCACCATAACCACTAACTAAAAATAACTTGACACTTGGCACAACCACTCATTTCCACATAACTTGAACTTCACTAGAACGTCAGCTTAAAGCTAAATGTATGTGTAATATGTTGGAATTTGACACAGAATTGATCAGTTTGATTCTTTGAGTATATAAAGCGTTTGATGACCCTAAATGTTGGTTGGAAACTGATGGTAGATGCAAAACGCTGCCTTCGTTGCGCCCGCGCTCCGCCGGTATGCGGTTTGTGTGTGTGCGTGACGCACACAGCTGCGTGCTTTTTGTCGAATGTCCACAGGGCAAGTAACGTTAGTGGTGAAGCGTTGTAGCTTGGATTCTTTTCTAAGATTTTTCATTTATGCAGTTTTAATTTATTTATATTTTAAGTTTCAATTTTTATGTTGCTGCTATAATAGATAGGTCTTACAAATTAGGGATAGTATTTCTAATGCGATTATTTTAAGGCTAAAAATTTGGGTCTTAATAATAAATCTAAATAAATTAGTACCTAATCAGGTAAATTTTATAATTTATAGACGAAATATATCTGACGTTTATCCAAAACAAATAGACGATACCTACAATTGAAATTATAAATCAGCCCTAAAGATAGAATTTCCCTTGGTGTATTTTCATATAATCAATAACCTAGCGAAAAAAATTATATGAATAAGTATTGTTAAACATTTTAAATAGTTTTTTATGTTATTATATTTATAGCCTCATTTATTCATTTATTTCTATGTATACTTCGATGAGATAAGTATAAAATTAATCTTTACAAAGCTCCCGTACATACCAAAAGATCATTTCCAAGTTACAACGCTTGGACATTATAAAAGAAGTTTTCTGAAAGCTGGTCGATGTCCCGCTAAGCGCGAGTTGAGCTTCGATGTTCTCTCCTCTTCCAACTTTTATTTTGTCATATACTAGAGCGAGACAGCTACTGTTTCATAGTTGTACTACAATTTTGCAGAGCCTCCATGGACCTGCTTACTACGGTATTTTACCAAGGAGTTTGACAGTCGCTGTGGTATTATGTAGTGAGATTTGAAAGTCGAATGGCTGGGAGTTGTGAGTATGGGTTAAAGTGCTTTTTAATTTGTAGGTATTGGCGATATTACGTTTCATGCGTTTTTATGAGTAGAGGTCTCGTTGCCAGAGACATAACCCCACTAATTCATTTGCAACGCTTGCGCTACTTATGTTTTTCGTAGTATTTGTCGTTTAATGTTCGTGCATAATCTTGGAATCTACAATTACCCATTTGAGCCATTGTTTTGTTTAATACAAGACCATTAACGCGTTAGATTTACTTAATTTTATTTTATAAGTATTAGTTTTGTAGGTAGAGTTTTTACGAAGTATTAAGTAATATCTGATCTTTCTATTGGAATACATAATGGGTCTTGAGAGATTTATAAAAACACTCTTAGGTAGGGCTCGTGATCGAAGAAAGTCTAGTAATAATAGATTAAGAAAGATCGAAGTTCTCTATGGTTTATACATAAATTTGACTTTCAAATGTACCTACTTACCTACTTTGTAGTTTGTTCTACACCGTGCCCGCTAATAACCCGAAAGATTTAAACCACGTATTTTTGACGACATTACGAGTAAATAATGTTATATCAACATGGGTCTTATTATGTGTTTTAATAAAATTACAATTTCGGTACAAATTAAATCTTATTAATTGCCCGCTTCTTTGTGAACAAGCCGTTAGGTAAGAAACTCAAGTTGAAGAACAGAGAGCGAGCATGACACTTCACGAATCGCTCCGAAATCACACGACGAACCAGAAGTGTCAAGTTATGTCTTTTTTTGTATTTATTTATTTAATCTTTAAAGTAGGTACATTTCTTAAATAATTTTCTGCCAAACTGCGCAGCAGTTTGCACCTTTCTTATTATCTTATCTTAATCTTGGTACTTAACTTTATTTATAAATCTAATGTAATCTACTTACTAATAAATTAATTAATGGCGTGGCTTAGCAGGCAATGGTCCGCCCACGACGCAGTAGGTTGCGGGTTCGATTCCCGCGACAGTAATCCTCAGGGCGACACTTTATCTGCACGATGTTTGCAGGATGTTTGTATTGAAATTATTTTTATTTATAGTAAAAACTTTTTGTAGATAGATACCAAACTTCTTTATGAAACTGGCTAACAACCATGCAGTTAGTAGTCTACGTTTAAAAGAAGTAAGTGGCTACGACATGCTCACGCCCTTTTAGACTGGAGATTTTTAAACATTTGATTTGTTGTAAATAATTAATATCTCCTTAATTATGAGTTTTTGGACTATATGTTACATTAACTTTATATACTCTTATTAGGCTCTAGTATCGATAGCTTAAATCTTTCGGGTTATTAGCGGGCACGGTGTATAGTCGTTTATGATGGCAAACTCTGCTACTAATAAAACAATTACTGGGTTAGAATTACGACTCAACTGCACATAACGGTTGGGTATCAGTGGTACAATGTTGTACAATCTTGTTAATTATTACTTTAGTTTTCTAACTTTTCTATCAACCTAGAGATCTTATGATCTTGACTAGAACGTTCCGAGAAATATACTCATTACTAGCTTTCAAAGTTCTAAAGACCAGTGCGCTAAAACCTTCTTTCTAATATTAGACATTTGTATAACAAAAAATACTAACACACGTTGTTATTATAAAGAACGTCATGATTATGACGACCTCTGTGGCGCGCCGGACTAAGGTCCGCCTGCGACGCAAGAGGTTGCGGGTTCGATTCACTTCGGGGCAACAATTTCTATGGTCTGCTGATATTTGTTCCTGGTGTCTGGGTGTTAAGTTAACATATATTTAAGACTATGTATAAAATATTTAAGGGCTGTTGATTTTGTTAAATAAAAAAAAATCTAATTTAATTAACTACAAAATGTCCTTATTACGAATTGTCCGTCATTTAGTTAAAAAACTATACATATTTTACCCTGTCCTAATTGAGTAGAATATAGATATAATGTTTGGAATGCAACATTCTTTATCTTCTATCTCTTTCAGACTAATTAGAACGATCGTGCGAAAAAGAGACAGGTAAAAGGAAGAAGTCTCTTATCCTCGCATTCCACAAATACTTTTCCCATCGTGATATTCAAAAGGACTTCGCCGATTTATGTCACTGAGCGAGTTTTTGATTCGATTAAGGTATATTTCTTGACATTTATCTTTGAGTAATTAACCAAAAGGAGACAAAACACAAACCAAATTTGTACAGTCTGATTATTTATGCGGGGGACAATTACAAAAACATAGGTCACTCAAACAATGTTTACTCCATCCTATTTTTCGCCAGAAAACTAAATAAATAAACAGCACAATCTTACATGCGAGCAGTGATCATGTAACAGGTCATTTATTGACAGGAAAATGCATGTCAGGGACAAGTTTCTTCGGTTATACGTGTGTTATTGTGATTTAGTCCATTATGCGATCAACGTTTTTTGAATAATATCTATGAACTGAAAAGTTTTTATATGGACATCTTGTACCTTAGTAACCCACCCTCAACATGCTAACCTAACCTAAATCACATTGCAAAATTGTAATAGTTCCTAAATGCGTTATGTATTCTCCACAAACCAAGGCCTGGAGTTATAAATAAGGCAATTTGTATACTTTCATTTATTCATAAGGCCATAACTCCCATTCATTGTTCTTATTGTACGATGATAGCATTTTAATAAATCTGTCATATATTTGATATTTTTAAAATTTGTAAATTGTAGATAGCTAATATACAGGTAGGGTACAATTGTTTGAAACTATTTCAAGAATTTCCTAGCTGACCCTGGTTATTTTTTAATTTTATAAAAGCCCAATTGTTACAGATCTTCATAGAAAAACTAAATACCTACCTAACCTGTTTTTTCACTTTCACAGATTTTGTAACATCCGATACAAAACTATAAAGAATAACAAACGATGCATTTCTTACATAATCAGACGACTAATTAACGAAACATAAATAAACATGAAGCAAAATAAATTATAATAAATTTAATAATTATGGAGCGTGAATAAAATAATGAGTTATAATAATACTGGTTAAAGCTAACTAAGTTATGATAAAAACTGTTAGTTATGTTCTAAAGCTTGTTATATTCAGGGGAATTTGAGATAATCATAAATTATTATTAATCGAAGCCACAAATATCTTTAAAAAGTAGCTGTTAAGCTCTAAGTGTTACGGGTAGGTACTAGATAATCTAAATAAACATACATTGATGTTTTAATAATACATAAAAACACACGGAACAAATATCTGCAAATCGTCCTAATTTTTGTTCCGAGTGCGGGAATCGAACCCGGAACTTCCCGCGCCGCTGGCAGACCTTCACCCACTGCCCCACAAAGGTATTTTTGCAATTAGATAATATTATTTTAAATGAAGAAGTAGGCCGTATCGTGCCGTTGTAAGAATAAAAACTCGTAGAACAAATAAAGCGAATATTTTAATGCCTTTCAAACCCTTACGCTTTTTACTAATATTTTTGACACCTCGTATATTTGGGGTATCTATTCTTCTGACACCATATCAAAACGTACTCAAGTAGCTGCTTAGTCGTCATCATAAAACAACAGTAAATATCTTAGGAACTGACTACTTAACCCCATTTCGCTAACGAATTACGGGATTCCTAATATTTATGAGACGAGCTGTCTCAAACGGACACTCGTTTATTCTATAGTTCTACATATAGATTGCACAGGATGATCCAAATGCAATAATAAGTCATGAAATTAAAATTGCTTCGTGTGAGTTATAGGCATAACCTAATGATGCTAATAAAATAACTATTGCACACGGTTTTGCACAAGGAATCTACATTTTTCAGTCTTGTTAAATTAGTTAATGTTACCATATTCCACGGGCTTCAGTAAGTGTACATAGAACGACACTTCTGCTACTCTCCCGATTTATAATATACAAACTATTTAAAAACTCAATTAACTTAATATCCTTTAGGTACACAAAATTAAAACTTCATTAAAGGAATGTAGAAAACTATCATCACATCCTGTATAGTTAGTTTACGGAACTGTCAGTTTGACGAATTCATGGCTTGTTTCTTTGGTTTTCAATGGCTCGGTCGGATGACAGTAACTCAGTACTCCACTAATATCATTTAAACGAAGGCAATATTTGCAATTGGTAGATAATATTCGTACTAGTTTTGATAATTTTTTGATACAGGGATATTGGAAATAAACCAACATCCAACATGACTCGTAAGCTAATATCTTTCCTATACAGTCCTATTCTTTTCTATTTTCTACAAAAACTTATACAAGGCACAAAAAATCATTGAATAATCTAAAGAGTTAAGTAATCAGTCGCTATGAGTAATAATCAAAGCTAAGTTATTACATTAGAAATGTAGCGATCGGGTCACAAAATCCTTTTGCCGAGCGACGGTCCCTTAGAATTCTACGAAAGAGGTTGTTTGCTCAGACGCACCTCATTAGCGAGGCCTATGCAAACTCACTAACTAGACACCATAGACACACGTTACACGTTCATTATTCTGAGGCAAAACAAGACGTTTGTGGGATAGGTGTATGTAGTGAGGGATATTAGATGTAGAAAAAGTCTGAAACTGTATTTTAGATGTCTATGGTTTTTCTCCGTAGAGCATCTTTATGTGTGGATATTATGTGTAGTGGATTCCAGTTGGTTTCTAATGTGGACCGGATATTTTTTTCAGGTAGAAAAATACAATGTTACTTTACATGGCGGGGTTTGAACCCATGACCTAAGGAATAATAGAGTTTAAACTTAAATAATAATATTAAATTTAATAATAACAATATAGTTGATAAGTAAGCATATCTAAGTATTAGTACAATTCTATTGGCCACTTACTATGTATTATGCCGGTGGCTGATCCGCATTGTTCAAACCTACTTAGTCCTGTTTAACATAATTACTACATTGTAAATTGTACATACCGATGTAAGTTCGTTTACATTAAGCTACGAGCTTACATTGTTGATAAATCTTATATAAGGTTTACTTAAAACATTTATCAAAAGCAATAAACTTGGAAAGGTGTGTAGTGACGGTCTTAGAATAGTACCCCATATCCGAAGGTTTTAACCAACTAAGAGTTTTTAATAACAACTCCAAGAAAAGAAGCAGTATTTTTTATTTATTTACAAAAATAAAAAATATTAACAGATATCACCACTATTAATTGTTACAGAAAAACAGGCAGAATAAATATCGTTGTGTGAAGACCTATATCTACGTTGGTTCTGAGGCTTTTTCATACGGGCACATAACAGACCACAGTTTGCTGGAAAGGCTCTTCAATACTAATTGCCTGAGCACTTATACCTAATTAAGGGATTCTCGGTAAGACAAACCTTGCGAGTGGACGCATGCTTTAGCGTGCTTCAGCATTGTCACGTTTTTCTTTTATAATTTTTCAATTATAATTTTTTTTCTATATCTTTGAGAACAGCACCTACTTAGGTGCGATTTTTTTTTCAGTAAATAGGTTCATTAAGTTCAAGATTCGTTCTTTAGTTATTGGCTTTTTCAAAGCGTCTAAAATACATACCTACTAGGGTGTTTTTTTTTAATTCCACTATAAATTAAACCTCAACAAAAGTACAATATAAGTACTTACTACCAATATATTCGATATACATATTAAAAATAATAAATACATCATAAATACATAGGTATAAACTTCCCAACATGACAAACGAATGACACTGCAAAGCTTAAATAACATAATCTCGTGTCACATGTGATTGATAACCGTTCGGAAGCCTTCCCACCATCCATCTTTATTTCAAAAACTGTCTTATGTCATTCAACATAAGGTCTACCACCCAAAAATATCAAAGATGTAGGAATAAGAACGGACAAAATATTGTTGCATATCCGGGTGTTAAAAGACATCCTTATTAATGTTATATAATTACTTACTCTATACATATACGTCAAAGCTTAATAATTCTTAATTTTGTACCTTCTAATAAGCGCCATTTTAATTTAATGTATCGCTATTATTACAGCCAACCTAGTATGAGATAAAGGACGAACCTTTATAGATAAAACTTATCAAAGCATATAGCATAGAACTCGTTTGAATTCTCTAGTGTTATGAAATTAAAATTAATAAGTTTTCGTTTGAAGTGTCCTCGAGCCTTCGACATGAACGTCAACTTGAGACAGAGGTAACTTTCCCTTCCATTTTCAAAAAGCTACCATAACTTTACGAACACGATGATTCATACATTCTCGAACAACTCAGGAATTTTTAAAACATGATTTTGACATGTCCTTCGATGCATTTAGACGATAAAGATAAACATCGGAAGGGATAACTCATAAACAGTTTCTTAAACTTTTTTATTTATGTACAAAACGCAGCGTGGTATAAAATTATGTTGAATGGACAAAATTTTTGTGTAGGCATTTGTGTTTCTGGGTGGTAGTTACAAAGATTCCGAGACCTGAAAAAAATGAGGCCATTTTGTAAAGGTCTTTTAAATGTTTGTTAAATTGGGCCACACAATTGGGCAGTTGCTAACTATGGCCTAATTAGTATAATTATAAATTTAATAAAGATATTTAGTTTAAAACTGTAGATATTTGTAGCACCTAAGCCGGGTTGTTAATGTAGGTACTTACATGATTAAATAACGGTTCAAAGATCTAACCCATATAGGTATAGATAGACTGCGGATCTTAATACCTAATACGATCCTCTTGACACAGTTTGAACATAGACCGTAGAATAATATCATCATTATCATTTCAGCCATTGGGCGTCCGTTAGATATAATATTATGCCTCAATATATTTTCAGATAGATACAATAATCAATAGATTACATTAATTTCTATTTAATTAAAATCTTCTGTCAGTTATATTTAATTTTGTAAGGTAGGTAGGTACCTACCGTACATTATAATGTCCGTAGGTACTAACATATATGTACATAGGTAGGTACTACAGGAAATGTTGGTGAAGTTAGCAGAGCAACTCTTAGCAGAGCATGATTTAACGAGAGTTCTGTTAGCGTGCACAATAGTTCTATAGTTCCTGATACTTTTCAGAAATAGTTCTGACGTTTTTACAGGAAAATTGAAAATACTGAAATGCTCTGCTAACTTCGCATTGGGGCCCAGCAGAGCATCGCTTAAAAACGATACCAATCAAATAATTCTTATATAAAACATATAAATACATAGTTCTACATATAAAAAAACAAGTAAAAGTATGTGGCAATAACAAAAATAATATTAAAGGAACAAATTTAAATTTTGTTCAAATTCTGTAAACTAACCTAATAATTAACGATGATTCAGAGGTCTATAAAAAAAGTTCTGTCAGAGTTCCCATAGCGTGCATTGAGTTTAAGTTAGGTAGTACTCTATTCTAGAGGATTCTAAAGTAATTTGATATAGTTCCTAGAATTTATTGAACAAAACAGTGTTTTGAAGTCTGACCAAAATTTAAATTTTCCTTCAAAAATGTTATAGTTCAGAGGTCTATAAAAAAAGTTCTATCAGAGTTCCCATAGCGTGCATTGAGTTTTAGTTAGGTAGTACTCTATTATAGAGGATTCTATAGTAATTTGAAATAGTTCCTAGAATTAATTGAACAAAACAGTGTTTTGAAGTCTGACCAAAATTTGAATTTTCCTTCAAAAATGCTATAGTTCAGAGGTCTATAAAAAAAGTTCTATCAGAGTTCCCATAGCGTGCATTGAGTTTAAGTTAGCTAGTACTTTATTATAGAGGATTCTATAATAATAATTAATAGTTCTGAGTATTCTATAGTATTCTATAGCTATAGTTCAGAGGTCTATAAAAAAGGTTCTATCAGAGTTCCCATAGCGTGCATTGAGTTTTAGTTAGTTAATACTCTATTCTAGAGGATTCTATAGTAATTTGATATAGTTCCTAGAATTTATTGAACAAAACAGTGTTTTGAAGTCTGACCAAAATTTGAATTTTCCTTCAAAGTTGCTATAGTTCAGAGGTCTATAAAAAAAGTTCTATCAGAGTTCCCATAGCGTGCATTGAGTTTAAGTTAGCTAGTATTTTATTCTAGAGGATTCTATAGTAATAATCAATAGTTCTGAGTATTCGTTGAACAAAACTGTGTTATGAAGATTCACCGAAAACGGAATTTTCCTTCAAAGTTGCTATAGTTCAGAGGTCTATAAAAAAGGTTCTATCAGAGTTCCCATAGCGTGCATTGAGTTTTAGTTAGTTAATACTCTATTCTAGAGGATTCTATAGTAATTTGATATAGTTCCTAGAATTTATTGAACAAAACAGTGTTTTGAAGTCAGACCAAGCTATAGCAACTTTGAAGGAAAATTCAAATTTTGGTCAGACTTCAAAACACTGTTTTGTTCAACGAATACTTAGAACTATTGATTATTACTATAGAATCCTCTAGAATAAAGTATTAGCTAACCTTAACTCAATGCACGCTATGGGAACTCTGATAGAACCTTTTTTATAGACCTCTGAACTATAGCAACTTTGAAGGAAAATTCAAATTTTGGTCAGACTTCAAAACACTGTTTTGTTCAATAAATTCTAGGAACTATATCAAATTGCTATAGAATCCTCTAGAATAGAGTATTAACTAACTAAAACTCAATGCACGCTATGGGAACTCTGATAGAACTTTTTTTATAGACCTCTGAACTATAGCAACTTTGAAGGAAAATTCAGTTTTCGGTGAATCTTCATAACACAGTTTTGTTCAACGAATACTCAAAACTATTGATTATTACTAAAGAATCCTCTAGAATAAAGTACTTGCTAACTTAAACTCAATGCACGCTATGGGAACTCTGATAGAACTTTTTTTATAGACCTCTGAACTATAGCATTTTTGAAGGAAAATTCAAATTTTGGTCAGACTTCAAAACACTGTTTTGTTCAATTAATTCTAGGAACTGTGGTGTCCGTGCATTATTTGTTATGCGGGTAGTGAAAATAAACCAGTTGGTTCGTTGACTTCGCATTTCATTGTGTCGTTCCCTAATTAAATCCAATAAATACAACTGGCGACGAGGATAAACTGTTAAAACCTGGATATTTCGGAGTATATAATTGTTCTGTGCTTGTGTGAGCAAAATGCCGATCGGAAAAGTCGAATTTTTCGATATTTCGAGCAAAAAGTGGTCGGCATACATTCGACGCGTGGAACAGTTCATGGCGCTCAATGAAATTAAACCGGAGTTACGCGTAGCTACATTAATTACGCTCGTGGGCGAGGCTACCTACGGTCTTATGTGTGATTTGTGTGCACCTGAAAATCCGGAGGCTAAAACATTTGAGGGATTAGTGAAGATCGTCAGCGACCATCTCGAACCAAAGCGCTCAGAAATTGCTGAGCGACATATTTTTCGTCAAAGAAGGCAAAATGGCGGCGAAAGTCTGAGCGATTATTTACAAGTGCTAAAACATTTAGCGAGTAGTTGCAGTTTTAAGGCTAGTCTCGAAGAAAACTTGAGAGATCAATTCGTGTCCGGACTACAAAGTGATGACATGAGATCGCGACTGTTTGCTGAGCCGAGTTTGACATACAAGAAGGCGGTGGAGTTAGCTCTCGCGCTCGAGGCAGCTGACCGGCATGCGCAGCTCAGTAGTGGCGGCGCTGGCGGAGCGGGCAGCGCGGCGACGGCGGCTATGGCGGCGGGCGAGACCGTGCATCGGCTGGGCATGGAGCGGCGCGCGCGCGCGGGCGCGAACGCGGGCTTCGGCCAGCGCGGCGGCGGCGGCGCCTGCGCTGAGGGCGAGGCGGCAACGAGCGGTGGTCAGAGCGCGCAAGCGGCGTGCTGGCGGTGTGGGAAGGCGCATCGCTCCACTGTTTGTCGTTTCAAAAATTATACATGTGACTTGTGCGGGCAAAAAGGACATTTAAAATCGGTGTGTAAAAGTTCGACCCGCCGTCCGTCGGGCAAAGTTCAAAACTATATCGATAGTGCAAGTGATTCGGAGCGCGATTTGTTTAATATTACAGTGTGTAACAACAGTGACCGTCCGTATGATGTACAAGCGACCGTGAACGGTAAGGTGATGCGCTTCGAGCTGGACACTGGCAGTAAGTTATCCACTATCAATGAACGTTTTTATAAAGAACATTTCAAGCAACTCCCGTTAATTCCGCATGATGTTTGTTTACGTTCATACAATGGATCTGAGATCGATGTGGCGGGTTTTATTGAAGTTGATGTGGTTATAGGCAAGAACAATGCTAAAAATTTAAAACTATTTGTTATTAAAAATGGAGGCCCGCCCTTGTTAGGTCGATTTTGGTTAAAACGTTTGAAAATTGATAAAATAAGAATTAATGAAACGTTGTTAAATTTATCTGATTGTAATAATCTTGTGGAATGTTTAAAAAAAGATTTTCCCACGGTATTCGCCCCGGGGCTAGGTACGTGCACCAAACAGCTGTCTTTGCGTTTGAGTGATAAGACACCTGTTTTTATGAAAGCTAGACAATTACCGTTGGCATTACGTAAGCCAGTAGAATCAGAGTTGCGTCGATTAGAGGCGGAGGGTACGATCACTATGGTAGAATATTCTGATTTTGGTACCCCGATTGTACCAGTAATAAAAAAAACGGGTGAGATTCGCATTTGTGGCGATTATAAAGTTACTGTTAACCCTAAACTGATACGGGATCCGTACCCAATGCCGCGAATCGAAGAATTGTTCGCTGCGTTAAGTGGTGGGGAACATTATTCGAAAATCGACCTTACTAATGCTTATCAACAATTATTTTTGGATAAAGATTCGCGAGTTTATAGTACTATTTCAACTCATATTGGTAATTTTATTTTTAACCGAACCCCTTTTGGATTGACATGCATTCCAGAAAAATTCCAAAAATTTATGGAAGAGACACTTCGAGGGTTAAAAGGCACAGCTGTGTTCTTAGATGACATCGCAGTAACGGGTTCTACTAGGTCGGAACACATTGATAATCTGAGGGCTGTGTTATCGCGTCTTAGTAAGGTCGGTTTAAGAATAAAAATGGAAAAATGCAGTTTCATGCAAAACAGTATTACCTACTTAGGATTTATCATTGATAAGCATGGGTTGCACGCAGATCCGAATAAGATTAAGGCCATTGTAGATGCGCCGGCGCCTGAGAACGTTACTCAGCTTAGATCTTTTCTAGGGTTAATTAATTATTATGCTAAATTCATGTCAAATCTGAGTACCATTTTACATCCATTACATAATTTATTGCGTAAAGAAATTGATTGGTCTTGGTCCGCAGATTGTGAACACGCATTTCAGAAAATTAAAAGCAAGATTTTAGGTAATAAAGTTTTGGTTCATTATGATCCGAAAAAACCGTTAGTTTTAGCAGTGGATAGCAGTTCGTATGGAATTGGCAGCGTGTTATCGCATCGATATCCTAACGGGGATGAACGTCCTATCTGTTTCGCGTCGCGGACGTTAAACGCTGCCGAAAGGAATTATAGTCAGTTGGATAAGGAGGCGCTTGCGATTATTGCTGGTGTAAACAAACATCACCAATATTTATTTGGTCGTCATTTTATAATTAAAACAGATCACAAGCCCCTTACTTTTATTTTCGGTCCAAAATGTGGTTTACCAATCACAGCAGCCAGTCGGCTGCAAAGATATGCTACTCAGTTAGCATCCTACGATTTTGACATTGAATTTGTCAAGTCGAAAGATAATAGCAATGTCGATGCGTTATCGCGGCTGCCCATGCCACACCAACGGAAACTATGTAATGAACAAGATTCGATTTCTTATGTAAATTACGTCGAAGAATCGTTCCCGATTAGCGCTAAAGAGGTGTCTTTATGGACACAAAAGGATAAAATATTAAATAAAATAAAAGGTTATCTAATGTCGGGTTGGCCATCGAATTGTTTATCTGAATTAGAAAAGCCGTATTTCCATAGGAAGGATCGTTTAGTACTAGATAATGGTTGTATTTTATACAATCATCGTGTCGTGGTGCCCGATTGTTTAAGAAAACCGGTTTTAACCGAGTTACACGAGGGACATTTAGGTATAGTTAAAATGAAAAACTTGTCACGTAGTTATGTTTATTGGCCTACTCTGGACAGCGAGTTAGAGAGCATAGCTAGGGAATGTAGTGCATGCAGGCAGCAGCGGGACGCGCCCCCGCACTCCGCGCTCCACCCCTGGGAGTTCCCGGCGCGCCCCTGGCAGCGGCTGCATGTTGATTTCGGTGAGTTCATGGGTAAACATTATTTAGTGACCGTGGACGCTCACAGCAAATGGATTGAAGTTCATAGAATGACAACTACCAGCGCGGCAGCAACGATCTGCAGGTTGAGAGAATTATTTGCACGGTTCGGTCTTCCTTCTCAAATCGTAAGTGACGGCGGTCCGCCTTTCGGGTCTTTTGAATTCGCAAATTTTACAAAGAAAAACTTCATCACCCATACAATTACGAGTCCGTATAGGCCGGCCGGGAACGGGGCAGCAGAAAACGCGGTAAAGTTGGTAAAAAGGGCGATGAAGAAGGCTGTACACGAAGGCGCCGACGTCGACACGGCGGTTTCGAGATTTTTATTTCAGTACAGAAACTGTGAACATTGCACCACGGGGGTCTCCCCGGCAGTGGCCATGTTCGGCAGAAGGCTCCGCGGGCGGCTGGACGTGCTGCGGCCGAGCGCCGAGCGCGCCAGCGAGGCCTCGTGGTCGCGGGCGGCGCGCGCTGCGCCCGGCGTGGAGCGCAGCGCGGCGCCGGGCGAGCATGTGCTGGCGCGCGACTACCGCGCCGCCAGGGACAAGTGGGCGCCGGCCGTGGTGACGGCGCGCGACGCTCCACTCACATACCGGGTACGTACCGACGACGGCCGCGAGTGGAAACGGCATATTGATCAGTTGCTATCGGTCGGTAAACCTCATGTGAGGCGCTCGCTTGTGGCCGTTAACGACCCTGAAAGTAGGACGCCTGATGATGATGAGGATGATCCGTTTGATGACGCTATTGATCCTGAGCAGATTTTAAAATCTCCTAAAGACACCTCTAATGCGTCATCGGCCGTAAACAGCGATAAGGAATCGACATCGGTTCAAAGTCCAACAAAGAATGAGCGCCCTAAGCGCAATTGTACTTTGAAACAGAAAAATTATAAAGTTTAATTAAGATAAAAGTAATTCTATGAGAACTTACTTGGTTACATGAATAGTAATTATAAGTATCTATATAAAATGATTGTCATATTACTGTAGGTAACAAACATTAATTTGTAATGTTATTTTTTATTTTCATAAGAAATGTAAATCGATTGATCTGTACTTTCTTACAATACATGTACTCGCTAACCTAGGATACCCAACTATTTATATAAGTTTTTGTTAGCTACATGTTTAGCTACTGATTTTATTTTGAATTTTTTTTGTAAGGTACCAAAATAACTTTAAGGGCGTTTTTGTTTTTTTTTTCTGTTTTACTGAGGTTGTTTTGTAGTACCTACTTACCTGTTTATAAGATTTTTTTTAAGGGGGGACGTGTGGTGTCCGTGCATTATTTGTTATGCGGGTAGTGAAAATAAACCAGTTGGTTCGTTGACTTCGCGTTTCATTGTGTCGTTCCCTAATTAAATCCAATAAATACAACTGGAACTATATCAAATTACTATAGAATCCTCTAGAATAGAGTATAAACTAACTAAAACTCAATGCACGCTATGGGAACTCTGATAGAACTTTTTTTATAGACCTCTGAACTATAGCATTTTTGAAGGAAAATTCAAATTTTGGTCAGACTTCAAAACACTGTTTTGTTCAATAAATTCTTGGAACTATATCAAATTACTATAGAATCCTCTAGAATAGAGTATTAACTAACTAAAACTCAATGCACGCTATGGGAACTCTGATAGAACCTTTTTTATAGACCTCTGATAGAACTTTGAAGGAAAATTCCGTTTTCGGTGAATCTTCATAACACAGTTTTGTTCAACGAATACTCAGAACTATTGATTATTACTAAAGAATCCTCTAAAATAAAGTACTTGCTAACTTAAACTCAATGCACGCTATGGGAACTCTGATAGAACTTTTTTTATAGACCTCTGAACTATAACATTTTTGAAGGAAAATTCAAATTTTGGTCAGACTTCAAAACACTGTTTTGTTCAACGAATACTTAGAACTATTGATTATTACTATAGAATCCTCTAGAATAAAGTATTAGCTAACTTAAACTCAATGCACGCTATGGGAACTCTGATAGAACCTTTTTTATAGACTTCTGAACTATAGCATTTTTGAAGGAATATTCAAATTTTGGTCAGACTTCAAAACACTGTTTTGTTTAATAAATTCTAGGAACTATATCAAATTACTATAGAATCCTCTAGAATAGAGTACTAACTATTTAAAACTCAATGCACGCTATGGGAACTCTGATAGAACCTTTTTTATAGACTTCTGAACTATAGCATTTTTGATGGAAAATTCAAACTTTGGTCAGACTTCAAAACACTGTTTTGTTCAATAAATTCTAGGAACTATATCAAATTACTATATAATCCTCTAGAATAGAGTATTAACTAACTCAAACTCAATGCACGCTATGGGAACTCTGATAGAACTTTTTTTATAGACCTCTGAACTATAGCATTTTTGAAGGAAAATTCAAATTTTGGTCAGACTTCAAAACACTGTTTTGTTCAATTAATTCTAGGAACTATATCAAATTACTATAGAATCCTCTAGAATAGAGTATTAACTAACTAAAACTCAATGCACGCTATGGGAACTCTGATAGAACTTTTTTTATAGACCTCTGAACTATAGCATTTTTGAAGGAAAATTCAAATTTTGGTCAGACTTCAAAACACTGTTTTGTTCAATAAATTCTAAGAACTATATCAAATTACTATAGAATCCTCTAGAATAGAGTATAAACTAACTAAAACTTAATGCACGCTATGGGAACTCTGATAGAACCTTTTTTATAGACCTCTGAACTATAGCAACTTTGAAGGAAAATTCAGTTTTCGGTGAATCTTCATAACACAGTTTTGATCAACGAATACTCAAAACTATTGATTATTACTAAAGAATCCTCTAGAATAAAGTACTTGCTAACTTAAACTCAATGCACGCTATGGGAACTCTGATAGAACTTTTTTTATAGACCTCTGAACTATAGCATTTTTGAAGGAAAATTCAAATTTTGGTCAGACTTCAAAACACTGTTTTGTTCAATTAATTCTAGGAACTATATCAAATTACTATAGAATCCTCTAGAATAGAGTATTAACTAACTAAAACTCAATGCACGCTATAGGAACTCTGATAGAACTTTTTTTATAGACCTCTGAACTATAGCAACTTTGAAGGAAAATTCAAATTTTGGTCAGACTTCAAAACACTGTTTTGTTCAATAAATTCTAGGAACTATATCAAATTACTATAGAATCCTCTAGAATAGAGTATTAACTAACTAAAACTTAATGCACGCTATGGGAACTCCGATAGAACCTTTTTTATAGACCTCTGAAATATAGCAACTTTGAAGGAAAATTCAAATTTTGGTCAGACTTCAAAACACTGTTTTGTTCAAAAAATTCTAGGAACTATATCAAATTACTATAGAATCCTCTAAAATAGAGTATTAACTAACTAAAACTCAATGCACGCTATGGGAACTCTGATAGAACTTTTTTTATAGACCTCTGAACTATAGCATTTTTGAAGGAAAATTCAAATTTTGGTCAGACTTCAAAACACTGTTTTGTTCAATAAATTCTAGGAACTATATCAAATTACTATAGAATCCTCTAGAATAGAGTACTACCTTACTTAAACTCAATGCACGCTATGGGAACTCTGACAGAACTTTTTTTATAGACCTCTGAATCATGTTTAATTATTAGGTTAGTTTACAGAATTAGAACAAAATTTAAAATTTGTTCCTTAATTATTATTTTTGTTATTTCCACATACTTTTACTTGTTTTTTTATATGTAGAACTATGTATTTATATGTTTTATATAAGAATTATTTGATTGGTATCGTTTTTAAGCGATGCTCTGCTGGGCCCCAATGCGAAGTTAGCAGAGCATTTCAGTATTTTCAATTTTCCTGTAAAAACTTCAGAACTATTTCTGAAAAGTATCAGGAACTATAGAACTATTGTGCACGCTAACAGAACTCTCGTTAAATCATGCTCTGCTAAGAGTTGCTCTGCTAACTTCACAGACACCTACAGGAAAGGGTCAACAATTAAGCGGCGACAGATCGAATTAATTAAATCTGTCACTAGTCAAGTCTCTGAGCCAATTCTGTCTACTAAATACCTTTAAAGCCTTATAAGTTGGAGACGCAACAATGTTGCAGCGACCAGCGACGTTCGACTCCGCTCGAGTGACTGATGACCGCAATCCGTCGAACACTTCCTAGTTTCCACACTTTAGGCTATCCGTCGCTCAGCGGGATTCGGGCCTTATACGGCCTGTATAGAGCAAGGATACTATTAGAGTATTAGTATTACTTACATCAGTTACAAAGGAGAATTAGGCAAGGAACTTGAACCTAATTAGCTTAGTTTGTTTGTCGTCTGTTGTAATAGATGATAAGGAAATGTAGGTCCTAGGTCGTGCCTGTTGGAATAATGCACAGAACGACCAACGCTGCTTACATTTTCTAGTAGCTATATTTATTAGATGGTTCGAAGACACCCGCGGGAACTCTATTAGGCTAGCAATACACGCTAGAGTTCACCACACGACACTACCGCATTAGTAATTCCAATGCGCTATAAAATTACAGATTCTGATTTAAAACAAAATTATTTCGTTGACGACAAAATTCTTTACGACCTTGTCATAATAAAACAGGCGGTTACGGTTACGAATTGCCAGACAGCCTCACTTCGACATAGTACCTAACCAGTTGGTTACAAATTCGGGTTAATAAACTGTAAAGGAGATTCCGATTCATGTATGAAAGAGATGTATTGATCGAATTGGATTGGCACCTCGCGTGACTGAAATGCATAATTCAGTAATTAGGTTGGAACAAGGTTGGAAATATTAATATTGAAAACCATGGATGACAGGTTTAACTCCGCATAACTGCATTGAATTATATTGTAATTTTATAGTAGGTAAGTACAATTTATGCACGAGGTAGTTTAACCTACCTAACTATGAAGTGCAGATACAATTATCGTAGCGATTAATGGATCGCTCAGTGCTTATCATCCCGTAGAGATACTAGACATACCTACCTAGTGACTTAAGCATATATAAGTAGGTAAGTATCTTTATAAGACCAGAAATTAGAGATAGAAAAAAAAACGAGTCACCTAATAAAATAAATTCCCTCTACTGCACATAAAATAAAACTCAATAATAACTAATCATCATCGGACTACTTACACTAATCATCATGTTGGTACCTATGCTAAGCCCCGTGCTAAGCTCAAATAATGGCTTGTCATAGGTATATGTACTGATGTAATTACGTATCGACTTTCACAATTACAATATAAAAACATCTCCAGCAGTGGCTCTATATAGGTACCTAACTAAAATGATATAAAAGAAAGTGACAAAGGAAAACATTAATATCTTAATAGACCTAAGCATAAATCGAATGAACACTTGCTCATTCTCATCGAGCCCTATAGTTTTATAGCTTAACCGCAAACAACAATTGTCAGTCTTTATGCTTATTTTGTACCCTTGTTTTTACCACGTTTGTTGGCGACCCGCAGCGCTGGCATCCGCTGGCTTGACATCAAGCAATAAACGTCATGATATATGGCTGAAATTACACGATCGAGCCGGACTGAGGTGTGGAAAAAGATCACTGGCAGGCTCATTTAAATCTAACTCGAACTGGTTCAAACTGCTTTTAGTAGGTACCTACTCTCTCCCACAAGAAGGATTCATAAACTGCTTTCCGACCTTTTTAGCTGATGTCTTTCTCCAGGTTCTATGCTACCTCTCCACCAATTTTCACCCAAATCGATTCAGCCGTTCTTGTGTTATAGATAGTGTAACTAGTATGACTGTCTTTTATGCAGAATTCTTGTTCTGATTGAAGACTTAATTATGTGGATCTCGTTCTGTATGAGTAAAACTACATATTTGGATGATAGCTACTTATACTATTTACAACTACTTATATTTAATGTAAATTTGCTTAAGAAATTAACAACAAACATCTGTTTCCAAGTGTAGATAACAATAAAGTCTATGTCTATAATGGGAACCATCTCTGCGCGCCATCTAGCCGTATAACCGCGCCATTAAGCATGGGATTGTCGACGATGCTTGTGACGAGCTGAGCAAACTCCTCAGGCTTGCCGAGCCGCGTCGGGAACGGAGTCATTCGTACTAGGAACTGCTTCATCTTGTCCGGCAGATAGCTTATTAGTGGGGTGTCGAATATACCTGGAACAGACGGACAGATTTCTTTATTTATTTCTTTTATATTGTGACATTAAAAAATATTAAAGCAATACGGAGGAGGCTTTTACCCAGCAGTATTTGTATTTAAAGGTTGATGTTAATTATTTCAATAGAGCTGCAAAATCCCCTCGTTAAAGACATTTAATCTTACGAAGTATCTAAAATTTATTAGATTAACCAACCTATAGAATTTTAGCGTTTTATTCGATTTTCGGAACGTAATTCACTTTTAAATGTGTATGTAAGCAGCGGGTAGAAAGCTGTGCACTTATAATATACTAGCTGTGCCCGCGACTCCATCCGCGTTATATTATGTTTGTACGGGGGCCACATCTTATCATAACTGGAGTATGAATTTAAATAGCCTAGCCTGTGTCCTAGACGTCTAAATGTTTATCTACCAAATTTCATCACATTCGAATCATTGGTTTAAGAGTTACGGAGGAACGTACATACATGCATGCATACACAGAAAAAATCGTCAAATTCGTTTCAGTATCATATATTGAGCCTATATAAACAATATCTCTGAAAATAAACTTACTCCATGACCAACCCTTACAGATTTATTATTCGTATAGACATAGAGTTTAAAGTAACATACCTGGTGCTATAGTGACAACACGAATCCCTCTAGACGCCAGGTCCCTCGCTATCGGCAGCGTCATTCCCGCTATAGCGGCTGTGGACGCTGCATAGGCTGCTTGTCCTATATCCCCCTCATATGCTATTGTGGAAGACGTGTTGACTATCACGCCTCTCTGTCCATCGGAATTGGGCTCATTCTTGCCTATTACGCCTGCTGCTAGGCGGATTACGTTGAATGTGCCTATTGTGTTTACCTGAGAAATAAAATAAAAAAATATTTAATATTTAAAACTATAGAAAATCGCAAAGTTTATTTAGTTTTTTACCACACTTACTACTACTGCTGAAAAATGTTAACAATATAAAATTTTATTTAAGAAACATCCAGTATCAATTATCATTTAGAAATAGAAAACTTTGAACTGGGGTTTAAACCCCAGACCTTCAGCATGAAAGTCGATTGTGCATGCTTAGCCAACACAGCTCTCTTTGCCATTGTTTCTTTCTTATGTTTATAATTTTATTTCTATCAGGAGCATGCCTTACAACCTTACATGATTTTTTACTCACATTAATTATTTTACTGAAATACTCTAGCTCACATGATTTGTCCTTATTGAAGTTGTAAGTCTGATGAGTGACGGACTGGCCAGCACAGTTTACAACTGTGTCTAAGCGGCCAAACTTCTGTTTTGCTAACTCTAGCGCTGCGGTCACATCTGTTTCTTTTGTAATCTGAAAATAATCATTCTTATCAATTATTTGGAAGAATCAACTCAAACCAGGGTTGAATTAACTAGTTTTGTATAGAGTAGCTAGACATCAATATTCTACATTCATATCATTATTAGGTAAATAGAAATTATATTATAGAAATCTAACCGATTTATTTCTATTATCTAACCAACCTGAGGTTGCCTCAGTAAATTTTAATTAGTAGGTAGTAATTAGTGCTTCATTATGCGATATGTATTATTATGCTTATCTTCACTTAATACTTTAAATACTTTAGACTACTCACACAGCCCGGAGAAGAGATAACATCACTACCCAACTGGTCAGCGATTTGTTTGGCTCTTGTTCCTTGTAGATCAAGAATGACCACCTTTCCACCGTTTTTTACCAGGCGTTCTACTGTAGCTTTCCCTAAGCCTGAAGCTCCGCCGGTTACTAAACTCACCATTCCCTAAAAAGTAAAATGTTAGGTTATGTTTACAATACGAAATACTTAAAATGTATATCAAAATTTTGAAAATTACCTTCATCATTATTAGAAAATGGTATGAGAAAAATTACAAGATCACAACGTAACCTTGGGTTCAACTCCCACTCGAGGGCCAAGGTTACGTTGTGATCTTGTAATTTTTCTCATACCATTTTCTAATAATTTAGAAAAACTTAAGTGAGAGTCAATCACTATATAATAACAAATATTACCTTCATCATTTTATATATGTAGATAAAGAAAGATATTTCTGTAGGTCAAGTTAGTTTTACTTTGTTTTATTATCAATGAGATGAGATTTATTTACTGTAATTTTATTGTGTGTTTTTATTTGAAAAAGAAGCGGCAGTGCAGTTTGTCATTCCTTCTTCTGAGAGTTTGTCCTCACCTCAATCAATATGTCAGTGTCAGCTGCTTTATGTAATGTCAATAAATTCGAACAGATTATAGAAATAAAGGCATGTACACACATAGTTCGTAAAAAAAAACCCAAAAAGATCGTCATCGGCTCTTGGACTTGGACTCTGACCAGAGATAAGTAATGTTTTGTTTCTTTCTTGCTTGTCTCTGAAGTGAAGTGAAGTGAACCGATCGATAAATAATGATGGTGGTGGTGGACAACTGTTTTGTTTTGTTTGCCCGGTAATAAAAATCTATTTGTTTTGTAAATTTATAACAGAAACATAGGAAAGAAGTTAAACCAGGTATAAGAAGAAAGATGGCTAAGGTTGAACAACCACTTTTTGTACTGCCGAAGAAACGAAATGGGAAAAAATCAAATAGCAATGCCGGTCATGTCGACCACATAATAACTGTACAGGTAAATTAGAGTTTTCATCTGGATAGCTAAAAGAAATTAATAAAAATAATTCTTTGAATATTGAAAAATCTGAGGGCTTTTAACAAATACCAAGTATTGCTAGTTTAGGTACAATAGATATTCATAAAATCAATATTTTATTTCAGGGTTCAGGAGACGATGCACTCGTAAAATATAAAAATGGTTTATCCCCAGTAACGGAACATGATAGTGGATTAATCCAACCTTCCATGGAAACCCTAAAAGCGAGTTTAAAAATAAACCTCCCAATTATAAATGATGAAGACTCCTTTGAAAGTGAAGAAAATGAAAAAGTACATATTCAAAAGAATGGATATCAAGCACTATCGACCAACGGGAGTCGGGAGATCATTGATCTATCGCCTATTTATGAAAACTCTTCTGATGCATGCTCTAGCCATGGAGACATACAAGAAGCAGAGGACTTACAAAAAAGCTGCAAAATACTAAATGAAATAACAGAATGCACTTCAGCTACCCCTATTAGTTTGTCCCAAACTCAGTCTGAAAATAGCTTTGAAATGGGCAACTTTTCTGATAGTCTGAGAAGTGCCAAAAAGAAGAAAAGAGTAAACATTGTGACTGATGATAATACTGATTCAGAAATCAATGCTTGTAAGGTTGAATCAGATTGTGGTTCTATTACTGGAGACTGCTCTCTCACTGATAACTCGAAGGATAGTTACCTAACCATGACAGGTACTATTAAACGTGGGAAAAAGAAAGGTCAGCAGATTGATGTCAAACTCAACATTTCACGAGAAGAGCTTGAAATAATCGAGGCAGCAATTGTAGCCGAGGAATATGAAAAAATGGACATTTCTAAGTGTTCTCTCCGTAATGGTCCACACATTTTCCTATTTACTATGATCTGTCTGCCATTTGTAGCCTTGGTGTCAACAATATACTCAGCGTACATTGGCACATTGGCTTGGTATAACATCTTTTTAAATCTGACTGACAACTTTTCTTGGAAAACTGTATGCTTGCTGCCTATTACAATGATCTTATACCCATTTCTGGTTGTGATTTTGAATATTGGCATAGGGTTATATGCAGGGATTGCTCAGCTTACTTTTAGTAGTGTAAATTGGTGGATGGGTGTGTGCGACTTTGAGAAAGGGTTTTATGGCTGGCTCTGCAATGCTATAGGTATGTCAGATTGCAGCCCATATGAAGTTGTTGTATTAATGGATGTAAAATCTTAAATATGTATACGAAAATAATGTAATCACTACTAATGCCATATTTAATAATAAGCTTATATTTATTATGAGAGAAAAGACAACTAAAGGAAATTGGTATATCATTTGAGCAAAGTAAAGGTGTTCCCACACTGTGTAACATATTGACTAACATTGCTAAACATATAGTATAAAAATGTTTGTGTTACACTTCAATGTGGGTGCACCATAAAATGAGGTGGTTTTTTGAACTATTCTTATCTAGTTATATACTTATCAATATCAAGTATGCTATATCTAATGCATTTGTGTAGTTTGTAAGTTAATAATGTAATTTAGTATTTCAAGGTACTGAATTGCCAATATTAGTGTTATTGCTAATTGGCTTTTAATCTAGTCAAAACTTTATCTTTAGGAAATATTTAGCTTTTAATGGAAAATTGTAATGCAATGCAATATCTCATAGCCTAATTTTTAGTAGTGCCTACCTAAGATGCATTCATAAAACTAGATAAATTATAACTATTGATTTAAAATAATAGTTTAATGTCTCATTGATAACTATGCTATATTTGGTAAAATAAGAGTGAATTTGCATTAATGATAAGAATTTATTGTTTTATAAAGAATGGTTCTGCAAATGCAGATTTCTTTTTACAATTTTTTTATGTTTTTACAACTAGTTTCTTTACATCTTATTTATAATCAAATTTGTATAGAAGACTGATGTATTCTAGTCACTATTGTGGTCAGCCCATTCTACAATAAACAATATTTTACAAAACCGGACATTTTTCTAATAACGCTAAGTAACTAAATAAAAAACGAAGCTAATATCACTCATGGTGGATTGTTACTTGCACTTTCATCATTGGGTGTTCTATGTTTGAGTTCTGTATCAATTCTTTCTTTTGCTCTTACTATTTTAGATTGTAAATAGAAAGAGCCACCTTTGGCCTTGTCATTGACTGTGAAGAGATGGTCGTAGTTGTTTTTTAATTTCTCTGGGTCTAATTTGTCCATGTTGAGGATCTGCATGGCTTCTTCGAGGGTTAGTCCAGTGGAGGCATTGGCTGCGGCCCGTTTGGTCCCGTCAGGTCCACCACCGGCGCGCTTAGCCGCCTCTTGAGACGCTGCTATTTCTTGCTTCAGAGCTCTCGCAAACGCTCGTCCCACTACTTGAGCCCCCAATACTATAATTTGTGCTATGTATTTGGCCATTATTTAGTCTTTTTTAGCAAAAAAGGTGAAGAAATGTATTTTGACATTACGACATCGATGTTATGTCAAAAATCGAGATAAAATAAATAGAGAGTGGGGGAAGATAATGAATTTTAGGTTATACTGCGTTCCAGGATTGATAAAATTTTGAGTATTTTTAGGGAACAACATAATTATATGTAATTATTCCTAAAATTTTGTTTTTCTAAATTATTTATGAATCAAAAGTGCTAAACTAACATTCAATGCCCGATCTCGGCGGTGCAGGTCGAGGGTCTGCGCTCATAGGGTAACATTAACTTTTGTTTAACGTGTAAGGTATGTTACTATACATACTAACACGTTAAACAAAACCTGCTAAACACGCAGTAGTAGCAGTTAGAGTTAGTAAGTAAAGCGCCATTTAAACAAAAGAAGACGTAGCTTATTGCTCTGAGGTAATCTATTTTCTATTTTGTGTCCTAACACAAAGCATTAAAATACATTATCGATTAATATCATTCAAACAATGAAGTTAGCTGCAAAATAAGATTTCGCGCGTTTTTTTGACATTGTCTTCAGGGTTGCCATTGATACGGCAATTGCCGTATTATACGGCAATCCACGTTTAATTTTCAGCAAATACGGCATACGGCAGGCCTCCCATTGCCGTATCACAATATACGGCAATTGGCTGTAGGTGAAACGAAACGTTTTTACTAGCGTAATAAAGGAAATGAAACGTACCAACATGTACCACTGTTAAGAACACAGCCGGGTAAATCCTGTCAGGAATACCTAACTATAAGCATAGAGTCATATTTTATAGCGGATTTACACTGTAAGCGCGTTAGTGGACTAACTAGGTCTGAAGTCTCGCTCAGTTTGCTTATGCTAGAAAGAGATGCCTTCTGTTCAACGCAATCCGAAATGAACTTTATTGCGTTGCATTTAGAATCTAAAATGTCTTTTTCAGAAAGATAGGCCAGAAAATCCATGTATTTTGACCATAACCACATATCGTGCCATCTCTTTCGCTCTTTTTTTTACTTTATTTAATGAAATACGGCAATTTAAATTTTTTTTCCCTAAAATACGGCAAACCAGACTGTGACATACGGCAGCTCAACTTTTTACGATAGCAACACTGATTGTCTTTGTTTGTGTCTAAATTTGAAATTTAACTAACCTAAAATAAAGTTGTTGCTTGTTTGTTGTTTGTGTGTTGTTTGTTTTCTAATATAACCATCTTGTTATCGTTTTAATTTCAGTTAATTAGTGAAGTTTACGTTGAGTGCTGTTAGTGTGTTAATCTAACCAAAAATAAGAAATGGTAAGTAAATTAACATCTACAATTCAACATCTCATTTCGAGGCTCAGTGGAAGCGGGTTTTTGGACACGAAATGTATTGTAAAACTTTACAAATTGATAATCCCTTTGCTTTCTGATAATTATTTCTAATTAATATCTAAATTCAAGTAAGAATTCTTGGTTTCCTACATAATAATAACCTCGAAGGCAACTTTGTTTATAAGCGGCAGTACTGGAACTGTTTCAAACAAAGATACAATTTACTGCTCAAGTCATTATCAGTTATTTTCACACTTAAAAACCAAATTAACAACATTTCATAGAAAATAGACATAAATATCATTGTTTTCATTAAGATTGTCAAATTCAACTTTTCAGAGTTCCCCAGTGCCAGACACTCCTGATAGAGATGGGGCGCAGTCCCGCATGACGTCACCAGCGCGCGATTACGAGCCTTTTGAAGATGAAGCCGGCATCCTCGGAGACAATCCTGAGGAAGAGGAAGAAGATGGAGAGGAATTGTTCGGGGATAATATGGAAGCGTAAGTTATTCTGCTGTTATACTATTGTTGTTGTATTTATTTGATATCATCTTTACAGGGGAGTTTATTTTATTGGTGTAAAGTTTTTATGTAAGTAAGTTTATGTCTCATATACTTCTTGTATCTATGTATGCTCTTTGTATACTTTGTGACCTTGTGAGTATGTGAACCAGCTACTAAAGAGTTGAATAATTTTGTTAAGTATTTGTGACATAAGAATCTGCATATCTATGTCTATGTGTGAATTTTATTTTACTATTATGTAGTGTATTATAAAACACTGTAGCCATCATAGATAAACCCATCAGAAAATAAAAATGCTCATCTTACTAATTCTTGTACAGCCACAGATATATTTGGTTCTCTCGTTGCTAATGGTCTTATAACTATTACAGAGATTACCGGCCCATGCCTGGCCTGGACCGCTATGACAACGAAGATCTTGATGATGATGATTACGACGCGATGTCGATCGGCGACCGCGCGGCTGCCGAGGCCGAGCTGCGGCGCCGGGACCGGGACGAGGGACGCACGAGGAGGGATGACCGGGACTTGCTCTATGGTATGTATGTCATGTCTAAAAATTTTACTAGTTTCAGTTCACCACCGAAAACCAGCTTCCATTAATTTAATCTCTCACAAATGTTGTCACAGTTATGAAGACTCCTATCCATCTATTTCTCAAAACTCATTGTTTCTTAACTGTGATTGGACAAGACCAAATATATTAGATATCAATACAATAAAATAAATTAATATTGCTGGACCATTCGCACAGTAACATCTAGCCCCGTGGTAAGCTTGAAGCTTACAATATTGTATATTTAAAGAATTTTACAAATCTAAAGTTGTTGAATCTAATAATAATTAGGTATACAATCCATTAGTATTGTGAATATGAATATGTTAACACAAATATCATACATGGTAAAAAAAACTTGGACATTTCCAAGTTAATCTTTGTGAATTTATGTCAAAATCTGTTAAAAAAAACTTTGAGTTATATTTTATTAATATTTCTGTTTATTTAATGTTTCTAGATGAATCAGACGAGGAAGCCGGTGATGCTCCTCGCGCGAAACGTCGTCGCGCGGCTGAGAAGGCGGCGATGGGCGACCACGAGCCGGTCGAGGAGGGGATAGAGAGCATTGAGAACCTGGAGGACACTAAGGGATACACCACTAAGGAGTGGGTCTCTATGCTGGGGCCGCGCACTGAGATTGCTAACAGGTTTGTATTTAAACGTCGTCGCGCGGCTGAGAAGGCGGCGATGGGCGACCACGAGCCGGTCGAGGAGGGGATAGAGAGCATTGAGAACCTGGAGGACACTAAGGGATACACCACTAAGGAGTGGGTCTCTATGCTGGGACCGCGCACTGAGATTGCTAACAGGTTTGTATTTAAACGTCGTCGCGCGGCTGAGAAGGCGGCGATGGGCGACCACGAGCCGGTCGAGGAGGGGATAGAGAGCATTGAGAACCTGGAGGACACTAAGGGATACACCACTAAGGAGTGGGTCTCTATGCTGGGACCGCGCACTGAGATTGCTAACAGGTTTGTATTTAAACGTCGTCGCGCGGCTGAGAAGGCGGCGATGGGCGACCACGAGCCGGTCGAGGAGGGGATAGAGAGCATTGAGAACCTGGAGGACACTAAGGGATACACCACTAAGGAGTGGGTCTCTATGCTGGGGCCGCGCACTGAGATTGCTAACAGGTTTGTATTTAAACGTCGTCGCGCGGCTGAGAAGGCGGCGATGGGCGACCACGAGCCGGTCGAGGAGGGGATAGAGAGCATTGAGAACCTGGAGGACACTAAGGGATACACCACTAAGGAGTGGGTCTCTATGCTGGGGCCGCGCACTGAGATTGCTAACAGGTTTGTATTCAAATACTAGATGAAAACCCGGCTTCGCTCGTGTGAAATTTTACGAAATTTTCCATAATTCGAATTTTGCGGATAAGTATATGTTGTCGACTCAAAATCAATATTTATTCATGTTCATGAGATCAAAACTTTATATGAATAAAATTTCGATCGAGTCTACCGTACCCCTTGACGAAATTATTATTATAGATACTGTTTCCAATAAAAAGAAAAAAAAATTAACCATAGTCTTAGTTTAATTTACATTGGAGTAACCTACATGTTGCTCTATATTACTTGTTCCATAATCAATCCATTTCTATAATGTTTTTTTATTTACAAGCTGGCGTAAACCTTTTGGGTCCAATGTAAGTCTATTTCCTGTCCTCAAAATATTCACCAAATGAAATATAGTATTATATTCTATATCACATTTTCTATCTTTAATAAGTGGATAAGTTTGAAAACAATTCAAAACTCGATATACATTTTTGATACAAGTAACTATAGGAAATTATTGCTGTTATAAATAATGAAGTTTAAACTGAAACTGATTCTTATATCTGTAATTTTCCACAGATTCAAGAACTTCCTGCGGACTTACTCAAACTCTAAGAACCAGTTTGTGTACAAGGACCGCATACGGCGAATGTGCGAACACAATCAGGTGGGTTCAACCTCACAAGTTACAATTAATCCCGTCATTAATTTACTTCGTATAGTCATCAAATGCATGAGTCCTTGATAATGTTGGAAAACGCCGAAACGAAGGACTTCATCAAGACAAATTATATTATGTTAATGTTTGTTGGATTGATGTAACTCAATCTAATAACATTGTTGTATCTCCATCCAAAGATTTATTATTAGTATTAGATAGTTTGTTTTTATTATTAGTATTAGATAGTTTGCATCATGCCTTTATGATTTATTACTGTTTTTTTATATTTTATATCATTTTTCTCAAATGAGTAATTACTATTTTAAATTGTATCTATTGTTTGTATTATGTCTGAAAAATATTATATTATTAAATTCTAACCATGTTTTTTTTATGTCCACAGGCATCTTTCCACGTAGAGTTCGATGTGTTGGCGCGCCGTGAACAAGTCTTAGCTTATTTCCTGCCCGAAGCGCCGGCGCAAATGTTACAGATATTCGATGAGGTATGGACTGGTTAAAAGATATGTTATATTTATTTCTATAAGTATAAGATTCTTTCAATTGAGAGATTTTTATTAAAATACTAGATGTGAAATTTGACGAAATTTTCTATATCCGAATTTTGCGGATAATTATGTTGTCGACTTAAAATCAATATTTTTTTAATGTTTTGTTATTCATATAAAGTTTCGATCGAGTCTGCAGTCCATTGACGAAATTATTAATATAGATTTATACACCCTACAGGTAGCCAAAGACATAGTCCTCCAAATCTTCCCGTCATACGAGCGAGTTACCTCAGAGATCCACGTCAGAATCTCCGACCTTCCTCTCATAGAGGAACTACGAACGTTCCGCAAGCTGCATCTGAACCAGCTGGTGCGGACAGTCGGCGTCATAACTAGCACTACAGGTAGTTACATAAATAACTAGCCAGCCAGTGTGGTCAAAAAAATGTGTAAAAAAGATTGCTGGACAATTCACACAGCACATCAACATCTAACCCCGTGATAAGCTCGAAGCTTGTGTAAGGGTGCTTGATTACTGATATACTTTATATAATATGAATACGTATAGTTGAAAACACCCAGAAAAACTGACACAAATATTTGCAGATCATACAAATGTTCCCGAAGTAGGAATCGAACCCGTAACCGTCGCAGACCTGTGCCCTTTGCGCCATAGAGGCCGTCTGAAAAAAGGCTTTAAATACTTATGCTTTATAGACTGGTACGAGTGACTATTTAGCAACATTCCCACACAACTATACGCGAGTTATTATTATAGTTATTTTTTTTATGATAACTTTATATAATAATTTGATTTTATTTAAGTTTGCGTATAAAATGTTGTCGCAGTAGTAGCGACAGGATTACATTTGTTTTAATAAAAAAAAAAAAACGCGAGTTATTCCCATTGTATTAAAACAGACATTTCACTATGTTTCCAGGAGTGCTACCACAGCTATCCGTTGTTAAGTACGACTGTAACCGCTGTGGATACATCCTGGGTCCGTTTGTGCAGAGTCAAAATGCTGAGGTGAAGCCTGGCTCTTGTCCAGAATGTCAAAGTGCTGGACCGTTTATGGTAAGTTGGCTTCAACTAATGTTTATTTTTTCTCCCCTTCATATACTATGATAGGAAAATATCCGTAGACTTTGCTGGGGTTAAAAATTCCAGCTGTTATTTAGTAATAGGAACAGACTACCTGAAGAAGTTGTGACAGCTAGCTCTACAAACTGCTTTAAAAACAGACTAGACCATAAACTACAGATGACAAGAAATAAACAATGACTGTACCTTCCAACACTGTGACATAGACACATCATCATAATAAAATAATAATAATTTGACTTTATTTGAACATGAAACGGGTAACATACCATGATTTAAATGTTTTTGAGTTTTCCGATATTTCGACACTGTTGCAAGCGCCATGTTCACGGACAAACTGATGACACCGGCGGGTAGGCAGACCGTTATTGACAAACGAAGACAAACGAAGCCATCTGGGATGAGGTCACCAAGTACCTATTGCGACCCAAGAACGTTGATCCTCCTAAGTTGTATGGCCTTCCGAAGGTACACAAGCATAGTTAAAAACCATGATAGTTTAAAAAGATATAATTTGACTTTCACAGGTGAACATGGAACAAACAGTATACCGCAACTACCAGAAGGTGACGATCCAAGAGTCTCCGGGCCGCATCCCAGCCGGCCGCATCCCTCGCAGCAAGGACTGCGTGCTACTGGCCGACCTGTGTGACCGCTGCAAGCCGGGGGACGAAGTGGACCTTACTGGAATCTACACCAACAACTATGACGGCTCGCTGAACACTGAACATGTGAGTTATACTGCTGGCCGACCTATGTTATGTTATGTTAGAATGGCTCAGTTTTCCGCATTTAGACTCAAAGGCGGTCCATTATGCGTGATGAGATTTGCTAGTACAACCAGCCTAACTCCGTCCAGAAGCACAGAATCCTCCTGGGGTCTTCACAGAGTGACGGAGTGGAGTGGGGTTTTGAGGATTTGTTGTCGTTGCTCTGATACTCCCTCGCATTCCAGGATTACGTGGGCAGCAGTTTCTTGCCGACCTAATAATCTTCTTCTTCCTCGGTCCCTCACTGCTGAGGATCGCGACCACGTACAATCAGCCCCCACTGTGTACGGTCATATGCAGAGTGTAGCGCGGTGCAAGCTGCCTTCACCGGCCTGTTTGATGGTGTCGGACCATCTCGTAGGAGCCCTGCCCTGTGCACGTTTTCCTTCCATCTTTCCCATGATGATCTGCTTCTCCGGACAATGCCTAGAAGACAATGTGCAATGTGTGCAATGTGTCCGAAGAAGCTAAGAGGTCTTTGTCGGCATGTTGACCTAATAATAGTCAATTAGTTATACATTATAGTGTGTCTTACTACGCAGGCTTAGTGCCATTTGATAATCGTTATGTTAAACTTATTCATTTTATGAAACGGGAATTACTCACGTATTTAATTTACACAGGAGTTAAACAACTCTCGACGTTTCGACCACAACAAGAGCAGTCTTTATCAGGAGGAGTGAGCGTCCCGCCATACATATATCAAGTTCTTAATTCAAACTTATTTCAATTCCAGGGTTTCCCAGTCTTCGCAACGGTGATCATAGCCAACTACATAGTGGTGAAGGACTGCAAGCACATAGTGGAATCCCTGACGGATGAGGATGTTGCCAACATCGTGAAACTGTCCAAGGACCCGCGCATCGGAGAGAGAATAGTGCAGAGCATCGCCCCCAGTATCTACGGACATGACGGTATTAAGAGGGGGTTGGCTCTTGCACTGTTTGGTGGGGAGCCTAAGAATCCAGGTTAGATATAAAACTCATATTGAGATAAACGGGCAATACACGAACCTTATTTACGTAGACTATTGATCAACCGTTTCGTCCCAGAACGTGGGACTTCATCAGGATCAAGACACTGCAAGGACACGGATCACGACCGCTCGCCAGTCCGCAGTGCACTGTTTATCTCAATATGAATTTATCAAACCACGACAGTTTTTATAGTAAAATAGATATAAAACGTTCAGACATTTATCACAACAATAGCTTGTTCTAAAATATTCTAAATGATTAGAAAATGGTATGGGAAAAATTATAAGATCACTAGTAACCTTGGTCCTCGAGTGGGAGTCGAACCCACGCCACCCAGTTTAGCCCTGGTTGCGCTAACCACTACGCTATCGAGGAGTTACGTAAGAGCTGTATGTATCCCATACCATTTTCTAATAATTTAGAAAATTAAGTGACAGTCAATCAGACTATAAAATTAATATATTCATAGCTTATTCTACACAAAAATCATTATGATCTTTCTAAGATTTATTAAGAAGTTAGAAAGGGGTCTTACGCGTGATTTTATATGTACCATTGTGACGTTATCTTGCGGTCACAGAAGAACCTATTGACCACATAATTATGTTAACTAATAGCGAAAGTTTAACAAGTTTTACTACGAATTATCCAGTAATAATAATTGGTTCATGAAATATCATTTCCAGGCGAGAAGCACAAGCTCAGAGGAGACATCAACGTCCTAATATGCGGAGACCCCGGTACCGCTAAGTCACAGTTTCTCAAGTACACTGAGAAGGTAAATATATTAAAAACACCTTAAAAATTTGTCTATATCTTGTCATAGAATTTTGACTATGACAGAAGTTGGTTTACATTAATTAAGGTATAACTTGCGCAATTAGAAATGATATTTGGCAATGGCGGCGGGTACGTATGGTACGGTTGGCAAAACAAATTCTCAAACAGGCCGGCGTCACGACGAATTTTTCATAAAAACGTAATAGCAAAATGATTTGTAATTCGAGCATATTTCCACGGTATTATTGTATTATTATTATTATTTAAATAGTATTTTTATCTAGGTCCCTACAGAGTTTTTTTTACAAAATACTTATTTTAAATAAAATTATTTTTTTAGTAAAGTAAAGAGTTTAAACAGCTTTGCGTTATAAACCCGGCGTCGGCGCTTTTATAACGTCTTCAATGTGATCATTCATACGACCGCTTTTAAATCACTTTCGTCTCGTCCCTCGCTTTAGATAGCCGTGGGAATGTTTTCTGCTAAATAACTAGCTATAGCGATTTGTGTTGCTAGAAGAAGAAGAAAGAAAAAAAGGACATTCTGGGTACATCCTCTGAATGAACAGAGATACTTAAAATAACAGTTTGTGACACTGTACGAAGATTTGACAAGTATACAAGATTTGACGAATTATTGGAATATTTCTACTAATACTCATAGTAATAATCGCAGCGCCGGCGTTTTTTTAATCGTGTGAATAATAATAAAAAGTTTCATACGGCCTATTACTAGCACTGCTCGATAAAAAAGCGTTGCGTTCTAAAATCGCCGACGTGTGAACACGTACTTGGGTATGTATAAAGCGTTCAAATAGAACATAATTATTATGTTCTATTTGAACGCTTTTTTAACGGACGTTAAAAAAGCTCTCTTGCGAATTAGGCCTGACTGACTATTTTTTTGTAGCGCGTACTTCACTGTGTGAGTATAGACAGCGATAGAGAGTGAGCGAGAACGCATGCGAGTGGACGCCATTTCTAAATATCTTTTTTATGTGCGCAAGTTATATACATATACATAGTCACTCGCCCTATTTGCGTCCCCACTGCTGGGACACAGGGACTTCTTGACGAGAAGTTCTGGCTTTGATTCACCGCGCTGGCCAAGTGCGGGTTGGTAAATGACGCACTGTCCTTTTACATGCCGGTTTCCTCACTATGATTGCCTTACATACAAAGCACAAATACATTTTTCAAGAAGAAAAATGCAGAGGTGTGCGGCGGAGTTATAATCACGACCTTTATGGAAATGTATGTGTGAGTGCGTGGGAAGGGGTTCTTATGTAAGTAGGTATTGTTGGCATTTTTTTTCAAAAATTTTGTTTAGGGAGTTTCAAGGGATATTCTATACCCCTTTATTTTTGTATCGTGCATATGTAATAATACAATATAATATACTGTATATAATGTGTGTTGCAGATAGCTCCGCGCGCCATCTTCACGACGGGCCAGGGCGCCAGCGCCGTGGGGCTCACCGCGTACGTCAGGAAGAACCCTACTACGAGGTAACTGCACTCACCACATTTATGTATTACAATATTGCTCATATAAAGGCCATGTGGCCATGTTTTAGAATAGTACCACTATTTATTTCGTTAACAACTTCACTGCCGGTCTGATTAAGAAGGTGGCTTGAGGAATGCCGATATTTTTTTTTACATACAAACTGAGCGTTGCTACTCCGCTAATTTGCGGAGCTGGCACCCCGCGCTCGACCCGCACCCCGCGAATATGCGGAGTCGGCACTCAAGTTGTTAAATAAACGCTAAGATAGCAGTAAGAGTTCAGCAGAGCGGTATACACCTGAACTAGCCGACCTGCCAGCAGTTTCACTTGCGTTTGTTTACGTTATTTCTACAATACCTAGTTTATATACCCTATGGTAAATGTACTATACAAAACTGAATTTTTTTTTTTTCTAGTGCGTTAAAACTAACATATCTCTATTTTTCTGATTATTAAGGGTTATTATGAAGAAGATTGCTCATTTAGACGTTTATATGCGAATGCAGATAATTGGATCTAAGTGTTCTCATAGACATAATAAATCTGTATCCTCTCCGTATGAATAAAATAAATAAATTAAAATAAATTATTGTTTCTTTCAGGGAATGGACTTTAGAAGCGGGTGCCTTAGTGCTGGCAGACCGCGGGGTCTGTCTCATCGACGAGTTCGATAAGATGAATGATCAGGTAAAACAAACAAAAACAATAATAAATACATAAATAAATAAAAATTGCTGGACAATTCACACAGCAACATCTAGCCCCGTGTAAAGCTCGAAGCTTGTGTTACGGGTGCTAGATTTCTGATATAGATACTTAAATAATATACATACATAATAATAATATACATCTTTAAATCCACGCAATGGATTTTGATGCGGTTTTATTAAATAGGTTTAAATAAATAGGTAGTGATTTAGGAGGAATGTTATAAGTATTATAAAGTAAACGGGGCGAATCAAAGGCGGGCCGCTAATGTATAATATTTCTTATTGTTATACATATACCTATCACAACTGAAATAATTAGAAAATAATATTAGATTAAGAATATCAGACAATTGATACTATTACTTTATCCAGGACCGCACATCTATCCACGAGGCTATGGAGCAGCAGTCCATATCAATCTCCAAGGCAGGCATCGTCACATCACTACATGCGAGGTAAGTTTAAATTACCAATACTTTGTACTTTTTAAAGCTTTAGGGTCAGTTTCAACGGTTACAGATAACACTTCAGTTATCTGGTAGATGTTTGTACCAAAATTTGTAGTTTATCTGGCAGATACGTTAAGGATAGGTTTTATCTGAACCGGTGAAACTGGCCATTAAAATCAAATATATAGTAGATTTGTATGCTTAGTGCGCTCGCGAAATCTTAAAAACTTTCTCAGAACATGCCGGTTTCCTCACGATATTTGCCATATCAACCTTCTCGTTATAAGTGACTCATAATAACACTAACTTATAAACCCCTGTGGTTTCCTTTATGTTATTGTTTTTTATTCCTTTGTAATAATGTTTTATTTTGTGAAATAAATAAATAAATAATAATAATAATCAAATTTTAAAGTTATCACTTTGTGACAAAGCTCTTTAATATTTTTTTTTATATAATATATAAATGACACGTTCTCACCCACAGATGTTCAATAATAGCAGCGTCCAACCCTATCGGCGGTCGCTACGACGCGTCCCTGACCTTCTCCGAGAACGTGAACTTGTCCGAGCCGATCCTCTCTCGGTTCGACGTATTGTGCGTCGTGAGGGACGAACCGGACCCCATGCAGGACACCAGACTCGCTAAGTTAGTACAATCTTTAATTAATTAATTAATAGCAGCGTCCCTGACCTTCTCCGAGAACGTGAACTTGTCCGAGCCGATCCTCTCTCGGTTCGACGTATTGTGCGTCGTGAGGGACGAACCGGACCCCATGCAGGACACCAGACTCGCTAAGTTAGTACAATCTTTAATTAATTAATTAATAGCAGCGTCCCTGACCTTCTCCGAGAACGTGAACTTGTCCGAGCCGATCCTCTCTCGGTTCGACGTATTGTGCGTCGTGAGGGACGAACCGGACCCCATGCAGGACACCAGACTCGCTAAGTTAGTACAATCTTTAATTAATTAATTAATAGCAGCGTCCCTGACCTTCTCCGAGAACGTGAACTTGTCCGAGCCGATCCTCTCTCGGTTCGACGTATTGTGCGTCGTGAGGGACGAACCGGACCCCATGCAGGACACCAGACTCGCTAAGTTAGTACAATCTTTAATTAATTAATTAATAGCAGCGTCCCTGACCTTCTCCGAGAACGTGAACTTGTCCGAGCCGATCCTCTCTCGGTTCGACGTATTGTGCGTCGTGAGGGACGAACCGGACCCCATGCAGGACACCAGACTCGCTAAGTTAGTACAATCTTTAATTAATTAATTAATAGCAGCGTCCCTGACCTTCTCCGAGAACGTGAACTTGTCCGAGCCGATCCTCTCTCGGTTCGACGTATTGTGCGTCGTGAGGGACGAACCGGACCCCATGCAGGACACCAGACTCGCTAAGTTAGTACAATCTTTAATTAATTAATTAATAGCAGCGTCCCTGACCTTCTCCGAGAACGTGAACTTGTCCGAGCCGATCCTCTCTCGGTTCGACGTATTGTGCGTCGTGAGGGACGAACCGGACCCCATGCAGGACACCAGACTCGCTAAGTTAGTACAATCTTTAATTAATTAATTAATAGCAGCGTCCCTGACCTTCTCCGAGAACGTGAACTTGTCCGAGCCGATCCTCTCTCGGTTCGACGTATTGTGCGTCGTGAGGGACGAACCGGACCCCATGCAGGACACCAGACTCGCTAAGTTAGTACAATCTTTAATTAATTAATTAATAGCAGCGTCCCTGACCTTCTCCGAGAACGTGAACTTGTCCGAGCCGATCCTCTCTCGGTTCGACGTATTGTGCGTCGTGAGGGACGAACCGGACCCCATGCAGGACACCAGACTCGCTAAGTTAGTACAATCTTTAATTAATTAATTAATAGCAGCGTCCCTGACCTTCTCCGAGAACGTGAACTTGTCCGAGCCGATCCTCTCTCGGTTCGACGTATTGTGCGTCGTGAGGGACGAACCGGACCCCATGCAGGACACCAGGCTCGCCAAGTTTGTACAATCTTTAATTATTTATTATTTTGTAGCAGAACATAAACTGATTTAAATGTTTTGGAGTTTTCCGATATTTCGACACTGTTGCAAGCGCCATGTTCACGGACAGACTGATGCTGACCGCTGCGCCACACAGTCAATATCCGAAATCAATATCTTACTCCATGACCGTCCCTTACAGATTTAAGCCTCGAGCAGACCGGATGCATACGTACACGTAAGCGTAGACGTGCACGTACCACTGAGTTGTAATGTATCGGAATGTATGACAAGACGCACTGAACGCGCACGGCACGTTACGCATCCGATGTGCTCGAGGCTTTATTATGAGTAAAGATTGTAGCATTATGATTAATAAGTACTGTTGTTATAGGTTTGTAGTGAGCTCGCACATCAAGCACCACCCGACGCAGCGCGGCGCCTCGCTGGAGGAGGCGGGTGCGGGGGGAGGGGCGGGCGCCGACGCGGACTTCGCGCTGCCGCAGGACGTGCTCAAGAAGTACATCGTATACTCCAGGGAGAACGTGCATCCTAAACTGCAGGTAAACGTTATACTCATTATACATCCACGTAGTCCTGAAATGCGAGGGAATAACAGCGCAACAAATTCAAATCCTCTAGCTAGCTAGTCTAATTGTGGAAAAAGCCGTCCCTAAACTAAACTAAAACGTGTTCGATTTTCATTTGAGAATAAAATAGGTGATAGCTACACCAGTGACTGTCAACTTAAAAATCGACGTCATCGGCACTGTCAACAAACCTCATACCTCCGTGCCTCATACGCACGAGAGATTTTTTAATGGGTACAGAATTATTTCACACACTCTGGAACATATATTGGGACACTCTGGAACAATTATTCGGACACTCTGGAACAATTATTCGGACACTCTGAAACATTTACATACTATAAGCTGTTTAATCTCTTCATTCCATTAAATGTATTTTCAGAATATGGACCAAGATAAAGTGGCGAAGATGTACAGTCAACTGAGACAAGAATCCCTCGCGACAGGCAGTCTGCCAATCACCGTTAGGCATATAGAATCAGGTATGCTACAAACAAACTACACATTATTTTGTTGAGCTATTTCAAAAATCATGACTGTAACCCTTTGGTACGCCAAAAACACAAACTATAATTATAAAATGTATTACACACGATACACGATGTTTTGCCTTCACCGTGTTAACAAAGCCCACATAAATTGAAGAAGAAAAATCCAGAGGTGCATGGCGGGGTTTGAACCTTCGGAATGAAAGTCGAGTTTGCTCCCACCTAGCCAACACGGCTCTACTATATTAATCAATGTATTAGTAAGGAATTATATATATTTTTTTGTTTCCAGTGATCCGAATGAGTGAAGCCCATGCCAGGATGCACCTCCGCTCACAAGTGAACGAGGAGGACGTGAACATGGCCATCCGCAGCATGCTGGAGAGCTTCGTGGACACGCAGAAGTACAGCGTCATGCGCGCCATGAGACAGGTAACGGGCTCGACTCCCGCCGCGCACAAGTGAACGAGAACAAGATCTATATCAGATATCTAGTACCCCTCAAACACGCTTACCAAAAACTTTGATAGTCATAAAATAATAAATAATCTTATCTCTATTCCAGACATTCCAAAAGTACCTGTCATACAAGAAAGACCACAGCGAGCTGCTATACTACATCCTGCGACAGCTCACGATGGACCAGCTGGCGTATATGCGAGGTCTGCATAATCACTCGCAGCCTACTATTGAGATCTCAGGTTAGTGCACTCATTCACACTCTCATTCAGTCATTCACATTCTCATTCACACTCTCATTCTCTCATTCACACTCTCATTCACATTCTCATTCACTAATTCACACTCTCGTTCACTAGGGTTCCTAGACTACCTATGCCCTTCCTAAAATACTAAATGTACTATGGAAGGATATTCACTTACTGTTCTGTCCAAAAATTACAGTACATAAAAACATTTCAGCAATAATTCTAACGTGGCGCAGCGGTAAATGAATCTGTAGATTATGTTGTGTTCTATAAGTTTTCTATGTTTACTAAAAAATTGTATATGTTCATTCTCTATATTTCAAATAAGTAATTTATGTAGAACCCGTAACATTACTTTGAGCTTACCAGGGGTATAGATGTTACTAAAATTACAGTGTGCACTAAAAGTACAGAAATTTTATCTAAATTCTTAACTAACATTTATCTCTTTTATTCCAGAGCGCGACCTGTTAGAGCGAGCGAGACAGATAAACATCTCGGATCTGAAACCTTTCTATGACAGCAGAATCTTCAAAATGAACAACTTTAGTTATGATGTTAAACGGAAGGTCATCATTCACACGATGACAGAATCGCCCGCTGCCAGTTAAAACTGACATTAAACTAACTGGCATTCATATAAGCTTTGGAATGATTTCCACTCGGATATAAGTTTAATTATGTAATTTATGTTATTGTTTTTTTTTTCTAAATCATGTATGTTATACAAACAACTGTTCAAACATAGCCCTTCATCATCAAAACAAAATTAAATCCAACTTTTGGGCACAGTTCTCACCATTACCATAGTCATGTGTAATTTAAATTAGTACCTATTCCCAATATATTGAACTTCATTCTGATATACTGAGCTAGTTTAAAATGATTGTACAAAAGTGCGCATTTATAATGCAACAGTTTACCAAGATACTTGATGAGCCAAAACTAAATACTCTTCATATTGTGAAATCATTACAAATACAAATTGTGAATTTACAATTCTCGACCGTTTGCTGGTTCGTATAGCGAGATTGTAGTACTAGTTTAGTTTAAGAGAACGCTAGATTTATATGATTATGATTACCCACCAATTTATACAATTTACTACCAAAAACATGACAGGGCGTTGGAACCAGTGCCGGATTAGCCACGTAGCAAGTGTAGCAAATGCTACGGGCCCCGCGCATTGGAGGGCCCCGCGCTCAAATAGGTATTTCGTAATACCTATTTGAGCGGCGAACCGAGCCGACCCGAACTGCGCGCATGGCTATTTCCACCTCACCTCTATCACGAATTCACGAAAAACGTTGGTATCAAAATCAAACGTTGGTATCAAAATCAACAACCATAATTTGAAATTGTACCACATTTTTTAAATTGAGCGCTAGCCACACACACGTTATGTGTTGTATGTACTACTTGCACTGCTCACTAAACGCTAAATTTGCCCATAATAAACCCAGAAAAGTTTATTTATTAGTCCAGTCAAATTAGCATTTCACCTCGGAATTTGAGATACCCAGCTGTAATTCTGTAAATAGGTACCTACTTGGATATTGACACTAGACCAGGGTTTTTAACTTTTCAAAGGAAAAAAATAGTAGTAGGATGAAACCCATTAGAAAAGGAGAGGAATATGACAAATATTAAAGGAAAAATAAATTACGGTCGATCGGAGTTCGGGAAGTGGGAGGGGGTGGGCTTTTAAGGGGAGAAAATGGTTTATCTCGATTTGCGGTGAAACTACTTGTCCTATGAAAAAAAATTATGTGGCAAAGTTGTAGGTAATAAAACGATCTACAACTTTTAATTCAGAACTTTTTTACATAACATCAAAATGTATGTGAAAAATTCAAAAAACTAAGTTTTTGGTTTTTTATTTCTATCTTTTTCAAAAACATTTTATTTTCTACAAAATTTGGTTAAAACTTACCTTTTTATGCCCCGAACATACTATAATTTATTTGATTAAAAATATTAATTTTTTCACCTTACCATAACACCCCTATTCACGTTCCCACTGCTGGGACACAGGGACTTCTCTCTTGGCGAGAGAGATTAGGCCTTAATTCACCACGCTGGCCAAGTGCGGGTTGGTGAATGACACATGTTCTTCAAACTTTGAGAAGTTCTCAGAACATGCCGGTTTCCTCACGATGTTTGCCTTCACCGTTAGAGCATGTGTTTTTATAGCACACATAATTTTCCAAGAAGAAAAATCAGAGGTGCGCGGCGGGGTTTGAACCCACGACCTTCGGAATGAAAGTCGGGTGTGCTCCCACTTAGCCAACACGGCTTTTTCACCTTATTTTGACTTAATTACTAAAAACATTGACTAATTTTCAATCGAAAATTCATGTGTCAAAATATTAGCTTTTTATAAAAATCGGTGTGCTGTTTGTTCATTGAAATCTTTATTTTTTGATGGTTAAGAAAAATATATACATTACTATAGTAAATTTTCTCAGAAAATGCAAAACACCGAAACAAAATTTGTATCATTATGTACAATTGCATCATAAAAATGTGATTTTTGCAATTTTTATTTCATATAATTGCTTATAATCCGACTTATTGCACATTATACAAACAGATTATTATATTATTTTTATTATTATATAGTCTGAAAAGACAAAATCACATTTTTGTGATGCAATTGTACCTAATGATACAAATTTTTGTTTCGGTTTTGTGCATTTTCTGAGAATATTTACTATCGTATATATTTTTTTTAACTATCAGAAAATAGAGATTTCAATGAACATAAAGCAAACCGACTTTTATAAAAAAGCTAATATTTTGACACGTGAATTTTCGATTGAAAATTAGTCTATATTTTTGAAAATTAAGTCAAAATAAGGTGAAAACAATAATATTTTCAATCAAATAAATCAAAGTTTATTTAGGACATAAATAGGTAAGTTTTCACCAAACTTCGTAGAAAAATAACAATTTTTGAAAAAGATAAATAAAAAAAACAAAAAACTTGGTTATTTGAATTTTTCACATAAGTTTTGACGTTATGTATAAAAGTTGTGAATTAAAAGTTGTAGATCGTTTTATTACCTACAACTTTGCCATATAACTTTTTTTCATAGGACTAGTAGTTTCACCGCAAATCGAGATAAACCATTTTCTCCCCTTAAAAGCCCACCCCCTCCCACTTCCCGAACTCAGATCGACCGTAATTTATTTTTCCTTTCATCTTTA
This sequence comes from Chloroclystis v-ata, assembly GCA_963691955.1. Taxonomy (NCBI): domain Eukaryota; kingdom Metazoa; phylum Arthropoda; class Insecta; order Lepidoptera; family Geometridae; genus Chloroclystis; species Chloroclystis v-ata. Next base: position 11,243,700 of record OY829904.1, on the reverse strand, counting down.
CCATATTCCCCTCCTTTTCTAATGGGTTTCATCCTACTATTATTTTTTTCCGTTTTTGACCATTTTTGGTCTAAAAGCACTGGTCTACACTACACCCTAAAAGTTGTATAAAAACCTACCGATGTTCGCAACCATTAAAATTTCAAGATATTCCATTATATTCTCTGGACCTAACAATTTTCATCCTCAAATGAGAGGATTTCTCAAATGAGAGAATTCCTCAAATGAGATAATTCCTCAACCCCATCAGAGGCAGCGGATGACCTGAAGTGATGCTGTGACCGCGCGCTCTCCGCCATCTATCTCGAAAACGGTTCACCGTATGAAAAATTTTTGTGAACATTATTTGTAGAGAATTTTGTATTCTACAATATTCACAAAGATATAAATAGCAAAAAACCCATAGAAAAAGAGATATTTACAAAAAAACTATTTTTGCGGTCTTTGACCTTGAAATTTTAATGGTTGCGAACACCCTACGATCGGTAGGTTTTGAGACAACTTTTAGGGTGTCAATATATAAATATTTACAGACTTACAGCTGGGTATCTCGAATTCCGAGATTCTTACCTATTTTGAGCTAAAATGACTTGACTATAACAGTTTTGTTTTCTATACTAATATTATAAAGAGGAAAGATTTGTTTGTTTGTTTGTAAGGAATAGGCTCCGAAACTACTGGACCGATTTCAAAAATTCTTTCACCTTTTGAAAGCTACATTATCCCCGAGTAACATAGGCTATATTATAGCAAAGCAAATTGCGGGAAAGTGTAAAACGCGGGCGAAGCCGCAGGGCGGAAAGCTATATTTAATACCCTAAATTTGAGAACCGATAGCAAACCAAGGGCCCCTTGACAGAATTTGCTACAGGCCCCGCGCTGGCTTAATCCGGCACTGGTTGGAACGCATTGTATTTATTTTTAAGATTTACAATAACAAAGAAATTGTTATGTCAAAAGTAAGATTAAGCTCACATTTTTATTGTACAGCCCTAAAGATGTTGGAGTAATTTTGTATTACCACTTTTTATTCACTTATCACGCTTTTGGCGGTTTGGTGTGTGTATAATAGTAAGTTAGTACAGTAGTCCTCTGATTTATGTGCCTATTTAATTTGTTAGATCTGATGAGTACATTTTGCCACCGTGTTTTTATAATGATTTGTTACTTGTTATTAAATAAAATATTGTGCCTTCGTATAAAGTAGTAATGGTAGCCTTGTTAAATCACATTAGAAATAAGTACGAACATTAAGTTTGTAATGGTATGTGAAATATCATCTAGAATCTAGCTGATTAATATTAAAAAGGTTTTATTTGTATGGACGCCATTTTGGCAATTGTCATGTATCTAAAAACTTAATAAATACCTAAGTATTGAATCAAGACTATTTTTTTTCTTTCAATGCAGCTACCTATTCTTTTTTTACATGAAGTTTAGCTCAGACCCAAAACAGTTACAGACTCATACTCAGGGGTGGCCAACTTGATTGGACCCAAGATATTATACCATGCACAATTTTCAAAACAGATCAGGGTTTGAGATCTGAGCGTGAATTTCATCAAACGGGACCGTTCAACATAAGGGAAAACTGTTTTAAGTTGGTATTAAGTTATCAAAAGAATCTTGAATGTGAATCTGTTCACTTATATTAGTGAATGTGTGAATATTAGTGATTATTTATTTACCATTCCGATGTTTCAAGCGATTTACAGTTGTTTGTGGTCACGGAAGAAACGATGGGAATTCTGATTCTACATTTATTTGATAAAAGCCGGAACGTTTACAAAATAAAACTAATTTCACTTTTATCATACTTCTTTATTTTATAAAAAATCTGACATATTATTATTACACATCTTTTTCACTACAAAAAACTTTTTTACAGTCTTAAATATTAGTACTAGTCTAGGACATGTCTAAAACTATTTTTATCTTTAAAATATCGATTAGATCAATAAGTTAAAGCAAATTTTACAATGCAAAAAAATAATGTAGCCTAGGAATATAAACCTATTACAGGCCTATTACAAAAATCACAAGACTTACATATGTATTAAAGTAATTATGTATAAAAAATCTTGAAAATGAATTTTTACATTAGAAGGCGAAATCTACATAGACCTCTTAATTTGCAGTGTCAAAAAGATATCTAATGAAGAATAAGTACATACTTTCTGCTGAATAAATTACACATATTTCTAAACATCAACATCTTCCTACAAGACTCAGGGTTACAAACTAATTGAAAGGTCTTTTGCTCTAATTGGTTTAAATAATCACATATTTCTATGAAATCAGGTTACATTTACTTCACTAACTAGAGTTCTACATACAAATGACAAAATACACAACATCATATTATTAAAAGATTAAAAACAAATGCAGTATGTGATCAAGAACAAAATAATTCTTAATGACATATTTCATTTGAGCATATTATCACTATAAATATCAATGTTAAAATTTAAAATCAGGTTCAAAAATAAAACAGGCCACACTTTCATGTCCAGCATCAAAATTAAACCTGCCAATACCTACCCTACAGATCTGTCCGGCAATCAAATTTGCATTTTGTGTTCAACTTTATGATCAAATTAAACCTGACAATATCAATAATTCATTTCTGAAGGTACTTGAAAAAAATAATTACGAAATTACAATTGTTAATATGAAAATTGGAATTGATTATTGGTTGATAAAACATCATTAGAAATATATAATTAGTTGTGAAATCATTAATGTAAAGAGAGCTTCAGTTTCTAAAGGAACACAAAAAATGCAAATAAACTTATAATAACCTATTCACTGCCGGATCCAGATTCACTGCTGTCGCTGTCACTATCACTGCCTGAACTGCTGGAGTCGCTGTCGGAACTGCCACTACCACTATCAGAGCCGGAGGAGCCTGACGATGAGTCTGAGGAGTCTGAGCAATCCGAGCAGTCAGAGTTACCCTTCTTCTTCTTGCGGGGTATGTTGCATTTTCCATTGCTGATTAAAAATATATTGTTTCATTAATTTAATTCTAATGGTTTGTCATAGGAAGGAACAAAGAAGTTACTATGATATCTAAATGTTAAGGTTTTGAGGGTAGTTAAAAAACAGATGGCAGTTATTCAATTGAGAACAAAGAAATACATAGAATAAAATGATTTTCGAATTCATTTAATACATTTAAATCCTGCCTACACATGATATCTTGATATTCAAAAGAGATATTGGATGATAGATACACAGTAACAGAAACAAAATATTGTTGCTAAAAACAAAATCAACAGGTAGGTATAAATTGACATACCTGCAGTCTCCTTCGTCTTTTGCCTTTTTCTTATCTCCAGCCTTGAGATTCTTCTTCATGACTTGCGTACGCGAGGGACGCACCAGCACTTTGCGCTTGCCTTTGCATTCGTAGCTCCAATGTCCGTATTCCAAGCATTTCTGACAGCGAATCCCTTGCGGAAACGCAGCTGCCAGCGCCGCATGCCTGCAAAAATAGTAAAATTAATATCTAATACAGAAGGAGACTATCGAGTGGTCGAGAAAGAATTACTTACTTTTTCTTCTCTGCTTGGTGCCTGTTGTATGTACCCAGCGTCATATTTTGAGATGTCCGTTAACGCTTTGGAAACTAACACAAAATAAAAGAGGGTAGAACGGGATACGTTGAGTTCTGTTGAAACTGGTGATCTGGACTGGAGAGCTCTTCGATTGCTAATGAAATAAATTCACAAAAATTGAAAAATGCACTGTACGATGCAACAAGAAAGACAGCGTGCAAAAAGAAAACAAAAATCAATCAACAGAATAAACGTCACTGTCAGAATAAAATTAAATAGTGTCCGTACATACTAGGCATTTCGGAAATAAACGGTTTATGAGTTTTATAGTATAACGACCAATGATTAACGACTCATTATTTAATTTATTATCATTAAGTCCACCCTGCGGGATCACCTTGCGCTGTAACGTGTTGACGCTGCCGCTGCCGTTGACATTCCCCCGCGCTCCCTCTAATGTCGGTTTTTTACTGTTTTTTACGCGGAAGTCACGCGGTAGGTACCTAAAGGTAACGCAAACGCGAGTGAGTGTACATTCAGATAAAGATAAAGAAAACTTTATTGTAAAATTGTGTTACATTACATACAAAGAGAATATAATCACTACGTATTACATACAGCATTCTTTAAGTAGGTAGAGGGTACTCACGTCGTTCTATTGCGGTGAATTTGCTTCATCCACCATCTTCTTTGACGACGGCGCCTTTTCTTTTTTTTCAAAATACATAAATAATTGCTTAAACCTAAAAGATATGCTGCCGCCGCGATAATCTCGACATCAGCCATTGTCAATCAATAAAGAAGTAGGAAGGCTGAATGTGAACACCCGCTCGCGTCGACGTTGCCGCGGAAATATTTAGAGCAACGTTCGAACTTTCGCAGCAGCAGCAGCGGCAGTAGCAGCGGCTGAATGTAAACCGTGCATTCACTGCATTCCGTGCATGAACTCTAACGCGCCGCACGTAGTTGTAGCTAGCCGAATCACATTAGCCACATTTTAATTATATGTTATTATATTATATTATTGTTATTATATGTATTAAATCAATGATTTTTTTATAGTATCATTGTATTAAATTTTAATTAAGTATAATAGATTATTTCCAATCTTTCTGAAAACATGCTAACTTCAAAATGACAATGACTGCATGTATGACATTTGCGATTGACGTGGTCTAACTAATGTCAGTAGTTCATCCCGGACATTGTTTGTGTGTGTGCGCGCTTGCCGTGTGTCGAATGTTTATTTTCTTTCACTCGTAATATTTTTGTAAAATATCGTAATTTGAACGAACCCCGTAGTTGTTCCAGTCTGAAATGTCCGCATTTCATTTTGCAATAATAAAATGTCGAACTGGCCCTGGAAATTATTATTGGTGATAGTTATTGCTGAAACTCTGCTTGTTTGTTATCTAAGTGCCGATGATACTGTTCAGAAATTACCTTTCTGTAATCCTAAACCCACGGATGGACCAATTTACAACGAGTATGTACTAGAATTTTAAAATATTCCTAAACCTAATTAGCAGCGTTTAATTGAATAACATTCTTATTGTATTATGCAACTTGTTATTAAACTGCATGTGAAAAACCAGTTTTTGGTAAACAATATTACGTATTTATAAATTAAGAAAAAACACATGAAATCGCTGTGTTTTATGATACCTTTTACTATTTCGGTACCACAGTGTATTCAGAAGAAAATATAGAATGCATTTTCAATTTGTGCCAAGGTAGGTACTATTCTAGATGATTCCAGAACTCTTACAAGTTCTGACAAGTTATTAATGTTTTTATGAAATGAATGTAATATCTGTTTTCACTGAACTGAAAACTGGCAAAGTTAATATCATCTAGCATACTGTATTCTCATCTTAGTGGCCCAACACTCAAAATGCAGTCTCGTCTATTGACCTTGATAAATGAGTGGGTGTAACAATCAATCCAATTATCTTTTATAGTACCAGAAAGCAAACCAAACATACAATTCATCATCCACCATGTAAAAAGATTTTTCAGTTGTAAATATGCAGTAAATAATGGCAAATTAAATTATTATACCACACATTACGATTGCCTAAAAAGCAGTTTAGATTTTTTTTTTATTAAATAGAATAGTATATTTAAATTATAACTGTAATTTTTTTCAGTTTGATGCTAGCAAGTACCCTAGATGGGAAACTAACAGCATTTTCAACACTAACTGGACTTAAGTTGTGGGATGTGGAGACTCAGCCATTGCTGGCATCTAACCTTCATAATGTAGAAGTGAGTAGCTCAATCAATAATAATAATCAATGCCACTTTTAGTAGTAATTTTAGAACTTAAGAACAGCTGCACCGATTTTGGTACTTTTGGTTTTAAGATTGCAGACATATTTTTTTCCCAAGGCGGGTATCGAACTCGCGACCTCGCTGGACTTTTCGCAGGTGGACCTTCGCCCGCTGTGCCACAGAGATCGTCTCCATATATGCCAAATGGTGCTAAGAATAAGAATGTGTAAAAATTGTATTCTCTTAAATTTTTTAGACATCTCTTTCCTAAATCACAGCTTCAATATTTCACTATCATTATTTATCTTATTATTGTTGTTATAGCTGTCATCAGGAGGTAAATGGGTGCGTCTCGTCCCTTCCCTGCGTGGGACACTGTACAGCCTGAGCGGGGAGACGATCGAACCACTACCCTTTGATGCTGAACAGCTTCTGTCGGCGTCCTACAAGTACAATGAGGACTTAGTTATTGCTGGTAAGTCCGCCTATAGCAAAAGAAAAACCTCTAAGTTTCAGTGTGACGATCAAATTGCAAGTCGAATCTATATTAATAATTTCGTCAACGGGTACGGTAAACTCGATCGATACTTTATATGAATAACAAAACATATTTATATTTTGAGTCGACAATATATTATAATTATGTCTCCGCAAAAGTCGGATTATGCAGAATTTCGTCAAATTTCAGTCGAGCGAAGCCGGGTTTTCATCTAGGATGTATATACATTTCAATCTAAATTATGAGGTTACATCCACATTCATGGTTTACTTACTGTGACAAAAAAACCTGAAGAAAACTCTGCGTAATCTTTTCTGGCAAACAGTTTTTTATTTGTTTGATAAACACAACACAATAAAATTCTTTGCATAAGTCTTTGTATTTGTTTCTTACGTATTTCTTATCAGTAGGTATACATAATATGTGTATACTCAGATAAGAAACAAATTAAATCTTGTATCATATTTCACTACCACTAAAATTGTTGATTACTAATTTTAAATCATAAGACTGTGTTGGCTTAGTTAGAGAAAGTTCAATCCAAAAGTTGTCGAGTCGACCCCGACGCTGACCTTTAGGTTTTGCTACCTTCAAGTAACGGATAAATTTTGGACATTTATCCTTAATTAAGCAATTCGCCACCAATCATCCAAAAAACCTTATACTGTTACCTACTTATAGTTGCAAGAAAGTGCAGCATTCTTCACGATATCAAATAAAATCCGTTCAGCAAGGTTACCTTATCATTACCTCTTTGTGAGTTATAAAATAGCGTGACTCATGCTGTAAAAGTATTTTCTCACGATTTGATAACAGCCGTGCATAATTTTACGTAGGTAGAGAAGATATGATATGGCAAAGCAAATATGACTAGTAGTACGGGAGGCGACGATGCTAAATGGGGATTTACTCGAGCGTCAAAGAGACCTATTGGGTTGCATTTGGTAGATGATAAGAAGAAAAAAATTGTATGAGACCGATGTGTTTCATCAGTGGGGGAAGCGACCATAGATAAATAAAAACTTATTTAAAAAAATACTGATGTATGGACGTACTTAAGCGCGTCAGTTAGTGATAGATAGATTCTATGAATCAGATTCAATAAATTGAAAATCAGCTTAACATACTTACATACTTAAAAATAATTTAGGAAATATGATTGATAATATACGTTTGTAAATCTGATTGTTTACACGATTGGGGTGGAAGTACGTAAAAGTTAAAAAAATAAAAATCGCGACTCATTTTTTATCAAAAAAAAGAACAAAAAAACTGGCATTTCTAAAGGTGTTAGAGCCTCAGATTTAGATGTATATGGTTCATCTCTATATATGTTCTGATTCTACCATATCTTAATCTGACAATTATCTAAAGTGATGCGCCTAATATGACAAAAGTAAATTTTGTTCCCTTACAATTCACGTTCGAACATAGATAGATTTTTTATATTTGGTGGAGGTACTTATCTGGGTACTAGCTATCTCCAGTATCTTAATCTGACGCGCTCGAGTAAATCCCGAAATCCCCTCTTCGGCTCCCCTACTATAGGTATGCATGGATGTTTTTGTCATCATAATTACTTCTAATGACGTTGCGAGGAGTAAAGTATATTACGCGGCGAACATTCATGCAAGAGAACCGTGTTGGCAGGAATGGGAGTGGGACACGAGTGGGAGCACGCTCGACTTTGGATTTAAAATTCTAAAACAAATATGTGCGTTTTGTAAACATTTGCTGTAACCGTGAAGGCAAATATTGTGAGGAAACCGGCATGTTCAGTCTGAAAAGTTTGAAGGACATGTGTCATTCACCAACCCGCACTTGGTCAGCATAGTGAAATCTCTCTCGTCAAGAGAGAAGTCCCTGTGTTCCCACTGGGAACGTAAATAGGGATGATGATGATAGTCAGAGTTCTTCCAAGCTTATTTATAAAAGCAACATATTAAATTGTGTAGGTGCGAAGGAGTCAGTATGGTACGGGGTAGACGCGGCGACGGGTGGAGTGGTATACTCGTGTTCGTCGCGCGGCTGCAGCGGCGCGCGGGCCGCCGGCGACGGGGGACATCTACTGGTGCTGCGGAGGCACGCCAACACCGTGCGGGCGCTCCATCCCAGGCTCGGGAACGAGAAGTGAGACTATATTACCTTGAACCAACCCTCACTATATCAGTCAGTATGGTACGGAGTGGTATACTCGTGCTCGTCGCGCGGCTGCAGCGGCGCGCGGGCCGCCGGCGACGGGGGACATCTGCTGGTGCTGCGGAGGCACGCCAACACCGTGCGGGCGCTCCATCCCCGGCTCGGGAACGAGAAGTGAGACTATATCACCTTGAACCAACCCTCACTATATCAGTCAGTATGGTACGGAGTGGTATACTCGTGTTCGTCGCGCGGCTGCAGCGGCGCGCGGGCCGCCGGCGACGGGGGACATCTGCTGGTGCTGCGGAGGCACGCCAACACCGTGCGGGCGCTCCATCCCCGGCTCGGGAACGAGAAGTGAGACTATATCACCTTGAACCAACCCTCACTATATCAGTCAGTATGGTACGGAGTGGTATACTCGTGTTCGTCGCGCGGCTGCAGCGGCGCGCGGGCCGCCGGCGACGGGGGACATCTGCTGGTGCTGCGGAGGCACGCCAACACCGTGCGGGCGCTCCATCCCCGGCTCGGGAACGAGAAGTGAGACTATATCACCTTGAACCAACCCTCACTTAATCCACACGCACCTAAACCAAATTAAAATTTATATTAGACGTCAAAAGAAACACAAACTCGTGGTCCCCCCAAAATGTAACTACATACTCATTATTTTTTTCATTTCCATCATTTATGTAGATTTGATACACGGTAGTTACACAACGTGTAACAAAAATAAATACCAGTACCATATTACCTCATTCTGGTTAAGTGGGAGTCGGGGGGATAACTAGTTAACGCATTTCGCTGTCACTCGTGAAAAGAAAGAAATAATTGTCAAACAACAAACATATTTTACTACGCGACACGTCACTATATACCCCTCTAGCACACAAGCAGGACTTGACCAACTTAATCGAAATCGTGTCAGTGCGCCTAAGAAAGTCCTCAACAACCAACCTTATAGACCAACCTTATAGAATATTCAGGGAGTAATCAGGGCCAACGATGATTCTTATATAGCTAATCCTGTTACAGGTGGAACTTCAGCGTAGCAGAACACCAGCTAGAGCTGAGCCCGGGGGCCTGCGTTGGGCCCTCGGAGGCCCCGGCGCCCTACCGCATCGCAGTGGCCTTGCACGATGGTCGACTCGCGCTCAGGGACCCTACTGCTGCAAGGGTTATCTGGCAGCAACAGGTAACGTTGATATCTATGTAAATAATATTAAATAGATTTATTATGCACACACAGTTACACAGATCGACACTCTCTACGTATACTCATAGTTGTGTATCTGATTAACAAAAATTTGACAGGAGAGCGTTTTAAAGCTTTGAAAATGTTAGGAACATTATGTAGTTGGACAGTTATATGACCAAGAAAAACGTACTATAGTAGACGTTTTTTTTGGAAGTTATAATGATAGATTGGCATGTGTAGATGCCAAAAATGATCAAACGTATATGTGTGTATCTGGCAGTTACACGAAGATACCTAGGGAGTATCGAGGTTATGAAAAGACACACACACACTATTATTACCAAAATCGTGTTTTCTTGACGCTCTATGATTTGTGTTTTCACTAAAACAAATAAGACTACATTATTTGATTAAAAAACTACTTGATATATTGAAATCTCTTAGATCGAATCATGCTTGCGCCAGGGTTGTCTATCAAGCCCTTGATGTTTAGAGTCAAAGAGTCAATATATTTAAACGTGTTTTATAATAAACTTATAAGTAATTTGGTTCTAGTTGGAGGCCCCTCTAGCAGGCCTATGGCGCCTATCAGGAGGCGAACTGCAGAGTGTGGACGTGGTCCGTGAAGCGGCCGGAGAACTGGCCATGGGCGACATGATGCAGCATCCCTCGCTCTACATCGGCGTCCACGACAGAATGGTGAGTGGATGGTCTAGTCTAGATTCTAGATGATTTAACATAACAATCTGTATGACACAAACTTTTCGCTGTTTCTGTAATTTTTTTAAGCTTAAACCTCAGTCGGTCTAGTAGACTGTTCATCGTTATAATGAACAGAATCGATTACAATGAATTATTTATTAAATTCTGACTTTGATTTTTGCGATATCTGACATTTCCAGTGCTCATAACCCAGTCGGTCCAATGGAGACTTTTAATCGTGATTAAGATAAGATAACTCATTATTACACACACCAATAATCAATATTTACATAGGAACTTACCAACTACAAAAACCTATGCGTAATGGGCGGTCCTAAAAATCCTGTACTATCTACAGCTATACGTCCAAGAAAGTTCCGTATACAGACCAAATTTGGACACAGCAGTGGCCGCCCACCCGCACCCGTGGAAGTTGGTGACCGCGCGCCCCTCTCTCGGGGCCGACACCGCGCTGCAGCTGCAGGACCCAGACAACACTCTGTCTAAAGTGGCGCTCTATGGACCCACGGCATTGGCGGGTAAGTCTCAACAGATAGACATTCTAGAAAGTTCCATTAATATCAAACTGGCTTTCCGCCCTGCGGCTTCGCCCGCGTTTTACACATTCCCGCAATTTTCTTTTGCTATAAACCTCACACAGCCCGAGACCTTTCGAACGAATGCAAAACCGTGGAAATTGGTTCGTGCGTTCTGGAGTTATAGCGTCAGGAAGGAAAACCTGACTTATTTTTTAAATCGCTGGTTGAGATCTGGTTTTGACCGAAATAACGTTAATCATTTTTTTTCAGAAGATTACGGCTTCTTTCTCTACCTTCAAGAAACCTGTGACCAGTCCGTCCAGGTGACCCCCGACGTCATAGACAATGAGACCAGAGACAACGAGGAGACGCATCACCACCATATCCACGTACACGTCTACAGTCTTTGGTTCTGGTGGAAGGAAGTGCTGCTGATCGTTATTAGCAGTGCGCTGTTAATGAATCTTATGATTTGGCCCAGGTTTGTATTGTTTACAGAAGTTGTTTGTGACTTAAATAAAATAAAGTCAAAGTAAAAATATACCAATATCAATTTCCATTTCTTCTACAGTATTCCTCAACAAACAGTATGCCCCTCTATCTACAGATGCACATGTCTATGTGAAGGGTTTAAATTTAGAATCATAAATTCAAACGTTCCAGATTCCTCGCTCCCAAATTCCGCGCTTCAACGCACCTCCATCCACAGATGCACATGTCTATGTGTAGAGACGACCAAGGGTTTAAAACTTCAAATTTGGAATGATAAATTCAATTCCAGATTCTTCGCGCCCAAAATGCGCGCGTTGACGCCCCTCCCCGCTCCGCACCAGGAGTACATAATCGTGGAGCGTCACTACGAGCGGCCTCCCCCCGCGCCCGCGCCCCCCGCCCCGCCGGAGTACTCGTGCCGCTACGAGAGTGACTTCACACCGCTGAGATGTCTCGGCAAAGGCGGCTTCGGCGTCGTCTTCGAGGCGAGGAATAATATTGATCATGCTACTTATGCGGTTAAGAGGATCACGCTGCCAAAGAAGTTAGTATAAGTAGCGTAGTCTTTTGCAGGTCTTCCTTAAGGAATGGGTTATTGAAAGTTGGTAAATGGTCTTTTGTATATAATAATAATTTTCATTTTAAACGATTTCGTTATACAAGAAACAGCAGAAAAATAATGGTGACTGCATTACCACCACCACCAATGCCCCCTCCGGATGATAATTACATTCGGTTTTAAATAAAATAAATATATTATGAAGGGATTGTGATTTGAAATGTGTGTTTTAAATAGTCAAGTAGTAGTCTTCTGACGCTGGTATGGTCTTTGCAAATAGACTTATTGGGGATAGATTTAAGACAAATTTTTTTGACAGTAGATATGTTTTCTCTGGTAAAATTCGAGATCTATTTAGTTCAGAAGACTGTCCCCTGAACTAAATAGATTTCGAATTTTAAAATGTATTTTTGTTAAAGGGAGAAGAAACGCGAGCGTGTATTACGTGAGGTGCGCGCACTGGCAAAACTGGAACACGAACACATCGTGCGCTACTTCAACGCGTGGGTCGAGCAGCCGCCGCCGCTGTGGCAGCAGCAGAGAGACCTGCATTGGATGAGGTTACATAAATACACATAAATAACAAAATATATATAAATATTGCTGGACAATTCACACAGCGACATCTAGCCCCGTGGTAAGCTCGAAGCTTGTGTTACAAGTGATAGATTTCTGATATAGGTACTTAATATAATAGGACAGATGATCTTGTCGAGGCTGCTGGTTCACGGTGGATGCAGGTTGCATCCAACCGTAATACCTGGAGGTCATTAAGGGAGGCCTATGTCCAGCAGTGGACGTCCTATGGCTGAAATGATGATGATGATGATGATGATAGTTGTATTTAATTTTGTTTCAGAGAATTAGATGCATCTCTAGTAACATCAGAGGACTACACGGGCACGTCTCCCGCCCCGCTGCCCATTAAAGCAGCGCCCAGTGACGTCATGTTGGACATACAACGGTCTCTGGACCCATGCGTCGACGCACTACAGTTCGACCGTCTGGACCCTTCCAAAAGATTCAGGTAATTCATTCTTACCAGCGAGTACGAGACTATTTCCTCCTATCTAACATAAACTTTAAGATCTATTTAATTCCAGATCCCAAAGCTGCAGTGACTCATTCAGCATAGTGTTCGACGAAGAAGCTACTACCAAAGTGACTCTGAAGGAGTCCGGTGACGTCACACCGCGCACGCGCCGCGCCACTGATGATGACTCCTTTGTAGTATTCGCCAACTCACAGGAACAAGGGGACGGACTCAATGTTTCAGGTGAGAATATAATAGAAAATACTTTATTGCACACCACAAAAACAGAAACACACAATACACACTTAAAACTAAAACATTTGGAGTACAATGGGCGGTTGAGAGAGTTGGTGAGATGTACTCCCTACGTATCTGCGTGTAACTGGCATATACTTTACGTTTGATGCATTTTTGGCATCTACACATGCCAGTCTATCGACTTACAAAAAACAGTCCACTCTAAGTACCTTTTTGATACACTTATACGTTTGATGCATCTTTGGCATCTACACATACCAGTTAAAAACTTACAATAAAAATTCCACTCTAAGTACCTTTTTCTTGCTCGTATAACTGTCCAACTTCATTATTTTCCCGCCATATAATGATGTATCTTCCACATACACACTTTGATAGGGTGTGAGTGAGGTGCGGGTGGCGGTAAATGTCCGTTACGCAGTTCTTGCGCGGAAAGCGAGTAGAATGTGTGTGCGTCACGTAAATATTGAGTACCGCAAAAATTACTAAACGCTCTCCTCTAACATTTGTGTTTTGCAGATACACAAGTCTATTTGTAGGGAGTCTTTAGATATTCACAGAAGAAACTCTAGATAAAAATAAATAAATATTGCTGGACAATTCACACAGCAATATCTAGACCCGTGGTAAGCTCGAAGTTTATTACGGGTGATTTCTGATATTTAGGCCTTATTTAGAGAAAATGAACTCTATTTGTAGGGAGTGTCTAGATATTCACAGAACAAACTCTTGATATAAATAAATATTGCTGGACAAATCACACAGCAACATCAAACCCGTGTTAAGCTCGAAGCTTGTTACGGGTGCTAGATTTCTCATATTTAGACCATATTTCAAAAATATTCTTAAGCTTAACAAGGGGATGGTGTTAATGTTTCTATCATATGTTTTCAGGTCACCAAAGCGTACACAACGGTTCAAACAGCCTCAACATTAGCTCCGGCTATTCCGAGGCGAGGAATAACTCTCGCGATAAGAGATTGGAGAGAGTCAAGGAATGCGATTATAAGACTGAAAGCACCACTTCTAAGAAGAAGAAGGTAATTGTCTATTCTCTGATATCTAAAATTGAATCCTTATTTCTCTTGGTTACGCCATCACGCAGCTAGGCCGATTTAAGTGCAATAGGTTTTAAAATAGTCGTATTAGCCCAGGGCTTAAAAGGTGAGAAAATATGAGAAGCCGCGGGTGGGTCAACGACCTAATTATATTTTTTTAGGTTTGTGTTCCCCACATCATTTATTCTAGAGACGCCCTTTTCCAACACATTATTAAAAAAAACCGGCGAAGTGCGAGTCGTACTCGCCCATGAAGGCTTCCGCAGCAGTGATTTTTATGAAATAGTATGTTTATTAAAAAAAAGAGTATTAAAAAAATCTCCAAGTGGGCAGGCTGTTGATACTACACCTTAATTTATACATACTTTGTACCTACACAGTTTTTAAATAAATAATTATTTATCCCCAGAAGGGTCACACCCGTCACTGGTCTCTGGACATGGTGGTCAAAGAGACCCCTCAGCCCGAGGTGAACTCCGTGCAAATGTATCTATATATACAAATGCAGTTGTGTCGTCGCGACAGTTTGCACGACTGGCTCAGGAACAACCGGACTGTGGAGGCAAGAGGCGATATGGTACGTAGCATAAATACCCCTATATTTATTCCCATTGCTGGGATACAGGGACTTATCTCTCGACGAGAGAAAAATCATAATATTTAGGTGAAAGTTGACAAATGTGTGTTTGCGTGTATACACACTCTTACACTCATACGCACACATACACACATATACCAAATTAAATATATATATAAAAATTAATATATATATAAACTGACTAACAGCAGTTATTTCATACAATTTTAGACAAAAATATTAGCATGTTTTTTTAGTTCTCTGTATATCTCAAAATATTTACTAACATAACTTTAAGCTCATTAATTAGATGTCGTTGTGTAAAATTGTCCAGCAATATTTATTTATTTTAATTACTAACCCTTCTATAACCATTTCTACCAAAATATGTCTGTATGTACCAAGTTATAATTTATATTGTGCTGAGAGGCGGGCGTTGAGGTCACTCCACAGTTTACAACCTTTGTGACCTCATCGTTCATTTGTTCATTACTCACGTATTTACACAGGAGTTAAAACACTCTCGTCGTTTCGACCACAATCAAAATACCTTAAGAGCCTTGTGACGTTACGAAGTTTTGCGAAATTGGATATTTTATGCACCACGTGACCGGCGCGTCACGCGAATTCTATGAAAAATACTAAATGATCTTGATACTTCGTCGATCTAAAACATACAAATATACTAATAATTATTTTAGATCTGTAGAAAATGGCATCGAATAAATTCCATTTTATTGAGTGGATTTTTTTTCAGTTTCATTCCGAAATAATTATTATATTAATGTTTTTATTTAATTGATAGGAGTTTATATATTTTCCTAAATTCAAAATGGTGGATATTTTTATTTCAATATTTGAATCAATTATGTTTTATCTTAATAATATCAATATTTATTTTAAATCTGATTGATTATTTGAAATCAATTAAGTAGGTACATAATTTTAAATTAAAACATTAATGATTAATAATTATATATATATAAGAATAAAACTGAAAATAGTCTTATTGAAGTTAAATGTCCTCATTCATCTCATCTTATGGGCTCATTTTTAAACCGATTCTTCTGAAATTTGGTGTGTAGGTTTGTAATTAAATGTTTTTTTTTTGTCGAATGTTGGGACTTTATGTAAGTTCGAAAGTCTAAATTGAACGGACTAAATACAAATTATAATTATAACAAAACAAATAAATTATATTACCTATATTTAAGTTGCTTGTTTTGTTAGATGGTATATTTGTGTTTGAATAAATAAAAGTTTCGTTAATGAAGGTTTTAATTATGTTTAGGTATTATTTTTGTAGTTTCGAACTTTATATTTATTTTTATATTTATTGGTATCCATTTATCTACATATGTCATACACAGATGTAGAATATCCATTTATCTACATTATGTCATCTTGAATAATTCCCATTATATTTTTATTTTGATAAACTATTTATTTTTATTTTATTACGAACTT
Source organism: Chloroclystis v-ata (assembly GCA_963691955.1). Lineage (NCBI taxonomy): Eukaryota > Metazoa > Arthropoda > Insecta > Lepidoptera > Geometridae > Chloroclystis > Chloroclystis v-ata. The sequence goes on along the minus strand of OY829904.1, from coordinate 11,227,345 downwards.
ATTTGAAAATATTTCATTTATATATTAAAAAAAAAACCAACCCGCACTTGGCCAGCGTGGTGAATTAAGGCCTAATCTATCTCGTCAAGAGAGAAGTCCCTATCCCAGCAGTGGGAACGTGAATAGGGGTGTTATTTTATATACAGGGCGTTCCAAAATTATGGGCCATGAAGGGGAAGTACCATATATATCGTTGATAGTGAATTTTGCTCAAAGAAGACTTCATTTTATTTAAAAAAAAGTAAGTAATTTAATTAATTAATTTACAAAAAAAATGTTTCATGTTTTTTATTTGATTAAAATAATTAATTTCACGTTGTTCCTTTCTTTTAAAATACTATGTTACTTAAGCAGAGTTATTATTTTTTAGCTATTCTTTCGATTGGTATCATAAAAATAGAGTTTTTTTTTCTACATGTAAGTCGGTTCGATTCCCAGACAAAGCAAGTAATTTTTAGAAAATCTATGAATCCAGAATTACTAACTTTTAAAAATAAAATGAAGTCTTCTTTGAGCAAAATTCACTATCTACGATATTTAAGGTACTTCCCCTCCATGGCCCATAACTTTGGGACGCCCTGTATTTATTAGAAAGGTACAATTATTTAATGTTTACAATAAATAATATATTTATTAGAAAGGTACATTATTTATTGTTTACATATTGGATACTCGGTAAAAATAAGAACAAAAAATTACGGAATATTTTCTTTGTAATAAATATTATGGAAATCTATACTACAATTATCAAGCTGAGGAGATTGCTTGTTTATTTGTTTGAACGTGCTACTCAGGAACCGCGGGTCCGATTTAAAATATGATTTCAGTATTGGATAGTAAAATGATCGATAAATGCTATAAAACATAAACTAGTAAATAACGTAAAAACGCAAGCGCAGCTGTCGGCGGGTCGGCAAGTTAGTCATAATCTAAAAAAATCATAGGCATAATTACATTTAGTCGTTGGACGGTTTCACCAAAAAAAGTTGCCTTGTTGTTTTTTAATTAGGATAGATAACTTTAGATATGCAATCCACATCCTACAGCATAACCTCCAAATAAATAAGGTAAAACAAGATGACAATGATGTGGTACAATTCTTAGGCCAGCAACATTTGGTACAATTCTTAGGCCAGCAACAACAACAATTGACCGTTATCAATAAAAATAACAATTGATCGTTATCAACGGATCAACTTATGTCGGTCGTAGTATCGCAATAACACATACACGCACACTAACAGCGTTTTTACAGCAATTGACAGTCCCACACACTGACATTTTACGAAATATTTCTATATTTTATTCAAGAACAACCGACATAGGTCCGACCTCGACAAGCGCTCGCGCGGTACTAAATGGAAAAAGCCGGCTGAATGAAAAAACTACTAAATTATGGTAGTTTTATTTTATTCATAAAAAATTACCAAAACCGTTCTACAAATTAAAATTAATATCATAGTTTAAGCAAATGTTGATAAATATTTTGATATAAATATGACGTCCCATTGATTTAGAACTTCGGAGTTATTGAGGTTTGTTTCGAAGCATTTTCGGTCGATATTAAATTCGGTATATCTTTAGAATAAAAGCATTTAACGAAAATGTACTCTACTCTAAATGAAGAATAGGATATACGTAACATAATAAAAAATAGTTTGATCGCCCATATTCATTAGAATCTACAAATAAGAGCTGAGAAAACAGGTCTTCGAGCGTTTTTTACGAAACATGTATCCGGAGAATGATTATTACTCAATATATAAACAAGTTATCTAAAATGTTTCTTACTACTTTTGTAGAGGAGAAAACGAACTATTATAAAGATGTAATTGTAATATCAAACAACTAACGCAAACCATAGAATTAGGACGAGAAAACCGAACAATTTCGCGATTTCACGTAATAGGCCTCTTAAAAATTACCACGATACTTACAAGAAACATATTTCTACCAATATTAATCTCCATATGAATTTATCAAACCACAATAGTTTTTATAGTAATATATTTCCACCATTTTATTTCCAGGTCAAAACTCTCTTCAGTCAGATAGTATCGGCCGTAGAATACGTGCATTTAGCCGGCTTGATCCACCGCGATCTTAAACCTAGCAATATTCTGTTCGCGTTGGACGGTAGGGTGAAAGTCGGGGACTTCGGACTAGTCACGGCTATGGGGGACACTTCTAGCGACGGCGAGCGGCCCGACGAGGTCTATAACCATAGACATACGTATAAAGTCGGTGAGTGTGCCATAGGACTATAGAATATGTGGAACGGTTTGTAATCATAGTCACGTTTTTTATAGACTATAGAATGGAGTAGCCGCAGACACTTTTTTTATCTTGTTTTGTCAATTGCCAGTATTTAACCTTACAGCCTTATAATTATGTTTCTTCATAGACACTTATAGGTTGGTGAGTGTGTCATAGACACAAGAATGAATGGAGTAGCCACAGACACGTTTTTTTCTTGTTTTGCCAATTGGTTTTTGACCTTACACCCTAATCTTATATTTCTCTATAGACACTTATAAAGTCGGTTAGAGTGCCGTAGACTATAGAATAAACGTTTGTTACCACAGACACGTATTTTTTTTTCTTGTTTTGCCAATTGGTTTTTGACCTTAAAGACTTATCTTATGTTTAGTCATTGTGATTGTGCTATAGACTACAGACAGGACTTTTTTTATTTTAATTACTAACTCTTCTTTTGTGTCTTGTCTATTTTGTTGGTACACTCTACTGGCCTCTACTATCTAAATTATATTTTTTAACATTAGCTAATATTATCTTTGTTCACCAGGTACCCACCTATACATGTCTCCAGAGCAGCTGCAAGGTCTTCCGTACAGCTACAAAGTGGACATATACTCCCTCGGACTGATTCTGTTCGAGCTACTCCAGCCGTTTGGTACGGAGTCGGAGCGGGTGGCGTGTCTGCAGCGGATACGGAACCATCTGTATCCGGAGACCTTCCACCAGGAGTACCCCAGTGAGGTAGGTGGTACGTTTGGTACGGAGTCGGAGCGGGTGGCGTGTCTGCAGCGGATACGGAACCATCTGTATCCGGAGACCTTCCACCAGGAGTACCCCAGTGAGGTAGGTGGTACGTTTGGTACGGAGTCGGAGCGGGTGGCGTGTCTGCAGCGGATACGGAACCATCTGTATCCGGAGACCTTCCACCAGGAGTACCCCAGTGAGGTAGGTGGTACGTTTGGTACGGAGTCGGAGCGGGTGGCGTGTCTGCAGCGGATACGGAACCATCTGTATCCGGAGACCTTCCACCAGGAGTACCCCAGTGAGGTAGGTGGTACGTTTGGTACGGAGTCGGAGCGGGTGGCGTGTCTGCAGCGGATACGGAACCATCTGTATCCGGAGACCTTCCACCAGGAGTACCCCAGTGAGGTATATCATTTATTTAATGTATTTATTAGTCATTCATGTGGTACAGGTATACGGTACGTTTGACGACTTCGTAGCCGTCGGTTGAGACTACTTAGAACTAACACAATAATTATCGCTTTCATTATGCGATATCATTAAATTTATCTATACTAATATTATAAAGCGGAAGAGTTTGATTGTTTGTTTGTTTGTTTGTTTGAACGCGCTAATCTCAGGAACCGCTGGTCCGATTAAAAAAATTCTTTCAGTGTTGGATAGTCCATTTATCGAGGAAGGTTATAGGCTATATTACATTTTCAAAAAAATTAGGGATCCGTACGGAAAACCCAAATATGTAACCCAAGATGTAAAAAAATATCCTTATATCGCATGCGCTGCGAGAAGTATTCATTTTAGAAATATACAATGTACTACAATTTTGTAGAAAACATTAATACCTACAAAAAATGTCGCGACAGCATATATCTAACTATTATAGTTATGTCACAATAAGTGTTTTAATTTTCAATATAATTAATTTAAATGCCGCCGCTAGGAAAAGCTCTATATTTGTATTTTCAAATAAAACGTTATCAAAATAAACTACATTGTAATTACGAATATTTCAATATATCAATAAAACTTTTTAAATGATTCAATTTGGACATTCCATTCGAAAGATATCAGAGTTTAAAAATGTAAGTACCGAAATAAATCAGCCCGTTCGGTAAGGTTTCATGCTTTGTACGGGGACTCCGTCAGTACCTGCTAAAATAAAGTCTTTAAACGAAAGTAGGTATAATGGCTATCGTCTAAGATTGATTCACTTTTATGATAGTAAAAAAAGTGGCCAAGTGCGAGTCGAACTCGCCCATGTAGGCTTCCGCAGCAATTATTTATGTATATGTATGAGTTTATGACTTCGTTCAAACCAATATTCGTTGGTAGTAATCTATACTATACAAATATTATAAAGCTGAAGAGTTTGATTGTTTGTTTGTTTGAACGCGCTAATCTCAGGAACCGCTGGTCTGATTTAAAAATTTATTTAAGTGTTGGATAGTCCATTTATCGAGGAAGGTTATAGGCTACTATTTTTTATAAAAACTATACGAGATAACTTAAAGAAACGCAAGCGAAGCTGTCGGCAGGTCAGCTAGTATTTTATAAAAGTCTTCTTAGTTACACCATTTATAACTCAAGAACGGCTAAATCGATTTGGCTCAAAATAAGTAGCTTTGGACCAGGAGAAGGATATTATGTAGGTTGCTTTTTACAGCTGGAAAATATTATATTGCGGGCGAAGCTGCGGGCGGAAAGCTAGTACTTTATATATTACTTACGCTATGGAGATAATAATTAAACTTTTGCTTGTTTTATTGTAGTCCTAAATAATTTTAACCAATTTAAAAATTCAATATAAATACATTCATGATCGTTATACTTACCTGAGACACAGGTCAATCCTAGTTCAGGCTATGCCTATGTAATATTTGAACTTTTTAAACTTATTATTTAAAAAGTTCAAATATTATATTTCTAGCTTTCCGCCCGCGGCTTTGCCCGCGTTATATTAGATTCCCCGCGGTAAAAAAACTACCCTATGTCCTTCTCCTGGCTCTAAACTACCTCCCTGCCAATTTTCAGGCAAATCGGTTCAGCCGTTCTTGAGTTATAAGTGGAGTAACTAACACGACTTTCTTTTATATATAAGGAGATGATGTTTTAAAATAAATTAATCTTTAAATTTATTTCCAGATGCAAGTGCTAAAGATAATGTTAAGTTCGGACCCGTCGTCCCGCCCCACCGCGCGCGGCGTGCGAGCGCGCGCGCCGCTCTACGAACACACTGACGAACGACACCACTTCACACTGCCCACACCCGCCCCCGCCCCCGCCCCCGCGCACGGGTAACGGACCCACTGCTGGGACACTGGGACTTCTCTCTAGAGTAAATAAAACTAAATGAAAACCCGACTTCGCTCGGATGAAATTTGACGTTAATCCGAATTTTGCGGATGTATGTTGTCGACTCAAAAGCAATATTTTTTTTTATGTTTTGTTATTCATATAAGATTTCGATCGAGTCTACCAAATATAGAAGATAATTATTGCTGGACAATTCACACAGCCACATCTAGCCCCGTGGTAAGCTCGAAGCTTGTGTTACGGGTGCTAGATTTCTGATATACTTAATATACTATATGTACAATATATACATTATATATAGATGTTTTTAGTATGTATAATAACAGCCAGACACCCGGAACAAATATCTGCTGATCGTACCAATTTTGTTCCGAGGCGGGAATCGAATCCGCAACCTCCTACGTCGCAAACCTTCGCCCGCTGCGCCACAGAGGTCGTCAATGATAAGAGATATTAGGCCTTAATTCACCACGCTGGCCAAGTGCGGTTTGGTGAATGACACATGTCCTTATGAAATATTTAACAAAAAATATGCGTAGATATGAAATAATTTTAACCAGTGCTTATTTATTAATTAACTGTTCTCATCTTGATTAATTTTAATCGTTTTCATCAAATTGAGAACTTTTTGAAAACGATTGATTTATTAAACTAAATAATTTAGTAGATAATTTATATAGCTTTAGGTTTAGATTTAATTTAAAGACTCATAAAATGTGAAGCAATAAATATGCATTACTATGCTATGTATATTATGTCTAATATAACACAGTATTTGATACAGCTATCTAGGTACTCCTTAGTTATGTTTCATAGCGATAAGTATAAAATTTAATAACTTAAACTCTCTTCTATTTTTTATATATTAACTATATATTATTATCACTCACATTCAGTCCATATAGTGTTGTAATTAATAATTGTTGACTTAACTTGAACCAGTGTAATAACAAGGAATAAGTTTAACTAGAAAATTAAAAGCATGAGACTAGCAATGGTGGAAATTTAATGTTATTTCGTTGATTAAAACCTGAGTGAGGTGATACTATAAGATATGACGAAAAAATCCGATATTGCTATTTATACAATAATTTAAAAATGTATTAGTCGGAAATAAATACGAGTATGTTTATAAGACAATTTTTATGCTATACATATAAATAAATTATGATTTAGATCTTACGCCTTTTGTTAACCCAGTTAAGAGGAACTTGTATTATGTGCCTTTTTCATAAGCTTAAGATTATTTGGTAAACTTTACAAAATGTGTTAGCACATTCAATGCCCTAGCTCGAGGGCACTGATAGTGTTAAATATATATGAGCGGAACAAGATATTAAAATTGAATATCTTGATTTTATTTTTATATTTACTTAATTGATTGACGATATTAAATATTGTCTCAGGTATCTATAGTTTTATACTAAGGTTCGCTATTATAAATTCGTCTATTGAACAGTTTTACCTTAACGAGCCTGTTTATTTAGGAGTCAGATAAGGCGATAATTCTCGCCATGATGTAACCAAAAACTCCTAACCTAAACTCATTTATAACCTAACCTTAGTAAAGTAACGATTAGTCCCTTATAATAACATATGGGAGTCAGTGTACGCATAATAAGAATTCCTCAATTTTGCATTTGTTTGTGTCCATAGATTAAGTTGTTTGTTGATTATGAACTCGTTCGGTTTAACTTTACAAGGCCGCGTCTAGAGATAAATCATAATCGCTCATATCTATTTAATTATAAATATGTCTTAGTTTTACTGTAATATTAATGTAGATAAAATACAAGTTGATGCATATTTTATCAACGCGGGAAGGCTTGTAGCTTAGTAAGGGCTGTTAAAGGTAGCATACCGGTTTTAGCGACCGGGACGCGCGACTTACCATGGTCGCGGTCGCTAGGAACAGAAGTTAAATTTTTATTGTGCTCATTGGCTTATGGAATCAGATATGAATTAAATTAAATTGTTTGTACTGTGAGTACTGTTTTGGAGTCATGTATTGGTAATAGAAGGATAATAAAATGTTATGGTAAATTATAGCCTTTTATTTTAATATAATTCACATAGGTATATTTTTTTATATAAAATACAATTTAAAATATTATATTTATTTGTTCAGTGCCTCTAATATAACTGTTGTTTAGTTTTCTTTCGTCTTACAAAAAATAGCCAATTAAAAATGAAAGATCAAAATCAAGTAACAATAAACTTTATTATAAATTATTATCACAATATAAAATATCAATTATACTTTTATAGATAATACTTAAAGTTAATACTAATTCTTTTCTTATACAAACAAGAATGAGCATAGCGTTTCACTTGCATTTTATAAAAATATTATGTATGCTTATTATAAATATGATTTGTCCATGAAGCGAATGATATGAAATTTCTAATCGTACCTAAATAATAACGATACCAAAATGTTATTGAATCTAAAAGTATTAAGGGTCAGTAATGAACTGCATTAAAAAATATACAACAAATTTAGAAATATACATATCCTTAAATTAGAATAATTGGTCAGTTTCATGTCAAACATTAATTTTAAATTTGTAAAATTATCACATAGATAGCAATAAGACATTATAGAAAAGGTATTTCCTTAGGAATTGCAAACTAGGAACTAATTTAACTATATTATTAAGCTTAGCATTAGTTAGGTATTACTTAATTTATTATACATACAGTGTGTATTACAAAATAATCAAAAGTAAAATCAATGCAATTTACAATTCAATGTCATTCATTAGCTAAGAAGCGATAAACATATTGAAGGTGGTAAAATTTGGAATTTTAGTTCTTGTAAAAATAGGCATTTGTTTTATTAATAAATTTTAATATATGTAATTTTTTTTGAAAATTATTGTCAGTGTTATTTTAAGTAAGTGTGTAAGTTATTTTCTGGGTTATTTTAAACCAGTACTTAAAAATTAATTTATTTAAAAATAACTTTCAATAGATAGGTCACAGTAGGTACCTATCTATTTGAACAAATACCTACCTATCTATAGGTAGGTAATAGGTACCTAATTATATTATAACTAAATAGTTAACAAACGTAAACCGGAATAATAATTATTTATATTACGTGCGCAATTAGAAATGAGTTCTGTAAATGGCGTCCGCTCGCATGCGTTCTCGCTCACTCTCTATCGCTGTCTATACTTTTATCCTTGTTTTGCCAATCGTACCCATACATACCGCCGCCATTTACAGAATTCATTTTCAATTGCGGGGGTTATAATTATAATTATTCCGGTCAATATTAGTTTAGCTGATTATAAATCCTTAAGGCCTTAACATCAACCTTCAATATTTTAATTGAAACAAAAATATAATGCCCTCCAGTAATTCCAGTATACACTGATAAGTCTTAAAAAGACGTTCAATTCTGTGAGTCTTTGTCTTGTCTTATAACTGTTGTGAACGAAGCAAATTATATCGTTTGGAACAGGAAGATTCAATTTATTTCAAGGAACATCAACTGACAGTTTCAATCGCCATAATATAAACAACATCTATGGTCTATTATTTTTTACACATAGGTATTGCTATTGTCAAAAGCATGTATTTAATGTCATTTATATTTTATATAGTTTGCAATGACATACATACAAATAGTAAATATAGTACTTGCAATAAATAAAAGTTATATTGCTTCTATACTTATCTTCTAAATTTATCTTCTTCTAACATAAATGACATCTAGTATGTCAATCTTAATACTAATGTGAATGTGGTACGGTCAGCCAAAAATGTAGTCTACCATCCTAAGGTTGTGATTAGTTTGTATGTCGTGAATCCACAAGGTCGATTTTTCCTCGCAATAAGATAATGTCAGTGAGTATTGCTTCTTATCAACCTTAGCGATCATTAGATCTCGCAGAAACTTTTGTCAAAACTGGTAGACCACCTTCTTGGCTGACCGTACAAAGCTCATCATTATCAAAAGCAGCTATAATCAGATCAAGAACCATCGTCAACTCTTACTAAAGCTATGACTCGTGTAATTACTCTGCAGGAAATCCGGTGTTTTCCCTTCCTTTACCGTTCTCAAAGCTTGCAACACCCTCGCGGTATCCAACTCACTTTCCGAAGCCTTTTCATTATCCAAACATATCTCCCCCATCCTACTGTTGAATTGCTCTATGACCTTCACTCTATAGTCTATGGACGATGCCACGGGATTGGCTGTAAGACACAGAAACTCCAAACACGGCAGCTTACAAATATGCTGAACTTCCTCAACATCTTCGACTAAATTACAAGCTAAATCTAAGCTTTGGAGGGAGAATAGTCTAGAGAAACCTTGCAGTGACGACACTTTGTTTTGTGATAGGTTTATTTTGACGATATTCCCTATTTTCGCGTGCCAATTGTCGCAGATCGAGAAGTTGTTGAGACCTAGGTTCAGGTCTCGCAGTTCGTGGAGACAGGATATGTCGCAGAGTTCCGAGAGGCGATTGGATGAGAGGCTGAGGTTTTTGAGGCCTGGGACGAGTTTTATCGCCCAGTCGATGGTTTCTATGTTGTTACTTACAAAGTTGACTTGGGTTAGCTTCTTCCATTTCTGAAATTATAAAATAGGTGTTTGAAGTTTATGGTACACAGGTACCTATTTTGTAAAAAGTAGCTATTGCCTATAGAAAATAGCTTTAGATTTTATATATTTTATATTATATTTTATATTTTTCCTGAAGAGTAACAATTACTATATAACGATCATTACGAACTATAGATCTCTACATAGGATCTTTTCGTTAATTAATATACGAACTAGTTTTTTGACCCCGTAATGTAAATACTCGTAGTTCGTCATATCTTTGCTAATGATAATTTCAATTAACACAACAACTGGGTTAATGTCTGGCTGCTATTCATTTGAGAACTAAGATAATTTGTTACGCTTTCACGCCCATAGTGCGAAGAATGGAGGTGAGTGATTGAGAAAACACTTGGAAATGTTATTATGCGACACTGAGTAGGTTTTTATGAAAATAGCCGGCTAAATTGGCTCAAAATTTAGGATATATTATAAAGCTGAATATTTTGCGAATTTAACTTAACCCTCTATTGCATGAATTATTAAAATTGTATTTAAAAAAATATTTGTTTAATATAATGTGTTTTATTAGGGCTTAAAAGACAAATTATATAATAAAATAATTAAATAATCTTCTTATTTAGAAAAAAAAATCAAAAGCCATTTTTGGCTTCCTATGCATTTACGGTGAATACGCTTACGCCATATTTGGCTTCCTATGCACAACAAGTACCAACACTCATACAAGGTTAATTTCTCTAAAACAGTTTCTTTTCCCATTCAAGCAAAGAAAAACGTAACATTCCTCAAATTTTATAATTGAGAACGCAAACAACAATAATTTTGGCATAATTGACGATTATTTGGAACCGATTTACAAAAAAAAAACTTTCAATTATGCCTGATGCCAGATTGCGCTTTTATCTTGATCTTATGTCTCCATTGCCAAGGTGCATGAGATCGTACGCGTACCAATTTGTCTTGAGGTAGGTGTACCATCTCTTGACGAAGTATGTTCGGCATTATGTGTACCAAGGCCCTCTTGAGATATTCTTGCCAGCCTTGCAATAATGTTCGGTGATGACAAGCTTGAAATCAAATAGTGACATGTATACGTCGCCACAAATACGTCTTCATCGGATTCGGATAATGATACCTATATAGTTACTAAGGGATCTATCGCCAGGAATAGAATTAGTGCATTTAGCAGTGTCATAAAAGCCTGAAGAAAGCATTCTGGAAATATAGAAACAAAGAACTCTAAATGCATACGAAGCGATATTTGGCGTAAGCGTATTTACCGTTAATGCATACGAAGCCAAAAATGGCTCCTATATAAAATGGTGAAAATAATAAACAAAAAACATATATTTAAGGAAATAATCAACAGGGAATCAAAAAAGAAGCTCTGTAGAACATTATTATAATTTTTTAAAAGCAATTTTCCTACAATTTCTATTTTAATTTTAACAACAAAACTGCAGTAAAATTAACTTGACACAAGTTTGAGTACGCATCGGAGAAAAATGAAGGTATACTGACAGGTGACATTTGCTATAGACAATAAAAATTACTTTCCGTTTCAGATTGATGTACTTAACATTATTAAAATAAAAGTTCAAAATATTTGTTCAAAATTAGGGTAGAAAAAAATTACTGAAGTTAAAAAGCCAAATATGGCTCTGTATGCAATAGAGGGTTAACTAAAATAATTTGTATTAATGACCGTAAAGAATCCGACGAGCATCGATATACAAGATAATATTTGCAAAGGCAAAGGCCCCTAATTACGTTCTCACAGCTGGGACACAGAGGCTTCCTGTCTTTACTTTATTCATTAATAACAATTTTATCAATTTCTAGGAATTCTACAATTTATAATTGTAAGTACGTACCTTATACCTACGTAATAGGATAGTCATACATAACTCAAATGACCTCATTAGAAACAAGTTTGATAATGGCGATAACAGCTGAACACGTGCCTGGGGTCGCCGAGTTACAACGACAACGACTATACATAATAATTATTTATATATATACAGATACTATATTATATACATTACATATAAATAAATATAATAACTTTCAGGAACTTTCGTTCATTATGTGAATGTTTTCATTAAATTTATTTGCCTCTGCATCAAAAAGGCATTCTTTATACAGCAACTGTATAAAGAATGCCTTTTTCTAACGTGGAATAAATTAAGTAATACATTAAACATACCTACTTATATTCTTACTTTTTTTCTTGTATCACAGGTTCATAACCTATCACTGGCATCAGTCTCTCACAAACAGGTACCTACTCAATCAAATTATGTGGTATTTAAGTTTTAGTTTTCTTTAATTTTTGTTTGTGAGAGAAAATACATATTTTTTTAAAATCATTATTTACTTACCACAGTGTCCGCGATACTTGAAGGTTCCTTGTGCAGGATGTCTACGAGAAGAAACTCATTCAGTGAGCTCACACTTGCGATCAGAACTGAGAGGCTCTGTAATGTTTCACGTAAGGGTCCTGAAAAATAATTTATAAATAATAAATAAATAATAAATATTGCCGGACAATTCACACAACATCTAGCCTTCTTGCTCTAGTTATGATAAGATGTGGCCCCCATACAAACAGATGGGAATACAAACTGCGCAGACGGAGTCGCGGCTTAATAATTAAAACTAAAACAGTGTAATAAAACTCTTGGGTTAATGGGCGGCCTTATCGCTGACAGCGATCTCTGACAGGCAACCTTGGGATGACGACCTCTGTGGCGCAGCGGGCGAAGGTCCGCCTGCGACGCAAGAGGTTGCGGGTTCGATTCCCGCCTCGGAACAACAATTTTGTATGATCTGCAAATATTTGTTCCGGGTGTCTGGGTTTTATATATATATAATAAAAAATATCTATCTATGTATGTATATTATATTAAATATATCAGAAATCTAGCACCCGTAACACAAGCTTCGAGCTTACCACGGGGCTAGATGTCGTTGTGTAAATTGTCCAGCAATATTTATATATTGCTTATTAAGTGTATTATTTGTTTCTGTTAGCTGTAAGTTTCCTAAAAAATATAAAATAAAATAAATATCAGAACTCACCAACACTTTGAATACAGGTCATAGGAACGCCAATAATCTTCAAGTGTGCGAGTGACTTGAACGGCACCAAGTCAAACGGCAGTTGGTTTGGCACCACGTTACTAGTGCCGAGCCTGTCGTAGCTGCCCTCGATAGTGAGGCTCGTGATCTGCGAGCAGTAGTCTAGGACGTGGCTGAAGTCACACATCTTGTCGGTCCGCTCCATCGGCGGGCAGGGAAGCTTGAGACGCTCGCTTATCGCGTGGAGCTGTGGACATCAGTAGTTATTTATTTATATCAGGCACAGCCAACAGCACATATTACAGAGTATTTATAAATGATATTATAATTAAGTCTATTTTCTATAACATATGTGTTGGATTCTACCAATAATGTGGGTAGGAGATTGCCGCTGATCCTATGGAAAGCAAAATGGCCGAACACAGCGTTCGCGGCCTCGGAACAGACAACATCTTGTCTGTCGGAATTTATTGTGAACACCTTATTTTGAACCTAGTGTGTGCGTGTGTGAGTGAGCTTCTAGAACTACTGAGCCAGACCAGGATAACGGACATTGGAGCTGATCAGCGAGACGCAGCCTAAAGCCTACCAAGGTACGTGGTTTTTCTCTTCCCGCGGCATTGGTAGAAATCTAAGGACATCTGTTCATATTATTCCTCCTCCGAAGTTCAATGCGAATTCATTCTAGTCCAGTGGATAGGGCCGCCAGTATAAAATATAATAAAAAAGATTGGCAAAATCGTACAATATGCCTATTAAAGGCTAGCACAACATTTACTATAACATTGTCATATATAAGTAGTTGAGATAACAATCGTTTCTTCCATTCATATTGAGTTACGGGCAATACACGAACCTTATTTACGTTGACTTTTGATCAACCGTTTCGTCCCAGAACGTGGGACTTCTTCAGGATCAAGGACCCTGCAAGGACACAGATCACGACCACTCGCCGGTCCGCAGTGCACATACGTAAATAAGGTTCGTGTATTGCTCGTTTATCTCAATATGAATTTATCAAACCACGACAGTTTTCATAGTTTCATTCATAAGCATAACGGAAGCGAAACGTGTGACTAGGGCACTGAAATCTTACAGCAAATCATATTTGCAAAAAGTAACATTTAAGGCCCTGATCTATGAGCTACTGTGAAGTTTCATTAAAATCGGGTTGTAAACGTAATAGCCGTGTTGGCTAAGTGGAAGCTCACTCAGTCTTTCATTATGAAGGTCATGGGTTCAAACCCCGAAGCGCATTTTGTCCATCGCGTCAAACGAAAAAATTATGTGCTTTAAAGGTGAAGGCAGGGTTTATGCAGAATGGTATGCAATATTTATTTCTAATAATGACTCGAACATTAATCTTACAATCAAATGTAAGAAATTTCCATTTGTTAAGTCTTTATCAAAATGTATCTATTCCTTTGTCTTCATCACATTAGTCATAGTAGAAAAGTACCTATTGAGAAAAATATATTTTTTTAATATTCAAGGAAATATTTAAATGCACTTTTATTTATCCTTTTACAGACTACTTTCTGTCCCAGAGTGGTTTGACTGGTTGTTTAGCAGGCTTGAGGTTAAAACGATAATGTGAGAATAACCGGTAAAATTAGCATTGTGGCTTCATACTCACATTATTCATACACCTAAATTTACTAATGGAAAATTCTTACATTTATATGACACATTGTTTTCAAAGTAAAAGAAGTTATTTGCTAAAAATTAAATACACAAAGAAAAACTGGTTTGGTGACTCATGCAATCATTATGTTTTTGATTCTAAAAATCTACATAAAATTAGGTGTAATAATAGCTTCGATCAGCATATTCATAATATTCATTCTTATAAGATTTAATAAATCCAATTCAACATTGGTATTAACAAATTAGGATTATGATTTTTTAAGTAGGTACAATGAGTATTAGTATTTAAAAGTATAGTACATTGCATTGTTAATGTGCAATGTTAGTAAATACATTGATAAATAAATATATATAATGACTGATTCAGTGAAGTTACACAAGTATATATTTTCAAGGCTTAAGTTAGGAAAGCTTACCTCTAAGGGAGTAAAAGTGTGTGGATTTTCATTTTGAAGTAGCATGTCACCTTCTAGAAACAACTTCTTAGCCAAATCCTGCAGCAAGAAGAATATATCGTACAAATGGAAGTCCAGGAAATGCGCAAATTCCGTAGGTATCGTCAGCTTCAGATAATTTAGCACATTTATCAAATAATCGTTCAAAGCTTCGCGCCGTTTTTCAATGAATTTTGGTGTCTTGTTTCGTATAACTTTCTTCGGCGGAAGAAGTTCTCTAGCGACGCCATGGTCCACGACAAGACGGTCGTGAAGTTCTACAAAATCACTGTACCGATGATACACTTCCCAATGCACAGAACCCACAGTAACACTAATTTTGTAATACGTAACGCCATCCTTCGTGGTGGCCTCGTCAACTTGTGCAGAGCTGTTATCTCGATGATTTATGAAGGAAGACATCGTACAAATTACGTTAATGCCTAGGAATTAGCTAATTTTTATTATTAATAATATTATTTTCCTCATTTCACCCATTCACCTACAGACAGAATATTTTTGCAACTGCACTGTCTGCTCTGCTTTTGTTTGTTGTTTATGACTTTGACATTGACTGCTTAGTACTATGACGTACTGGAGAGAACTGTCAAGACTGACTGTTTTCCTCTGTTTTCTAAGGTTTTCTACCGTTACGATCTTTCCGAAAATGAAATCCCTAGAAAGAAACATGTGATGGATGGATTTTAATGTCATTTTTGACATATTTTCATTCAGTGTTTTTCTTATCTATCTTCAGGACTAGGTAAACCTAGATTTCTATGCCGAGTATGGATTAATTTTCTTACAAAAACTAAAATATGGCATAAAATAGACCATTTACCCTAATTTCAACCCACAAGTGTGCATCTTAGTTTAAACAAAATGATGAGCAGATTTTCCGATGCTTTGCAAACCGTCGGGGACGTTGTAAGTAGAACATTTCAATGTTTGTATTGTTAGACGACAACCCAAGGTCTTAATTAACTGTAACCAAATGCCGAATGTGTATTTTGATAATTATTTGTATTAGCTTGCACCACCGCCGACGCGTCTGGAGGACTTTGAGTATCATTGGAAGATGATATTAAATTTTTACCAGAACTACGACGATAACAGCAAAGTTCACGTAGAGGAAACAAGGATACCGCACCACTTACAACAAATGCTGCAGGTATTTAGGAACCGTTTATCTATTATCTTTTTATTTGATTTACTTTACTTTATTACTTTTCATTTGAAATATCAGAAACAAATCTAAATTATATACCTACACACACTATAAGTTAGACCACATAAATCAATATTGTTATTGTAACATAACATTAGCTAGTCCTTCATCTAAATCCCTTACTGTCTATTTATATTTTCTTTCATAGTTAATAATTTTATGCTCAATAACTTAACATGACCCACATAACATTTGCATGCATTGAGGCTTAGGTACTTTCCCAAGTGAAATTATTCACATTCTAAGTAATGCATTTAAATTACTACATAAATATTTAACTAAAGCTAAAAAAGAGTAAGTTCTTTCTTGTTTATTTACATGCAAAATAGAACAAGCAATTTAATTATTTATCAATTAAAATGTGCCCTTGATTTTTCCTGGTTAGGCATTAATTGAAACCATTATTAAAACATTGAAATATTATTTTACAACAATATTAATTAATGTGAACTGTAATAAATAATTACCAATTACTATTTTCAGCTAATAGAATATTAATAAAAGCAAACTGTAAGAAATAATTTAAGTACCAATGATTATTTTCAGCTAATAGTAGAAGAAGAAAAAGAACAACAGGGAGGGACTGTAGGGCCTTGCCTAGAAGCCGTTGTGCAGCGCTCAATATGCATGCTGGATGCACTCACAGCACTAGCGGCCTCCGATAGGCCTCCGGGGGCCCGGGCCTTGGCACTTAGCACTGGTACCTCTCTACTGAGGCGGACTCGGCAGCCATGTGTCAATAGTGCTCATGTATATAGACCTTTACAGGTAAAAATCACTTTCAATTTATAATTAGTTAACAAATATGTTATAAACAGTGTTTAAGAACATCGCCAGAAAATCTAGGGTTTATTTTGGTAAAAGAATATGTTTATGTGCCAAAAATGCTAATTTTTTTACAAGAAGAATGTGTAAAGAAAACAGTTGAAACATTTTCTTTATAGGTAACCGAAATACAAAATTGATAAGTAGTTTGACCTTTTCTTATAATTTTCTTAGTGTATGGTTATATAAACAAGCTATTAAAATGGTAATCCATAAATTGACGTAATTACTTTATCTGATTACGTCGCCTTTTAAATATAAACAGCGGCAAGCTATAATTGCTGTATCGCCATTTAATTTTTCCTTTTAACTTATAGTTCTAGTACTATTTACCTACTGAATAGTAATTTAGTTTATGTTGACATCAAGTGCATGTGTTTAATTAAGTTTCGTTATCGGCTAATACTTATAATTGTTAATGTGCTAGGTATATTGATTTGAAACACAAAAAACATCAAGTTTTAACCATCTATATAAAACTAAAACATAACTCTATTCATAATAATATGTCGCGTTAAAAGTATTAAAAACCACATCAATTAATAATATTCATGTTTATAGGGCAGTGCTATTCGACACCATATGGCATACTCATAATCTATTTATTTCTAGCGAATGTTAATTCAATGCAATGAAAACCCAGCGTCGCCCACCGAAAAAGAAGAAGTAGAATTACTTCTCACACTCTGTGGTCTAGTTAGACAAGAACCTGGCTTAGCAAACATATTCACAACACCATTCGTAGAAGACAAATCCTCCTTGCTAAGCATACCTGAAGATATACAAAAGCTAATACCAATCAAAAGTAAAAAGGCAACTCCAAAAAAGAATCCTTTGTTTGAAGTGGACGTACCCAGTAATCCGTTGCAGAATATATCTATAATAAGGGCCAGTTCGAGAGAGGATTACTGTCAGGTTTGCAATAGTTCTGTTGGCGATGATGCTTCGGTGAAGAGTCATAAGACAGTGTATGATGATAATGATAAGTTCCTGTTGATTGATCTTCTACTGTCGTATTTGAATAGTGCTGTAAGTATACCACACTTATTATGACTATTTTTTTATTGACTTAAAATTTTTAATCAGGTTTCGAGTTTAAACCAGTTCTTATTATTCAAAGGTCATTTATTGACCACACACATAGGACCAGCTTTGAGTCAAATTGCGGAAAATGGAGTCCCCAAACTAACTGTATTTCTCGACATTTCCAGGACAATCAAGTGGTCCTTCGAGCGTGCGAAGGCATCATGATAGTGTCGTCCCTCCCGGAGGACGACATCGCAAACCTCGTGACCAGCTGCAGCCCCGCCTGCGAGACCCTCGTCCACAAACTGGCGGATAAGTACCGCGCTCTGCCGGCTAACATAGACCCTGGCGAGGTCGACCACCTCAATATCACGTGGGCGTAAGTACCAGACAACCTGTGAGGAAACCGCCATGATCTGAGAATGTTTGATGGAGTTATAGCATACACTAACCCGCACTTGACCAGCGTGGTGAAAAAAGGCCTAATATCTCTCGGCAAGAGAGAAGTCTCTATGTACCAGTAGTGGGACTGTAATTGGGGTGCTTATGTTTATTGGTAACAGTGAAATAACTTTAATTACAGATACGTAGCGCAAGACTTTGGCGACAAATCATTCAACAAATTCCACGGATACAGAGAACTCACGAGCTTTTTCTCGTGGCTGGATTACTGTGATACTTTGATGAAGGTAATAAGAGAATAATTATTTTAGATTTTCAAGATCATTACACATTTTCAATAGAGATTAAACTAAATAATACAAACAAGTTTTAGAGAAAAATGGAATGTCTTTATGGCTGTTAATTCTGAATAGATTTATTTCTATTCGTACTTTTCATTCTATCAGCATACACCGCATAGCAGGGGTTCCAGATCTGAGAAGCGTTCTCCAAATTACTCCTTACAAACGTGCAATAGAGAATTTTAAAAGTTTTAGCATCGGAGAAACATTTCGACAGTCTCATAATGAATCCGAGTGATCTAGCAGCTCTGCCGAATAGTCCGCCGACATGAAGAAGTGAAACATGTATCAATATTATTAGTATATATAATAAAAAGAAGAGGACCTAGTATAGATCCCTGGGGAACTCCACTAGGTACCGAAACCTATCTTGACATGTAATTTTGGAGCACGATCACACACAGATCTCAGGCAGGATCTGTTGTCAATATATGACGCAAACCACTGTAAGAAGTCACCTTGAATACCCGATTGACTGAGTTTAAGAAGTAAGACGTTATGATCGATTCGGTCAAACGCCTTACTATAGTCAGTATAAACTACTTCTACTTGCTGACCGTTGTCCAAAGCTTTAGTAATGAACTTATTAAGAAGAACAAGATTTAAAACCGTTGATCTCCCTCTAAGGAAACCATGCTAATAGCTGCCATAAGAATTCTTTAAAGCTGCATTAACTTGGTTGTAAATAATCCTCTCGAAAACTTGTGTGAGTTAAACTACTTTTGTGTGCACTAAACTACTTTTCTGTGCACAATAAACGGGATCAAAAGTTAGCAACTCGCTTCGCTCCCCAAAAGTTTTTTTTGGAGAGCGAAGCGAGCCGCGATTTCCTCTTCTACTCCTCCAAACTGTGCTACAGTTGGTCGGTAAAGGTTTAAATAGGTTGTTTATGTTTCAGGAGTGCCACCCGATTATAGCGTGCCACCTGGCGCGCACGTTCCGGCTGCAGTTCCTGGAGGGCGCGGCGGAGGCGGGCGTGCGCACCGCGCCGCACGCCGCGCTCGTCACCGCGCTGCTCGCCAAGTGTCTGCGCGCGCTCGACTCGCCGCATCTCATCAACGGTTACTGATCCATTCATTGATAGCGTGCCACCTGGCGCGCACGTTCCGGCTGCAGTTCCTGGAGGGCGCGGCGGAGGCGGGCGTGCGCACCGCGCCGCACGCCGCGCTCGTCACCGCGCTGCTCGCCAAGTGTCTGCGCGCGCTCGACTCGCCGCATCTCATCAACGGTTACTGATCCATTCATTGATAGCGTGCCACCTGGCGCGCACGTTCCGGCTGCAGTTCCTGGAGGGCGCGGCGGAGGCGGGCGTGCGCACCGCGCCGCACGCCGCGCTCGTCACCGCGCTGCTCGCCAAGTGTCTGCGCGCGCTCGACTCGCCGCATCTCATCAACGGTTACTGATCCATTCATTGATAGCGTGCCACCTGGCGCGCACGTTCCGGCTGCAGTTCCTGGAGGGCGCGGCGGAGGCGGGCGTGCGCACCGCGCCGCACGCCGCGCTCGTCACCGCGCTGCTCGCCAAGTGTCTGCGCGCGCTCGACTCGCCGCATCTCATCAACGGTTACTGATCCATTCATTGATAGCGTGCCACCTGGCGCGCACGTTCCGGCTGCAGTTACTTATTCATTCAGATTTTGTCCGTAAAATCATAAAGATTAACTTAGACATGTCATCACTATCATTCACCCCCCCCCCTTTTTTTCTCTTCCCCTGTTTTTTTTATTTTTTACGTTTTTAAAGTAAAACCACAACAGTTTTATAGTAAATCAATGAAATGTTTTAATTTCAGAGTTCTCCAACTGGCTCGTCGGCGAAGGCGAGGCTTCCGAGTGGCCGCTGCTGCACACGCTGATCGCCAACTGCCTCACGGACTCACACGATCTCACGCGGGAGACGCTCAAGTTCTTTGAGGTACAACATCATTATCATTAGCCCGTCTGACTTAAGACGGACACAGCACACCGCTGGACTTAAATAACCGGCATTTCCGTCCAGCGGTGTGCTGTCCTTACAATGTTTGCGTTCACCGTTAGAGCACTTGTTTTCAAAGCGCACATTTTTTTTTGTAAAATAAAAAAAAAAGTTGTGTGATGATTTATGACGATAAATCCTACTGTACTGTCAATAACTCCTTATTTTGTATGAATTCCAGAACATCGTAGAAAAAGGCACAGAGCACAGCATCCACAGACTAGTGCTCGCCCGCGTCCTCTCCCGCGGCTACTACGCGCCGCAGCCGCCGGAGGACGACGAGCGGGACAGACTGAACGACCTGCCGCTGTGGAGGGAGCGAGAGAGGAACAAGTAAGCCTTATTGCTTCATTCGTTTGATAGACCCGCATAACTAATTGACATGATTTTTAAAGTGGACATAGTTGATGGGTTGAAGAGTGACAGAGGCTACTTTTTACCGTGAAAAAAAAACGGACTCCGTGGGAAAATCTAATATAATTAAGAAATCGCTCACAGCGATAAGCCCGCCCATTGTACTCCAAATGTTTTAGTTTTAAGTGTGTATTTTTTAGTGTGTATTTTGTGTGTTTCTGTTTTTGTGGTGTGCAATAAAGTATTTTCTATTCTATTCTATAACTAGTAGTTATAAATAAATAAAATAAATAAATATTACTGGACAATTTTACACAGCGACATCTAGTTAGTTGATTATACTCATATTGTGATTACAGAGAGGCGATGAAACAGCTGCAGCATGAAGACCACGTGAACGAGCAGATTGCAGACATCCTAACACACGAGGGACACGCGGGGGACCGGGAGGGTGATGACAACATACACAGGGTTATTAACAGGTACGACTACACATACACAGGGTTATTAACAGGTACGACTACACATACACAGGGTTATTAACAGGTATGACTACACATACACAGGGTTATTAACAGGTACGACTACACATACACAGGGTTATTAACAGGTACGACTACACATACACAGAGTTATTATCAGGTACGACTACACATACACAGGGTTATTAATAGGTAAGACTACACATACACAGGGTTATTAACAGGTATGACTTCACATACACAGGATTATTAACAGGTACGACTACACATACACAGGGTTATTAACAGGTACGAATACACATACACAGGGTTATTAACAGGTACGACTACACATACACAGGGTTATTAACAGGTACGAATACACATACACAGAGTTATTAACAGGTACGATTACACATACACAGGGTTATTAACAGGTACGACTACACATACACACACAGAGTTATTAACAGGTACGACTACACACACAGGGTTATTAACAGCTACGACTACATACACAGAGTTATTAACAGGTACAACTACATACACAGGGTTATTAACAGGTACGATTACACATACACAGGGTTATTAACAGGTACGACTACACATACACACACAGAGTTATTAACAGGTACGACTACACGCACAGGGTTATTAACAGCTACGACTACATACACAGAGTTATTAACAAGTACAACTACATACACAGGGTTATTAACAGGTACGATTACACTTACATAGGGTTATTAACAGGTACGACTACATACACAGGGTTATTATCAGGTACGATTACACATACACAGGGTTATTAACAGGTACGACTACATACACAGGGTTATTAACAGGTACGACTACACATACACAGGGTTATTAACAGATACACAATTTTTAGTTTTATTAATCCACTAGCAGACCCACTGACAGCTTCGCTTTTTTTAACGTTGTTTACGTATACCCAGTTTATGTTATAGATAGGCTGTAGCCTCCCGATAAATGTACCAATGTATCCAACACTAAAATATTTTTTCAAATCGGACCAGCGGTTCCTGAGATTATTGTGTTCAAACAAAAAACTCTTTAGCTTTATAATTAAAAGTATATATTTGTAGGAAAACCGAAAACTTACAAAAACAGCATTATAAGGCATAATTAAGGCTTTCACGGATAATGACAATAGGAAATAAAAAATTGTATAACAATAACTGTACACTATTAACGCTGAACGCTTGATATATTTGCTTGCTAGGTTGCTTTAACGCTTAATCACATTCTAGGCGACTCGAGCGGCTAAAAACTCGCATCGAGGAAATTATGGCCTCTTCCAACTGACGAAAATGCTGCTTAAAACCTTAACATAAGACTCAAAATACAGCCGATTCCTAATCATAATCATATCATAATATATACTAAAAATGCACATGCTAATATAATAATTATATAAATAATTTTATAATTTTCTTGATAAGAAGATTTTGATAATAAGTTTTTGTCTTTCATTCGATGTTTATTGTTTAGCAGCAACTGATCGTAATAGAAAAAAAATAAAAGACATAATCTTGTTAATAAATAGAGCATTTGCTATTAATTGCATTTTATATTTATAAACCGAAAATAAATTAATGTCAATGTTATTGTGTAACTTTATGGTGCAATAAATGAGTTTACTGAGTTTACTGAAATTGCATTCCTATCATATTTGTAATATGATACGATCACAGAATTATTATCTATGTTCTAATCTAACTTCATTAAAAATAAAATCTGGTTCAGTGCATTTAAAGTTCTTCCTTACAATATTGCTTCTAAATTTAGAATTAATTGATAAAAAATGTAAATACGTGTACATATTTATATGGTAATGTACCTAATTAGAATTACAAAGAATATCGTCTGATCTATTGTACAGAGTACAAGTTATTTTACTTGATAGTTATTTTGTATATTTGAAATTTTAATTTTTGAGATATATTTTATTTTACCTAATTTTACTGGAGGTTTTGGTAAGATTAAGATAATAAAAATAAATATTTTTGTACAAAGGTTTCGATTTAAGTAAACATAGAATAGGAATATAAATTATAAAAAAGCTATTTATTCGACTTGCCTAGGCTTGCCTGTCACTCAATAGCGTGAAAAAAACGCTTGTATATAGAAATGAAATCAGATAGCTTTTGCCTGATTTATTGTTAAAATATACCGAATTTTCTACGGGTTAAGTTAAATTTAGCCCAAGTAGTATATTGTTAACTCAACCAAAGCTTGAGACATCTCAAACGTTAGTTGAGTTGGCAATATGAATGTCACCAACTAAAATGTATATTGCATAGTAGCTGTATCAACTTAACCAAACCTTGAGATATCTCAAACTTTTGTTGAGTTGGCAGGCAATACGAATGTCGCCAATTAAAATGTAAATTGCATATTAAAATACTGGGTTATAATGACTAGTTCACATAAAATGTAATGTTGTATATATGTGTAATATGTATAAATAAAGCTTGTAAAGTAAATCCGGTTGTTTTATTGGCAGTTTCTTGCTGTTGTTGCCGCGCGCCATTCTATCGGACCCGGTGGGCGCGGCCTACGAGCAGTACATACACGACGCACATAGACATTATCAGGTATAACAATCTATCAATCTATCAATCAATCAAAAACACATTATTGTACACCAAATAAATAAATATTGCTGGACAAATCACACAGCGACATCTAGCCCCATGATAAGCTTTAAGCCTGTGTTACGGGTGCTAGATTTCTGATATACTTAATAGAATATACATACATATATACATATTTTTTATTATACATATATAACACCCGGGACAAATATTCGCAGATCATACAAATAGTTGTCCCGAAGCGGGAATCGAACCCGCAACCTCTTGCGTTGCAGGCGGACCTTCGCCCGCTGCACCAAAAAGTAATATAAGTGCAAACAAACTAAAATTACAGTACAATGGGTGGCCTTATCGCCTAAGAGCTTAACTTAACTCTTCCAGGCAACCTTTAAATCGATGGACAAGATATGATCATACTAAAAATAAATCTGTAAGGGTCGGTCATGGAGTAAGTTAGTTTTTATTCAGAGAGATTGTGTTTATTTATAGGCTCAATATATATGTTCATCTATAACACCTAAACCAAATTTGATCCGAATTTAATTAAATTTAGTAGATAAACATTTTGACGTCTGGGACACAATAAAGTCTATTCAAATTCTTGCTCCAATTATGATAGGACATGGCCCATCAAACATAATTTAACACGAACGGAGTCGCGGGCACAGCTAGTACATTTATAAAATAGGTATTACATAGTAGCTTTTATGGCGAAATTAAGAATAATATCTTTTTTATTCTCTCTTAGAGCTTCGTCATGCACAAAGTGATAATTTCGGTCTAGTACAAGTAACAGAGTTAACTTACAAAATAAATTTAAATAACAAACGTACATTCTTAATTTACAACATTTTTTTCACTCAAGTGATTAATGTGTTATTAAAAACATGAGTGAAGAACTCTAACGGTGAAGGCAAACATCGTGATTCGTGCCGGTTTGGCATGTTCTGGGAATTTTGAAGGACATGGTATCATTCAACCGCTCTTGACCATGAGCTAAGGCCTAATCTCTCTAGTCAAAAGATAATTCCCTGTGTTCCAGCAGTGGGGACGTAAATAGGGGTGATGTTGATGATGAAGAGATAATTCATTAGATATTATTTATATCTAGCCATTATAAATATCTTATCTATACATGTAAGTAGGTACACATTATTCCATTAAGTATATCAGATTATCTAGCACCCGTAACACAAGCTTCAAGCTTACCATAGGGTTAGCATGTTGCTGTGTGTATTGTGCAGACATATTAATTTTCTTAAACATGCTCGGAAATAATGTCATTACTTTTGAATAAAAAACACACGAAGTATCATGTTTACGTAGACTGAAAACCCAAAATCACTTCCCGGCGCGTTCTTTGAATTTCGAACGAAGAGCGCGCCGGCAATGTTGTATGAAACGGCGTGCTGTTTGAATTTAGAACTCTCTCATCTATCGTACACATTGCGTACTCGTGGCTGTATAGCCACAGATGCTTTTACCTTTCGGCACAAATTGTAAAAAAAAAAAAACAAATTGGCGGTAAAGCGGAGTTGTTATTTTGTTAATAAAATTTATTACATATGTAAAAGGCCATTTTTATTTCCTTGCATTTTTTTAATAGCGGCTGTACACACTCGTCGAGATACCCCGAGACAGACCGAGCACGAGTGTGTACAGGACGCTCTCGTCTCGTCTCGCTCTCTCGTCCTCGCCTCGGCCGCTCTCGGCGGCGTGACGGTGTTTTGCGCCCGAGTCAAAGGGTCTCGTTGGAAATTTATTTATTTATAATTTGGTTCAAATGACAGAACAAGAGTGTACAGGCAAGCTTTCGACGAGAGCCCTCTCGCCTCTCGTCGAGAGTGTACAGCCGGCATAAGAAAAGCTATATATGCCTCGGTCGAAATGGCAATTGCCTGTCTCGTATTATTGAAATCCTCGCCTGCGGCTCGGCCTTCAAACTCATACTCGACCTGAAATTGCCTATTTCGCTGCCTTTGCAATAATGTACTATTATTTGGTTGTTTATTCCAGCTGTACCTCGACATAACGTCGTCGTTCCAGTGGGGCGAGTGGGGCGAGTGGGCGGGCACCGCGGCGTCCTCCACGCACAGCTACGACAGCCGCCCCGAGGCCGACCACCAACACGACCACTCCACCTTCCACCAGACGCTCGTGCTCAGAACCAGGTCTGTTTATCGTCAATCAATCAATCAAAAACGCTTTATTGTACACACTTTATCAATCAATCAAAAACGCTTTATTGTACACACTTAATCAATCAATCAAAAACGCTTTATTGTACACACTTATCAATCAATCAAAAACGCTTTATTGTACATCATCAATCAATCAAAAACGCTTTATTGTACACCATCAATCAAGCAAAAACTCTTTATTGTACACACTTAATCAATCAATTCAAAACGCTTTATTGTACACTGAAAAGTAGGGAACATAAGTTCAAACATTAAACTAAAACTACGGTATATACAATGGGCGGCCTTATCTTATATAGGTATGGGATAAATTCGAGCTCTTACGTAACTCCTCGATAGCGTAGTGGTTAGCCGCAACCAGGGCTAAACTGGGTGGCGTGGTTTCGACTCCCACTCGAGGATGAAGGTTACGTTTTGATCTTGCAATTTTTCCTATACCATTTTTACCATTTAGACTGAATTAAATCAAAATTCAATCTTACCTTTTCCTTAAACTGAAACCATTAACCCACAGAGATCAAAACACGCCAGTAGAAGAAGAATTCGACGAAGGTCCCTTCTTCAGAATGCTGTTCAAACTTCTCTCCAACATGCCGGATCAGCCTTACCAAGTGAATTTGCACCTCACCTCGATAATATCCAAGCTCGCTCTACTCCCTCACCCGAACTTACACGAATACTTGCTGAACCCGATGTTGCCAACTGCGAAGAAGACGCAGACGTTGTTTAAGACGCTTCAGGAGTTGGCGCGGAGATTGACGTTGGAAATACCGCGGCTCAGGAACTACAAGCAGGTTATAGAGAACGTGAGGGCGCAGCTGATGAGTGAAGACCCTAGCTTTGATGATATGTGAGTAGGAATTTCTCTATGATTCTCTATGATCTCATCTATGATGAATGAATGAATGATTGAACACTTTATTGTACTTATGACAAAAATATAACTCGACCAATTGCTGCGCCGTTACAGGGTACATGTACCTTAAGCATCATACCACCTGAGCTTAACATTATAATCTGTATATGTATGCAATAAATTAATAAAAAATTATGAAACTTAATGCTAATTAAAAGCTTAAAGTCTGAAGCACAACTTCTGATCTCCAGACCTTCTAACATTAATGAGAGCATTTAATTGATTAGTAGTTATTTAAAGAAAATTAGTTTCTAAGATATTATAACTGTTTGTTCTCCAAATAATAAAATATAATAAATCTTTTCAGTTCGGACCACAACCAGCTGGTTGAAAGCCTGATAGTTCTAGAAGAGTTTTGCAAGGAGCTGGCAGCCATTGCCTTTGTGAAGTTCCAACATCACAACAATTATCCGGCCATTCTACACACGCTAAGTTGAACCACGGAGCACATTCCTTTGTGTTAATGCTATTACTATTTAATATTAGTCTAAGATCCCGCTATACAACGACCTTCACCGAGATGCTTACTTAAATTTCAGTCCAGAGTATTCATCTCAGGACTGAATAAATAAGCATTTAAGAAATTTGTTAGGCAACCCATATAGGATATATTTATTGGCATATTTATTAATAACATAAAAAATACGTCTCATTAAATAAGCGTCTCGGTGAAGGTCGTTGTATAGCGGGATCCTATACTATATTGTTACTTACCCGTATCATCCTATTCTTGGACAAAGACCTTCCCCATTTTTCCAGTCATTTCTATCCCCTCCCCCACCCCACTATCCCTCAACATTTGGTTTAAGTTGTCCCCAGTTCGTCGCGCGTTATAAATAGAATAAGTAAATATTGCCGGAAACTTCTCAGCAACATCTAGCCCCGTGGTAAGATCGAAGCTTGTGATACGTGTGCTAGTTTTCTGTTGTTTCCATTTATTGTTATTATATTTTTATTTGTTAACGCAGCTTTGTTGCATTTCGACTAGATAATTATTAATTATATTGAACCGATATCACCCAGTTAAAATTGAACTACATCTTCGTGATAGATGCATTTAAGAGGCCTATTACGTGAAATCGCGAAATTGTTCGGTTTTCTCGTCCTAATTCTATGGTTTGCGTTAGTTGTTTGATATTACAATTACATCTTTATAATAGTTCGTTTTCTCCTCTACAAAAGTAGTAAGAAACATTTTAGATAACTTGTTTATATATATTGAGTAATAATCATTCTCCGGATACATGTTTCGTAAAAAACGCTCGAAGACCTGTTTTCTCAGCTCTAATTTGTAGATTCTAATGAATATGGGCGATCAAACTATTTTTTATTATGTTACGTATATCCTATTCTTCATTTAGAGTAGAGTACATTTTCGTTAAATGCTTTTATTCTAAAGATATACCGAATTTAATATCGACCGAAAATGCTTCGAAACAAACCTCAATAACTCCGAAGTTCTAAATCAATGGGACGTCATATTTATATCAAAATATTTATCAACATTTGCTTAAACTATGATATTAATTTTAATTTGTAGAACGGTTTTGGTAATTTTTTATGAATAAAATAAAACTACCATAATTTAGTAGTTTTTTCATTCAGCCGGCTTTTTCCATTTAGTACCGCGCGAGCGCTTGTCGAGGTCGGACCTATGTCGGTTGTTCTTGAATAAAATATAGAAATATTTCGTAAAATGTCAGTGTGTGGGACTGTCAATTGCTGTAAAAACGCTGTTAGTGTGCGTGTATGTGTTATTGCGATACTACGACCGACATAAGTTGATCCGTTGATAACGATCAATTGTTATTTTTATTGATAACGGTCAATTGTTGTTGTTGCTGGCCTAAGAATTGTACCAAATGTTGCTGGCCTAAGAATTGTACCACATCATTGTCATCTTGTTTTACCTTATTTATTTGGAGGTTATGCTGTAGGATGTGGATTGCATATCTAAAGTTATCTATCCTAATTAAAAAACAACAAGGCAACTTTTTTTGGTGAAACCGTCCAACGACTAAATGTAATTATGCCTATGATTTTTTTAGATTATGACTAACTTGCCGACCCGCCGACAGCTGCGCTTGCGTTTTTACGTTATTTACTAGTTTATGTTTTATAGCCTTTTTCGATCATTTTACTATCCAATACTGAAATCATATTTTAAATCGGACCCGCGGTTCCTGAGTAGCACGTTCAAACAAATAAACAAGCAATCTCCTCAGCTTGATAATTGTAGTATAGATTTCCATAATATTTATTACAAAGAAAATATTCCGTAATTTTTTGTTCTTATTTTTACCGAGTATCCAATATGTAAACAATAAATAATGTACCTTTCTAATAAATATATTATTTATTGTAAACATTAAATAATTGTACCTTTCTAATAAATACAGGGCGTCCCAAAGTTATGGGCCATGGAGGGGAAGTACCTTAAATATCGTAGATAGTGAATTTTGCTCAAAGAAGACTTCATTTTATTTTTAAAAGTTAGTAATTCTGGATTCATAGATTTTCTAAAAATTACTTGCTTTGTCTGGGAATCGAACCGACTTACATGTAGAAAAAAAAACTCTATTTTTATGATACCAATCGAAAGAATAGCTAAAAAATAATAACTCTGCTTAAGTAACATAGTATTTTAAAAGAAAGGAACAACGTGAAATTAATTATTTTAATCAAATAAAAAACATGAAACATTTTTTTTGTAAATTAATTAATTAAATTACTTACTTTTTTTTAAATAAAATGAAGTCTTCTTTGAGCAAAATTCACTATCAACGATATATATGGTACTTCCCCTTCATGGCCCATAATTTTGGAACGCCCTGTATATAAAATAACACCCCTATTCACGTTCCCACTGCTGGGATAGGGACTTCTCTCTTGACGAGATAGATTAGGCCTTAATTCACCACGCTGGCCAACTGCGGGTTGGTTTTTTTTTTTAATATATAAATGAAATATTTTCAAATAAGTTCGTAATAAAATAAAAATAAATAGTTTATCAAAATAAAAATATAATGGGAATTATTCAAGATGACATATGTAGATAAATGGATATTCTACATCTGTGTATGACATATGTAGATAAATGGATACCAATAAATATAAAAATAAATATAAAGTTCGAAACTACAAAAATAATACCTAAACATAATTAAAACCTTCATTAACGAAACTTTTATTTATTCAAACACAAATATACCATCTAACAAAACAAGCAACTTAAATATAGGTAATATAATTTATTTGTTTTGTTATAATTAGAATTTGTATTTAGTCCGTTCAATTTAGACTTTCGAACTTACATAAAGTCCCAACATTCGACAAAAAAAAACATTTAATTACAAACCTACACACCAAATTTCAGAAGAATCGGTTTAAAAATGAGCCCATAAGATGAGATGAATGAGGACATTTAACTTCAATAAGACTATTTTCAGTTTTATTCTTATATATATATAATTATTAATCATGAATGTTTTAATTTAAAATTATGTACCTACTTAATTGATTTCAAATAATCAATCAGATTTAAAATAAATATTGATATTATTAAGATAAAACATAATTGATTCAAATATTGAAATAAAAATATCCACCATTTTGAATTTAGGAAAATATATAAACTCCTATCAATTAAATAAAAACATTAATATAATAATTATTTCGGAATGAAACTGAAAAAAAATCCACTCAATAAAATGGAATTTATTCGATGCCATTTTCTACAGATCTAAAATAATTATTAGTATATTTGTATGTTTTAGATCGACGAAGTATCAAGATCATTTAGTATTTTTCATAGAATTCGCGTGACGCGCCGGTCACGTGGTGCATAAAATATCCAATTTCGCAAAACTTCGTAACGTCACAAGGCTCTTAAACCAACGCAAAATGCTATTGTAATTCTAATTATATATTAAACACTAGGTAGGAGTGTTTACTTTTTAACAATCAATTTAAATTTGATATTATAATATTCGTGGTACAAGTTTTTTTATTCTGTAATAACGTTTTTATTTTTCCTCGAAATATTAATTAGACAGTTTCATAAAGGTACTTAATATCATTTATAATGTAAATGGACTGAAAATTGTATTATAAAAGCTATGTATTTTTATGTATAAATATAATTGGAATATAGGTATATTTATAAAACAGGCTTGTCGTAAAATTATAAACCTTGTATTGTATTATTCGCCTATTTGGACCCTTTGGTAGGGTGCTATAAATATTTTTGCCTATTTAAGAAATGTATTGATATTCTAGTCCTTTAGCAATAAATTTTATTGTGCTGTTAAATTATTTAAAACTAGCTGAGCATAAACATCTACATAGATGTATAAAAGAAAGTCGTGTTTGTTACACTATTTAATAGAAACGCTAAACCAATTTGGCTTAAAATTGGTGGAAATGTAGCTTAGTGAAGGGATATTAGATACAGATTAAATGCAGATTTATTATGTTGACTAATTTATTCGTTTATTTTGTAATATACAAATATTATGTGATATCTGTACGTAATACATAATATTTAATGCACAATTTATTTTGTTATTATGTAGCTATTTAGAATATCATGTACCATTTAGTACCTACGTTTGCCTGTTGAATAAAATAATGTTTGAATACCTTAGTTTATTATTTCACTGTTTTTTTATTCTAACTTATCTACCTAATTTAACGTTTTAGGGGATACCTTAGTAAAACGACAATAAAATGCAATGGTGATTATATTTATATATTTCTCTTCCAAAATTAATATGCATATAAACATTAAATAACCGAACAAAAGTTGGTATAACTATTTACAATCGAACCCGAATGGGTTTTATGGGAAGAAAAAAACCATGAAAATTATTTCAATTTACGGCAAATTTATTTTTGTACAAAAGTGCCTTAAGCCGAATTCAGTTAGAATATGATACTTCATTTTTATTGGACCTTGTGGTGTCGGCTTTGAAATAGTACCTAAGGTGACTAAGGAATTTATATGTATACTGGAAAACAGGCGTCATCATTGTATGTTTGTTTAACTTACTGCGAACACCTGTAAATAAGCGTGTTGACAGGATTCACTTAGTGAAAAAAATTAAGATTAATTTCAAAAGATTTCGTTACTGTTTAATCACAAGGTAAATTAATCAAATTGTAATAATTCATAGACAAGTTTTCTTCCCATAAATAGTTTTTTTATTTGTACAATGTCTCCAACTTCACATTACACATAAAAATAACAAACCAACTTGTTCGTTTTCTAAAGTTATTTTTCATACAAAAACAAAGATTACTTTGCATTATGGATTTAAGGCGACGGGTAAAACAACGGAGATTATTATTATTATTGGATTTAGATGTTATTCCAACAAGTAAATAAAAATATTCCTATGATACCAGCTGATATAATCAGAAATGTATATATTTAATTTAAACTTTTATTAAAATCACTTTACCCCTCGCCCTATCAGCTACTCGTAGATAAAATGGTAATAAACTACAAAATAAATAAAAATGTGGCATCATTAACCGGGCCCTAAAACTTAATTGTATATTACATGCCCAAGTTATTTAAAACTAAATAATTTGATTTTATCATACAAACTATGGAATCAATTGAGAATATTGTACTATGTTCGACAACACATTACTAAATAGCTTATGTATCATTCCCATAAATAAAATAAGTTTAATAATTACTTTTTATCTACTATCATGGTTATTAATATTTCAAATATTAATCATTACTGTTTACATCTAGGCTTGATTCAGACATTTTATAATTTACACAATACAAGGTTAGGTAAGTGTGAAATTACTAAACAAGAAAACTATCACGCGAAAACTACAAGTAAGTATAAGTAGATTAGCGAAACAGCCATTATATGACCAGTGTAAAATTGCCTTTAAAGATTGATTTCTCTGTTACCGGACTATCCACATTATACTAGCGTTGGTTCCCAGAACGTCCATATTATCTCACATTTCTCAGCCTCGAGATTTCTTATTACTTTTCCATACTTTCCCACAGTTGGGAAAAAGCCTTCAGATTATACTATTTAAATTAAGTAATCAATTTATCTTTCAAAGCTACACTATCTTATAACTTTTTTAAACTATCATGGTTTTTAACAATATAAGAACACGAAACGGGTAACATACCAGATTTAAATGCTTTTGTTTCCCGATATTTCAGCACTGTTACAAGCGCCATCTTCACGGCGAGACTGATAACATTTGAGTAGTCACACAGTTATTATTAATTAAGTGGAGCCATCGGCAAACACAGCGTCGGACGTCCACCAACAAGAAGGATAGATGATCTTGTCAAAGCTGCCTGTAAGCCATTAAGGTATGTCCAGCAGTAAACGTCCAATGGGTCAAATGATTATGATGTTACCCGTGTCGTATTCCAACACTGTCTTTCGTACTAAGTGTGGATATCCTTCAAAACACTAGTAAAATTCCCAATATACATCAATTGATGTGATTCAGAGTAACCTAAAATTCAACAGTAAGTATAAAATGTAAGATGGAAAGCCATTAGGCGTAGAACAAAACTACTAGAGAGTAAGAAACAAATCACAAAACATCTCAATTGGACTAGTTTACCTACACGAGGTCTGTCACTGCTAAAGTCAGTAAAATTACTAAAAACACTGTATACTAACCAGAAAAAGGTTTAGGATCATTATTTAAATAAATTATATCTTAGGCGGCCTCTAAACGGTCAATTATATTGCGCAATGTTATTGGGCGTTTAATATTTAAGATTGCCGATATTTAGGGTTAAATTTGTATGTAGTAAGTTTTAGAAATATAGACATTTGATATAATCTAGCAAAACTACAGTTTGTATAGGAACCAGAATTGGTCTCTTAATATATTTCCGTTCTTAAATTTTACACAAGAATCAAAGAAATCCAATTTAAACTAGATTTGATTTCACCAGCGTTACAACAATAAGCAATTGATCGATAAAATCTTTTAAATACACAAGATCTAAATAAATATGTATAATAGTATAAATAAGTTATACACTTCCAAATAAACAATTAAGTCCACTATCTTTCTTAATAATAGCCTTAACGTTTCTAATAGATCATAACCTTTCTCTGGAAACGATAATAAAAATATAAATAAAATAGTTAACAAAATATAACCTAACTTCAGCAGTAACCTAATTTCAATAAAAATGCTCTAATCTACATTATTTCATACATATTACATACATTGTGTTTCTATTTATATGCTTCACTGCGGAACTATCACCATTTTGATAATTGGTCTGGAAAGAAAAAGATAATTAGGTAATTTATAATGGTAAATTTTCAGAAATAAACCCATAATATGTCCCATCATAAATAACACACCCCACATGTCAAAAAGAGGAAAGAATTACAGGAAGTAAAAGTGGAAAAAGAAATGGGAAACGAAGCTATAATCAAATATGATGCTTGATTATCATCATCATAACAACCCATTTACAATTGGGCACATTCCAATGTAACCTTTAAATCTTATGATATAGGTAATATAATTATTTTTGTTGTGATATTTTTCTTTCTTAGTGAAATGATAACTAGTAATCAACTTGGTGAACATAATGATAACTCAATATAACATTTTGTAAATTACCTTATACAAGAATCACCACCATGAGAAGAATGGTGATTTATGCTGGAACCGTTGTTGGAACGAGTCGAAGAAACGCGTCGAGGCCGTGCCGCTTTTAGATCTGCAACCACAAGACATCACGTATTAGATTTATAGTTCTAGTACTTATAATGGTCTATGTGCTAAATTAAGCGCAATTAAATTTAATAAATACATAAATAAATATTACTGGACAATTCACACAGCGACATCTAGCCCCGTGGTAAGCTCGAAGCTTGTGTTACGGGTGCTAGATTTCTGATATCTTTTTTATTATTATACATATAACACCCAGACACCTTTATATAATAATTTGATTTTATTTAATTATGAATAAGTTTGCGAAAATGTTGTCGCAGTATAATAGCGACACGATTACATTTTTTTAATAATAATTAAAAAAAACACCCAGACACCCGGAAAAAATATTTGCAGATCGTACAAATTGTTGTCCCGAGGCGGGAATCGGACCCGCAACCTCTTGCGTCGTAGGCGGACCTTCGCCCGCTGCGTCACGGAGGTTTTACCTTTCCACAATGACGGCCGGCATCTGCACGAGTTGCACGGGGCTCTTGTTGTCCTTGAGCGCCTGCGTCAGGTTGAGGAGCTGGCCGCGCATCACGGACATCTGCCGCTCGAACAGGCTGCGGTCGAAGCCTTTGTCTTGCTGAAACGCATAAATATATCAGTTAAACAATTCTACATCGTTATATCGGTTAAACAGTTGATCGGATAAATGGAAATTAATAATGACTTAATATACAAGGAGATTCAAATGGGGGATGATAAATACATATTCACGGTACAAGCTGCATTCTACCGTAATACCTGGAAATTTAAGATTTATTTCCATAAAATCCTAAAGATCACTTGGACTAGTCAATAAACAATACAATACATTATTAAGTAACATTAAATAAAAATATACAATGGAAACAAGGTTGTCATAAAATCATTAAGGGAGGTATATGTTTCTGATGTGCCCTAGTTGGTTAATCTTTACGCCTTTACAGACAAAATTAAAACAATCAATCAAAAAATTCACCACACCAACCGATACATACCACTTTTGTTTACATAAATGTAATCAAATGTCATTATTTATTAATGGTAATGTGCACCACTTACTTTAAATAATATGTTTAGTTCATCACATAGTTCTTGCACGAAGTTCATATCTGATAATAACGGTAAAATCAGCTCCCTGGAAAAACAAACGATGATATTGAACAGTGTTACTCAAATTATTAAAATCTAAGGGCTAAATTGAGTATAAAAATTAAAACTCAACTGATTATAAAACTTTAAGGGAGGTGGTTACTATAGTCCAAAAGAATATAAAGGAAGAGATCTCTTATTGTTATTACTGACGTTTATCTATGGCATACACAGACAACAGAGTCCATTTCTCTGTTTCCTGAGTCTGTTGTCTATGTCTCTCTGGTCCGTTGTCTATGTCTCCTGGGTCCGTTGTCTATGTCTCCTGGGTCCGTTGTCTATGTATACTCACTTGGTCTCCTGGCTGAAGGGTAGCTTGGCTTGCGGCAGCCACGCCCAGTGGTAGGGGTAGGCGCGCCACGAGTCCGGGTGCTTGAACGGGAACGCGAGCCCGTTGTCTATGTATACTCACTTGGTCTCCTGGCTGAAGGGTAGCTTGGCTTGCGGCAGCCACGCCCAGTGGTAGGGGTAGGCGCGCCACGAGTCCGGGTGCTTGAACGGGAACGCGAGCCCGTTGTCTATGTATACTCACTTGGTCTCCTGGCTGAAGGGTAGCTTGGCTTGCGGCAGCCACGCCCAGTGGTAGGGGTAGGCGCGCCACGAGTCCGGGTGCTTGAACGGGAACGCGAGCCCGTTGTCTATGTATACTCACTTGGTCTCCTGGCTGAAGGGTAGCTTGGCTTGCGGCAGCCACGCCCAGTGGTAGGGGTAGGCGCGCCACGAGTCCGGGTGCTTGAACGGGAACGCGAGCCCGTTGTCTATGTATACTCACTTGGTCTCCTGGCTGAAGGGTAGCTTGGCTTGCGGCAGCCACGCCCAGTGGTAGGGGTAGGCGCGCCACGAGTCCGGGTGCTTGAACGGGAACGCGAGCCCGTTGTCTATGTATACTCACTTGGTCTCCTGGCTGAAGGGTAGCTTGGCTTGCGGCAGCCACGCCCAGTGGTAGGGGTAGGCGCGCCACGAGTCCGGGTGCTTGAACGGGAACGCGAGCCCGTTGTCTATGTATACTCACTTGGTCTCCTGGCTGAAGGGTAGCTTGGCTTGCGGCAGCCACGCCCAGTGGTAGGGGTAGGCGCGCCACGAGTCCGGGTGCTTGAACGGGAACGCGAGCCCGTTGTCTATGTATACTCACTTGGTCTCCTGGCTGAAGGGTAGCTTGGCTTGCGGCAGCCACGCCCAGTGGTAGGGGTAGGCGCGCCACGAGTCCGGGTGCTTGAACGGGAACGCGAGCCCGTTGTCTATGTATACTCACTTGGTCTCCTGGCTGAAGGGTAGCTTGGCTTGCGGCAGCCACGCCCAGTGGTAGGGGTAGGCGCGCCACGAGTCCGGGTGCTTGAACGGGAACGCGAGCCCGTTGTCTATGTATACTCACTTGGTCTCCTGGCTGAAGGGTAGCTTGGCTTGCGGCAGCCACGCCCAGTGGTAGGGGTAGGCGCGCCACGAGTCCGGGTGCTTGAACGGGAACGCGAGCCCGTTGTCTATGTATACTCACTTGGTCTCCTGGCTGAAGGGTAGCTTGGCTTGCGGCAGCCACGCCCAGTGGTAGGGGTAGGCGCGCCACGAGTCCGGGTGCTTGAACGGGAACGCGAGCCCGTTGTCTATGTATACTCACTTGGTCTCCTGGCTGAAGGGTAGCTTGGCTTGCGGCAGCCACGCCCAGTGGTAGGGGTAGGCGCGCCACGAGTCCGGGTGCTTGAACGGGAACGCGAGCCCGTTGTCTATGTATACTCACTTGGTCTCCTGGCTGAAGGGTAGCTTGGCTTGCGGCAGCCACGCCCAGTGGTAGGGGTAGGCGCGCCACGAGTCCGGGTGCTTGAACGGGAACGCGAGCCCGTTGTCTATGTATACTCACTTGGTCTCCTGGCTGAAGGGTAGCTTGGCTTGCGGCAGCCACGCCCAGTGGTAGGGGTAGGCGCGCCACGAGTCCGGGTGCTTGAACGGGAACGCGAGCCCGTTGTCTATGGCAGCGATGCGGACGTCACAGTTACCCCATTCCTGACGAAAATAGAAACATACAATTAATTGTACACCAAAAACAAAACACACGAATAAAACACAAAAAGAGACACGTAAAATGGGCGGCCTTATAGCTAAAGAGCGATCTCTTCCAGGCAACCTTTCAACATCTTTTTTTATTGTTGATAGACCCTTGCTTGACCACAATCTCACCTGATGGAAAGTGTCGATGTGGCCGAAGATGGATCGCATCGCAAGGATCTAGACTAGAAGGTACCTATGTATTCACTTCTGATGAAAAGACCCAGATTGTATGTTTCAGGAAAAACAGCAGCAGGCAACGCATTCCAAGCTTTAGCAGTGCGAATAGTGAAGGTGGAGGAGTATCGCTTCGTACAGGTAGACGGTATATCATAATAAACTTCATTATGTACTATGTAGTCTAGAATAGTACAAGCCTAGATCGGACTCGGTTACTTACGGAAGCAAATATCCTGTCTGGTCTGCGGTGTTACTTGACCAGCCCATTGTCAACACTATTTACTCTGTGGTCTAGAATAGAACTAGGCTAGATCGGTCTAGGTTATAGTCAGACTTACGGAAGCATCGCTCATGTCTATGTCCTGTCCGGTCTGCGGCGGCAGGTATTTGATCAGCCAGTTGTCATTCCCGCGATCCGTGTTCCGGATTATGTAGTCTAGGACCACTAACCGCTCGAATTGCAGTTGGAATCTGTAATGGAAATATATATGCATGTTATATTTATTTATACATAGGAAACACAAATAAGATGAGGTATCTATACTAATATTACTAGCTGAAGAGTTTGTTTGAATAACGCTTATTTCAGGACCGCTGGTCCGATTTGAAAAATTATTTCAGTGTTGGATAGTACATTTATCGAGGAAAGCTTTATTATTTAAAACTGAATCTAAATAACGTAAATTTATTAGAACACAAAACGGGTAATATACCATACCATTCAAAAGGTATGTAACCCGTTCCGTGTTCTAATATTGTTAAAAACCCTTATTACCATAAAAAGTTATGACGTAAATTAGTTTTATGGTAAAATATTTATAATCATTTTGAGATAAATATTTAAAGAGACATAATAAATCTTATAAAACTATCAACAATTCGTTATGCTTCAACAACTACGCAATATTTTACTTTATTTTAATGTTATTCTTCTTTTCCAATACATGCGCACTTACTTCTTCATGACATGCGGCGGCGGCGCGTCCTGCTCGAACCTCCGCAGCCAGTAGTCCGCGTCCTTGTACCCTTCCACGAACAACTGGAATGAACCCATCTACAACAAACAACACATACTTTATATATTACAAAAATCATAGTTTCCGTAAAGTTTAGGTCGTAGGCGGACATTCACCTGCGGCGTCACTGATAGATAAATAGATATAATTACTGTATTGTACACCATTAATAAGATAGAGGTTGTCAATTTAGAATAACAAATCATCATGATCAATTCAGTCATTGGGGGTCCACAGGCCATACCCATATGATTTCCATATACGGTCGGACACGGCCTGCATCCACTGCAAGCCAACCCCTTTAACCAGATCATCTGTCTACCTTGTTGGTGGAATAACGCTTTCCGATCCGTGGTCTCCACTAGTGAACTTTTCAACCCCATTGGTATTCCTTTCTCCTCGCTATATGACCATTGCCACTTCAAAGAGGTAATCCATCGGGCTATGTCCACTTGTGAACTTTTTAGCCCCAAAGGCATTCCGTTCTCCTCGCTATATGCCTATTGCCACTTCAAAGAGGTAATCCATCGGGCTATGTCGTTGACCTACGTTCTCCTAGGGATCTATCATAATGTTCATATCACCTTGGGCGGCAGGCCCATCCGGTTGAAGCGCAGGTTGGGGAACTGCTCCGTGATGGCGCGCTTCAGCCGCGAGCGCTCGCGGTCGATGCGCAGGTAGTTGAACGTCTCCGACACCAGCTTCACCACCTGGGACAAGACAAGCCACATAAACATCCTTATTTCTTAAAAATTTATTTATTTTATTGATTTATTTATTGCAAACTAGTACAGATTTAATTTAATTTAATTACAATGCCACTTGTTCAATGATAACAGAGATAAATAAATAAATATTGAGGGACAATTCGCACAGCAATATTTGAACCCTTGGTATGCTAAAAGCTTGTGTTACGGGAGCTAGATTTCTGATATACTTAAATAATATACATGGAGAGTATGTAATTGGATCATGGGGTATTATAGATTTGGTAGATCCAACCACATCCTCAAATATGCTAACAAGCTGTAAAAATCTTGTCCTATAGATACATCATAGTTGGGTTAGAAGCAGCACGGACAGCAGAGCTTGTGTTATGTAAGTAAGAGTGTAGTTACCCTCGTCTTGGGCACTATATGGAGGCCGATCTTGGAGTCGACGAGGCTGGCGCCCGCCTCGGACAGGTAGCCCTGGTTGGGGATGAGGCACGAGCGCCCGAAGCAGCACGGACAGCAGAGCTTGTGCATCCATTTCGTCCATTTGGGGTTCAGTCGACCGTACGGCTCTTCGTCTTTTGGCTTGAATACGCCTACTATTTTCTGGAATTATGTTACGGATAACATTAATCGCAGGTTATGACCTGCTAAGGCTGTAAAGACTGTTGTATATCAATGGATCTATGATCTATGGATCATAGACATGGACGGCTGGAACACGCGCGTACCCAAAAAGTAGTACAATTTGTTAGTCATTTGTTTATCTAGGACAGTTGGAAATACTCTTGAGTACTCCCATTTGTCCTAGATCTGTGTTATCTACAGCTAACTATCGAAAACAAATTATTCACATTTAATTTTGATCGTCACGCACAACACAAGATCAATGGATCTGAATAAGCTTATTTCTCCCAAGTTCTATACACCGCCATGCAATCAATATTAATGCAGTCTGTAGAACGTACAAACTGTTTATTAATAGACTAGCTGTGCCCGCGACTCTGTCCGCGTTCATCATAGCTGGAGCAAGAATTCAAAGAGCCTATCCTATCTCAGACGTGTTTATCTACCAAATTTCATCAAATTCGGGTCATCAACTTACTCCATGCTCGACCCTTACAGATTTATTATTAGTATAGATGTGTCAGTCACACCAAATGACAGGACAACGTCTCGATATCCGCCAACCCCGCGACTGAATTCACTCTGTGCTCATTAGCATGCCACTTGCAATTTGTGCAAGTCGCTCAAGGCAATGAGCAAACACTACAGTTTACATACTAGACGCGTTCTGACTAAGCTACTTTGTAGTTTTATGATTCTTAGTAGTCCCACTTCTTTCAAATAAATAAATTAATATTGCAGGTAATCTGTGATAAGTCAACGCAGTAATCAAATGAGAACTTAATCTAAAGATTGGGTTTAAAACTAAGAAACCAATTGAAAAATATCATAATGAATAATGAAAACGGCTTCATGATTTTAAAATCTAGACTGATAGTGATAAGCATAAAAACAAAAGACCACATTTAACAAAACTTTATTTTGTTAAATGTGGTGCAGTACTTAGTTATGACTAAGCAATCAGTCATATAGAAATTACCGTTTAAAAACCTACAACGCTATAGTATTATAAGATTTGAATGAATAATGAACAAGCACATATTTATATAAACACATATGGATTTGTTTCCCTCACATATAAGCAATGACTGTGACTCGTGTGATATTATTAACAGCAATTGCAGCTGATTCATCCACTTACGCAAAATAAAAATTTCACATGCAAGTCAGTCAGACTTACCACGGGCCATTTACATATTTAAACGAGTTAAGGCATCGGATGCAATAATTTGAATATACTCCAAAGATTTAACTCTAACTTATACAAAAATACAAAATAATACAATTTATTTATTTCTAAAAAAATATAAGACTATAAGACTGCTGCTTGATTGAATCGTTGAATGTAGAATCTGTGTTACTGGTCACAATCTCGCAGTCACATCGAAACGATTTATGTCATTATTTCCATTAAATCCTAAAGAATACTTGGACAATAATTCAATCAATCAATCATTTATTATAACCAACGACATGATAAACGTATATTTAGGACATTATTTATAAAGAATTGACACTTTCTGTTTATGTTAATGAATTATGATAGGTGTACTTACACTGCCAGGGTTCTTGACGAAGTAGGATCCGCTGGAGCCCTGGTATATCCGCTCCGGGTAGATGCCATTGTCTATGGCCACCTCCGTTTGCCACAACAGTTCGGTGAACTGCGGATCATCTGATAACAAGGTGACGTAACTTTAGCACATTGTTGCGATTACTAGGTACTGCTGATAACTAGTCTATTTGTTAGTAGGTATGTAATGTATTTCGGGTTACTCTTTAAAAATAGTAAACATATTTTTATTTGAAATAAGGTTTGAAATCAAATTCATTATCCCATAGGCTCCCGAAATAGTAATTCCGAACTAGTATTAGTATTCAATAGGTGTGGAGAATGAGGGGGAATCAATTACGATAATTTATTTAAATCAATCATAATTTGAAAAATGAATAATATCTCCATAAAATATATTTGTTTTAAAGTATTATTATTGTGAAATTCATTTTTTAATTAAGTCTTCACTGTATTTCCCGTTCAAACAAAGTCATGAGAGAGCGAGGTCGCGGGAAGTACTCGAAGATGATTGTATTACTGAATCGATAAACGATATAATATCTAACGCGATCATAGTTCCTAGTTGTTAAGTCATAACTAGGGATGCCTCGATACACCTTTTTGCCGATACGATACCGATACCGATGCACCGGCAAATTTCGAATATCGCCGATATATCGGCATCGGTATCGGTATCGGATGCATCCCTAGTCATAACTAGTAAATTATAAAACATTTAATATCAGCATAACATTATAATGAAATGTCTCACTTCAGAATTTTCAACTAGATAGGAACTACGTTAAGATAAGGTTCAATGTTCTTCGACTCGGCAATTATCT
The DNA here is from genome assembly GCA_963691955.1 of Chloroclystis v-ata. Lineage (NCBI taxonomy): Eukaryota > Metazoa > Arthropoda > Insecta > Lepidoptera > Geometridae > Chloroclystis > Chloroclystis v-ata. Next base: position 11,184,090 of record OY829904.1, on the reverse strand, counting down.
TCTTAATTATTATAATTTATGTTTGGAATAAAATCAATTTGACGCGTCATCATAACAACCTTCAAGTTTTTATTTCGTGATTATGTTATAAAACTTTGAATATAAATTACTAACGACTCGCTGAGAGCTACATAGTTCATATAATATAGTAGTAAGTAAAGTAGTTACAGTACAAAGCAGTGGCTTTGGTCTATGGTTACAATAAGTAGCACGTTGCCACAAAACGCCAGATAAGTCTACTTTCTAGAGTATGTCTCAGGTATCATAACTTGGTTGATCTTATTGGAAGGAAATTACCTTTAATAGACAGGTTTGCATTAATCTGTGATTTACCTGTAAGTGCTCTTGAATCAAACAACATTAAAAATTGATTTGACCAATCTGATGTAAAATTAAGTACTGATTAACTGGACTTCACGCCTCGTTTCACGGCACCACAGAAAACCAGCGCTATAGTTGCTCATGTAGCTTCTGCAGCATACAGCAGCCGAGTGGTGTGGTGACCAATTTGTGTCTTTTAGTTTTTAAGTTTAATGATTGTACGTATATTTATATATATAACTTTCTAATTGCGCACGTAATACTAATACAATTATTTTAATTTTCTTTATTCTATACATATTTTAATTTAATCACATATTTTGGAATAATAATACTGAGGCCAAGACCGGATTGGCGCAATCACGTTGTGAAGGCGACGGAGGGAGTGGGCGGTAACTAACTAAGAGAAGACAACGATTACGCCATGTTACTCAACCGTAATTATACCCATTTAGAAAAAATCTGATAATAATCAAGTACCTATTTTTTAGGTTTATGGACTTTCCCATCAAAATTATTTTATGATTCAATGATAAGATAATTTTAAAACGGGAATTACTCACGTATTTACAAATCATTTAAAAAACTCTCGACGTTTCGACCACAACAAGAGCAGCTTTCTCAGGAGTGTGCGTTCCACCATGCTCTGTCTCCACGCTGCTCGCGCGCGGGGGGGTTGTAAATACGTGAGTAATTCCGGTTGTTATAAAATGAATAGTGTAAATTATGGAAATAAGATAATTTATTTGTAATCTTTTACTTGAGATTTATTAGATCTGATATATTTAAGAAACATAAGAATTTCAATTAACATTAGTGATTGGTATAATCAAATCTAATCAAGTAAGCTGTAACCTGATAATAGCTGATTGGGTGACATGACACTATATTAGGGTTTATTTGTCTTTGTTATCATTCAAGGAACATTATCACTAAAATAACTTGTTAAACAAATGTAGCACTGGAGGGGAGTGTCCATTTAATTCAATCAAAAAAGTATCATTAATATCAATGAAAGCTTTGAGTTTGAGCAAAGTTTTATAACCTTCATTGAAATCATTCAATCAAATTCAATTTAAAACATTTGACATATTGCAGTGAAGAGAAATCTAATCTTGTTTTTTAGTTAAATGACCTTAAACTAAGACCTTGTGTTCTAGCAAAATTAAAATTGTGCATTAAGGAAGCATTTGAATATACACATTATAATTTTAAATTGCTTATCTTTTATAACATTTATGTAACATAGTAGAAAATGTATTTAGTTGTTTAAATTTACTAAGTATTTTTATCACATTATTTATATCCCTGCCATCTTCCCACATAAGTGGTAATAAAGATTTTGTTTATTAAGATTATAAACTTTAACAAATAAGGAAGGTATATGAAACCATACCTATAATTTCAATATTGATAAAGATTTTGTTTATTAAGATTATAAACTTTAACAAATAAGGAAGGTATATGAAACCATACCTATAATTTCAATATTGTAGGACATCTTAAAAAATAGAGTCCAAAAAGTTTTTGAAATGTTTAGGACTTTTAACAAACACCATTTTAACCAACCAGTAAATCTTTCACAAATTAAGTACATAATTAAAAATACCTTATTACCTCTTTTAACTTAGCTCACTTTAAGCTAGATGCTTAATGCACTAGATGTTGCTGTGTGAATAGTCCAGCAATATTAATTTATTTATATTAGATAGTACTTACAAGATATAATGGAAGCTAAACATTTCCATGTATTTTAAGCCAATATTTATAATAAGCAAAGTATTATCTCAAGTTATTGTGTAACCTTGAACATTAGATATTTCATTTACATAAACTAGTTTCATTATCAATAGGTAGCATTTGGATTATTTTTAATATTCTTTATTGGTTCTTATGAATTAAATTCCCTGTACTACAGAAATTTCACCATATGGTAGCAATGTTTATGAAGCAAATTAGGTACATTGGATTCAAAATAATTAAACAAGAGACTTAAGATAATAAAAAACAATAAAATTCTGCTTACTACAGTAAAAAGGGTCCTCCATACTCTTCAATTAGATAACTTTTAAATATAAAAATATCATCAGAATTGTACATGTGGAAATGTAACTAAAAATTAATTAATGTAGCCAAGTTCACTACAGTCGCAGATTTTAACTAGCAAATAGACCAAACTGAAGTTAGTACAATCAACAACTATTGTTATGTCGAATGGAGAGAAATTTAATTTTCGTGTCAAGGAAATCTTTATGCGTCAGAGTAAACAATCTACGCAAGTACGCATATAAAAACAGATGTTTTATGATTTTTTTCTATTTTAAAGTAAACATGCAAAATTTATAAGTCATACTATTTATTACGAGAATGAGGACGCAAAAGGTCGTTTACGTAAAAAATAACATATTAAATCATCTCTATCAGTAATTGGACAGAGAAAAGCACCCTACCTACACGCAGATTGATACTTTAGCTTTAGATGAACTTACCAGGAAAGTGGTTGTAGGATACTTCGAAGTCGCCGCGCCCGCCAAGAAGCGGCTGCGACTCTCGATTCACGCCTGGAGAATCCAGGTTGCCCTCGAACTCAACCTCAGGCACTAAACAGATCTCTTCTGAACTACTGGATAACGACACCACACCGTCATCGGGCGGTGCATTCAATGTGTGTGGCTTGTCGAAGTCGAGATTCAACAGAGTCTCTTCCGTACTCATTAGTAAAGCTAAACAGTAAAACTCTACTGAGCCTCATTTATTTCGTTGAATTTCTTTGTTTCAGTATCATTTACAAAACACTTGACTTATTCAGCGAGAATCAGTGTTGCTATCGTAAAAAGTTGAGCTGCCGTATGTCACAGTCTGGATTGCCGTATTTTAGGGAAAAAAAATTAAAATTGCCGTATTTCAGTAGAATAAAGTCAAAAAAAGAGCGAGAGAGATGGCACGATATGGGGTTTTGGTCAAAATAATGGATTTTCTGGCCTATCTTTCTGAAAAAGAAATTTTAGATTCTAAATGCAACGCAATAAAGTTTTTTTATTTATTTAATTACTAGAACAAGGCTTTGTCGCTGAGCGACCACATCGCCATATCGGAAAAACATAATAACAGGAATTAACTTAAATTAACAAAACTTAACAATTCTTATACCAAAACAAAAAATTTCTTAATTCAATAAGTATACATAAATAAATTGGCTAATCCCTACGGAGGTATTTAATAATGAGACTATACAACATTTGTGTCTTGTCAGCGAATGGTGAAGCCAGTAAACTGTGCAATAAAGTTCATTTCGGATTGCGTTGAACAGAAGGCATCTCTTTCTAGCCTATGCAAACTGAGCGAGACTTCAGACCTAGTTAGTCGACTAACGCGCTTACAGTGTAAATCCGCTATAAAATATGACCTTATGTTTATAGTCAGGAAAAGTCAGGATTTCCTCGGCTGTGTTCATTTATTACGCTAGTGAAAAACGTTTAGTTTCACTTTCGTTTCACTTACAGCCAATTGCCGTATATTGTGATACGGCAATGAGAGTCCTGCCGTATGCCGTATTTGCTGAAAATAAAACGTGGATTGCCGTATAATACGGCAATTGCCGTATCAATGGCAACACTGGCGAGAATTAAAATCCATAGACTATACAAATTACAGCACAAATGACAGCTTACATAGATTAGAAGTTGACATCTTTTTGACAATGCATAGACAATATAGTGTTGTACCTTGGTGGAAACGATGAAGATTTCGGAAGATTCCGGTTTTTAGTTTGAAAAAGAAAAAGAGATTGATATATTTTTAATCAGTTTTTATTGGTTAATTCAAAAAACATACATATTTATATAATATTTTCAATGCAATTGATTCATAAAAAATAAACCCCAAGCCAGTTAAAAGCGACACCTCCTGTATATTAATCTGACACGCTTGAGTAAATCCCAAAATCACCTCTTGGGCTACTAAGAAAGCTAATTAACAACGTATATAAATGACTTTTTACCTACATAAGTACCTTTAACTAAATGTCTTGAGAATCAGCATATCCTATATACGCTTTGTCTGAAAACCCTTTATCTAAATACCCTTCAGCGCCAACCAAACCTTTTTGCCGATTATGATGAAAATGTCCCTTGTTGAATCCTGCACCAGCTTTCAATTTGTATCCCAATCCTTTAGCACCAACTTTCTTAATCACTCCACTTGTTTCATCATCTTCGTAAAACTCCTTATCCTTTTTGTACTCATCTTGGTGGTGAACATGATGGAATCCTCTAGTTTTTGTTCCTTTGCGATACTTCCTGTCTTCGTTCCCTCGCACGCCGACAGCTGTTCCTGCATAGCCTTCCGCTTGCGCGTATTCCTCACCATCATCGTATAATCCTTTGTCGTCAACTTTCACGCCTTTATAAAATTTCTTCTGATCTCCAATGTTGTGTTTTCGCGATAAACCTTGGTTAAACGTGGATTTCTTGGAATTTCCTTGATTTTTACTGCTACCTGAACTTTCGTCGAGTAATTTAGAATAGTCATCTAAATCCTCTTCTTCAACTTCGTATTTGAGATCAGCTAGGTCAGTGTCGAGACTATCGAATTTCAAAGAACCTATTGAAGTCGATTTTACCGAGAGGACAATGCAAGTCAAGCACAAAATCTTCAGCATTGTCCTAATTTTTTATGGTTTGCTGTTGCGCAATGCTTGCGACACTGACATACATACAGTGGGGCTCGTTTTATATAGCCTTATTTTAAATAAGCGAGCAAGGATAGTTTTTGCTAGGATGAGTTTGATGTCACAGTTCACCGATGCGTAATCGGTGCAACGACTTGTGTCGGCCAAGGTCTGGCGATCGACAATGGTCAGTATGGTCACTAAGAATGGCCAAAGCTTAGATGTTGTAAGAGGAAATACTTCCGTAATGGTGCAACTTGCATCAAGGTTTCCACAAGTCTGAATCCACTTGAATGGGGATTGTGGACATAATTTTTAGGAATAAATAAATACATACCTACCTGTTTATAAATACAAAAATATACCTACACATCGTACCTAGGTATACCTAGTATAGACTTTAGTCATTAATTCGATTCCTTCCCGTTGTCCCCGGTTACCGCATCCCCGTAGCGGGGACAACGCCACGTATTAAATATTAATTCCCGTTGTCCCCGGAGCGGCGTACACGGCGGGGACAACGGCACCAGAACATGTCACAGAGTAAGGCGGTAGGTTTAAAAGCCTTTTAAAGAATCTTTAAGTGTGTTGTAGGTATACTTTGCGGAAATCCTTATTATTTAGTAGGTAATGGTTAGAATTCCGCAAATAAACTTTTCTAGATGATTCTGCACGATTCACGGTGGTCGCCCTATTAATGTTCCCACTGGTTGGACATGGGGATTTGTCTCTTGTCTCTGAGAGCTTCATTCGCTACGCTGGTCAAGTGCGTGTTGATAAACGCCAACCGATAAGCACCACGTGTTTATAAAGCGCACACTACCTTCAGAATGAAAGTCGACTTCTTACTTTTTTTGTAAATTCAGGACACAATTAATTAATACCTAGGTATGTTCATCTCTAACTTAGAACATGACCTAATAAAAACATAGGCTTCATGTAGACCCTCATGTAAGCCCGTAACACAAGCTCGGTGTCTATATCATAGGTACTGTGTCGATTTTTCAGGATATTCATTTATTTATTAGGTAACCTGTACCTGCTGCCTGGCACCACCACTGAAGTCCGATAGGCTGCCCATGGACGTAATAGGTGTAGGTACCTACTATAAGTTTAGTATAAATATAACATCCTTGAAGCTGCCGCCCTAGCCCTGTTATAATCTCGAAACTTGTGTTACGGGCGTTAGATTTCGGATATTATCTAGTTTATAGAATATACCTACATACAAACAAAGACAGGAATATTTACCTATTACCCGGAACAAACATTCGTATTCATATATGTATTTTTGTCCCGAAGAGGGATTCGAACCCGCAACCTCTTGCGTCGCAGGTGGACCTACACTCGCTGCGCCACAGAGATCGTAATTTTTTTTCTCAGTATCTCGGGGTATGTAATAGTTGTGTGATATACAACAAATACAATTTATATTAAAATGCTTAACTGCTGAAACAAACCCTATAAAAACCTAAATTATAAAGGAAATCTAATGTTTTATCGATGCAACTTTTTATAATCTACCTATTAGACAGTGAAAAACAAATTCAATTCAATTTATTTATTGATTTGGATTGTAAGCGTTACAAAAGTATAATTAATTTATCATTATCAAACATAACAAAAGCATTAATTTATTTACAGTTGCTAAGCCTTAATCTATTCATCGTCATCGTAATATTCTTCATCATCATCATCGGAGTGAGAATACTCTTTCTCGTGGCTGCTGCCGCCTTTCTTGCCATAATCTTCTTCATGATTGTAGTGGCTATCATGACCTTCTTCAGCAGAATGTCCAGTCTCAGCCTCATCAGTGTGACCCTTGGAATGGTAACCAGCTTTGCCGAAATCCCCGCTATCATGCCCAGACGCATGTTTACTTCCTTTCTCATGACCACCCTTTTCCGAACCGTGGTTCTTCTTCTCGTAACCATGCTTGTTAAAATGTCCGCTGTTATCAGCCACGTCGTAGAAATCGTGATCCTTCTTAAACTCGTCCTTATTGAACACTTTGTGGTATCCCGTTACTTCTTCACCTTTGCTGTGGTGCTTCTTATGTCCGTGATCTCCCCCTTTGTAATGCTTGCCGGCCTCGTAATGTTTTCCGTGAGCATCAGCTTCGTCGTGGTGAGAGGCTTTTTCTCCTTTTTCTTCGTTGTAATGACCTTCGTTGTGCTCCTTACCGTAATGCCCGGAGGCTCCTTTAGCGTGATGTCCCTTAGAGCTGTATCCCTTGCTGCCTTTCTCTCCGTGAGCGGAGTGGTGCTGTTGATCGTAGTCGCTTCCGCCTCCCTTTTCGAAGCCATGCCCCTCGACGCCGTAGACACCTGATTCTCCAACATCTTCTATGTCCTCGACAATAATGGGTTTGGCAGCGATGTAAGGTAGTGGTGCTGGGAGATTGTAGGCTTCTAGTACGGGGTGGGCTATGGGGATTGGTGGTGCGAAGGCGTGGGGTTGTTGGTAGGCGTGAGCTCCGAGCTGGATGAGGCTGGCGGGCCCATTACCGTCGCTGCGGTAGATGTAGCTGGTGGCCGGCGCTAGCTGCACCGCGGCCGCCCCCGCCGCCGCAAACAACAAGCTAATAAACGTATTGGTCATCCTGAGATGTGAACTCTACAACTGTCGGTTCCGTTATAATTTACTCAGCTATTGCTCAACATTTTATATCTAGGCTAGAGACAAAAGAACACAGTATATCGAGCTTTACAGCCATGTAACAATTTGTTTATGACGAGGTTAAAGGTGACAAAGAGTGGTAATGAACGTTAATGAAAAAATTTGCTATTGTGCAAGCGCGACCGCAGACTAAATGGGCGTGAAATGCTTTTTCTAGGGAGCCTACGTGAGGACAAAAGATTATCGAGTGATTTAATAGCGAGCATATCGGTTCAATTTAGAGGTGAAATGACTTGGTTAGTGTTAGAACGATAATTGTAACTTTGTTCTAAGTTAGTCTGGCAGTGTTTGCCGCTGTTATTTCTTTCGATCCAATTTCATTAGGCACCCAGATACCATCAAAACAAATAATAGGTAATATATGTATAAATAATAATGTAATGCTAGTTGAATCGAATGTGAGTGTAATAAGCTCTTCTTCAGGTTTCCACAATATGTGAGACCAGCTCACATAATTGTGTCAGCTGTATCTATTATTCCCACGAAAGGAGTGTTTTCCCATGGGAAAATCCATTATAGCACTGGCGAAGCCGCGAGGTGGGATGGTTCTTCTGGTTTTAACTAAATGTTCAACTTATTACCGTGTCGTTATAAGTTTAATTTTAATTAATAGGTGATATTGGCTTTACCTATTAGAAATCCTGCTTTGACATTTTATGAGGTATCAGAAGATCATAAAAACCAAAAAACAAACACTAAGAAAATTGTTTTAGGGGGTTTATTATAACACTTTCAGTGGCCAGTGCTACACCGTGCTGTAGATACTGGGTGATGGGCGGTCATAGTGTTAGTTAAACAAACTATTAGAAAACAAATCATAAAAGGAGATAGAAGGATGTAGAATTGTAGATGAACTTAGACAGGACAGGCACACAACACAACACAACCTCTTTAAGACGACTTACGAACTACGTTTTTTTTGTCGATTTATTCTTCAGTCCTCGTGAATTACATTCCACAAAATTTTTCTATCAAATTTCCATACAACTGACTCCAGTTTGAGTTTTCAAACTAATTTTACAGTAGTAGGTATGGAAATAGTAAAGTGTAATCATATTTTATTTGTAAACATATGGTAGAAATGAAGGGTGTCGTTAGAAAATAACTCCCAACGGACCTTGAGTCCTGTTTACTGAACGAGGGGACCGTTGGGACGTGCCATCATTCCTAATTTTAAATTTACCTATTAAAGACTTGCCCGGTAAATCGGCTCGGCCGTTCCTGAGTTTTACTATACTAACGGTCAGAGATCAGACCCGCCCGCGGCTTTGCCAGCTTTATTCCATGTTTTCTTACTTTTAAACCTTTTCTAGGCTACTGCAACTATTATAAGGCACCTACATAAATAGCCCCATCCGTTTTTGAATTATAAAATTTCAAGTGTCATTGATTTGTATGATTATATCTATTGATTAACATTAGTTTAGTGCATAACTTTACAGACTCGTTATGTAGATCCTTTATGTCTATACTGTATCATACCTACCCGTATTATAATATCTACCAACAATAATAAACTAAAAGATTGGTTGATAAGAGTAGGTACTTTTTTTTTCAAAAATAAGATTTCGAACGTAGGTAGTAATACAGCCTATTTTAACATTAAACTTAATTATAAGGTTCGAAGAACTTATTATATCAATATAATGGATAATGTAAGTACCTATTATCTAAAGCGCAATTAAGTTCAGTCATGGTCACTCAGATCATGTAGGTTGCAATAAGATACGTTAAGGTGTTCTATGGTACTAAATTAAATAGTTACCTTTTAGTATTATTAGTAAGTATAACTGCTATTATTGATTTAATTAGGAGTTAAATTATTTTATACATGTATATGGGCTGTGGATTTTGTTTAATAAATAAATAAATAAAAACATGTTTAAAGGTAAGTGATAAAACACAACATTAATAATTTATGGCTATATTGAACAATACATGCTATTTACAAAACCAAAATCAACAATATAACAAAAATCAACAAAGCATCAGTGTTTGACTTCGAAGCCGTACCCCTTGCCGGAATAGTGGCCGAATTTAGAGCCGAAGTTAGTGTGGTGACCGCTAGAGGCGTCTGTCCCTTCGGCTCCCGAGTGACTGTGGTTATATTCATCCTCGGACTCCTTGGATACGTAGCCACCTTCTCCGATATCACCTTCATCATGCCCCGATTCGTGCGAACCTCCTTTCTCGAAACCACCGGCATCTGATCCGTGGACTTCGTGTCCATTTCCGTACTTATAAAAGTCTCCTCCATGCTCTTCACCGTCTTTAAAGTCATGGTCTTTCTTGAATTCATCTTTATCGAAGACTTTGTGGTATCCATCGACCTCTTCGCCTTTGCTGTGAGCTGCTTTGTGTCCATGATCTCCTCCCTTATATCCATGTCCTTGTTCGTAATCTTTTCCGTGATCATCGGCTTCATTGTAATGCTTACCGTAGCCGCCTTTGCCTGATACTGAGTAGCTTTCGTATTTCTCAGTATGGTAATCCCCGCCATCTCCTTTTCCATATTTGTGACTTTTTGCGTAGCCTTTGTAGCCTTTGTCTCCTTGTTCGTGATGGCCTTTGGACCCAAAGTCACTCCCTCCCCCGTGCTCGTATAGTCCGTGGTCGAAATGCCCCAGACCGTGGAAATAATCAGAGAATCCTTTATAGTCATCCCCATCTAATCCATATCCACCTAAAACATGACCGAAGTCTTCATCCGCTATTCCTTCAATATGCTGACGTTTTTCTTCAGCCTTTTCTTCAACAGGAATAACATAAGCTGCGCTAGCATGAGAAGCTGCTTTGCTTTCATCATCTTCATTGTGGAACGGTCCTTTTGCAGCGGGAATGGGAGCTTTATACGACTGAGGCTTTTCGTATAGCTTCGACAAATGTTCCATGACTTCAGTCTCTTCCATTTTGACCACGCTCTCTGGTCCATCGTTATCTTTCTTGTAGATATATCCTGTGGCGGCGGGCTGGAGGTCTGAGCCAGTCGTTCGGACCATCACCATTCTCTCGACGGTTTCTTTCATCTCCATGCAGGCGCCTGAAGCGACCAGTAGAATGAATGGGGCGATACTTCGCGCCATGATGCAGGTGTAGCAGCTAAATATGCAATAAAGCGATAAAGGTCAACACTAGCACTTATATAGCGAATATAAAACAGCATCGAACATTGAAGCTCGTAGGTAAATGGGCCGATTCGAGAGCGCTATCGAGATTGGGCAATGATCTTCTGTGTCAATGTTAATGAAAAACCCTGTATTAAATTATACGGTGCATTGCTCCGCGTTCAACGGACGACCGCGACACTCACAAAAAGTACGATATCTAATTATTATTGAATCACTCGTTATACTATAAAAAAAGCACTACGCGACTTTTAAGTGACCATATCTGAACCGACCGCAATACAACACAACTCTCTTTGTTTAACCACTAATTATTAGCAATAGTTAAAGTAATTTCAGCCTCGTTAAAAACCCTTCCGAACTATCACTATGAGCGCCCATGACACACGCACGTTGTGGCGGGCATGGGCATGGGCATTGAATGTGTTATCCCAAAACTAAACGCTGTTTTGCCTATTTTCATTCTCAGTTAGGTCCTAAATAAATATTCTTCGATAATTATTTTAATGAGTATTTGTTGAGGAAAACAGGTAACTACAGTGATTACCCCATACATGAAAACTTGAAAAGTATAACTTAATGTAGGTACCTAAATGATATACAATTATAATTTATAGAAATTTAAATACAAATAAATAGATCTTAAGAACTTTTAATTATATTTACATACAATACAAATATATTATGATATACCAATAAACGTAGGTACAGTCACAGAATACATAAAGGTAGTAGAGTCAAAGTTATTGTCCAATACAAAATCAGTTCCTCTTCTCATATTTATAGTTTAATACGATGGAAAGAGACTGTTAAGTCTTTAAAAATTTAACTAAAATAGGTTTTATATCTAATAAAGTATTTTATCCTGTAAAAATCCTTTAGATACTCCGAATTATTTTTATAAATTTTAAATACCTACTCAAAATTAGATTGACTGCTCAGATTTTATTTAAATACCAGTAAATAATCCAGAGTCTCCAGTTAAATCTAAAAAAAAACGACGAAATAATAATATTCATTTCAAATTAATGTTAATAAAATTGATTTCAATTTTGAACTGAAACTTCAAATTGATGGTGAGCAATAATAAATGGCAGTGAAAAATAGCTGTTTATTCTCAAGGGAATAAAACTCAAGTCATACAAGCTTTTCATCAATTGGAGAACTTGTACTGATCCTTCAAAGCATAATTATAGTTAAAGAATTTCTTTTTCATAACTCTATTAGGATTTTTAGACTCATAGTTTTCTGGGTTATTCGGCAAGGAAAAGCGCTTGTTTGTAAGTCTGTCATCTTTCCTGACTTCCTTTTCTACAGCTGGGTAGAACCCATCTTGCTCATCTTTAATCTGGTGCATTTTGTAAAAGACAGCATAAGGAGTACCTAAGAGAGGAACAGTATCCTTCATACTATAACCTGGGCTGAGTATATTATTGTCTACTGCAGTCTGTCGTTCCATGTTTCCTTTGTCTTTAATAGTGATATATCTCTTCAAGGAGTCAGAAATGAAGTTATGATTCGTTGAATGTTTATAAGAAACGTGGTTGTCTTGGACCTCTCGTTTAGCGTAATCTCTGTATGGAATATCCATTCTGTTTTCGGACAATGATCTCACGTCGGGTAGGCGGTCACCGTCTATTTTCTGTGCGTGTTCCAGTGCTGTGTGTTGTGACATCTGAACGACTAAAGCAGCAGGAATCTTCTGGAAGGGTTCGCTTTTGGTTTGCGCTTTCAACCGGACATTTTGTGGGGCGCTTGAAACTTGGGTTTTGCGGACATTCATGGCCATATAGCTTGGCTTTTCGTACATTCGGTGTCGGAGGATATCGTGGTAATTGGACATGGCCATAATAGTTTTCCGGACATATTCGTTTACGTTAGCCTGTTTTGCTTGGCTGGGATTTGTATGTGGAGTGCTCCTTTGATTGGATATGGGTTCATTCTTCACGATCGGATTCCTTTCGCTAGAGTCGTTTACCTGTGCGACCGTTTGGTGTTGCGCTACCAACTGTTGAATCCTGTTTTGGTCGACTCGTTCATGTGGAATGGAGAATGAAGGGGTGTCGCAGGGTTTTTCCGACCTCTTCAGTTTAAAAATGGCGTTCATGAATTCTTCATTCCTGTTATTGAGTTTCCCTGGGTAGTTATTTCTAAGCATTGAACGGCTACCACGTTGTTGTTCCAAGCTTCTGGAGTTCTGCACTGACACATAACCTGTTTTAGAGTTGTCTGACTGGATGTGGTATCCCAATATTGGAGCAGCGCTGAACAAGACCACTCCCACTACACAAAGCAATGTCACCATAATGATTTTAGCCTGAGACTGAAATAAGTAAGCAACAACAACGTTTTATATCACATTTCCAATGATGAGTTTACAATATTTGTTTGTTTGTTTATATTTCATTAGAACAAACAAGGAACTCGCCGCAAGTATTTTTAACCTATGAATGGTATATTGATGCTAGGATCCTGATTCATCGCATTCACGAGGTGATGTGTTAAATTACTGTAGACTTAGTACAACAACTCCACATTACGATAGCATCCATGAATCGAAAAAATTGGAAAATATTGTAGGTACCTACATGACGGTAAAAAAGGTAGTTACCTACTATCATTGAACCAACTGAAAGTCTTACAAACGATTTTTCAACTTCATCATCATCATCATGATATCAGCCCATTGACACCCACTGCTGGCCTTCTCTTTATTACGCCAACTGGCTCTATCCTGTTCAACTTATAGTCCTTACAAGCGTCCATAGAGATATTCAGCATATTTTGTTCAAATATGGACGACATATCTTTAAGAATTAGGTATTTGACATAGCAAGTATTATAATTCATCTTACGACGCCTAGTTCTGCATAAGTAGAGATGTTATGATAACCATGATTATTAGTCACAGCAAATCGTATTGTACAATGAATCTTAAGATATTTATTCAAATGATATTTATAAAACAGTATAAATGTTTTGTTTTAATTGATCATAACTAATTACTTTGCCAGTAAAGATTTTCTAGTAACAGCAGAAAGTTCATCATGGAAATACACGTTTTATTCATTTTCGTGGGATTTTTTAATATTATTCTTGTAAATGGCCGTCTGATACAGAGAAACAAAACAAAGAACAACGACGAACTCCACACTGAGAAGCCAAACCCAGTAATTCGGTTAACAAGAGAAATTACCTCAGATTTTATCAACGAATATGCAAAAGAAGAGAGTGCCCAAAGTGAAGAGTTCATAACGTTTTACAATAGAAGAAACCAACAAGAACCTGCCAAGGAACCTGCACTTGTGCCGTCTTACAAAGCAACGCGCGATACAAGAGCTGATATAAGAAAAACGTCTTCTACAACCACAAAAACTACAACAGCAATTATTCGGAAGGCCAGCACAGTATCCTTGGTAAAGAAACCGATTCCGAAATTTAATGAAGTTGATTCTGAATATTTTCAAATCGGGACTTCAAACGTTCATGTAACTGATTCAGGTGATCATGAAGACGAAGACTTTAATATTTACGATTACGATTTCGACATCAATCACGATGAATTTACTAGCGGAAGGAAGCACTTAGAACCGAGAATTCGTACTAAAGTACTTAAGCATGACACTAAGAAAATATTACGAGATATTTCAGATCAGAAAAAATCGAATCCTGTTTCAATTAAAAGAGAGAGGTCTGTTGAAGACTTTAAACAAAACGATCAATTAAAAGATACAGAATATGATGATGAGCCAAGTGAGACAACTTTTGCGCCGAATAAAGTTGATTCACAAGAGATTGATACCCCGGACGAGCAATATAGTGATGAAAATGACGGGTCAGAAACTAACAATAAAACACAGGTCCCGAGAAAAGCAAGATCATGGAACTTCGGATTACTAGAGCATAAATTTCCTAGTTTATTACTAAAGGCTAGAAAACAGACTGATACCATATCCTAATCAAAATGATCTAATAGTAATTAAACAAATATTCATCTGCTTATTAAGTGATTTAAAGGCCATAGGACACTTACTACTGATTTGATACAAGAGATTGAAGGAACGATCTCCCTTAGAAGGTTAAAATATAGATGGTCGAAGGTGCATTGGGTCTACCATGAAATGACAGCTTTCACCAAATCATCTCGCTGCGGTTGCGGTTGCCAGATTCCATTCAAGAACTTTTTGGCCTCAACTATTTAACGTGTACCTACTATTTCTGCATACTGCAATCTACAGTTCAACGACGTTTTCTTTAAGTTTAGTATTACTTGAATAGTAATTATGTGTTCTGTGGTATTACATAGATACCTACTGTAATCTATATAATTTTACTTAAGTATTCCAGGAATTTAATAGTGTAGATTTGAGTGGGATTGGGAAAATGGATTAAATAAATAAAATAATCAAATTTTACTTTTTTATTATAAGATTTCTACAAAACAGTAATAACGTATCAAATATTTTTAACACTTAATATTAGATACAAAAAATTGTTCAGTATCGTCCAAAATCTATATTATCGTTTCGCAATGCCGCATCTGTATATTTCCGGTAGTCTTTATCAAATGTACTGGCCATATTGTAACCTGTTGCTTTGTTTTCATATAGGTTATTATTTTGATTTCCTGTTCTATTCATGTCATGTAGTTGACTGCCGGCTACTGCCGCTGCGCTGGATCCCAGTATGGCTTCGGAGCCGCCGACATGAGCATTCCGATGACCTTTATCTTCAAAATTAGCATTATTGTTGTTTTGATTAAAGAACTCTTTATCCTCCTTGTATTCATCAATACGATATACTCTATGAAAGCCTTTTGTCTTCTCACCATTATCTTGATTTTTCTTAATGGCAAATTTAGATTCATTATTCACATCTCCCCCACCAAATTTATGTGCAAAGGATTCAGCAAAATCTTGAAATCCTTTAGATGATTGCTTTTGATCTTTATAGTTTGCTTTATTATCAATGTTACTGAGTTCACCTTTTTCATGTTGAGCAAACTCGTGTCCATTTTTGGCTCCTTTCTCTGTCACCGACTCACCGTGTGATCTATGTATTTTATTATCATCAGTTATGTGATGATCAGGAAGTGATAGATAATGCAGAGGCATGCTAGGACTCGTAACTTCTAAGCGACGATTCCTGATATGGTTATCAGAATTTGATGTGAATCCATTACCCCAATCGGAAAGTCCTTTAAACGTTAAATGGTCATCTTCAAATTGCCTGTCAAGATTATCGTTTAGAACAAAAGAAAAAAACGGTTCATTTCCTGACAAAGGGTTATTATTCTTGTGGATTTCAGGTGGAGAATATGTATTGGGATTAGGTACATCGTGAGTGAGATCCTCGTGGATTGGTATCACTCGTGTTGAGTAATCTGTATCTCCAATATGGCGTTTGTCTTTAGCTTTTTCTATTTGTATTTGTATCTTCTTATGCTCACTTTCGTACGGGGTGTAATGGTATGAAGGCCAGTTCCCGTAGATGGTCTTAGGACTAGTTTTGACGTCATCTTCGTCGTCCATTTGGTACTCGATGTTGGGAAACAGTGACATAGTTTCAGGGACATCTGGTTTATAAGACATCGCTGAACTAAGCTTCTCATATGACAGGTCTGGTTTGAAAATTGGCGGGTGAAAATATGAACTCATTTTGGATTTGCTCATTAAAAAGTCTATGTTTTTTGTATCATGTCCAGTATTAAAGTTGTGGCGTTTATTCGTAGGGAATCTTGAAGCTTGGTCTGATCGATAGCCAGTCGGCAGGTCTTTATTGTCGTTGTAATTATCTGTATTTTCTTCCGTAGCCGTGCCCGTTATGCGTGTTTCGGTCGCAAGAGAATCCGCAGTTTTCAAAGATAACAAACGATCAAATTGCTGCTCAGGTGTCGCGTTGATTACGGTTATAAACCATAATATTTTTAAAACACTCATAGTCGACATTTTGGTGAGTTAGCAAACGTGTATTCACAATGTTAGGACTAGTCGTACTGGAAGTAGTGCCCCGAAAATTGCTTATATTAGTTGTTTATTATTTCCGTGAAAACATTTGCACAATGGTAGGTCAGTTGTGAAATATCCAGTTCTGCTAAAGTGGGTGATGCCTGAATAATTTCAAATGCTTTGTTTTATTATGTACAGTGGTTTGTCTATTGTTAGCCTAATCTATACAAGTTTAGTTTAAATAAACAAGCTATTGATCTGAGTAGCCGGTGTCTAGCTAATCGTTTCGTTCATTAGCACAAAATAAGGTCAAGGTTATTAGTTTCACCTACAGTACCTACTGTTATTGTGGAACCTTTTTCGATATAATAAAATGAAATTGGATCACATTAGTTAACGCACATTTAGATCAACCTTTAAATAGGTAATATTTTACACTTACATATTGTTTCTTAAAATGATTGTAACACAAATAATAACAATACATTTATATAATATTTCATCTGTGGCTACATTTATTATAATTAGGTATAATAGCTAATGCCTCTTATAAAATGGGAATAAAAAATCGAAAATAAAAGAGTAGGTATATCAATCAAAAAACTTTATTGTATAATCCATTTGTAATTAACATTCGTTTTAAGTAGAATACAAAAATAATGTTCATTTCTATATTTTGTACATAAGATAAAGCCTCCAATGAAATCCTTACAGGCCACTATTTATATTAGATATAATATATACGTAAATTAATTGCAGTTCATAATTATAAAGATCTTAGCAAAACTATATCATCTATATGCAATGTAATATAACTGTTTGTAACTAGCAAAATAGGTAATTTACCTATTATTAAAATGATATTTCCTGATAAGCTATGGGTTGATTTTAAAATTAATAGGTAACTCAAATCAAGTGAAAAACAAATTAGATTGATGGTTTGATATATGATGGACCAAATCCAGCCGACCTGTTTCGTCCCAGAACGTGGGACATCTACAGGACTTAACGCTCGGCGGTCCGCAGTGCCAAATCAGCAACAGAACCAAATCCAACGTAAAAAAACGTTCGCAAATTTCTAGTTTATTCCAATAAAATAAAAATATAGTTGGTTCTTTTGACTATACAAACAAAATAAAATTTGTAGGTACCATGTAGAAATAATGCTTTAGTCCATTTGAAGATAGTTAAGAAAACGTTCGCAAATTTCTAGTTTATTCCAATAAAATAAAAATATAGTTGGTTCTTTTGACTATACATACAAAATAAAAATTGTAGGTACCTACCATGTAGAAATAATGCTTTAGTCCATTTGAAGATAGTTAATCAGATCTTTGGCTGTATTTAAAACATTTAATTTTATTTTAATTATTTTATGAATATTAATTTGAAATGCATTAATTAATTTAAATGTAATAATTATTGTAAATTTAAAACATTGCATGCCCAATAGGGCAGAATAGATTGTGACATTATATTATATAGGTATAATAACTTTTAGAACATTGTATTTCACACAATAAACAATTTATTGATTGATTTATCATTGGTTTTCATTATCAAATTTCAATAAAGTTCTTTTATAATTTAGATCCCATACCAGTAAATTATATGGGAATTGGTTCAGCTAATAAATTCATAATGATCAATCTCGATATTATTTTTTATTACGCACATTTTTTTAAAAGTATTGTAATATATTGATTTTGGTTTAAAAAGCTAAAAACGTCAAATCTACAACAAGATCATTACATACTACTGTTTTTATTATGCGTCAAATTGCAAATTTCATCTCTTAAAATACATTTATATATTTTGTTAACACATACCAAACGTTTATATTTAAACATTTATCATAAGATGTTAAATCACGTTTCACATAAACAAGAACATTACTTAATTATTTTACTTTAATTGTGATCCACAGAAACGAATTTCCGATTAAATAACAAAATCAGACTTATAAGTAAATAAAGATTTCCGAAAGAATATTGCATACTTATAAGTTTATTTGCAAAAGTTTGCAAATAATGCGTACAATATTTATACTACAAATGTAATAAAAATATTAATTTATAATTCTAACGTACTTGCTTTACAGAGTACTTCTAATTTCGCTACAAATAAACTTTATATTTATCTTATATTTATGACGCCAAGAGGTTTCCAAGTCCATTTAATAAACTTACACATTAGACTAGAAATGTAAAGGCACAAAACTCACAACTTATTCAAATAGAATTTAAAAATAAACGGATTTATTAGTTTGATGATGTACCCAACTTATCTTAAACGCCATTTACCTTAAGACCTAATTTCACCACTCTGTTAGTTTAACATCCCATTAAGTAATTAACAGTCCATCAATATACTTAAACTGTCCGTCATTAAACTTAACGGGATGTTAAACTAACAAACAGAGTGGTCAAATTAGGTCTAAGCTTCGTTCTAGCGATTAGTTATAAAAAGCTTAACGATTAAATAAGACGCAAGCAGGACAAACACAAACAATAATTATACATATACGTATATGTAAAATAAACTAATATTTGGTGTTTACAATACTAATAAAACATGCAGCGCGAACTTATCTCACAACCTAAATAAAAAATAATAAATTTGAGCCAGTTAATACTGAATGCGTCGCGTAATCATATATAACTAGTTCTCACATTCAGTGATATGATTTTTTGGAAACCAATGTTATTTTATTTATTTATTATATGATTTCTCATCGGACTGGTGGCGATTATTGAAAAAATATTATCATTTTATTTATATAAATAGAGTATTTTATCTTCCTGTATTAAGTTTTCTAAAGTTCATAATCTCCCCACTATTTAAATGTTATATTCTTATGTGACATTATATGGTTTGCTAAACTAACTAACTACTCTATCAGGGTAAATTATTACTAGTTTTTTTTGAAAATGTTATTTAATTACATAAGATAAAAAATATCAAACGTGATTGATTAACACTGGATAAAACCAAGTACATATTCCCTTAGATTAATTAATTTACATAAGTTACCAGCTTTAGTTAAGTCGTATTCAGAAATCAAGGACCGAAACCTCTTGAGCGTGAATATTCGTCTATTAAATTTATAAAAATATCCATTATTACTAAATAACGTACGTAAAATTACCTAATATTTGAGAGCGGTAGAGTTCGGCTAATCTTACGGAACCGGAATACTTCTAAAACAGCATAAACCTGGAAAATAATGTTTCTTAGTAGCTGTCATGTCAGTGATATTACATTTTTTGAGCATCATAATTTATTTACAATCCCACTGCTGGGACACAGGAACTTCTCTCAGAAATTAGAGATTAGGCCTTAATTCACCACGCGATGCCCATGTGCAGGTTGGTGAATGTCACATATCCTTCAAACTTTTCAGTGTTCTCAGAACATGCCGGTTTCCTCACGATGATTGCCGTTAGAGCACGTGTTTTTAAAGCAAACATAATTTTTCAATAAGAAACTTCCAAACAAAAACAAATTTCCTAGAAAGGAACGATATTCTATGTAATGAACAAAAGGGCTTTCGTAGAAACAAAACCATAAATATTGCATTATATGATTTTCTTCAGCGGGTTACTAGTAACGTAGACAAAAGAACGCCTGTGTGTTCTATCTTCTGTGATATGACCCAGGCGTTTGATTATGTTAATCACAAATATCTTCTTCAAAAACTCTACTCTTATGGAATAAGGGGTAATTGTTTAGATTTAATCGGATCATACCTTGAAAACAGAATACAAATTACCGAGATAAATAGAATTAATTTTGACTCTAAAATAGAAGAAAGACACTTATCAGAAAAACGCACTGTAAGCTATGGTGTTCCCCAGGGCAGTGTATTAGGACCTTTGCTATTCTTACTGTACATCAACGATTTACCTAAAGCAACAACACAACCCCTTTCATTGTTTGCCGATGACAGTACAGTAACAATCACATGTAAAGACATTAACACATACGAAGATGATATAAATAAAGCACTGACATCAATAATTGCATGGTTAGACAATAACAATCTAAAAATTAACATCAACAAAACTAAAATAATCCATTTCAGACAACGCGATAATGCAGCCACTAAAAAACTTGACATTCAGTATAATAATAATACAATTGAAGATGTTGATGATACAAAGTTCTTAGGTATAAAAATTGATAATAAACTTAACTGGAAGGCTCACTTAGAATATTTAGGTAAAAAAATTAACAGTTTAATTTATGTTTTATATAAGCTATACTCTAGAGTAAGTCTAACAGCTCTACTTAGTGCTTATCACGGACTCATCGCTTCTAATTTAAGATTTGGTATAATTTTTTGGGGTAACTCTACGAATATAGTTAATATCTTAAAATACCAAAAAAGATCTATAAGAGCTATGTTCAACCTGAAAGTTACCGATTCCTGCAAACCATATTTCGTTAAGCAC
Organism: Chloroclystis v-ata; assembly: GCA_963691955.1. Classification (NCBI taxonomy): domain Eukaryota; kingdom Metazoa; phylum Arthropoda; class Insecta; order Lepidoptera; family Geometridae; genus Chloroclystis; species Chloroclystis v-ata. The sequence goes on along the minus strand of OY829904.1, from coordinate 11,162,894 downwards.
AAAATTTTAACTGTCCCTTCGCTGTATATCTATGAAACAGTAATATTTGTAAAATGTAATCCTAACCTATTTCAGCGTCGTCCGGAAGATGGCCGGAGCCGACGTGATATACATAGAGTTCTTACAGTTAGTTCTAAAACTACAATGATGCGGAAAAGTATTTTTTCTAATGCGCCTTTAATATACAACAAACTACCTGCCACAATACGATCATTGAAACTTTCTCTTTTCAAGAACAGAATAAAAACACGGTTGGCTGAGAAATGTTACTACAGTTTAAAAGAATTTATGAATGATAAAGAATTTTAATGTGTTAAATTTTGTAATTATGTATAAATTGTTATGTATATTAGAATATTTTTAATAATCAACTCTAATAAATAATTTAATAACGATTCAAATTTTGTAAAACTGACATTGCACGCCTTATTGGCAGAATACATTGTTACTAATAATAATAGCATAAGATCAACACAACATACATGTATTTATGCAATAAAAATACTTTTACTTTTACTTTACTTTTAATAGATGGCAGTGCTCAACTGATGATATGAGGTATGGGATAAATTCAAGCTCTTATGAAACTCCTCGATAGCGTAGTGGTTAGTGCAACCAGGGCTAAACTGGGTGGCGTGGATTCAACTCCCACTCGAGGACCAAGGTTACGTTGTGATCTTGTAATTTTTAATCAAAGCTATAATAAGTATATAACATGTACTATATTTCACATCTATAAATTAGTATTCATTAATGTGTTAAATTATTTTTTTGGTTTAAGAAATTTTATTTATCTCTAAAGAATAACATTCATTCACTTACAGAGATAACTTATTACATTTGATTTCAATAGTACAAACACACTAATCTTTTTATTAGACAATTATTCTACAAACGTTCTTATATTATTTACTTTACTACTATGAAAATTAGAAATTAGATGTAAACCGAACAGTATAAAATAAAATGAATTTACAGATGATTTTCACGTACACTCAAAACAAAAATGTTGCCAACAGAGAAATTTGGACTTCGGTAGAAAAAATAAATGAATTAATAATTACTCAAATTTTTTTAAAATATGTTCAAATTTATGAAAAATTCTTCAAAACATATTTCTCATATATTAAGTATAATATTAAGTACAGTATGTATTATATTAAGTAGTACACTCGTCAATTTTTTATTTCTTTGCTCTCTTTCCATCCAAAGGTTGCCTGGAAGAGATCGCTCTTTAGCGATAAGGCCGACCATTAAATATAGTATGCTAGTACCTCATGTGTCGAGCGTCTGGTTGGCGAGCGAGCCGTCCCACGCCGCCTCCTTGTGCGCCGCCGCTTGGCGCTTCTTCTCTGCAACAATATGTACACGGTAATACGCACAATACATATTTATTTACCACACAAGACATTTATTTCAACGTACATGAAATAAACATTATTATCTAATACTTGGAGCTAAGTTGATATTAAGTATGCGTGATGTTGTGTATTTTTTACCGAAGAAGTATCCAATCTTAGGAAAAACTGCCACCAAACTGGCCACTTTGAAAATTTATTTTTCAGGGTCTTTTTACCCCCCTAGAGGGGAGGGGGGTGGGGGAGGGGAGCTAGCCCCCTTTAGGCCTATAGCGCCCACACGGGTGCGTTATCGCTCTGCTTCGCCTCGCTTCACGCCCAACGCGCCGGACACGAGGCGCGTGTCTATGGTAGCTCACCTCTGGCGATGGTGATGAGTCTCCGCTCCTCGGCGCGCTCCTGCCGAGCCGTGCTGAGCTTCACGCCCAACGCGCCGGACACGAGGCGCGTGTCTATGGTAGCTCACCTCTGGCGATGGTGATGAGTCTCCGCTCCTCGGCGCGCTCCTGCCGAGCCGTGCTGAGCTTCACGCCCAACGCGCCGGACACGAGGCGCGTGTCTATGGTAGCTCACCTCTGGCGATGGTGATGAGTCTCCGCTCCTCGGCGCGCTCCTGCCGAGCCGTGCTGAGCTTCACGCCCAACGCGCCGGACACGAGGCGCGTGTCTATGGTAGCTCACCTCTGGCGATGGTGATGAGTCTCCGCTCCTCGGCGCGCTCCTGCCGAGCCGTGCTGAGCTTCACGCCCAACGCGCCGGACACGAGGCGCGTGTCTATGGTAGCTCACCTCTGGCGATGGTGATGAGTCTCCGCTCCTCGGCGCGCTCCTGCCGAGCCGTGCTGAGCTTCACGCCCAACGCGCCGGACACGAGGCGCGTGTCTATGGTAGCTCACCTCTGGCGATGGTGATGAGTCTCCGCTCCTCGGCGCGCTCCTGCCGAGCCGTGCTGAGCTTCACGCCCAACGCGCCGGACACGAGGCGCGTGTCTATGGTAGCTCACCTCTGGCGATGGTGATGAGTCTCCGCTCCTCGGCGCGCTCCTGCCGAGCCGTGCTGAGCTTCACGCCCAACGCGCCGGACACGAGGCGCGTGTCTATGGTAGCTCACCTCTGGCGATGGTGATGAGTCTCCGCTCCTCGGCGCGCTCCTGCCGAGCCGTGCTGAGCTTCACGCCCAACGCGCCGGACACGAGGCGCGTGTCTATGGTAGCTCACCTCTGGCGATGGTGATGAGTCTCCGCTCCTCGGCGCGCTCCTGCCGAGCCGTGCTGAGCTTCACGCCCAACGCGCCGGACACGAGGCGCGTGTCTATGGTAGCTCACCTCTGGCGATGGTGATGAGTCTCCGCTCCTCGGCGCGCTCCTGCCGAGCCGTGCTGAGCTTCACGCCCAACGCGCCGGACACGAGGCGCGTGTCTATGGTAGCTCACCTCTGGCGATGGTGATGAGTCTCCGCTCCTCGGCGCGCTCCTGCCGAGCCGTGCTGAGCTTCACGCCCAACGCGCCGGACACCAGACGTCGCGCCAACGCCGTGCACGTCTCGGGACGTTGTCTGAAATGCAAGCAGATAGATAGTCATAAAGGGGTCTGGACATTTGCGCGAAAAGGTTTGCATTAAACCAATTAACCTCTTTAGAAAATGCGCTATTCACTTTATCATAGTAATTAGTACCTTTCGCTTAATTAAATAACATTCAGAAAATTAAAACGATTTAAAGATCATTCATCATCAGCCGGGAAAACCATTTATTAGAAAGAGTAGTCCTAAACCGGATCCCTGGCGAACCCCATTGAAACCAAAGCCCCTGATGACAGTTCTTCAACTTTTTGAATCCTTTATCGTAGATTTAATCTAGTTAGGAGCAAAAACAACCTATATATTTCATGGACATTAATTTTTCTGCTCTAGCTGTCAACATCATCATGTGATATGTTACCTGTAGGGTTGGAGGAATTCAGCGCTCTTCTTGGCTTTGTTGCGCGACTCGACGGTGGCGGCGTGCAGCGGCCGGCACTTCGCCAGCGAGCGCGGCGCCGACAACACCTCCGCAGCTGGAAATGCAATCAATAAATTAATATTGCTGGACAATTCATACAGCAACATCTAGCCTCGTGGTAAACTTGAATCCTGTGTTACGGGTGCAAGCTTTCTGATTAATATAGTCACTCGGAACAAATGTTTGCAAATCGTTAAAATGTTTGTCCCGAGACGGGAATAAAAAAAATATTTTCTTTATTTATCATCCGAGCTGGATCAATCGTCCAGATTGACTTCTTTATTACCTACTAGGTACCTAATGAAGCTACCTAAATATAATTGGTAACAAAATTCAGGCCGTGGCACGTTTTATACCTTGGATGTGTCTTATGCTACCACAAAAAGCCACTACCGGAGAATTTGTTTAAAGAATAAGAAACTTGATAGTTTTAATAATCACATATGTTTTTGTCGTTAAAATGACGCGAGAATAACCGGTACAAGGTCATATGAATTATCTTGCAGAGAATGTAATGAATGTGGCCTGAATCACGGCCTAAAGCAATAAAGCTATCGGTTATCTAAGAACTATTTACATACTTAACGTAAAACCAGCTATTTACATGTGGCTGTGTTGAAAAACCAGGTCTAATTGTGACGCGATGGTGTTGACAAATCTAGTTCAAAACCAGCTTTGGTAATTAAATGTTGAGGCGTTATCGAACGAGTTTGTAGTTTATGACAAGATATTGATAGTATAGCAACACCAACAATAATAATGATGTGACGATGATGACAGTTATGGAATCCACGAACATTCTTGTATGCTTGTAGTTAGCTAAGATTATTGTATCAGTTACACGTCCAATCGCAGGTAAAAAATATTCTGTCCCAAACTAGCTTCCGACTTCCGCTAAGCTTTGCGTGCACTACAATCGCATGATACCATATCACGAGCATTTACGTATGTGGAAAGTAGAACTTCATGCAAATACAACGATCGAGTAAATACTAGGTTATTCACCTTACCTATTGACACAATTGTTCTTCTGAAGGGTAAATATGAATGACAATTGAAGGTTCAAACACCTTTCGTGTACGTCTTGAATAAAATACCTCGAGGAGTGGAAAGGAGATTCTTTGCCTTTGCCAAATAAACAAGTGTTACCATGTTGATAAAAACATCGTGAGGATAATGGAATAACGGAGCGGCAGATATTCACTTTGATGAGTTATCACCAGTCTCCACTAAGGCCGATTATGCTAAAGTAATGGTCTTAGCTTATGGTCCTAAGAACGTTCTGTATAGTATAGGTTCGGAGGCTTTGTACTTAAATTTATGTCGTAATGTCTGCGTAGATTATACGTTACAAATTTACAATATTAGATAACAAATAGTTTCAGTGATAGATCGTTTATCGAATAATCACCAAACAAAGGCATTATACCGAGCATAACTGCTAAAAGTTGTAAATTAAATAACGAGCCATTAATCGCTGAATCGAGAACGTAGCCCAGTTTCTGCGCACGCGCAGTCGCGCACCTCTCGTGTCAATAACCGCATTGACGTAAGATATACCTGCAGTCAATTTACGCTATTTCAGAAATGATTTATGTTTTAACTGTTACTAACCAAATGAAACAATTTTTACTCTTTTGGTACCTAATAAAATTAAAACAAATATTTTAGGTAAGTACCTAGATTAAAAAAAATTACCCCAATATTTTTCGGAAAAATGTAATGAATTTTAATCCTGGTATCTTACTCCTGGTATCCTGGAATTTCAATAGATACTTCTGCCTCATAAGTAATTTATATTTGAACCTATAAACTATAGACGCACCGAGTCAGCGTGGTGAAATAAGGCCTAATCCCTCTCGTCGAGAGAGAATTCCCTGTGTCCTGATGATGAATATAAAGGATAATTCATACCATAATTTAAATATAACGCTGTTAAACCTCCAAACCAACATACAAATCAGACCGCAGTAAGCAGCATGAGAACTTTGGGAACCAAGCGATGCGCCCGCGCAACAAGATCGTGACGAGTCAATAACCGGCAGTGACGCAAGACGAGCAAGTAGCACAACGGCCGCGGAGTATGCCTGATCTGGTACGAAGAATGAGAATTTGTTATAAGTTGGATTGAAAGAAAGAAATATATATTTATTTAATACACCAAAAAAACTTTTTACAAAAACAAAAATATTAATATGCTCACTCCTGAAAAAGACTGCTCTTGTTGTGGTCGAAACGTCGAGAGTTGTAAAACTCTCGTGTAAATACGTGAGTAATTCCCGTTATATAAAGGCTAAAAAGTAACCACAGAGCTGATTTCTTTAGGATGTTTTCCTTCATCGTTTTCTTGCGAAAATAACCCCAAAATCCCGCATCATTAGTTCATTTGCGTACTTGATCTGTTATATTCACAATAAATATAATATTTTTTCAAGTTTATCATATCTTAGACAGGAATAAAATAAATATGCCGTCTAAAACCTGTAATGAACCAATTATTCGACAAGCAACGAACTACTGACTATTATTAGATTCAATTTATTTGCACTGTTTATGTTCTCAATACACGAGACATAAATAGACACGGAACAAGCCATTCTTTTAAAAAAGTTAAAAAGTCTCTGTTAAAAAGTCAATGAATGCGAATTAACTCCAGGAACCGAAAAAGTGACAAGGAAAGTCAACATTATACATCCGGGTTGTTTGCAACCTGTTTCTTGTCGCTCCTAAATATACCATTGAGGCTTTTAACACGAGAATCGTGGTTCTCATGTTACTTTGTAGACTTGTTACGTAGTGAGAACTAGAGAATATACTAATGCTAATGGGTACATTGGAGAGACGAGCACATATAAAGAAAATTAATTTATTTTGCACACACATAAATACACAGATAAACAGACACATAAACATAGCTATGAACACAAAAAAAAAACAAAAGATTGAATAAGAAATACGTTATAACTGAGGTATGGTGGTGATGTTAATGTGTGCAAAAAAGGGTTTTTCTCAGCTTGGTGTTGCCCTGCAAAGAGTACAGGAACAGGGCAACGCTGCTTTCAGAAATATATATCAGGTACATAAACCCCATAATAATGTTTATGGTTCCCTATGTATTTCCTCCTCCACCAAGATCTTGAAATTAATAAGAAACTGCTGCCCAGAAATAACACAATCGGGAAAGTTAAACGTGCTATTTACCAGCTATTTAGTAATCGCGGGGCAATTGATGGATTCGTGCAACAATTGGTGCTGCGATGCTTCCTAGAAAGTTTCTAGGAACGAGTTGTAGTTGGCCAAGTGCGCGACAGTTAACTGGGCTCTTACCAAAGAGATCAAAGGTTTTAGATGTTATGTTACCTTTAACCAGGCGATTACGAGACTAGAGTTCATCATTTCAATATGGTTATAGTTATCGTAACAGCAGTTCAATAAAAAGTTAGTTTGAACAGTTTTAACATAATATATGTATGTATTTATGCATCTAAGTTGTTTTTTGGAATCATAATTAAATAGTACCTATTAAATAATCATTGTTATACCGCAGGAAGATAATTAAGCAGTGTGGCGGGCTGCTTGTTATTTAATTGAGAGAACATGTTAATAAAATTGCTAGGAAATATTGCGTGTCATCAATGTTTACTCACTCCTCTGAATGACGAAACAGGTTTCAGCTATAGCAGTTCTGTGACTAGTGTGACATTGGTCGTTTACATGAACTTTTATGTACTTATTACATTTTTTTAAGTTCTAATCAACCAAATCTTTTGTAACACAAAAGATTTGGTTGATTAGAGTACGATTTGGAACGATCGTTCCTATTAGCTATTGGTATCAATTAAATTTTATTCAACTTAATAAAAACTGTTTAGCTAGCATTGATTTCATTGGATAATTAAGTATTCAATAAATCAAACATAATAAGGAAATTAAACTTGACGAAATGCGTAAATAAAAACAAAATTTGAATAAAACATGGCGCTGCCAACGACCTAGAAACGTGGAGGTTACGAGTGGCCTAGTGAGGCGTTGAGTACATCGCTATTTTGTAATACATGTATCGTTCTGCGAGGATAGCTGAAACGGAGCCAAGTTCAAGGCAGCAATGTACTGTGTCCTGCATACAAATGTGTGTGGCAGAAACTGAAAGTGATCGCCAAGGCCGCGTCTTATTGCACCTTGCAGCGGAGGAGATTACATTAGCTGATACGTGAACTAACTGTTACATTAAAGGAATAAATAAATTAGTATAATTAAAGATTGGTCTAATGAAAATGTTAGTATCGACAGCACTCAGTAAACTTTATGGAAAGGTAAAATAATGATTTTGATAATGTATAGTTTTTGACTGGAAGCGATTCATGCGTCTAATAACCACAGATAACCCCCAAACCAATCTAAATCTTATATTTTCATAGTATAACTTAACTTATTACAATATTAGATAATCGATTACGCAGACTCAAAATTTCGAAAAATTTGGAAGATAAAAACTTTTACTAATAGTGGAAAAGCACAGAACGAAAAAACTAGATTAAGTAACATAAACCATATCATGCCATATTATTGTGCACAGGTTTCGACAGTAACCAAAGTAGTTAGATCTTGGTGGATTTGGTATAGTCACCACGCTAACCTTGCTTTGTCACACGTCGTGGTGATCGCATGAAACCAAATTTGTCATAGTAACGCAATAATCTATATGTTCTTGTATAGCATTATCGAACAGGTAACCTAGATAGACCTAGAGAGGTAACTTAGACCCAATTTCACCACCCTCTGTTTGTTAGTTTAACATCCCATTAAGTAATTAACAGTCAATCAATAACTGTCTGTCGTTAAGCATAACGGGATGTTAAACTAACAAACAGAGTGATGAAATTAGGTCTTAATAAGACAACCACTAGACAAGAATAACAATCGCTGCAGTTACCACATAACGCCTTGCAGTGGATTAAGATTAGAATCCTGAGCCTTACGCAAAGCGACGATGAATGAATCAATTGCGCTGTAAAACGGCAATTTCGCGGTGAGATGATCGTTACTCAAGATGTTATACAGTTTTCCCATAATTTGTTGAAAAGCGTGAGAAATTTGACATAGATTGTGAAGGTTGTCGGATTGACAGGTAATTCTTGGATCGTTTTGTTGCGATAACGATCTTACGACAATTATTTATTTTTACTTGGTCATATTATGAAGATAATTGGGAACTTTATATTGAATATAATTTACTAATTTGTATTTACATTAAGCTGTTGGTTCTCATAGAAAAAATCTATAATAATATTATTATCCAAGCTGAAGAGTTTCTTTGATTGTTGCTAAACTCAGGAACCGCTGGTCCGATTTGAAAAAATATTTCAGTGTTGGATAGTACTTTTATCGCGGCTATAGATGGACTAAATAATATACACTAGGTATATTTAGATAACATAAAAAAACACAAGCAAAGCTGTCGGCTTGTCTAGTATGCCCTAAAAACGTTGAACACAATGCTGTTAATGTAAAACGTAGGATAAAAACAGCCCTTTCATTTCCTACATAGAAGTAAATATGGAACACGGTAAAACACAAGCGTAAAAGCAGCGGTAGTATGTAATTTACATTCGTTGGTAATTATTTACATTCGTTAGGATAGGAAGTCGACGGTACTACCAATAGGTACATGTTATTTACTAGAATGTATCAATTACGCTGTTTCCTCTACGTAAATTGACATACTTTATGTTCAGACTTCAATGTAAATTGGACATGTAAGTAAATTTCAATGTATTTTCTATATTTAGGCATGCAACTTCTATCCTTAAGCCTAACATGGATATAATACGGGCAAAGCCGCGGGCGTATCGGCTAGTCATTATTAACTAATCGTTAGGTAGATAGTTGAACAGTGATTCAATCGTCATGACCGACAATTATGGTCAATAATGAACCGACACGACCAACGTACCCAATTAAGTAGTATTGTATACTGCTAGTATGTTACGTGAAATTATATCGCGTGGTATTGAACGGTAATGGCTTGTTACCTAAGTATCTAGAACAATTTACAGGTAAATAAAAAGAAAAACAATAAAGTATAAAGGGTTTCAGTTTGATAAATGTTTCGTTAATCGCATAGACACACAGACACACTGTATCATCTCTATCTATAGGAAATACAATACGGTAAATAACCGAAGGGCAAAAAGCTAGCGTATAATATAATGGACTCACCAATTTTAGCGCTGCTGAAGACAATCAAGGCATGAGTATCATCCACCCATTTGATTTCAAAGCCGGTATCCTTGTATTCACTGAACAATGACAGCAGATCGTTCGTTTTAAACTCACTAGGAAAGTCATACACTTCCACCACATGCCCGAAAGCCTCGTCATACGGCCCACTGAATAACTGCTCCCCGCGAGTTTGATACTGCCCGTAGTTATTCTTAGCTTTGCTTATCTGGACCTTGCCCACTGTGGAAGTTAGCTCTTCAAGTAGAGACGGGTCTAAGCATTCCCCGCTGTCATCGAAAACCGCATCCCAATCGTTCTCTTCCCGTTTGAGAGATAATTTCGGCTCTAATTTCGGTTTGCTGACTTTAGGCACCGGTTCGGATTCTACATCTTCATCGTGTGGTATCTCTGGTAGATCTGGTTCCTTGTCGACAGGATCAGAAATGACCAGCACATCTGAATGGAAGCTCTGCTTGATGAGCCTTTTGCTGCTTCTGTTGATCTCTAGGGAAGCGCGCTTCAACTCATTCTGCTCAACATCCTCATCTTTGTATAAATATTCATTGTTGATGATGTTGGTTTGGTTGTCGTTCAACGCCATATTGTCTTGGGCCTCATTCCAGTCACGGTCCAGCGGGACTATATTGTTCTCCTCCGAGTATTCACTATAATAATTCGGCGTGTAAAACCCTAGCTGTCCGTTAGCAAAATAATCTCCTATATAAAAACTCTCAGCTTCAACTTCGTTATAACTATCAATATTATCACTAAACGATATTGCACTATCACTATTTGGCACTTGGAAGCCTGAAGGCACAGATTCGTTTGTATCGCTCGATGTTTTGTCTTCTATGCTAGGCTCCGTGTGAGATCTTTGATTCCTGAGATGCGGGGGTGTGTAGACGTTGCAGAAGTTCTTGTCTATGGATTTTCGGGGGGTGCTGTGGGCGGATTTTTCTTTCGATGGGGGAGATTTGTTTGGTGCTTCTGGGCTTTGGTTCGTTCGTTTGTTTGTTTCCGTTTTGTTTTCGTCCGAATTATCTTCTTTCGGTTCTACCCGCAGCGCTCTAGGCACGTACACCGCTCGATCAGGTCGCCGAGGTTTCGATCCGGCCCTGCGGACAAAACAAATTATACTGACCGTCCACTCAGCTGCGAACATAGAACGTTGCTCAATCCGATAAGGTTTTGTCATACAGGTGGAAATTTTGAAACAAATTTTAAATTGTCACATTTCGTTACAAAATATTACCAAACTGGCTATCAGAGTTCAAGCAGGTCATTGCGTGACATAACAAAATGTCAATGTCACAGTAACGATATCAGCGATAGTAAAATAAACATGAGCGTATGAACAAACAAATGAATCACAAGTTAAACAAGTGCAATTTGCTGCTTAGCACAGTCCATTGTAGGAGTGCATACAACCAAATTGTTAGTTTATGGTCACGTAACTAGCAGTAAGTGGGGCAAGGCCGCAGCCGGCGTGGATGGCATACTTTCAACCATTTCGGCCACTCGCGACCAGTTTGTGTAATTGCCGATGATAGTCTGCGGTACCAATTTGGTAATCATTTTGTAATGTTGCTGGATTGATCATTAGACTGGGTTTGCTATTGTGGGGACATCGTTTTTAGTTTGTTGAAATTGTACTTGCACTCTCCTGGCTGAGTTTCAGTCTTATATGAAAAAGAAATGATTACACTTAACAATATGACTTTTAATTAAAACGAAACTAAAATTTGTAATTATAAGTAATTAAGAAATTTAATTTAATTTAATTTAATTTTTCATACCTTGAAAATTATTAATTCGCCAGTATTAATAAATTTACATTTTTTTTAACCATAGAAGTGTGCTTTAGCCATTAAAAGTATTGTCATTTATCTATCATCATCAAGTTTTATTTGTGTGTGTGCGTTATTACGGTCGTCGATCTTACGTCTCAGGATTACAACAGTTAATGCAACACCGCACAATCTATGTAATACATAGGCAACATAACAACAACAGGCAAACATTGGTCATTAAATTAGGGTATTAAGGGCAATAATTGGCTGATCTTTATTAAACATCATCATCATTATCACCCCTATTTACGTTCCCACTGCTGGGACATAGGAACTATCTTGACGAGAGAGATTAAGCCTTAATTCACCAAGCTGACTTGATGCGGATTGGTGAATGTCACATGTCCTTCAAACATTTCAAAGTTCTCAGAACGTACCGATTTCCTCACGATGTTTACATTCATCTTTAGAGCACAAGTTTTTAAAACGCACATCAGTTTTCCAAGAAGAAAATCCAGATGTAGCAGGGTTTGAACCCACGACTTTCGGAATAAAAGTCGAGTGTGATATTTATTCGCGTTGCGTTGTGTAAATGTAATGTGGTTAACTGGGGAGACAGTGAAGGGGCAAATGTCAATGCGTTTAGATGTTAAGTGAACCGCGAAAGGTTTGTTTGTGTAGATCATAGCAGATAATGTCGTGAGTTCGTGAATGGCCTAGAAATCTCTTACAAAACTCACAGATTAGGAGCATGAGTTTATTATATCATAGAGTATGAAATGTTAACCAGCGTTAGACTAAGATCCAATTATTATTATCTAGTTTGTTTTGGGTGACTGGGTGTTCTATCTATCTGTGTTTGTATATAATATTAAGTATATCAGAAATCTAGCACCAGTATCACAAGCTTCGAGCTTACCACGGGGCTAGACGTTGCTGTGTAAATTGTCCAGAAATATTTAGTATTACTGGGTGCTTGAATTCTGATATACCTACTTACCCTCGGAACAAATATTTGCAGATCGTATAAAATTATTGTCGCAAGGCGGGATCGAACCCGCAACATCTTGCGTCGCAGGCGGACCTTCGCCTGCGCCACAGAGGTCGTCGAAGATATAGTATAGGTAGTATAAATGTGTTTATCAACAAAGGCATTATGTGAAGGTCAACTAGTATTATAAATCAGTTACGGTCTTTTCAAGTAATGAGAGTTGGAAATTGGAATAAACAACACAATAACTGTGATTAATATGTAACGTGTGCATAATTGATATAGTAAGGAATCATATTGAGAGGGTACATAAGGTTACGACTGATACAATAGTAATATACAATAGTATTACTCTAAAGGTTAATTACGGTTTTTGTATTTACGAAAATAGGTTTTAGGTCATTATGGGTTTATAGTTTTTTATTCTTAAAGCCTCGAGCAGACCGGATGCGTATACGTACACGTAAGCGTAGACGTGCACGTACTTGTACACCGCTTGCGTAACGCGTTACGCAAGCGGTGTGTCCTGTCTCATACATTCCCATACATTACAACTCAGTGGTACGTGCACGTCTACGCTTACGTGTACGTATACGCATCCGGTCTGCTCGAGGCTTTAAGAATAAAAAACTATAAACCCATAATGACCTAAAACCTATTTTCGTAACGCGTTACGCAAGCGGTGTGTCCTGTCTCATACATTCCCATACATTACAACTCAGTGGTACGTGCACGTCTACGCTTACGTGTACGTATACGCATCCGGTCTGCTCGAGGCTTAATTGTAGACACTTGAAGTGTTTACTACGCAGACAACTATTTTGTAAATACATCCATTTAAATCCACGAATTTCCTTATTGGCGTAAACACGAAGCGACACTTATATCGAACTGTTTGTCTGATAAGTTAATTGATAAGTGCAAGGTCACCTAGCGCATAACAAAACAAACAATCTTGAACCACGCACGTCATACACTATTTACTTAAACAAACAATCGTTATAACACAAAACACACCTACAAATGTAATGGTAATTTATACGCAAAACAATGTCTAGCTCTAGGGCATTCACTATAAACTTACACGATATCACTTTCAATCCGTTTCAAGGGCAGCATATGACAGATAAATTCGCGGTAACGGATACGTCCGCGCGCTTCGACGTCTAAATAACAAATGAGGTAGGTACCTGGTCTTTTCCTGAGGCTGCGCGTACGCACGGCGCTGCGCCGGCGTCTTGTAGCCTCCCACCGCGGCACCTGCGAAACAGCCTTGCATAAAACACCGTGTTTTGCTTTACTTCTTCCCGGGATATGGCTTGTGTTAAGCAACATGAAATAATGTACACACCACACGGGCGTCGAAAACCAGCGCTATGTCTGCAGTATTGCAGGCACAGCCGATGCTGAGCCGATGACCCTTTTGTGTATTACCTACTCCTATGTTCGTCTCTAGTTTTAAGTCTCAATTTGTCCATTTTATATTATAAGACAAATCTTATTATTTGTATTCTTAAATAACCATAATACGTTAATGTTCCAATCACTAGGAGTTGATTTAGTTAGAGTAGCTCGTTTGTTATCAGAGTTCCCTTCAAATTACGATAGACAGTTGATAAAACCCACTTGCCCATAATTCGTCAACAAACAGACAATAATATATTCTCACACGATAAAGAGCAGGTTACCCTTTTAGATATTTATCAAGGCTATAGGCTATAATATAGAAACTACTTAGTACATAACGTATACAAACGCAAGCGAAGCTGTCTGCGATATATACGGCGGTATATCATGAATATGAAACTCGTAAAATATAATACAATACAAAAACACGTTATTGTACACAACTCATTACAAACACAAAAAGAGACACGTACAATGGGTGGCCTTATCGCTAAAGAGCGATCTCTTCCAGGCAACCTTTGGATGGAAAATTAGCTAATTACCATTAGACGATAAATCTAAAAATATGATGAAGTTTCTCACAACTGACAAAACAATAGAATTCGCTACATTCACTTAACTTGTTAACCGACAAACCGACTTACATCATACAAAAATGCTCACGTAATAACAATAACAATGAAAACATTAATCTAAATGTATTATCAATCAAACGAGAGACAAGACGATATTTACAACCATGTGAATGTGACATTAAAATTATTTAGGCACTATTTGAATTTGCCCTAGAAAATAAATCGTGCTCAATAGAGATTTTTATTTGTGGCTAGAATAAATATAAATATTGCTGGACAATTCACACAGCAACATCTAGCCCCGTGGTAAGCTCGAAGCTTGTGTTACGGGTGCTAGATTCCTGATATACTTAATATAATATACATACATAGAATTGTAGGTGTATATCACTTGCATTATTCTAACTACTGTACAACTGGTTGTCTCTACCAGTTACAACTTAGCCTCGACAGAGCAACAACAACCTTTCGAGTATTGAAAGGTACGGCTTCGTTAGGCAATACCTAGTTGTTAGCAAAAAGCGAGCTCTGATATTGTATGTTACTTAACTTAATCTTATCATCATCATCAGCCCTATTTTATATTCCCACTGATGGGAAACAGGGACTTATCCTTTACTAGAGAGATTAGGGCTTAATCCTCCACGCTGGCAAAGTGCAGGTTGGTGAATGACACATATCCTTCAAACTTTTCAAAATTCTCAGAACATGCCGGTTTCTCTCGAGTTTAAAAAGCACACATACATTTTTCAAGAAGGAATTTCCAGAGGCGCGCCGCAGGTTTTGAACCCACGACCATTGAAATGAAAGTCGACTGTGCTGCCACTTTGCCGGCTCTTATACGCAAAACAATTAGTTTGACTTTACATTCGGTTTTCATTTCTTTCATATTGCATGCCATTGTGTTTTGGTGAAATATGTGGCGCCTTAACCTTAATACAAAAATAATATAATTTGGGCTCTTAATATATTAATATCTATCATATAGTTATAGTTAGTTTAAGTCATATATGTATAGTTACAAATGTGTGTGTAGATATATAAATGTACATAATATTATAATAATATAGCTTCTAAATAATAGTATATAAACTTAAGTACATATATATCCATACAATATTATAGTTTATAAGTTTTAGTAAGTAATAACTAGGTATACGGTACAGAGTAACTATGTATTACGGTTTTGTGCAACAGAGAACACTTTTAGAAGGCATAGAGGTGACCACTCGCATCTTAACACAAGTTTTATACTTAGTAAGAGCGAGGAGACATTTTCTTTGAATTACAAAGGTTTAATCTCAAGTCAAGCATATCAAAATGTAAAACTTAAAAACCTTTTTTGGAAATAAAACATTTTGTATTTGTATTTGTATAATAAGATCTTGTAAACCATATTTCTTGCAATAAATTATTTATGTATTTTAGAGCAAAGATCGATGTATTTTACTGCGTTTTATCTAGAATGGTCGTTAACACTGACAAGGGATTAGGCACAGAGTGTTGAAAGTTGTTGTGTGTTACAGCAATAGCAACATAAATAGGGGTGCTTACGCTTATGTTAGGCCCTTAAGGTGCATTAAGCTTCAAAGCTCAGCTAAGCCATGATACTTTCACTGGCGTTCCACATTCGCAGTCCAAGCGACCGCGATGCTGCTTGCATCATTATTATGTCATTGGAATTTTACAACGCAGTACTCGACTTACTGTTTGGGTTCACCTTGAGGGATTCCCAACTGTACACAAATGACCTATATCTATACTAATGCAAAAGATTTTTAAAGATTAATGTCATTTGTTTGCATAAAATCCTAAATATCAGTTGGACAAGTCAATAATTACATACATTAATATAATATTACTAGCTGACTCGACTGACTTTGCACGCTTTCTAACTACCCTTATGTAAGGGTATGAAAAATAGATAGTAGCCGATTCTCAGATCTGAATACGCATATAAAATTTGTTAAAAATCGGTTAAGCTATTTCGGAAGATTAAGTAACTAACACGACATGGCAATTTTATATCTTTCAGTGTTGGATAGTACATATATCGAGAAAAGCTAGATTACATAAATAAACGATAAGGTCGCAAAAGTTATAAATTGTGGAGTGACCTCAGCAAAATATAAATTGTAATTGAATTAAAGTTTTAAAAACCCTGTCTGCAGGTATTGTATTACGATAACTAACCACTTTTTTGTACGAATAGATTCAGAATGTGGTAAGAATGTAGAGCGAGATTGCGTGTTACATCACATCGTTCGTAAGTTGCAGGTTGCAGTAACTGGCGTGCATTGCAAGCCTATGCGGAAAAGTTGAATTGTCAGATTTTAAACGTCTTTGGAAGTGGAGGCCACGGTTGAAAAACGCAGCGTTGGACGTCCGCCAACATGGACAGTTAAATAAATATTGCTGGACAATTCACACAGCAACATCTAGGCCCGTGTAAAGCTCTAAGCTTTTGTTACGGATGCTAATTCTGATATACTTAATAGAATATACATACATAGATACATATTTTTAATTATACATTATATGACACTCAGACACCCGAAACAAATATCTGCAGATCGTACACAATTTGTTCCCAGGCGGGAATCTACAAATTCTTTAGCGGAACATACAAATTGTTGTCTCGAGGCGGGAAACGAACCCGCAACCTTCAGCGTCAGACTTTCGCCTGCCTTGCCAATCAGGACGGCAAACAATAATTGTCCCAAAAAATTTCAACAAACAACTAGTTTACTAAAACTTACTGGTGTGTGTGATTGTGGCATCATCCCGTTCTGGCTGTGTCAGACCCATGGTTGGTTTGGCGCAGGCCTCATCACTGTCAAAAATAAAATTAAACTATTAAAAAAATTTACATAATCAAAATAACTATCAAGGATATACAAGTAACAATGGTTATATTTAATACTAGATTCCGCTTGCGGCTTCGCCCGCGTGGAAATAAAAAGTAGCCTATGTTCTGTCTCAGGGTCTAAAGATTGTATGTGGCAAATTTCATCAAAATCGGTTGGGAGGTTTATGTGGGAAAGTGTAACAGACAGATAGAGTTACTTTCGCATTTATAATATTAGTAAGGAGGTAAGGATTGTTAGACAATTCACACAGCAACATCTAGCCCTGTGAAATCTTATTTCTTATTTGTTTATTAACTGACAATATACTAAAAGGTTAAATAACTAATTAATTTCTAAATAAATAAACAATTAACAGTATGTATATAGTATGTTACAGAAACAACAAATAAGTAATATGAAACATAACATACATGCCAATGTTATAGTGTAACTTTATGGTACAATGAGTTTGAGTTTACAAACCTCAATAATTGCTGCTGGTAGCAAACCACAGTGCGGCGTTCAGCACACAGTCCGATGGAGAATGTGCTGACGTCCGGCCGGTGAAGCTGCTCCACACACTTGTGGATCAGGAAGCGACGGTAGTTGCTCACCGGAGGGAATACAAGTACTCTGGAAACAAAGCTGGAGTTTAGCAATAATATATTCAATCATACTAGTATTATAAATGCCTAAAGTGTGAGTGTGTCAATTTGTTTATAAAATTATAAATGCCATAATAATGATGCAAGCAGCATCGCGGTCGCTCGGACTGCGAATGTGGAACGCCAGTGAAAGTATCATGGCTTAGCTGAGCTTTGGAGCTTTATGCACCTTAAGGGCCTAACATAAGCGTAAGCAAAGCACCCCTATTTATGCTACTATTGGTGTAACACAGACCTACATACTAATATTATAAATGCCAAATGAGTGTGTCAGTACGTATGTTTGTTTCTTATTCACGACTAAACTGCTGGTGCAGTTTTTTATTCAGTGTGGAAATAAAAACACCTGGATTTACTCACACGTTTCATGTAATAAGTCTGATATAAAATTTAGTAAACAATTTTTGTTTTGTGTGCTGTTGGCCTTGCCTTAATAATAAATAATAAATTATAAAGTGAGTGAACCTGCTAGTAAAACAGACAGCCAGTAAAACAATCATAAGCATATTATTTTTTTCCACTTTCCAAGGTGTATTAAAATCTTAGGAAAATCTGGGACTTGATATCTACATATTTTTGTTATTTTAAAATAATAAATAGGTAAGTTAATAATTAAAATATACACACATAAAAACATACTTAATTCATAACTTAAAAACAAGATTAGGTCATGTACAATTAGCACGAAAGGCGAATAAAGAGTCTGCCACCCACGCATAAATAATTTACGTTCAAGGTATCATCCCGATTCGCATCATTTATTTCAAACGTGCGCTTGACTCTTGGTAACCTTGAAACAAAAAACACCACCAAATATAGTAATGCTTATGATAAGATGAAGTCTTATAATTATAATTGAATATCCTCTCCCGCATAGTTCTATATTTGGAAATAATTAGCACAGTTTCAGCAAGAAAACAACCAAAATAAAACTATTTACCTGTCAACTCTTCCCTCGCTCAAAAAACATTTCAAGTCATCGTTAACATCGTCGACGAAATTATCGTCGGCAAGGCTTAGAAATCTTTCAACTGTTTTGGTACCCAGCTTGCCGGTAAAACGCTGTATAGCGAATAAATAAAATAAAATATTTTCACGTGCCAGACGGGAAATCTAGCGGCCGTCCATTTTCATTTTTTAGCGATTTAATTTATAAAAAAAAAATGACACTGACATTGGCAAGCAAGACCAAAAAGCTGCCTGCTTGTTCATGCTTTTAGAATTAAATCGATCAATCAACTGAAAACCGGTAGAATTCCGTTGGAGTACAACACTACTTACGTTCCATTCGATTTTGGTTATAATTTAAAACTGGCAAAGTATAGTATGAATGAAGTAGAAAAGAAAGGAACGTACTAAAATTTGTTGAGTTGTTGTAGTGTTTTGCATTTCTGTTCTAATTTTTGTTTTCTATTAGTTTTTATCTAATTTTAGCTGATGTTTCTCGAAAAACTGGCTTAGGATGACAATGGAAAGGAGGATAAAGCTCAAAACACTCAACAGCCACATAACATGTAAAATTTGCCGTGGATACTTCATCGATGCTACCACGGTTACTGAATGTCTTCACACCTGTACGTATATAGCCTGTTTCTGAGGGTTTTAATATAATTTTATTAATACATTGCTACATAACAGTCAGCGAGAGGGCGTTGTCTATGTCCTCTTCTAACCTCAGCCTGACCTCTCCTGGCTCACTCACCCTTATTATACAGAATTATGAAAAAATATATAAATATTTTATTTTGTTATACTAGTTCTTACAACAACTGTGGTGCCAGACTAAGAATAATACCCATGTCTTCCCAGAAAGCCTTAGTCAATTTGACAGCCCCTTAGTCACTAATAAATTAACATTCTTTAAAGAGAATACAGTAACATTCTCAATACCATACCAAGTTACTGCAATCACCAAACCATCAGGTAAGGCAAGTGTGGTACCCATCCTACAAAACAAGATACCAAATCCTTCAAGAAATATAATGTTTTTTTGGACCCCCATGGCCAGCTATTAGGGTTGTCATGATGTTGTACAACAAAATCATAAATTCTAGAATCAATAATATTCATTTAGTGTACTTAAAAACATTGCTTATTTTTTCAGTTTGTAAAAGCTGCCTTGTGAAGCATTTGGAAGAGAACAACACATGTCCAACATGCAACATTGTGATCCACCAGTCACACCCACTACAGTACATCAGCTTCGACCGGACCATGCAAGACATTGTGTACAAACTTGTGCCCGATTTACAAGACAGTAAGTACATGTACACTTCATCAATCACTGCAAATCAGTTACTATTTTTTCAAATTATTATGGTATAGAAAAAATATAATATAAATATCGCTGGACAGTTCACACAGCAACAACTAGCCCTGTAGTAAGCTCCAAGCTTGTGTTACGGGTGCTAGATTTCTGATATACTTAATAGAATACACATACATAGATATTTTTTATTATACATATATAACATCTAGACACCCGGAACAAATATTTGCAGGTCATAACAAATAGTTATCCCAAGGGGGGAAATCAAACCAGCAACCACTTGCGTCGCAGGCGGACCTTCGCCTGCTGCGCCACAGAGGTCGTCACAATGTTGTGTTATCTTGTAATGTTTACTATACCATTATGTAATATTTCTAATACTTACAGATGAGATAAAGCTGGAGCGCGACTTCTACCGCGCGCGCAACCTGCCGTGCCCCAAGGACGCGGCGCTGGCGGCCGACAAGCCGGGCGCGGACGAGCCCGACCAGCCAGACAACACAGACTGCCACAGGAAGGACGAACAGGTCTGTGTCTAAACATTATTATTATTTAGTTTGTTAGGATAACCACTAACGACAACACTGCGTCAAACAGACAGTTTTCTGTTTGACGCATCTAACATCTGCCAGCAGTCTTGTGCAAGTCGTCATCCCATCTAGCCGGAGGGCGTCCTACACGCTTACCTAGTCGCGGTCTCCACTCAAAAAAGGAAAACACATGTATCCAAATGTAATAAAACTTTATTCCCGCTGACCACCACTGGTGGCCATTGGGACAAAAAGTGATAAAATTTCCCAATGTCCACCAGTGGTGGCCAACTATGTGGTGGCCAACGGGAATAATCCATTGCTAACTAGAAAACACATGTATTGCAGGTGAATGTGTGCCTGGAGTGCATCTCGTCGTCGCTGCGCACGCTGAAGCGCAGTTTCATCCGCTGCTCGGCGCAGGCCACCATCACGCACCTCAAGAAGTTCGTCGCCAAGAAGGTGCTCAACGGCATGGACAAGTATAGAGAAGTAAGTACATCTAATATATAAAATTCTCGTGTCACAGTTTTCGTTGCCATACTCCTCCGAAACGGCTTGACCGATTTTGATGAAATTTTTTGTGCTTATCCGGTATCTATGAGAATCGGCCAACATCTATTTTTCATCCCCCTAAATGTTAGGGGTAATCCACCCCTAAATTTTTTTTATTTATATGGCAAAACAACGTTGGCCGGGTCAGCTAGTAATAATATATAATAATTTGTTTAGTACCATGTAAGCGGAAACTTTTAATTGGCCTTCAGCAGTTTTAATTATGTAATACTTATTTGTTAGCTGTAGTTTTCTAAAAATTTATAAAATAAAATAAATAAATAAAATAAATATAACGATACTCCTTACGTATATTCGTGTAACTGCCAGTTACACACTTATACATTTTATAAATTTTTGGCATCTACACATGCCAGTCATCATTACAAGAAAAGACCAATGTACACCTACCATTATTTAAAAAAATTGTATAGGAAAAATTACAAGATAACAACGAAACCTTGGAGTGGGAGTCGAACCCGCAACTTCTTTCGTCACAGACGGACCTTTACTCGCCACAGAGGTCGTTGCTCCTTTTCAAGCTATTTTGAATTAGGAATCAGTCAGTTCGGCTATTTTGAATTAGGAATCAGTAGAGAAACATGATATTCACCAAACCAATACACCAGCGAGGTGAATTAAGGCCTTATCTCTCTTGCCAAGATAAATCCTTGTGTCCCAGCCCAGCAGTAGGGACGTAAATAGGGGCTAATGCTAATTCGTTTATACAACGTTTTACTTGACTTTTCCAGATTGACATCTTATGCAACGATGAGCTGTTAGGTAAGGACCACACGTTGAAGTTCGTGTACGTGACTCGCTGGAGGTTCAGAGACCCGCCGCTGAGGCTGCAGTACCGCCCCAAAATAGATATATAAATGTAGCTAATATTATCGACTATACACGTATACAGGGTAATTGGAAATGCACCAATCACTCGCGAGATTCGGTTTCTGTATGTAGTTTAATTTTAATTGTGCGTTTTCTGAACTTAAAGAAATGGGTAGAAATCGTATAACAAATGACTCGCTACAAATATAACATAATAATAGTAATATTAGTAATTTCTTCATAGAATAGTGCTTCATCAAGTAAGTTAAGTGTTCTGTAGGTACATAATTCTGATTCCGAGTAGGAAATTGTGATCTGCACTAATATCTCGCTGTGGCGCGTAATATGCATTATCATTTCAATAACACTAGCCAGTAATGATGTTCGATTTGGTAACGGTTGATGGAATAGGTACCGTCCGACAAAATTCAGAAAAAACTTTTCGCGAACAAAGGTAATAAAAACGACACTCCCTACGTATAGTCGTGTATCTGCAAAACACAAATTTTACAGGAGAGCGTTTTAAAGATTTGAAAATGTTCAAATGCCTATAACTGGAGCCCCTTTTGAGATATTTCTGTGAAAATTGGTGAGATGCTCTAACTGTAGATCTAGTTTAAGATGGATACTGTTTTTTATTTAAATTTATATTGGTTTAGATTTTATTACACTTACATATTTTTACGTCGTGCTTATGAACTAATAAAATGCCCTATGTGGCCACTTACACACTTTTTCGTGGGAGCTCAGAAGAATGACAATATTGTAACTGCCTGAAACACGGTTGTACTTGGTAGATCTATTTATATAATTCCGTTTAACTGGTGCAAAGTAGTGGCAATCGTATGGTAGATGCTCTTCTTGTATGTGCTTCACACGTGAAATGCCGTTTTTGGATTTTGTCACAATATCTATTGATAAAATCCTAATGGCAACCAAGTTTGACCCAATGACTAAAAAGCCACAAACTGCAGGTCACTTTTTTTTTTGTGAGCATTTGAAAATGCAGGTGTCTCCACAAGCACACCCAGCTCTTTCTTTGGGCTAGTATCAGTAGTCCAATGATCGGACTGTTAGTTAATACTCTTAAGTATCAGTTTCATCGGACTACTGAGCCTTTTCGTCCGGTGGTAAAAAAATTCGACTTTCCCAAAAAGAAAAGAAATAATCCTTACTTATCATTATACAAAAAATAGTTTTATATTTATCATGTTGGAAAAAAATAATGTAATGAAGTTAGAAATATTTCTTATCTTTTTGGGAAAGTCGAAATTTTTTATACTAAAAAGAATCGAACTCCCTTAATTTACCGTCTCTTCAGTGTATGGTTTTCCTGAATTTCTATTGTCCTTACGCTTAATTTCTAGCCACTGGTTTTTTATGAACCAAACGCAATCGACCCTTATCTTTTTAGTTTGTGTATCGCCTTTTCTTCTTAGATGGTTCTCTGTCATTGATTTCAAGCTGCTCTTTATTCCCGAAATATTTGGAAAACGTGTCGAATTGGAGGCTGGTGACGCAGGGCACTCTAATAACTGTTCATCTGTTAAGCTAACTGGTAATGTCGCTGAAGTGAGTGCTGTTGCCTCAGCACAACCTATGTGGTCATACGGAGAGACAACTGGTAATGTCACTGGAGTGTATGCTGGCGACTCAGTTTAAACTAATTACACAAGCTTCGTAACACAAGCTTCGAGCTTACTACGGGGCTAGATGTCGCTGTGTAAATTGTCCAGCAATATTTATTATTTAGTTATTTAATTAGTCTTTCTGTTGAGCTACCTATAAGGTTGCCGTAATTGGGAGAGTCACACAGTGATCATGGTATATTAATGCTTGAGGAAGACTGTAGCAGTAGGGGAGATTCAGGCATGTTTGCTGCCAAAATGGGGTCATAGAAGCTATGTTCCGGCAAATTACCTTGTACTGCACCACTTGTATTTGTAAATAGTGGTACTCTGTTACTTCCACGGGTATAGGATGTTTTTATTGAGTTTTCTAGTTCAGGTTTACAGGTTTTTCACAAAAGCGTGGTGACGAGCTAAAGGTTATGTCATTATTCCCCGTGTCATTGCTAGAGCCACTACCACAATCTTGCAAGGAAGATTTTAAGAAATGGGAAGCTGTGACATGCAATTCAGAAGATGCTGGACCAACACCGTTAGTGTTCGTAGAATGCAAGAAAGAAAGTTTCGGTGCAAAACGTTCTTCATCGCTGCCAGATATTATTCAAAATGGCACCTGAAAAACATCTGAAAAACAACAACAAGGGGCAAAATTTAAATGGAAGAGAGCTTCTTGCACTTTTAAAATGCATTTCTGTTCATAACTCTGAAGATCATTATCAGAATAATTATATCTAATGGCATCCTTGGAATTATCTACTTTCCGACAAAAAAGACTCAACAAAATCGGCTCACAAACAACGAAGATATCCGTGAACTAAAAATAATACACATATAAAGACGAATTGAGAAACAGCTTTTTGAAATTGGTTAAAAATAATTGTTTTTTGTATTAAAATAACATGAAAATACAAACGTAGAACTATGTAAGTGCATGGGTTACTATAACTTTAATTCAAAAACTTTCCCATGTAAAACTATGTAAAAGTCAGTTACCGAATTTTGATTTAACAACTTTTCGAAGAATAAATATGTATGTGCCTATATACACCTTATGATCATAGTGATTCCCGATGTATAAATATGTAAGTGCGTAGTTACACATTTGTACGTTGGTCATGAAATAATTTTGGAAATTTTCAAAATTTACTTACAAATAATAGTCTATTTAGTCAGCAATTAATGCTAATAACACACAACTAATTTAATAAACCTAATAACTATGATTGGACACCAAAAAGTACAAAAAGTTGGTAAATCATTAATTAAGATTTATTTATCTGGTCCTTGTAGGAGATATAGCTAGGTCTAGGATATCTTCTTTTTTTTTCTTAATAGCGTCTGCTTTAAATTGTTAAAGAATCTGAAACGGTCACTTGTCATTTTGCGGCAATCAAATATTTACGTGACGCACACGCATTTTATTCGCTCTCCGCACAAGAACTGCGTAACGGGCAATTACCCGCCAACCGCGCCGTACTACCCCCGCGTCAAAGTGTGTATATGGAAGATACAGCATTATATGGCGGGAAAAAAATAATGTTGGACAGTTATACGTTCAAGAAAAACGTACTTAGAGTTGACATTTTTTTATTTTTGTAAGTTATAATGATAGACCGGCATGTGTAGATGCCAAAAATGCATCAAACGTATAAGTGTGTATCAGGCACTTAGACGATAATACGTAGGGAGTGTCGAAAATAGGATAGAAAAATACTTACATTTTTCGTTGTATATTACCACTTCACTTTAAAATAATCACTGTTCGCGTATGCACGGTATGACGGTGCACTTGGTGAACTGTGCACTTGCGCCAGGGCTTCGGCGCACGTGTTGCTTCGACGGGAAACGAAACGCAAATGAGCACCAGAATGGCGGACTCGTTTTAACTTGAAATAAAACACGCGCGGCCGCTAGGTGTCGCCCCAAACCGGATATACTATGCAAGTCAAGAACTGAATTTCGACGGAAACGGATCTGCTCTATCATTATAAAAGCTTCCAGTGTCTGTCTAGTAATTTAATAGCATACGAATATTGTATTTCCAATCACCCTGCATAACTATATTTTATATTGATGTTTATATATATTACACTGGGGATGTAGGCACAAAATAAATGGCGTTTCTTCTACTCAACATAAAATAAATCCATAAATCTAATAATAACGTCAGATTTGATGATTAAAAAATGATACCCAAATTGATGTTGTTTTATCAAACATAATTAAATAATTTTTTTTTCATACTTTTTGATTTTATAAAAAAAAAATATTTTGTGTCAACAAAATTAAAGTTCACGTTCTTTTCAAGATCCTAATTCACACTGATTTAATACTTTTGATATTATTTAAAGATCTTTAAAGAGAAATTTATTTTTTTCTAATTCAGGATTAGCAGAACTTTTAGTTAATGATAAGTAGTAATATTTCTTTCAATGAAATGAAATTAAGTATTATGGTTAGAGGGAGTCAAGATATATATTTTTAATTTAACTTAATATAGATAATTACTTTACTCCTGTAGGTAATTGTAAATAATAGTGTTTTTCAATAGGAAATTATCTATGTTTTTTTTTTATTTTTGTTACCATTTATTTTATGCAATTTCTTTTATACCAATCCTATCCATGGTTGTTTAGTAGTAACATAATTAAAACTAGTAATAAGTTGTTAGAGAAATTAAATAATTTCATACAGACTGTTTTATTTTATTCACTGTAGTTTGACAAACAAGCCAATTTATTAAATATTAATATACCAGTAAGTTATATTCATGTAAAAAAATATACATTTTAATAAGATCTCATTAAAATACGCTTATAAATAATGAATTTAAACAACTTATAGGTATGTAGATCAGTTAGCACGCTATGACATAAATAAATAAATTAATATTGATAAAACGGTAACACACTTGTTAATAAATTAATGCTTAAAAAATGATGATATTTTTTAAATTAAATAAATGCAAAGAAAATCCATCTTAAGCTTACAAAGAAATAATCGATTAGAACCATGAATATTATAATTCTGAGTATTATCAATATATTTATATCATATAATCATTGTATTATTTCAAGAAAACAGTTTACATCACAATTATGTGTATTATTATAAATTATTAAAAAGTAGTTGTCACATCATTAAACAATAACGTCAATTCTTTGTTAGACAGTTTTACCTGAAATACGGACAAACAAACAGACACAAAAAATAATCCATTTTTTCGATCTATAATATATCTAGATCGAAACTACGATCTTCACTGCAAATATTTGCTCAGGGTTTTCTATACGTTATCTATGTATAATAAAAAAATATCTATGTATATATATCCTATTTAGTATATCAGAAATCTAGTACCCGTAACACAAGCTTCGAGATTACCACGGTGCTAGATGTTGCTGTGTGAATTGTCCAGCAATATATATTATAACATCAGTATAGTAATATTACAAATCAGTACGCTACTACGCTACCTCTTCACACTTAACCCCATTCAACGCAATAGCTTTCTCAATAATCTGCGCTTTATTGTCCTGTAGTACCAATCTATAGTGTTCTGAGGAAGGCAAGGGCATATTAGGTTTGGCATGGTCCCGTTTGAAATGCCTACTTAAATGGCTGGTTTGTGTAAACTTTCTGTCACATATTTTGCACTGGTATTTCTTCTCTCCGGTGTGGACCACTTTATGTTGTTTTAGAGCTGATGATGTGTAGAATGTTTTGCCACACTCGCAGTGGTAGTCCCTTTGTCCTTTATGCCGTTTGATGTGCAGGTTGAAAGCTGAGCGGGTGATGAAACCACGGTGACATTCTTTGCAATTGTATCTGGAAATGTAATATTATATTAGGCATTTTTAAGGATGGTTTAAATAAATATTGCTGGACCATTTACATTGTAACAGCTCCGTATAGCATAGCTTGGTTAGCTTGAGGCTTTTGTTAATAGAAACTGAACTAACTATTCCTAGGTTGTCTGGAAGAAATTGCTTTAAGCAATAAGACCGCCCATTACACATACGTTTTTGTAGTTTTAAGTTTTTTATGTAAATATTTTTTATTGGTGTGTAATAAAGAGTTATCTTATCTTATCTTAAACTGATACACTTAATAATAGAAAGAGAGTTGTTGTTTGAGACTGTTGCAGTGCGAAACGTCGAGAGTGTATTAAATTAACACCTTTGTAAACAAGTAATTCCATTTTAAAATTTTCGTGAGTTACACTATTAATTTTAACAACGGGAATTACGCTTATTATTACGGGACGCTCACTCGTGAAAAAGACTGCTCTTGTCGTGGTTGAAACGTCGAGAGTGATTAAAATCCTCCTAACTCCTTAATTAATACGCGAGTAATTCCCGTTGTTATAAAATAAATAATTCCCATTATTATATAGGTAATGAATAATTTATCATAATTCCCGTTATTATACATACATAATTCAAGACGACCTCTGTGGCGCAGCGGGCGAAGGTCCGCCTGCGATGCAAGAGGTTGCGGGTTCGATTCCCACCTCGGAACAACTATTTGTATGATCTGCAAATATTTGTTCCGGGTGTCTGGGTGTTGTATATGTATAATAAAAAAATATCTATCTATGTATGTATATTATATTAAGTATATCAGAAATCTAGCACCCGTAACACAAGCTTCGAGCTTACCACGGGGCTAGATGTCGCTGTGTAAAATTGTCCAGTAATATTTATTTATTATTTATTTATTTATTATTTAAAAAAAAAAAATTATAATGAATAATTTATTTCTCATGGTATCCATTATGGATGTGTGTTACCTAATTTCCTTCTTATGTATCCGTATATGTATGGAGAGGTTCCCCGAGGTGGCGAAGGTCTTGGTGCAGAGGTGGCAGGAGTAGGGCTTCTCGCCGTTGTGGATCCTCTGGTGGACCTTCAAGTCGGACTTGATCGGGAAACCTGAAGATTATTATTTAAAATTAAAGAATTTTAAATTAATTATTTTTTCAAAGATTACTACCTAGAGGTTTTTTCAAAGATAGTGTTTTTATATACAATACAAAAACACTTTATTGTACACCAAAAACAAAACACAAAAAGAGAAACTATACAAGGTGTCCCGTGAAGGATATATGAAGCTGAGGCTTGTTGGACGTAGCGGACAGAAAACAACGCCGAAAAAAGTATAGTATAGTATGAATATAAGGTTTTTTATTTATAAATATATATATTTTACAGTGTGGCCTATGGGTATATATCGTCACTCCCTACGTAAAGTTGTGTATCTACAAAACAAAAATTTTAGAGGAGCGTTTTTGTCATTTATGCGGTTATCAAATATTTACGTGATGCACACGCATTCTACTCGCTCTCCAAGAACTGCGTAGCGGGCATTTACCGCCACCCGCACCGCACTCACCCCCCAAAGTGTGTATGTGGAAGATACAGCATTATATGGCGGGAAAATAATAAAGTTGGACAGTTATACGATCAAGAAAAAGGTACTTAGAGTAGACTTTTTTGTAAGTTATAATGATAGACTACACATATATATGTAAGTATGTATATTATATTAAGTATATCAGAAATCTAGCGACCGTAACACAAGCTTCGAGCTAACCACGGGGCTAGATGTCGCTGTATAATTGTCTAGTAATATTTATATTTTATAGACTGGCATGTGTAGATGGCGAAAATGCATCAAAAAACGTGTGTGTATCTGGCAGTTACACGAAGATACGTAGATAGTATCGATATGACTGACCTTTCCCGCAGTCCTGGCACAGGTACGACTTGTCCCCGCGGTGCCGCTTCATGTGTATGGCGAGCTGCGCGCTCTGCACGAACGACTTCGCGCACAGAGAGCAGCTGAACTGCTTCTCACCTGGAATTACATATACATAATATTATAAATCATGTCATTATATCTAAAAATAAGTCGTGTTTTCCTTCCTGACGCTATAACTCCGAAACGCACGAACCGATAAAAAAAAAACGCACGAACCGATTTCCACGGTTTTGCATTCGTTGGAAAGGTTTCAAAGGTTTCAAGAAAGGAAAACTAGTATTTTATACATTTTAGGATAACTTACAGCTAACACATACAAGTACAATCCAAAAACACTTGTTGTACACCAAAACAAACAAAAAATTACAAAATACAACAAAAAGAAACAAGTAAAATTGGCGGCCTTATCGCTAAAGAGCGATCTCTTCCAGGCAACCTTTGGATGGAAAGAGAGCAAAGAAATAAAAAGTTTACGGGTGTACTAATACTTAATAAATATGGTGTGTTCCCACTAGTACCACCAAATTGTACCACCAGGGGGTACTAACTAGTAAGAAATATCGTTCTCTATAGATTATGTATTTATTAAAATAGGGGTACTATTTTAATAAATTTATATTAGTGGTACTAGTGAGTCTGTTTGTCCTGTCCCGCTTGTACCACCAATTAGTACCACCACCGGTCGATATTAAAATTCAGAGCTATGGATTTTGTATCAAATAAATAAATAAATGTGTGCAAAGTTTATAAATACGTACCAGTGTGCGCTCGCACGTGGTTAACTAGCCCGGTTCTTCGGCTGAACTGTTTTGGACAATATTCGCAGTGGTATGGAGTTTCCCCAGTATGCACCTTTCTGTGTTGGAATAACGCGCTGTGTCCTCTGCAATAGATTATATATGAATAATGAATTACTGTTTGTTTGTATAATTGCAACAACGTGAAAACTATAATATCAATTACTATAATATTTAAAGTTAGCTTAAAATAGTTTTTTTATATAAAAGATAATGTGTAAAGTTTATTCTATTCGCTATTCCAATCCGCACTTGGCCAGGGTGGTGAATTAAGGCCTAATATCTCTTGTCAAGAGTCTTGTTTCTCAGCAGTGGAAACATTAAAAGTGGTACTTAATTATTCATTATCAATAAATATTGTCAGACAATTCACACAGCGACATCTAGCCCCGCGGTAAGCTCGAAACTTGTGTTACGGATGCTAGATTTCTGATATACTTAATATACATACATAGATAGTTATTTTTGGTATACATATAGAACACCCAGACAACCGAACAATTATCTGCAGATCATAAAATTTTTGTTCCATGGCGGGAATCGAACCCACACCTTTATTACCTGAAAGTGGCCGGGCAGTCGGTACAGCTATAAGGGCGCAGGTCGGTGTGGCACAGCTTGTGCGCTTTCAGGTTACTTCTGGTGCTGAGGACTTTGCCGCAGATATCACACTGGTGCGGGCTCTTACTGTCCGAGAGGTGGGGATCTTCTGTATCTATGAACAAATAAATAATTATATTAAAAGACTGCCGCGGTAAAGCTATTGCATAGGGGATATTTACCAGTGATAAACCTGCCGAAAGATGTGTTGCATATTGGTCACGTTTAATATTTTTATTCAAGAGGTGATATGAAATCAACTTAATTATCTGCTTACCTTTTTTCTTTCTACCCCGTTTCTTTTTAATAGGTTCTGAGCTTTCAATTATTGTTGAAACATCTAAAATCACAAAATAATCCATTGTTATTAATCATACATTTACAAAATTAATGCTAATTAACTAATTTCAATTAAAACTTACCATCTTCATGATTTAATTTGATTTCACCAAGAAGCATCTCATCATCATCTTCCCAGAAGTTATCACTGCCGTCATTGAAGTTTTCTTCTGAAATAGAAGAATTTTAGATTAATATTTACATATTAAATATTGTTAAACTTTTTATTTTGTAATTTTTATTTATTTATTTAATTTATTTGGGAATCAGAAGAAGAATACAGAAGTGTTTAAAAGATAATTATATTAACCTTATATGCAGCCCTTAATATGTAAAGCTAGTTGTCTAAGCTGGGGCTAGATGTTGCTGTGTAAATTGTCCAGTAATATTTATTATTTATTATTATTATTTATTTATAGTTAGTTCTTATTTATAGTAAATAAAATAAAATAAAATAAATAAATATTGCTGGACAATTTACACAACGACATCTAGCCCCGTGGTAAGCTCGAAGCTTGTGTTACGGGTGCTAACACAAGTATTGAAATTATATGTATAACTTTTCTCAGGAAAACTATATTGCATTGCTGAATAAAAAATGTGTGAAAATTACCAAAACTTACCAATTTTGATAACACTATCTACTGTATGTTGTCCATTCTGCCACATCTCAAGAATGTTTGCTTGCGACTTCAAATCCTCACATTTGAGATTACTATCCTCATTTTTGACATTATCTTCATTTTTCACCAATTCATCACCATTTATTATGACTTGTACTTGCAGGCTTTGTAGGTATGTGAGTAAGGTGTTATTACTCTCTTCACATAGCAGATTAAACGCATAGGCCCTCTTTAGATGTTTAGTGCACTCTTTGCATATAAATCTCGGAAGACCATCATCAGGGTTAGGCTGGTAACAGACACAGAGTTTAAAATAAGCTCTATAAGACAAATCAGAGAGCCTTGTAAGGGTTGATAGATTTCAATGCAAAGACTCATCAAATTGATAATATATTGGAGGGACAATCAAAATTCAATTCAATTTCAGAAAACTATTTAAAAATACATGTAAAGCATCCATATTTCAGTTATTGATGAGCGAAGGTCTTCTGCAACCTGTTTGGTTGCAGGAAGACCTTCACTCAAATAAAGACACAGAAGGTTTCACCTACTGTTGATGTTTTTTTATAGCAAATAAATATTTTGAATTTACACTTTCTATAGCTAAAGACTTTGTTCTGATTGAACGTGCTAATCGCAGGAACTGCTTGTCCTATTTTTATTCCAATTAGGGATAAAAAAAATTCAAGGGAGGCTTATTATAAAGATAAAAAAAACTCAAGGGATACTGTTGGCGGGTCGGCTAGTACTGTAAATTTAATTCTCTTACCTTCAGTTTAGTACATGTGGCGAGCATTTCTGAATACAAAGTTTTTCTCTTCGGATAATAACTGCTGAAAATATCTGAGGAGAGTTGGTTAGATTCCAAGCAGATTCGACAAATTATTCGAAAATCCATTGCTCTCCAAATGTAATTATTGGCTTATAAACATAATTTATAGAATAGGCTGAAAATCCAAAATATAGGTACCTAAAACAAGTTTCCTGTTAAAACTTTTCTATGATAAAATTCGGTTTCATTTCGTTATTATTTTGGATTTCTAATTTTATGTTATTTATTTATTTGTTTGGTTAATATTTTTTTTTTAATTGTGGTCCTGGTCAGTGTTTCCAACTATGTTTCTCAAAAATGGTCCAACTCCAAATAATCAACGAATAAACCTAAGTACATTGTACAACTTGTCCAGCAATATTAATAATTATTTATAAAATTAACCTTTGAACTGAAGATGAAATAAGAGCGATCCGAGAATGCTAGATATGAATAACATAAATTATTTAGTTTAAGTTATGTTTTCTTTAAATTTATTTCGGATCATTACCGGTTGTTTAATTCAATCACCGAATTAATTAATTATTTCAATCAATTAATCGATTCGACAACTCGGATTGTTTTTTAACCTTTGAATGAATGAACGAATGGCGCGCTCAACGTAGTGATTGTGTTGTGTGTCTTTGATTGAATGACGCCGAGCTTGCTCACCGGAAAAAACAAAACAGAAAACACAGATTGCTGATGCTGATCGACCGACCGCGAAGGAAGAAAAGAAAAATCAAGAAACAGCAACTTAAATTTAGTGTCGTCATCAAAATATGAACATGGTATTGAATAGATCAAAGAAAATACTTGATTTTTAAAGTTTTGATGACTATTCAGTGCTATATCAGGTTACAAAAAGTTACAAAATGTCCGCCCTTCAAAAAAGTATTCAGAAGTGCAAATTACCCCCAAGAATTCCGAGGACATCCGGCATTTCAAAGTAAGTTCTTACTGAGAGAGTTAACACCGTAATTATCTAAATGTCCGGGAATTATTCGGGAGGTTGCAAAAATGGCGTCTGCCGGCAGGAGTAACAATTTTATTTTATTAATTTTAGTAAACAGTCACCGGCAGATTGCGTTTACTTGGTTTTTTTTATTGCGTAGGTTCTAATGTAAAACTAGTATTAATCGGGAATGCAGCTTTTTTATCTCACAAATTCGTATGTCAATTAACATGGATTGTTCTAGATTAGCACCGTTCGGAGGAAGTCGTCGAAAAGATTATTCCCCTGTGGAATGGAAGCTATACTTCGAGAAACACGTGGATGTGGAGACGGAAGGTGGGACCTTCAGGGTATACCTGACTCCAGAGCCTGACAACGCTGACCGTCCTCGGATCGTCACATTACATGGCGGGGGTTATTCAGGACTTAGCTGGGCTTTGTTTGCTGTAAGTATTTTACAAACTGCTTGCTTTAAGTATTTAGATTTTAGTTGATACTAGCTATCCTCACTGCTGTGCCTATTTATAATGGCTGTCCTGCAGTTGCCCGCATAGTTTGTAAAGTTTCATTCATTTATATCCATTTATTAGATACCTAGTTTTTATATGAAAGAGTAGTAACTAACATCTACCTACATTTCTTTTCTAGCAAGAAGTGACTAGTATGGTTCACTGTCAAGTGGTATCATTGGACATCCGAGGGCATGGTGAGACCAAAACAAATGCTGATGAGGATTTAGAAGCTGATACATTAGTAAAGTAAGTAATGCTTTAATAAAATATATAATTAAAATATTTTATTAGGTTAAAGTGGGCTTATTTACTAAACAAATATAGAGTATGTCCTAATATTACTTAGCACTTTTCACTAAATTACATTTTAAAGTTAAATTAGTGTCCTAATTAAATTTACTAATAGAAGTTGGATTTAAATTTATTTTTGTTTAAAGATTAAAATTCTAATAATATTTCATAATTCCAGGGATGTAGAACAAGTACTTCATAAGTTATTCAATGGTGAAATTCCTCCAATCATCCTTGTGGGCCATTCTATGGGTGGAGCCATTGCAGTGCGGACGGCACATCTACCCTCTCTAGAACATTGTTTGCAGGGGATAGCAGTTATAGATGTTGTTGAAGGTAAGTCTAACTGTAATGTACGTGACACTACTTGCTTTCACCAGCATCAGGTGAACACTCACCCGGAACCAAGAGGATGATTGATTGATGAGATAATAAATTACTGATTGATGAGATAATGATTGATTGATGAGATAATGATTGATTGATGAGATAATAAATGATTGATTGATGAGATAATAAATGATTGATTGAATCTACAAAGCGGAATGAAATATTTGTTGCAGGTACAGCAATGGAGTCTTTGGCGAGCATGCAGAGCTTCCTGCGAGGAAGACCAACACATTTTAAAAGTATAGAACATGCTATAGAGTGGTGGTAAGTAATCCGATACCCATATTGTTTGCTGAATAATTAATATTTAAGCATTATTATAATTAAAGCTAAAAAAAAAATGTTTTTACAGTGTCAGAAGTGGACAGGTTAAGAATCTCGACTCAGCCAAAGTTTCAATGCCCAGCCAAATTGTCAAGTAAGTTAAAGTTATACTTCTTTAGCATAAGCTGTCCTATTTATGTTCTCACTGTTGGGATACAGGCACTTCTCGTCAACATTTAGAGAGATTAATTCATCATCAGTGCAGGTTTTTGAGCATCTTTGAGAAAGTTGAGTGTGCTTTCACTCAGCGAAGAAAGCCTCTATCTGTCTGATGGTTTTAGTAAAATAAATAACAAATAAAAAAATAAAAGATAAATTGGTTAACTTGCAGTTGTGAGACCGGTCTATTGGCTATCAACGAGGCGGAGGACTACGTGTGCTCTGAGAGCGGGCCGCTGCCGCGCGACGCCATCCCCGAGGAGGGCCCGGAGCCCGAGCCCTTCCTCAAGCCGGCCGGGGACAACTGCCACACCATGAAGTAAGTAACACCACTCCGAGACCTTTAATTTTACTAGGTATTGCTAATTTTTTTTATAATAATAAATTAATAAATATTGCTGGACAATTCACACAGCAACATCTAGCCCTGTGGTAAGCTATAAGCTTAGCTTAGCGAAGTTGGAATCAAACGAAATAGATAGTAGTATTTGCAAATATCGTGGGAGAAAAAGAGATGACACTATTTTCACAGTACGCTTGGCTGTGTATGTTATGTCAAAGACAATGAAAATTTTATGCACCCTCCGTCTTTTAGTACTTGTGTTTCGTGTCCATCCAAAGGTTGCCTGGAAGAAATCGCTTTTAGTGATAAGGCCGTCCATTGTTACACTTTTTTTTGTACCTATATTTTTTGTTATGTGTTTTTTGTTTTTGTGGTGTGCTACAAAGAATATTGTATTGTATTGTAATGAGACAGTTTTTGGTGTAGGGGCGAATGTAACTATTTACATGTATGACTACAGATACAAATGGCGGATAGACCTGTCTAAGACGGAGCGTCACTGGTCGGGCTGGTTCAAGGGCCTGTCCGCGCTGTTCCTGTCGGCCGCCGCGCCGCGCCTGCTGCTGCTCGCCAACATCGACGGGCTGGACCGGGACCTCACTGTCGGACAGATGCAAGGTTATAAACATAATAGACCTGTCTAAGACGGAGCGTCACTGGTCGGGCTGGTTCAAGGGCCTGTCCGCGCTGTT
Source organism: Chloroclystis v-ata (assembly GCA_963691955.1). Lineage (NCBI taxonomy): Eukaryota > Metazoa > Arthropoda > Insecta > Lepidoptera > Geometridae > Chloroclystis > Chloroclystis v-ata. The sequence goes on along the minus strand of OY829904.1, from coordinate 11,126,629 downwards.
CCTGTCGGCCGCCGCGCCGCGCCTGCTGCTGCTCGCCAACATCGACGGGCTGGACCGGGACCTCACTGTCGGACAGATGCAAGGTTATAAACATAATAGACCTGTCTAAGACGGAGCGTCACTGGTCGGGCTGGTTCAAGGGCCTGTCCGCGCTGTTCCTGTCGGCCGCCGCGCCGCGCCTGCTGCTGCTCGCCAACATCGACGGGCTGGACCGGGACCTCACTGTCGGACAGATGCAAGGTTATAAACATAATAGACCTGTCTAAGACGGAGCGTCACTGGTCGGGCTGGTTCAAGGGCCTGTCCGCGCTGTTCCTGTCGGCCGCCGCGCCGCGCCTGCTGCTGCTCGCCAACATCGACGGGCTGGACCGGGACCTCACTGTCGGACAGATGCAAGGTTATAAACATAATAGACCTGTCTAAGACGGAGCGTCACTGGTCGGGCTGGTTCAAGGGCCTGTCCGCGCTGTTCCTGTCGGCCGCCGCGCCGCGCCTGCTGCTGCTCGCCAACATCGACGGGCTGGACCGGGACCTCACTGTCGGACAGATGCAAGGTTATAAACATAATAGACCTGTCTAAGACGGAGCGTCACTGGTCGGGCTGGTTCAAGGGCCTGTCCGCGCTGTTCCTGTCGGCCGCCGCGCCGCGCCTGCTGCTGCTCGCCAACATCGACGGGCTGGACCGGGACCTCACTGTCGGACAGATGCAAGGTTATAAACATAATAGACCTGTCTAAGACGGAGCGTCACTGGTCGGGCTGGTTCAAGGGCCTGTCCGCGCTGTTCCTGTCGGCCGCCGCGCCGCGCCTGCTGCTGCTCGCCAACATCGACGGGCTGGACCGGGACCTCACTGTCGGACAGATGCAAGGTTATAAACATAATAGACCTGTCTAAGACGGAGCGTCACTGGTCGGGCTGGTTCAAGGGCCTGTCCGCGCTGTTCCTGTCGGCCGCCGCGCCGCGCCTGCTGCTGCTCGCCAACATCGACGGGCTGGACCGGGACCTCACTGTCGGACAGATGCAAGGTTATAAACATAATAGACCTGTCTAAGACGGAGCGTCACTGGTCGGGCTGGTTCAAGGGCCTGTCCGCGCTGTTCCTGTCGGCCGCCGCGCCGCGCCTGCTGCTGCTCGCCAACATCGACGGGCTGGACCGGGACCTCACTGTCGGACAGATGCAAGGTTATAAACATAATAGACCTGTCTAAGACGGAGCGTCACTGGTCGGGCTGGTTCAAGGGCCTGTCCGCGCTGTTCCTGTCGGCCGCCGCGCCGCGCCTGCTGCTGCTCGCCAACATCGACGGGCTGGACCGGGACCTCACTGTCGGACAGATGCAAGGTTATAAACATAATAGACCTGTCTAAGACGGAGCGTCACTGGTCGGGCTGGTTCAAGGGCCTGTCCGCGCTGTTCCTGTCGGCCGCCGCGCCGCGCCTGCTGCTGCTCGCCAACATCGACGGGCTGGACCGGGACCTCACTGTCGGACAGATGCAAGGTTATAAACATAATAGACCTGTCTAAGACGGAGCGTCACTGGTCGGGCTGGTTCAAGGGCCTGTCCGCGCTGTTCCTGTCGGCCGCCGCGCCGCGCCTGCTGCTGCTCGCCAACATCGACGGGCTGGACCGGGACCTCACTGTCGGACAGATGCAAGGTTATAAACATAATAGACCTGTCTAAGACGGAGCGTCACTGGTCGGGCTGGTTCAAGGGCCTGTCCGCGCTGTTCCTGTCGGCCGCCGCGCCGCGCCTGCTGCTGCTCGCCAACATCGACGGGCTGGACCGGGACCTCACTGTCGGACAGATGCAAGGTTATAAACATAATAGACCTGTCTAAGACGGAGCGTCACTGGTCGGGCTGGTTCAAGGGCCTGTCCGCGCTGTTCCTGTCGGCCGCCGCGCCGCGCCTGCTGCTGCTCGCCAACATCGACGGGCTGGACCGGGACCTCACTGTCGGACAGATGCAAGGTTATAAACATAATAGACCTGTCTAAGACGGAGCGTCACTGGTCGGGCTGGTTCAAGGGCCTGTCCGCGCTGTTCCTGTCGGCCGCCGCGCCGCGCCTGCTGCTGCTCGCCAACATCGACGGGCTGGACCGGGACCTCACTGTCGGACAGATGCAAGGTTATAAACATAATAGACCTGTCTAAGACGGAGCGTCACTGGTCGGGCTGGTTCAAGGGCCTGTCCGCGCTGTTCCTGTCGGCCGCCGCGCCGCGCCTGCTGCTGCTCGCCAACATCGACGGGCTGGACCGGGACCTCACTGTCGGACAGATGCAAGGTTATAAACATAATAGACCTGTCTAAGACGGAGCGTCACTGGTCGGGCTGGTTCAAGGGCCTGTCCGCGCTGTTCCTGTCGGCCGCCGCGCCGCGCCTGCTGCTGCTCGCCAACATCGACGGGCTGGACCGGGACCTCACTGTCGGACAGATGCAAGGTTATAAACATAATAGACCTGTCTAAGACGGAGCGTCACTGGTCGGGCTGGTTCAAGGGCCTGTCCGCGCTGTTCCTGTCGGCCGCCGCGCCGCGCCTGCTGCTGCTCGCCAACATCGACGGGCTGGACCGGGACCTCACTGTCGGACAGATGCAAGGTTATAAACATAATAGACCTGTCTAAGACGGAGCGTCACTGGTCGGGCTGGTTCAAGGGCCTGTCCGCGCTGTTCCTGTCGGCCGCCGCGCCGCGCCTGCTGCTGCTCGCCAACATCGACGGGCTGGACCGGGACCTCACTGTCGGACAGATGCAAGGTTATAAACATAATAGACCTGTCTAAGACGGAGCGTCACTGGTCGGGCTGGTTCAAGGGCCTGTCCGCGCTGTTCCTGTCGGCCGCCGCGCCGCGCCTGCTGCTGCTCGCCAACATCGACGGGCTGGACCGGGACCTCACTGTCGGACAGATGCAAGGTTATAAACATCTTCAATCATGCATCTTCATCTTCAACCTTTTTTGGTGCAAGGGCCAGAAATCCATTTTTCATCGCCTGAAGGGCCGCAACCTGCTACAGGTTGTGGCTCTTCGGGCCGCTACCTCTAGGTTAGATGGTAAAATTAAATAGAGTACTTAAAGGACGCCGATTTCGATTAAATGTACCGACTGGATCCGCGAATAGATAATAACGCTAATAGAGAAAACGCGAAAAAGGGAACTGTGAATAAGAAATCATTACTGTAAATAAAATATTATAATTTCTATGGCCTCCGAGGGCCGCAAGAAAAGACCCGGACCGCAGGTTGAAGACATGTGATCTAAATCATGCATCTTCAACCTTAATTAGTTTGGGGACTCCTTTGGACTCAAATTTGGTCCTTTGTGCGTGGTTGGACCGCTAGTGTAACCAGCCTAACTCCGACCAGAAGCCCAGAATTGTCCTGGGGTTATCGCAGGCTTCACGGGGTGACCTCGGCAGTTGGAGGATTTGAATTTGTTCCGCTGTTGCTCTTTCTTTGTGCAAGGGCAAATAATACATATTTCATCGGCCGAAGGGTAGATGGTAAAATGAAATAGAGTACTAAGAGGACCGGATTCGGATCGGAATACGCAGCGTCCGACGTCCGGCAACAAGATGGACAGATCTTGTCAGGTACACGGTGGATGCGGGCTGTCTAGTCTAGCCCCTTGAACAGCTCTAAGTCTAAGCTTTGTGTTACGGGTAATAGATTTCTGATATACATAATAGAATATATATACATAGATAGTTGTTTTATTATTCATATATAGTTGTTTTATTATACATATATGGACGTCCGAAGCTGTGTTTCCTGGTCTGTGGTCTGCCAAATTCTATAGTTTATTTATTACGTTTCAGGCAAGTTTCAGATGCAAGTCCTAGCGCGGTGCGGTCACGCGGTTCACGAGGATATACCAGAAGAGGTAACATTATTATATTTTCTTTAACATAACATAAATATGAGGGCCCGCCACAACTATGCTTGCGTTTTTTAAAAGATAAAGACTTTAAAAGAAAATAACATTATTGTTAAGGTGTGACTATTGCATAATTATTTAAACATGAAGAGTATGTATTTTTCTTAATAGATTATAAGTTCACGTGTTGATAGCGTAGTTAATAAACTCTCGACGTTTGGAGTACCTACATAATCAATTATTTAAATGATTATAATGCATGGGAACTTTCATTATTAGATTCAGGGGAAGAGAAAAAAAAAAGGGGGGGGGGGGTGGGGGGGGTGATTGATAGTGATGACATGTCCAAGTTAATCTTTGTGATTTTACGGACAAAATCTGAATCAATCAAGAGAAGATACAAAGTAGATTTAATAAGAAATAAGATATTAAAAGGTACCTTTCTCAAGGTTTTCCATCTGCTGCCTGTAGATATTTGTTATACCATTAATCAGCACAGCAGAGGTTCTGAGTGACATGCATTTTTTTTTATCCTGACTTTGGGTGCTGACAAATTTGTCCACTCTCCTGCTGGAATAAAAAATAAACAAATATAAACATTCCAGAAGAGAAGAAGTCATAGATTTAATAAGAAATAAGATATTAAAAGGTACCTTTCTCAAGGTTTTCCATCTGCTGCCTGTTGATATTTGTGATTCCATTGATCAGCACTGCAGAGGTTCTGAGTGAGAAGCGTTCTTTTGGATTTTGACTTGCTGTGCTGACAAATTTGTCCACTCTCCTGCTGGAATAAAAAAATAAACAAATATAAACATTCCAGAAGAGAAGTCATAGTAATTACACCAATAACCCAACCTCTTTGTTAGGTTGGTGACGCCTTGTGTTGTCGGCCTTTAATTAGTACCATCCTATTTCTTCCCACGGGTATCGTCATATCAAGCCAAGTAAGCAATTTTTATATCAAAATGCGGGCAACAATAACTTTCTGTATCTCAGTTAACTCACTGTGAGTGATCACCAACCCGCCTGATAAGCGTGATGATTGTTGTAAATCACACAAATACTACATATTTTATTATGCGTGACGTAATATTGGTAGATAATTTAAGATATTTTAGGAAAAAATTACCAACAAATAAAACACAACTAACAGTAATAGCCATTTACAATTTTATGGTTATAGTTTTAGCCGTCGTTTTAATTTTGTTAGAGCCGTCTTATCACTTGTTAAAGGAATTGAAATTATCTCTTCTAAAAACAGTATTATAACACTTACCACAGATCAGGCAAGTTTACCTCCTCACCATCTACTTTTCTGAAGCCGGCTCGCCAAGCCCGCCCCAACCGATGGTCTTTTTTCAATATCTTGTTGAAAAACATAATTATTTGCACTTCTGTTCTCTTGCCCTTGAAAATAAAATTATTATGTTGCACGGAGTGAACTTTTTTACGTACCCTCAGTTTTTTTTTTAAAGTTTTATTGTGTCATGTCAGTTATTATAAAGGCAGCGAAAAAGGCAATTGCCATTTCGGCCGAGGCATTGCTCATGTTCGGACTATTTTGATTATTGAACGAAAATGTTATCGATTTTCCAGGCAAATTTATGTTCGGTTGTTGTATTTCTGACTGAACCAGCAAGATGAGTTGCTGAAGATCTGTGGAAGCAATGTCCAGTGTTACATTCAGAAGTGGTCAAGTTTAAATAAGTTGTTATTTCTTTATTTTAGCCATTTTGTGTCTTCCGATGTTATGCTTCCTACACTTCCCTTTCTGAAAGTAAAAAAAAAACTATCCGATTTTGTGTCCACTGGACGAAGTTTTTGATATTTTTTTACAATGATAAGGAACTCTCCTCGGACGACAAACATCCGATTTTGATCTGGTATTTTTAACAAAAAAAATGGGTTTATCTGGTATAAAGAGGTCGCTGAGCTGACTGATGCTGATGTTGCCTGCGACATATTCATTCTCCTGTAAAAAAATCCAATAAGTTAAAATAAAAAGGCAAGGCTCACTGCGACAAAATATTGCACACTTCTTCGTCCGCCATTTTGAAGCGTCTCGTGCGTCGTCTTGTAGTTGACTTGTAGTAGTCGCCTGGTAAGTTCTCTTGCGTTCGCTCAGCGGCAGTTTCCACCACTTTGCTTTGTGTTCGGTGGACCCAGATAATCACACAAATTTTGTAAAATATTTTGTCTTCTCCAGTCTTTCCAGCAACTTCTATGAAATCCTTTTATTTCAAATTCTTGTAATTCATTCTATCGTTGTAATTGCAATGAACACTCGCCTTTTAGAACTTTCATGATTGGGAAAAGATGTGGTTTCTTAGATCCAACGATCTTATTAAATCTGGAATGCCATCCTTCTACGACGTTTGTGGTTTGATGAGGTCTTCCGTCACAGCTCTTGATTGCCACAGTATCATATCTCATCCACTGTTTAACGAAGTAGCCAACGAAATAATTCCAGGCAGAGATGTTGTCAGAAAAAAATTCAAAATTAATCAAAAAGCCTGGAATGTATGCCGGCGGCAGATGTGCTAAAGCTGTATGAAATGCTATCGTTTCCTTCTGTTCTTTAGTTATATATCCGTGTACTGTTTTACATAAGAAAATACATTCTCTAACTTTTTGAAAGTTATTTAGTTACTGCCATTTCAAAATCACTGTCGAAATGTGTGGCAAGAAGAGTAAATAAATAATCTGTCGTATGTTGTTTCTTGTTTATTGGGTAACAGAGTGAATATTAAGTGAATGATAAGCGGATTACCACCTACATTCCCATGAAGTGAGTAGAACTGCATGAACGTTAAATGTTCCATAGTAATCAGACATTCTGCGTACAAAATGTCTTTGGCTTCAATGATACAGAAAACAAATATTGTCACCAGAATCGTCTTCTATCAGTAAAAAGTTATCTGATAATCTTTGTGATATTACAACTGTCTCTGAAGTCTTGAAAACTATATAGCGTGTACTTCTAAATGCTTCAATTGCTGTATAATAAGTACCTTTGACTAAATCAAAACTTGGTATTATTCTGTCATACTCTGTATTTTTACGGATTTCCTAACATACTTTTCGAAAATTTGTTGAATCGGATGTAGTCATGATCACATACAGCATGCATCTTCAACCTATTATTGTGTCGTAATCCAATTTTTATCGCCCGAAGGGCCGCAACCTGCAATACTCTATTTAATTTTACCATCTATCTACCCTAAAAAATGTCAGGCTTAATTTTTCGACCTTTCATATGTGCGTCTGTCATTTTGAAACAGTTGCTCGCATACTTTAGTTCTCCCAAACAATGTTATAATTTTTTGGACACGTTTGTGTATCTCTGGAAATGATTATCAATATATTTAAATAAATATCCAGAAGGCCCGTGTTAAATTTGTCTATCAGTTCGGTACTGCACTGCAATTCGATAACTTCTGAAAATTTCCTGGCATGTCTTCAACGGATACACTGAATGGTCGCGTAAAGAGGTTGATTAAGTATTTAGTATTAGGTTGCATCAACAAAGTAATTAAGAGTTCTTAGAAAGGTAGAAGTAAAGGTAGAAAGAAAGAAAATAAATTTATTTTACACACAAGACACAGGTTACAGACACACAAACATAGAACTACGAACACAGAAAATAAAAACAAACAAAAAAAGAACAAAACAAAGAGCCAAAAATAAAAACAATAGTCTATGTACATAGGTAATAGCTGTAGGTATGGGATGGGAACCAAGTGAAGGACTGTATGTCTGCTCTGTGTTGTGTGCAAAAAAAGGCTTTTCTCAGCTTGGTGTTGCCCTGTACATACCTAGTACAGGGCAACGCTGGTTTTCAGAAAATCCCCTGTGCAGCATGCATTATGTCTATATACAGATATTTATATATATGTTCATGCATTAGAGCTGTTTCATTTCTTATTTTGACCATCTTCGGCCTCTTATTTTTCTTTTGCAATATCGGTCGGCGGCACTGGCAGTCCTCTGTTATTATTACCAATCGGTGGAAAACAAAGGAAGGGCAAAATAACTTGAGTCACAGTTTGTTTGGTAAATAAAAACCTTTTTCGAAATTCTTCATTACTGAAAAACTCCAAAGGGTTTGAGGTGTTGTGTAAATATCTTCGGGCAGGATAAAAGGATGGATTGTCATCCAAATAATTTAAAAACTCTTCGAAGTCCATATTTATTTATTAAAAAATCAAACAAATAAACAAGCGTTGATCGTCTTGAGTGGTCTTGAGGGAGTTTCAAGGTTGTTTATGAGGTACCTTAAGTTTGACAGTTCCCATCTTAGAGCGATGCCACACGGGCGCTGTGGTTGCGCTGCGTCGTTGCAACGCAGTCAATGAGTGCCACACGAGCGTTGCGACGACGCAACGCAACGTACCTTACTTTTCTCCGACATAGCAGCGTCGACGTAGATGTAGGTGTGAATAAAATTGTATGCAGTCTTTGAACGACAATGGAGTCAAATAAACGTGTTCTGTTGCTGCTTTTATTACGTTATAGTGGTGGGTCGTTGACAATTTTTACGTTAACGAAACGAAACCGTTTTCTATAATAGGTCAACCTGTTGAAAAAATGTTGACGTTTGACGTTTAACTGGTTTGGTCGTTGAAACGAACGTCGACAGGTTTTCGTAAACTGTTTATCCTAAGCCCTCTTTGATTGCTTTGGTAACATTTGTAGCGTTATCACTAACTGCAAAGTCCACTTTCCCTTTAAGACCCCAATTATCAATCATGGCACTGATCTCCGAGGCAATGTTTGTTGCGGTGTGGTTCCCGGAAAAATTGGAGCACCCCCGTAATTACGTTTTAAATTCTAGGTATTTCGTTAAATAATGGCCTGTGAGTGCTATGTAACTTTCCGTCACTCGTGACGTCCACAAATCTGTTGTAATTCACATGGCCAAAACTTCTTCCGCGAAATTAATGCCGCTTGACAATATGATCTGTCTGTGTGTAGACCTCTTGTAACAAAGAATTCGACAAGGTTTTTCTAGTCGGCAAGGAATAGACAGGTATCCATCGTGCAAATTTTTTAAAAGATCGTTCTTCTACTAACGAAAAGGGATGAAATCCATCAACACAGAGGTCCAGTAGGTCTCGATCAATTTTTTTCTTCTGTTCCGAACAAATTTTTTTTTGTACTGTGACCTCTTGTAACAAAGAATTCGACAAGGTTTTTCTAGTCGGCAAGGAATAGACAGGTATCCATCGTGCAAATTTTTTAAAAGATCGTTCTTCTACTAACGAAAAGGGATGAAATCCATCAACACAGAGGTCCAGTAGGTCTCGATCTCGATCAATTTTTTTCTTCTGTTCCGAACAAATTTTTTTTTGTACTGTGTACATGTCCATGTCCATAACCTTTCTAGTGTTAGCTAAACATCGATAGTTTTAGGGAAAAACAATCGATAGTATAGATAACTATCGATAATTTTGTTCATTTGTATATTCTGATTATTTTTCTATTATCTAGGATAATAAGGCTTAGCACTTGAAGTGTTTATGGATAATTGAACGTTCTGTGGAATGGGGATTTATTCTGTAATAGCCTGCTTTCAAATTCAGCCATGCTTTGCTGAAATGTTGCAGACAACTCACCCAGAGATCTTTGAATTGTTGTTGTATCCATTTTGAGGTAGGCTGCAAGTATATTGCAGTGAGGATGTACACTTGTGTGATGATAAACAGTGCTAGAGGTTACTCTTGAGGAAGGATATCAGCTTGTGGCAGGTAGAAAGTATAGTTACTTATTTATAGGCATAAATCCTTAACAATTTCTCACTGTTTTATATTTTAATAATTGAATTTGTAGGGAGCTAAAATTTTTGATGTAACTCTATCAATGGCTACCGCCCAAAAAACATATATAATAAAATAGTAAAGCATAATTATTTATTAACCATAAAAAATAAGAAAACCGACGTATTAAAACATTAAATCAACAATAACATAACCTAAGTTATAGAAATATATTAAATCAACAACAATAAAAGCAAAGATATAGAAACATCCATTTGTCTTACAGATCATGATTTTGTTTTATGAACATCAGCATATTCAAGTTCTTGTCCTTTATTCTGCTTCTCTTTTTTGTCATTATATCGCCAGCCTTTGAGAAGATTCTTTCTGACGGCACGGCACTGAAGTGGCAGGAATGCTTAAAAATTTGAAGGCTAAATCAATAAGCTGATTGCATGATGTTTCCCAGTAAGCAAGTGGACATGAATGCCTCTCAAGCCTAAGTTTCTCAATATATTGTCGAATGTCAATAATTGCGTCACTGACAGGGGTGGTCACTAACGGTGTTTGTTCCGGCAATATAGCAAATCGTCAATCTTTGACCGGGATGTAGATGCTTGAGCAATCGGCGGCCGCGATGGCGTGTCTGCCTGTGTAAGAGCGGGTGCTTGTCCTGCAATCCAAGAAGCATACTCCGTTTTTAGTTTTTGCATTGCATTATCTGCATCTGTCTGTAACAGAAAACCAAATTTTATACGCAATATCTTAACACTTTGACAGCGGATCACGTACTACGCACGTCACGCTTATTTTATCCTAATTAGCCGCATACATAGTTAGCGTACCATTCTGGGTGCGCCGGCACGTTCATTTTGTTACTTTTATAGAAAAAAGACTATAATATGGCCATGGTTTTTTTTTCCATTGTATGTAGGGTATCTTATATGTCGTGTAAGTATGCGTATAGGATGTCGAGGAGTGTGTGTTTATCAGGAGGGCTTCTAGTTGGTTATGACGTCACCAGGTCTAACGTCACAGTCGTCTTTATGTTGATAATAAAACCACGAAGAAACGTCCATTATTTATTCCATTTTACAATGTTTCGGTCCTATGACTCAATTTATTACCAACAGATTATTATTATTAATTTACTTCAAAAAGAGGACTGTTACCACGAAGAAACGTCCATTATTTATTCCATTTTACAATGTTTCGGTCCTATGACTCAATTTATTACCAACAGATTATTATTATTAATTTACTTCAAAAAGAGGACTGTTCCAACAAACACTTCAAACAACAAATGAATTTACTGCAAACAGAGGACCGTTCCAACCGACTACACAAACAAGAATACATTTATTAACAAAGCACTGTTCCGTCCAACGGCTCAAACAAGAATGTCCAACTAGCTCGGCCGACGGTCGTATTTAAAGGCACAAAGCACGACCGAACCAGTTTTACAAGTAATGTCGTCGGCGCGCCGCAACCCGTAGTTCGATGCGCGCGGTACAAACAGGTTCTGAGTCATATTTCAAACGATGTTCTTGTCTGCCCCGACACGGCCATGCTGATAGATGGTGCGCGCTCTGCACCAGTCGTTTTTCTGGAAAAGATGAAAAAGTTTCTCTGAGCTAGGTATCCATTCAAAGGTACACTAGCTGATAATTTGGTGCAAGGTTATTTGTTCTGATAATTGGATCTCAACCACCAAATTATCAGCGAAAGTTTAAAACATAGTACTTAGAATGTTTATTAGAAAAATGAATAAGGAAAACTGACAGTGAGTGAGTTATTATTATTGTTATCAATGTTCATGCTCCACGTATTTACATTGTTTTATAATTTTATGGCCAATGCTTGCACTCCTCGTACTTGCATGGTTATTAAGGTACTCTGGGAATTTCTCATAAAGTAACTCGTGGAAAGTCTCGCCTTAGTACTCGCAGAATTTCTTACCACTCAGTACTCGTGAATTTTTTTCATCGTTATACTCGGGGGATCTTCCTAACGATACACTCGCGGAATTTCTCACCACTCAGTACTCGTGAATTTTATTCATCGTTATACTCGGGGGATCTTCAACGATATACTAAGGGATCCTCTCAACGAGATACTCGTGGATTTTCTCATGGTGATATTTGTGGAATTTTTCGTAGAGGTTAGTAAAAGGTAGTTGTGTGTTTATGTAAAATCTACAGTTCGCCAAAATTTTTTTTTTTTTTTCTTTTCTTTCTTTTTCTTTCTTTTGTTTGTTTGTTTTGGTTGCATATTGCTTAAAGTTTACGGTACTTGCCTAGGTAGAAGTGTTGCATGGTAGAACTACAGGATCGTATTCATCCGCCTACTCGGCCATACTGACAGGCAGTGCGCGCTCTGCATCTGCCTCGTAGGGGTCCTCGTAGTGCGGGAATGACTGACAGGCGGTGCGCGTTTTGCACCTGCCTTGTCTGCAACTGTCTGTAACAAAGAGAGTTGCTTTTGAGTTTGGTATCTGTTTACAACTCCATCGAGTTGAACAAAGTTTTAATGAAGAATAGGTAAGGTCTCGGAGGGTAAGAGTTCTGGGGAAAATTTATAAAAATGATCAACTTAACTTTGTTTCTGTCGGAGTCTTGCTCAGACTTGCACAGGCAGTCTAGCATGGGAGGTGGATGGCACGGGCTAGCTTGCAGTAGTGTTTTGAGGGCCTAGTGCATCGTCTTCTTCCACCAACACAGCCCTACTGACAGGCAGTGCGTGCTATGCATCTGCCTCTCGGAGTATATCATCAAGTACTCGTAGTGCGGAAGTGAATCTGTAAAAGAAACTTAATTAGTTCTTGAAGAATATTTCATAGAAGGGGTTCGTAGGAATTCTCATTGGAATTTTGATCCAATTATTTATTTGCTCGGCTTTTTCCTGATCAATTTGCGTTCCATCATTTATTTGATCACTTTATAAAAATGCAGGTAGTTTCAAAACTATGATCGTCTATTGTTTATTTGCTCGGCTAAGTCCTGACCGATTTGCGTTTCATCAATTTGGTTTTCATCACTTTTTAAAGATGCAGGTAGTTTCAAAACTCTGACGTCAGTATGATCCTCAATTGTTCGTTTGCTCAGCATCTTGGTCTTGGGTCAGTTTTTGCATTATTTTATAAAGACGCAGGTAGTTCCAAAAATATGTCGTCAGTATAGTTAACCTAAGCCATCTTCTTGGTCTTGGGTCAGTTTTTGCATCATTTTATAAAGATGCAGGTAGTTCCAAAAATATGTCGTCAGTATCGTTTAACTAAGCCATCTTCTTGGTCTTAGGTCAGTTTTTGCATCATTTTATAAAGATGCAGGTAGTTCCAAAAATATGTCGTCAGTATGGTTTAACTAAGCCATCTTCTTGGTCTTAGGTCAGTTTTTGCATCATTTTATAAAGATGCAGGTAGTTCCAAAAATATGTCGTCAGTATGGTTTAACTAAGCCATCTTCTTGGTCAGTTTTTGCATCATTTTATAAAGGTGCAGGTAGTTCCAAAACTCTGACGTTAGTATGGTTTAACTTAGTCTTCTTCTTGTTCTTGGGTCAGTTTTTGCATCATTTTATAAAGATGCAGGTAGTTCCAAAAATTGACGTCAGTATGGTTTGCCTTCTTCTTTGTCTTGGTCTTGTGGCAGCGTACAGTCTCAAGGCTATCGAGGTTCAGATCTATCGAAGTTCGGATCTCACTTGTTCAGGTCTGTTATCCCACTTGTTCAGGTCTCTTATCCCACTTGTTCAGGTTTCTTATCCCACTTCTGATGTCGTGTGGAGATGTATCTACCTCTATCATCGGTGGTCGGCCTGGCCACAGTTGGAATGTAAATTCCTTCGTCGTAGTTGACAATGCCTACAGCATTGATTACACGCCGGATTGGCTCCGGTGCGATTGTCACTGTTTGTGCGACGTGCAGCAAATCAGCATTAACCTGGTACGGATAAGCCAGCTCTGTATTTCTTGCTGGAACGGGGTACGCGGTTTTCAAACTTTCTAGTTTGGCTTCGAATACGGCTAGAAAAACTCTATACTGCGAGTAGACACTTGGTACTTGTATCTCATGATAAGATACAGATATAAAACTAAGATGGCACAAACCTAATCCTATTGCTCGGGTTGTTATCGATAATGTAATGGCTTTTAAGGTGTGTTGTTCGCCTATCTTGTTGAGAAGGTCTTCTCCGGATTTAACTCCAGGATGGAGAGTAGACTTAATAAGATCTTGGACCCTGTCAAAAGTCTTAGCGCCTTCTTGTTTGCGCTTGCCTTCTATACGCATAGTTTGGAATCCCTGACGGGATCGTGTCTGGCCACGTCCTCTGCGTGGTGGACGAGTTGCCCCTCGCGCCGCTGGTGGAAACAAATTTCCATAAGATTCGAATGTATTGTAACGTTGGCGTTGACCGCCGGTAGGATTAAACTCAATTGGCTCCATAATGATGTTGCCGATTTCGTCGGGACTGGAATCAGCACCCCTAAAAATCGCTTATGTATGTAATAGTATGGTTTAACTTAGTCTTCTTCTTGTTCTTGGGTCAGTTTTTGCATCATTTTATAAAGATGTAGGTAAATCCAAAAATTGACGTCAGTATGGTTTGCCTTCTTCTTTGTCTTGGTCTTGTGGCAGCGTACAGTCTCAAGGCTATCGAGGTTCAGATCTATCGAAGTTCGGATCTCACTTGTTCAGGTCTGTTATCCCACTTGTTCAGGTCTGTTATCCCACTTGTTCAGGTCTCTTATCCCACTTGTTCAGGTTTCTTATCCCACTTCTGATGTCGTGTAAGTATGCGTATAGATAGATAGATAGATAGATAGATAGTATTTATTGGTAAAAAATTTGGTACATATACCGGTATAGGATGTCGAGGAGTGTGTGTTTATCAGGAGGGCTTCTAGTTGGTTATGACGTCACCAGGTCTAACGTCACAGTCGTCTTTATGTTGATAATAAAACCACGAAGAAACGTCCATTATTTATTCCATTTTACAATGTTTCGGTCCTATGACTCAATTTATTACCAACAGATTATTATTATTAATTTACTTCAAAAAGAGGACTGTTACCACGAAGAAACGTCCATTATTTATTCCATTTTACAATGTTTCGGTCCTATGACTCAATTTATTACCAACAGATTATTATTATTAATTTACTTCAAAAAGAGGACTGTTCCAACAAACACTTCAAACAACAAATGAATTTACTGCAAACAGAGGACCGTTCCAACCGACTACACAAACAAGAATACATTTATTAACAAAGCACTGTTCCGTCCAACGGCTCAAACAAGAATGTCCAACTAGCTCGGCCGACGGTCGTATTTAAAGGCACAAAGCACGACCGAACCAGTTTTACAAGTAATGTCGTCGGCGCGCCGCAACCCGTAGTTCGATGCGCGCGGTACAAACAGGTTCTGAGTCATATTTCAAACGATGTTCTTGTCTGCCCCGACATATATTATTATATAAAATAAGAAAAACATAATAACACACATGTATAATTGTTTTTTTTTTATTATAAAATCAACTTAGAGTAAGGCACGTTTACGAAAAAAAAAACTCTTACATCTACATTTTTCAAATTTTATACCGTTTAGTCTTTTCTGGTGTGGTATTTTTTGAAGCACGGGTCATAGCACAAGGGTACGTTGCAATCTGGGCAAAAAAATATCGTTTCCTTGCGACCTTGCTTACCAGTTTCCTTCTTTGTAGTGTCAGCGCAGACTTTGCAAACTCTTGCCACTTTCGTTTTCGATCCTGTCGCTGGTATCCTTTCCATATGAAGTGCCTCCTTGTTAATCTGGACGTCATACCAGTATGATGTGGACCACAAGATGGGCCTGCATCATCGAAGGATGCATGCTGCACCAGTTCCTCACCACAAGTCATCAAAATCTGCGAAAATCGCAATTTATGACGCGTTTTGTTCCTACTTTCGTTGAAGATTACGAAAGAATTGACTAAAGCCCTCGCAACCAGATTGAAAAACATCTTCCACCATTTCATTGTTTTGCGATTCAAAGAATAGTATGAAACATACTGGTCGTTGAGATCCACGCCAATTTTGTGGTGATTGTAATCGACGATGCAATCAGGCTTCAGTTTTTTGACGACTCCAACTCCTTTGCGTTTAGCTGTTACCTCCGTCCAAGTAGCGGCGTGTTTTGTTGTAAGCATTAGCACGTCCCGCTTATCCTTCCACTTACAAGCGATGAAATTGCCACGATGACAGGAGACCATTTCATTCACCTCTAAAGACTGATGTAGCCATTCCCCAGACAAACCACGCCGATTAGCCATTATTGTTCCAACAGCACGGGTTTGTTTTTGCCAAAGCAAGTCAACAGTAGTTGGGCTGGTAAAAAACCTGTCCATGTAAATGGTGTGCCATTTTCCAAAGTATGGTTAGCACAATTCCATAATTATGCTCTGGGTAGTCTTTGAGTCGCCAACGTAAGGAACCATCTTCAATATAAAGCCGGTTTTAGCATCGCAAAGCATATAAATTTTCATGCCGTTTTTGTCGGGCTTATCTTTGTTATACACTCGAAAATGTACTCTCCCTCTTAAACCACATGTTCCTTCATCCATAGTTATTTCTTTATCGGGAGAAAAGGTCATCTGACACTAATTCGAAAGCTCTTCAAAATATGGCCGCAGTTTAAAAAAAGCGTCATAGCCTTCCTGGCCTCGTGGTATAATACTTTGAGTTGTCATTTAGATGAAGTATGGCTCTAAAACGAGTCATGACCTTTTTTGGGAATGGAGTTTGTATACATTTTGTACAACGGGAATTACTCACGTATTTACATAGGAGTTAAACAACTCTCGACTTTTAAAGAAAATCCTCCTGATAAAGACTGCTTTTGTTGTGGTCGAAACGTATACCATACACATACCCATACCCACACACCGCAAGTATTTGAAGTGCGGTTGTGTGTGTAGCCTAAATATTTATCTAAGCATTGACGTGACGCGGATCACGTCTACAGGCCGTTGTTTTAAAGTAAACAGTATTGAAATTCACACACGTACGCAGTACGTGATCAGCGTTTCTAACAAAAAAAACTGTTACTGACAGGGGACGTGATCGGCTGTCAGAGATTGGAAATAAATAAAATGCTTGGCTGTCAAAGTGTTAAAGCCATATATTCGATTGAAGTGACGAAATATTAAATTTATTTATTATATTTTCATAAAATCCTATAGATCTCTAACTCAACTCAGCTCTACATGTATTTTTTTGTGCTACTAACGACATATGGATTAAGTTATCTGAAATAAACCGATTTTATTTATAGATTACTTGAAAAAAAAAATACATAAAACGTAGTATAAATTGTAATGGTAACTTTTCAGGTAGCGCGGGTGGTAGCGTCGTTCGCGCTCAGACACCGCCTCACCACCGCCACGGAGGCCGGTGAGACCATGCATTTGAACAGCAGCATGCCGGGCTGTTGAACGCACATCGACATTCTTGTAGTTCTACAAACAAAACTGTTCAGTGTATATCCGCCGCATACATCTCTGAAATTTCCGCCTCAGAACAAAAAAATTTACGATCTGCAGATATTTGTTCCGAGTGTCTGGTTGTATTCTGTATGTATAAATGTATATTATATTGAGTATAGAAATCTAGCAACCGTATCACAAGTTTCGTTCGAGGAATTACACACGTAAGCTATGACGTAAAATATGTGAAAAACGACGATGTTAGTATAATGTTTACTTTAAATGTATAAGTGAAATGTTGTTAATTTATTTTAAGCAAATAATATTGTCTTCAATAATAATTTCGAATATAATAAAACTAATATTTTGCAAAGGTTGTTAGATATAATTAATTTAGAAGGCATTTTCGATTTAATTTAAATTAGATTTAATAAATGACGTAAATATTTGTCATATTTTCTTAAAATCCTAAAGATGACTTGGATAAGATATTGGAATTGTATGTAACAAAAAAAATGGGTTTAGTCTTGGCTATGTGCTGTAAATAACAAATATTTTAATGTAATGTAATATTATTATATTTAATAAACAGATTTATTTATTATGATATTCTTGTACAAGAGATTCACAGTCCTGATGATGTCTCAAGTACTAAGATAAAACTGTTGCCTTTATCCAACATTTTCATTACACTATTTTCATTGCAAACCGTTTGGTGAATCGATATTTCTGCCTGAACTCTTCGTTTCACAGTTAATGCCGTGAAAGGATTAATTCGAGCACGAATTGACCGGCGTGACCCCTCCAATAATTCAATATCATCAATGTTAGAAATGCAAAAGAACGATTTACTTTGGGAGCAATTACATTTTATGAAACGGGCAAAATAATTGTGTAGAGTCCCTCTCAGAGGAAGCCCGAAAATATAGAATTTTACTCCTAATTAAGGTAGGTAGGTATTGGGTTTTAAGTAGGCGATGTAGACACTCAGAGCTTTGTGTTGTTGAATAAAATAAACCTTACGACAATGTTAGCGTCCCCATGGCAATTTTTGACCTTGAAGTATTCTTCATTGACCTCGATCGAATATTGACTTAAGTCTAAGGTGTTGGATGGTGAAGTGTTGTGGCTGCGGTTCTCACCCAAATCAATTGTGTGTCAATGTCTTGAAAAATTTTGTTTTTGTTTATTCCATTTTCATTTATTCATCAATTCAAATACTTTCCTTTGGTGGTACGAGTCTGTATTAAAAAAATCTAGTAACTTGGGGACAATATCTTATCAACAATTTCTTTGACCTTAGGTTTTCAGTTGTTACAATATAAGGTCAGATTTTCACTTGTTACAATATAAGGTGTTGGATGGTGAAGTGTTGGTGGCTGCGGCTCTCACCCAATATCAACAATGGCCAGTCATACTGCATACCAATGTTGGGATACTGGGGGAAAGCTACAAAGATCAATACTCGCCATGCCGCTGTCTTCTATCAGAATTCTGTCTCGCCGAATTTAATTTGTTTATTTTTTTATTTAATTTGTTGGGTACAAGACATCCAAGCTTAAGTGGGACTGGGCGGGCCACATTAGCCGAATGGGACCAGAAAAGTGGGCGAAAATATGCACATCTTGGCAACCAGATCGCGGTACTCGGCGTCGAGGTCGGCCACGAAAGCGTTGGCGAGACTTCCTCGATGCGTATGATCAGGAATGGTGGGATGCCGCAGGGGATCGGGACGGTTGGAAGGATATGGGGGAGGCCTTTGCCTTTGCCCTACAAAGGGACACAAAAGGCTCATAAAAAAAAAATATTTTTCACGTCAATATTCAAAAAATTCTAGAAATTTGGTATTTTATCTGAATACTTATTAAATTAATGACAATTTCTTTGACCTTAAGTTTGCAGTTACAATATAAGGTCAGATTTTCACTTGTTACAATATAAGGTGTTGGATGGTGAAGTGTTGGTGGCTGCGGCTCTCACCCAATATCAACAATGGCCAGTCATACTGCATACCATTGTTGGGATACTGGGGGAAAGCCACAAAGATCAATACTCGCCATGCCGCTGTCTTCTATCAGAATTCTGTCTCGCTGAATTTTATTTGTTTATTTCTTTTTCACATCACCAAATCAAATACTTTCCTTTGGTGGTACGAGTCGGTATTCAAAAAATTCTAGTAATTTGGTTGTCTTTTCTGAATACTTATTAAAATAATTACAATTTCTTTGACCTTAGGTTTTCAGTTGTTACAATATAAGGTCATATTTTCAGTTGTTACAATATCGTCGCTTTGGTAGTCTTCTATCAGAATTCTGTCTCGCTGAATTTTATTTGTTTATTTCTTTTTCACATCACCAATTCAAATACTTTCCTTTGGTGGTACGAGTCGGTATTCAAAAAATTCTAGTAATTTGTTTGTCTTTTCTGAATACTTATTAAAATAATTACAATTTCTTTAACTTTGAGGTTTTCAGTTGTTACAATATAAGGTCATATTTTCAGTTGTTACAATATCGTCACTTTGGTAGTCTTCTATCAGAATTCTGTCTCGCTGAATTTTATTTGTTTATTTCTTTTTCACATCACCAATTCAAATACTTTCCTTTGGTGGTACGAGTCGGTATTCTAAAAATTCTAGTAATTTGGTTGTCTTTTCTGAATACTTATTAAAATAATTACAATTTCTTTGACCTTAGGTTTTCAGTTGTTACAATATAAGGTCATATTTTCAGTTGTTACAATATCGTCGCTTTGGTAGTGAAGAGAGTCAACCCACACATAACAAGTTCCGAAATAATGAGCAATTAAGTGGCGAGGTTTGAAAATGATCTACTAATAAACAGGGAGGTGAAAAGATGTAAGTGTCACAGATCTATTTATATAATTCAAATAGTTGTTAGCAGCAGGATTGGATAGTAGATGGTAAACACAATTAAAAGAATATTAGGCTTATTTTAAATATTTTTATAGCAGAAATAATAAAAAAATCAATCATCATCTTCTGTATCATCAACATCATGACTTGAAGCAGTAAGATTCATGTAATATTCGTGGTACGAGGTAGGAATTGTACCTTTTTTACAAAGATCTTGTAAGTCTTTAAGTTTTTTGGTATCTTTTTCTAAGCTACACGTATAAAGATTAGCTACGATAGTGCCAAGTATTTCTTCATTATTACGAGTTGATCTGAGGCGAATACATAGTCGTTCAAATTCAATTTGGCTTAACTGAGTTTTGTAATAAAATATATGCATGGGCTCTTCACGCCTATATTGCAGCCATTTAACAAGAAACCATTTCATAATTCCATTCTCTCCTTTATTTTTATTTGTAATTAATTTTTGGCTGTATGACTTAAAATCAAGAAATTGGCTAAAATCCATCTCCTTTACGACCGATGATGGTCGAGTGGTCTTCGCCGTTCTTGCTACAGTATACCATCCGTCTGGGACAAAAATGTTAATCTTTCTACCCCTTGATTCAATGGCAGAGTGAACACTGTCACACTCCATTTCTGAATACAATACAATACAATACAATACAAAATACTTTATTGTCACACCACATTACAAAACAGATACACAAAAAAAAATACAACACAAAACAATACAGTGAGACAATGGGCGGCCTTATCGCTAAGAGCGATTTCTTCCAGGCAACCGTGGGATGTCCAGATTTCATGTACTTTTGGTTGATAATCTTCAGATTTGGAAATGAAAAGAGTGCTCTAATGAACATAGCAGAAATGATATGGTTTCTGTTTTGTTTTGTCCTGAAGCGGTATCAGAGTAAAATGTTACTTCTGTCACCTCTTGTGGTAGTTCAGAAAGGAGTTTCCAAATACATGTGGCTATCTCAGATGCACCTTTTATTCCATTGGTTTCGTGCCACATGTAGTTAATTGCAGTGCCTTTATGTAATATAGTCTTTGACTATATTTATAATCTAACATTGTTTTTAATCAGCCTTATATTAAGTACAACTTTAACTAAATTATTATGAGATGTTGGTAGTACTTGGTAGCGACAATTCTTTGCCTCTATACTTATAATCTATCATTATTTAATACTAATAAGTATAACAACATCTTATTATTATTTCGTTTACGTATGTATCTGAACAGGGAACAGTGAAAGTTTTTTTTTAAAGTCGGTGTGCTTTATTTCGTTGAAATCTCTAATTTCTGATGGTTGAACTCAATACAACAACCGTCGAAGTGATCTATTGTTCTTGAAATACGCGCACACGCAAAACGAGCGTTGCTCTCCTGAGTACGGCATGGTGGCAACTAAAAATTCAAGGAACTTTTGGAAATTCAATTTTGGAATAGTGGTGCTCAGGTCAGGATCCGTATATGTTTCAATATATTGCCTTGCGTTTGTATAAGTCTCATCTGCGATGAGACCCACAATCCCTGCGTCCCAAGAAATATTTCGGCAGGCAGCAGGATCTTGAGAAATGTAGGTTGGACCAGGATCGCGTCGGTACGTCCATCTGACCACAGAAACTCCGTACTTTCGCGATCTGGTCCCACATTCATTCCCTCATTCCTCGTTCTTCCCTAGTTCTCATCATTCATACCCTCGATCCCACTATTTCTTTCATTCATACTTATATTCATCGGAACATCATCAGTCCATTCATTCACCTAATTCTTCCCTTGCACTCTCATCTTCCTCTCTTTGCATGTTCATATTTTGGCGTCTTATATCTTCTCTCGAGAAGGTATCGAATTCGTTAGCGTGGTCACCGTCGTCGTCGTCGTCACAGCCCGAATCTGCCAAATACTCTGCAATTCTAAAATCTTGGAGGGGCAGTGACCGACGAGCTCGTACGATGCGAGAGGCAGACTGAGTACCCTAAAAAAAGAAAAAAAATATTGTATCACAAGGTAAAGACACTCATAAACTAATCGAATGGTGTCTGTCAAAAATTCTAAACTGGGTAATATGGGCCAATGAGGGGGGGCTCCCCGTTGGACGCAAGCTCCCACCCGGCGGTATCGTGTAGGAGTGCGCATACAACGCACACACAACATTATCTTCCTCACCAAATGACATGATGTAACTACGAAAAAAAAATATAACAAGGGCAGACTAAAAAGATAAGAACGTCCTTTTATTGAAGTCGGCTAATAAATAATTATCACTATAATCACTGTAAATATATCCACCTCATAAAATATTTGAACCTAATAAATTCATCACATCATTCAAGATGTGTGTCTGTGTGCGTGAATTTTGGGAACCGCGCACTTAAGAATCGAATATAAACAAAACTATGGAATGTTGGGCCAAGATGAGGATTGAAACAGATTCTACGATACCTTTGTCACTAATGTAAAGATATTTCAACACAATACCTAACTAAATAACTAATAAAAATATCGCACACAAAACAAAGGATCGGCCGATTCGTGCGCAAATGATTACGTAACGCAGATTTTTACTCCAAGTTACATCAACTAATACTACTTATTATACTATTGTAAACATGTAAAAAGCGTGATAAAACACTCTAAAACGTATTATAAATAAGCAACTTACCGATTATTTTAGAATAATAGGCGAAATCTGCAAATATATTATGTGTTTCCGTCGTGACGTCGTAACTGTCGGCGCGCTTCGGGAGACTGAACGTTGAACGTTGGAATGACGAAAGTTTTGTTTTAAAATGGTGTCAGTATTTGTTTCATTCAATCAAAAAAATAATTTTATAGAAAGAGACCTTAGTTTTATTACAAAGGCTCAAAATCAACACAAGTCGGAGTGAGTCACACACATGCGATGTTTACGTAATTTTCGCAGTAAGCCATATGACTTACTGCGATGTCAACGTAGCCTCCCTTAGCCTGAATAATGGCTTCCATTCGATGCTTCATGGAAGAAATTAATTTTTTTACAAAACTATGTGGCAAGCTATCCCATTCTTCTTAAATTGCGCTTTGAAGCTCTCTGAGAGTTGTAGGCGCCGGATTTCTGGCTCGTACTTGTTTTTTTAGTTTGTCCCACAAATGCTCTACATTGAGATCCGGGCTTCGAGCTGGCCACGCCATGACCGGAACATCAACCTCTTCCAAGTAATGGTACACTATAGCAGCAGTGTGTGGTCAGGCATTATCCTGCATCACCGATAAATCCGAAAATGGCATTCATTACGTGTTCTTGCAGGATGTCTTCGATGTAACGTCGGGCAGTCAAACCACCTGCTCGACGGTCGGTATCAGGCCCGGTGATGAACACAAGTTCGGTTTTCGCTTCCAGTGAAATGCCTCCCCAAAACATGCACGAAGCACCGCCGTATGCGACACGTTCAGAAATGCAGCATTGAGCGAAACGCTCACCGGGTCTTCGGTAGACTCTGCCTCGTCCGTCGTTACCATGAAGACACATCCTGCACTCATCTGAGA
This sequence comes from Chloroclystis v-ata, assembly GCA_963691955.1. Classification (NCBI taxonomy): domain Eukaryota; kingdom Metazoa; phylum Arthropoda; class Insecta; order Lepidoptera; family Geometridae; genus Chloroclystis; species Chloroclystis v-ata. The sequence continues at coordinate 11,103,134 of OY829904.1, read as the reverse complement.
AGACTACTGCCTTCCATTGATCCATATTCCAATTGACGTGATTTCGAGCAAACTCAAGGCGAGATTGTCGGTGGGCTGGGGTCAATTTCTCGGTGCATTTGCTGGTCTGTGCGCTGTCAGGCCTTCTTCGGCTAGTCTTCTCCTAACCGTCCACCGACTGATTTCCACTTCTCTAACTTCCTGGAGCTGCTGTCCGAGTTAAACTGCATTCAACCGGCGATTTCGTAGTGATGTTGTGACAAGAAAACGGTCATCGCGCTGTGTTGTAACACGTTTTCGACCTGTTCCTCGTCGCCGGGTATAGCAGCCAGTCTGTTGATATCGCTGGTAAACACGTCGAACAGCATATCGGCTTAAATTTAACTGTCGTGCCACTTGACTTTGGTTCTGCCCAGCTTCAATTAGTGCAACCACTTGCTTCCGGTGTGGTATCAATTTTCTTGTTCAGAATGATAACGTATTCGATGTTCAACATCCAAATGTCATCACGTCGGACACACTCTTCAAATCTAGTCTCTGTATTTCTTGCCACACGCTCCATCAGAGTAATATCCGGTGATCGGGGCGGCCAGGGGATGTCACCGAAACGGCTTATTTATTTATTCGGGTAGAAATCCCGGAGAATCGACATGGTCTCTCTGGAAGTATGCGAGGTGGCACCATCTTGATGAAACCATGTGTGTGAACTGTAGGCAGAATGGCCTCTCATCACTGGTAGGAAATATTCCTTCAACATGCGTCGATATCCAACACCGTCTACAGAAATGGTTAGCCCGCGACCATTTTCAAAAAAATATGGTCCAATTATTGCACTGCTTGATAATGCACACCAAACTGTCACTTTGGGGCTGTGACGTCCCGTGACCTTGCCGTCTATTAATAGCATGTTCTTAGAACCGGTACCAACTAACGAAGTTTATAAACTGTAAAACATACCTGCGACATGTTTTTCAGATAAGCTCTTGGGTTTTAATTTTGTACTCTCCTATCTGACACAAAATTTGGTATGTTTAGAAAGTCCCCAATAGACAGCGATTTCACTATTACTGTAAATCATAAAGTTTTCCCATTTTCTTCATGGCTAACTCAACTTGGTGAACCTGATCGCTGCTCATAAATGTGTGCCCCGGGTTCACAGTAATAAAGTGTGATTTCTTGTGTAGAGATCATGTTTATTAAATGAATAAGTTAGGCATAAAAAAGCCAGTTTTTATGACTACTGCAGTTATCAAGCCACATGTGAATTTTAGGAACGTCCCCGTTATCAAGGAAAAAATGATAAAGTGCAGTCATTATGTCCACCTGCTTTCTCCCTGCAATTCCATTAATATTTAATATATTTATTTATTAATAACATATTTATTAATAATTATTTTCAATAAATTACAATTATTTATTCTAACTCTTTTTCCATTATTTTAAGTCTTTTTTTTATCATGCCAGATAGCTATAAATAAAAGGTTTCCAGTTAGTCGTTATTTTTCCCTGTGGTGTAAACGTTTTATTGTAAGCCACAAGGCGTTGACAAAAAATTGCAGCCTTGAACGACTCTAATCTCGGCAACATACATATACATATTATCCTTTTCTAGGTCTGCGCTATATTGCTCTCTTGCCTTCTTATACTTTTCATGATGAGTGGCCCAATTCACACAAACAGTACCGTCAAAGCTGCAAGCCCCTAAGAAAAAAACAAACGTATGCAGGGCCACTGCACTTCGCTTCGCAGTTAGTTCGCTGTACAGTACAGCACAGTAAAATCGCTGCACTACACAGCACAGCTACTTCACCGTAAAGTACAGCCGCCGTACAGTACAGTACAGTTTGAGCAGCTTTTCCCATACATTTTGTACAGTTGTGAGTATAATGGAGTCTGTTGCTGTAGCAACTGTTCTACATATTTTATCTAAGAAGTGCATTTTTTTTGACATATAAACATAATAAAAGTTTGTGCTTATATGAATATGGTAACAAAACATTTACTTCTAGCAATATATCGTTTTTATGTCAACCTAAAGTAGTGGACAAATAGTGAGGAAATTGTTAACCCACCATCGTCCAGGCATTTTACCTTCAAATAAATGATCCTTATTATATTTCTTCAAATACTCATCTACAGGGTGTCCAGTAGCACATTTCAAAGTTAAAATGATAAAAAAAACTACACTTCTAATGTAAAGTAGGTTTATTTTAATTTTTAGTAACAACAAATGCGGATTTTATTTCTTTAAAAACCGTGTTCCCCAAATGGTGGCATTCGAGTCTGACACGCATGTTTTGAAAAACCAGTTTACAGAGCGCCTGGGGAATGCTGTTGACTTCGTTGCGAATATTTTCTTTAAGTTGTTCCACAGTGCTTGGATTGTTTTTATACAATGGATTTTAAGTATCCCCATAAGAAAAAGTCACATGGGCTTAAATCGGGTGATCTAGGCGGCCAGGGTATGGTACCGTTTCGGGATATGTTTATTTGGGGAAATAACTGCCGCACTGCATTCATAGACACATTAGCAGTATGAGCTGTGGCCCCGTCCTGCTGGGAACCATGTGTTTCTATTGTAACATGAACTATTCTGTAGGGGGAAGTCCCCTAGTCGCGGACACCTAAGGTTATCAGGCAAAAAAAGAAACTGTTTTGAAAAATTTATTTTTATTTATGCATTAAGTCAGTCAACAAAATTTAAAAACAAAATAAATCAACATAAATGCAACCTCTACATAAGCAATAATTAAAACTCAAATCAAACTTTGGTAAAAAAAAATGCTATCATCGCAAGTGGCACCTAGTACTGGACGGGATTAACATTAAACCCCCAGCACCGGACATCTTTAAAAAATCATACAGCGATCGCATACGTAGGCTTCTGAACATTCAGGGATGTCAGCACACGCTTAGATGAAAATACCCGTTCAACGTTTGCATTTTGTGCCTGAATTGCAAACACAAAACAGCAAATTTTATTCAGTTCTTCCAGTCTTTCACAACTGACGGATTTCAAAATAATTTCCCATTGTTTAACGGGTATCATTTCAAAAAAGTCATTGCTTTGCTGCCTTACCAAAGAATTTAATGCAGTAATTTCATCAAGTCATTTAAACATACTCCGTAGCCATTCAAAAGCAAAGTAATCAATCGTAATCAACATCAGCACCTTTCAGTATCATCCAGTCAAAGATCTTGAATTCGTCTAGCGGGTGTAACCATTTGTCTAACTATTCAAGGCAAGTCAAAAGTCATGTAGGCATTTTTCACACAACTTTACTTCTACACTACATCACAAAGCTGTAGTCAGCAATATTCTAGAAAACTATGTAACCAAGAGATAAAAAACTCTGATTTGCTTGTTATTCATAAAAAAAAACCCTGACAACTTTCATTGTTATTGATACAAAAAGTAGTTAGTAATAAAGTCCTATATCCAATGTTCTTTTGGAAAACTTTGCAAAAACAAAAGCCTATTTAAACGTTTTCCTTTCTGTCTATTTCGTTCAGTATATGTCGTTGCTGATTGACGATTTGTGCTGCCTTAGAAAATAAACGTTCAGATGGTACTGAAGTTCCTAACGCTTGAAACGAAAGCTTTGGAAGCTGAATTTTTAGATCATTCTAAATATCTAATGGGTTCTCGTTGAGTCGTCCTACTGGACTTCGTAAGTATATGGACAGCTCGTCAGAAATAGCATCGTCAGATTTCGTCGTTTTCCAGCTTTTGTGGACTAATTTGTGGTGATCATCCCACAAAGAAAAAATATTTCCTGGTTTGTCAGAATGATCTGTAGAATCAGATTCCACTGTCTCATTGTGTTATCATTATGTATTGTAGTTGTCATAAATGTTTTGACTTTTGCCACAGCTGAAGAGCAAGCAATAGGGTCAATTAGGGTCTTAAAGATGTTGATGGTTCATCAAAAGTGGTTGAATCTACGTCTGGTGTAACTAAAGTAGGGGTTGCTACAGTGTAAATATCTTGGGCTTGAGTGCAGCTTGTAGGCGCAACAAGGTTCGAAATCAATTGGACAGCTTGGTTTTCGAAAGTTCATGTTTAAGATTTGATAGGGCTATTATTTACTTGTTCAGGCGGTATGTCGGGTATATAGCGTTCGTCGTCTTATCTTATTATCGTCGCTGTGTGTGGATTCACGCGAAGATAGTTCTGCAGGGGTATTTTAATTCGTCGGAAAGGCCCTCGGATTCGGAATCGGAAACCTTTGACGAAGAAAGCTATTTTAAACTGCCGGATTCGAAAACTTTTGACATTTGAATTCGAAACCATATTAGGAGAGTTTCCGACAGCTATTCAGTGTCGGAAACGATCCCGCCAGAGTAACCTATTTGATTATTTCTTAGTTTTTGATATTTATTTTTCTAAAAGTTTAGATTCAACAATAACTCGTTATCAACGTGAGTAGGAATAATAGTAATCTTGATCGAAACGGCAAACTCTACCTCGGTAGACCTATACAATCGAGGATTTTCGGCCAATGTTTATTTTTAGGTTGTTTAGTAAACAACCTAAAAATAAACATTGTTTACAAATTGATTAAACAATAACATTGTTTCAAACCATATTTTGCTGTTGAATAGATGGAGCACATACTTGTAAGGGAGAGAGAGAGGGCTCAACGGCACATACGGCACATATATGTGCCGTTGAGTAAGCACTGAACGGTGCCGACAAGTTCCGACAAGCTTCAACACGAGCTGGTCAGCGCTGGGCGCTGCCATTTAAAATTAATAAATAACTGCCTTGGTGTGCTTCAACCTGCTTCCTTTGTGTAGAACGGACCAGCGCTATCAAGCGCCGGTAAGCGCTTATAAGTTTCCAGCTTTCTTTCTGAATACGGCCGTACAGGCAAAGGCAAAAATATGTAGGTATACACTCCACTACCTCACCCTCAGGCCTCAGCTCAGCCTCACCGGTACATTTCAAACAAAAACTTACCCAACATAAACTCGAGGAGGTGTGAGAGCCCTTCGTTCTCAAGGAACTGGGCTAAATCCATTTCGATGCACTCACTAAAAAATCTGTGGTATTTAGGTAGACCTATATGAAGTTCTTATGAACTTAGAACTTATGAACACCTCAGAAATAATCACAGTCCAGGCACGCACCCATTCGCACTGAAGTATGACACCGAATGATGCGTGTACGACAAAATAGTCAAAATACAGTTTCCCCCCGCTACGCCCCGCACCGCGCGCCAAGTTGTCAAATTCTCTAAGCTAACTTTGTTGCATCGCAGAGTTGTGCCCACCTCAAAATAAATTATGTGAAATTCTTTACGTTGAAATTTTCGGTTTTCAACAAAGTTAAGATTTGATCCTTCGTTTAAGTATTATTGTGACCGTAACAATAAAATATTGTCAGATTGTTTACGTTGAACTTTGTGAACTTCGAACAAAATAACTTTAACAAATTCACAAAGTATTATTGTGATCGTAACAGAGGAATTAACAAAAAATGTTAATTCCTCAACAAACAGTCTCACAATAATAACATTGTATTTGTACATAAATGAACTTGAATGCATTGTTAAAGTATTTTGTTACACAAACAATAAAAAATCGACAACGCTAATATTGTGCTTTGTGAGCCAAAATTTTTCTCAGTGTACGCAGTTCGCAGCAGAGACGAAGAACAATTACTCTTCATCGTACGCTGCGAGATTTGTCAAACCCCTTCAACAACCCCAACTTCCAATCGGTGTATCGCTTTACACCGACAGTAGCTCTGGGGTTGATTGACGAGTTGAGGGGTTTTTATAGTGAAACAAAATATATAAATGCAATGCCTGTAGAGCTAAAAGTAAGTCAATCAATCAATCATTTATTTGTAAAAGTGGTGTAAGTACAGGTGTAAGTAATCTTACGAGAGATTCTCTCAATGGATCTTTTTGTTGATGTATGGTTTTAGGCACAGGCACTGCCTCCTCCCTTTCTTCTGATATTTCTATCTCATGATGTGGTGCAGTCTGCTATAAAAGAAAAATTATAAATGTACCTACTTAATAAACACAAAAAGGATTTGTCTGCTTATAAGTAGGTTTAATAAAACAATATTATAAACAATTTATAATAGATAGAAAAAAGACAGGGAGATTCAAAATGAATAAGTTTATTTACCTCCTCCAGTGGGTCCGGCACTGCTAAGCCCTCCACCATCTCAATCCCACAAAACTCAAGCAATATTGCTTCAGTTGGGGTGAGTGGTGCAGGGGCTGGACCGCCACCGGTTCCTGCTCGATATTTATTTATTTTTATTTGTTTTGCTTTGGTGTCCGACTTCCAATCTTGCCAGCACTGTAATAAATAATCGTTTTGGAGTTTATTTATTACTAACATATAAATCTTTCCTAGTTAGAATAAGTGTAGAAAACAAAGACAATTACTTTCCACCATTTCTCCGGCTGCTTTATAGCCCCAGACCCCATCGAATTGAGAACCAAAGAAAGTTCTTGTTGAAGAACTTTCTTGGTTCTCGCTGCGTCGGGGCCTGTGACTCGGCCGCGAGCGAAGTCACTGTGGGCCATCATGAACTCCAACATTTTCTTTCTTTGGTCCTGTGATACTCTTGCACTCTGAATAATAAAAGTAGCAGTTGAGGATAGAAAGGTGGAAGTACACCTCTTTCAACAAACTCGATCATTCAGTAGCGATTTTTCTTAGATAGAAAAACGAGCATTATATTATAATCTAATGCTCGTTTAACTCGTTTTTCAAACTTACCATAATTATTCTTTTAATTAGAATATCTATAGAATTATCTAATTCAAAATTTTGGATAAATTATGTGTAACACTTTAGCCCAACGTAGGTACACACTAAGGGCTGATTTTTCAATCATCAGATAAATGCTAACTGTTGAATAAATTTGACATATTGTATGGAAAATGTCAAATTTATTCAACAGTTAGCATTTATCTGATGATTGAAAAATCAGCCCTAAGTCATGTTATCGAAGCAAGTTTACTCAATTAACATAAACCGATGTGATTGTGATGTGTTTCTTGTTCACGTTGTCTTTAGAATCCCAATGATTAATTTATTGATTTTGATAATTAAAAGATATTAACTGAATGAAAAATTATTTTAGAATATTCCATATAAAATTTTCTACCAGTTTCTACCATTTCAAAACAGTCTTCGTAAATGCCATTTTCTACTATTCCGCGTATCCGCGTCGGTAACTTCCGATCACGAATCCGAGACGAAATCAAAATAGCTCCTTCGGAAACGAACTCGAATCCGAGGTTTTTGAATCGGAAACGAATCGAATGAATTAAAATACACCTGCTGGTGTCGAATCCAAACCTATGTACTCAGTGGTAGCTATCTTTCTGTCACTACGTACTAATATCTCGTCTTTATTGGTATGTAAATCATCTTGCGAAGAAGGTCCCGGGTTCAAATTCAATGCTTGAAAATCTTGTGGTGTATCTATATCAACAGCCCTTGATAAGACAAGCTGGTATGGTGCATTAATTGCATTATCTAAAACAGATACTGAATAAGAGGAGTTTTCATCATCAACATTGGCACATCATCTATTTCTGTTGCTTCTGCAGCCACATAGTCCACATGCGTGAAAACGTCTTGGTTTAGTTAGAGGGTAAATCCCGCATTTTTTTAATCCTTTAATGGCATTCAACCGCTGCCTTAAGGTAAGCCCCTGAAAAAACTTTTGATTTGAAAAACTGAGACCACACGTCCTTGATGATTGTTCATCCACTTTTATAATTCTTGGTTGTGATAGACGCTGAGAGGATACATAACTCCCAACATCATGTGGTTGGAGTTTGGGCGTGCAATGCGGTGGCAAGCAGATAATTTTAACATGCTTTTCTCTTGTTTTTAATACCACACTCAAATTTTTTCTGTGTGAGAGATGGCCATCTAATAACAACACGACTGGATCATCTGCTGATGGTTTTACACGAGCTAAAAAATGATCAAACCATTAATCAAAAACTTCTAGTTTTATCCAACCACTTGCATTGCATGCATAAGCAATTCAAGCTTCATTCGCAGTCTTCGAAATATAAACATTGGTGGTATGAAGTTTCCAGCAGCGGAACAACAGATAACTGCTGTTGCAGTGTCACCTCTTTCAGCTGAAGTCACTCTTGCAACCTGTTTACGACCAGATTGAGCAAATAACAAATAATACTTTGTTAGTATTTATTTTGTTTTTCTTCCCTGTAATATTTTTCGCATTAAAGTTCTTTTTTACTTGTTGCCTGTTTCTTGCGTTCTATTCCTTCAGTTTCTTTCCTAATCTCTTCTTTTTCTGGTGTATCAGTATAAATTGATTTTCTGGTTTTCTTTCCTCTATTGGACTTTTTCCGCGGCAGAGCTTTAGGGAAAGGCAGGCATAAGGCATATTAGTTCAATATAGTGTCCTAAATTAATGGTTCCCCTGTGTCAGATCATTAAGCTCGATCAATATATTTGTCTTCATATTCCTGGTTTTTTTTATTTCTTGTAATGGGTTTTTCAATAAGGGCGGGTAGATTTTGAAACGAAATTAAACAAGCTGCGTATGAGGTATCAACAATTTTTTTATTTATTTAAAAGGCCCATATATGCCATTAAGTATGGAAGATGACATCATTCAAATGTCCGCCTCGGCTTTTCACAGTGGCACGGATCCGAGTGGTCCAATTTTCAATGACTTTTCCGCATAGATCCGCCTGAATTTGAGCGATGGCATGTGTTATGTTCGCCTTCAGGGCATCGGTGGATTGTGGTTTATTTGCATAGACCTGCGACTTCAAAAAACCCCACAAGAAAAAGTCTAGCGGGGTTAACCTTGGGTTTGCCGCGACTGACGAAGTGATGTTATCGTTGTATGTCGAGGAATATCAACGTTCGCGCGGCGGCACAATCAAGTTTTTTAACGTTGAATATCTCTAAAGTTACAAAACGTATCGGTTTACCTGTTTTTTAATAAATGCATGTATAGTTCATTCTAGTAGTTAAATGTTACAACCCAACGTGCTTACAATGAATGGGTTGTGGCGAACTCCTGGTAGCGGCTCACCAACATCATGCCCCAAAATGGCATATAGCCTCTCTTCCAGTGGTGATAAAATAATAGGTTTATGAGGTCCTCCTCCTTAAAAGAAATAATATTGTACTTATTTAATTTTCAGTAGGTAATCGAATATTGATAATAATGTAAAATCCTATCAGAAGGGTTGGAAATCAAACTATTCCAATTACGGACCAAACTTTTATAATTTAGTTTATAACTCCTTAACACTTGCTATTTCTATTTTACACTTGGTATTCACCACTAGTCATGACTAGACGCGCGTTATCACCGTACATCAACCATTAATTCTAAAGATACCAACTTTTTCCCAAGCAAAGATCGCAAAGAGACTACTTTTTTCATTTTTCCGCCGCCAACGTGAAGTGACGCCTCGTGTTTTACAAGACGGCCGACCGCGGCGCCACGACCAGCGCTCACTTCCCGTTAACCACAGACTTACAAAACATTTTTATATATTCTAAACTAGCCAAATACCATAGAATAATACACTCAAAATTACTTAAATTATTAATAAACAATTATCAGACTCCCATTCGTACATTTTGGTGTAAATAACCATTTGTTAAATTAACTTACAGATCATGTTTATATTTTTAATTTAGTCAAATACATTGAAAAATCTATTCAAAAATCCTTACATAATTTATGAATATTTATCAAACTCATATTTCTACATTTTGGTGCAAATATCAGTCCAACATAACACTGGAATCGAATCGAATCGAATATGAAAATCGAGTGGCATTTGCACAGAACCTTAAACTAATACAATCGGACTAAAGACATGGTAAAGAGCAGTCAATAAGACCATTAATAAAATGGAGAGTTTAGTAAGAGAATAAAATAATAAAATAGGTACCTGTAGCGCTCCTTGCATTCTTTTCCTTTTTAATTTTTTTAAAGAGGCGATGTTTGTATTCGTTGTAATACTAGAAAGGGAGCATTAAATTAAAATTTATATATTACAAACTATACATACAATTCGGGCATAGCTATTACTCACGATTCGCCATTGCTCTGCAGTCTTTTGGACGCAGTCTGACGACACGCTATTAGTAATCGTGGCGCACTCTTTCCATAGCCTTTTCGACAGATTGCGATTGATTGATTCCTCAGAGCGCGTACAGCGTCCAAGGGCGATTTCAGGATGCCCTTCAAGGAACCCTATCATGGCATCTATTTGATGGACACTCATGTTTAGGGCCTAATAAAAAAAGAAAACATTACTTCTATTTTCTATACGTTAGAGTTGAATAATATCGACATAATGTGAATAAATATACTTATATACTGATCTTTAAGTACCTATTAGAAATAAAATGTATACTTACACAACAAAATTTGTTCAAATTGTGTACAAATAACTTACTATTCCTTGCTCTGAGACAAATAATAAACCACAGAGAACAAAACAGTAGCTAGGGGAGGGATGGGCACTTTTTCACTATTTATTGCATAAACAATCAGATTTTATAGATAATCAACTTTTATTGCCAATTATTATTGCACCACACATTTGGCTAGATATAATTAGAGTGCTTTCTTAAAAATTACTATCAGTTTCAACATTACGAGATATTTTATAAACTAAGTCAAAAGTGCCAAATGCTCCCAATGGTAGGGAGGCTTGGACATACCCTGTGGGAGGCTTGGGCACGGTCTATAAATCACTTTATATCCATAATGGAATTCAAAAATTTGTTAACAAATAAACAGATTTTTAAACTTTATCAATAATAGAAACCAAAAATAAAAGTTAACGAATAAACAACACTTAAACAGTATCTTAACTTATCTGAGATTGGGTATAACCCATAAAGGACTATCAAACGTGTACTTAGAGCTACTGCGTTTGGTTTTATTACATGTCTTTGGTACTGGCAATTTAGTTTTGATGTCGTCTAAACGGACACTAGCTATGTCAACTGCTTGAATTTTTTTTTTTTTTTTTTTTTAAATAATACATAATAGGGCATTGGGCATTCCCAAACCTCCCGCGCCCCAAATGCCCATTACTCCCTCTGTATTCATTTTCGACAAAGGTTACCGGTATTTTTTTGAATCTACGTATTTAGGCTTGAATTTCAGTTTGATTTATAGATTAGTAAATATACAATAGATAAATAATAGAAAATACAAATACCTTTCATAAGATTTCTCTTTATTACGATCCGAAACCGCAACAAAATACTTAATTTTACGACTGCATAATCTTCAAACGTGTTTGTGATTGACAACTCGCAGAAATTACAGATACTCTATAGATGAACAGTAGTGCCAGTCGGTAAAGTAAACTACCAAATCAAGAAAAAAATAAAATCTACGATCAAATCAGAATAAAAGGGGGGTGCCAATGTCTCCCAACTGCCCATCCCTCCCCTACCTACCCTAACAGATTTGTTTTTTAAATTCAGTTTGGCAATGACAAGTACGAAAACATGAATGGTTTTGTCATTCATTTTGATGGTAGGTTTTACATGGCAGCACTAATAAGCTAGTATAGTTTTTAAAAGGCAACACAGCATCATCAATTCCATTACGACTCAATTTTAACTCAATTTCGATTACGGACAAGTTTTTGCAGAATACCAAATTTGTTTCAAACTTATCAGGATTGTAATGGAATTCAAATTGAATGTTAATTTTAAGTCTCTTAAATATAATTAGCGGAATCGGGCCCCTGGCCGGAGGGCGTCCTACACTACGTTTGCCGAGTCTCGGTCTCCACTCAAGAACACGTTTACCCCAGCGGTTGTCGGTTCTTCGCGAGATATGGCCGGCCCACTCACTTTTAACTAGGTGGGGTGAGATATTCTTGCCAGCAACGACCCACACAAAGAAAATCGTTGCACCCAGTGCACATTATGTTAGTTTCTGTACGTCTTTTATTGGACGTACAATGCCACACAACGTCCTCTTTGTGCCGGTTCATGCGTTTATTGGTCCTATCTGGCGGTATGCTACTGTCGTCCGAGAAATGAGCAGGGAAATGATTTCCACTGAATCGATTGGTGCCAGAAGTGGCAGCGGGTCTAATCCGTTGTATGTTCATACTCTCCAGAGAAAGAGCCTCCGCCAAAACGTACCGAAACTTCCGGTGATCCATTTTTTGTACATCTTCATGGCACCTATACAGGGTTACTGGTTAAGTCGACCAGAATCCTTTGAGGTGGCATAGTACCTTTCATTTCTGACATTTTTCACTATGGAATACCCTACCCCAAACCTAACCGTTTTCAAGTTACTTTAAAGTTTTAAGTGAACTTTTAAAAAAAATCTCAAAAATATCATTTTTTCCCCCAATCTCCCTTTTTTGTGACATTTGCTTGCAATTATATTTTTTTATTGCTGTTTTAGTATAGTAGAATAATGAATTTATTACTCGGAATACTTAAATCACTAGTAATTCTACCAAATTCGTCGTAGTACACGATTATGGATTGAAAAAATAATTTGATTTCTATTATTTGTCTTATTCTTCCTTCCATACTGAAAAAAAAATCTACCACACTGATTCTGCATATGTGCTTAAAATTATCTATCGTTCAATAGCTTTCTAAAAAGGTATTACAAGCTGGGTTGCTATTTTCGTATCTGGACAAAAACATTGATGAAGGAAAATTAGTAAACAATTACGGTACTAGGAAATTTGTAAATAAAACGACCCAAGTAAAAATAATTATGTTAATTGATTAATTACAGAACATTTTCTATGTGTTGGCCTGCATTTTGTATTTTTTATTCGCTTTCTGCGTCTTAATCCACTTTTCACTACACCAGTGGTTAATTTTCGTCTTATTTCGTTAGCAACATCAATAATTTTTTGTTTCAAAATATGGATTGAAGTTATTGGGTTAGCCTCATTGAAGACTAAAGATTTCATATGGCCACACATATAAATCCATAGGAGTCAAGTCTGGATCTCCAGAAGGTCCTGGAGAAGGCTCCTGGAAGGTCCTCCTTGTCCAATCCATTTGTTGGCATAATTATTATCTAACCACTTTCTGACACTTCTTCGGTAGGGCGCGGGGCATCCGTCGTGTTGAAACTAGGGATGTTCCGATACCATCAAAGTATCGATACCTACTTATTTCGATAGTACTCAAATAATTTTTCGATTCTACTTAAATAAATACTCCTAAAGTATCGATACTTACTGATATCGATACTTTTAGTACTTTTTTATTTGAAGGAAACTAACGTAAAAATTTTAACGTTGAAGGACAATAATTAAAACACAATTAAGAAGGAAAAAAATACTTATTATTTATTATATATGTTTTGCTTCACGTTAAGTACTACTTTAAATAAAAAACTCGTTAACATCAAGATTGCCCAAAAACAGTAATTGTTCGAGGTATTTTGGAGACAATCTGTTCCTTGTTTGAGACATTGTTACACCGGCTTTGGAAAAAAGGCACTCGCTAGGAACTGATGTTGCAACAACAATTAAATATTGCTGTGCATACTTGTACAGACAAGGAAATACAAACTTCATGTCATCCCATTCTGCGAATGGGTTGCTTTTAAGAGTAACTACTTGATTTGATAGATAAAGAGTTTCAACTTGAAACCACATGTCTCGCATAAGGGCAAGTGGTATGTCATCAAGTAAATCCGGTAGGTTTTGCCTTAAAAAGTTAACATTTAAATTATCAGGGAGAAAGTAAAGCCCAATTAGGTAAGTTATGGTAGTTGGTTATCCCATCTTTATCAAATTTGGACTCGTCTGTCCAAAGTTTCCTCCAAATCGGCGTGTAGCATGAATCAGCAAAAATTTAACCTCCTCACGGGATCTCCTTCTTCAATAACATGTACCGGCGTGAAGTGATAAGGGTAGAGACCGTATGCCATACTTTCCATTGTGAAACACCAAGTTCTCGTGCAACAGCATTAGTTGAAGTAGTTGGGTGCCTTGTAAACAGTCGAATTATTTCATTATCTTGCTCTTCAACGTCATCAATACGACGTTATCTACCTAAATCTGAACGTCTTCTAGAAACAAAGCCAGTTTCCCTAAGTCGTCGGTAAACTCCGTCAAATACGCTTAGGTCCGGCACTCGGCGGTCGGGAAAGCGTGAAATGTATTCATTACGAGCTTGTAATGATACACAATTGCAGTACCCGTAACAAATCAATAATCAGCATTATTATTGGTTCGTAAAGGCAATCCCTCGAAGGGCGCAGGTTAACTAATCAAAACATTTTTTATTACCTGACAGGGTTTCGTCAAGTTTTTGTCCAGGTACGAAAATAGCAACCCAGCTTGTAATACCTTTTTAGAAAGCTATTGAACGATAGATAATTTTAAGCACATATGCAGAATCGGTGTGGTAGATTTTTTTTTCAGTATGGAAGGAAGAATAAGACAAATAATAGAAATCAAATAATTTTTTCAATCCATAATCGTGTACTACGACTAATTTGGTAGAATTACTAGTGATTTGAGTATTCCGAGTAATAAATTCATTATTCTACTATACTAAAACAGCAATAAAAGAATATAATTGCAAGCAAATGTCACAAATCGCCTAATGCGTGTCCTGTGTCTTCTAAGTGTTGTGTGTGGAGCTAGTATGTGGAACAACTGTACCTGCAGAAGATGACTCTATACCCAGGTTTGAAACTGTTGAAGATCTAAGAGGCAATATTGGATCCAAAATATCTTGAAGTACAGCATTACTTGGCGGTATGAAAATAGTTTCGGTGTCGTTCTCGTCACTTTCGTTATCGTCTTCAGAGTTTTTTTTTTTATAATTTATTTTCCAGTCGCTATGTAATGCGACAACATTGAATCAACTTTTTTTTTTTATTGTATTCTTTACCTAAATATATACATAATATATACAAAGGAAGTTTTGTCTGATACAAGCTCCTCAATCGGGTTTGCATTTGCATTCGACCTGCTCTTTGCAACTTAAATTCCTTGAAGTTAACATCCAAGTATGAAGTTTTGTAAAAAACTTTTACTCTGTTTGCGACAGTTTCTGGAGAGACGGTCAAAATGACAGATCTTAAAATAATATTAATTGAAAAATATTATTTTAAGATCTATCATTTTGACCGTCTCACCTTCAGTGTGTTTAGTGAATTTGTATTCGGATAAAGATTTGATGTCATAAAATTCACTATGGCACATTTCATGCATACGGTAAGGATTGCCTTTCTTTTTCGAGCATTTTATTATGTTCGCATATTGAGCTGGAACGTAGATAGGTCCCGATTTTAAAGATTTTTTCACTTCCTTTTCAATTGTGGAATGAGCGCAGTCACCTTCATTTTGTGTATGACCCTTTATTAGAAACTTGTGGGCGTAGATGTACATGGACAATGTAAATTGGTTTTTCTGTTGTCCGCAACAATTGTCGGAATAAAATATCACTTCCATAGGTTCACACGAAGCGGCAGACTTTTTTAAATATTTTAGGACGCACGTTCCAATTTCGTTCGCTCCTCTTTGTCCTTCCACCTCATTCCAAAAAAAGCACTCTGTGTGATCTGTAGCCAATTCACAAACAGTAAAGTTGTAGCCAGGGATGAAACGATACCATTGAGGTATCGATACTTTTACTCGATACTGTATCGGTCGTAAAGTATCGATACTTACTTGGTATTGAAAAGTATCGATACCTACTCGTATCGAATAGTTTTAGGAAAATTTTAAGTAAAAACTAAAAGAAGTGTTAAATTTCTTTATTATTTAAGAAAAGAAGTCTGATTTTGAAATACTCCCTAAAAATATCAATTTTTCTAAATGTTTGCCTGTTAGGCGATTTCTTGAGGTAGTTATTGTTGCGCCAGCTTTGGAAAAGAGCCTTTCACAAGGTACAGAGGTACCTACTATGTTTAAATAAATACGTGCTTGTTTATATAATGCTGGAAACACAGGCTTTAAATCTTCCCAATTCCCATTCCTCCAATGGGTTCGATTTTAATGCGCAGACTGGATTAGCTAAATATATAGACACTTCATCGGCTTTTGAGGAACGCTTTTGCTTCTGGCCAACTGCGAGTTGTTTGTGATGTGACCAAAAGTCAAAATCTTCGTTGACTGTTTCATCTTCAGACCCACTGGCTGACATTGTCACATCTTCTGCTATCATGTTTTTCAATTTTTGTATAGCCTTACCACACGCACTTGGGTCTTGAAAGTGCAGGTTTTTGAACTGTGGATCTAACATTGTAGCCAACGCTGCAAGTGTATTAAATTCAATGAGACCAAATCTTTTCTTACATTCAGTTAGTAGTTTCATTTGCAATTGTGTAACGCAATATACGACAATTTTTGAATAATGAAGTAAAATTAATGTAAAAAAAATAAAAATATAAATTTGTAGAATGTCTTTTATAAAATTAATTAAAACTTCACGTAATTAATTGTCCACTTCACTAGCACTTTGACTAAAATAAAACGACTTACAGGAACTGGAGACGGAACATTTTCACACACTTGTTAGATAAACTTTCCAGGATTCTGCGAATAGCGTCTGCGACGCGGCTCGCAGGTGAGCGGAGCGGGATACAGCGGGAACGAGACTCGCAGAAGCGGCGGTACTCTTGGTATTTCAGCAAGGGCGTCAAAGATGCTGCGGCTCGCAGGTGACCAGGGCACCGTAAGGACGGTGATGTAGGTGATGATGAGTTCGGTGATACGGCGTAGTCGTGTTTCGAAGGTAAAGACTTGGTGTGACTGCGGCGGTGAGGATTCAGCGCTAGGTAAGTAGGCTCACAGTACACTTCACTTCACAAGGCGATCCCGGGATTGCTTTAAATACAATCCTATCTTTCCACTGCCACCAATGTTATACGGGGACCAGAAAAATACTTAAAAAAAAAGAAAAGTTTATATTTAGTTTAGTTAGAAAATCCTTACATAACGATTAAGTAGTTTTTAGTTATTTTACGAACAGAAATTTTTATGTTACTTAGGTGCGTGCCGTTTGGCATCAATGACCGAACTGATTGAGAATAGTGGGAGTATTGTATGGGACAGATATACATAATATTATGATATTACTTAGAATTATAGAATACTTAGATATGCAATTATAATGTAAAGAAAGAAATAGATAGGCATTTTTGGGGACATTTCTTGGGATATAACAGTCCGACGCTGCGCTTGCCGTCACACTACACTACTGCACTTGGGTGCAAAAAATTCGCTTTCAACAAATCTAAAAAACATGTTCGTTTTTATTTTTTTTAGTATCTAATATTAAAGTTTATTTCAAAACCTATCCAACAGTACTTTTTTTTTTCCTTATACCGCGTCTACTTAGTTATGGTTAAATGTCTGAAGTACCTGTTTTTTGTGTATTTGTACCATAAAAGTTAGGGCTTGAAATTAAATTAAAAACATGAATATCAGCATAAAAACTTTTTAATTAATAAGATGTGTTTCCTCCCCTAGCCCGAATGAATGCTTCCATGCGTTTTTTCATTGATTGAATCAAAGATTTTATAAATTCTTGCGGTATGGCCTCCCAGATAAGATGAAGTTTTCTCCGATGTATCCCGCAAATGGTACGTCGTGGTCCTGGAGTACTTCCTCAATGTACCTTTGAGAAGTGAATCCCATTGATCGGCGGCCAGGATTCTCTCCGGAGATGAAAATAAGTTCAGTCTTTGCCTCCAGTGATATGCCTCCCCAGAACATGCATGATCCACCGCCGTAAGAGACTCTTTCTTCGATGCAGCATTGTTGAAATCGCTCGCCTGGCCTTCGGTAGACTCTTCCTCTTCCATCGTTGCCATGTAGGCACATCCTGCACTCGTCAGAGAACAGGACTGCGCTCCATTGGTCATCAGTCCATTGCATATGCTCTCGAGCGATTTGAAGGCGGGTTTGTCGGTGGGCTGGGGTCAGTTTCGGTCCATTTGCTGGTCTGTGCGCAGTCAGATTCCCTTCCCGTAGTCGTCTTCTAACTGTCAAAATTATTTTACTTATATTAATACAAAAACATAACTGTTTACTCTTAACAATCACTTGTACATTCACAGGAAAATAAGTGAGTTTTTAACGCTGCGGTTAAATAAAGTTACCTGTAAGTAAATGTGGCCTTGTAGCAATAAGGCAATTAAAACAATTAAGTACATTACATGAGATCAATGTAGAAACTTTCATAGTATCTTGACACGAGATTAGACGCCAATAATTGCAATAAATCACGTTTTTTGCGTTCTGTAATCGGTATTTTTGATGTGTAAGCTTGCTCTAAAGTAATTTCATCTATTCTTAAAATGCCTCTATTGCATTGCCGCGTAATTTTTTGGGTTGAACAATAGCTTTTACTTCCTCCCAATTTTGTAAGTGGTTCGATATTGGTAATTTTCAGAATTCTTGGTAAATATTGAATACTGTTGATGTCACCGGTCTTGACAACACCACCATTGACATTTTTCGCCGTATTAAAGTTCATGTTCTCCTCAAGTGATTTCAAATCGAAAAAATCGTTTACAGTTGCGTGCAGCTGAATCGACTCAACCTTCAAAATATACAAATTGTTTGTTTTTTCAAAAATAGCTTAAAAATGTGTATAGAACAAATATTATTTAAAAGTCTAATCTCTACGCTTTAAAATGATACCATTATTATAAAAATCTACCGACTACTTTTTAAATTAATGGAGTTTGAATGGAGAAGTAACGAAAGTGAAGTTAATTAAATAGAGAAAATACAGGGTTAATTAAAATTTAAATAAAACGCAAAATGTATGTTTAGGGGAAGGTGGGGATCATTCGTACACTTTTTAATGTAAGCCTTGTAAAAAAAAAACTAATCGTAATTTCAAAATAAATTCAATAATTTTAGATAACCTACATATCTGGCTATAATAATAAGGGACATCCTTTTTGATTTTATGCAATCTAGCCGACCAATGGCGGTTTTCCCAAAATATGGAAATCGTACGAAAGCACCCCACACGTGGGGTAGATTCGTACATAGTGTGGGGCACATTCATACATGGGTGGAGCCTTCGTACACAAGAAGAAAAAGCGGAATTTATACATAAAACACTTTTATTCAAATATGAAAACAAGTTTCTCAAAATCTTATTAAAATAGTCTTTGTTATCGAGATCAAACTTATAGATACTTATAGAATCAGCCTTAAAAACAGTAAGTAAAAAATTTAATTATTATATAAAATTTAAATGTTTCAAATTCTTTACTAGGTTTAAAATAGGTACTATTCATAATGTCCTTAGAGGAATCACAATGTAATATTATTAACTATTAGGAACGATAACAGATGTCTTATCTTATATTATTGCACATTGTACTTCGACAAATCCTTTCCGAAGCTAAATATGTTAGCTGTTCTTGCTGTCAAAGCAGATTTGTGTTGTGGCAAAATCATCACCACATCTGCGACGTAAACATTTCCTTCATCTTTCGTGTTGGGAAAAACATATTTCCATGTTCCCGGTTTCTTTCTGAGAAATGAAACTTTGTATTCAATAGGGCTGTATTTTTCTACCACTAGTCCAACGTAGTGTGAAACGGTTTTCTTCTGCTCAAACTTCACCAAAACAAAGGTTTCTTCTTTTATGATTTCCGTCAAAACTGGGGTTTCGTCATCATCATCAGACATCTCTTCTATGGGAGAACAAGAACTTTCTCTTAGACTTATGTCAGTCTCATCCTCACTATCTGTCTCTATAGTCTTCTTCTGCCTCTTTGTTATTATATTTGTCATGTTAAAGATTTATTTTTTAATACTTCGTGTTGCCTCCCCTAGCTCGAATAACTGCTCGAAGGCGGTTTCTCATAGAACCGATGAGATTTTTTATTAGTTCCTGAGGAAGTCTTTCCCACTCCTCTTCTAGCGCTGTTTCCAGCTCTTCAAAGCCTGTAGGCGCCGGATTTCTGTTTCGCAAATCAAAAAATTTTCGCTTATTATTTTCGGCATTTGCACGTCTTTGATACTATCAAATTTTAATGCCTCGGTACTCAAAGCCCGCTTTTTCCAGGCATATAAGGAGTCTTTTTTGGAGGAAAAGGTAGGCAGTAGTATCGAATTGTGCAAATCTTTGAGATTTTGTAAGGACTCCTCGAAAATAGGCTGTATTGGCTCAAATGATTGTGCTACCTTTTCTTTACAGCCGAACACCGCCCATTCAATGGAATTTCTTTCAAAATCCGGGAGGCAGGTATGTTCACTTACCCGAATAACGGTAGTCATTGGTGCATTCATCGTCAAAGAAGCACTACACGAATCTCTGTTATTGCATCTCAAGTTTAATGTCTCTGTTTTTTTTATTTTTGACATTGAAGCAATATTTATAACCGTTTCATAGTATGCAGGGCCGATCTTCAGCAGTTTTAACTATTATGATGTCTTTATGTTCCATTATAAAAACTTCTCTTGAACTTACAGCACAATTTATATGACTTACATTACATTGATGTGACATTGTCATTAAGAACTACCTATTCATTATTTTATCATGTTTAATCTTAAAGTGGCCAGTTTCTCACATATCTGTATGAATTTGTAACGAGTATTATATAGTATAGTTGTAGTTATACATCTAAGGGCTGGGTGACTCTAACTTATTATAAGATGAGACCAACATTTTGACTACTAACTACCTAAAATTAACACATGCAGTATTTAAAACATTCCAAGTAAAGAAAAATCAGTCTGTATCTTTGATACCTACAAATAAGACTAATCCTTAAAGGTTAATATAAAATGATCGTAACGTAATATTTTGGTATTACATTCTTTCGGAGCAGCTTTAAAATACCTTCTGTCTTTGCTTCCGGAACTTTGAGTTTTTGGGCATATAATTTTCTCACTGTGCAATCACCTACTTCAATTTCAGACCCAGACTTTGTTTGCCTCTTTGTTAACGTAGACACTGATCTGTAATCTTCTACCCTATTATAAAAAAAACTTCATACTTCCTTTGTATCGCCTGGAATCTGGGTTTGAACTGTCTCTTAGCTAACTAAACCTCAACCCAAATAAATTTAATTAAAGACAAAAACGTCATTGTACCTAATACCTATGAAGTAACTACCTATAAAAAAAGATTCGAAACATTGAGTGCAAAATCAAATCCATATTTCAATTATAATTAAATCCTCCTCCTTATGGCTCGTTTACACAGTGCGTGCTGCTGCCTGGCCAGTAGACTGCTACTCGGTTTGTATACTCGTACGCCAGTAGCTCGGCTCGACTTTGCAAATCTGACCTCAACAGAGTCGTACCGACTCAGATTCTGGCCCAACTGATTTAATACGAATCTGTCCTGGCACGCTTAAAGGTTTTATTTTTGAAATACACTCGAGAGCAATGAATCCGGGTCACTCAAAGAATCCAAAAAATCTCGGAAAGTAAGAATGCTAGGTTAATGCAATAAATTGTATTTAATAGACAATTTAATACTCCTTAAATGAAAGTTAAAAAAATATGAGTCACCATACATTTTATTTACACAAAATTAAATAAAGAAAAAAAACTGCTGATCTCTCCTTAAAACAAAAATAGGAAACATGAAATTTTTGAACTTTATGACGATTTTCTTGAATTTCAATACTTCGTATTACCTCCTCGTGCTTCCATTACTGCGTTTACGCGGTTTGGCATGCTGTACACCAAGTTCCTTATACGATTTTGGGGAATATTCTCCCATTCCTCTGTGAGAGCAATTTTGAGCTCAGGAAGCGTGATTGGGGGAGGGTTTCGTTGTTTTACGCATCTCCCTAGCTCGTCCCAAGCATGCTCGATCGGGTTGATATCCGGGCTGCGCGCTGGCCACTCCATACAAGTAATGTTCATCTCTTGAAGGTAGTCATTCACAATCCTACCTGTATGAGGTCGGGCATTGTCATGCATAAATATAGCATCCTCACCCAAATTGACCATAAATGGACCAACGTGTTCGTTGAGGATTTCTTCCACATATCTTACGCTAGTTAAAGAGCCGTTTTCTATGATCACCAGCTCTGTGCGACTTTCAGAGGAAATTCCGGCCCACACAAGTACAGACCCACCACCGTAGGCTACTTTTTCTTCGATGCATGCTTGCTTGAATCTTTCCCCTGGTCTTCTATACACTCTGTGTCTTCCATCGTGCTTGTAGAGCATACATTTTGATTCGTCGGAGAACATAACTTTCGACCAATCTTCAATACTCCAATTTACGTGGTTCTGGGCATATCTTAGTCTTGAAATACGATGGCCACGCTCCAGTTTAGGGCCGTTTGCAGGTCTAAGGGGTTTTAAGTTAGATTCAGCAAGCCGACGTCTTACTGTCCATGCACTTGGGTTACTTCCTCCGAGGCGTCGAAACTGATTTGTGAGTTCAGTTCCTGTGAGAAAGCGATTTCGAAGCATGGTGTTCACCAAGTATCGGTCTTCTCGTGCTGTGGTACACCTAGTTCTGCCCGTTCCTGGTCTGCGTAGGTTAGAACCAGTTTCTTCGTAACGTCGGAGAACTCTTTGTACTGTTGACAGCGACACACCGACAGTCCTGGCTGTATCGCGCTGACTCCGGCCGGTTTCCACCAATGTAAGTATTCTGGTGCATTCTTCAAGTGTAAGCGACATGATTTCAGCTTGAATAATGAATATTGAGCACTATCAACCTGGTTTATGTACCAACATAAATGACAGATTACAAACAAAAGCAAAAACAAATCCTGTAATTTCGTAGTTCCATCTTCGACAGTGTTCCCTTTTCAAATTTGATTTTTTTATTATATAACTTTACAATAACTAAGAAGTTTTAATACTTTCATTTAAGGAGTATTAAATTGTGTATTAAATACAATTTATTGCATTAACCTAGCATTCTTACTTTCCGAGATTTTTTGGATTCTTTGAGTGACCCGGATTCATTGCTCTCGAGTGTATTAATTACCTTGTTTTCTTCTTCTTGTTTTTTTCAACACTATTGTCTTGGTTTGGTTGAGAACTCAAGACTATTTCGTGGCAATCAAACATGATTGGGATCTCTTCAATCCAAATATCAGAAGTTTCTGGAATCGCTAGAGCATCATAGTTTGAGCAACTAGGAATCTCGTTCGTAGTTTGCTCTGCCTCAATTTTGGGAACATCCCTACCTTTAGAAGTTTTTGGAGTTATTCCTTTAAATGGATTGTTTGTAATCTTTGTTGCTCTTTTCTTTTTTTGTGTTTTAGGCTCCTGATCTTTACTCTGTTCTACTTCTTCAGCACTGACGCTTTTCCCAGCTCCTACTTCCAGCTTTCATTTTCTTGTAGGTTCTCTTATATTCATCGACACATAGCGCATTTCTTTTAATAAATTAAAAAAAAAGCTTTTGAAAATTTTCAATTGATGACGTATCATTCATTATAACGGAGTTTATAGTTTCAGCTGACATCCGGTTTCGAAGTTCACTTGTTCTAACTAATAATGATAATTTATCCGCATTTTCTTGCTCATGCCGTCTTTGATAGCTTGCAAGTCTTCTTGTGAGTGATCAATTAGACATGAAGCAAAAGCTGAGGCCTCAAGCGTGCAATCCGGTCGGACTGAAAATGACGCCGGATTGCAATCCCTAGTGGGTAACCTTGTATTGTACGAGGAGACAGCTCTTCTTTCAACTCTTTGCTCAAATATTTTACCATGTCCTTTGAGACAAAAAAATCCCACCGGAACGCCTCTGGCAAATCGAGAGCCGATGTGAGCTCTCGAACTGCGTTTCTCTCTCGTCTTCTCGTGTTTTTCTCTTCATAGTGGTATATAAACCATTTCATTTTAGTTGTGTTTACAAAAACCACCAAAAACAGACTTATACAAATATAATTGTCAAGCTAGAAACGTTGTCTAGGCCTAACAAACATAAATATCCCACTATTGTAATTAACCGTATGATTTAATTTAGAACTCATTGAAAAACTGTGACTAAGAAAATGGTTACACTCTACAGATAAACATTATTGGAATAATCTCTAAAAAAATAAAGGCAAACTGTAACATTTTATCCATGAAATTGAATTATAAATTGAATTATTTTATAAGACGAAAACTGTGTTTAAACGAATTGAAACACTATATCTATTAAAAAATATGAACAACTTACCACTTTGGTGACTTCGAGCCGAGCTTATACAAATAATAACTATAACACTTATTTTAAACTCCCGTCATCACTACACCACGATCATGTTCTTATTGGTATAGACACAATATTGTCAATCATTATTCGGTTTAGTAATGCTTTGCCTTAACACTAGATGGCGGAAAACAGTTGTAGTTTACGAGTATTTTATATAGATGGCATTGATACCTCAATTCATGAAAAATTTCGTTTAGTAACGGTTTTAGTTTAAAGGTGCGATACGTGTGTTTTACGCTTCACCATCACATTTTTAATAAATGTATTTAATTCGGCGAACTATTTCACTTTGGGTTGGTAAACATTGCCACTAGCACCAGATGTGGATGACTTTTTAATCTTGTCTAGTTCAAGGTAGTATGTCGAATGAATACTTTTTATTTTGTTTTTCACATCTTCCAATGTGAATCCTTTAATTTCCATACCAACGCACATATTTTGCAAAGCAGTTTGGCGCATAGCTTTGTTTTTATAATGTTCTGATGTTATATCCCATAAACACGGATTTTCTCTGTACATAGTGACAAACTTTTCAGTTTCGTCTTCAGATAACTTCTTCACCATTGTTAAATCCTTTTTCTTCGCAAAAAAAAAGTCCGCAAAAACAACTAACACGTGTGTACTTCGTTAGCACTGGAATGGATTTAGAAATTCCTTTTCAAATGACTCGTTTGAGAGATCCATGGTTGTGTTTAAAGCATACTGAATTCCAAAATCATCTTCGTCTTCGCTGGAAGGTTCTATAATAGGTTTTTTCTTTGACTTTCATCTGGAGTTCTTTGACGAGGGAAGTTGAGGTTGACTTTCATCGTTTACGCTGGGAGGCTTCTTTCTATTTGGAATTTGTTGAGGTTGCTTCTAAACAAGCACTCGACTAAGGAACACACCTGGAAAATATACCTGCACCACCCAAAACATAATGTAAGTAACAAATTATTATTTTAGTATTCAATGTATTCTCATGTACTCTAATCATTTTATGATTTTTTTATCTTATACTTTCTATCATTTACAGGTCGAAATCGAGACGAGCTCTTCCCTACATCGGACGAGGTGCTGGAGAAGAAAAAGACGGAAAGAATGGAAACAAAAAGGTGAGCTATACTCAGATGCTAATATTATTACCATCTATGTGATGCTGTTTGAATAGACCATTTGCAATTAAAATAAATATATATGTAGATAAATAATCATTTTCGTCCCTCTATTTACAGATCAAATGCAGCGGCTTCCGAGTGTGAGGAACCCTTGAAGAAACGTTCTCCGCCTCAACATTCCTCGAAGAAGAAGAAGCCCGTTATCAAGCCAATCACACCGGTTCGAGTGACGGCGCAGGATTCAATTTGATCCAAATCAAGCATAAGATCATTTAAGAAGGCAGCAGGTGCGTCTGTTGCTTCCTGACCTGATGTCTGGCCCAAGACAGATAATAAACTATGCTAGCGATATGGGCGCAGCTCCCGACAGTTCGGCGGCCGTAAATACATGAGCAGTAGTACCCTTCTATACTTTGTCGTCCGTGTTGTGTTGGGTTTAACAAAATATATGAATAGTACTGTTTCGATTGGATATGACGTGACTGGATTCGCCCTCTGATCAAAATCTTATTATCAATTAAATGTTGATGTCGATACATTTCTTTGAGATAATCCCCGTTTGGTCTTATGTGCTCGTGACAATAAGACCTTGCGATTCTCAAATGGTATGAGCCCAACGTCAAATCTTCATAGGTCAGCTGTGGAAAATCTTCAAAGTCTGGACTGTTTCCATCTAGAGGCACGAATGCTACTCTTTGTCTGTTCAAGTTATTTGTTGATACATATTCTGCTAACTCATTTTCTGTATTTATATTTTGATATATAATATAGATAGACAAACTGATCGTCGTATATATTATCTTCATATGGCCGTCGAGAAGCGTTGATAACTGCCGCAGTTATTTTGAAATAGGTCATCATATTTCGCATCGCAACATTTAAATATGTATGTCGAAATATTTTAAAATCTTTCTTAAATCGTCCATTAATTGTTTCGATTACCCTACGGCACATTGTAATTAATCGAGATTTGTTAGCGTCAATTGTTGATAACTGTTCTCCTCTAGTTGGCGGCATGTGGGGATTATATTCCGAAACGTTCCAATTGTTGTTTTAATGGCGTTGCTGTAAGAATCGTCGAGTGTTGTTTTATTACACGTCTTTTCATTTTGATTATTTTTTCTGGTATCGGGCTTAATTCTTCTAAAATTTGTCTTGATGAGCTCGGCTTAGAATTATTGGGAGCGACAGTATGTTTGGTAATTAAAGGCGTCAATTCTTGAACAATTTTATCACCGGTTGATTTGAGGCACCTATCGATAGCCCTCATTGCAGTGTCAGAGTAGTCATCGCCTAATAATAATAACTCATCAAAGATCGTAGGTGATGGCGGTAGACTACGCGTAGAATCATCGTGGTCAATAAGTGGCTGGTCCTGGGATGGTGGATTGCCTGATTCCACGATATGTCCACCCTCCACCATGCTCCACCATGCCCAGGCATCAATATTCGGACTCTCTTTCTAGGATGAAACTGTTAATCATTATATGAAACCATTTCTTGTGTACATGTAAGGTCAATTACAGGAATATCTGTTGCTACACTGGGACTGGGATGAGAACTATGGAAATCCTCTTTATTGGTGTCTACCATAGTTGCATTTTCTGCTGCTACAATTGATGATTGCTCAATATTATGAGATTGCTCTAAAAGTATTTCACCATCATCAACGCCATCGGCAGTAATCGAGGGATTGTCAACTTTAACTGTATTATCCGTGATGTTCTCATGGACAATGTTATTGCCTGCAGTTTTAGTCATTAATATATCACGCTTAGGTCCAGCTGGCAACAAGTAAATGAGTTTCCGAACAATAGCAATTGCATAACCCTCCTTCATCACCACAAAAGCAACTAAGTATCCTGTAATTTATAGTATATTTTTGTTTAGATATAATTTGGTGCAATTTCATCGTCCCAGGGACAGCTTTAATATTTTGTGGAATAACCTTCCGAATGTTTTCAATTTCTTTTTCATTGATATGAAAACTTTCGACGGAAACGGATCTGCTCTCTCATTATAAAAGCTTTCAGTGACGGTACTAGTGTTGAGTAGGACATGGTTTCAAAATGAGTTTGTATGAGTTGAGTACCCCATTCTATTCCGTGAGGTGGGACAATGTCATGCTTCAAATGTCATGTCACACCTTATAAAATGTCATGTTGCGAGGTAATGGTACATTTTTGTCACAACACAAGAGATGAGTGAGGAGTCTTGATGAGGGGAAAATGTAATGCTTCAGATATCGTGTCACGCCTAATTAAATGTCATGTTGCGAGGTAGTACCTATTATGTAGTTTGCTTTACCTACTCATTTAGTCATACAGGACATTTTTGTCCCAAGAGATGGACGTGGTGTCTCATCTCTTGGGATAAAGATAAAGAATTATTTATTGTGAAACTGTGTACAAAATAGGTCTTAAATTATACATAAAGAGTATCAACAGCCTGCCCACTTGGAGCGTACAAAAGTGTCCTGTTTTCATTTCGTCACTAAAAGTGTTTTGCTGAATGAGTATTGTATTGTTTTCACTATTCACAACGACCTCGGAGGGCGAGGGTCCGCCTGCGACGCAAGGGGTTGCGGGTTCGATTCCCGCGTCCGTCGGGACGAATTTCTCTTTACTGACTAGCAATGTAGGTAAACTTTTTACTAGGGTAGTTTCTGCAAAAAAACTGTTTTCCTCGATCCGATCGAAGCGGAGCGATAGTTCGTGCCCTAGCGACACACACATCTTACGAACGCTCTCTGGCATACCTTCGGTCCTCGACTCAAAAGCTAAGCACTTATTTTTTAATACATTTGAAATAAGTATAATCTGAAACAAGTCAATAATTGCTTTAGTAAATATTCATTTTATAACCGCGTTAAAGTAATAATTATCGCAAAATGTAGGTAGGTAGACTAGGTGGTATGTAAGTACCTACTTAATAAGTAGGAACTTAGTAATAGGAAATAGATGTCTAAGAAGGAAAGTACATAATATTATTTCTCTTTGTTTAACCTACTTCTGATACGGTCACTTTCTTCTCGGAGCTCATCTCCTCCGTGACATCCTTGAACACCTGCAGCACTTCACTGGCTGCAGATATTATGTCAATGTCTTCTAATGTTATATTTTCCGTTCCAGGATAGTCAATTGCTATAGTGGACATTACGCTATTCTTTATCATAATAATTCTTTCGAACATGTCGAATGTGCTGTTCCATCTCGTCACTACGTCCTGTTTAATTTTGAGATTTGGTTCTCCTAGGTTCTTCTGCATATTCCGCAGCCTTTCTGTGGCAAGAGGGCTGCGGCGGAACACCTCGACAACACTCTTTACTTTGTTGGTTGTGGTTCTTATTTCCTTAAGAGCAGCCTGTACTACTAGATTTAAGGTGTGAGCGAAGCATGGAATCACCTCCCATTTATTTTTGCGGACAGCTGTTTTAATATTCTTGGCATTATCGCAAGTAGCCGCCACAACCTTCTTGGTCAGGTCCCAATCGTCAGTTACTTTTTTTAATTCCGATGCCAGATTGTCTGCGGTGTGCCGGTCAGAATACTGAACACATGTTAGCAAGTACGTCTTCATGTCTGCGTGTTCATCAATGAAATGGACCGTCACTGATAAATAATTATCATTGGGCTTCGAGGTCCATCCGTCTGTGGTCAGGCTCTCGTAATCAGCTTTTTCAAGCTCTGCCTTGATGGACATTTTAATTACGTTATATGCATTTGTCAGCAGAGTATTAGATAAAGTCTTACGACTCGGCAACTGGTAGTTAGGATTTAATTTAGAGATGAAGTTTTTAAATTCGGGTGATTCTACTAGATGGAATGATAGGTAGTTCTTGGCAAACAACTTGATGACCATGTCATTTAGGTTTGCAGATTTTTTTGCAGATACAGGTTTGGATAGGTATTGGGATATTTTTGTACTACGTGCTGAAGAAACCGGAAGGGCCACTGGTTGAGGTAAAGCAGAGGTAGAAGCCATGCTGGGTATCGATGAAGCAGCTGCAGATGTCGAAGCCTCCCCGTTTTCGCATATAGCTCTGTATACCAGAGTATGTAAGCTTTTTGTGTGCCGAATTAAATTAAATGGACCACCACCTTTGTATGACAATATTTTGCCACAAAAATTGCATTTTGCCTTCGATTGCGTAGCGTCTACTACAGTAAAATACTGCCATGCTTTGGAATGTTTTTTGTCCTCAGCGACCCCAGCGTTAGACACAACATTGCTAAAGAAAAGAAAGAAAGAAGCCCATGGTTAGATAGGTAGGTAGGTATTAGTGGTATAACCTAAGAGCCCGTGATGGCCAGACCTTCCTTTAATTCACAAGCGTGAAAATTCTTTCATGTGTATGTCTAACATAGGTAAGAATAACCCCCAAACATGAAACCTGGATCGCGGTTACTTTGGGAGATACCAACCTTTTACCTGTTATCTCCCAAAGGAACCGCGATCCAGGTTTCATGTTTGGGGGTTATTCTTACCTATGTTAGACATACACATGAAATAATTTTCACGCTTGTGAATTAAAGGAAGGTCTGGCCAGACAGGGCTCTTAGTATAGACTAATAACCTGTGATGGCCAGACCTTCCTTTAATTCTGAAGCGTGAAAATTATTTTATGTGTATGTCTAACATAGGTAAGAATAACCCCCAAACATGAAACCTGGATCGTGGTTCCTTTGGGAGATAACAGGTAAAAGGTTGGTATCTCCCAAAGTAACCGCGATCCAGGTTTCATGTTTGGGGGTTATTCTTACCTATGTTAGACATACACATGAAATAATTTTCACGCTTGTGAATTAAAGGAAGGTCTGGCCATCACAGGCTCTTGGTCCAGTAGGTTAAACATCGATAGACTCGATCGATAGACATAATATGTCCCACATACCCTGACCCTGCTACAAACAATTATTGAAATAGGAAGATAATAGAATTATTAACATACCTGGCAGATTCGCCATTCTCAATCTCACTCATCATTGCACAAACAAATAAATAATTATTCTCTCTCACAAATAAAAATTAAAATACCGCGTCTTTTATTTGTTCTTGGCGGCAAAGTAAAGTTCTGTTGTGTTGTTGTCAAAGTCAAACAAAAGTTTCGTTCAAAAAGTACAAAACTTCAAAAACTTTTTTTTACACAAAACATTACATTTCAGTTTTTACAACCAATGCGTCCTATGCTAAATTATAATAAAATAAAAAAGAAAATAACAGTAATAAAAAATCGTTGTGTAGTTTACTGCTAAACTCAAAATTACCTAGGTTCTAGGTCGAAATCAAAATCAAAATATTTATTCATAAATTTCAAGTACATTGTAGGTCTTAATATTAAAAAGTAGCTTAGACCGAAATTTACCATAAAGGTGTATGAATACATGAATCGACAGCTGCTTGTCAGTAGAGCGCACTCAAATCGTCAAGAAATTAGTTAATTTAATTAAAAATAAAAGAAGAAGAAGAAATTAGTTGACATTTCAATAACAAGACAAGAAAAGTCACACTGACACCGCGTTCCAGAGCGCGAACTACTCACCTCAAACGTCACAGTCACTGTAATGTCATGTCAACGTCATGCGAGCTTGTAATCACTCACGCAATACATCAACATGACAATACCTCACTCACTCCGCAGAACGAGACGCATGACACGAATAGTTCGAGCGGGACAACGTGAGGCGTTCTCTCTCTCTAGTCAGACAGACTGTGACAAAAATAGTGAGGTGGGACATGGATTGAAAATGAGGTGTGTGTGAAAATGAGGTGTATTGAGCGAATGAGCGGTACAAATGAGGTACCTCATCTATGTCCTACTCAACACTAGACGGTACAGTATATTAATAA
This sequence comes from Chloroclystis v-ata, assembly GCA_963691955.1. NCBI lineage: Eukaryota > Metazoa > Arthropoda > Insecta > Lepidoptera > Geometridae > Chloroclystis > Chloroclystis v-ata. Next base: position 11,072,037 of record OY829904.1, on the reverse strand, counting down.
TATTTCAAATACTTGTTATTCCTTCATACTTCACATCACATACTTACGACCTACGACTGTATGTTAATGAATCTCATTGGTTTAAAAATCATAATAAAATACTAGCAGCGCAATATGATCTTTATGGTGAAACAAATAAGCGTATCATTTATTACCCATATCGTTGGTAGCTTAACCGAACTCCGGTTAACTCCGCGCCACCACTGAAGTCTCATAAACGCGGCGCTGTTTGTCTAGCTACCCCGTTGACGAGGAGTTTCTGATATACTTAATATAATATACATACATAGATAGATACTTTTTTATTATACATATATAACACCCAGACACCCGGAACAAATATTTGCAGATCATACAAATTGTTGTTCCGAGGCGGGAATCGAACCCGCAATCTCTTGCGTCGCAGGCGGACCTTCGCCCGCAGCGCCACAGATGTCGTCAAAAAAAAAGAAAAAAAAAGATGAGTCGAATTTGCTGGAAGAAATACAAAATAGATGTTTGATTCCTTACACCGTCGAATCAAATCTATTGATAGGTGTGAGGAGAGGTTATCACCGATCAACAGTTTTTTCCTGGTTTTCCTTCAAAATATGGCGATGCCGCTGACTCTATCCAATCACTGAACTAAACGTATTTCCGTCAAACCAATGGGGAGGAAGAAACATTACCTATGACAATAAAACAAAATAACTTTATCAATATATTTCAATAAATTCATAAGTATAGCCTATATTCAGATAAAAGATGCAAAAGTCGTTAAAACGCCTTTAAATTTAGTTAAGTTAGGTACGCAATATTTAAGTTATTACCAAAAAGCCCACAAAAATTGAAATACCTATTGTATACATACAAGATAATGTTTAATGTGTCTGTTTTTTTTTTACAAAACTATCAATGACTATTACTGACGAGCGCATCTACAGCATTGGGCTGAAATCGGCTTCCATAGACCTTCTAATTTTATTCAAATTACTTGTATTACAAAAAAACATAAGTACAAAAACTAGCAATTTTTAAATGAAATGGGAATTACTCACGTATCAACAAAGGAGTGTAACTAAGTAGTGTGTTTTATAAAATGAATTGTGTAACTCACGAAAATTTTGAAAGTGAGAAATCCCTTAGTCTTTCAATTTTCAGCCCCGAGCACGGACATTGAATGTGTTAAAGACAGATAGATGCGCTAATTCTAAGGCACTAAATGCGACATTTCAGATGAAATTGATTATTTTCATGATTATAAAGATTAATCTAAAGATCTAAAAGTATCCTTTCTTACACAAATGACTAGGAGTTAAAATACACTATGCTGTTTGTACTAGAGTATTAAGTACTTGATGCTACATTTTTTATGTTCTAGATATCCCTAGATGCTTTTGCACTTAATTTTGATATCATATAATATATAGGTAGGTACATAATATGTAATTTGTATATTTAAATATGTTCAATAACAATTGGGATTGCATCTAGAAGATATGATGAGCAATGTAAAAATTCTTATTTGCTATGATAATAAAATTATGTAATTACAGTGTTGGATATTCTATAAAATGCATGAAAGAGTATATAAATTACATTTCTTATACTAATCGTGCATAGATAGTATCAGACATATTTAGGATTCATATTAAATATTAATTAAGACATCGGATTTTCATTTTATTCCAATACACAGGAAACATTTAATATGATTTTATATTACATCTCCGATAAAAACATGAATAAATAATAAATTGGCCAGTAATATTTATTATTTATTTTACATTATATCTGATGAGGTTTATAGAATACAAGCACCCCACCGCAGCTTTGCGCGCAAATGATTTTTTGAGTAATATCATTGTATTGTAATGTTCGTTATAAATCTGTTCATTATCTAATAATAAGTAAAAGATAAACTAAACTAACACCCTACTTGTACATACAAACTTTCGCGTTAATAATATTAGACACCATATTTATATATAGCTCGAAAATCATATTAAATGAGACTCCCGTATCTATTATAATAATTATTAAAAATAGCACCATAATTGTAGAAAACATAATTTAAATTCGTAATATTTTTTAAACTTTCGCTTTTTATCGTAGACTTTAGTTAACAAATAAGATAATTTATTATAAAACTGGCAAGCCATTATAACTTCTTTTATGGATTTTTATCTAAGAGGAAAATCTCTTTGTCCAACAGTTACAAACAGTTATCCCGAGGCGGGATTCGAACCCGCAACCTCTTGCGTCGCAGGCGGACCTTCGCCCGCTGCGCCACAGAGGGCGTAAAGTATTATCTTCGCCTATGCCATAGGCCACATGCTTAGTAAAGGTCAGTACTCACATACGGTACTACTCGATAGTTTTACTCGAAGTCGAGTAAAAAAAAATCAACGTGTGGACCGCAAAACTAACAGAGTTGACAGTGAATTTTGGCGGTTCACACGTTGATTTTTACTCGACTTCGAGTTAAACTATCGAGTAATACCGTATGTGAGTACTGAGCTTAAGATTGTTAAATGCAAACGTCGTAAGGAACTACATGTTCAGAATATATTTTTAAAGAGATGTGACAAAGGCTTTTAATAATAGAAATATCAACTAGGATGGTCCACAAACAAATAATCAAGGGTAAATTAAGGCCCCATATAACGTCAAATCGTTTGAAATTGCTTTTTGTTAACGAACATATCTTCCACAATAATAAAGCATTTACTTTGAGATTAATATATGTTATAGTTCAGGATATATGCTAGGGGATTACAGTTACGAAAACACGATTACATAAAATTTTCTCGATAGAAAAATAATCCAAAGTTCGCTCTAAATTTTACAATAAATCGTCGCTATTCAATAAATACTTTAAAATAAGCCTTGATACTTTGTACAGTAAACGAACAGGTTATAGAGCAGGGGGAAAGCGTGTTATATTGTTAAAATTTCTATTATTTTAACAGTAAAATAAGAAATCCTAAATTTGCGAAAAAATTCACGCGAAAACTGACCATTCGGGCATCTTCGTGTCACAAATTCAGTCTGGCGGCAGCCTTGACACGGATAACATGTATCGCGTCGTTTCTTGCATTCAGATCGCTATATAACGCACTAATTACGTAAAAAATGAATTGAAAAATTATTGTACTTGTTTGGTTTTTATTTCAAATATGCGAAATCTGTATAATAAGTGCAAGAAGCGACGGCATCGTAAAAAGATAAAGTACCCAGTACCTAACCTACATTCGTTACAAACGTAAACAAAACGTAGGTATAGACAGTAAAGAGTTCATGACACTTTTGACACGAAAACATTTTTCGCCCTTTGGATTTCAAATTTCTGTTTTGTCTGTGGCTTATTGGACAATCCACACAGCATCATAATTATAAAGTATATGGCGAGACGAAGTTCGCGGTGGCACCTAGTATACATATAATAATAAAGTGTAGGTACTTATATATTATAATAAAATACAGGAGGAGACTTCAAACAATAAATTCATAAGTAATACATGGATTATGACTTAATAAAACTTTTTTATAGTTTTGAGATCTCAAAGAGTTTTGATTTATTTATGATAACTGTCATAAATTATGTCATGTCAATTCATGAAAAAGTAAATTTACGATATTTCATAGAACAAACAAATCACTACGTTTTTGTGCTTCTTAACCCTACGTTGCTTTCAGTTCTATATCACACACAACCAATATAACTATGATTTTTTTAATATAACCTGCGCGTATAAAGAATTTATCTATAAATGGCGTCCGCTCGCATGCGTTCTCGCTCACTCTCTATCGCTATCTATACTCACACAGTGAAGTACGCGCTACAAAAAGCTTTTTTAACGTCCGTTAAAAAAGCGTTCAAATAGAACATTTGCATACCCAAGTACGTGTTCACACTTTGGCGCTTTTAGAACGTGACGCTTTTTAGGGTTCCGTAGTCAAATGGAAAAAACGGAACCCTTATAGATTCGTCATGTCCGTCCGTCCGTCCGTCTAACCACGCACAAAGGACCAAATTTGAGTCCAATTGCGGAAAAAGGAGTCCCCAAACTAAACCGTCCGTCCGTCCGTCCGTATGTCACAGCCGTTTTACTCCGAAACTATAATAGCTATAAAGCTGAAATTTTGTAAGTAGATGTATTCCGTGAACCGCACTAGGATTTCATAAAAAGTTTTAAAAAAATCATTTGCATTTGGGGGTCCCCATACATAGAACCGAAACTTTAAAAATTAAATTAAAATTATTTTTTGATTTAAAAGCGTTCGTATGAATTATCACATTGAAGACGTTATAAAAGCGCCGACGCCGGGTTTATAACGCAAAGCTGTTTAAACTCTTTAGGTACTTTACTTTTTATTTAAAATAAGTATTTTGTAAAAAATACTCTGTAGGGACCGAGATAAAAATACTATTTAAATAATAATAATACTACAATAATACCATGGAAATATGCTCGAATTAAAAATAATTTTGGTATTACGTTTATATGGGAAATTCGTCGTGACGCCTGTTTGAGAAATTGTTTTGCCAACCGTACCATACGTACCCGCCGCCATGGTCAAATATCATTTTTTATTGCGCGGGTTATACCTATCTTATAAAGTCTTTTATTACTTACTTAAAAAAAAAATTGACCACTTTCCGCATGCCCTGCGAATGATATTTTAAAATATAGGTAGGTGACTGCATGTTTTGCCATATATTATATGGAACTAAATATAAAAACAGTTTTTCCCTTAAACTCAATTCATATGAAATTTTTAAATCAATTTTAAATATTTATAACTTACTTTACTTTATTTATCTAAAAGACATAATATGACCATCACAAATTTTAAGAAAAATAATCATGCAGTTAAGGGTTAAGGTTTAGGAACTTATTCTTTTATAAATTCACTTTTATCTAATATTGAAGTATATCATACGGTTTGACTTTTCGTTTATAAAATTAATCAGAAATAAAAGGCAGACTATGAATTTTAACATTTCATGTCAAATTTAGTTCAGAAAACTTTATTTATTTATTAATAAAATCCCCAGCCCTTTCATTTTTCTTAATAACTGAGCTTACGACCAAAAAACATAATAAATAAAATTGAACCAATAAATATTGCTAGTTCCTAGACAATTCACAAAGCAACATCTAGCCCCGTGGTAAGCTAGAATCTTGTGTTACGGGTGCTAGATTTCTGATATATATACTTAATATAATATACATACACATTTATGAAAGTTATTTAAAACACGGGAAAAGCCGTGTGTGGAATTTATACTTTAAACTTTAAAAATACACATATCCGCTTAAAGATATATTTTAGCGCAGGCGAAGCCGCGGGGCGGAACGCTAGTATTACCTTGTATATCGTAGGGTCTACAAAATGAATTTCAAATTATAGAAGTAATTTGATGTGTCAGATTTTTGCGCGAAATACATACTCAGCTCGGGCTCACGCGCCTCTCCTACTTATTTAGCCGAACTTAGCCGATCGTCGAGTTTGCGCTGATGGGGGGTGCATCCTTAAAAATCAAGTACTGAGCATGTTGATAAGGCGAATAAAACTGCAAAAAGTGTAAAAATATCACGAATAATGGTTCAGCATATTATAACAAAGTCATATTTTCCTAAGCGTAATATAAACATAACGAGGTTAATAAATATCTCACTGGTTGGTAACTAAGTGTTAGAGATCTGATTCCACAACATATAATATCAAAACAATAAGTTAGACCATTTCTAGAACTTTGCAGTCAAAATTATATGTAAGTAGTAGTAATTACATATAATTTTGACCTTGCTTTTTGTTAAATTTACAAAAAAAGCCCCTTCGTACTAACATGTTTTTCATTACACATAGCATGGCTTTGACTGCAAAGTTCTGAACAGGGGTTAATTAAATATAACTTATGAATATTAAATTAAAAATATTAGGGCAATGACGGTCCGAAGTAGCACCATTATTCAAAACATTTTACTTTAAAACATTAAGATTTTCTGTCAGATCAGGTTGGAACTTGGCGTATCAACTTTGATGTATATTTTTTATCAATTATTATGAAAAAAAAACGGCCCTTGACGCATTTCAATCGAAGAGTAAATGTAAGTATACAGCGATGATACGATTTTTGAGATATGTACCAAAATATCTCAAAAATCGTATCATCACTGAAAGATTTAACTATGTAATATTATTTGTATTAACGAATCTACTCTGTTGGCTGTCATTGGGTACTTTATAGACAACTTTGAATAATAGTATTTTCGAAATGACGGAATAGTAGGTAGGTATGCTTACGATCGGTGACTTTTTAAATTCCTACATCGGACCTTCATTTTCACATTCTATTTTCTACACGGCGCTCTTCATTTCTTGTTTCACGCAGGACTTGAAAGCTTCCCAGCCCTCGTTCTTTGCGTAGGACTGAAACATAAATTAATATATTTATATTGCTGGACAATTCACACAGCGACATCTAGCCCCGTGGTAAGCTCTAAGCTTGTGTTACGGGTGCTAAGATTTCTGATAAACTTAATATAATATACATACATAGAAATATATTTTTATTATTATTATATTTTAATTATGGTTCGTTAATAAATTACATTATATAATAAATAAATATTGGTGGACAATACACACAGCGACATCTAGTCCCGTGATAAGTTTGTGTTACATATGGGTGCTAGATTATTATAATAAGGAGCTACAACTCCCTGTAGCTTTAATCACCACGCTGGCTGTGTGTGGGTGCGGTTCGTATGAGTGAGGGAGATGTAGGTACCTTGAAGCCGCGATGGAGGCGGTCCTTCATGATGGCGATGAACTCCTTGTAGCTGAGCAGTCCGTCGCCGTCCGCGTCGAATATAGCGAACACCGTGGACACGAGGTGCGCCGTCTGCGCGACCCCCGTGCAGATCAGCACCGCGCGGTGGAACTCGTCTGCAACGAACGCACGCACTAACATAACATAACACCGTGGACACGAGGTGCGCCGTCTGCGCGACCCCCGTGCAGATCAGCACCGCGCGGTGGAACTCGTCTGCAACACACGCACGCACTAACATAACATAACACCGTGGACACGAGGTGCGCCGTCTGCGCGACCCCCGTGCAGATCAGCACCGCGCGGTGGAACTCGTCTGCAACGAACGCACGCACTAACATAACATAACACCGTGGACACGAGGTGCGCCGTCTGCGCGACCCCCGTGCAGATCAGCACCGCGCGGTGGAACTCGTCTGCAACACACGCACGCACTAACATAACATAACACCGTGGACACGAGGTGCGCCGTCTGCGCGACCCCCGTGCAGATCAGCACCGCGCGGTGGAACTCGTCTGCAACACACGCACGCACTAACATAACATAACACCGTGGACACGAGGTGCGCCGTCTGCGCGACCCCCGTGCAGATCAGCACCGCGCGGTGGAACTCGTCTGCAACACACGCACGCACTAACATAACATAACACCGTGGACACGAGGTGCGCCGTCTGCGCGACCCCCGTGCAGATCAGCACCGCGCGGTGGAACTCGTCTGCAACACACGCACGCACTAACATAACATAACACCGTGGACACGAGGTGCGCCGTCTGCGCGACCCCCGTGCAGATCAGCACCGCGCGGTGGAACTCGTCTGCAACACACGCACGCACTAACATAACATAACACCGTGGACACGAGGTGCGCCGTCTGCGCGACCCCCGTGCAGATCAGCACCGCGCGGTGGAACTCGTCTGCAACACACGCACGCACTAACATAACATAACACCGTGGACACGAGGTGCGCCGTCTGCGCGACCCCCGTGCAGATCAGCACCGCGCGGTGGAACTCGTCTGCAACACACGCACGCACTAACATAACATAACACCGTGGACACGAGGTGCGCCGTCTGCGCGACCCCCGTGCAGATCAGCACCGCGCGGTGGAACTCGTCTGCAACACACGCACGCACTAACATAACATAACACCGTGGACACGAGGTGCGCCGTCTGCGCGACCCCCGTGCAGATCAGCACCGCGCGGTGGAACTCGTCTGCAACACACGCACGCACTAACATAACATAACACCGTGGACACGAGGTGCGCCGTCTGCGCGACCCCCGTGCAGATCAGCACCGCGCGGTGGAACTCGTCTGCAACACACGCACGCACTAACATAACATAACACCGTGGACACGAGGTGCGCCGTCTGCGCGACCCCCGTGCAGATCAGCACCGCGCGGTGGAACTCGTCTGCAACACACGCACGCACTAACATAACATAACACCGTGGACACGAGGTGCGCCGTCTGCGCGACCCCCGTGCAGATCAGCACCGCGCGGTGGAACTCGTCTGCAACACACGCACGCACTAACATAACATAACACCGTGGACACGAGGTGCGCCGTCTGCGCGACCCCCGTGCAGATCAGCACCGCGCGGTGGAACTCGTCTGCAACACACGCACGCACTAACATAACATAACACCGTGGACACGAGGTGCGCCGTCTGCGCGACCCCCGTGCAGATCAGCACCGCGCGGTGGAACTCGTCTGCAACGAACGCACCACAACGCACATTCATAACATAACATAACACCCCTATTCACGTTCCCACTGCTGGTACACAGGGACTTCTCCAGCCCGTAACGCAAGCTACGAGCTTACCACAGGGTAGATATTACTGTGTGAATAGTCCGGCAATATTTATTCATTCATCAACCCGCACTTGGCCAGCGTGGTGAATTAAGGCCTAATCTCTCTCGTGAGTAATATCTACCCCGTGGTAAGCTCGTAGTTTGCGTTACGGGTGCTAGATTTCTGATACACTTAATATGGTATACATACTTACAGAACATACTTATAGAAAGTTAGTATTTATTGGTGAAAAACATGGTACATTACAATCATTACATGGTTAGTATATTTATTTATATTTAATTACGCACTTAGACAGAGCGTATCATTCATCACCGCTTAGTTACGTGAAACGGAACGCGCCAAACATAAGACACCTTAACGATAGATCTAAGAAAAACAATACTTTTTTGGCATGTAGACTGTGTAGACTCTGAACAGTTAGTTACCTTTGGATATGGGATGGTCTGCGAGCGTGTACATGCGCATGGCGATGGTGAAGTCTTCCAGGTTGTTGAGGAACTGGCAGAAGGTCTTGAACTCGTGGAAGGAGATGCCGCGCTCGTCCCGCATGCGGTCCAGCAGCCGGTCCAGGTACATGTCGTATTGGTCCGTGTCCAGGTACGTGTAGCGGAGGAGAATCTTCGCGAAGTCCACCTCCGATATCGTCTCTTGACCTGGAAATTGATACAAAAATCTTTACTTGGAATCTTAATCAAGGTAACCTATAAGAAATACAAATACAAATTATTTATGGCTACATGTTTGCTGGGTGAATTGTCCAGCAATATTTATTTATTTTATTTGTTTATTTTTCATATTTATTATTTTATTTATCCATTTCTTCTTTATCCACTTCTTACTTCTCTTTTGACGAGAGAGAATAGGCCTTAATTTACAATCTTGGCCAAGTGCGGGTTGCGAAAAGTGTGAATAATTCTATGGTTATCGGTGTGGGGTATGACCAACCTGTAGATTTTTCTTCTAGAAAATTTATTATCGCTTTAAAAAACACGTGCTCTAACGGTGAAGGCAAACATCGTGAGGAAACCGGCATGTTCGCAGAACTTTGCTCCAAAATCACCCACTTTTAAAACAACAATAAGATTATGTAACTGTTATTTTACTTATTGGTTTAGTTTTTCATCTACTTAATTTGTATTGTTTTGGTTTTTGTTTTAATATTTAAGTTTTTTCGTCTCACTCTATCCTAACTGACAACACATCTTTTGAAAGTTTCCCCTATTTATATTAGCGTAAAATTGTTAATTAAGAAGCTTTAGCAACTTACGAAGTGGAATTACCTTCACACAAACTTTTAAATTTTCATATAATTTGTGTTGTGAATGATTTCGAAAGTACCTAACACAATACATGTTGTAATAACTTTCTTAAGAAATATTGTAACTGTACCTACGTAGAATGATTTAGTAATAGACTGGTTTCTCATGTAAGTGAATTTTATATGTAAATTCTTAATGAGAAAATAAAGAACTTAAACCGTAACTTTGAAAAGTTTGAAAGACATTTGTGTCATTCACACTTTTCGCAACCCGCACATAGACATAGCATAGTTAAGTGTAGAGTATGAATAGAGCCGGCGTGATTGTAGACCCTTGTGGTACTCCAGACTTGGCCAAGGTAGTAAATTAAGGCCTATTCTCTCTCGTCAAGAGAGAAGTCCCAGTGGGAAAGTAAATAGAGGTCATGATGATGAAATAATACCTTTAGAGAACTCGTGAAACTCCAGCTCTAACACTTCGGTCTGCAGATTCTCCATGAACTGGCCGAAGCCTTCAAACTTCAGATCATCCTTTCCTTTCTTACCGAAGAAATGCACCTGAAACCACAGTAAGGTAACTATAACAGATTTTCAATACATGTCATGTGTTTGTTATTAATCAGTACTGTAGACTTTTGTTGCGCTACATCTTTATAATATTGTCGAGAGAGATTAGAAATTAATTTAGCAGACCAAATGCTAGTTGGCGTATGTGACATATCCTTGATTGTCCTCAGGATGTTGGCCTTCACTGTTACACCACGTGTTCAAAGCGCACATTAGAATGTGCCTTGCCATACATAAACTAGCCATAGCCAACACACTCAATTATCATTTCGTAGGTCGCGGTTTCAGCCAGCGTGGTGTATTCAGGCTTCATTTATATATTTTATGAACAAGTAATCGTTAACATTGTGGACGTGCTAAGGTGCTACCTGCAGGAAGGTGTCCACGTTGTGCCTGCGCTGCAGCCCCTGCTCGTCGTTGACGTAGGCGTCCTGCGGCCGGCCCGCGCCGCCCTCCTCTGCAATCCCACGCTTGCCGCGCCACGCGTAGCTGAAGATTTTCTCCATCTGAAGTCGTATAATTCTATTTTGTATGACAAATAGTATGTCCATTTATCAGCATTGAAAGCCCTATCTATCTATCTAACCAGCCCGTAACACCTACTGCTGAATATATATACCTGCTTATCACAAAATGTAACACTTGATATTGCTACCAAATGATTTACCGTAAATGTACTTTGTGAAAAAATACAAGGCGAGAATCGACGTTCAACCGTAGATTCTTTGGAAAAGTTTATGAGAGTTGATAGAGCGGCTTTTATTTGTATGTAAAATGTAATTAAGACAAAACTGAGACGTAACCGTAACGATTGTACAGGACATGTTGATGAGTGTAAGGAATGGATATAAAACATAGAACATGAAGTATAAAAGTTATCACAATCATCACACAAATTGTCAAAGAAAACTTTTTTTTTTTTAATATAAACACACTATTTATAAAGTTATCAATCAAAATTAGTGTACGAAACTAAACGCAGTGGTAAATTACCTTGAGTAAAGTAGGCAGATTTTTCTATTAAAGCGAATAAAGAATTAATACACACAAAAGCACAATAATACACAGAAAACGAAAAAACATAACATATTAAATAGGACACGATCTTCATCGATGCAAATCTAAAACACACTTTGGATAAGTTTATGCAACACGACACAATCCAAAAAATGTGACGTAAAAAAACAGCCCATTTCCAACGGCTCATTAACTTACAAAAGACGGCTTAGCGACCTTTTCCGTGGGGTTTCGGTTCCTCAAGGCGCTGGATTGCACTAAGGTAAGCAGCTAGAAGAAGCCAGGCGAATAATATATATAGCACACATTATTATTTGTATTTACATAAACATAATATAGAGTACAAATAGAAAAATACATAGAATAATATAATTATGTAAAGTTTTCTGGGATTAGAGTTATGTACGAGTGATTAAACAAGCTCGTTTCTAATTGCAGTTAGTTTTGTTTTCAAAAAATATTGATTTAATGTTATTCAATAGGTAGCCAAATGCTGGAAATTAAAAACATCAAGAAACATTACGCAACAACAATAAACATTCATTAAAACTTCGTTGTCATCATTTTGGGCAAAATTGTAGACGTAAAATCTAAGAAAAAAATAATTAAAACATTTATACAGTTACACAGTTTAGGTAAAAATAAATGCTAAGACTTGGCCTGAAGTCCAGTCAGAAAAGCAGTTATTCACTTGGTTAGTTTCTAACTCACTGCTTGTTCGCTCTTTGCGTCCAAATCTTTGCGTTCCTTAAACGCGCCACCAAGAAGTCGTTGTATCTAAAGATTATTATAAAACAAACAGGAAAATAAGGATAATAAAATAATAATTATAAAATATAATCCTTGTCTCGTGAAGGATTTAAAAAAGTGAGAAAAAATAAATAAATAGGTAACTTGGTTCCTTCTTGCATAAGGGTATTTCGGAGTTTAAGGGTGCTACATCTATTACTAATCTACTGTGTGGTTTTGCTTGAGAGTACTGTTACAAGTGCAAGTCTTGCAAAATGCAATATGTGAATTTTCATCTTGGGATGGTGCTATGCAGGATGTGCAAGTAGGGATTAGCTTTATTACCAAAAACAATTACCTTTTTCATCACAAATTCGTGGAGTACCTCTCTGTTATAAGTATGTATAACACAGATAGTTGATAAGATACTATTCTATTATGTGCCCTTAAAAGACGGAAGCCCAATTATATTGGTATGTTGCACAGAATTCGAAAACATAAGATATATTCCCAACACCATAATCTGAGAAAAAAAGTATTGATAGAAAATACTTACGACTAGAAATTCGTTTTTGTCAACTCTCTGGTTGCCATCGGTGTCAAACATGTTGAACGCTATGCGGAAACCAGATGCTGGTTCTGGAATGAAAAAAAAATATTGCTGGACAATTCACTAAGAAAATTGCCAATACAACAACAACTAGACAGATTCACTCCCCTATTTACGTTCCCACTGCTAGGGACACACAGGGACTTCTATCTATAAGAGTGAGATAAGGCTTTTATTCACGACTCTGGCCAAGTGCGGGTTGGAGAATGTCACATGTCCTTCCAACTTTTCAAAGTTCGCAGAACATGCCGGTTTCCTCACAATGTTTCCTTCGCTGTTAGACAATGTATTTTTTTTTTAACAAATATAATATAAATCGTTGGAAAATAATAACGCAGCCTATGATGAATAACAGTGGCCCCAAATATATATAGCCAAAAATATATTCATTCCATACTTACAAACTTTCGCGTTTTATTATCTAATGACTAAATAATACTTACTCGTTAATATTGAGAGAAGAAATAGATATTCCGTGTATGAGATTATTCCTCTGTCCCTCATGTTTCTAAAAAGTTGCGGCGATCCTTTCTTCAAAGGCGGTGTGTAATCTCGTAGGTTTTCAATCTCTTTGGTGGTCAGCACTCGTCGTTTTAGTCTAGCTGAAATATTAAGTTTCAATTAAGAAAAGCAGCGTGACTAAATAATATACGGTAACTATTTAACTTAGAAATATGAATAAAGTTCAGATTCCAGAACATCCACTATGGTAAACAAGTTGGAATATTATTCCAACGCTAGAGGAATATTCCGATAAACAAGGAACGGAATTTCCAAAAAAATATACATCATAAAAAATACAAGATTCATTCAGCATTCCATTTTTCTCTGAATTTTCTCACGCAAAAGTTGGCATCGATAGGTAGGCTTGCCTTGAAAGATGCAATGGTTGATCTGATGTTAAATTGCAAAACTGTAAGCTGTTATGATGATGTAACTCACGTCTCGGCTCCTGCTCCACGACGGACTCCAGGAAGTCCTGCGGAGTCATGTACAGTTGACCGCCGAACTCCACGCTGCTGAACTTTATGAAACGTCGCTCTCTCGAAGTCAGCTTCACTGACTTGGCTAGCTCATCCGGCTGTTGACAAATGGATCAAATTTGAATATAGGTACTCATTTCATGCACGAACTGCAAGGAGACGCTCACTCCTTCAGAGGAAGACTTCGAATGTGAAGCCGAAACGTTGAGTAATACCTCAGAGTTTTTAAACGCTTAGCATAGAATGCAGGATTTACCCCTATTTTTTGATTTGCAATTCCTAAATAACCTGTGGTTTTAATAATACCACAAAGCAACTATTAAATATACTATTAACTACATAAAAAACGCGGGAGCAAACTTTATACGATGAAGCAGATTCCCTCACGGACAAACAGAAAATAAATGCGCGAAGAGTTGAAACTGAGACAAAATGTTTACGTTCCTAATCGACTAACAGATTGATAATCACCACAACAGTCTACTTTAGGAGCCGCCGGCGCAGCTGATCGTGGATATAATCAGATGGGGAAAGGAATTCTTACTTTCTATAAATAAACAATCAACGAAACTAAGACACCCGGAACCGTCAGTTTCGCTTATAACAATATTTGAAACGTTTTTCGAGTGCAATTGATTTCCGGTTTTTAATAGGAGCTTAGGGCAAATTTTTTATTAGTCGACAAAAATACTGTGGTGCAAAATTAAGCTCTGAGTTGGGTTACGTACGGGTACTTACTAGATAATCTGAGATACTGAATTATAATAAACATTCAAAGATATTTTTATTATACATACATATAGTAGAACAGCCAGACACTCTGAACAAATTTTAATATTTGCAGATCGTACACGTCATGTTCATCCAGAGGCGGGAATCGAATCCGCAACCTCTTGCGTCGCATGTGTGTGGTGGTGTGGATGTGGTGTGTATTATAATGATTTAGGAAAATATTAAAAAAATAGCTGTATTAGATAATATCGATTAAGGTTCATATACCGTTGCAACCAACGAGCATGACAATAAAATGTCAAAAAAAACGTCACAAGACTAGCCGACGTGCATATTTCACGTCCACAAATGCCCAATGTCTTTAGTTAATTTAGGAGCTTACCCCTCACGGGTGGATTTATAACTCCTTTTAGGGGTGGCACTAGCTTAATTTATTACTATATTTGACGCTTTGGCTATTAGTCCATTTTATTACAACACTGATTTATTTATATTCATGAGATAAGAGATTCTTGGTTGGTTTAATCCTTAATTCTGTGGAATCACCTTTTTTACGTCCATTGTAGTTTAATATTTTTTACTCTTGTGAATTTTTATGTCTTGTGTTTTCAGTTAAGTAGATTTTTATTTTACTTAATACCTTTTACTTTCCTGAGGACTGTAAAAATAATATATAAATTAGTCAATCAACTTAAAAACAAAAACGTATTTCCGTAAACAAAATATCAAATTTGATATACTCTTTAATTACACTACGAGTATTACACAAGCTATTGATAATACCTTTATCATTAAAGTAAATAAGTAGTTATATTCAATTCCGTATTCCTTATCCCTGTAATAAGAGATCACGACGTGTCTGTTATAGGTACAGAATTACAGATAGCATCTACTTTCTAAATAAGTAAATGGTACACCTGATGCGTAAGGTGTTATTAAACCACACACTTGAACTGTTAAACAATAATTCAATTAAAACTGGTAGCTATTATTATGTTTAATAGTGTAATTTAAGTTTTAAATGGCTTTTTACTTAAAATAATAGTGTTATTTTATGATGAATGTAGAAAGTTTTCTTTTGATGAAACGAAAGTTATCAAGTACTAAATTATTAATACATTTGTTTAAAAGTTTAAAAAGATCTATTACTTCTCGTACTTCAAAGGAAATCTAAAACCATTGCAGTATTTCAAACATGGATTTTTTTATTTTAATATTTTCGTGTGCAATTATAAGTATAAGGATACCATTTAGTTTCGAATATGTGTAATAAGTTTTTAAAGTACTCAATTTCACCTGAATATCATTGAAGTTTTCCGACGTCCAATTATTACTGATTGAATTAAATCGAGAAAGCTGAGAAAACATATCAGAACGTGTAAAAGAAATATAATTAATGGGTTATGCAAATATATTATTTCTACAAGATAAGGTAACATTGGAAACTTAATGCTAAGATGACTCTTTTTACCATATTTATTTCTATAAATATTGCAATGCTAATCATGATTGGTTTGCAATACAATATGGGACTTACATTATAATATCTACTCCTAATTTCGCAGTCGAGTGATAATATTACAATACCTATTTGTTTATTTTATACATAGGATATACACATAGCAAATCAATTACGGCGTTGATTTCCTTTACTCGTAGTTATAAAAATTTATACTCAGCTAGACCCATTAAAATATCCTTATTATCACCGGAATGTATACAATTTCATCGTACCGGTACCTACCTAAGTTTGAAATATCAAGACAGCAAGTGAAAAATCATATGATTTGTATCATTTGTATTTGTTTTCGCTTTTACGATTGTATATTAAAAAATCTATCTATATCTATAAAAGAAAAATGTAGTTACACTATTATTACTCAAGAGGTTACTCGTAAGCTAGTAAACCTATTAAATTTTCTTACTTCGTTCTCGTTGCGAATTATCATTGAAGTTGTATCGTCAGATTTGAAGTTTAATTAATTACCGACCAATCCATATTTCGATATCGTTGATTCGATCAGAAATCACAACCAGTATAAATTACACAGATAAATTCAGTGATTTAAAAATCATTTTCCGTTTATGTGAAATGCGAAATGAAATTATTTCCAAGTAGCAATCATCTCAAGGACTCGTACAGTAGCATTTATCCAGAAGAGCAAGCACAAGCTCGGGCATTCAACGATATAAAGTAACGTCTCGGTTTCGTAAGTTTGTGTGACGTGCCGCTTAATACCTTCGACGCCCCGCAGCGAGACTAAAGGCTGGTTACTAAAGGACCTTACGCACTAGCGGTTGGCCGCTAGGCGGTTAGACTCGAGCGGTCCAACCGCTTAACGCGGTTTCTTCGCGGTTAGCCGCCATAGCGGTCAGCCGCGATGAAACCGCGTTAAGCGGTTGGACCGCTCGAAGGCGCGTGGCTCATAAACAAAATGGACGCCGTCGAGATAGCTTGTGTTATTTATTTTTACTCCCGAAAACAACGATCATGTTGTCATCTCCTCTTTTCCAAAAATATCTACTAATTCTTCCCATTGTTTCCGTTTTAAATCTCTATTCTTATAAACTGCTCCTTCACAATTCCAAATAGCTTCTCGTTGTTGAATTTCAACAATGAATTTCTCTGTGTCGAAGTTCATGGCTGCGCAACTGAAAACACGTGCATACTTCACCTCGGCTCGCCGCAAACTAACCGCCAGTGCGTATACACAAGATGGCGGCTAGCCGCGAAGCGGGCCGCGTCACTCCATTCAACCGCCGCGGTTGAAATTTTGTGGCGGTTTAGTGCGTACAATCATAAGCGGTTGCATATTAAACTGGAAAAGCGGCTAGCCGCGCGGTTAGCCGCCCCCGCGGTTAGCCGCTAGTGCGTAAGAGCGCTTACTGCTTCGCAAATAGGAAAGAAGCTTCATTGTAACTGTAGGATCATTGAATAATATTATCGTTTGTCTTCAGCTTGTGTAGTGGAGGTTCGGTAGTAGTCAGATAAGAATTAAATTGTTAAAACATTTTTTAACAGTTTTTCACTTTCATTTTTAATTTAATTTTTTATTCATTTATTTCAGACCATACATAGCACCATATAAATTATTTTGGAGTTATTATTTTAATACGAAACTGTTACATTACAAAAAGGATACATAAGACAATAAGTACTTATAGTGGAACATTGGGCGGCCTTATCGCTAAAAGCGATTATAATTTGGACAATATTGCTCTAGTCTAGGCTCTAGATATGTTATTTTAAGTATTTCGCACTATTTCTATATAACGCTACGATAAACTCGTCATTTATAACAAAACATTTGATCCAGAAACATTCCGAGATAAATTAGAGCAACAAAACTGTCGTACAAAAATCAAAACAGTTAACATCATAAATAGTCGATTGCACCGCAAATCTTATTCACCATTCGTTTTATGCTAAACAATAAAAACCTTATGCAACTCTCAGTAGGAGACCAGAGACAGTCATAGACAATCTAAGCGGTGCATAATATGGCCATAGGACAGTATATCACACACGCCACCATTAAGTACTCGTAAGTTCGGACGGGTTCGGCTTAATACTAAACAAATATTTGTACAATAGGAGAGTGATTAAAACTGTCGCGCATAGATTTATTGCTAGAGCGGTGTGGGGACAGATACCTCTAAAGGACAGGTCTGCTTTGGCATCAGTAATTACAAGATAAATTTAATATTACAATAACAAAATTAATAAATGAAAAACCAGAGACTAGCTAAAGGACAGGGGGCCTACCATGATCTCTTAGAGCAGTATTATTCTAATCTTATTTTGTGATTTCGTACCATAACCTCTTATAAACCATATAAAGTAATATTATTGTAGGCTTACTCTAAGAATGTTTGGAAACATGATAGTTTTTAAAAGATGGTGGTTGGCCCCCTGCTATAGAATAGATCTGATTAAAATTGATACTGATAACGTCTGAATTATCTCGTACCCTTTAGCTTCGAGCTTACCACGAGGCTAGCAAATAATAATGTTGTTAATATGTTAAATTGTGTTGTGAATATTTTGAAAGCAACAAATTTTGTAACTTAGAAATACTTAGTGTAATTGTACCTATAATAATTTTAAATGGGTTTCTCATATAAGTGAAATTTATATGTAAATTCTTAGTGAGAAAATAGATCGTAAACCGTAAAATTGTCCTGAGTCCGTTCCCTCGGTACGCGGCATGCTTCCCACAAATCCATCACGGGACGTCAGTTCGAGTCCGGTCGCGGGCGGCGCCAACTAATATTTACTGCACGCTTTAATATGTCGTCCGTATTAGTGTTATTAGTGCGAGTATAACGCCAAATAACACACTTATGTATAGTGTTTACTAAACTGAGGTAACATTTATTTTATTCAATAAATAAATAAATATTACTGGACAATTTTTACACAGCGACATCTAGCCCCGTGGTAAGCTCGAAGCTTGTGTTACGGGTGCTAGATTTCTGATATACTTAATATAATATACATACATAGATATATATTTTTTTATTATACATATATAACACCCAGACACCCGGAACAAATATTTGCAGATCATACAAATAGTTGTTCCAAGGCGGGAATCGAACCCAATAAATAAAACATGAAAGTCATTTACGCCACTTAT
Organism: Chloroclystis v-ata; assembly: GCA_963691955.1. Classification (NCBI taxonomy): domain Eukaryota; kingdom Metazoa; phylum Arthropoda; class Insecta; order Lepidoptera; family Geometridae; genus Chloroclystis; species Chloroclystis v-ata. The sequence goes on along the minus strand of OY829904.1, from coordinate 11,052,854 downwards.
AACAAAAATAGGCCTATATATCTCAACCTCAACCCTCAACTATACTACAAAGAAACTTCTAAACCTATCTGTCTTAATAATCGGCAAATCAATGAATGGATTTACAAGCAAAACGCATATGTACTTTATCGGCGGAAGATCAATGTATAGCTATAGCTTAATCCTGCGATATATACTACTGTTGCATCTTTATTAAAATCTTCAATTCATTCTGACCAAGTTTTCTAACACACTATACATCACATATTTGCCATATACATTACACAGTGGTAATAACGTGCATGGCACTAACAAATGAACCGCATTTCCAATATTAAGTGCGCTATAGCACACGTCACCGGCTCCATTAGTGGCGCTTGCAATCTCGCTGATACAAATTCACCGTTTATCATCCTTAGCCCGAAGACGAGAGATCTGCCGATATGATTTAGGATCGCGAGTGGAGAAAATGAGGCGAGTAAATCACGTGTGAAAGCCTCTTTGTATATATGGATGTTAGAGATAGTAAAGTGCATTGGGTTTACAGACTAATGCAATACTTTTTCAATTCTTACACTACTATTTATTATACTAGCTTTCTTCCACGCTGCTACGCTTAAGTCCTACTCTTTCCTGCGGACTTTTTTTATCGCGGTAATAAGTACCTATACCTATATATGAATGGTATGTATATGGATTACTCCTATAGTTATATCTAAACACGAGCCACAGAAATCCCGGAGATTAAGTAAAAACTATATAAAAGCAGTAAATGCACCGGTTACGACTGCACTGCACTTTATTGCAAGCGTAGTCATTGCGCCATGCACATATAAATATGAATGAAGTAGTAAAAAGTTCAAATGCATAACAATGAATATCTGTACTAACATACTGGCTGAATCGACAATGAAATACACGTTATTATACACAAGTAGTGATAACATTTGTGTTAGAATGGTTCCTGTCAAATTTTGAAGATTTAAGTTGTGTTGCATAAAGGCATATTCGTATTTCGATTTCTATTGAATGCATTTTATTTTCTTGTTTCGATAGTGCGTTGACTCGGTAATTTTACGTAACAGTCGGTTGTTGCTACATTTTGGTTATTATTTAGTTTTATTGAAGAAACTATGCATTTTAAATTACTATAACTAGATTGGATGCTTAGATCAACAATAACTTCAATTAAATCTTTACTAATATTATAATGCTGAAGAGTTTGGTTGTTTGAAAACACTTATTTCAGGAACCACTGTATGTAGATTTATAACGTAAAAAACGCAAGCGAAGCTGTCAGCTGGTCGGTTAGTATAGATTATAAATGAATATTTAAAGATTAAGATAGCAGCAAAAAGCATAAGACAAACGAGATAGCGCTAATAAACTTTCACAAACAAGCACTTTCCAACTAGTCTAGACCGTATCATTTAGTTGTTATTATCAAATTACAATCAGATACTTTAGTTTAATTAATAATCCATAAATCGTCTCGGCACATAACAGTGTTCATTGCAAGTCCTAATCGGCAGATCGCGGCGGCAGCTAATTTCCCTTCGGCACACATTCAGGCGCCGACCAAGACCGCCTGTGTAACGTGATATAACTAGAACCGCAAGATATGGGTCCAATAATCCATACACACGGACTTCTCTGACTTAGGTAAGGTTTTGACGACCTATGTGGCGCAAAAGGTCCACCTGTGGGTTCGATTCCCGCCGGGGGACAAACATTTGGACGATCTGCAAATATTTGTTTTGTGTGTCTGGGTGTTATATAATAAAAAAATGGGTATATTAAAAAAATCTATGTATGTATATTATATTAAGTATATCAGAAATCTAGCACCCGTAACACAAGCTTCGAGCTTACCACGGGGCTAGATTCGTTGTGTAAAATTGTCCAGCAATATTTATTTATTTATATTTATTTACCTATAATTTATTATATTTAGGAGACCCGTGCCCAGTGATGTAGCTTAATATGATAATGAATTAATGATGTTAACACGAGAAGTCGGGGCAACAATCATCAGACATCTTTGATAAGGAATTGCTAAAACCAACAATTATAATCGATAATTCGATGTTTTTAAGGTTTACTCGCTAGTTTACTAAGAAGTCTCCTAAAATACGACAAGATAAGATTAAAATGAGCGATCAATTTGTTTCGCAATTTCACGCGTGCAACGTTAACTAGGTATCTGTAAGGCATCCTCTGTATCTAGCCTATCTAGGGTCCGGAAAGCACTGACTCTGCTATCACCCGATGAACCTGTTCTCACTATCCGTCACTGCTTGTTGTACACAAGATCGGGAGCTGATTGTCATGTCTTTAAAGCACTATCAGACTGCTATTATGTATACGAGACCAAGAAAACAAATCCGTATTTAACTGACGAAAAGCTACTATATGAAAAGTTAATATTTACTATCCAATTTTGAACATAAGCCCATTTTAGCATGACATTGATCTTGACTGACAGTGACTAAACGAATAGATAAAATGTGGTCTCCCTTGAGAATGGTACTAAAAGCAGACTCAAATATACGGAAAAATGTAAAAGTGTTTCCACAATTTGACACTTCACCCCTTCACCCTTCATTTAGGGATAATTTATATGTATTGGGGTAAAGTAAGAATTCTTTTGGTAATCATTGCTTTCAGCTGTGGTTTTACCACGTAATCATAAAAGTAGTTCAGTAGAAAATTTTCACTTGATATACGTTATTCAATTAAATAATGAATGAATTCTTGTTATTTAAGAGTCCCAAAATGATAGGTTCTAGAGAGACCCAGAAAATAATAGTGATATAAAGTGGTTTCTGTTTTATTTAGTTGTGGGGTAGGTACTTCATTCTGTATAAACATTTTGGCTCAATAATATATTATGGGATTTAAAAAAAATCCAGCATTAATAAACAATTACAATGTACACTGAATTTTTTTTAAGATGAGACTGAAAATGGAAAACAGCTTGGGCCGTTAGTATGACCATGACCACATCGGTGTCTAATTTCCGGTCCAGAACTAAACAAAACTTACATTTTAAGAGCCCGACGCTGCGTAACTTTCCACACATCGTAATACCATAAGTAACTAACAATTTTATTGCGAACCTTGTTCCACTCTATCACAACGAAACATTGTCTGTGAACGATTCAGCTAAAAAGATTATTTGCGCGAATCTACATTACTAATGTGCTAAATGGTATTATGAGCTTACAAATGCGTAGATGTATTTATTCACTAATAGAAAATGGTATGGGAAAAATTACAAGATCACAACGTAACCTTGGTCCTCGAGTGGGAGTCGAACCCACCTTTTCTCATACTATTTTCTATCTAATAATTTAGAAAAATCAAGTGAGAGTCAATTCCTATAAAATAATTTCCCACGGGACGGTACTATTCTAAGAAGGACACTACACGCCATAAGTTCTTGTCTGCTAGTCGGAACTACGCAAATTTTTACATAAATATTTATTCAGCATTCTTACTTTTGAATTCTTCAGAAAGCTCTGCGATTAGTCATGTTGCTTTCATTCTCCTTGTCAACTCACATTGTTTAATTACAGACTTTAATTTACGTTAACACTTCAACAATTTATCAATCTTTTAACTCCAAAATACATCTTGAAAACAAGATCGGAGTATAAACATATTGCGTTTTTAAAATACGTATTATCAAAGTGAAATAAAATGTAAGTGTAAGTATATTAACTAATTTCGGGCCAATTTGCCGCAAGCGTTTATAGAGCTACACACAAATATGTCTATGTAATTTATAACTAGGCTTGTAGCTATCATAGTCCAAGAACAAGGAGAATGTTCATACAATATTTATATTACAAAAATGATATTAAAAAATAGAACACTACCTTTGTGATTTGGACTTCACCAGTGAAATCCGCTAAGCTATAAATTTACCTGAAAACAAAAAATCATAGATTAGATATTTTATTAACATACATCTTAAAATATACATGAATCATAAAATATAGCATTTACGATAAATTCCAAACGAAATCCTTATTGAAATTGTAAACGCGAAATTCTGTGCTGAATGAAATGAATGATATTTTTTTACTCTTATATACTGAGTTATTATAAATTTTGTGCTAACTAAACTGTCTGACTATGTAAAAAAAAAAAGGATATTTTTCAAGATTTTTAAACTTGTAGTGGAACTAGGTACTCAAATATTACAAGCTCCTGTCCCCATTTTTATTTATGACACTATTACATTACATCACAGAGCATAGAGGCAATCACAGTTGCATCATTAGATGAACGATCGATAAATCATATAAGCCGCTTGCGCATCGTTCGGCGAAGCTTCCAGCGTAACTCAATCAGCATTCCGGTAGGTGGCGCCTCGGGCTACGTGACATATTGCGAGCAGCTCATAAATTCATAAGCCATTGATGTGATATGAATAAATCAATCGATTTAGTTGACGAGTCAGTACCTACAAGACACTCAAGAGAAAATTATATGTAACATCTAGCCCCGTTGTATTTGTAAGCTCGACGCTTGTGTTATTCTAATAGAGAGGGGCCTCACAACAAGCAACAAAACAATATTTCTTTTTAAATAATAGTACAAGAACAAACTGTTATGATAGGTATATTAATATTTGGCAATAAAACTAGTGTACTTACAAGTAGATAATTTCCCCGCATTCCATCATCGGAATTCATAGCAGAGTTGTAGCAGAGCCAGGCGAAAGTCAGGCTAATTATGAACCTGTAGACTGAGCAGGTGCCGTCACTCGCGCCATCCACACCGTGAATAATCCACGAGATCTAACGTAATTGAATAAACTAGTAAACGAGGGTATTTGTTCAAACCAGACATGTGTACTTTTCGCCTGAGAAGCCTTGAACAATTATGAAGTGTAGCGTATTTTACTGTGTGGTCCTGACAGGAAATCTTGTTTGTAATTACAGTAAATAGGCATTTATTCTCATAAAACACGAGGCCAGATCATACGCCGTTGCGTTGGCTAGACTGCCGGACAATAGCTTTTATGAAAGATGGATGGAACGGAGGAATCTAACTCCGTCGAAAAGTGATCTGTGTTTTAGGCATCAAGGTAATCAAACATTCGTGGTTAAAAACAAAATTATATTGGTTACTTCTGTACATATGAATTTGCAAAGCACAGTTGGTGGAAATAGTTGTATCTAATTTCCATTGATTTGTTAATCTAATCTTCCTGTGACTTTATAAATCTGTCTAGCAATGGTATACCTACCATAGATGTGAACATTAAGAAGGCCATAATTTACAGAATCAAAGGAAACCCACAATCTGAATTCTGTTGAAGATGAGCGACAAGACAATATAAATAACATCCTACATACACCACACCCAAAGGAATTTCCCTTATCTTAATATTCTGTGGTTTACAGATGAAAGACAGAATGTCTAGTAAGAAGTTTCACTTCTAAAGTCATTAAGGGCTGATTTTTCAATCATCAGATAAAGGCTAACTGTTGAATAAATTTGACATTTTCCATACAATATGTCAAATTTATTCAACAGTTAGCATTTATCTGACGATTGAAAAATCAGCCCTATATAAACCGAAACTAATTTATATTTTCAATAAATTACGCGGTAATATGTAGTGTATTATCAGTAACACATGCTTCGATCTTAACATAGGCTAGATATTACGGTGTGAATTCTTCAGCAATAGATATTAATTTATACCGGTTTCAAATTTAAACCTTAGTAATATCAATATTAGTGTGATTATTGGAGTGGATCAGGGCTTAGTAAAGTGACATAAGCATGGCAGACGCGCACGCAGTTCATAACTCTCGGTGGCCGTGTTCTCGTCCCCGGAAGTACAGCGAACATCGCTCGAATCGGCCCTTCATGTTTACCCTTTAATTTGGAAACCGACGGCTTACATGATCTTATCTTATTGTAAAGAGAGTTAAATGGAGTGGTCATCGATGTTTTTTTTTGTTTAAGGATACTGTCAGATCTCATGCTTCTCGTGCACGTGCTAATTCCGGATAATCATAGGCTTATTTAAATATGGCACTGATTGCACTACACTAGGAAATCGTATTGCTCTGGAGCAATCCATCCGATGACTGGTCATCGGAGTCAAATACTCTTTGTTCAAGTATGAAGACAATTAATATATCCTTAAGAATAATCAGCTCCATGATATTTATCACATATGTAACTAATAGATTTGCTCGTTGTATGCCTATTTAAATCGAGCGTTTTGCTTAAAAATACTTTTCTTACTGCTCTTACTCGGAAACATACGTCGTCAAATAGTTTAAGCAACGCAACGGTCAATACTTAACCCGCATGTTCTAGACACGTCATGTCACAGCATTCACCTAAGGGATAAGTTACCCGGCCTACATGCGATGCCTGGCATAACTCCGGTGTTAAGTCACTGGCAGAGTGGGCGGTACAGGTGTCGAGCTCAGATTAAGTCGTATCGTGTAAGTGCTGTCTTAAAAAGAGGGTATATTTCAGGAAGAATTCAGTCAGTTTTACAAAATAGGTTAAAATTGTATGTGATAGAAATAAAAACTTCCAATTGGTTATATAAATATTAATATTATACAGCTGAAGAGTTTTTTCGTTTGAACGCAACGCTTACCTATATCAGGAACGGATGGTGCGATTTGAAAATTCTTTCAGTGTTGGATAACATTTATCGAGCAAGGCCATACGATAGGTATATTATTTAAACTTTATGTATTTAGATAACGAAATAAATGAATACAAACTATCACATTTATACAACTGCAAAGTATTTGCAAACACTTTTATGAGAGAAAGTGAGCAAGTTACGGTAGCAGTTTTCTTTCACATTCATAGCCAATTCCGTAAACTCCTAAAGGAATACACAGAACAGACACAAATCAAGCATACAAAGTCAGACAGGACTTGCAAATCACTTCGCTGAACTGACTGAGCGAGGATGTTGATTTACTCTCGTATACAATTTCATTAGAAGATGTCTTGTCCGTTTGTTTCGCCGGGCTTGGAAAGTTATTCGTGTCGGAATGCTTAATAGACATAAAATAGAAGCTGGATTCTGTAAAGTATTTTATTCGAGCTTACCACGGGGCTGGATATTGGTTTGTAAATTGTCTAGCAATATTTATCTTATTTATTTATTTTATTTCCTATAGTTTTTATAGAATTGTTCAGTTTACGCGCAGCCTTCGATCTTAAATGAAATGGACGGATTTATTATTTAGTCAGAGGTAAAGTCATAGTCCGGGATCCGTAGTACATTGGAATCAAGTGATTACTAACAAGCTAATTTTTCGTGAGTAGCTTAATTTTAATGAGACGCCCAAAAATATCCTATACTCAACTTTTGATTGTGGTAGCTAACAGAGATATCGAGGATTAAATATGTTGATTTGATGATCCAAAAAAATTGATTACTAACAGGTTGTTATTTAGTTATATCGTAAGATAATGATCTAAATTATATGAAAAAATATTTGTCCTACAAAACCTATGGTTTGATCAAAGAGTCCCCCATTTCCAAAATGTATCGAAAACGAGGTCAAAATAAATGATTACTAACCAGCTGATTTTTTGTTGTATACTTAATTAATATTTATAAAATCTAAATGACATATTGTCCTACAAATTTCGTGGTACGTTATCCCGGTCCTACGGTCCAAAGTTGTAGTACACATCCTTGATGTAAAAATAATTACTATCAAGCTGAATTTTCGTGGATAGCTTGGTTTCGATGAGACGCCCAAAAATATCCTATACCCAACTCTCAATTGTGGTAGCTAACAGAGATATCAAGGATTAAATATGTCGATTTGATGATCCAAAAAAATTGATTACTAACCGGTTATTTTTTGGTTTTATCGTAAGATAATGATCTAATTTATATGAAAAAATATTTGTCCTACAAAACCTATGGTTTGATCAAAGAGTCCTCCCTTTCCAAAATGTATCTAAAACAAGGTCACAATAGATTATTACCAACCAGTCATAATAACTTATTTTTAGGGTCCCATAGCCAAATGGCAAAAACGGAACCTTTATAGATTCGTCATGTCGTCCGTCCGTCCGTCTGTCCGTCCGTACCTTAGACCTTAGCGGTGCGAACTATAAAGGTGGATGAGAATCGCATAGTGCGGGTGTATGAGATATATCCAGTTATCCACTAAATACGGGTTATAATTCACCGTGCGTCTGCTTGTCCTGGAGTGGAAAGGAGATGGTGGAATCAGGTCATTAAGTATGTTCAAGTCATGTAGGTGGTTTATTTTTTAGTATCGAACAACCTCCTTAGCTTTATAATTATTGCTGTTACCCACGACTTTGTCCGCGTCATTTTCTGATATTATTTTAGACAATTTAGTTTTCAATAATAATTATTTTAATACTTCTGCGTAGCGCGTTCAAACAAACTCTTCAGCTTTATAATATTCAAATAAGTATAGTTGTATAAATACTTAATACCTACAATATTTTTTTACCTAGATAACTATAAAATAAAGTTATTTAAATTAAAAATAAATCACTATCTTATCCATAATCACAAAAAGAACTCTCTTTCGGGGGATCGAACTCGGTGACGCACAGTCGCCGAGTTTGATCCTTGCCATTACGGCAACTGAGTAGATGCGAAAACAGACGAAATATGTCTTTGATATAATTACAAATTATATTTTATTGCGGGTGTGTTGTTACACTGACGCCGACTTAACTTTCTATGTTACAAATAGGCAAACTTAAAAATTACAATTCTTGTCGGACTAGCGATACATACCTGTTTTTTTGTAGGACATTGTTACATTTGGGCAAGGAACACACTAACCTATTCTGTAATATATTTGTCCTACAGTTACTAATGAGATAAATGGTCTTGTGGTATTAACAATGTCTAGGCGTAGGACCGGGATAACGTACCACGAAATTTGTAGGACAATATGTCAGTTAGATTTTATAAATATTAATTAAGTATACAACAAAAAATCAGCTGGTTAGTAATCATTTATTTTGACCTCGTTTTCGATACATTTTGGAAATGGGGGACTCTTTGATCAAACCATAGGTTTTGTAGGACAAATATTTTTTCATATAATTTAGATCATTATCTTACGATATAACTAAAAAACAACCGGTTAGTAATCAATTTTTTTGGATCATCAAATCGACATATTTAATCCTCGATATCTCTGTTAGCTACCACAATCAAAAGTTGAGTATAGGATATTTTTGGGCGTCTCATTAAAATTAAGCTACTCACGAAAAATTAGCTTGTTAGTAATCACTTGATTCCAATGTACTACGGATCCCGGACTATCAGGCCATTTTAACTTAATACAACGACTGAAATTATAATAAGCATTAAGTTATTATAATTTCAGATCGAATATGCATTCCTAAACATAATAGCCTTCATAGGTTTTCGCGAAAACATATTTTTCATCATTCACACTGAGCCGTGAATGAAGGATAGCGTACACCTTAACAGAATCACGCGCACAATTAATCACTCTGAACTAGAACGACGCGGCAAAAAGTACGAAATTACACGGTCGGCGGGGCCATTACAGTGATTGTGTTTCGATTTATCGATAAGGGAGGGGTTAATTGACCGGTGTTTATCGTGAAAACGTCTCAATTAGAGTAGGTGCCTGTTTGTCCGGTCACTTAAATTACGAGTATGTACATGACAGGTATGAAAGACAATTATACAATTCAGAAATGAATACAAAAAAGTACCATAAACCATGAATTCAGAGTAAGTGTCTACTAAATATTAATTGAGTGTGCTTTTTAAACGCACGCTTAATCCTCTGTAGGGCCGTTGTTTTTAGCTTAATGATAATATATTAACTATGTTATCAAAGCCGTAGGTAGTGGAAGTGATTTGGTGAGTAAGTATGACTATGCGCTTGAATAGAGTGACTTCAGAGTACAAATTTAGGGCTTGTTTTATATATTCATTGACGTTTCTAGACTCAGAACAAGGAGATTAAATTATAGTACAAATACATTTGGTCACACAAGTGGTCAGTACCTACTATCCTAAATCTAATAAAAGAATACACCATTAAACACGTTCGTCTAGAATTATTACCCACAATAATGTACATGGAGATGACACTGGGACCTTTTGAACAACATTGACACTGGCGCAGGATTATCATAAGAAACAATAATAGTGAAAGTAATCTGATCATGGACAAGAAATGAACGAAGTGGAATTAATTGAAAGGAAAATCTGTTATTCTCTTTTTAGATTACTGCTTTCCTTACAATTAAAGGAGAAAACAAGAAATACATATAAAAAAAAACTCTGGCAAAAAAATATGACCTACTGAAGAGACTCCATTTAAAATAATTTTAAATAATAGTTACGTTATTTTAATACTAAAACTTATAAAAATAAATAAAGTATGATTTCCAATTAGAGCAAATAAAAAATAAAATGATTCAATAACGAAAATAAAAATAATTAGTTTACCAAAACACGTTCAACGTAAATAGAAGTTTCGATACCACTTACTAGGTACTAGAATTCTGATTATTTCGATTTCTCAATTGCCAATATCGCCAAAATTTATAGAAAATAAAAATATAAGAGCATGTATTAACTCTTACAAGCAGAACTAACAATAGCCTTATATAAACAGCATCTCCACAGGTCCCTGTTCCAATCAGATCCCGTAGCGTGGAAAACGATTCGATTAGCTGCGCGCGCGCATTATCGTCTCGCATGATGCATGGGACCACAGCCGGGGCGCAATGTCGCCAACACTATCAATATTTATTGTACATTATTATTGGGACTTCATTATCCCGGACAAGTGATCGGTGTTATAATCGGTTGACAACACTGTTCACGCTGTGAAAGTGATTTTTTAATGAGATATTTATTGAGATTTTGTGTGCCCGGGGACTATAGAAAAGGTAAATTATGTTGCAGTGGTATTAAAGTTATTAAAAATAATTTCTAATATAGTGCACAATAATATTTGGGATAATTTGTGTTTAAGAATTAAACCTAAGATACTAGAATGAGACTCAGAATAACTAAATTAAAGCACGGTCAATAAGTAGTTAAGTAAACACAATTAAATTAGATCATTTATTTATATTTTGACATTCTATCTTAGATTAATACTTGATCTTTTAGATGTATATATCTTAGAGACCAATGTAATATAATATGCCAAGCAGCATAATTTGTAATTTCCAAAAAAAAAGAAAATTCCTGTTAGTTATATTATGACTTCCTCATTATGGCAGTTTGATCTCAGAAACATCAGTCTGATTAAACGCAAGGCAACTTAAAGTGAGCCTGCATTACGGTACTGACACTTGTAGTATTAACTTAAACCAACCTCTGAAATACAGCTTAATTTCCCCAACAGTGTATTCTCGTATATTCCCGACAAGTATACAATTTTAACGGTTCTACGTCATATTATTTCATACTGACCCCGAGGTAGTTTTGAGCCCACGTGTACACGAGGTCCGATGAATATCCAGGGAGATGGTTTAATTCGATACTGCATTTGTGAATAAATCACCAGTGTAAGGTTATGTACCGGAAGTTAGGTTTGACTTTGTATTTCCCACATCACGGTTTCAATTTCTATTCAAAAGACAAGGTTGCGTAGGCATTACTAGTTCACAACTTCATCCCAGTATTCGCAGTTATATGCTATAAGATGCTGAGTTGGCTAACCCTAAAATTGAGTCCTACTCTTTCATCAAGAGAGAAGTCTATGTGTCCCAGCAGTGGGGACGTTAATAGTGGTAAACTTCATCTTAAAGGTACAACGAGTACGTTAGTTATCATGCAACAACAATTTCACCAAATTCTAAAAGTTCCCTAACTTCTCAGCCGCAAATTGCCAACCATCTTCCCTTGTATTTTTTCTCTGTTAAGACCAACGTCTTATACGAATCATATTAAAGCCAGATATCTTATTATCTATTCACGCAAAAAGATAATTAAGGCATTCGCAGCACTAAATCATCACGCAACGAACGTCGGGAACGAAGGCCAGGTGGGCGGCGGAAGACCACACAAAGCTCAGCCTTTTAACGAGGTAGGAAACGCAACAGGATATCTGAGCTTTCAGGGTTCATATCCCTTTGAACAAACATGAAAATGTCACGGTTATATCTGGATTTAGTTTAAAATAGCTGCCTTGTGACGAAAATAGTATAAAAATATATAATACTGTTAATTAAGGACTAATTGTTCTCTAATATACTATTTTTTATATGCAGCACCTAATAATTTAGTAACTATGGAAATAAAAGGGTTTTATAACAATCATACTTTTTCTTTTATTGATTTAGAATTTACATAAACTACTCAAATTGACTACTTTATTTTTGTACAATCACATACTACTCATAAATTTATTTTCGATATTGAGAGAGAGGTAAGATTAGTCTCTCGAAGTAAGTTTCTTCAAGATGCACAGAGCAAAGATTACGAATTTACAATTTCATATGGCCTCGTTTTTTCTTTAAAAGAATACAAAATAGTAATTCATCAATTAGTTTTAAACACGCAATTGTTACAATTGTAAAAGTTGTACAGTACAAAACAATATCCATATTTAATTTACAATCGATATAGCAATCGAAGGTATTTAAATTCTTAAGAGCATTTCATAGAAAAACGGAGAAGTGGATAGGCTCATCAGCTCAATGAAAAATTGGCACAAAATAAATTACAATACATTGACCACACACATACTAGTGATCGGAAATTCCACGATCATAAACCTCAATGAACACATTTAAATAATTGACGAAGCATGTGATTATTGATGAATAAACAAATACGAGTACCAGTTGGTTCCAATACTTTTGTTGGCCAAGTTGTTGGGAACAAACAGCTTCTCTAATCTACTGGAGAACTGCAGTTTGTTAGTGTTTGTTATTGTTGGATTAACTAACGGAATGGGGAAACAAATGGGGCAGAGTAAATGCCCTAATCAGAAGACAATTTTGTTATATTTGTTTAAATTAAACCCGATTACTTTTTGTCTCTGCCGAAAGAGCTTTCAGAGATAATACCTTCAGAGTTAGATAAATACATCTAACTCAGAAAGTATTTTTCAAATCGGATTAGCGGTTCCTGAGATTAGCAGAGATTATAATTTTGATGTTATGCTAAGACGGCACACTCAAACGAGTTAATATGAGTATGGTATCATAAAGCAAATTGTGGTCACGATTAGTAAATAATAGGAAAGCTTAGATAGAATCTTTCGTTCGTTTAATTTAGTGCAATAGTAAAAGTGGAATTGGATCGTTATGGGACTAATATTTATGTGTGAAGTTTAAGAGTTATCTGTTCATCTAAACATAAAGTGCGGATGGATATGCTCCATAACGAAAGTAAATTATAAACAAATCTAACAATATAAAATATATAATACAATAAAGTGTACCTACCTAATAATATATATTTTTAAGTAAGAAAAAATAAGTATGTACTTTGTATTTAAACCTATTGTACGATCTGCCAGATATTTGTGTTTTGCGTGGTCTGTTTTTTTTGCGAGGCAACATGCGAGTATATATTTATTATAATTTATTAAGTATAGTTATATTTTCAGATATCTATTAGGTAGCCTTAGCATAAGCTTCAAGCTTAGCACTTATTAAATGTTGCAGAAAACTATTCAGCAAAATTTATATTTTATATCTAGTGCTATTTGCTAAATGAATTGAATGGAATATCAATAGAATATTCCAAGAAGCCAATCACAATCACGAGATATTCCCAATCATTATGAAATGCTATTATTTTTTTTTTTTTTATTTATTTATTTCACAACATAAAAACATTATTACAAAAGAAAAATAACTATAACACAAGAAAACCACAGAGGTTTATAAGTTAGTGTTATTATGAGTCACTTATAACGAGATGGTTGAAATTTTAAAATTAAAGGTTAGTACTTAATATTATACAAATAAGAGAAAAACAAACTATTTTAACTTAAGTTCGGAATTGGGTAGGTACCTATTTGAGTATTAAACCTATGAAGGTTAGCTAGAAAGTAGGATTTAAGTTTAAATTTTATGTTTTTGCGGGTTATAGCATCCCGCAATTCAGTAGGTAAATCATTTACGAGCCGGGGAACCAGGTGACTGGCCGTCCGCTCGCCGTAAGCATTCCTAGCGCGCGTGGTGACGTACAGTCTTCGAGAGACCGCTCGGGTATGTATAGGGTGACTAACAACATGTCTGATATTTTCATCGAAGAAATAATTTAGGATCATCATATATTTAAACTGAATATGAACGGGCAATACTTTACAGTGTTTAAAGAGACCTATCTCATCACTACTAAATTGAAGTTTAACATTATTAGATACAACTTTTTTTAAAATTCTTACCTGGAGTTTATAAATTTGGTTAAGATATGTATTATATGTACGACCATAGCTGCTTAGTCCGTATTGGATATGAGATGCCGCTAGTGAGTTATATAGCATTAGTTTAACTTTAAATGGTAGACGATCCTTAAGGATCGTAATATTTGCAAGGAAGTGTCGTAGCTTATTACATACTCTTTCTATATGGTTGGACCAAGTAAATGTGTTATCTATTATAAGACCTAGGTACGTATGGCTACCTACTATGTCTATAGTAGGGCATCTACAGTTCTTACTACTTGAGTGTAAGCAGCTGTGGTCGTGTGCAACTAAGTTGGCGGGGGGGTCTTTTTGAATATAAGGAGACTTGATTACTAACATTTTAGTTTTACTGGCATTCATTACTAATCCAGCATCATGACACCATTTACATAAATTGTCAAAATCCATTTCCAGCAGATCACGGGCTTTATTAGGGTCATCATCAACTGCAACGAGACACGTATCATCTGCGAACTGGTAGCAAATGGTATGGTTGATACAGTTGCTCATCTCATTGACGTACGACAGAAAATGAAGCGGACCTAGTACCGATCCCTGGGCAGTACCCTCAGTCACTGTTATATAATCACTATTTTGATTTTCAACTATTGCCTCGAGCTATATAAGCCTGCCTATTAGTTTTTTGCCTCGTGCATTCAAAAAATAATTAGATGAGCAGACATTTAAAAAAATATTTGACTTAACGGTGGTGCGATGTCCTGTGCAGAGTTTTGAAAACGCACATTTCGCTAGGTTTTGCACCTTATTAATTTTTATTTTTATTGTACATATTAAATTTGTCATTTATCATTATTTACCGTAGATACTTAACAAGTATATTTATATTCATATCTAGGTTTTTACTGACATAACAACTAAAATATTAAAGACTAAGTCAAACTTAATTCGGAACTTATCTTAGTATAATTTAACCGTAAAATATGTTTTACAATCAAAACTAATAAAGTTATTAACGAAAATCAAAGATCGGTATTCATAATTATAAACACGGTAACAGAGTTTAAACAAACATCGCATAATAAAGTGGTTCAAAATACCATAATCATATTATTATGTCCGAGCCACTAGTTATTTCTGTAGAAGCTCATTTATTTAATGGTCGGATTTCCATAATATTCTGTTCAACCAAATTATAATTAAATTAACTTGTTTGCTAAGCTAGTTTTTATGTAGACCAAATTATATTTAGCGTTATAGTTTCGAACCCAGAACAAGTTTAGAGGGTACTTCCTCGGCTTTTCTTTACAACGTAATAATGCCAATTTAACTTATAATAATTATTTTATTTTAAATCACTTTCGGACGGGAACATAAGCACACTACATATTATTTTTATAATTACATAAATACTATGGAGAGGAGACCTTTGACCAGCAGTGAGACAATATAATATTAATAAAAAAATACCATGAATCTTCAGTAAAATCATTAAGTATTACATACGGAAAGCCTGTTTGACAATATCCCGTGAATAAATACTCAAACGGTAAACAATGCTGTCTCCCTTGTACCGAATTGTACCCGCCCGGTAAACAACGGGAAGTGCCCTAATTCCGTTACCATCGCGCCAGAAAACCACAATGTCTACAACTAAACTCATAAATTGTACAACAAAGTCGGGACAGGATTCAAGACTGACTCCTACCTGACGATGAAAGCTGGATACCGGCGCCTATAACATCTTTAGCCTAATTAGTTTTTAACGCACTCCATTTTGTAACAATTGTTATAGAAGAGCCAGACTGTCTAACACAAGTTTTTAACATAAAGGAGATACTACAACTGATTGACATGATTGTAAACTTGTTACATAGGTACATTTTTTTTTATTTCATTAGCTACTCGGATCGGTTTCAGTAATCTGTATTCTATGTACATAGTGCATCTAAGAAAACTTTTTATTTTGCATGCGAATTTGACATTACTCTCTTAAGACCAAGTTGGTCGGAAGCTCGTTGCAACAAAATATTTTAATGAAAATTCGCGATACCATTGCATTGTCGCATCATCACCCGTATCACAAGCTTTGAGATTACCACGCTAGATGTTGCTGTGTGAATTGTCCAGTAATATTAATGGGTTAGTTTCGTTTTCACCCAGTCCCGTACACCCCCGGTCCGTTCTCACCCGATTACAATTAAGTTTATATCAATATTTTTCCCGCTTTTACGGCAAGTACCGGCGAAGACAAAAGTGCTTCAGAATTGTGTTCTAATAAAATTATTTGGTTTTCACTTTTGTTATGAAATTTGAGTATTTATCATGTTACAATTTACATGAGTTATTATTCTTCCTTCTTGCTAAAGCAATAAGGCAACTTATAAATACTTTTTTGTTGTAATGAACACGAATCCACAAGGGTTTTTACCCTTTCTTTTGTTAAGCACTGGCCGCGTGCCTACCTGAACTAGAAGGTACCAGTAATAAAAATAATCTAGTCTGGACTATTTCGAACTAATATGTCTGTCTCTTTTACACTCTAGAGAAAAATACTAGTTAACTATTGTTATTAAAATGCAACCGATAAGAAAGTTCAGTTTGCCATCTCACGATGACGAGTGAAGGTCCGTCGCGAGGGCTGGAGCCAAAAAATTATGAAATGATTTGTAATAAGAGAGGGGGGGGGAAATAATATTGTCCTTACATAGTCATAATTAACTTACATCCATTATTTTAATATAACAAAAGCCGAACACATTTACGTGCCTGCCAGTACTTTTCGTCAAAAAATGCTTTTGATTGAATTTATTATACCTAAACCAAATCGGGTGAGAACGGACCGGGGGTGTACGGGACTGGGTGAAAACGAAACTAACCCATATTAATTTATTTATTTCATATTTTACTAGTAATGAATCTAGCAATAGCCCGTATTTGCTAAAACGACAGGATAATTCCTAAATTATACTATTGTTTTTAAACTTTAAAAATTATACAAATGATCTGAATGTCCATCTGTGAGTGATCCCATTGATAAATCATGAAAGACAGCTGTATTAATTTACGTTCATGCAATTTTAATGATTCATGGTAAAAAGGGTCGAGTTACAATCAGATTTACACTGTAATTTTACAATTTATCTGTGTCTCGATGCTTCGAAACTGACATGATTGCTGTAAGTTATAATGACGAATACTTCTCACAGCTTTCGGCCACGCAAATTTTACCAATAAATCTGCGGTAGTTGCAAGACGCTAGTAAATAAAATAAATAAATGAATTAATTTTCTTTATTGCAGACACAAAAGATTCATATTTTAATAAAATTAAAATTAAATAATAAAATGAATCTCCAAGGGGAATCTACCTCGAACAGCGAGTACAGTAGTGAATCCACTTTATTTGAATCATTATACCGGGAAGATTATCCATAAAATTTGTAACCGCCTCGTGAACTTTATCTCATATGAACTTTAATATTAACCTTAACCTTATGTGAAAAGACACAGCCAAGCTTCTCAAATCGTGTGACAATTTAAACATTAAACAATCATCTAAAGCGGTACCTAACAGAAAGATCTCACAATTTTAACATGATGGATGTTCAATTGTTGTCCATAGACTTTAGGCTACAAAATTAAATTACTGCTCGAGACAATAATACAAAATTCAGATAATATTTATGTGATATTCTTCTCTTCTTCGGACTTCTTCAAATTCCATTACTTGAAGCAATGAACAAAATTCAATGAATTCAGCTCGTAAAATACATGAATAACTACAAAAATGTCATGCGTAACGACATTGAAAGGTTAATAGACCATTTCATTTTCATGTTATTTGAAAAAATACTTCCCGATAAAGGAAAGTAAAATTATACCTTTAAACTAATAAATAATGTTGGTTTTATATACAATCTTTCGCTACAGATTGTGTTAGAATTCAACTGTTGAGATGAATTAGTAAATCGGCGTCGACATTCCCCAACGTCTGACTCGGTAGTAAAAAGAGTTTAAGCTAATGACTAATTTATTCATGAGATTTCTATAGCTTCTATCTATAGACAATAGCTTGAAATCTCTCCAAACGCCAAACAAAGAATAGCGTAGAATCTTATAAGTTTAAGGATATTTGGTTGATAAAAAGAAGCCAAAATTCAATTAAAAATTAATTAGAAGGGTGGCGAAACAGGCAGGTATCAGCTTGTTAATGATAAAAAAGCCGAATCAAAATTTATAATTTTACAGAAATTACGATTGCTTAGTCGTCCTAAAAATCGTTTATTTTGACGAAAGTGACTACACATACACACCCACAGGGCAAGGCTAAGGGTCATTTAATTTGTCTTGCATAATTCATAACGTGGGGCATAAATGAAAAAGTTGACATTTACTACCGAAAAGCCCGAATGGAGCATAAAAACTACCAAACCAACAACAGCTTGTATTGTTGTCCATCGGTCACAAATCAAGCACAAAAAGACGTGGCGTTAATTTGGCAGTTTCAGGGTTGCCAGTCCGGCAAGAATTGCGTTCCATTGCTACATAATTTAGTATTAAACAGTCACTAACGCTGTCTGTTCGTCCCTCTGTATGTATACTTCAATATTTAAATTACGCCATGGATTATGAAACGGTTTTTTTTAATAATAAACGCAACAATAATCGCTGTTAACGACAAAATAGGAGGTGTACTACCAACATATCGGTGCCAGTTATCTCCAAAGAACATTGTCTCTGTTTTTTTATAGCTTCGAGCTTACCATGGGGCTAGATGTCGCTGTGTAAAATTGTCCAATAATATTTATTTATTTATTTAGAATTGGTATTTCAATAATTAAAAGGGCATCTAACGTATCTTGTATGTATGTAACGATAAGAGGCTTAAAGTCACACGTCTTAGGAATAGTATCGCGTGTAAGTGTAACGTTATATTTAGTATGATACAGCAACCCTACGCTATTCAAAATGAAGGCGCTCAGATATTTCGGCCGGATTCCATTTCGGGACAACCATAATGTATTTTCTTGTTTATGGATATGTTAAGTAACAATTGTTTCAAACTAAACTCACCGATATGCGTTACCATATTATTGAAGAGTAGATACATCACCAATGTAAATGATTTATAGGCATGAATTTTAATAGATATTCAAAGTGCAGACGACCAATATGTATTCATTTGATAACAACGGGAATTACGTATTTGTAAATACAGTAACTCACTTTGAAATTGACCAATATGTTTGTTGTATGATATATATAAATACAAAATCTGACTCTAGCACAACACTAGCCTACAAAATATCTACAAAAATTGTCATCATTACACTAGCTTTCAGTCCTTATAATAACAAGAGAAGTAAGCAAATAGGATTGTTCAAAACTTAGTAAAATTGTCATGCAAGCTACAGATAAAACAAAAAATAACAAAGATTCCGTTTATCCCAAGGTTCTCAACACGAAGAAAAAGTAGCAATTCAATAAGGCGGCACAATAAAAATGGTAAACGCACGACAGCACGTTGCGAACAGTCGCACTAGTAATGAAGAAATCTTACCATAAAGAATGACCACACGCCTCAATAGACGTAAAAAGGATCCAGTCTGACAGAACAATTATAGCAGGACATGAACCAGTTGTAAGCCGATGCAGAGTCATCGTGGCTGAGCAAGTGGGGTCCTGTGATGGACGACCTCGTGACTGAGGAGGCGCGCGCGCATGTTGCCGGAGATTTAATGCGGGGTCGGAGAGCAGTGGGTATCTGGGTCTTGTCGACCTGTTGCAATCTGCGTTAGGAGTTATTACGATACTTAGTTGCTCTTAACTAAGTGTCAGGTTAAGGGCGAGGTAAGGGAGAAAGTGTATTTTAGATATACAATGGATGATTCATCCGAGTCTGTTGTTGAGGAAATGTAAATGGAAGAAGCTAGCAGCAGAAATATGAGTGTAACAAATCTTATTAACCCTGTATCTATTTCTTTGGAATAAGGCGTTCATAATTGAAAGCCCTGAGTAGAATTCGTTTACAGTATTCCATAAACGACAAATAAGGCTACAGACAGAAATTAAAGTCTCCGTCACAGTAAAGCCGTCATTAGGGATTAACAATAAACCTAACCGGAAGTATAAACATCAAATAAACGTTAAAATAATTCAAGCCACCTAACACCATGGCCATGAACAAGCAAAACAAAACTCCATTTAAATAACAAAGACATTGGTCCTTGGCATAATCGGTTAGGAATAATAGGCCCTAGAGCGTTTGATAAATATTTCGTCTGAGCACGGCTTGCCAATTTACGTCAACTTGTGATTGATTGATGAAGCACTAGAAACTAGAATCAAGGTGAATGTTATGGGATCGGATGGTGGGAAATTTTTCATATTTTAATGAAGCTATAAAATGCAGCTTGTTCATAAATTCTTTTCTAGATTATTTTACAGATAAATCTACTCTCAGGAGCTCAAATAGTACCTAACCGATAATAACCGAGGTTTAACATATACCTAGTAACACATATCTTGGCTAGTTAGAATAGTATTTGTCACCCACGAAATAAATTACCTACTTGTATGTTTACCATTATAACTCCAAGAAGTAATCTCTTTATTCCTTTTTTAAGTTCTGCCTTTAAAATTTGGCAGTCAACATTAAGTCATGCGATTAAATATTATTTTACTAGTAGTCAAAGGACAAGAGCCTTTTTTGAACCCACCACCATTTCTCATCAAACAAACCAGCCGTTTATTTATAAAGAAATTTGTTTTCACATCCGTAAAACCACACAATCGTTAGTTAGATAATACAAAACAATAAATCTCGAGGATTTCGTCCTCCATACAATTGACCCCGTAAGTAAATTATAGAGTCACACATCGTTCAAAGTGATAAGTCTATAAACATACAAAATAACAATGTTAAGGCTGCATCAACAAAAGATATAATTTTTATAAACTACGCATTCTTTTATAAAATAACTTATATGAACAAAAATGAACATTTTCTTATTAAGTAGTAAATGCACTTCGAACCTCGTTTGAGGCGGGTTGTCCCGTAAGTATTGTTTGAATTTAATTGAACCTAGACATAGTTAGTGTAGGTTTTAGTTTATTTATCTAAAATAAAAACGTTTGGTGTTGAACCAGTGTTAGTTATGTTGGCCATCTACTGGTGATGGTTTTGCCAACATCACTCTTTCTAAAAATCCCTCAGAACAAATAATAAGTACTAAGCTAAGTAGTTAGTAGGTACTAACTTGGGTAACACATACTTGTGGTACATTGTTATACAGGTAATATCTCTATAAAAAATCTTTTAGAAAACTTAAAGCACTTTTAATTATACATTATTTGCATGAAAGCTAAGCTACGCTACGCATTACTTACTGGATGCAGTCCTTACTCGTCTGCAACTCGGTGATTTATACCCCAACTATTCTATCGATGCTATCTACTAATACATCATTTGTGGTATCCTTTCATTGTCAATATTCCACTTTTATTTCGTTCATTGTAAAAGAAGATAAGACAAGGAGTTGGATACTTTCAAACTTGTCGGACATTTTAAAACTATTCGGTTAAGAACTTAGATTGAAAAAAAAATAAGATTATCTTCAAATACTTAAAATTAATAATTATAACTTCTTTATTCATATTAAAAAAAATAGTTAAAGCAAAGGGTAATATTTCAATACAAGAAGTAAATATTTATTATTATTACGCTTTAACTGAAACCAATTGGACTTAGAAGGGTATATGCACCCGTAACTTACGGCACGAATCTAAGTCGAATATAAATCTGTTACCGACGGCAAATATAGAGGTATAGATGGGCGATTTATCGAGCCGAGCCTATGTAATAAATCTCAATCAAGATCACTGATATGATGGCTGGGCGTCGGCGCCCATAGATGCTGAGGAAGGGCCGTTGTACAATGAGAACACCTTTGAAAATCCATTAACATTTTCGCGATTACATTGATAGATATGTATAAAATTATTGAATGTGCTTTAGAAACCATTCACAATGTGTTAATACTTAAGTTCTACTTAAACATACAAAATAATATTGAATGGGTAAGTAAGGCTCTCAATGTATTCAAAATACTGCTTATTGAATACATAAGTTATTTTTAGAATACAACACTCACTAGTGACTAAATGATAGTTTAGTTTGCGAAGAGCTCGTAATAGATTTGACTGTTTTCGATGGATCAGTAATCGCACTCGGTGTGTCCAGAGCCAATCGCTGATACAGAGACGTTACGTAACCAGATTTGCGGTGGTAATGAAGCGATTGTCTTATTTTAAACGCTTTCATTGTCATGGCTGTTTTGAGGCCTCTTTATGGTTTCATGAACTATGATTTGGTGACGTGACGTAAGGAATGAGTAGGCTAGTTTTTGAAGAACAAACTTTGTTCTGGTTATAATATAAGTTATAATATAACCTACATCATAATTCTTTACTGAACGCAGGAAAATGCGACAGGAAATAGCTTATGACAATAAATAGGCACAGGAAATTAAAGCTAGTAATAAAAGCTAGTAATAAATAAATACTACATCTGTATGTTCATCAGATATAACTAAATGCACAAATACCAGCCTAACGATTCCAAATTATGGTAAGCCTTTCAACTCTGTGCCACTTGGTCTATTTTCAGTTCAAAATCATAAATTAATTTACAATCCTCAGGGGATATGACACCTTAGAGCTTGGAGATAAGCTTAAAAATTGAATGGAAAACTGAAAGGGTTGGAAGGCGCAAGTGATTGACGAAACAAGATGCTTATCAGTAAACAATGCGTGTGGCTTGACCTATCGATGTACGGACAGATTTAACGAAGGGATGAGTACCAGTGACTCATGAATACAAATAATAATATAAATAAAATGAATAGGTGTCGAGGATGAAGATAACGGGGATTTTAATAGGTCGATGTAGAAACATGATTACAGATCAGGGTCTTGGATTATCCACACGATACTGAATGTATGAAGAAGTAGCAAAACGTAAAATTATGTTGTAAGCTACAAAATATAATTTGCTGTGACGTTGCGGTGTGGTGCCATAATGACCCATAATGGGTTAATTTGGAGAGACGTGTAATTAATAAAGTTGTTTAAATTTGTCTATGAGAATAACATTGATTCACAGTAAATAATAATACCGTGACCGCGAGTCTGAAAACTCATAACTATAATGTAGTTAACTATAGTACTAAAAACGTAAAATGACTTTTAATTTGAGAACTCGCGGTCATGGTAGGAACATAAGTCACTAAACCTAGTTATCAGAAAATGCTTATAATTGAACTGTTACGGTCCAAAACCTTACGCGACGCATCATTTCACAGTTAACATTTTAATCAACTAGCTGTAAATCCTAACACACAAATTATTAGGTTGCATCTCCAAGATCCTTATCAACATCCTTGTGAAACGAATCACGAAGTTACATGTATGCAGCTGATTGAAAAATACCAAGCGGGGGATTGAGCTCTGTTTGTTTGTCATTGACAGTTAAGAGGGTAGAATTGGATTTATGAATGTGTTGCTATTTCCGATAAGGGTGTGGGGGGTTTATTTTTGAATGGACGAGTGGGTGCAAATCTACCGTGCGGGTGAAGATGTCAAATAGACCCATTATTTAGCTACTTGAAGTGATGACGGAAATATAAGGCCAACAGAACATTGTTTTTGTTTCTAACTGTTAGGAATGTGTACCTAAACATTTTTTACTCAAGATTTTCTTACATTCTGTATATTATTTTAAGCTAGATAATTCGTTAATAGCGGCCCATAGACTAGCGTTCATTCCTGTCGGAATGTACAATCCTTACGGAATGAACGCCAGTGTATGTGCAATAGCGAGAAAGAATGACGGTATTATAACCCAGCGATCCTTCCCGTCGTGAAGGACGCGACGCGCTCTGTGATCAAGTTAGTGCCTGTTCATTTTGTCCGGCGTGATTGAGCGCGCGTTCGTAATCATTTTATTTGACAAATATTATTTATTTAGTCTATGGTTATACGTTGGACACGTAGTGATTATATTCTCTTTGCATTGGACGACAGACAACCCAATCTGTGGGAAGAAGAAGAAGAAGTGGTCGTCTCGGAGGGATAATCAAAAAGTTCAAAAAGTTTTTATTCACATAAAACATTACAGTTTTTTCATCAGAAATACACGAGCTTCTCAACATCCCCATGATAGCTGAGGAAATAAGAACATATAGAGACAATTATAAACTAAGATTGGAAAAGCACCCAAACCAACTAGCGGGCCAACTAACCATCCCAGAAACTATACGCCGACTCAAAAAGCGACGGGATATTTTCGACCAAGATTAAGAAGAGGTCTGCTCCAATGGGAACAGAGCCTTACACGCCAAAACCACTCAACCCATCTGTTTATAGTCTCAACGACTGATCGCAAGATAAGAACACACAAAAAAAAAACAATGCGTCTTATGGTAAATTATTATATATTATAATAAAAAAGAAAATTACAGTAATAAAAATTATGGTAACACTTATAGTATAGTATTGAATCATACATACAAAATGAATTCTCAACAAGAAATCGAGGATAAAACTGATATAAGAAATGTGCCCAAGCACATAATAAAAGAACTTCTTACTATCTACAAGTCTCACCCTGCCTTATGGCAAATAAAAAATAAAGATATATACGGGAACAGGAACTTAAAGTACAAAGGGCATCAAGCTTTGCGCGATGTATGGAAAAAATATGATGAAGACGCAAAATAATTAAATCCATAAAGATTATTCAAAATGACGCGCATTCCTTTTAAATGTCAACAATCGTCATAAAATGTTAGGATTCTAACCATCTACAGATAAGCAATCTCTCGGTTCGACTAACAAGATGCAAACTGACAGGAATGTACCTAAACGTGTGTATGGCCACTAAAGGATTGTTTTTCCGCATGCGGTGGCGTGTGGTGAAAATATCAGAGGAAAGACCGTAGGGATTGATGTTAATTAGTGGCTACAACGGTTTTATTTTATCCCGTCGCTTTTCTGTACAGTTTGACAGACGGGATAAGCCGGAAGGAATGAACGTTAGTCTATGAGCCGCTAATCTCAGGGTTAACAGGATTCTTTGTCATTTGAACAAAAAAATAAAATTCCCATCCTATATTCGAATGTAGTTTGGGTATATAACCATAATTTCAGATAAATAAAGGATAAACAAGCAATTACTCATCGAGTTAAACAGAATTAATGCCACTCCAGTCTAAGATATAAATAGCAAACACCGAAGGAACATCAAAGCCAAAAATTGAATTATCAATAACGCGTGAACTCGTCTGGACAATCAATCTCCACTAACAGTCGGAAGCCAAACACTCAGAGACAGACGTCAGGGGGAAATCAATTATTGTAGTCAGAGAGCTGGGAACCAATTTCGGGTAGGTATTTGAAGCAAGAGGCAACTTATTCCGCGCCTCTCCTATGTACCCCAAGACGAAAACGACGACCTGACTGATGAGTAGCGTGACGCGATATTTAAGATCGTATGGTAGGTGGAAAGTCTTACCAACATAAGGATTAGATCTTAGAGAATCTTATTTTATGTATAAGTAATTACTCTTTAATACCATTTGAAGTTGTAATTACATTTTTTTTATCTCTTGATCTTAAAAATAATGTCCCCCATATCTGCCAGGTCGTCAGTTTCGTGTTGGGTTACGATAGGAGAGGTGCGTTTTTCAGCTTGCTTCATAAACCTACCCAAAATTGATGCCAGCTCTTGCATTATCAGTGTGTTTGCCGCCTAATCGAGTGAGAGGCGAATTTGTAGCGACACTGCCATTGATAGGGGCCTGCTGGTAAGGGATGTTACGAGGGTACAGTGATGCGGAAAATGCACTACAATCTTTATGTCATCAGAAATCAGAATCACATTTACATGATGCTGATTCAGGAATCTGTGCAATTATCGTAAGATGGGGAGGGATATTAGAGCAAAACTAAGCATTTTGCTATATTTTAGAATTTTGTTCTTAATTTTAAAATATAGCTTAACCTAAGCTCTTATGCTGGCAACATGAAACTAAAGATTACCCTACTAGACTACTTCCTACTTATATTATATCTTAGATTTTATAATAAAATGTGTTTCAACAATCGGTCTTGGGTCAAAGGGGCTAATTTGTCCCAAATTTATACAAAGATGATAACTTTTTAATTTGTGAAATATGATCAATAAATAAACCACAATCGCCACAAAAGGAGACAACAAATTATGTCATTATAATTGCCAAAGACACCATAAACCATAGCGGGTGTTACAAAAAAGGCAATGACCAACAAAGTTATGGAACTAGATCAATGGGCAACGTAGGTGGTCCCTTCTCAGAATCACCCTTTACTAAATGGCCATACAAAACGTTCATAGGGGTGACATCGGACATTCAGGGTTGAATGGCATCCACTGATTTACTTTTAATCGTGATCTTGATATGATCTTCGAGGCTTGGACCAGTGTTGTGTTACTGTCAGTGCTATTTGTAGTTTTAAAGACTATTAAATCTGTATTCTCACGGGCGGCGATCGTGTTACCGGATCACAGGTATCTCTATTGTTTAAAGTTTAATCAACAAGATTATTATCGTTACTGTTTCACTCAGAATTAAAATTCACTGGGAATTGACTTGTCGATTGAGAATCAGAGCGTCGTGTGACTGTGGACAAACACCGTCTGGCGCCGGCCTTAGTATATTCCAGCTCATCTTATGCCGCTGGTGTCATCAATCCGACTACGTAATTTATATACCAGAAGACGGGCAGTAGATACGTTATGTACGTACACTGTACCAAACTTAACAACTGCGGTCACCAAGCCCATAAGCGCGGTGATTATACCAACTCCCTACGACTTCAATATTATATTTCTATAGGGAAACTTGTATTATTAACAGCAACTGCAGCCAAGAATTTATCATATCAATTTCAATATTTAATTTAAGTACGATTTATTATGTCACATGAAAACATACAGCCAAGTCGTTTAAGCTCAATATCTTCCAGATCAGCTTCGAAATAGTTATGAATTACTAATAAATAAGTGATATATGTACAGAAATGAGAAACTGAGTGTGTGAGTAACCCTGACCCTAGCTTCATTACCAATGAGATCACTGATCTACAAAATAGATACAAATAGACACGGCAATTGATCATAAATAACCAAAATGCGTTGATTCAAACTAATGGAAATTTATAGCTTCATGGTTGGAGATCAACAGTCTGAAATTGTGAAATGAGAAGCTTCATTCATTAACATATTTGCTTACTTTATAACTAAAGTATCCTTGATTAAGATTCTACAATAACAACAGTCAATAAAAAAAACCATAACGAGATTCTATAATGTGAACAAATATTTTCACATGCGTCAATCAAAAAGATAAAATTCCCAAGAATTTCTGGTCTAGTAAAATCCGAGTTAATAAATATTATATGGTGATAATAACTAAAATAAATATCTAAGCAACGTCGTTCTGTGTTACTATTTAAGCCATAATACTGGTCCCTCTGGCCGTAAAATATGTTGTATTGATGATGATGATGAACTACGTACATAATATACGATAATAAAAGATCGAAAACATAAAGATAACATTGCCAATAGTTCTCATGGATCCATAGAATAATTTATAGGGTAGGGAGCCTAAGAAATAAAATAAAACTTTCTACGAGAAACAGAACACCGCGTGAGACCGTGCATAAAGAAAGTTGCCTAGTAAGCTAAATTTAGAAGCTTTAAAA
The DNA here is from genome assembly GCA_963691955.1 of Chloroclystis v-ata. Lineage (NCBI taxonomy): Eukaryota > Metazoa > Arthropoda > Insecta > Lepidoptera > Geometridae > Chloroclystis > Chloroclystis v-ata. The sequence goes on along the minus strand of OY829904.1, from coordinate 11,024,680 downwards.
TTATTGAAGACCAATTAAATTATTAGGTAAGTTGTTGATCTTGTAATAAACGACAAAATAAGTAATCATACATACTGACTCTGTCTAAAACATGTCTGCTATAGAGCGTACCTTATGTTAATATGAGTACTTACTATACATAGACATACCTTTGCTTCGCTTCAGGTAATAATACTTTTAAGTTTCGTGTATCGAATTGTTTCTTGTTCGAATCTTGTAAACTTTGAATAAGTTCCTTGTTCTTCCGGTAACACGTCATCTTTCTATTTTTATTACGAAAATTGTCAAAAAAGCTTATTTTTTGCAGCCATCTATCCTAGTTTTTTGCAAGAAGGTTAAACTAATCGATAACCGATCGATATCCGCGTCATTTAGCACGGCACGCACGGCTCACCGCCGGCTGGACGTTATCGGAAATGCATTTTGTAATTGATCGAACGATTACCTATTGGGGTCTCATACTTTTTAATTTCACATTTTCTATGTATCCTACCAATATTGCAGACACCTATCCTATGGATTGTAAAAACGTAGGTTTGTTTGTATGGTATTTATAGGTAACCTACAAAAAGTTCGTTAGGTACATGTAAAAACTACTGAACGGATTTTAAAGGAACAATACAATAATATTACTTAGCTTATTCATTAGACAAAAAGCCTCTACGTGTAATAGTTATTATCAGAATAACGGGTAATATAACGCGGGCAAAGCAGCGGGTGGAAAGCTATGTAAAATACAATCTATGTATATATAAGCAATAAAGACATAAGCAATAAAGACGACAAAGTCAAATGAGAAATAAATATATCTCTAGCTTACTAATCGAAATCCAATGAGACTACTACTAGCAAATCACTATACAAAACAATTCCTAACAGGAAACTGTCAAATAATTCATATCATTGTAAGACATGCATTATTCAAATGCGATCCTGCGGTGGCCTGGCCTAGATATCCTACTCGTTGAGCCTATAAATGGGCGATTTGCAATTTATGAAAACGTAACTTAATCTAACAATGGCATGAGTCAAGTAGCCTTCGGAGGTTCATGGTCAAATAACTACCTTTATACGGCATTGGACTAAACAATGTCTTATTTCATTCATGATAGATTTATACCCAGCCTTCTGTGTAAATGTAGACAGTAATGAGACTACCTGTACCACCGTGGAGTGTGGCTAAAGTAAGCTTGGTCACAAAACTAGCCACATTTGATTAGATCTAGACAGTGAAATTCACACGACGACGCCTAGGAAATCGACGACGATAGACTTAATGTATACTAAGAATTAACAGTTTAATCGAAAATATCTGAAAATACAGAATTTTAGAATCCGAATTCTACGGAGTACAGTGGGCTACAGCTTAGGTGCCATATTAACTAATGATAAGGTTGGCGTAGTCTAAAAGAATGCGTTTTTATTTGTACTATAAAGGACGTCTTTTGGCCATTATAAAACGGAAATCATAGAACTTTTAAGTAGGTACTTTCATTCCTTCATCATCGAAAGTTATAGTATGCAATAAAGTTGGCTAGCATCGTACCATAAGATAATCTTAGGCTAATATCATACGTTTAAGACAAAGGACATCATAATTTCACGACAGAAATCGCTTTTGGCAGCTGTACGCATCATGTGCCCATTTCAGCATTCACACCATTATTCATGTCTATTATTGTGGTCAAACTATCATAGGCATCTATTAAGGATGTGTGTTGCGACAATAACGCGATAATATGGCGTGGAATTCTTGCGATCATAAATCTCATAGGTAATTTTTGATGATCCAGTCATCATAACGTCAGTAAATATGTTGACGTTATGACGTCACTGCTGGGGCACGGAGAATTCTCTTGGCGAGTTTTTTTTTTACAAAATGTAAGTATTTTGTAAAAGTAAAAAAAAAAAAATCATTTTAAATAAGTGTTTTGTAAAAAAAAACTATATATGTACCTAAATAAAATACTATTTAAATAATAATAATACAATAATATCGTGGAAATATGGTCGAATTACAAATAATTTTCGTTTGTATGGGCAATTCGTCGTGTCGCCCGGCCTCTTAAGGGTTCGGCAGCACGCAGGTAACATCTCTGATGCTACAGGCGTCCATAGGCTGCGGTAACCGCTCTCCACCAAGTGGGCCGCATGCTTGTCTGCCAACTTGGTAGTATAAAAAAAATTTGCTGACAAAGCACCGACGCTGTGGAAGTCACGTCTTCATCGATCACGCATCACCAGCCGAGTCACGCCGTTTGTGGTCTAATTCTAATCAGTTACCTTCTGTCATCAAACAATTGGCAGTTGGTATTGTCCCGTGAGTAAGATAACCATCAAAATAGATGAATCATAGTCACCTGCCTTCTTGGAACATCAACATACGTGATGAGAAATATTTACAATTTTCATGAACTTTACTGAATCAAATGTGAATCCCCAAATATATAAATAAATACTGGACAATTCATACAGCAACATCTAGCCCCGGTGATAAACCTGAAGCTTGTGTTACGGGTGTGTTAATATAATAATTAATATACATATAGATATTTTAATTATACATAATATATATTGCCGTGCCGAACGTTAACGCGAGCAGACGTGTCGCAAAATTTTTACTAAAATTATCAATCACATACAAACACATACAAACCCAAGTGCTTTAAAAATAGAGTTTAAATTGGAGTGCGTCGAGAGAGTGTCGTTAAGTTATTCTTTAACTAAGCTGCGTGAGACGAGCCCAAGTGAAGAAAGAGACATCAGTCACTTCGGTAATACTCGGCTGTCACCGAATAACCAGTGCAGCTAAGGCCGAACATCGACGTCATAAGCGGAGCGATAAGCGGAGCGAGTACTACTAACATAAGAAAAATATATTTTTCCAAAATGAGTGTTTCTCGTTCTCCAAACAAAAAACTTTCACGATCCAAAATTATATCAGCCATTGGAAATAGCAGCTCCCAACCTGATTTAACAAACCTTGATTCTACTGACTCAGAGACAAGTAATATTACTATGCGAAAGAGAAAGGCACCCGACAATGATTTTGCCTACCAATTTAACGAATTTAAGAAAGAAATACTTTGTATCCTAACAGCATCCAGTAAGTGCAGTAACGATAATATTCATATTATAAGTGAAAATATCGCATCAATTAAGGACCAACTTACTGAAATAAAATCCACAACTGATTTCCTTGTAACAGAAAATAATAATATCAAGTCTCAAATTACTACTCTGACAGATACTGTAAAGGAAAATGAAATTAAAATTGAACAACTACAAAATAAAATACAACATCTCACATCTTCTCAAGCTGGTTCTTGGACATCGCAAGCAGAAATACCTATGTGCAACGAAGACTTAATCAATGAGCTCAATGAGAGAGCAGAAAGAAGCAAAAATGTAATTTTAATCGGTCTTCCTGAGCCTCAGGGTACTACTGCAGAAGAAAGACTAAACGTAGACAAATCCAAAGTGCTGACAATGCTCAAGGAAATAGTTCCTGACTGCCCAATCAGAATAGTTCAAAGACTTGGCAAATACGACATTACGAAAAATCGACCACTGAAAATTTGCTTCACTTCCCAAGAAACTGCTAAAACCCTCCTGCGCAAAAAAGACAAAATAAAGAATGAAAGGATTCGCATCTTTTCGGATCAAACACCGAATCAGCAAAAAAGCATGGAAGACCCCTCATAATAAAGACACAAAAAAACTAGATACTTACCAGAATGCACAAACAAAATACCCGACATCCTCAAATACCTATGAAATTACGAAACTTTTCAGAAACCTATTATGTAATTATATTGACAGAGACTTACTATAAAATCTATTTGGAAAATAATACCCATCATTACTACACTACATGAAACATGACTTAGGAGGTGGATTATCAACATTTGTTCATAACAATACAAACATGATCTTCTAGAAGAAAAGTGTGAAGACAATAACATAAAAAGCATCACCATGGTATAAGCCTTAAACAACATCGAAAAATGCATAATGTCAGACTGATCAAAATTTTAAATCTACCCTAACTTTTATTTACTATTTATCAATACCGTGCAAAATTAAAAGTAATTTCTGTCTTTTGTATGTACCTATGTTAAATGTATGCATCTAACATTACCTATACATATATACCTCTTCATAATACTAAAATAGATTGTAAGACAATAACAGGCACACTTGTTATACTTAGCATAAGTTTTCTCTATAAGTGAATGTAAATTCTTTTGAGAAATAAATATCTTAAACCATAAACCATATAATTATAAAACCCAACTCAGAACAATTGTTTGCAGATTGTACAAATTTTTGTCCCGTTTTTTTTTAATTAATATTATTAAAAAATAACTAGGTAAGTACAAATGAAACAAACTATTAACTTGAATTGAAATGTCTATACCTAATTAATTAACGGCCATTATAATGCCAATGAAATATTATTAATTGACATAATTACCTGCAAAATTAAAGTTGCCTTGGCTGTGTATAAAATTGTGACAGGGAAAAATATAATTAATAAATTACTATATATAAATTATTACTATACTATACCCATTATAATTGTAGTAGTTTGTGTTCACCTGTTATCTTTATATCAATACTAATAATTAATCTGTAGGGTCGGTTATGGAGTAAGTTGGTTTGTTTTCAGAGATATTGTATTAAAGGCTACATATATCGTCGGCTAGCAAACAACACCGCGCAAGTCGAAATTGGCGGTCTCGACATTTTAATGCTATTGGATGCAGTTCCTACGCGCGCTTCGATCTACCTATCAGATTCAAGCATATCGACCAATCAGGAGAAGTTATTCAAAAAATTGTAACACTGCGTTAGTCAGTTTTATGTGCAACACCGCACAAGTCATCATTCCGTCATACTTTTTTCGCGGTTCAGAAGGTGTCAAGTTAAAAGTTTGTTTTTATTTAAAAATATCAGTGAAAAAGTAATAAAAGTAAACAAAAGGCGCAGATAAAATGGTAAGTTATTGATAATGTGTACAATTGTATCAATTTATGTACGTAATAATCCCCTAGATCATCTAAAACCTATGGTTCTGTCTTAAGCGGTGTTTCAATGTTTCTGTTTGCGATTTGAGCGGTGTTATACCTTGTCTTATTACATTACAGAGTTCCTTAAAATATTAAACTAGGTAAGAATAATTGCTTAAATTTAAATTTTACCCACACACTGGAGGGCGGGCTGCAGCGCCTCTTGCACAATAGATGTTCCATCGAACTGCGATCTTCAACCCGCATGTCCAGCGTGGGGATTATGGGCATTACCCCCCATGAGATAAAAGCCAATTAGGTGCTTATCAGAGGGCGTGAGTCCAGCAGTGGACCATTATAGGCTGTTCAGATAAGGTGAGGAAATTTTACAAGCCAAATTTAATTTTACATAGGTACCTACTCTATCTGATTGCCAGTCTTGGATCACAAATTGAGTATTGTTTCATTCGTCGATTGCTTTAATTTTGACCAGATGCAATTAACCCTACGAAGGCAGAAGAAGTCCCTGTTCCTCCTTTGTGTGCATCACAAGCACCTGCTGATAACCAGCCTAAGCTCCAGCCAGTCACCGAAATTCAAGTTGGTAGAAATTTCATGAGTAAATAATTAATTAACTTGTAGATGCCAGTGATATTTATTTTATTACTTATTTGTATAGATTCTCCTAATATTGAGTTTTTTTTTTTTCAGAACCATATAAGAGTGTGGATTTAACTAGTATAAACATAGATAATCTACCATTCATAGAGAAACTTGGTGATCAATATATTGAATTAAATTATTCCGAAGTGTGTCTCCGATCAGTAACAAAAACATCACAGGATATCAATGTCCAGTTTAACGCAAGACCAAGTAAGCAACCTGAAGATCTTACTCCAATTAAGTGTGTGCCAACCGCTCCATGTACCTTAAAAATAGGGCCTATTCGCTGTACTAATATCCTGTCTAACCAAATCACAAGTAAACCGCACGATGCCTCTGTCTATCCGCTTTCTTGTGCACCACATACCAAATTAAATGAGGTTATAGAAATACCCACTGATAACAAGCCTAATTCAAGCTCAAATGCGCAGCCTGGAACTCTAACATCCCTAATGTGTACAACAATTGCTCCGACCACTTTTGACGATGTACTTGAAGATGGGCTACCACACCAAAGCCGAGATAAGTCGCATGAAGCTCCTGTTTTGCTTTTGAGTTTACAGCCCCTATCTCCTAGCCTGTTAGGGGCGCATGCTGCTGAACAGTCACACCCAAGACCCGCATGACTTGTCTGAAGCTACTGTTCCGCTTTCACCACCCCTTTCTCCCAGCTTAATAAATGCACCGGCCGAAGACCAACCTGTTCCAAGCATAGCTTTTCAAGGTAATATTCAACCTAGCTTGAGTCCTGAAAGAACTGCTGATCCCGTCGTGACAGATATAAGGGTGTTCGAGTATAGTCCAGATGGCATAATAAAGTACAAAACATCTTTCGATGAAGAAATATATATTATATAAATTATATTTATATGGTTGGCGTTCCTTTTAATGATTAAATGACTAATAGCTTGTTAACTAAGTAATAATTAATTCTGATGTATAAACACTAATTACTTGGTATAGAAATCACATTAAAATTATAAAAAACCTTATCAAATGAAATAAACTTAAAAACAACATTATAACAACCCTTATCGCATCCCTCAACTGGGAATAAGTTATGCCTGTTTATTATGAAATTAGTAATATTATTACTATTCTTTGAAAGTCATGTGTATATAATTGATATCAAATAATTACAAGACAAGCAACCACAACTATGTAGTTTTTTTTCAAATTCTAAGCAGGAATAACAATCCTCTCTATGATAGTATGTTCGTAAATATGATTTCTAAGAGATACGCCCCACCAAAATACGTTATCAACTTATCAATATCAACAGACAGAACACATTCGCACAATTGAACTCGCATTCGTCAGACCTAGGTCTATTTATAAACAACGAAGAATCGCGGCGTAAACGCGGATCATGAATAAACAACGTAATTATCCTCAACTGAGATGAATAACAATATACGTATTCAACAAGTGTAATAGTTATTACATCTGAAACAAGGAAATTTATAACAAAATTGCTTACCTTTGTTTTTAGTGCGAAAACTGTATTTCTTCTTCCATAGTCTGTTGCCACATAAAACGCGAGACCGCCACCGAACACACACGCACATGTTGCTAAAACTTTATTTATTTTATTTCCTAGAATTCCGTTACTAAACTGTCTACCTGTTATTGGTAAAAACAGCACTTTTCTAAATAATTTGCTAGAAGATCTATTTAGCGCAGCCATGTTGAAATTGACACCGGCAAGACTTGACAGGTGAGAAAGAGATACTAGAGAATTTTCTTTATGTGAACGACTTAGTGTAAAAGAGATGCAAAGCGCTGTGTCAAAAGCGCGTGCGCGATTTTGTAAAAATAGGTTCTATTGGATGAAACACGATTTTTTTCATTATTTATTACTATTCAAATTCAAACAAATAAATAAACAACATTTTTTTTTACTTTTTAAAACAATGCCTTTCCGACAAATCAAAATACCCCTGCGATCATTAGGTATGTTCAGTATCAGTAGGTACTTACCTATAAAAAAAATATAATTTAAGTAGGTACAAAAAATATTATATTAATGTGTGTAGAGTATTGTAACATTGTAAGAAGGTAACTATCCTACTTTATGCCTATTACTGCATTAACCAGAAATAATTTTATTTACCTACTAACGTAGAGAGGATAATACAGAAGGGGATTGAAGTAAGAAGCAGTGTAAATATTATTATTTATTTTAGAACAGAAAAGATTAACCATACCCGTTGTCCATAATCCTCAGTCCGCTTACTTTCTGTTAAACTTCTCATTCCACCATTCATTAACATCGTGATTATCTAATAATGACAGGATCCATATCGCAAACGGACCGCCCATCTTAATGGCCGCGAGTATGCACTGTGAATAATAAATTGTTCAATTATGAGATAGTGGGCATTGACTTCATTTGTAGCAATGCATTCTTTGCATAGCTTACCTAATTTAGCCTTGCTCATTTATGTTATGTTTATTTATTTCCTATATATGCTTATATAGGTATCAAAGAAGCCGTACCTAATGATGAAAATGATGATAATATTATAAGCTCCAATAATAAAAAAGAATTACTAAACCTATTCTTACCTTACCTTACCTACGTCTATTTAGGATTTGACATTTGACAAAGTAGGTCTCAAAATTAGGTGTAGGTACTATTTATCAGCCTGTCCACTTGGCTTGGAGCGTACAATAAAATTCATAATATTTGGTACTTTTATAGATAGGTACCTATTAACTTACAATTTCTATAAATAAGACCTCGTTAGCAACTGATGCAATAAAGGTTCTGTATTTCTTAGTTGACGGAGATTTAACAGGAAGCCTAACCAAATTCCATGCGTTTTTCTATTCAAATTTCCCGCTTTATTGTCTCTAAGTTTTAATAACATGCCCCCGTTATTTTATCTGTGACTGCGTCTAACAAAACCTATACTATATTTTTATTTTTGTATAGTTGGCAATACCAGGCGCAGAATGAGGTTAGAAAGAGAACAAAATATGTATGTTTGTTACAAGTTGTTACCTTAAGCTTGAGCATTTTAGTTTTTATGGGGTTAAGAATAAGGTTTAAAGTTCTGGTTAGTCTGTCAACCTACGAGTGACGTCAATCGAATAAAATCGAATCGAGAAGCGGTGTTGGCTGCTTTGGTTTGGAATTTGATCGATCGCCATCTTGGTTTGTCTCCAACTCGTTTGCAACGCATGGCCTCACCTTACGTCGATTTGATTCGATTCTGATTTCTAATAATCGCGGGAATAATTCGGCCCAAAGTCAATCGTAAACAATAACAAACCATGAAGAAAGTTAAATCTGCTGTCTGGAGATTCTTCGACAGAATCCAAGACGAGAAAGACAATCGCTGCGTTGCTGTGTTGTGCAAACTATGTGATGTTCAGTACAAATACTTTGGAAATACCACTAATTTACGTGCTCATTTGATAAACAAACATCCAGTTCAGTGGGAGTTTTCGGAAAATGGAACGCTGGATGAAACAATGTTACAAGAAGCTGTGGAATCTGCCGAGCAGGAGCAAAAATCTCCACGAAAAAAGAAATATGGATCACGAATGAAGAAAGATGTTGCTTGGAATGGATCTTCTACTAAAAACGTAGGTTATTCCATAGCAGTAAATGAAGATTCAGGGCCATTGCCCGAAATTGAAATCCAAATGGTACCTATAGCAAATCTACCAATAACTAGGGAATGATCGCTTTGCATGTTTGTTATCACTTGTTTAGATAAATGATAAGAAATCGATTTTAATTCGATAGATACAGGAAGAGAGTAGCTTGATAGAGCTTCTCTACAATCATCCATTTGAACAACTTCGATTTTATGATATTGAAATCGATTCTTCATACAACTCTTTAAAAACTTTAGATTGTTTTGTTTATGTTTACTTATTTATCATATCTTTACATTATAATTATAATGCTGTAGTATCAAGGATTTGGAGGAAGGATTTCTCTAAAATGAATATTAGATACGAAAAAGTAATCATAGTTGTTTCATAATTTAGTTGAAACAACAAAAATATTGGCATGTCTAAAGTTTTCTTACTTTTCAGGTTGATGTTTTGGACCAAAACAGTGACTCTGAGCAAGATGATGCTACCACAATGAACCTGGTGCGACAGATGCATGGAGACGATAACTCTGGAGAAGAATGGCTTGAAGACCAATATCAAATAGCCTATGAACCGAAACCAAAACGGAGAAAAATTAAATATGCAAAGATCAAAAGGGAAATTCAATCTCCCACCAATTACTATGTCGCACCATCTAATGAGAAATTAATGTATGAAGAAGCACAAAGTAGCACAGATGAGTTTACTGTGTTTGGGGAGTATGTCGCAAACAAGCTAAGGAAGCTCAAGAATTCTCGGACTGTGGGAAACTTGCAACAGTTGATAACTACTTTACTTTGGCAGGGAGAGTACGGAATGTATGATGGTGCGGATGCTGTCAAACGGGTGCTTATGTTATCTGTTGCTGACCCCGAGCCTGAACTTGTTAGTAATACACAAATTGTTTATGAACAAATACCAATGGACAGTGAAGCTAACCAAAGTCATGAGTTGAAAATTGATGAACAGCACTTGGAATCGTAGAATAATGATACTTTGATCTTGTAATGTTAATGTAAAAATGCTTGGAAGTGATATTCCTATTGCACAATTAGTTATAATTTTGAGTTGTAAATTTAAAAATTGATAATAATACACCTAATATAATAGTGTTTGTTAATCTGTTTTAGTCATTCAAATATAATTGGTTTCTAATGAAATAGGATAAATATAAATATATTACTGTGCACAGCGCACATACCTAATATTTATTTTTTATTGTCTACCTTTTTGATTAGCAAATTTGCAAATTAAGATATTTCAAGGTAACAATTTATGATATGTTAACCAACCTTGTCCTTACCAAGCCTAAAACTTTTTTTAAGTATAACAATTTGATTATAATCTAGGTCTTCATCATTATTTCAGCCCATTGACACTTACTGCTGGATAAAAGCCTCCTCTTTATTGCACCAGTTTGCTTGGTCCTGGGCAAATCGATCTGTGCAATCGATTCCAATGCCGTAGATACGAGCGTGTGTCATGGGCACAGATAGTGTGAGAATAGTTTAGTGTATAGTTTAGTAGGACCCTATTTATTTATTCATATTAATTACACTATTTTAACAGGGTTTTTTCATTTTCGCCGTTTTCCTTACGATGTTTACTTCACCGTTAGGGCACGTTTTTCAAATCGCACATATTTTTTTAAGAAGAAAAATCCAGAGGGGTGCATTAAGGTGCGAACCCACGACCTTCGGAATGAAAGTCGAGTGTGCTTCCACTTAGCTAACACGGCTCTTGTGTACGAGTATAGGTTTTTCGAATATCTGAGAAACGTAGGTAGCTGCTGGCTGGCGTCTTAATGAGGAAAATCAAACAACAATTTTTTTTACAGAATCATTAATATTTTGTCAGTAGGTACAAGATGCTTGTAAAGTTATTGTCTAAAAGTTCGATATAATGTTTCGGTAGGAAGGTATTTTCGCCACGTATACAATAATACGTTAACAACATACAGTTCAACTAATAACTTGCAAATGCTGTATAGAAATTTCTACCCAAACAATCATTCACCAAGTTTTACTATAACATGTATGCTAATTTTAAATGCGCTACATTCAAGTCAATTTAATATTTAAAATTATCGTGTTATCGAAGTTAATTAATACTGTTGACTCATCGTTACATTCATAATCTTACTTAGGTACTAATGTATATTTTGATATTTTATTCTATACAGGGAAAGGTGGTTTGTAAGTTTGTAGGTACCTACAATGTCGTTAAAAAATTAACGACATTTATATAAGCCAAGATGAAAGGCTGTCTATATACCTACTTCATTAATAGTTATTAATGTAGGTACTTAACATTATGTATCCCATTTTAAAATTAAATGTGAGTAAGTACCTAATTTAAATGATGTTTATGAAAACGCCTAGTTATGTCAAAAGGTTTCGTTCATCTTTTGGTAGGTATTGCATCGAATGAAATATCCAATTCCGATAGATAGGTACATTTATCATTCATTCACTATGACATCATGTCTTTAATAATTTCAATAAATAATCATTTATGCATCATTCAATTATCCACCTTTCCTTCAATATTTCTGAACATGTAGGTACTGGGCAATGTTAAGTAAGAACCTACTTATTTACAGTCCCTATTGCTTCGGTAGGCTGACCCGATGGGGTATATGGCACATGGACATTATCTTTATTACACCAACTCTATTAATTAGACAAACTCAAATGCTAAAACACCGTAATATTTTTTTAATGACAAACAATTTTATTTTTGTATTTATTTTCCATAGAGAAGTACCTATAGAAGTAGGTACCTACCTATCTATTGATCGATTCTTTCTCGTGATTTATAAATGCTAATGGCTCTCGAATTTAAAAAATGTAAGTAATAAAAGTAAAATAATAAGCTTTTGAGTTTGTCTAAATAAAAAGTAATCTTGTCAAACAGAACTTTTCTTTAAAAACTGCATTCGATTTCCAAATCTATCTCCATAGAAATTCTATCTCATAAAAAAATAACTAACTATGCTATTTACTATTCCAGGGTACTGTATCAGAAATTATATTACAACGCCAAATACTGCTTCTAAACTAAATACAAATTGGTATAATATACAATAAATGAAGATTTAACGAATAATTTATGTGACTGTTACAAAAACGGCAAAAAATCTCGCGTTTTTATGATTGCTAATTATTAAATGCGCGTTAAAGATTGCTTGCCGTTTTCGAAAAACTTCATTAAGTAACTTATCATAATATAAATAACATCCATATAACATTATATACGTAGGTACATTCATAAAGCTTGCTGCAAATATTTACAATAGTAAACATTTCTTGAAAAAATTTTTAATCAGCGAACATTAACCTAACGTTTTATTATAGGTAGTTTAAAATGCGTACAATTTAAGAAAATTTTAAGTTGTAAGATGAAAAGTCAAGAAGTAGGTAAAATTTAAATAATACGAGTAAGCTAATGTTCACCGACTACAATTCAAGACTTCGCTATGAATTCTACGCTCAATATAAATATTGCGAGGGACATCAAAAGAATGTAAAAAATCCATTCAATCACAATATTTGCAAATGCACTCAAACACTGTACAAATCTCTATACACAGCACAATATTGTTATCGAATAGACTTAAAAATATAATACACATACATTGGCTCACTAAAAGTACAAGCGTATGAAATCCTACAAAACTACGTTCGGTTGGAACTAAGGGGACGAGAGAATATTAATTATAAAAACATCAACTAAAACGTTAACAAAATACGACTTTCTCTATGGAAAATAAATAAATTTACAAATTAGATACACGTTTAGACCTACTAACTAATAGTCACTGCGTCTCTTAAATTGTATCACTACGTCGTAAGAATCGGGAAGAGCGATCATGTTAAGCTTATCATACATTTTATTGTCTGTTTTTAATTTTGATTCGATTCTAAGTTTGAATCGACTAATATTATTTCTTGAAGGAAATGGTAGGGTCGCTCGCCCACGCTCTAGTAATTAATACTTACTATTAATTTATTGAAGCAAGCCGTCCGCCGCACTACTTTACCCTATCATAGCCTAGGCCGAAACCAACATTAACTTACTCAGTCCAATTATCAGTCAATTTCTTAAGAAATTACACCTCCATGCATACCATCTAAGTACATACGCGTTTCGGAAAGACCACGATTGTAGAGATGAATCGCAAAATATTGTTTGTCTTTTGTTATTTCGTTAGGAATTGATGCATTACAAAATTCTATGACAGTTAAATTATTTTGTTTATTTTTATTGCATAAAAAACAATGAGAATATAAGGGTCGATTACATCGAACCAAAATAAAGAAATAAATTAAAATGTTAGTAGGTTTGAGGTCAATTCCGAAACGATAAGTATTTAGGCAAAATTTTAAATGGACAGGAATCATTGCCATTCTCTAACACAGTTCCACCTTACTCATAGATAATCTCGATTTTGACTTCACAATAAATATTGAATATCAACTATAACTACCAACTACGATTACATTTAGTAAAACAGTAGAAATAATTAACGATTGGAATCATGCCGATAAACCTACGTTAAAGCGATCTAGGAATAAATTATTAAATTGAGATAGATAAATTTCAGTAGCTTTGGTTGACGTAATATCATTCATTTCATCAAACGCTGACACTCGATGAGTATTTTCTTTCATACATACTACAAGGAAAGAGTGAAGAAAAGCCGCTCACTAGATTCTATTTTGGCCAAAACGACTTGCTTTTAATGTTAAGTGGTTATTATTTAAAACTGCGAAAGGGTGATGTAGGTACTTCTACAGACTAGATTAAATCCATCGTTTAAATTAATATACAATTTGTAAACAGAGATGCAATGCATATATTATGCAACGCAAGCCGGCTTTGGTTTCCTGAGTGAACAATTGACCGAGACTGCGAGAGAGCATAGAATGAACAACTTGAATGAACCGCGATAAGAACATCACTAAATAGGAATGATAGAGATTCTTGCACGTGTAAGAGTGGAACGGTGCTAGTGTGCGAGCGCGACGGCTGCCCCGACCGCGACTAGCGCCCGACTCACGCGCGTCCGACCGCCTCCAGCGCGGTCGCCGACCGAAAAAACTCGACGTCAGTCGTCGTCGACATAGTCGACATCGTCGACTCGTCCCACGACATGTCGGTCGTCGTCGTCGTTTTCCCTTTCTTTTTCGATTTCGGATGTCGTTTTTTTTTCGGACTGGTGGGTTTTTTGGGCTTTTTTTTTGTTCTAGTGTTCATTTTTTGCACTCGTGCCATGCAGTTTCTGTGCTTGGGCGGTGGTCGCTTTATTTTGCCGCGATGCCGCCGCGGCGGACAGGTGTGGTTGACGCGGAGCGACGCGGGCGCCGGCTGCGTCATTGTTAGTGCGTAACCAGACAGGTTTCCTAAATGCTTCCGACTGATAGGGATCTGCGTGCGTCTCGCCTTGCCGTTATTGGCCAGCGCCAAGAATGTTTTCTTCCCGTTGCGCACCCGTGAGTATGTATTGTAATTATTTTCTTCTAGATTCTCTTCGAACACGCAGTCGTCCGAGAGATCCTTCTGAAACAAACGAAAACATTTTTATAAGTTTGCGGTTTTTGGAATAATAAAGAATTCTGGTGAAATAGGACCGATCTAAAGAAAAGCACGAAATTTACGTATCCAAGTCTAAACAGGAGTATTCGAAGGAAAGTCGAAAGCCAATATTACCGACAATACGTACAGAAACATGCAAAGTGAGCCCGATCTCACAGCCTTTTCACTGTACAAGTGTCTCGTATTTGTAGACTAAGTTTATCGCTCAAAGAATCCGTTACAGGACAGCTTAGAAACGCCTATTATTTGCTGAACAAATATCGGTTAAGGAAAGTTGCTTTACAATGATAATATTTAAACGGGACCTCCCTTTTAGGATAATACTGCCCTTAGCCAGGCCGGGCGCCGTTACGGTTAACAATCAGGTGAGCAAACCTAACTGACTGTACAAATTGGTTCATCTATACTAATATTATAAAGAGGAAAGATTTGTTTGTATGTTTGTTTGTTTGTTTGTAACGAATAGGCTCCGAAACTACTGGACCGATTTCAAAAATTCTTTCACCTTTGGAAAGCTACATTATCCCCGAGTAACATAGGCTATATTATATTTAAAAAAAATTAGGGATCCTTACTAAAACTCCAATAATGTAACATAAGGTGTAAAAAAATGACCTGAAAAATTCCTTACGTCGCGTGCGCTGCGAAAACTATTGATGATAGAACAAAATCATGTACTACGACTTTGCAGAACTTATCATTATCTACAAAAAATTTCGCGACAGCATATGTCTAAATATTATAGTTATGTCACAGTAAGCAGTTTTTTATTCTAAAATATTAATTTATATATGCCGCCTCTTGAAAGGGTGTTCATTTGTAACTTGGTATTAATCCTTATCAAAATAAATTACTTTATATTCAAGACGGCTTTAATACCTTTTTATAACTTTTTGAATTATTCAATTCGGACATTTCATTCGGAAGATATCACGAGTTTAAAAATGCAAGTATTAGAAAAAAGTCTAGAGGTTGTCGCTCAGAGGTTGTAGGCTCCATGTAAGCGTCACTGGGGTACGGGGGGGGAGTCAATGTAATGTAATATAATATGTAATATCCTAATCCTAACATAGGCTACTTTTTACCGCGGAAAAATACATACTTCGGCGGAAAATATATGCTTACGCGGAAAAATTCGATTTAGATAAAATTTAGTATGCAGAAGATAGTTGCATAAAAAAGTATATGGCGAGAGACTTTTCACCGCGGAAAATACATGCTTCCACGGGAAAATATATGCTTACGAGGGAAAATTCGATTTCGATGAAATTTAGTATGTAGATAGTTGCAAATAAAATGTGGCGAGACGAAGTTCGCGGGGGCTGCTAGTTCATAAATATTTATAAGAGAATCGCTGCAGGGTGTTTAATGGCGGTTAAATTGTCCAAGACGTCGCTTATTGGAGCATTAGATTCAATCTGCGATGCTTTGTGACCTGCCGTGGGCGAAAATTGTATGATTTATGGAATTGGCAATTTGTTTAGAAATCGTTTAGGCGACCGACGTATCTTATAACTGTGACGAAATATTTGTTGTAAACTATTATCGTATTTAACTTGACCCTAGTTTATATTTATACGCCGTGATAGATTATAAAACAGTGTAGGTAACATTATATCTAGTGATCTTATCGATTGATAATTACGATCAAAGCCTTGTTGAAAAGCACTCTATTAAATTATATTGACACTTATAGTACAACACTATTTGTTAATTATCGTACATAAATATGCAATTATCAGATCTCCTTAAGAGTTTTGAAATAAAACAATACACTTTTAAAATAAATAAATACATAATACATTTTATGATTCCTGGTGATAAAGCTTTAGTTAAAGTTGTAGTAAGTTATTTTCAGTTAGCACTTGTTATTTCGTCTTTGTAAATCACATTATTATTTTGAGTGTTAAAATAAAAAAAATATATGCATTTACATACTAGGTAAAATAATTGAAACAGTTTAACGCCGACTAAGAGAGGTCGTTACTAGCCTCAAGGGAGTAGCCATGATATAAATTTTAGTTGTTTATGGTATTGTGATTATTTCTGTGCGGGACAAAATAGTTATTATGTGTACATAACGGGATATATGTACAGTAATGTAGGTATTTACGAGTAGAATGAGCATTAATTGAATCTATTTCTATATGGTTACAAAATAATACTAATTCAACACTTCTCTCTTAACTTTTTTCGGAAAATAAAGTTTTACACATTTTTATGTTAGTGTTATATACCTACAGAAGCAGGCACAATCAAAGTCAAAAATATGTACTTATTCGATATTTTTTACTCAGATTGTACCTACCTGCTTCTCTTTCCCCATTTGGGAATTTTTTGCTAACGTTGTATAATATTTATATAACTGGGAATTCTCGCATATATAAAGTAGCTTGTTTATAATTTTGATAGTGTAAGCGATATTGTGAATAGGTAGATCAAAATTCATTCAGTAGTATGGCGTGAGAGTAACAAACAATTATCCATTTTTCTATAAATATAAACTTTCGCGTTTATAATTTTAGTAAGATATGTAGATGATCAAGGACTTAGATACTTTACTTATCTATGGGATAAAACTAGGAAAAAATTTTGTAGATATCTTGATTACTAAGTACGTAACATTCAAATAAAACAGTTGAAACACGTTAATAAACGCCTTCAATTAATTATCCTCTATATAACTTAAACGTTATAGCCAAGTAACAATTAAGAGATAAATGAAAGCGTTTGTTACTAATAGTTATCAAATACCAAGAAATCGTTAATTAAACTTTCGTGAAAAATAGACCCTTTAATCTTCGAAGATAAAGTTGTTAGAACGCTGAAAAATCGATTAACAATCTTATTTCCTACAAGGTAGAGCTTAATTTTTCGTGTATTTTGTTTAACGTGGGTGCTCCCTTATCTTATCAAACGATTTCCACAACAGGACTCGTCAAAATCGAAAACCCTAGCTTTGGTAATAGGGATTGATACTTTACTTATCGATAATAAGCTTATCGACTCATTTGAATATCGATAGAACGCCATTACTCACTGGATTACTAAACGGTTCCTATCTTCTAAATTACTCATTTAAGTTTAGAATGTTTCTTTAAATTGTGAAGTTTTGTAACTTATATTAGATAGCGTTTTTAAAATGTTGTTTTGCATGGTCAGCTTATCAGAAAGTTACAAAATGTTTAGCGGTAATGGTTCCTGTTAAGAGCGTTAATTTGTTATTGCTGTGCGACTTCCGTTAGTTACCTATAACATAAAACCAGCTGGTTGTTAGTTTATTTTCAACAAACCTGTAAATAAAAATTTGCATATCGACATTTAATAGTCAAAGCAACAAAAAGGTGTAGTTGTAGTACGAGATCGTTAAGAAGATTTATTAATCTAGAACATCATGTACAAAGCTGCATAATTATGCAAGTCGGAAACATTATTCCATAATACGTCTTTAGCCACACACGCACTCTTATAAACACGACTGGCAAGTTAATTCCGGCTCGACATTTCTTACAACACATAAATATTGATTCATCCAATATTAGCATACATTTTCTAATCGATAAATCGTGCCCACCTTCGGGTCAAACATCTGAGGATTGTGGATTTATCGATGTCGATGATCGGTAATAGATTATACGGCACAGCACTAGTGGGACTGGGCAGGATTCAGGGTTATCAAGTACGATCTTTATGGCATAAAAAGTGAAAAAAATTGTGAACCACGATGTCAACCTGCGAGTTGACGGGCTTGTAAAGGGTTCAATATGACGAAATTAAACTTTACTGGCATTATTGACACGTTTCGATTTCATTGTCACAGATAATAGGAAACTATTGTTACAATGTTATACAAATAAACCTTAAAACTATCTAAGTATGTATTTGTAAAAGCACCCCTATTTCTTGTGGTCGTTTTGGTGTTAGTTGAGGTAATTTATTTATATATTGATTTGTGACTGATTCGAATAAAATTTTGTTTATTTGCCATTTCATGAAGTTTTCAGGAGAAACAAATAACTATCGCCAAGTTATTTGTTTCAGAAGTCCCTTTCTCATTACATCAAAACAAACAAACATTCAACTTTAATAAGTTAGAGTATCTAACTATATTCTACATGTTTGATTAGTTCACACTTAGCAAATTCATGAATGTTAATTTAGAAAGCATGGTTGCAATTTACTTGCGTACGGCTATTTTGCACGCGATAAACAAGTCAATTAGACAACGCTAGTTGAGAAGGATTTATCTTGCTGCAGTTCAGCCAAATAAGGACATTTCTGGATTACCTACTATTTTAGTCTTGATATTCGCTGAATATCAAGACATGTAGCTTTTATTTTAGATTGGAAATTTTGTTAAGCAGTAGATCCCTACAATATTGTCTATTATCCTTTTATCGAAAAAAAAAAAAAATAGTAGGATCTAATCAATAATAGTTATATTCTTATTGTCATAAGTGTCCCTAGATTATTTTCAATAAGATATTTCGGACGGAAAGTTTCAACAACTATACAATCTCTTTAACTGCTGAAATCACCATTTTAAAGCTTTTGTTTCCAAGATTTCTATCTAATTGGTTGCCAATTTAAAAAATGCTAACTGGCCTCATTAGTCAAAGAGTTTTGTTTTTTTTTTGTAATAAAAATGTCTGTTCAGACACCGTGCTATTGGAATACACACGTTGCCGCATCGTGTCAAAGTTAGCGACTAATTTATGCGCTGGCGCAGGCGGCACCTCTAAGCCAAAACTAACGATTCCCAGACTAATCTTTTCGTATTTTTTACTGCAGGACCGCACAAAAAGTTCTGAAGTTTTCCTGCTAAACCTTTACGACAAATATTTGTAGCCATTACTAATTCATTGATTTAACTACCAAGGAAGTATTTATGCTAAGTTATGATCGTATCTTAATAACAACTTAATTTTTATAAAGCTTTATGGCTTGAATGGTAATTATATTTTTTAGATAGTTAAACATATAATAATCTTGCTAAACCATTCTTGAGTTTAAACAGTTCCTGTTGTGGGACCAAGTGTTTGTATGTTTTACAAGTAGACACATAAAAACTTAGGAACCTACATAATGTCAAAATACTAGGTATCATTCTACTAGGCTGTGTAATACAAACGAAAAATAGGACTTGGAGTCTATATGTAATGTATATCAACAACACAAGACAATTTGCCTGTTAATTTGTTTAGCACCCATGCCAACTTATTCACACATAATTAATACATTATATATAACCTATGTTATTAAGGGCCTACGTAACCAAAACTAAAGCTAAGTGTTTTGTAAGAAACCCATATCTATTTGCCTGATTTAATAGATGTAAGTTATCAATCACTCTCAGTTTTATAGGTCTACATCAATCCTATTTAATTCATAAAACTATTAACCCCCTGATTTTTTCACTCCCTTTCCCTCTACCTGTTAAAACCTCGTAAAAATCTACGTTTCCTTAATTTGTTTTATCGCGTATTTAATAGTAAAATATCACTTTGAAAGTCGTAAAAGAACAAAAGCTTTCCCTTGTTGATTTGATGCGTTTTTACAAGGTGTACCATTTTTTGAAACAATAGGGTGAAAGAGGATAGAGTGATAAAAGTTTTACGATCCGATATGGTGTCGCCAGTGCACGCTTTATGTGAATATAACTATACAGTATTAGGTTGCTGTTTGATTGGGACAGTGGAAACTTTAGAATAGATTCGATTAATATTTCTACAGAAAATGGAATTAACATAACAATAATTTTGTAGGTATTTCTTATTAAACGACTTAAAAAAAAAGAGAAAAGAGATAGTAAGTTGGTACCCTTAACTCAAGCTTCGAGTTAACCATGGAGCTAGATGTTGCTGTCTGAATATTTAGTCTGAGTACTTTTTAGTTTTTTTATACCCCATGTAGGTTGCTTCAACTTTTCCCAGAAAGGAGGGATGTTAGTGTGAACTTTGGGTTTGTAACCTACCAAATAAAATAATACCTATATTTACACGATTTTTGGTAAGATTTTTATACGATTTTTTTTATGAATCTTACGATGTAAGTACCTATATTAAAATAAATGTTATAGACACATACAAAATCAACTCTATGGTTCTCTAACCGAATCATGCGCATTCGAAACGAAACTGATACCGAAAAGCCGACGATTGTTAATCATCATTAAATTTATATCGATTCATAATCTCCACATCTAGTTCAGAATGCTCCAAAAATTCTCATGTTAATAAAATTGTAACTAAGTTATGTTAGGCGGGACTTTACTTTTGAAGGATAAAAACAAGTTCTAATAAGTTACGTAGCGGTAAGTGAAACTAAATATTTATTGAGTGCTTTGTGTTAAAGATATTTTTGATGTGGAATGAAATTAGTTAGTTTTACGTTTATGTAGTAGGTAAGAAGATATAGGTTCCTATTAATTTTAGAAATATGCGTAGTAATCAATAAATAGGTATCATGCGAACAAATGTTAAAATATTATGTATTTCTTCATTAAATATTATGTATGAAATAAGATATCGTCGGCAAAAAAGGAAATAATTTTCTCGATGTTTAGTTTATTTCGAATAGCATCGAGTTAGTGTTCCTGAAATGCTGTATAAATCATACTTTTATTTGATGTAAGTACTTAATTGTATAGTACACGTTGTATTATTTAACACGGATTTTTGTGTGTTATGTTATTTGATTATATTAAATAGTGAGTTGTTGAATGTAGGTATATTCTCTATATACAGAACACATTACCCCCACTCAATCATTAAAACGTCGATAAAACTTACCCTATAAATTAAAACAACCCTAAAAAGTTTAGAATTCCACAGAACAAAAATCAAAACCATAAATAAAAGACATATTAAAACATAAAATAGGGTAAACAATCGTAAATAAATATTACATCGAAAACACACAATGACATCGTTAATTCAAATATAAAATATGCCTATTTTGTGGGGACTTTACACTTTTTTCACGATCCATTGAGTTTTTTGTGGTGGCAACACGGGCGGCGCCTGTGGTGCGGCAAACCCTTTAGTCCGAATCCGAATTTAAAATTCGAATGTAGATTTTTCTTTTTTTAATCTATTACGGCTGGTGTCTTTGTGACCAGTAATATTAATCCTTTTCTTGTTATTATCCTAACCGCTTTATTTTGTATTCCTTTTTGATAGGATAGTTTCGTGTCTATTAGTGGAGTGGTTTTTTCACCAGATATAAACTTATATTGTTGATATCACGATGAAACTACGATAATACTTACTGACCAGTAGACTAGAATGCTAAGTTATGAATTATTGTGGTTTCTCCTAGTAGGTAAGCAAGCGGTTGCAACTACTGCATACTTACGAAGATTCAAGATATCCAAATACATTGACCTCTGATCTTTCCTATTCCCTAAGTAAAGTATTCTAGGAACGTTCTAAACTAGGAACACCTAAATGCTTTCAAATGCATCGTTTTCACTTACGTGTTAACGTGTATTATGTATATATTTACATACACTATAATATTTTTTTACTAATACTTTGCATTTTAATTAACTGGGAAACGACCTTTTAAAACATTGTACGAACACTAATAGGTAAATACTATAACCAGATGGTGAATAATTGTTATTAATATCTAAACCTATCCCAATATGTAAATTAAATATTTTTTTTATCCTATGTGAAATAAAATAAAACCTTTTTAATTGTGGAGGAGTTTTGATCTTAGTTTCTCGTCTTATCTATATACAAAATAACATTATGTCCTACAAAGTTCCAACAAACAGCATAGGCGCGAAGGCAATATCTCACAAGCGAAATTACAAAACGGTACTGAGCACATTTTGATGTAGTTTTGAATGGAACCTTTATCAAACTGGCAACACCGTTATGATAGTTGTCCTTTCGCGATATTAAGTTTGATGGCCACTTTATACTAACGCTTAGATGGGCTAACAAGATGAGATGACTGTTGTGTGATTTTGTATTATTCTCTGTAGGCTTGAGACGAACCATTATAGAGCTGGTATATTCTGACGTAAAATCTCAGATTGTCAAACTTTATACAGAAGAAACGTGTAGTGTAGCAAAAAAAATAATACAAAAATAGAAAATAAGCTGAATTCTATTGCAAAGCAAAATGTTTAACGTTCTTTTGAGACGTCTCTCATCGTTCTCATTATGCTACGTATTTCATCATAATCTATCTCTGACTCGATCCCGAAGTTAGATAGTCTCCAAGGCGTTGACCAATATTGATATTATATTGTTTCAAATACTTATACTTATCAGTCACGACCAACATAAAACACAACGACTTTTACAAGCGTTTTAATAACAATTAGGTACCTACCTTTATTAGTTATGTACCTAGACAAATACCAGGTGTCAAGTCAGTCGGCGTATTCAAATGTAACTGTTTTTAGGAAATAAGAAAACTTAAAGGATCGGTGATAACCAGTTATTTAAAGAAGTTCTCTACATCTACATTATCCTATCCACCAGGTCATTTGTCTCCTTGACGCTTCGCCCTATCCCAACAAATTCATCATAGACATGAACTCGATCGCTCCTTCTAAAAGGAATACGGGATAAAAACATCAAGCTCGCATCCTCTATTAGGCCACACACTCTATGACAAATAGTGCAGCGCTAAATGAATCGACTTCTGATTAATGATCTCACTCGGTCTTATCGATTGTCCCCTCCCTAATGGGATCACCCAAGGGAGGATTGACACCTACTTATTTGAATTTTCATCTATGCTTTACGGCTAATGAGACCAGCTTTGTAAGGACTCACTTTATTTCATTTCAGTAGGGATAAACGGGTCAGGATTGTTTGGTGGGTGCAAAGTGCATTGTCGCCAAGAATGGTCAAGTGTCGCAGCGTTCTATTTTCGAAATACGTTCCATTTTTTAATCCTGTTTGTTTGATTTAGAACTGCGCAGATGAGAAAATGGAATAACTTACTAGAATTTAATCTAAAAACAAAAATGGAGATAACTAGGTATATCAATAATTTGAAATAAGTTTTTTAAGGAAAAGTACCTACCAACTAACATTGTGTTCTCAAAATACCTATGTGTTTAGTGAGAATACTTCGAGGTTCTAAAAT
Organism: Chloroclystis v-ata; assembly: GCA_963691955.1. Lineage (NCBI taxonomy): Eukaryota > Metazoa > Arthropoda > Insecta > Lepidoptera > Geometridae > Chloroclystis > Chloroclystis v-ata. The sequence continues at coordinate 11,000,681 of OY829904.1, read as the reverse complement.
GTGTATAAATAAAAAACTTTATAATCAACCTCAGCTGATAAAGTAAACACATATCGCCATATATCATTTCATTCATCGCGTCGTATGTTTTTTATTCACGATGTAACAAAGTAAACCAATTTGGCTTTGGGACATAAATATTGTTCGAAACTTCGGAACATGTTTTGTCCATTGTTAAAATTATATCTCGTCGTCGAATTTTAAATATAGATAACGTAATAAAACGCAAGCGATGCTGTCGGCGAGTCGGCGTATTATTTTATGCAATAATATTTAATATTTATAACGTCTCTAAGTTTGGACTTGTGCTATTTCACGCCTAAACCTTAATAATACCAAGTAGATTAAATGTGTGCCGGGAAAAAACATAGGCCAGTTTTACCGCGGTAATTAAAGTTGAAAATAAAAACGCTTACCTATCCTGTGTGAATTGTCTAGCAATAGGTATTTATTTATTATTATAATATAGTTGAGTTGGTTGATACGTTCACAAAGTGCTGAGCAATCTTTCCGGGGTTCAGTCAAAATAACTAGTTGCATGTTGATTGAATTATAAACGATGCTGGGTAACGCCTGTCGTCGGTAGCCCAATCGCCCACATGTGGGCACCATTGGGCTACTCGAATATTGTTTTAACTTATAAATCTTTGAGTAAGGACAAAAAAATTGTGGTACCTACATATATCAAATATTGCTGGACAATTCACACAGTAACATCTAGCCCCGTAATAAGCTCTAAGCTTGTGTTACGGGTGCTTGATTTCTGATATATTTCGTTATATATTTCTGTTTTTTATTTCGTGCATTTAAAAACCAAGAAATAGGTCCCTAGATAATAATGGTGCCGTGTGAAGCTGACCTAAGAATAGTACTATAACTTTCATATATAAATAGTCTAAAACCATATAGAATTCTAATCCCTTCCTTTTAGCTACATACAGCTTAACTTAATAGCCACGAACAAAATATAAGTACCACAAAACTTTCTCTCAAGATCAATCGATCATAGATCCCAGATCAATAATAAGCCGATATACCTTTACAACACAATTATTTATTACGAATCAAGAGATTTACAAAACAGATGAATGGTGCCTAATAGATACAACAACACAACACAATCCATATAACATCTTTAAGTTAACAAAATAGAGTTTAAATTACAATGTTTTGACAGGTTATGAATGGTTAAGGAGTATTGTTAATTGAAATGTTTGACACATGATCCAGTTATAAGGTAGGTGGGTGGTGTAATTGCTTAAAGTGGGCGTTGTTCCTCTATTATGCCAATCAGATTGTTACTATTTCTACTGTTATCTGTGTACAAGAAACCTGGATTCGTTTGTTATATGGTTGGTTTGGAAATCATGAGCAATGCAGAAATATTAGAAACTTGATTACATTATATTTTGCACTTATTTACCATACCAAATTGTCACCAAGAAGGAGAAGAAGAAGAACTTTGTTTATCTGATTTATTATTGTTGTGCTATTTATATTTCTCTTATAAGTGAATTGTATTCTTTAAGAACTTCTAAAACCGTATATTTCGATAAAAATAGTTTATTCCGATAATAGATGTTAAATGTAGGTACTTTTTTCATAAAACAATTTGGAAAATGAATGTTTCATCTAAGTAGCAGAATGAATTCAAAATTGTAATAAGCACAGGATACGTTCACGAAAGAAAGTTTGCGAAATTTTGTATGTGTGAATGTAAAGACGGATATAATCGAGTACAGAACGGACAATAGGGGTCAGAGTGGACCCCTGGATCGTGTACAGAATGGACAATAGGGGTCAGAGTGGACCCCTGGATCGTGTACAGAATGGACAATAGGGGTCAGAGTGGACCCCTGGATCGTGTACAGAATGGACAATAGGGGTCAGAGTGGACCTCTGGTTCGTGTACAGAATGGACAATAGGGGTCAGAGTGGACTCACATGTGCGTACTGGAACCCGCAGGCGTCCATGCAGAGGAACAGGCAGGTGGACACCCCCTGGATCGTCAGGAGGCCGACCTTGTACGTCGCACGCTGAAGTATCGCTGCAACAATTAAAAATCCATTAAACTTAGCTTCAGCATCTTCATCAAAGATTTACATTACAATATACCATATTGCACACCAGAAAAACAAAAATACATTATCAAAAAATATAGGTATATAAAAAAGTGTAGGCGGCCTTATCACTTAAAGCGATTTCTTCCAGGCAACCTTTTTATGTCATTTATTTCTATGAAATTCTCAAGATTACTTCGATTCATCACATGATGGCATCTATGAGCTTTATTCTGTGGCGCAGCGGGCGAAGGTCCGCCTGCGACGCAAGAGGTTGCGGGTTCGATTCCCGCCTCGGAACAACAATTTGTATGATCTGCAAATATTTGTTCCGGGTGTCTGGGTGTTTTATATGTATAATAAAAAATATCTATCTATGTATGTATATAATATTAAGTATATCAGAAATCTAGCACCCGTAACACAAGCTTTGAGCTTACCACGGGGCTAGATGTCGTTGTGTAAATTGTCCGCTATATTTATTATTTATTATTATTATTATTATTATTCTGCTAGCAGTCGAATCTACGACTGTACTGTATATATGACGCTATACGATTTTAATTACAGTTTGACGTTCACTGGCCATGGCCTTATAGATTTTCACTAATTTCATATGTTTGCACTTATTAATACCTACTTCCAGCCATTTACTCGTGTCATATTAACGAAAAGTTTCGAGCTCAAACCGGGTCTGGATTTAGCTGTGCGACTTGTCCAGCAAATTTTTATCAGACTAATAAAGGTTTGGGAAAGTTTGGGAGTGTGCTGTGTATGTTCGTGACTTCTTCACGACTAAACGGCTGGAGTGATCTTAATTAAGTTTTACAAGGAGTTAGCTGACAACCTGGACTAACACTATATTATACTACATTTTACTCCGGGAAAATCTATAATAAAGCGAGAGAAGCCGTAGGGCGGACAGCTATTTTGTTATATGTAATTGATAAGATCAGTGTCAGAAAACACACGTCTAATGATGATGATGTGTAGAAAACAGGAAAGGGCGTGAGTAATCGCCAGAAGGATATGAAGCAATTAACCGTAATAAAATAACTTAGGTACGTCGGTTTACTGGCAAATTGATAGAGAGTATGTGTGACTACAATTAATTTGACTTTAATACATTTCTCTTGTAATAATAGTGGTGTGGTCTACGAATAGAACCACCTTATATTATTCGGCCGGTGTCAAAGTTAAAGTCACGACATTTTATTTCAACAGACAATCAATTACATGGACACGTAAAAAATAAAAAAGATGTCACTGTGTGAATTGTTCAGCAGTAATTATTTATTTATTTAATTTAGCGCATTGTCCAATTTAAATACTAGAATTAGAACTACACGCGCTATACTACCTAATAGGGTACTAATTTAAGGCCATCACTATACGATAGCAAAACCAGCATTAGCTCCTTAAACATTATTGTCTAACTAAAAGACATTGTAGCTAAAATATCTTTGGTCTAAAATAACATCAAAGATAATTGTACTACTCCACATCTGAAGAAACGTGGCCAGTCCTAATAAGCTTTAATGCTCACAATCATCTAGTACGCCTAGTTAGCAAGTAAAGCCACCCACTCCCGCTAGTCAATTCCCGATACACCCATATCTCGTCGCAATCTACCAATGGCCTTATACAGGATGTTTTACTACATTTGCATATAAATAGATGTATTATCAGTAAGCTCATTCAGTTATTCAGTGATCACGTAAATAGTTGCAATTATGTTGTTTAAGCGATACTTAGATGGTTAGATGGTATGTATGGGAGTGATCTATTAAGATGCGTGGGTTTCTGTTGTATGAAGCCGTGTCTCCGCGAATAAACCGTGTAATAATGCAAATAATCATAACATTTTGATTAGTATTATTAGGTGGGTATACCTAATGCTGAGGAATTTGTTGAGTTTGGTTGAAAGCGCTAATCTCAGTAACTGCTGGTCCGATTTGAATAATTCTTTCAGCATTGGATAGAACGTTTATCGAGGCAGTCTCTATTATATAAACTACTAGCAGCCCCCGCGAACTTCGTCTCGCCATATACTTTTATTTGCAACTATATCCATACTAAATTTCATCCAAATCGAATTATCCTGCGTAAGCATATATTTTCCCGTGGAAGCATGTATTTTCCGCGGTGAAAAGTCTCTCGCCATATCCTTTTATTTGCAACTATCTTCTGCATACTAAATTTTATCTAAATCGATTTTTTCCGCGTAAGCATATATTTTTCCGTCGAAGTATGTATTTTTCCGCGGTAAAAAGTAGTCTATGTTAAGATAAGGATATTACATTACATTGACTCCCCCCCGTACCCCAGTGACGCTTACATGAAGCCTACATCGCATGCTGGCTAGCTGAGCGTGGTGAGCGACAACCTCTAGACTTTTTTCTAATACTTGCATTTTTAAACTCGTGATATCTTCCGAATTAAATGTCCGAATTGAATAATTCAAAAAGTTATAAAAAGGTATTAAAGCCGTCTTGAATATAAAGTAATTTATTTTGATAAGGATTAATACCAAGGTACAAATGAAGACCCTTTCAAGAGGCGGCATATATAAATTAATATTTTAGAATAAAAAACTGCTTACTGTGACATAACTATAATATTTAGACATATGCTGTCGCGACATTTTTTGTAGATAATGATGAGTTCTGCAAAGTCGTAGTACATGATTTTGTTCTATCATCAATAGTTTTCGCAGCGCACGCGACGTAAGGAATTTTTCAGGTCATTTTTTTACACCTTATGTTACATTATTGGAGTTTTAGTAAGGATCCCTAATTTTTTTTAAAATATAATATAGCCTTTGTTACTCGGGGATAATGTAGCTTTCCAAAGGTGAAAGAATTTTTGAAATCGGTCCAGTAGTTTCGGAGCCTATTCGTTACAAACAAACAAACATACAAACAAATCTTTCCTCTTTATAATATTAGTATAGATAACCTACCGGCCTGCGGCTTCGACCGCTTTATTACCATATTTTCTCACCTTTTAAACCTTCCCTGGGCTTTACTGTTTACTTTTATGAAATTACAAGCACCTAAATCGGCCCAGCCGCTATAAAAAAACAAAAACATTGATTTTTAAATATTCTATTATTATGGATAGATTTTGTTTGAATGCGTTTATCGCAGTATTAGGTACCTACCAGTTAGTTAAATTCTCAACATTATTTTAGCACTAGAAAACCTATTTAACTTTACTAGCCTAGCTTTTACCGCTGGTAAACTTCAATCCATAAACCTAGCGATGACGATGCCGATGCGAGGTTTGTTTTAAATATAACTAGAGAATAGTTATAGAATAGTTAATAGAATATTACCTAATAGAAATATATTTATTTCTATTGAGTTTTGTTTTAGACATAATATGCAAAACAGATGCGCCGAGAACTAATACGACCATGATGTGACAATTCGGACATAAAACTTTTACGATGTCGCGCCCAATTTCGGACAGATCAAAGCGCGTTAACTCCATTTGCATGATCGTAGACACCTACCACTCTATACGTGATTTTAACGCGTCCAAACTGCCATTTTTATTGAATTCCGGTAAATTTATTGCTAATAGTATCGAGTTTCATTAAAATTGCTGTTAAAATAATCAGCGAGAATTCGTTTTATGATTATTAAATATTTTCAAGGAATTTTTTTTTTTTTAGGAATTTTAAAGGAAATTACTTGTATAATTGCTTTTCCAAGGTTAAAGTTCTAATTTATTTTAGTTTTTGGCTATGCTGGATTGCATTGTGCTATACTTATACATAATATCCTAGAAATTATCTCTCAGAAATATTGTCCGAAACTCCTAAGTAGGGATGTCACCCTATCGATGAATACGATATCGATAACTAGCACTAATATATGATATAGAGTTGTGAATGAAGCGGCTTGTGCAATTTGCGGCGCCTGTTCTGATCGTAATTGAGGCCTATTGACAACTAGTGTTGGGCAATCATGTAATTGAGAGTAGGTATCGATGAACATAACTGAGTCGTTATATTTTTATTTCGTTATTTTTATTGGGTATTCTGTTTTATAGGTGTTTTATCATAATCGTTGTAAGCATATGGAGTAACGAATTCAGGACCATTTATTGATTCCACTTATAAATTGTCTATATATTATATTAATTGTGCTTTATAAAATATAAGAATATGATTACCTAATGTTCATAGAATATGACATATGTTCTTCTGAATGAGTGAATAGCCGATAGTTATTAAATGACCAGCTTCAATCCGACAACCATCCTAATAAGGTTATATTTTAGTATATATTAAGCGAGCTTGTTCATAATAAATCCTCAAAAGTGACCTTTAGCTTCTTGATAATTAAATAACGTTTCTATGTATCAGTTTTATAGATAAGTCACAATATATCGACAGAATATCATCTTTCAAAATTTTCGTGAGTTATACTATTCATTATGTACAACGGGAATTACTCACGTATTTACATAGGAGTTAAACAACTCTCGACGTTTCGACCACATCAAGAGTAGTCTTTAGTGAGAACCGCGCGCGCGACCTGAGAGGAGACGGAGCTCGGCGGGACGCTCACTCCTCCTGATAAAGACTACTCTTGATGTGGTCGAAACGTCGAGAGTTGTTTAACTCCTATGTAAATACGTGAGTAATTCCCGTTGTACATAATGAATAGAATATCATCTATCAGTTTTATCGATTTGCCACAATTTATCGACAAGAGATCATCACCGTCGTGCCTTCAGGTGTAAATTAACCAATTGATGTCTTGTCGATTTGCATCGCTCTACACTCCGACATAATCACATATTTTGCAACTAGTGAATGGAAATACAGTTTAGTTCTTATTTCAATAGATTCCATAAATTGTACACTCTCTTAGAATAGTTACAAACACCTACTTTTATAATAGTTTCTAAATAGTTGTGGTTTATGATCAACAACAATTTTAGGGAGTAATATTTTAATTGTTGCGAATTTAGTGTTTTGCATTACCATGGTAGACCTGTAGTATTACCCAAGTCATCTTCTATACAATGGTATGTATGGTATGGATGGACAAACAAACGCGTTGGTGGACGTCCTAAGTCGTGCTTTTAGGGATTTGCACATGATATCAAAGCTTATGTAGGTAGATACTGTTCGTTAATAAAGTGAAGTTGCTCACATACCTCTTGATATGATGTTTATTCTATTGCATTTTATTCCCTATGTCCTAAATAGTCCTAATATATGCAGTTGACATTAAAAGATGCTATTCGTTGCGTAAGCGCAGCACTAAATAGGTAATAGTTCTCAGTCACGCACCGACCTCACACGCGGTCGGACGTGTCTGTAGCGACTGATCACTATTATTTAAGTAATTGAATACAGACTAGATAATAATAACTTGCACGATAAATTATCTGCAAAGTGTTAAAGTGAATACAATCCTTAAAGCAATTATTTAAAGTATTTCTTTATTTTCTTTAAAATTTAGCCGAGCAATTTATGTATGAATATTTTTTATTTAAATTGTTTGAATTTTCATAAGTTTATCATACACAATGACTAATTTTTTTATTTTATAACGACTGAAATTACTTAAGTATTTAAAATTTTTTGAAAGTGAAATAAAAAATGATGTAATGACTATACTTATGAAATATAAACAAATAGATTAAGACATTAAAAACACCATAGATAATTAATCTTTGAGGTATCAAATTATCAAGTCGGGGAATCAACAATCAACTTTGAACATTAAAATTCTTAACGGTTGTGTTATCAAGTCACCTCTCACCTTGGATCTGTTATCTTTATCTCTATTTATTGTTTATCTTAATAATTATCTTCACACCATAGTTACAAGTTATTTAATCCTAGTTGTATAAATTTATTTTTTGTGTTTTCATGATTCATATTTATGACTCGATGTTTTTGCAGAGATTTTTTTGGTAGGTAAAATACTTATTTACCCTGGTAAAAATTTGAACATGTTTTAGATAAATAAATTCCCTTTAATAATACACTACACATTAATTAAACCCCAATGCCCAATTGTCACACTCGATTGCATGAAGTTGTTGTATCATTGTTTTGAGACTTCGAGAGATTTCGATAAATAATTTGAATTATTTTGAATGCTGTCAAACCGAATATACAAAGCCGAATAAGTATTCAACGTCTCTAATAGAGCAACAGAAAAACCTATTAGTTTTGTGTGATGAATACACAAATTACGCCTAGAGGGAATTTGGAGAATGCAATAGCCAAAAGCCAACCATAATAAACGCATAATTTAAAACAAAGCGCGGAAAAGAATAATTACATAACTAATGTACATGTGTTGCCGACAAAGTTTTGAAATACCTATGTTAAAATAAGACGTCAAATAACTAGATAACGAGAATATATCGAGGCTTATGATTAGGTGAAATATTTTGAAAATAAATGACACAATAAAACATGGAACCCAGACCTTACCAATTACGCAAACATTAACTAGAATCACGTCACCACACCATCGTGCTCGTAAAAGAAGCATCTCAAAATGAAATTATGAGATAAAATCCGAAACACTACTGAGGCATAAATTATAATTACAGAGAAAGTAGAAGCTGTCAGAATAGGGTCGACGGGACCAACGATTAGATTATAGTTAAATATTTGGGCAGGTTGGGACGCCTTGTCATGAGCCAGATAAAGGTTATGACAAATCTGGGAACGCCGCTACTATAAATTATGACAGCTATCGCAGACATTTATAACGACTATCTTGGAAATCCGGTAGAGGCGGTTGTATGAACTTGATATGAACTTTCATTTAGCAAGCTGTAGTCTGTTTTAGCAATGAGTAGACCTAGATTATAGGCAGCTCTCTGATATGGTACATTAATTTATTTTAAAGTTTATTATGGCATTTTTTGAGATGGGCGGTTTTAAATACTATCTATCTATACTAATATTTTAAAGAGAAGAGTTGTTTGTTTGTTTGGACGCGCTAATCTCAGGCACCGCTGGCCCGATTTGAAAAATTATTTCAGTGTTGTATAGCTCATTCATCGAGGAAGTCTATAGGGTATATTATATAAAATATGTATGTGTAAATAACGCGAAATAAACCGAAGCGGAGCTGTCAGCCGGTCAAAATAATTTTATATTAATAGTACCTAATAATATTACGTACGCATACCCATTTAAATAATTTGTAATATTTCAAACATAAGCACGTTTGGATTCCTCCATTATGTAAATACTTGCACATCATCAAATGTTAGTTTTACGTTCAAAGGGAGACCATAAATTTTACGATACCATTGAAAACCTCGTGAAGCACTAAATGTAAATTGATTTAGAGTTATTGTGTGTGAAGTGTTTTAAAGGCCTTTGATTTTACATGTTTTTCTTAGTCTTTTCAAAAAAACAGCCATGTTTGCTAAGTTGGGAGGTCAGTCGGTTTTCATTACGAAGGTAGTTGGTTCTTTCACGCCAGAGATAACATTAACACTGGAAAATTTATTTTGAGCCGTTCCCACTGCTGGGAAACCGAAACTTATTTTTGAGAATAATTAAGCCTTAATTCATCGCGCTGGCCAAATGCACGTTATTGAATGCAATCCATGTGATAAAAATAAATTTTCCAATAACTTAAATAGTTCCATTGATCTTTGGATATTCAAGGGATATGACGATACAAATATCATCTTCATTGGCCTTATTTAAATGGGCTCATCCAGCTTTGGATAAATATTTTCTGTTTATATTCCCTGTGCTACTTCAAATCAGAACCGAAGAGTTTTAATTAGGTTAGAGCCAAACCCAATAGCAAATTAAGGTCTTTAGATTAATTAAAGACATGCTGTGGAAAATAACAAATCATCATCATAAAAACAAGCCATGCTACATCATTCCAATGGGCACGGGTTGTATGAAGCGGGTTGGTTCAAACGAAAAGTGACGTTGATTTTTATTAAATAGATTACTTGTATTTCGTGCGTCTAGTTTTTTAATTTAACACGACAAGGCTTTGTCGCTGAGTATCGCCTAATTATAGACAGATTTGTGCAGACTAAATTTATTTCTATCTAAGACTAGTAGCCCATATTTCAATCCTAGTGAGTAAACAACGAAAATCCCAGAAACACGACATTATCAGATCTCCTAGAACTAATGCAGAATGATATATTTTCTAGTTATAGACCGTGCAGACTAAATTTCATCATAAAGACTATACAAAAAAATACAAAATACAAAAATTTTATTCAATAACTTATACTTAAATATACATTCTTTGAGATCCTCTTTTAAGTTTGATAAAAACCTGTGTTAGAGGAATCTCGCTCTGCCAAAAAACAATAACTTGAAAAGTCTAGTAGCCCATATTTCAATCCGAGTGATTAAACAACAAAAATCCCAGAAACTACATTATCAGATCTCAGAATAATATTTCCTAGTGACGACACAATACCGTGGAATTATCTCCGTGTAGGTTGAGGTCGACGTTCGGCCTTGTTAAGAGATTTTCGCGTGTGACGTCACAGCGTAACGTGCTCCTGCGCACGTAGATCGCGCGCTAGTGACGTGCCGGCTAATATCGATGTCATTTCTATTTCTATAGCTATTACCAGGTGGTCCATTGATAGTGTATAAGGTGTGTTGTGAAGAATTGCATGTATGAATATTTGAACATGAAACTACATAATTATGATTTAAATGTTTTTAGTTTCCCGGTATTTCGACACTGTTTCAAGCGACAGGAATTGCATTATAAATACAATATTACAAAAATACATTATTTATTTTCATGTTCAAATATTGTTATAAGCCATGATAATTAAAAAAACGCATGTATAAGTTACATTTATTTGTATCAAGCTTAAGATAAAATAGCTTAAGATAAAATAGGTGTATGTAAATAGAGTAAAAAGAGTAAAGTTAATAGGTAGGTATTATATTAATCTAAATCAAACCCGCCTTCATTTGCACCGATAATAAACTTGTGCCCTCTACGTCAATGATGTTAGTTTGATATTTGTTGTTTTAGATAAATTTTAACACTTGCACTGCTTATCTTAACACTTGCACTTATCTTAAGATCTACATTTAAAATCTCTGACTAAAACTGGTATGTGTTATCAAGTCGGGAAAATTCAAAGTGTACTAGCTAATTAGTGATAGAGTTCATTGCACTAATTACAAAGATTTATTGAAGTCAGATAAATAGGTGTATCGATAAGAATAGATCATTAACAGATCTATTTCGGATCGATGGTGACGAAATGATCTTTGCCATGACTCAAAGTAATTAACCGGAATCTTCTTAGGGTTCCGTAGCCAAATGGTATAAAATGGAACCTGTATAGATTCGTGATGTCTTTCTGTCTATCCGTCTGAATATCACAGCCACTTTTTTTGAAACATAATTTGCACCTCAATTGGTGTTTACGTCTAAATTGTCTTAATTGTATCTTGTATTTTCGTATGTACCTATGTGGATCTGAGTTGTCTTAATAAAAATGATTTTATTTTTTTAATTTATAAGCAATTTTGTAAAACAAATATTAGTAGTTTTATATTACCTGCTACTGCGGAAGCCTTCATGGGCGAGTCCAACTCGCACTTGGCCGGTTTTTATTCTAGTGATTGATGAGGTGACTAATCGCAAATTCCTATCGGCTGGTTTGATCTCGACAGGCTTAATTTGTTAAGCAAATTATAAAAAAAATGTTGGTTTAACACCTGTTTTGTTTGATTAAGATGTTGGAGAATATAGTTGCTGGAGATTATTGAACGCACACACGCACATTTTGATGTGTGATGTCTGCCTAAGAGTAGTACTGACCCATCTCTTCCTGTGTCTTAGAGATGACTCTGGAATATACCTATAAACTAGCATAGCATCGTTCTTGGCGAAGGCAAACATCGTGAGGAAACCGGCATGTTCTGAGGAGTTAGAGTTTCAAGAGCATGAGACCTTCACCAAGCCAATTAGCCCTCATTTATATAACTTTTATATTTTGTTCTGTGGGCCTAAATATACTTATATAAAAAAATATGTAAAAAAACTTGTTTTATTATACTTACATATTAAATGGTACTAAACAGTTGTTTATATTATATTATTTATGAATGTTAAACTATTCTCTAGCTAGTAGAACATTGTATGCTTATAGTAGCAATTGATCAAATACTTGTACAATAAAGTAGACAAACTGCATTCATTCGATATCAATAAATTCCCGACAATATTCATCTTACAATAACAGTTACGACAGTTGGTAAGAGGTAACCCGTCAAACAAATATACCTAAACAGAACCTTTTAAATAATGCATCTATTATTTCATTACATTTTCTGCTTGTTTTGTACGCGTTAAAATAGATTTTCTCGCGGAAAATGTTGTTTTGATAAAAAACTACGATAAAGATTTAGTGCAATCGTAGAAAGAACTGAAAGAGAATTAACAAATAAAAATTTTAAGCGATCGCGGAACCAATCTTACAATTGGTTTTAGCGTAACTCGTAGCGAATAGCGATAGACATACGGACGGAGTTACTCTCGCATTTAAATTATTAGTAGGTAAAGTTTGAATGCAAATCGCTAGGCGCCGTTCTCAGTTAGTTTTGTGTTTATTTATGAGTTTGTTTATTTAACTGTTTCTCTTTAACTGCTTATGCGTCGTAATTTGGTTTTAACGGGTTTCGTCACTAGGTAATAATATTGCATAATTTCTTAGTTCAATCTCAAAATCAAAATCAAAGTATTTTAGGACTTCCTTTATATTACTTTGAAAATTTTAGTCCGTAATTGTTTTTAGTTTAGGCAGGATAATTTGTAAACATATTATCAAGTAGATATAAATAGCAAACTTGGGTTTCTCATTACGTATTACTACAGTACTTATATTTTATTCCCCCAGGAATATTTTTAATAGTTTTAATACTTTTTAGCCTATTAAGGGTGGATTCATGCAAAGGAAATCCGGGTTTGTTGATGACAGACCAGTGAAATCGATGGGAACTTTCTGAAATCGTACGGGAGACTAAGGCGTTTGTAAGTTTTTCCTTATACTTCGTTAATCTATTTAAGTAGTTGCGCATGTCATCATCTGTAGATTGTCTGTCGCAAAGCTGATGATGGAAATGAATTTAAAGGCCGAATAAAGTCGTTTTTTTTCTTAAAAAACAAAAGTTTATATTACGATAAAAGCTTTTACCTATCTATTAAAAATTACCAAAGAATCGTAGATAAACCCAGATTATGTAAACATTAATATTCTATTATCGTTGAGTTATAGGGGCCTATTGTCGTCAGCCACTGTATCACAGTGATATTATCTGTACAAATATGGACAGATGAAATAATTCAACAGATAAGCCTTTCGGAAGGTCTAGTGGGCGAATGTTGTCTTTATAGTAGTTCTATGTAATGAGTTTGGATCAAGGTTGTGAATAACATGTATACGGAAGGTTTATTACAGGGGATACTTTTTGGATACCACTAGCTCCTGTTTAGCAATATAAAATAATAGTATATTTTCCCGCCAAATTGAGACCCTGGTTCTTTATAAGCCTATCGAAGGCCATCACACTTACAGCAAAATAGATAATTCATAAAGCTAACACCATATCATCAAGATAAGTTTAAAGTACTTACTACCTTTACACTAATATATAAATTGTGAGAAAATAAATTTATTATAGATTAATATGTTTATTTATCAAGTTGAGTTTTCACAATACATTCATCATCATTATAAAAACTGTATTTGGCGTTTTATGCAAGTACCTACCTAGTGTTGCCACAATAAAAACTACATTGCGGCATTCAAATAAACAGATTGTGTCAATGAGATCCTTGTCACAAAAACGGATAAATAGAAGCTTTTATATAATCAAGGTTAATATTTAATAGAAGACTCTCTTCTAGTTCTCTGGTAATTACAGAGAACGGTGTGGCCTTCATAGTTGAACGGCTCATTATTAAAACTCCTTGCCACTTATAAATTTACGATATTCTTCTTAGTAGTTTATCTCGTAATTCTAATGTTTATTATTAAGAAGGCCAATAGATAATAATCATGCATTATAAAACTACTTACTTCTACTTACTTGGGTATATTATAAATGCGAAAGTTTCTAACAAAGTATGAAGTTTGTTACTCTTTCACATTAAAAAACTACTAAATGAATTTTAAATAAACTTCACAATAATGTAGCATATATTTCACATTAACACGTAGGATACTTAGTACCGCGGTATAATTCAAAATACACTGGAAAGCGAATAAAAACGCGGGCAACGCCGCGGGTGGAAACTAGTACTTAATATAAATTAAATAAAACAACAACAAAATAAAACTATTTAAAACCCATTTGTCTCTATTTTTATCCTTTAATTAATGTAACAATAGCGATTTGTTTCCTTTTAAAAGTCGTAAAACTAATGGAATTTTAAATTATGTTTGACGAAACATTTTTCTTTTTTTTATAGCATTTATTTAGTATTTTTGGTACAGCTTAAGTTGATTTGTAAATTGTCAATTAAGTAAAAATGTCTACAAGTTATGTAATAAATTAATTGGACATGGTTAACAAATAACGGGACATGTTAAAACCTTCTTGTACATAATATGTACGATAACGATAACGATACATAACGATTTGTATTTTTGCTAGTTTATTACCAATACACACGTGTTGATAATAAATATACTCAAAAACTACTGTTCAGTCTAAAATTCTGTCACCATTGGAAAGTAACATTCATCCTGAGTGAATTTATGTCCGTGCAAAGCCGGGACAGGCCGCTAGTAATAAATAAAATAACGAAACAAAAATCGAATAGGTGCTCAAAAATAACGAAACAAAAATCGAATAGGTGCTCAAAATAAAATAATATTAACAACTTTCTAACAAATTATATTAAAAAACAGTTTTAGATATTATCTAAAACTGTTGTTAATATTATTTTATTTTGAGCACCTATTCGATTTTTGTTTCGTTATTTTATTTATTACTAGCGGCCTGTCCCGGCTTTGCACGGACATAAATTCACTCAGGATGAATGTTACTTTCCACTGGTGACAGAATTTTAGACTGAACAGTAGTTTTTGAGTATATTTATTATCAACACGTGTGTATTGGTAATAAACTAGCAAAAATACAAATCGTTCCTCTTTAAATTATTAGTGTAGATTTAACAACACCAAATGTAATAATAAACTGTCTCAAAATGTAATAATAAACTGTACTTAATATAATTTATATCGATAACTTTCATAATTATTTGACTTATCCCATCACTACCGATAAGATTATTAATTAAAAGTTAATTGAATTAATCGTGATTGGACTATAAGTAAGGTCAAGGCGACGTCTTTGGGACATTTCCGCAATAAATGGAACAATGAACTTATTCAGTTATTGATAACGTGTTACTGTCAAATTATCTGGTCAAGGTGTGATAAGTTTTATTATGTGTAAGTCCACAATATTTTAGCCATGTTAGCTCAATAACTATCTTTTTAAACTCTAATTGAATTCACGAATAAAAAACTTTTAAAAAGGTTAATAACAAAATATTTTTGTCATTGCATTTGCCTTGGTAAATCCTAGATAATTAAAATTTGTTATTCCATAAGAAACAATATCTTTATCGCTAATTAAAATAAGATAAATGGCTCTAATGCTAATAATTTTAATGACAATAACTTGGATCAGTTTCCTTTGAATTATTCATGTCTTATCTGTTATTCTTGGTAGACCCATAAAACAAGTAATTTACTAACATAAAGACTGAATTAAATAAATAAATAATCTGACATTCACAACAAATTAAATAAACATAAATTAAAGAAATATATACTTATATTTTATTTTACATTTAGAAAACCCAGATAACCGGAACAAATATCTGCATTTTTGTTTCGAGGCGGGAATTGAACCCTGCGACGCAGTAAGGCTTTTGCCGCTGCTTCGAATATAGTGCCAACTAACATTACTTTGTCCCGGGGCGGAAATCGATCCCGCAACGTGCAGAACAGATGTCATTAAAACGTCAAATCAGCTCCTTCAGCGAAAGCTCCGCGAAAATAATCAAATAAACAACAAATGAAAGGAAAATTTATCTGTCAAATTAATTCAATTTATCTGTCAAATTAAGGGGCTGCTCTCCAATTATCACACAGTTGACACTTTGACGCACGTTTGTCTGTCCGTCAGACGTAATCTGACGGGCCACAGGGGGCGCTCTGAGCTGTCAACTTGACATTTACCGCCCCTTCGCTTAATTTGTGATTATAGATATTTTATTAAATCTCTTAAGACAGTTTAAATTAAATCATTCTATAATTTAGGATTAATTTATTAGGCATTAGGATTTTGAACGAGGGCTTATGGTGAAATTATTGATATAGAAGTTGGTGATCTTAACGCTTTCAGTGTCCTTGACGCACGCACTTGTCTACACCGGGTGTGGCCGAGGTGGTGCGGTGAATGTGTTACTTCGTGTATCTATTTATAAAGTATTAATTATTGGATAGCGGCAATAGTATTTTAAAATCCATAAAATTATATTTACTCAAATATTAACACTCATTGCTTGAGTAGCTTAGTGGCTTCTGGCTTCGGCACTTGCCTTGAGACCGGGGTTCGATTCCCGCCGTTGTTATTATTATGTATTATAACTTAATTTTTTTAACACTAAGACGTTTAATCGTGCAATTTAGAAAACAATAGAGAGATTGTGATTAATAAACATTTATAACCGTATTAATATAATAAAGTAATAAACCAATCTCAAGATCATAAAGCGATTTTTTGCCGATAGTCGCAAATAATATCTACAGTGCATTAAAAGCAAAAATCTGATTTTAATCCTGACAGGTTAAGGTTCTTTCGTGATTTATTTTTGCCGAATCGCCTTAAGTGATATTGAAATATTGGCGCAATAAAAATATCAGTGAATGTTGACGGCTTAATTTTATTTAACGTTTGTTGGTGTTCGATTTTTAAATAAATGATAGTTCATGTGATTAAAGAACGTTTTGTTACTTTACTTGTCTATGTTGTAAAGACATTTATGAAAACTTTTGTTTAATTGAGTAGGGCTAGTTTACATTCGTAGAAATAAAATAAACTAACTTAGCTACTTCGTTTTGCTGTATTTAACAAATTTTGAACCGCTTCAAAGTGATAAAATATTTATCTGCTATAAAGCAGTTACATTTATAGGTTGAATATTTTAACAGGAATTAGCCTGTTTGGTGGCAAATATAATGTAAATCAAGGAATATAAACATATAAAAAAAGAAAAGATAAGGAAGAAAAGATTAGGAAAGCAAATTGCCTAATTTTTAAATAATTAATATTGTAAATATAATCTATTATTAGGTTTGTATGGGAAATATTAACGTTCTTCAAACTCCATAACTGTATCATGGAATAAAATAATATTACAGAGCAGATTATCATAGCATAGTATTTAAATTTTAATATTTCTATAAAGATTAAAATAAAAAATAAAATAAATATTATTAAACAACTTTATATAAATCAATTTGTACAAAGAACCGCAACATGTTTAGATTTTTTCTTTTATTTGTATTGTAATCGTATAATAGTGATTGATTGGTGCAACCATCAATAAAAATATAAATCAATAATTAGTTTATTAACTGCTGCGAATATTTCAAGTCATTAAATATTGGGTCAGTTGTCTTGATAAACTTTTGATAGATAGTAGGTATGCAAAGTAGTAAATTATTTTTATTTATTTATATTCCCGATGTAGTAAAATGAAACAAGCTAAAAATTATTTGTTCCAGTTTTATTATTTTAAATTTTTTTAGGCTTTCCAAAAAGCAGGTTTAATGTTTGTCTTAAGGTCTTTCGTTACATATTTCAACTAAATAAGCCAGAGCCGTGTAACATAACACTTAAGTTAACAACATCAAAATGACCCACAACCGCCGCTAGGGTTGTATCATATTTAAAATAACACATTTTATCGACACTATCTTGTAAAGCTTCTTCATAAATACTTGAATCGTGGGCTACATCTTAATAAATTTAGATTTCTGTCTAAGATATAAGCACTTGATGTCAAAAGTAGTTGAGCAACTTGTACGTTCCATGCTATGTTAATTTTGACACTGAAAATTGCGTGTTGCTTTTAAATTTCCTGTTTAGTCGGCTTGTGTTATCTCAGTATCAAGTTGAGTAGATAAGAGTGATTGAATAATTATACAATCGATGCGGTGCTGCAGCATTCTATATGCATAAAATAAATTAAATAAATAAATATTGCTAGAATATCCACTCACACACCAACAAATAGCCCTGTGGTAAACTGTAAGCTTTTGTTACGGATGCTAAATTTGTTTATATTTCATTTAATATAGTAAACATACATACATATTTTTTATTTTGTATGCAAATATATTATATACCTACGCGTTTGCAAATATGAGGTATGAGAGTGACTATAGAATTTATCGAATTCAACCTAAAACAAAGCTTGTTAATAATATAAAAAAACATATTATAAGTGATAAAATATTTTTTCCCATACACATACTTCATCATTAAGATAATCTTACCGCTAAATTCATTCTTAGTTATCTATAATGCGACTTTAACTGTGAGATGTTATACTTTTAGAATATAATTATGAGAGTTATCTGCAATCACGGCTATTAGTTTCCATTTACAGTATTAATTTGACTTCACACATTTTTAGTCATAACTAAACGACTAGCCAATAGCTTTGCTTGTGTTTTTAAGTTAAGTTATAATGTATATATAATAAGTCTATACCTCTTACTTATAGACTTTCTCGATAAATGTGCTATCCAACACTAAAACATTTTCAAATCGGACTAGCCGTTCTCGAGATAAGGGATTTCAAACAAACAAACGCTCTATATTATAAATATAGATTTTGATTCGTAAATGAGTTCTCACGCAAGTTGTTCACTTCTCTTTGCGTCGCGTTCACGTGTTTATAATATTTCGGTTATTTATGAGTGGTCCTTGCCGACAAGCTTATCAGATGTTAAAGGATATTATTTTTACTGTGAAGTTGTCACCTTTTTTATGCCTTTTTCGTTCCCTTGACTTAATAACTAAGTAGTTAATGATATAATTTTAATATGTTGGATATTTCTAGAACTAAACGTTCTCAAAAACCATTTAGGAAACTTTAATGAAATTAATTTATTGAAATAACTAAATGGTTCGTTGCATCCTTCGCCAAATCACATGCGCTCGCGCAAACAAACAGTGCTGTCCAAACAACAATATCGATAAATCTGTTGATACCAACACTGCATATTATTATATCGAATAATTTTGCCATGCTGTCATCGTATTTAAAATTATTGATTGTTCAGATCTAATTTTAAACAGGACTATCATAATATGTATTATTTGTAATTTTTGTTGAGCAAGAATACATTTTAGCTCGATATTATTTCAATATATTATATAAATATATATAAACATTTTAAATGAAAAACTCAGAAGAGTGACGTGCCATCTATATCAGATACGGATATGTTTTGAGCTTATCATATCAGAATTATAAATATTAGGTATATATCTATAGTAATATTAGAGTAGCTAAAAAGTGTTTGTTTTATTGATGCATTTATCACGGAACGCTATCGATTATATAAAATAAATAAACTAAGAATATGTAGCGCAAAAAACGCAAGAGAAGTTGTCAGCCGGTCAGCTAGTTTAATTAAATAATTTTACATACATATTAATCGATAAAATGAAATCCCCACCCTAGCAGCTATTATAATAATGTTATGAAACTGTATTTACTTGGAATCCGATGTTATTGTAAATGTTACATCCACATTTAGTATTACGAGAATTCACAAATGTAAATTGGTATTAGATATACACTAAATATCCACTAGTTTAGCCACCACGCTTGTTGTTTTTTATATTGACATTCACATTCATTCTATACTTCGTTTTACTGAGAACTTAATGCATTTTGGATTCAATTTTTGGGACAGTTTTAATTACCTATATATTCATTTAATCTTTATAAAAACATAATGTATTTTTATAGTAGGTAATTATATTAATGAATGAAACCCTATAGGTATTTCTAGAGTCCCTGTTGTTTGTAAGTAATGGTTCGTATAAATTTTCGATCGCGTTATTAATTATAAATTATTATGTTAAATATAACATTCTTAATAATATTACAAAAATCATTTTACAAGACTGCCTTAAAAATGCTGTATTAGAAATTACTTGTAACTTTAATATCTATCACTGATTTTATTATTTTATATCTAAAATTATTAAATTAAGTAATATTAGATTGGAATAACTATCAATAAAATAACAATTTAACTTAACAGCTCAAACCTCTCAATACTAACTGTATCCTAGAAATCTTTACAAACATATCAACCAGTTTTACATCATCTTAGCCAGGCATAAAGCAGTCTCAGATAGCTTAGGAGATTGAATCATTCGTAATTCACTAATACGACACATGAACAGGGCTGCTAAGACTGAAACTTAGGGTAATATCGTGTTGTATTTAAATAAATAATAAATATTGCTGGACAATTTACACAGCAATATCTAGACCCGTGGTAAGATCGAAGCTTGTGTTACGGTAACTAGATATCTGTCCAAGTGATCTTTAGGATTTTATGGAAATAAATGACATACCTACATCTTTAAAAATGATATATGTTTAATATAATAAACTTACATACACAGATATTTTTTTATTTTACATCGGGTTATTCGTCATCTCGCGGGAAAACAAAAGATTTACATCTATGTATAACAACACCCAGACACCCGGAACAAATATTTGCAGATCATACAAATCGTCCAGAATAGAAGATATAGATAGAAGAAATAGAAGATAATGACTAAATTACAGCAATGAGAACCTATGAGGAAATAGAAATCGAAGCAACCCTAAAACCCTAAGTACCTAGTGCTGAAGTCCAGGATATACGCGTTAGTTCGTCTAAGCCTAGGGGCGCTAGTAATAAGCTTTTTCTTCCATTTGCAATCCTCGAATTTATTCATAACTTATGCTACTATTCGTAATTCGAGAAAACTTCCGCGTTAACTGATTTATTTCTTGATCCTATCGTAAACCTAATAAATATTAGAAGATAAATAACTCCAATAAAACCTTATTAATTCATTAATCTGGATTAAAAAAAAATTCGAGAAGCTCCATTAATGAGCGTTTGGCTGTGGTTTGGGTTGACGTAACTGTAGATTGGCAAATTAGTAGTTAGTTAAGTAGGTCGTTTATTTATAAATTTAGTAGGTTGTTATCCCACACAGTATAAAATAAAGTCTGACATGAGAAAAGCTGTAAATATGATCCAATTCTATCATCGCCATAAGTTGAACAGTAACCCCTTGAGTGTGCTAACTCGCTCATAACTTACTGAACGGTAGCGAGTTTAAAATTATCTCCACGTCGAGTGCTCGCCCACTTGAACTGATCAACACCTATGCTTGATAGTGACATGTCTTGATACTTTAACTATACATGACCATTATTATAGCTTGGATCGAATAAAAACGACTTAAGATGAAATTGAAAGTCGACTTTTTATTCTGAATACAAAGTACAAGTATTTATTTTAAAAAAAATGTTTTCTGTCTGAATTGTCCAGAAATATTAATCTATTTATTCTGTTAACTTCGGAGACGAAAGTCCGGTACCAAACTAGGCTCTCTTTGTCTAAGTTTGTCTTTGTTGTAAAGGTTCTACCAAAAAGTCTTCCATAAATAAATAAAAATTACGTACCTAGTAACATAGATGTAAATACTCTACGCCTAGTAAACGTGTTCCCGAATATTAAGTAAGTACATACGAATATAAAATATTTTGATCAAGTACCAAGACCGTTAAGCCGATCTGAGTGGCCACGTGCCACTAATATAAACCAAAGCGCCGAAGAAATTAAATAAATATGAATTAATTATGAATTTTAACTGCATTAGCTAAGAGTCGAATGTTCAGCAAATTACGCGCCTTCCCTAAACATTAACGTCTACCTTCTTTTGATGTTCTTATTTAATGACTTCGAATTGTTACTTAAAAACAAATAATGTATATCATTTTTAATGAATTTATGAAGTACTCAGCAGTGGGAACGTAAATAAGGGTGATGATGAAACGGTAATTTTTTAGGTAGGATTTAATTAGTTATTAGGTCTCTTAAATACTCTTAATCACCTGTAATCTAATTAGCAAATGAGATAGATTCTGCGATTAAATTGTAAACAGTGCAGCAGGTTAATTAGTGCATAATTACAATATTGTTTGATCTGCAATTGGATCGACTCCCACACGGCCTAATCCTAAACGGGCAAGCTTCCTTATTGGAAACTACCACCGGTTCTCACACACAACTCGATCTATAAACGACCTATTATAGCATAAAACCTAAACAACTATCGATTGTCTAAAAATATTACATGAATTAAGACTTCAAATTAAAATTTACGTACAACTTAATTTTATTAATAACTGATTGATCAGCGGACCCAAATATTTCTAGACCAAAATCAGCAAAATCGATCCAGCCCTTCTGAAGTTTAGCTAGACTAACTAATTGCAATTTATTTTATATTAACCCTCTATTGCATACAGAGCCATATTTGGCTTTTTAACTTTAGTAATTTTTTTCTACCCTAATTTTAAACAAAAAATTTCAACTTTTATTGTAATAATGTTAAGTACATCAAACTGAAACGGAAAGCAATTTTTATCGTCTATAGCAAATGTCACCTGTCAGTATAATTTCATTTTTCTCCGACGCGTCCGCAAACTTGTGACAAGTTAACTTTACTGCAGTTTTGTTGTTGTAATTAAAATGGAAATTGTAAGAAAATTGCTTTAAAAAAATATTAATAATGTTCTATAGAGCTTCTTTTTTTATTCCCTGTTGAAGATTTCTTTAAATATATGTTTTTTGTTTATTATTTTCACCATTTTATATCGGAGCCATATTTGGCTTCGTATGCATTTACGGTGAATACGCTTACGCCAAATATGGCTTCGTATGCATTTAGAGTTCTTTTTTTCTATATTTCCAGAATGCTTTCTTCAGGTTTTATAAAACTGATAAATGCACTAATTGTATTTCTGGCGATAGATCCCTTAGGTAACAATATTTCTTTATCCGAATCCGATGAAGATGTTTTTGTGGCGACGTATACCATGTCACTATTTGATTTCAAGCTTGTCATTACCGAACATTATTGCAAGGCTGGCAAGACCATCTCAAGATAAAGAGGGCGTCTTGGTACACATAATGCCGAACATACCTCGTCAATATATGGTACACACAAATAGGTACGCGTAAAATCTCATGCATCTCGGCAAAGGGCACATAAGATTACGATAAAAGCGCAACCTCTAAATTCAGTGCGATCATGTAAATGGGCATCAGGGATAATTGAACATTTTTTTTGTAAATCGGTACCAAATAATCGTCAATTATGCCAAATTTATTGTTGTTTGCGTTCTTATATAAAATTTGAGGAATGTGACGTTTTTCTTTGCTTGAATGAACTGTTTTAGAGAATTTAACCTTGTATGAGTGTTGGTACTTCTTGTGCATAGGAAGCCAAATATGGCGTAAGCGTAATCACCGTAAATGCATAGGAAGCCAAAAATGGCTTTTGATATTTTTTTCTCAATAAGAAGATTATTTAATTATTTTATTTTATATTTTGTCTCTTAAGCCCTATAGCGAAATTGTTATGAAGTAAATACATTAATTCCCTTACTATAAATAATCCTGCTAATATTATATGGATGAACTTTAGTATTCTTATTAATAACAATATCGAAAAACTATATCGACAAATTATATCAAAGAAAATATACAAGAAGGTAATTTCAACAGTAACTTTCTCCCGCTATGCCACAAAGGTCATGTCTTCTATAAATCTAACAAAGACAGAATGGCCAACAAACAAGATGGATTTACAGCAGAAATATGCGCATTTATACAAATATGGAGGCTGCCTTGTAATAAAACAGAACACTAATTTGACATGCGAAAGTGCTCCCATTCAATGACAATTTACTAAGTGCCTGCTTAGAAAATCAATTTAGAATTCTGACAGATCTTGAATTGAAAGTATTTGATAGCTCTCACAAATTAAATAAATAGTAATTTCTTAAACTAAGAACATTTTAACAGGGGTTTTCGACCCCGTTATTAATTATAACACGGTAGGTATAATTTGCGGCAAGTTCTGTATTATAACATTTATTTAATAGAAGAATATGAAATTAATCTATATAAATAAAACCAATGCTGTTCCTAAATAGCTGATTTTGGTCTTGAAATGTTTAAGGTGAGAAAACTAAAGAAATCGGGCGAAGGCGTGGGCAGGTCAACTAGAGTAATAGAAATTAAGTTTTGGATATGATAATAAGATAATAACCATTTAATTATTTATCCAAAAATAATTATTTACTCATTACCAGTTATTCAAAACGACCAAGGCCGAGTTGAACTCGCCAGCACATTCATCCACCATCACGTCATTTTGCATATCTAAACAAATTGCAAGTGCTATCACAGCAATAACTCAGCCCACGGTGCGTTTAGTTTAAATAACAGCTAGTTAACGTCACCTAAACCCCCAATAAATCGAGATAGGATCGAGAAAGCTTGTTAAGGGCGCCGTTATGCAAATGTTATAGGAAGTGCTCTAACTGAAACTTAACTCAGTTTAATAGTGCAATGAGCGCTCATCAGCTGATGGCGACGCGCGATTGTACAATTCATTGCCGCTAGAATGAGGGCGGGTTTAGATCGAGGGATCGTGGTAGGGTACCAATATGAACTGACTAGCCGACCGATTTTAATAAATAATAAATATTGCTGGACAATTTACACAGCAATATCTAGACCCGTGGTAAGATCGAAGCTTGTGTTACGGTAACTAGATATCTGTCCAAGTGATCTTTAGGATTTTATGGAAATAAATGACATACCTACATCTTTAAAAATGATATATGTTTAATATAATAAACTTACATACACAGATATTTTTTTATTTTACATCGGGTTATTCGTCATCTCGCGGGAAAACAAAAGATTTACATCTATGTATAACAACACCCAGACACCCGGAACAAATATTTGCAGATCATACAAATCGTCCAGAATAGAAGATATAGATAGAAGAAATAGAAGATAATGACTAAATTACAGCAATGAGAACCTATGAGGAAATAGAAATCGAAGCAACCCTAAAACCCTAAGTACCTAGTGCTGAAGTCCAGGATATACGCGTTAGTTCGTCTAAGCCTAGGGGCGCTAGTAATAAGCTTTTTCTTCCATTCGCAATCCTCGAATTTATTCATAACTTATGCTACTATTCGTAATTCGAGAAAACTTCCGCGTTAACTGATTTATTTCTTGATCCTATCGTAAACCTAATAAATATTAGAAGATAAATAACTCCAATAAAACCTTATTAATTCATTAATCTGGATTAAAAAAAAATTCGAGAAGCTCCATTAATGAGCGTTTGGCTGTGGTTTGGGTTGACGTAACTGTAGATTGGCAAATTAGTAGTTAGTTAAGTAGGTCGTTTATTTATAAATTTAGTAGGTTGTTATCCCACACAGTATAAAATAAAGTCTGACATGAGAAAAGCTGTAAATATGATCCAATTCTATCATCGCCATAAGTTGAACAGTAACCCCTTGAGTGTGCTAACTCGCTCATAACTTACTGAACGGTAGCGAGTTTAAAATTATCTCCACGTCGAGTGCTCGCCCACTTGAACTGATCAACACCTATGCTTGATAGTGACATGTCTTGATACTTTAACTATACATGACCATTATTATAGCTTGGATCGAATAAAAACGACTTAAGATGAAATTGAAAGTCGACTTTTTATTCTGAATACAAAGTACAAGTATTTATTTTAAAAAAAATGTTTTCTGTCTGAATTGTCCAGAAATATTAATCTATTTATTCTGTTAACTTCGGAGACGAAAGTCCGGTACCAAACTAGGCTCTCTTTGTCTAAGTTTGTCTTTGTTGTAAAGGTTCTACCAAAAAGTCTTCCATAAATAAATAAAAATTACGTACCTAGTTATGTATCCCAGCCACTATGAGAATTGCTTACATTACACTTATGCACCTGCATCGCAGACTGCGTAGGTGTAACATTCCGAGGCATAAGATGTTGTTTCGTCTAAAGATTTCTTGTAATAAAATTCAGTCTAACATCGACTCTTGAATTAATTGTCCGTCTTTTATTTTGGATTTAGTTTTTAAAAACATAATCCCCTTTCGTCGCGATTTGACTGGCGCAGCCGGTAGGATATCGGCGCGATATATCCTGTGCCTGTGAAGACCTCGTATCGGTCTGAGTACAAGGGTTCGCGAGCGTTTTAACGTTAACCGATATCAAGAAAACCTAAATAAATTTGTCGCGCGACTTAGTGGAAATCTGTGAAAAATAAAGACGGCGATATTCAATATTGGAGGAAATGGGGAAAAGCGAACCGTGAGTAAAACTCTTCACTATCCTGCCTATCCCTGTTCTACTCCTTTAGCTATGTAATTAGTTAAGTTAGCCACTGCTATACAAGCATCGATAGGTAATATAATTTCCTTACAACCACTATGGAAATTATATGAGTGGCTTAGATTAAGTTTTTAGATAAGTTAGTCACTGCTATACAAGCATCGATAGGTAATACAATTTCCTTACAACCTCTATGGAAATTGTATGAGTGACTTAGAATAAGTAATTAGTTAAGATTAGTTAAGTTAGTCACTGCTATACAAGCATCGATAGGTAATACAATTTCCTTACAACCTCTATGGAAATTGTATGAGTGACTTAGAATAAGTATTTAGATTAGTTAGTCACTGCTATACAAGCATCGATAGGTATTATAATTTCCTTACAAACTCTAGGGAAATTATATGAGTGACTTAGATTAAGTAAGTGAATAAAATTATTATTTTTTTGAAATTAAAAGTATAAAATAAGTACATAAATTCATTTTTATGAAATAAATATAATAAATATATATAAAATATGTAATTGTGCCGTAATCAATTTAATTTTTTTATGTAATTAAGATAAAATTTTGTTTTGAAATATGGAGCCAACTTGCACCATCCCACTTGAGTTCATTGATTTAATTCCTGAATTCGATGGGGATGAAAGATTGCTTAACTTATTCATTAGAAAGAGTGAATCTTTAATTAAAACTTTTAGATCAGAGTGTGTAGACACGGCTCAAGATATATATTTATTTCATATTGTCACTAGCCGCCTGAGAGGTAAAGCCGCCCACCTTATTAGTGAGCGCCAGGATATTACGACCTGGAATGAATTAAAATTGTTGTTAAGTAAACATTTCGGTGACCCGAGGTCAGAAGAGTGTATTGCTATAGAGTTGGAAAATCTCAAAATTTCACATGGCGAATCTTATGTATTCTTTTGTCACAGAATTCAAACTGTTAAATCCGCATTGTTAGCCAAAATAAATTTAATCGAAGATGAGGCGCTTAAAGAAGCGAAAATGACCATTTACAATAATATGGCGTTACATGTGTTTCTCTATAATTTACCAGAGGATATGTTCCGCGTGGTGAGACATAACAGATGTAATGTATTGGAGGATGCGTTAAATAAAGTTATGCAAGAAGTTAGCTTCTTGAAGTATTATAACAAGAACCGTCAGTTCTTATCTCAACAGTATTCTACACAACTAAAGCCAACGCAATCCAATCCATTGGTAACAAAATTTGACCCCAATTTAAATACGGCCATCCTGAAAAATAAATTTGACCCTAATTTTAACACGGCCATCCTGACAAATAAAATTGACCCCAAGTTTACAACTCAAAATCAAGAGTTTAGATTTGGTAACCAAACCCAAGGTTTTACACCACAAAATCAAAGTTTTCAATTTGGAATTCCCCAAGCTCAAGAATTTGGACCTTCCGTGCTAAATAAGTCAGAATTTAAATTCGGTATAAATCCAGTAGTACCAACCAACAACCAATTCCGATTTGATATTTCGCCAAACCAAAACCAGCGGAATACACACGTCTACGACAACGACGTATCTATGCGTACTGCCCCGCCCAAAAACGGTTTTGTAGCTCCGCGTACAAATAACTTATTTTATCCAAATGTGCTGACAGATTACCCGAAAGTTGCGGAAAATTATTATTATGACACAGATTTAGACCTCTATAAGAAACCGCTACACACAGTGCACGTTAAACCACAGTCAGAAGTGAAAATTCCTGTTGATCTTTGTAATAGTGCAGCTATAACCAACCAAATTGATCTTGGTAAAGTTGATAGAGCTCTAGCTGCAACCGTTAATTGTGAGATAGGTTACGCTCCGACTGTTCTTCAAAATAACTCCGTTGAGGCTAAAATTAACAAACCCTTTGATATGACTAAACAAAAGATTAAAAATGAGAAGCTAAATTCAAACGAAAACGTGCTTTCGCGAATAATGACTACCGCTCTAGGTAAAGGTGATATCATTGAAAGCCAATCGCCGGCGGCCAATGTAGGTGACTCTGTTAATGACGACCTTGACAGACACATTCAGGATCTTACAAATGTTTTACTACCACAAAAAGGTCCTGAAGAAATTGTGCACTCAATTGGTGACGTTCGTCATTCTGAAACTTTGTCCCACGCATCTGAAACAACCCGTAGAGCAGAAAGACCTAAGTACCCATACAAATATTTCACTAATAAAATGGGGAACAGGAAGGGAAACATTCAAAATGATAGAGGAGAGACTAAATTTGACTTACGGGATGATGAAAACATCTTTATCGAAGGTAGAGAGCGTAGTGGTAAAGATAAGCCTAGGTTTGAAAAAGCGAATGTTAAAGGAAAGATAGATAAGAACTTTAAAGATGTGCGTCGTCCTCCAAAGATTCGTCCTGCTGCTGACCCAAGCAGTATTGACCCTGGCTCTTCAGCTCCAGCGGCTTAATCCCGATTAGTGAAATAACCGCCCTTATGTCTGATGACAATTTGCTGGTTATTAAAATATTAAACTTTTAGGGAGATTTAGATTTAAACTTGAATAGTTCTAGAAACTTACTTTACTTATTTCCTGTTGTCCAAGCTCTTAAGAGTTTGGTATCCTCAGGAAGTGAGATAGAATTATATTCCTTTTATATTTTTTATGCTTAATTTCTTAAGTTTTATTTTTTTTATTAATTTAGATTTTTTGATTCATCATAAGTACATCTGCGTTATTTTACCTAAAATTATTCTATTCAATCATGAGTTTCTTGACATTAACACATGTACTCAATTAAGTTAAACAGCCATACAATATAAATTGGACTATCTTATTACTTAGGTACCTACTAAATTAGTACTTTCTATTTTATTACTAAATCAGTTTTGATACTCTTAATTTTTTTATTAGA
Source organism: Chloroclystis v-ata (assembly GCA_963691955.1). Taxonomy (NCBI): domain Eukaryota; kingdom Metazoa; phylum Arthropoda; class Insecta; order Lepidoptera; family Geometridae; genus Chloroclystis; species Chloroclystis v-ata. Next base: position 10,971,152 of record OY829904.1, on the reverse strand, counting down.
TTTTTTTTATATTTATATAAAATCCCATTTCAGTTTTATTTCTCATTTCTAAAAGTATTTTATTTAAAATGTTATAGATATACACATAAAGCTTTTTCTTATTTTAGATAGTCTTGTTAAATGAGCTACTTATAACATTTTTGTTATGTCTAGTTTTATCTTATTGAATTTTCATTATAATTATGTATCTCGTAGCTTTTATATAATTTTCTCTTATAAAATTGGTTAATACTTGTTCACATGTCATACTCATAAAATTTAACTCTGAAACCTTCTCTACAAGCAGTATCACTCGTAATTAAACCTGCTATAGATTGTAGAGCGAATATTCTTCGTGATTCTGCTGCTTTAGTTTATTAGTATTTCCTAGTAGAGCTTCAAAGTTTTTGACTTCCTCCTTTATTACATTTATCCTTCAAAATAAAACCAATATACATATATGTATAATAAAATTAAATAAGTTTAGAATAATAATATAAAATTAAAAAAAAAAAAAAAAACTTATTAAAACAAAACTAATTATAACAAAATAAATCATATTATATTTGATACATTTTCACAAAAATCCATTTAATCTTCAGTTAAAGTGGGTTCGTCAACCAATAGGTTCTTTAATTAAGTTCTTTAATTTACTCTTGCATGTAACATTATATTATATTTACATTATTATATATAACAGTTTGGATAACAATGATGCAATTAAATATGACAATTATTAAAGGTTTTGAATTCTCGCCACCATTCTATGGAAATTTAAACAACTCTTATTACCGAAATGCTTAAATTTGAACAAGCTCTACTGTAAAAGCAACAATCTCGCACAATTGAGCAATTCAATTAATAAAGTTAATTAAGAAACACAAATTTATAAAATCGCAATTATTTACAAATTATTTAACAAAAAAAATTCAAATTATTTGCGCCAAATTGAACGAGATTGAAAAGCTAGAATAATATTTTAGTAAATTAGGAATATTGCACCAATATGTTATTAATTCTAATGAACCTGTCCAAATTTTAAAATTGTCTACTTATGACATTGAAATTGTTATCAAAATTCAAGAAACTGTGACATTAAAATCGTATTTTAAGAATGTTAAGATAATTTTTGTTTTAGAAAATAACTTACTTTAATTATAAAATTGTTCCTTTGCCCATCACCTAACCTTAAACCAACCTTACCCTTATTATTATTACCTAAATACCTTACACCTTATAGTGAAAGAGTTGAGAGCCATCTCGCTGAATTCTCCTTGTCGGCCCATTGATGATAAAACTTACCTTTACGAGTATGTTGAAGCGCAGATCTTTGTACCAGCTAAAGACACCTGCATCCTTGCCCTGATGAGGTAATCGAATAACGAAAGGTAAACAGATTTCCCTAAAACTCGAGGATGTAGAGATAGAAGCAGTCCAGAGAAGCCGTTGGATAACTTACTCTAAATCAGTCGCCGACATTACAGTGCAGAGTTACAGAATATGTGCTAATGAAACTATACATAACACCCTTATTGGCATTTACTGATTTGGTATCATCATCATCATTTGCATATCATCGCATTTGAAAGGAATAAGATTTGTAAGGATTTATTGGAGAAAACCTCACTTATTAGAACCTGCTATTTACATCATATCCTGAAAATCGGAAGCTGTTAACGCCGAAAACAGTGAAACCAGTGAAATTCAGTGGAATTGAGTTAACAAATTCAAAAGTTTTATCATATGCGTTAGAAAAAAGTGAAATTCAAAGTGATAATCAAGTGAACACAGAGAGTGTTAGGGTTGGAACAATTGTCTTATATATAGTTTTAGTTATAGGTTTTGTGTCTTTTTCATATATAAAAATGTTTTTCTTTGTGTAAAATCTTCTCGGCTTGAAATCTTCCTCCGAAAAATTGTTCTCCGGATGATTTCAAACTAAAGGAGGGAGGAGTTATGTATCCCAGCCACTATGAGAATTGCTTACATTACACTTATGCACCTGCATCGCAGACTGCGTAGGTGTAACATTCCGAGGCATAAGATGTTGTTTCGTCTAAAGATTTCTTGTAATAAAATTCAGTCTAACATCGACTCTTGAATTAATTGTCCGTCTTTTATTTTGGATTTAGTTTTTAAAAACATAATCCCCTTTCGTCGCGATTTGACTACCTAGTAACATAGATGTAAATACTCTACGCCTAGTAAACGTGTTCCCGAATATTAAGTAAGTACATACGAATATAAAATATTTTGATCAAGTACCAAGACCGTTAAGCCGATCTGAGTGGCCACGTGCCACTAATATAAACCAAAGCGCCGAAGAAATTAAATAAATATGAATTAATTATGAATTTTAACTGCATTAGCTAAGAGTCGAATGTTCAGCAAATTACGCGCCTTCCCTAAACATTAACGTCTACCTTCTTTTGATGTTCTTATTTAATGACTTCGAATTGTTACTTAAAAACAAATAATGTATATCATTTTTAATGAATTTATGAAGTACTCAGCAGTGGGAACGTAAATAAGGGTGATGATGAAACGGTAATTTTTTAGGTAGGATTTAATTAGTTATTAGGTCTCTTAAATACTCTTAATCACCTGTAATCTAATTAGCAAATGAGATAGATTCTGCGATTAAATTGTAAACAGTGCAGCAGGTTAATTAGTGCATAATTACAATATTGTTTGATCTGCAATTGGATCGACTCCCACACGGCCTAATCCTAAACGGGCAAGCTTCCTTATTGGAAACTACCACCGGTTCTCACACACAACTCGATCTATAAACGACCTATTATAGCATAAAACCTAAACAACTATCGATTGTCTAAAAATATTACATGAATTAAGACTTCAAATTAAAATTTACGTACAACTTAATTTTATTAATAACTGATTGATCAGCGGACCCAAATATTTCTAGACCAAAATCAGCAAAATCGATCCAGCCCTTCTGAAGTTTAGCTAGACTAACTAATTGCAATTTATTTTATATTAACCCTCTATTGCATACAGAGCCATATTTGGCTTTTTAACTTTAGTAATTTTTTTCTACCCTAATTTTAAACAAAAAATTTCAACTTTTATTGTAATAATGTTAAGTACATCAAACTGAAACGGAAAGCAATTTTTATCGTCTATAGCAAATGTCACCTGTCAGTATAATTTCATTTTTCTCCGACGCGTCCGCAAACTTGTGACAAGTTAACTTTACTGCAGTTTTGTTGTTGTAATTAAAATGGAAATTGTAAGAAAATTGCTTTAAAAAAATATTAATAATGTTCTATAGAGCTTCTTTTTTTATTCCCTGTTGAAGATTTCTTTAAATATATGTTTTTTGTTTATTATTTTCACCATTTTATATCGGAGCCATATTTGGCTTCGTATGCATTTACGGTGAATACGCTTACGCCAAATATGGCTTCGTATGCATTTAGAGTTCTTTTTTTCTATATTTCCAGAATGCTTTCTTCAGGTTTTATAAAACTGATAAATGCACTAATTGTATTTCTGGCGATAGATCCCTTAGGTAACAATATTTCTTTATCCGAATCCGATGAAGATGTTTTTGTGGCGACGTATACCATGTCACTATTTGATTTCAAGCTTGTCATTACCGAACATTATTGCAAGGCTGGCAAGACCATCTCAAGATAAAGAGGGCGTCTTGGTACACATAATGCCGAACATACCTCGTCAATATATGGTACACACAAATAGGTACGCGTAAAATCTCATGCATCTCGGCAAAGGGCACATAAGATTACGATAAAAGCGCAACCTCTAAATTCAGTGCGATCATGTAAATGGGCATCAGGGATAATTGAACATTTTTTTTGTAAATCGGTACCAAATAATCGTCAATTATGCCAAATTTATTGTTGTTTGCGTTCTTATATAAAATTTGAGGAATGTGACGTTTTTCTTTGCTTGAATGAACTGTTTTAGAGAATTTAACCTTGTATGAGTGTTGGTACTTCTTGTGCATAGGAAGCCAAATATGGCGTAAGCGTAATCACCGTAAATGCATAGGAAGCCAAAAATGGCTTTTGATATTTTTTTCTCAATAAGAAGATTATTTAATTATTTTATTTTATATTTTGTCTCTTAAGCCCTATAGCGAAATTGTTATGAAGTAAATACATTAATTCCCTTACTATAAATAATCCTGCTAATATTATATGGATGAACTTTAGTATTCTTATTAATAACAATATCGAAAAACTATATCGACAAATTATATCAAAGAAAATATACAAGAAGGTAATTTCAACAGTAACTTTCTCCCGCTATGCCACAAAGGTCATGTCTTCTATAAATCTAACAAAGACAGAATGGCCAACAAACAAGATGGATTTACAGCAGAAATATGCGCATTTATACAAATATGGAGGCTGCCTTGTAATAAAACAGAACACTAATTTGACATGCGAAAGTGCTCCCATTCAATGACAATTTACTAAGTGCCTGCTTAGAAAATCAATTTAGAATTCTGACAGATCTTGAATTGAAAGTATTTGATAGCTCTCACAAATTAAATAAATAGTAATTTCTTAAACTAAGAACATTTTAACAGGGGTTTTCGACCCCGTTATTAATTATAACACGGTAGGTATAATTTGCGGCAAGTTCTGTATTATAACATTTATTTAATAGAAGAATATGAAATTAATCTATATAAATAAAACCAATGCTGTTCCTAAATAGCTGATTTTGGTCTTGAAATGTTTAAGGTGAGAAAACTAAAGAAATCGGGCGAAGGCGTGGGCAGGTCAACTAGAGTAATAGAAATTAAGTTTTGGATATGATAATAAGATAATAACCATTTAATTATTTATCCAAAAATAATTATTTACTCATTACCAGTTATTCAAAACGACCAAGGCCGAGTTGAACTCGCCAGCACATTCATCCACCATCACGTCATTTTGCATATCTAAACAAATTGCAAGTGCTATCACAGCAATAACTCAGCCCACGGTGCGTTTAGTTTAAATAACAGCTAGTTAACGTCACCTAAACCCCCAATAAATCGAGATAGGATCGAGAAAGCTTGTTAAGGGCGCCGTTATGCAAATGTTATAGGAAGTGCTCTAACTGAAACTTAACTCAGTTTAATAGTGCAATGAGCGCTCATCAGCTGATGGCGACGCGCGATTGTACAATTCATTGCCGCTAGAATGAGGGCGGGTTTAGATCGAGGGATCGTGGTAGGGTACCAATATGAACTGACTAGCCGACCGGCGACAGCTTCACTTGAGTTCTTTACGTTATCTTAACAAAGCCTACCTCGATAAATGTAATTCAACACTGAAATAATTTTTCAATTCCCGAGATTAGCGCGTTCAAATAAATAAAGTCCTGTTATAATAAATATTAGTATAAGCTAACTCACCCATAGACAGCTTTGCTTGTGTTTTTTTTTTGTGTTATCTACATATATATATTGAATTAACATGCTACAAAATAAAACTAATAAAATCAGTTAAAATAAAAATATAGTTCAATATTTATAAACACGTACGTTTTTCAGCAAATTAAGTTGGAACCTTGAAAAAATTTATTATTATACAGATAAATAACTTATTTATTGGTTTGTTTAAGCCTCATTTCATTAAGATATCTCCCGCAGCTTCAATACTTTACGGCCCACATTTATGAACCCAACACCCTGTATATTAACATTTTATTTAAAAACACCCTGTGTATCGTGCTTTTTAATAAAGTTATCCTCTGTAACGATTATTGAGTTAGCCTATGCATTTAAATTGGTTTAATTATATTAATACAGTAATTGGTTTACAGGTTGTGGAATATTTTCAGAATTAATTTTTATTTGACTCATTGTTTATTAATAAATATTTATAAATAATCACTCCTATTTACGTTCCCACTGCTGGGATACAGGGACTTCTTTCCTGACGAGAGAGGTAAGGCCTCAATTGTTTATTTTATGTTTTATTTTATTATATTCTATTCTATGTTTCATGTTCGAGTATGAAACTTTGAAACTTATATAACTTGTATAAAGTCGAAAAGCTCAAACTGTATGTATGTATGTATGTAATGGGTGTATGTAATAGGTGTCTGTCTGTTTGTAAAACGTAGTGTTAAACAATGCATTCTTGGAATACTTGCAAGATTATTTCCGTAACTATTAACCTGAAATGTATAATAACCTTTGTAATACCAGATAACTGTTCGGAAAATCGAGAAACGAAGAGATACTTTGAGTAAATTATACATACTTCTTAGTGCTTTAGCGAATATAAAAATAAAGTTAGGTTAAAAAAATATTTGCGGATTTTATAATAAATGTTGTCCCGAGGCGACGAACCCGCAACCTCTAGCGTCGCAGACAGACCATCACCCGCTGCGCCCCAAAAGTCGTAGTTGTTAATATTCGCGTTTATATAAATAGGATATTTAGTGAGAAGAAAGTGCAGCTATCTATTGAAGAGTTTCTGATATTTTTAGACTTGTTTATGTTGTTGGACGTAGACTTACAAACATGTTGATCCGACTGCTAACACGCGCTACTATCTATCTTTAACTAACTCCGAATTATTTGAGGAAACTACTCGTATAGAGAAGTGTGTTTACCGCGGAATTAACAAGTAATAATAGAACAAAAACATGAACAATCTACTAACCGGAATTTTAAGATTTTTATAAACATTATTGTAAATAAATAAATAAATATTGGTTGACAATAATTAACAGAGCAACATCTAGCCTCGTGGTAAAAATAGTAAATAAATAGGTACTTTAAATAAATATAACTCTCAGGGATAACTACTTAGGGATGCTTTTTGCCAACGTATCTACGAAAAACAAGCATACCTACTCGATGAAGGGTATAAATAAAACTACAATTTTCCCAGCAATAGGTACACTAGAAAGGCCACAAATTTTCTTATAATTCCTATCAACCAGCATCAACTTACTTAAGCGCTTATCTTAAGTCCTGATCAAAGGATTGATTGAGACTTAAAAAAAACCTAACTTCCAATCAACGATATTTTATCGGAAGCCTCTGCTGGGTGCCAATCCGTGCAATTAAGCGGGTTCGATTCCCAGACACGCTTCATTTACGTAAGCGTATGCACGTTCTTTTTGCATGTAAAAGATTTATACCGTCTTGATAAGTTTGAATTAAGCTGCGACCTTAAATAATATTCGTGGATTAGACGTTAGGAATATTAAATTATTATAAAATAAAGATTGAAATTGATACTAATTTTATAAAGCGTTTAAACAAACAAACTGGAGAGTTTGTTTGTTTAAACGCGTCAATCTTAGGAATCGCTGTTGGATAGTACTTGTATTTCGGAAGGTTATGGACTATATAATATAAACGAAATATGTAGATGTACATAACGTAAAAAATGCAAGCTAAGGGTCGGCTAGTAATAATGATTGTTCACATTATTTTCTATAAAACATATTAATCCCATAACTACAATGCATTTAGCTTAAAATCCATTAAAAGATAAATTATTCATGACCTATTAATCATAACCGTTTAGCAAATCAATTATCACACAGACAGCAGGAAGTAAGTGAACACTTAAAAGTAATACTTTGCATTGATCGATCACTGCAATTATTATTATGGACTGTATAATTTGTATGACGATGGCGCCAACATTATGGTATTTTGCACGTAGTTGTTTATTGTGTGTATAAAGAACGTGTAATCTAGTTATGGTGTGTTGGTTTCATCATCATCATTTCAGCTATCTGACGTCCACTTCTGGGCATATTTCTCCCTTAATGATTTCCAGTTATTACAAGCGAATGCAGCTAGCATCCACCGTGAACTGGCAGCTTTGACAAGATCATCTGTCCAACTTGTTGGTGGACGTCCGACGCTGCGTTTGCCGATCCGTGAGACAAGACCTTCTCGGCCCATCGGCCATCCGTTCTACTCGCTATAATGGCCAGCCCACTGCCTGCCACTTCAAAGAGCTAATCCGCTGGGTTATGTCGCCGACCCGCATTCTTCTATTTTTCCTTAGATATTCTGAGTAATAAATAAAGAAAGAGAGAGAGAGAGAAAATAATAGGAGCAGGTTCGTAACCTGAAACTCATAATACAACAAATACACATTAAACAGTTGCGTAAGTTGGCTAATAATGTTAATATAACAACGGAATTCAAACATGCGCTTGAAAATGGGCCATTAGTGTTACCACTAATAAGTTACAAATAATCACGTACCTAATTACATCTATTTACGAATTTAGATGTAAAAGCAATGTTGCAATTTTCTATTGAGAGCAAGCCGTGCTATCGTGAATATTATAAGGGAAAATACCTTTTACAGCGGGAAAATCGCCCGCTAAAACGTACTGTAGAGATTTGAAAACTGTATTTTAATGACTGAATAGTAATAAATAAAAATCAATATTAATGAGAAATTAACACAGCAACATTCAAGTGTGGAAAACTAAATACATGTGTTAGGACAGTAGGTCCCTGATATTCTTATTAAAAAAGTTATAACTCGAGGCTGGGTCATTTAGGCCCTTTTGGTTTTAAAATAGTCGTAGTAGCCCAGGGAAGGTTTAAAAGGTGAAAAACATGGAAATAAACCTTAAAGGTTATAATCAGCCAGTACATAATATAATATAAGTACTTACAAACATTTAGAATATACAAGAATAAATAAAGATTTTTTATATTTTAATGTCGCCCCGATTGCAATACATACCCAGAGACCTAAAAACGCACAGACATATACATTAAAAAATTAGTTACGCAACCATTCGATTCCCAACGAATTTCACACGTCCATAAAAATTATAAAGCTGTTGCCATCTGATTGACGTACCAACACATTAAAATATCAAATTAAGGTTTTACGAGTCAGATAATAAAGATCTTTAGTTTTTACTGCCCCCTAATGATATAAGGCTTATTAGGTTATTAGAATTGTATTAGTGTTGAATTGGGCGTGGTGATATTAAAACCATGGTCAGATGAAGAAATACTTCATAGTTTTGAATTGTGTTGCCAAGATAAAATGATTGATGTTTCAAGATTATTCGCTATTGCTAAGGTACCTAAATTACCTAATACATCTTTTAATTGGCCATTAAACTTTATTATTCTTAAATTGTTAACTCATAGATTGCTACACTTGTAAGTGTATTGACTTGTTGATAATTAATTTATTGAAAATGAATAAATAATGTAAATTAACAAAAAATAATTTATTAATAAGACAAATTAATTAAGTACACTTCAGATGCTATTTAGCCATTTCTCACACTGAAAGAGAGTCTTTACGCTTAAAAAAATGTCTAGTTACAAAGACGCCAAAACCGAAATCCGTTATGTATATTTAGCCGCGATAAAACGAGGCTTAAAAGTTATGTGTTATTGAAAAATATCCTTGCAAGTTAATTGAATAATTCAATAAGGAATGCAGTAATTGAAACTATAGGTACCTTGCACTACTGGATGCAATTGCAATAATTGCAATAAAACTTTGTAGTATCTAAATTATTGTCACTCTATACCTTATTATTTGTAATAATACTATAGGAAAAAATGGTCAGTATAAATTACTAAAATCATTATTGTACAAGATACCTATGTAAAAAGAAACCTAATGGCTAAGGTTAAAATATTAAACAATTTACATAGTTCTTGAAATCTATAGCAATTTTAGCCGGGACATAAATATAATAAAATGTAAATTGAAAAGATTCCATCGTGACGTAGCTAATATCATCATCGTAATCGTAATCGTATACAGAGCTTATAAAGCTTTAGTATACGCCTAGGTACACTCTGCCTAATGGCAGATTATATAGGATATATAGGCAGATAATATATTTCATGATCAAGATTGTTATGATTTTTTTTGTAAACCTTTGATATTAATGTTAATTTTCCTTCAAAAATTATATAATTTGTGCTCATGCAAAGCTTAGAGATAAAATTTATACATAAGTGTTTAAATAAATCTATATTTTATAACTTTGACTTCGATAGGTACCTATCATAAAATATTAGAAGGTAATAATTATAGTTTAGCAGTAGAATTATATTTAGCACCGATTTAGGGCAGAAATGAAAGTAAGTTATTATAAATATATCAGTTTTTATTATTTTTCTGACGGATAATCATAAAAGTAGTGATTCTTAATATAAAAGTTTTTTCGAAATACGCTTTTAATTATTTTTTTACCATTTGGTCTTTGATTATACGATTCCTGCCTCGGGTCAACAATTTGTAGATATAGTATTTTCAATTAAGTATATCCGAAATCGCACCAGTAACATAAACTTAGAGCTTATCACGGGGCGAGATGTGTGAATTGTCCAGCAACATATAATAATTATTTATTTAATTTAACCTGAATTCTTGTATAATACCTACTTCAATTTAGCTCGCAAGTAGCTAAAATCTACCGTAATTTTTTTTAATCGTGGAAATGAATTATTTTATTGCAAGTGCAATTGAATACAATTATATTCCTAAATTCAGTGAAAAGTGTAGAGAAAATTATATCATAACTTTAAGCCCTTGTTTATTAGAGTTAGAGAGTTTAGAATCTTGAGATTTATAACGTAAATACACAACCCATTATACATTTATTTATACGCTTAGGCATATTCTGACAGTCCATGCCTACGTAATATATGGGATTTCGCTACTTTATGGCACACTAATGTCCTATTTTACATTTTATTCATGGACTTCAAACAGAAGTAATATATGATCCTCGTATGCGCTGGCGCATGGTTGGAACGTGATTTTGTATGCAAGATGCGGGCAGAACCAATTGCCTAATTTTACATTGTGTCTGGTTTTTACTATAGTCTGAATTTTTGTAAAAAAATATGTCTGACTTAGTGGCGCAGTGGGATAGGTAGCGGGTTTGATTCTTCTACAATATTTATTTATAAACTGAACCTAAATTATGAGGTCAGAGCCATGTTGGCTAAGAGCACACTCGACTTTCATTCCGAAGGTCGTGGCTTCAAACCCCGCTAAGCACCTCTGGATTTTTCTTCATGAAAAAAATATGTGGGATTTGAATGAACGGTGCAGGCAAGCGATGTGAGGAAACCGGAACTTTGAAAAGTTTGAAGAACATGTGTTTCATTCACCAACCCGCACTTGGCCAGCGTGGTGAATTAAGGCCTAATCTCTCTCGTCAAGAGAAAAGCCCCTGTGTCCCAACAGTGGGAATATAAGGTCAGCTGATCTACATACTGTAAAGCCTAAAATCACAGATAATTGCAGGCTCTGTATCCCGTAATCTTGTAAATCGCAATATTGATAACCAGATTCCTTATTAGAAGTAAATAACGCATAATGTCCGATATGAACAAGAAAATAAGCCAATTTGCTTGCAATTACTAAGCTCGAGGTGTGAAATGGCCGTCGTGGCCGGAGACTGCCCGTATATGGCCAATCTGGATAAACTTGTTCATTTACGCAGGATGTTGACTTGAAACTGTGTTTTTAAGGATTTGGTTTAATTTTAATTGTTATTGTCGCTTATTAAAGTTAGGACAATATATAATCAAAAACGTTTAAAAAAATATTTGGTCTTGACGAGTGAGATTAGATCTTAATTCATGACTGGTAAAGTGCGGGTTGGTTAATTACACCATGTTCTTCAAATTCTTTCGAACTTCTGATGTTTGAGTTGACCTTTAATATCACACTTATATTTACTTTACATACTAATTAATTAATCATTAAAACATTCATTATTCATGAATGAAAATATCTTTGAAAACAAATCGCCGTTGATACAAAGTTAAGGAAGATAAATAAGGTTATGTTAATAGGTAGATTTGTCTGTAATTCAGTAAAGGAAGGAACATAGTGAGTCGACCACAACACGCGGTGGCGACTGTACACGGGTCGAGATGGAAATGTTATAACGAGAGGTGTGGAGACGACTTATTATACAATTTTACAATGATAATTTTAATATAATTTTTCTAGAAACTGAAATATACGGATGATAATATTGTACTATACATCACTAAGAAACATAAATATACAGATAATAATAAATTATTTTTATTTATTTATTGCAATCTTACACATGGACACATCTCTGGGCGAGACAGATTAGGCCTTAATTCACCACGCTGGTTGATTATTTTATTAATATTATAATCTAGCCTTAGTTCTATTATGTATTTATTATGTGTATGAATTTTATATTATTAACTTTAAATTTTAACACCATCACCGTCCAGTCCAACGAGGACAGTTCCTTCTGCAGTTTTTTTCTATCCTCAGGTTGTCTGGAAAAAATTGCTTTACGCAATAACACCGACCATTACGCATACGTTTGTTGTTATTGATTATTGGTGTGTGTAATAAATAATTATGTCATATGCAATGATTTTATATAGTATAGATATGTTACCTTCATGTAATTACAGTTTGAAATCTGTTCCGCGAATCCAAAACTGACTGATGTCAAATGTTTGCTAGTTCATAGAGTAACATTTATATTCGTAGAGTGAAATGTATAGTAATAGGTAAGAAATAAAACACCTTACAAAAGTAAATCATATTTATTGAAATTGAAATAATTAATGATAAATTAGTAAAATACACTTTCTAAATACCTTCAAAAAGATTTAATTTATTTCTTTTCTGTCTCTTTAATAGTTTTTTTTTATTCGGGGTTATTTTTATGTGTGGAATGGAGACGAATATTTGTGTATTTATGAATTATGGTTTTAATCAAATATACGCGATGATTAAAAATAGGAACCTGATGTGTTGAATGTTCGATCAGAATTAACATTTACATCGAATTTACATCGGCATCCATATTCGCATCTACACTAACTAATCTATGTCCGCGCCTCAATTATTATAATTATTTGGAAAAATAAATAATTTAAGTAAGTATCTTTGCATACTCGCATGTGATACGAGATTCCTTGTGTTTTGTTTAGTTTAGCATCGTAATTGGTACACTTCCGAAACACCCACGATGGCATTTTTAATTTGTTTTAGCAAGGACACAATAACCTACGGCATGTCAAGCTCGTGATTGCGCTCGACGCAGACTGACAACTAAACGTTACAATTGGGTTATATTTGAGTCTTTACAATGCGCGTGCTTGTAACAAATCTATACTATATAAAATCATTGGTCATATGTCTTTGAAACAGCTCGTCACATGTCATGGTAAATAAGTAAATTGTGCAAAAATTTTCTTATTATTTTTTAAGTGGTTCCAGTTGCCGGAAGATATTATTTAAATTAAATGTATCCGTCTACTGGAACCAGTTCAGTACATTGTGGTTCCAGTCGCCGGAACCCTCATTAATTGGCTATGTTAAAATCAATAACAGCTCCACAGTTTTTTATTCGCCAAGCTGGACAATTAGGTGACACAATTGCGCTGCGGTTTGCACAGACGCCGGCAAATTATCGTCATAAGTACCAGTCGTACGTAATTACAAGCCTAGGTGTCGATACCATATGATTTCGATTAAAATGCTTTATGGAATGCGAAGAAAAATCCAGGCGGGGCTCGAACTCACGACCTTCAGAATTAAAATGAAGTGTCGCAATCGCAACTGACCCAAAATGATATCCATAGTACCTATAAGCACCACTATTTTTGTTCCTAATTCCAAAATAGGAAATTATGACAAGAGAGATTAGGCCTTAGCTGGCCTAGGTTGGTCAAGTCACACCCTTTTAAACTCTTTAAAGTAGTCAAAACATGCCGGTTTCCTCACTGTGTTTGCCTTCACAGTTAAACACGTGTTTTTGAAGCGCACATTAACTTGCCGGGTATAAAAATCAGGAAGTCAGTGACGGGGTTTGAGCTCACGATCTTGAGAATGAAAGTCGAGCGTGCTACCACTTAGCTAACACGGCTTTTTGGCGAGAGAGATTAGGCATTAATTCACTATTGGTTGGTCCTTAGGAACCTACAATATTTATGTATGACGCAACTTTTCTTGTAAGTATCACAAGATCTCGATTGATCATTCAAACAAATGACAATCAGACAATAATGTATCCACCGTTTTATTAGTCTGTTTGTTTCTGGCAAATAGCCATTAGATTTTTTGGGACTGTCTTCTTTATACGACACGACATTTTTATTCTATACAATGTTATCTTTAGAAGATAATTTCGAAAACTGACAAATATGTACCTATAGAGTTAAGAACATTTGTAACATAGTAGTTTTTGATTGAGTTTAAAGTGGTGTGTGTTTTGTTGTAAACTTATAATGAATTTATAGAACAAATTTTCTGTAATGATTGATTTATAATAACGAATTTAAATCTTTTTAAAAAATAATTAGTAAGTGCTATGACACAATATAACTTTAATGTTTTGCGACAAAAAATCAGCTGTTCTTTCTAATAATTTACTATTAGGACTTAATAAGACTAACGTGCTTAGAATAAGGTAGATATCGTACGTGCTTTTTCAAAGATCGTGTCGTGTCCTATAAATCTGTGCTAAGCGCTTTGAAGTGAAACGTAAGAATGATACGTACGCGGTCTTTGTAAAATTAGCAGCGTTTAAATTTTAAAAGCATTTTTCATTTATTCTCACTTGTGTGGTCTATTCTGAACGCTATGAGATATTGCTATAGTTATTTTAAATGTTCTACTCGTACTAATTTGTTGTTTTTTTCACTATGAAAATTCATAATGCTATTAAAATTTAGTAAATCGATCGGATATTTTTTTTTGTTATCAACAACAATTAGAATCACAGGTCCTTAGTTGGTGGACGCTCTATGCTACATTTATTAAATAAATAAATATTGCCAGACAATTCACACAGCAACATGTTTGACAATTCACATAGCCCCGTGGCATAATTTTGGTATGTACCTAAATTATATTGATTCATACGTACCTACCAAAAACGTAAATTAGTGCTTACAGTTTTTTTATTAGTTCCTAACTTTAGCACTTGGCAAAGAAAACAGGAAGCTAGACTAGATTTTATGTTCAAAGCGTATTTTAAAATAAAGACATCCGATTTAGAATTCATTGCACTTTCTACGTCTCCGAAGATATTTTTAAAATTATGAGTCTCCCAGACGTACGAGCTAATTTTACTATAGTTCACGAACAACTAGGCATCTTGTCTTTCAAAATATTTCAAGGCAAACATACTATTAGGTATCTAGGCGACCACAAAAGTTGAGTTTGCATTTAAATACAATTATTTTGACGACTTCTGTGGCGCAGCGGCCTCTTAATAAAATTCAAATGAGAATTGTAAATTAATGTTTCATTTATGTAGATGAAACTTGTTTTATTATTTAAATCCATTGCAATATTTTATTTTAAAATCAACGCAAGAAGTTTACGGAATAATAGAGTAAGTACCTATTCATAAAGAAACATGTTTATATTATGTAAACTTACAAAAATCAGACGATTTGGAAACTGCATACGAACTTACCTGTGAACAAAACAAAACAATTTAATAAGAATATTAAAATTTCGGAAGTATCATAAATCAATATTTACGCATAAACTAACATCAAACAGGTCAGGCTACATTATATAATAATACGAATAATACCTAAAATCATAAAACAGTTAATATATCGCTGATTAATACGACAAACTACAGAAAACATTAAACAAGGCCGTTTAAACAGACATTACACAAATCCACCCAAAGTGAAATATTAACATCTACTTAGCGTTGTTTATAATATATATATAATAATAGTCTTTCAGCGGGGTGTATGACCTAAACTATTATAAAAATGTTGGCAGCACACCAATTTGAACATCGCAAGGTTTTCGTGAAAATAGCACGTTTTATCATGAATGTACTGAAGCTAATGAATTAATGAAGAGTTCTTCTGACCTAGACCGAGATTTAGGATGAACTATTTCAATTTACTTTGTAAGTTTATGCAAATACTTTCTCTTTACATCTTATCTGCTTTTTAGATTTATCAAGTTTATTCAAATTGCGAATGACAATCGACAGATTTAGTAGGTAAGCCACCAGTGGTGGCTAACTATGTGGTGGCCAACGGGAATAATCCGGATTAATTTCAAATAGGTAGATTATCTAAATGAAATTAATCTTTACAAAATGGTATAAGATAAGAAAAAGTTCATTAAAAAAATAAAGGGGAAAAATATTATTAAGATAATAAGAAAGAAAGAAGAAAGAAAATAAATTTATTTTACACACAAGACAATAATACAAATAATATTAATCACACCAATAATTAAAGTTTTTCAAAAGAACTTAAAAATACAAAAACTTATGCGTAATGGGCGGTCCTAAGAAGAAGTTTAAGTAGATAATAATATCTGAAAAGACATAGTTTTTTTCAAGTAAATTCTATAAAACAACGAGAACCACACTAAAAGACTATTGCCCCCAATTCGAGAGATGCCTTTTATAGTATAGACTAAAAGCCTACGCTGAAAAAATGTAAGGCGGAAATAATCATCAACATACCACCTACGATAGACTATAAATATCAAAATTGGCAGATACGCACTTTCGACGTAACAGGTCATGCACCTGCATTTTCACTGAAGTCTGAAAGATCTTCTGTCCCGCTTACTCCTATGAATTAGACTTATCTGTCTCTGTCTACGGCCTTGCGAAACAGATGGTTACAGGTATTTGTTAAATTGTTTGTTGATGGATATCTTCTGTGAATAGTCATGTTTACGGATCTTTAAAAATAATCCTTTAAAACTATGTTGAATAGGACGAAATTATAATTGTACACAAGAGTTTTGAAAAAATAATAGGTAATTAGGAGAGCCTATACAGAAAATTAAATAAGGAAAAATATGAAGGCTTTAAAAAAAATTACTACGTTATAAAAGATAATTGAATAATTTGAGCCTATTCCCTGCAAGAATATTCATACCACGTCAAGATTCTCAAACAATTAAATATTTGAGATGTGAACACGTAACCAAATACAAGGGGCCTTGAAAATAATTCGCAAACTCTCTGCAGCATACAACTCATTCTCTGCAATACTCCAAATCGTAAACATTACGTTCATCCGATAAAGATAAGGTAGGGTCGACGACCTCTTATCAACTGCACCTAAGGAAAATTATGTCAAAACGCTTTTGGAGAAAGTTTTTATCGCATTACTTTTGTACTCTTATATCTGCTACCGAAAAGGGCGGCGACACAATCAGTGACATGATTTTTCTTTGATATATATCTTATCTAATCTGACACATTAAAGAGGATAAGATTTGACGAAACAGTAGGCAGGAAATATATGGCGTAGAATAGATGTCAATTTGGACTGCCAATTTTTTAGGTTCTTGTTTTTATAAGGAACCGCGTGTCGAAAATGTTTAAATCACACGTTTTCGAAAATAAAAAAAACTTAATGAATCAATAAAAATGAGTCACAATATCGCTGCAAAAAGTATAGTAAGTAGTGAAAAGGTTCGTAACCTACGAACTAACTTAAAATCAGGCCAAATGAATAGGTAACTTTTGACAATTTATCAAAATTCTTTAACTACGGTACATATCGATAGGAGTAATGTAACTATGTCCTTTTACCAATAAACTATTCTTAACATACTCGTAATAAACAATTTTTGATCTAAAGAACTGACAAATGTAAACCTCTACCTATAAAATAGTCTGACTTTAGGCTGGGTGTGTCCCAAACCTGGCGCCAGCATGACGCAACAAAACTGACACTCTGACGCTCAACATGACAGAGTAAGCCTACCTGTGACTGTTGTGACGCAGCCTTTATAATGTAACTACCTTTTACGCTACTTTGCACTTGACATAACGCATTCATGCGTTAACTTATTGTGACTTGTTTTAAGGATCTTTGGAGTCAAATCTTGGATTATAAAACTAAAGGTAAGATATCGTTATTGTCCGGCTGAGCTTATCTTCCTTAAAGGTTTCCGGTTATTTCGGAAGCGGTATGCATCCACAGAAAACTAGCACTCACTATTTGCGCCCATGACGCACGCACCCGGTAAATAATGTATATTTTATATTTTCACTTATTTTTGTTGAGTTTAGATAAATATCACCTAGGGGTATGAAAAATAGATCTCAGACCTACTGAATACGCATATAAAATTTGGTAAAATTCAGTAAAGCCGTTTCGGAGGAGTACGGTAACTAACATTGTGACATGGAAATTTCAAATGTTAGATACTTAATACAAAAAGTAAATTTCACGTAAATCGACCTAATAAGGCATATTAATTCAATATTATTTTAATATTATATTCGACTCACCACAATTTCTACCGTCAATCTGAGTTCTATAAGTTCTAAGCTAAGAAGGTTGCGTGTTCTTAGTGCATCTTCCTCGTATTGAATTTCATTAGGCTTAGGGCTTGGTTTAGGTCAAAGGATTAGCTTTCTAGATTAATTATTTAACACCCGTCTAGCGGTACCGTATGAAATTTCTATGAGGCTGTTGAAGATTAATTAATTGGTTTTATGTAGAAGTGTGAAAGAGTATAACATGCATCGAAACATTCTTACAAACTTTCTTATTTATAATATTAGTAGGATATTTTACAATGACGTAACGCGGCCCAGTTAGCCAGGAGACGAATAGGTTATCTTACTATAGTCATGTACCCAGTTCATTCACAATTGAGAACTGCACATCGTAAATAATTAACGTTCATGTGCACTAACAGTGAAGGAAAACATCGTGAGGAAACCGGCATGTTCCGAGAACTTTGGAAAGTTTGAAGGACATGCGACATTCACCGTCCCGCACTTGGCCAGCGTGGTGAATTAAGGTCTAAGGTCTAATCTCTCTCGTCAAGAGAGAAGTCCTTGTGTCCCAGCAGTGGGAACGTTAATAGGGGTGATAATAATGGTCATAGAACATATTGTGTTTATGTATCGCGACCTCTTCTGACTAGACACTTGCCCTCCGTAACCCGACACCACAGTCGCTTCACATCACACTTTCACGACACTGCATCACGCAAGCTATTTCTAGTTTTAAACAAAAACAGAATATATGAGTAAATGTTCTATTTAACACTGACAAACAAACAAACTCTTCAGCTTTATAATATTAGTACCTATAGATAATTTCAAGTGCCATCTTCACGGGGAGACTCATCATGATATAGTAAGTAACCGTTTCAGGTTCAAAAGTTGTTAGTTAATTAAAACCATGATAGTTTAAAATGTTTTAAAACAGAACAGATGAAAATATATCTTGTAATTTTCCTTTGGTTCTTGTCAAAGCTGCCAGTTCACGGTGGATGCATGCTGCATCCGACCCTAATACCTGGAAATCATTAAGGGAGGCTTATATTTCTCATCTGATTTGTAAACTAATAGCTAGCCAGCTACTCATCCATATAATACGGAAACACCCAAATCCTACAGTTTACGTAAAATACCAGCTTCGCATCGATAACTAAATTTAAAGTCAATAAATTAGTTCATCTTGGACGGCACGTTAAAACACCCGTGAAATATTACTTGAACTTTAACTGCAATTATCCAAACCTACCACGGAACGGATTAATCGCGACTTTGGATTACATTAACGGTTTTGTTCAGGGATATTATAGCAAGGAGTACTATTGTCGTTCCGTGTACCTACTATACTTATGTACATAGTAATTATATGTTACGTATCATGGTGATTATACCAATTTCTTTTAATGGATTATTTTTGGGAGACCCATATTATACATTTAATATTATTTTACTGATTTTAAATAATTTATTAGATAATATTTTAGGACAACCATACACTATAACTGGATTACAAAATACTATTTTGTTATCTGACAAGTGCCCTTCAATTACAGGGTGGTTATGGTAAGATCGTACTTTAGGTGTTAAATGGATGACAGGCAAAGCCACCTAGCGTACCTACTAGTAATATGAATTTTAGTGTATGTCCAAAAATATTGTATAAGAAAATTAAGAAAATCGATATAATAAGTTTCTTTTCTGTACAGACTCAACATTGTATTTTTGCCGTAGTCTCGCAAATTGACGGCGTATTTCCAATAACCATGTACATAAGTTATCATAAGATGTAATAAAACAAAATGTCCGCTAATTGCGAATTTCCATTTAACCGCGATGCAAATGGCACCGAACTAAACCAACTTGTTGACAACGGATTTATAGTAACAACTTTAAATTAAATTTCTCCGTTTTCTAGCGGCCGGTTGCGTACGCGCATGTAGTTGGTTACTTATTATGACAACTAAAACTAATTGTAATCGCTGGGGTTAAAATGTATGCCTAAGGTTAAGTTTGTTTACGAGATTAAAATCTAATACGAGATAATTCCTTCTAATTTCCTGACTGATTTAAACTCTATTTGTATACTTGTTCTATTTTTGTAACTTAACGACGCGATAAAATACTAAATCAACAAGAATAAAATACGCTACTTTTTACCGCGGCAAAATTAATTTGTACTCGGGAAAGTCCATTACAACGCGGGTTGACGAGGGTGGAAAGCTAGTTTATTCGTAAAATATACAAAAAAATCTAAAGCCGTGAATCTCACGTACATCCCTTGCGTGAAGCCTTACGGCTAAAATAATCACTATAATTCTCTATAATCACCAAACTACCCACATAATGAAGCTTTCCGACAACTCGATGACTTAACAGCAATAAAACAACAAATAACAAACACAGTTACAGCAAAACACAAACTGCCAATTTTCCCTTTCAAATTTTGATAACTTCATCTCCACTAATGATATGTTCAGAGTAAATTAGGCCCACCAATGGCGTTCCAGATCTCAACGTTTGAATTTGGAACGCCGACGTCAGATGTAAACAGACCTTCGCGTCGTTCAGACGTGTGGTTACGAGCAATTTGAGCGGTAATTTGCGGATTTTTGAATAATTTCGCCGAGAGCGCTGAACCTGGTTTTGAAAGCACTAATGAATATTTAAGGGCTCATGAATACAGGTTTGCAAGGGCAGTGAAAATGAAATGGCTTTTGCTTTTCATTAGGTTTTCATAGGCTTTTAGGTCCGGGCTGTTTGTTTAAGGGAATGTCCCGAGTTTTAATGTTATCTCTGTTTGGACAGCCGTCGTTTTATGTAGGGTCCCTGGGTTTGAGCCCTAAATTGAGATCAATGCCCGGCTTTGTTGGACCTACACAAATGCCTGGGTAGAATTTTGTTTTTTCAGCCTTGTTAGACTTATTAAAAAGATAGGTATTATAGGATTATACCTAAGAATACCTATCTAATAAAATCAACGAGCTTACAAATTATTGTAGAGTACTTAACTTAGAAATCTGTTAAAATTTATTTAACAAGGTAAATAGTCTGAATGCCATTTTGATTTTATATTTTGATTGTTATCTTAATTCAAATGTTATTATAAAATACCTACTTCTTTTTATAGCTTTATTGAAATTGTTTTCTAAGTAAAAAAGTTAAAACTGATATTAATAAAGTACCTACAATGCAAAATATACTCAAGACTCAAAGACTCATTGATTGGATTGGTAACAAATATTACAAGCGAGTGAGCGTAGGTTTTATATTTTTTCATGTTAACATACAAAAAAATAAGACATCTTTTGAAAATGGCCTTTCTTGTCAAAATAAAACCAAAATCTTTGACAGTTCCGTTTAAAAATACGTAATCTCTTAATATCTTATTATAGTATCATCATTCATCATTTGTGACAATTGAAGTACAACCCACATCAAAATGGAGACATCCTTTATAAGAAATATGAAATAACTACTGGGTGGGCATCTTTATACAAGTTTATAGATCCCATAACAATATAATTCACCCTAAATACTTGTAATGCACTAATAAATATAAATATTTTCATTTATTGTGATTTAAATCGTAATAATGTGGATAAGGATATTTTAATATGGATACGGTCAATACCTAGAGGTTGATTATTTTTGATGGTCATGAATATGTCTTAATATAATATATTTTAATAAGTAGATTAACTATTTTTGGTCTATCTAATTATAGTTGGTTCAATTCCCGGGTTGGACAAGCGAATTTCAGTAAAACTAGTTTTACAAGGCAGATTTGTTTTTTATTAATAATTAAGAAATGCTTTCAGTATAATAAACACGGTATAAAAGGATTTTAAAAAGTTTAAGTAAAAATCAATATTTGATTTATAAGCTCAGCTCACTGTCTTGTTCCTCGGTCGATAAATTGAATTGATTGAATATAAAATCTAGAATCTAGTCTATCGACTCGACGTAAGATCTTGTTGAAGCTGTTAGAAACTTATCCGCGTTTAATCATTGCTCAGTTCTGTCCTTGTTTCAGTCTAGTTTTATCGAATACATAGTCATTAACTAGCTTGTTAAGATAACACACAGGTAATATTTTGATGAAGTAAGATTCAAAAGATAAGAACTAGAAATATTTCTAAAACTAACTGATTTTCACTTGATTTTTCCTATTCGAATAGAGTTTAACCTATCCGAAGATAATAAAGTAATTTAATTTTATGTTTGTTCACCCATTATCATCAATTCAGCTGTCGGAAGTCCACTGCTGGACATTATGCCTCTTCTGAAGATTGTCATTTATGTATGTTTGTCGATCTTTAAATTAAATTCTTTTATTTTGATCTCATCTCAAACCAAGCTATTATTATCCTTAATACGGATATTATACAATACATTAGTGACATAATCGTGCAGGGCGTATCCATACTACTCCCCCATCCCCATTAACATAATAAATTAAAATCAGTTTAGGCCGGTTTACACTGGTGTATGCTGGCTCAAACCGGCACCGTTAGGGCGGAGGCACACAAATAACTGCTAATCGATATTGGGATCGTGGCACACCGAGCTGGGGTGTCCCAGGAATGAGGAATTTGTTTTAATTAATTGTTTTTCAATACATCCGGTGGTTTAGTTCAACAGGGACGTTTAAAAATAGAAATAAGAGAAATGTCTATCAAATCTTTTTATCTTATTTTTCTTAGAAACCGAATGTATAACAGATTGCAGTTCAATTCCAGTAGTCTTGTATTGATACCGCCAATGAAGAAGAATAACATAGAAACTGAAATAATTGGTTTGTATAAACAATTTTGCAACAACATGCTTGGGTCAACTAAGGCGATTTATGTATGGTGTTACTAATCATGTGTGAATTAAGCGCAACGTCGGACGTCCAACAACGAGGTGGAATGTTGATTTAGTTAAACCTGCTGGTTCACGGAGAATGCAAGCTGATTCTAATAGGAATAACATGAAATCATGAAATCTTATGTCAAGCAGTGGACGTCTGACGGCTGTAATGTTATGTGTGCCACAAAATAGACGATCAAAACCAGTTGATATAAAAATAATAGTTTCTATTAAAAAAATGATAAATACACGATCTAAAGCAGTATTAAAAATAGTTTCTTTCTAAAAACTGTTTCAAAACCAAACTAGGCCAGAAAAGGTAAAGTTATGTTGCCGATAAACTAACAAGAGTTTAAACAAACACCCTGTAACACAAATAAGCTGAGCAAGTTTATTGTTTTGCGCGTGCGTACTAACTGCGACTAGGTTTGTTCTACACTGCACCGAAGTATCTATTAGTAGTTATGTAGTTTTGCATGGAAACGTCACTATCAACGTCTGATTTTAACCCACACTACGTTTTATTACTGGTTGACTACCAAATAAAAGTAAATACACAAAAAGGTTGTGGATTCAAATCAAACTCATCATGTATAAAAATATGTGCGTTTTGAAAACACGTCCTCTCACTGTGAGGGCAATAATCGTGAGGAAACCGGCATGTTTTGAGAACTTTGAAAAGTTTCAAGGACATGACATTTGTCATTCACCAACTTGCGCACTTGGCAAGCCAGCGTGGTGAGTTAAGGCCTAATCTCTTTCGCCTGAATTCGCCTAGAGAGAAGTTACTGTGTATTAGAAGTGGGAACGTAAATAGGGGTAATGATGATAATTTACAATGATAATGTCATGGCACGAGTGCGCTCTGGAACAAGCTTGGGGGCGCAACAGGTGATTTAACTCATGTCATCGGCTTCACAGTAATAATTACTATTTCACGACCGAGTATTCTACACCAATCATATGCAGCACATAGAAAACTTAGAGGAATTTCTAATGGAATATATATTCTTGAGCTAGACGAGTATTGTGTAACGTTTTACCCTTAATTTTAAGAAATTTGGAATAACTCACGTAAACTATAAAGAAATTATGTATTGTATTGTATATTTATTTAATGAGTCAAGCGCATTTCATGAATGTTGCCCATTTCATATTTCGGTCACAAAATCACCAATTCCATAAAATAATAGTTAAAACATAGCTATAAATAACACAAAGACACTTAAGAAATATGGTGATCTATCAATGTTAGACGTAACTAGATTAAATCTAGGACCGGTGTCTTCTTATGCCACTCATTTGATAGCGATCTTATCAAAATGAAGGTTCACAAATATGTCAACAAATAAATTACATTTTATGAAATTTCTGTGACGGAAGAAGAGCGTGTCCAACTATGATGATTATTTTTTTATTTTTGTAGCTTTTTTATTTGGGAAATGTATTTGAAACATGTTGACCCGTCTGAGCCTTCACTTCAATCTGGGTGAACTTAGTTACGTAAAATATTTAAAATTTTATACATTTCAAGGTATTAAATTGATTACAAAATTATAAGCAAGTATTATATAAATTATAAATAACACATGGTACCTGCAATTTGCTTGCTTTCAATAGTTTTATCATTTTTAAACCTTCCCTGGACTACTTCGAACATTTTGAGATAAAAATTACTCAAATCAGCTCAGCCGTTCTGGAGTTTGGCAGAGATTATTAAGAAGAACAATAAGAGGGACAACACTAATAAGTTTTGTATCGATGTCAACAAATAGGTAGGTATTTAGTTTTATCTTAAAAGGAGGGCATTTTAAAGGTTTAATCCTGATAAAAGTTATTGCTCAAAATAAATCTTTTAAAAACACAATCTTTAATGTTATTTTTATTCAAAAATCAATTAGCACAGGTCATTAAATTTTGAATACTTCTGCATAAGATAAGCTTTAAGGTAACAAAATTAGCATTCAATTAATTTAATGTGCGAGCTAAGATTAGGTATTGAATCTCGAAATTTAATTAAACAAGTTGTGTGACTACTTTCCTAATGAGTTTATTTTAGGAAAATATTGAGTAATCAGCGTAAGTATGAAAAATATAGCTGGACAATTCGCACAGCAATATCGAGGCCCGTGGCCAGCTTGAAGTTGTGTTACGGGTGCTAGATTTTTGATATAGGTTCTTAATATAATATACACATACATAGATATATATTTTTTATTAGATATAGTCATATAACACCCTCTCGAATCAAATATTTGCAGGTCATACATATATATGCGTATATTATGTGTTTAGAAACCATATGATTCCCAGTCAACATACATATTTAACGTATTTGAACTTTACTTATTTCATCATTTCTATCGGGTATAATGAATACCTTTGCAGGCATATTCGGAATATGGCTGATGGAAAATTATTTTCAAATATGGTATGGAAAATAGATGGCTTTGTGGAAAATATACAAACATACATACATATTTTTTGTTATACATATAAAATAACCAGAACCCCTGGAACAAATATTTGCAGATCATACAAATTTATGTACCGAGGCGGGAATCGAACCCACAACCCCTTGCTGCGCCACAGAGGTCGTCAAATAATAATAAACAAGATCAAAGGATGTAAAAAAGCAATCAATTCACTATTAAAACAATATCAACTACCTAAAAACGGGCCGACAACGCGGCTGAACATTTTTTGATAAAGTTTATTGCGTGTTTATCTGACGTGGGGAGCAATCAAAACTCTGTACATAAAATTTTTACTACTGCCTAATCTGAAATTTCGCTGAGATTCGCTTTGGTAATCTCAATTTGATTTAAGGCTTGCTATACACGGTTCTTCCTCGGCCCCTCACTGCTGAGGAACGCGACCACGTACAATCAGCCCCCACTGTGTACGGTCGGTCATATGCAGAGTGTAGAGCGCGGTGCAAGCTGCCTTCACCGGCCTGTTTGATGGTGTCGGACCATCTCGTATGAGCCCTGCCCTGTGCACGTTTTCCTTCCATCTTGCCCATGAATCTGCTTCTCCAGACAATGCCTAGAAGACCGCATAATGTGTCCGAAGAAGCTCTTTGTCGTCAAGTTGTGTAGTGATTTGAGAGCTGTGTTGCGATTTTGAGAGCTTTGTGGTGATTTTGAGAGCTGTGTGGTGATTTTGACCTCATTGAGCAACGACTCATTGGTTCTCATGGCTGTCCACAGTATACTCGTTGACGCCAACATAAAAATTTAAAGATACACGGTTAGGTTTTGGCTTATATGTGATCAAAAATGCGTACTTTTTCGGTTAAAAAAATAATGAACAGCGCGTTGAAATCTTTTCCATACTGTATTATGTTATTATTTATTAAAAATAATTAATGTTTCATACATCACTATTACAATATACATATTTAACTGCGACTTTTTTAAAGAAGTCACAATAGTCGCACGGGTTGTCGCTCTATGAGTGTCCAGCTTTATCGGGACACTAAAAATTTAACGATGGCCGAAGTAAAGAACGAGATCACCGCTTGTATCGTGTTCCCATCACTATGAAGTGGACATAAAGCGGTCCCATCCCTATCACTAGACCAGGATTCTGATAGAGGTAACCTTGACTTATCATAAACTAACCAAATAGACAAAAAAATCCGGGGTGTCAGGAATTTTTTTATGTGGGCTAAAGAAGATAGTACCTATTTTTACAAATACTGTGCCTACAGTACATCTAGTTTAAATTTTTAAAGTGTTTTTATAAATAGTGTTGTTGAAAACTACGTTAATATTATACTTTCTTTGGTTTTTAATACAGTGATTTATTGTTGACCAAAGATTATGATTTAAACAAAGGTTTTAAAAACCTATAAAGCATTGCTTGTTTCACAAATAATTAGACAATGTAAGCATGAAATAGTATTTCAATGTCATAACGACTTCGTAAATAATTTGAAGTGTATCTGTTCATTCATACACTCATCAATCACTAAATTAACAGAACGGAATAAGCCGTGATTTATTTCTACGGAACCAACGAAATAGAGGTGTTTATTACTCAATGAATGAAGATGAATTGCCAATGTCAAGTTCATTCGCTTTTCATTCGGTCTTAGTGACAGAAATGTGTTTATTAAAGCATAGTAGAGGAAGATTCAGATGTTAAACTATTTATAATTATTAGAGAATAGAAATTACTTAATTGCACACCACAAAACAGTAACAAATACTTAATACAAACTTTAATATAGCTTTGGAGTACAAAGGTCGGTTAGAGCACATGTTTTTAAAATGTCATAAATTTTACAAGAAAAATTAAGGCGGGGTTAAAACCCACGACCTTCGTAATGAAAGTCCGGTGTGCTATCACTCAGCTAGCACGTCTCTAGTAATTTTATTCAAACTTACGCAACATTTTATCTTAAAGAAATCAGGTTGAATGCTCTCATTTCAGTCAATAAACGGTGCTTGGAAGTCACTACAGCGTAATTAGAATTATCTTAATCCATACAAATTTGCCTTAATTTTGTAAATAGTTAACATATAAAATGCCAGTTTGTGTGGGATATTTTTTGTGATAATATTGGTTGACAATCCATAACTAAACGATTTTTATTAAGTGTGCATAAAATCTTGTTGGTAAACATTTCATCACCCCACAATTTTTTGTTACCCGGTATAATATTTTTTTATATGCAGAAATGTGTATTCAATGACGTGATTTCACTTTTATGGATAAACTACACTAACATCAGAATAACACAGGATAGAAAGAAGAAGAAAGAAAATAATAACTGAAATTCTGCTTTCTGCAGTTTAAATCTTTCTGAATATACCCTATCTTCTTTGCAGTCCAAAATTCGACAATTTCTAACTGAATGATTAATATGTCTGTCTGCACGCACACCCCTAAAATAGGTAGACACATAAATCAAATTACGGGAACAGAAGGGTTCTAAATTATCCTAATATATTTGTTTAATCCTTAAGTGGACGATTCGGTTTATAGCCTTTTAATGAACAATGATTAACGATTTTCGATGATCATCGAAGTCGTTACTTATCGATTAAATAAGTAGTTAGAATAAATCGATATGTAATTCCTGTTTAGTCCAAGTTCTGGATGGCAGAACTTGGTAAGAGAATTCTTATATACTTATAACAAAAGATTCTAGTGGAAATAGAAAAACAAAAAAGTGTGATAAAATATCTCGTGACAGCTATGATTTTAATTGATAACGTTCGGTGAGTTGATACAAACGTCATCAGTTTGTGTCATGTGCACTGGTAGTGTTAAAGCAATGATACGTTTTATATTGTTGTTAAATAAGCTAGCATTTATCTTCCTTATCGGTTAATAAAAAAATGTGATTCAAAAGAAAAATAAGGAAACCGAAGTTTTAACTTTTTACCTTAAAAATGTACTTTATACAATATTAAGCATAATATTCCTATAATAAGATCATAAAAACTGCAATCACATGCAGATAAAATAAAACGCGTGTATCCTTAAACGATCAAATATGGATTACGAATATCAAAACCACAAAAAGATTCCGCAAATTTGTGCAATCATTATACATCTTCGAATAAAACCAACACTTTATTATAATAAAACGATCAATAATTAAAAGCTTAATGGAATTAATTAAAAATAAATACATATTTGTCGAGATAATTATGTCCCATCTCTAAAATGAACAGTCGATAAAACGTTTGTCGACTCTCGTCTTTATTGCTCATATATTACGGTTTATTTTCGTTTGCACTGTAATTGTTGCATATGGCTTCGATATGATATCGCCTTGATCGAGTTTTGAGTCTGCTTATGCAATAAGTCCATTGAACTTTTACGTGGACAATTTTATCGATAAAGTTTTTTTGCAAATGTCATTTTGTCTACCATTTTCTGAGTTATTTTACATAATATTATTTACACTATCCTGTAAAATACTTTTTCTTGCCATTTTTGTACTTTCCTCACATATTTTATTCAATTTAGCAACTTAATTTTTATTTATAGTACCTTCCGTTCCAAGGTTTCGTCGGCGATATGTTAGATTTTTCAGGGGATATGCTTTTTCCCGCGGTAAATTTTATTGTGTGTAATAAAACGCCCTGTAAAGGAAACAGCTTGTAGATCAAATCAAGAATATGTTCTACCTGGGGCAGTGGAAATAAACCAGAACTAACTAAAACTAGATGAAAATCTAAAATCATAATTAATTTAACAATAAAATATTAATTTACAATGAATTCACCCACTATTTATTTAATAGTGATTGACTCCTCGAGGACCAAGGTTACGTTGTGATCTTGTAATTTTTTTTTACAATTGAGTAATTATATGTTCTGTGGTAAAACTATCGACATGTTTGTAATAAATCAATGCACATCACTAGATCTGATTGCAGGCGCACCGGACAGCGCTAATTCGCAAATATTTACATTTGAGTCTTACCTGTTATTGTGGTAGGACGTGGGCTATGCGATCATCATCATCATTACGACCCATATTGTTACCATAGTTTCAGCAACTGACATTATGATGACTAACGATTAACACGTTCATTGCCTTCGCTAGACGAGATGCGCCGCCGCCACATCTATTTGGACATACGAGTGTGTGTCACGGGCATTAGTAGTGTTAAGGTTGATAGTCTCGTAACTTCGGACTTTGAGAGCAGGACAAAAAACGTTTGCCTGTGTGATGTGACCTTACAAATTCGTGAACTACAAAGCGTGCGATTTTGAGTTTCACACGATTGTATCAACTCGAGAATCGAACCTATAAATCACAATCGGTCGGTTAAAACGCGGATGGTTAAATAATGGTTCAATACGGTTCAAAGTTCTGGGCGTGGTTACTGTGGACGCTAAAGGAAACTGTCTAACAGTCAGTGTTTAACTTGATTTTTTTCATACATCGGCATATACTTACATTTTTGCTAAGAATAATACAGAGAATTGCTAAATTTAGTGTGTTTAATAATATTTTTATATTATTGTTATACTTATTTATTTATTGACTTGTTCGAGTGATCTTTAAAACTTTATGGGACTTTACTAAAATCTTAAAATCATGTCGTTAGTATAAAGCTTGTATTAAGTTAAGTTACTATTTAGCTGTAATGGCAATGTAAAATTAACCACCTAACCATAAAAGCTCACGGGAAACGTACTGCTACAAAAAAAAAACAAATGACATAATGTTTATTTATGTAATAATTCTAGTTTTTTAATTATGGAATCAAATACTTTAAATTATTAATCTTTGAAGTGTGTGTAAGTGTTTAAACTAAACTGACGTTTCGGGATCAATCTGTATATCATTCAATAAATAAATAATAAATATGTTTAGCTGGTTTGGTGGACATGCAGCTTTAGCTTGTACGCGTTAAATAAGACGTATTTTCGGTATCGTACGCGATCTTTCGATGTATCGATGCGATCTCTGTATCGAACCACTTACATAATTCTTGTTCATAAACTAATCTTGCAACAATATTTATTATCTTAATAATTTTTATATGGTAGGTAGTTGAATGTATAATAAATCTTTAATTCAATGAATTTATTTAAAACCATGTGAACAAAAGAAATCCTAGTTGCGTCAAACATTTCAAAAATGTAAGTTTTGTTTTCGGTCTGTATTTGAGAACTTATCGGCCCCATCGGCCGTATGTTCTACGCGCTTGATCTGTCCACTGGCAATGCTAATCCGCTTCGCTATGCCAGTAACATATATACTTAAATAGTCCCTATTATAAATGTAAGTATGTAATTTATCTAGCTGTACATAATTTGAATTTGAGTAGATCATCACTCATAACTGCAAAAGACTTTTAACGGGCACCTAAACTAAAATATTGCGATAGTTTAATTTAAATTGATGATAATTACAGTTACGCTTGCGCTGTAATTAGTAAATTGTAATTATAACCGTTGTAATGATGCGTAATTACAATGTAAGACGTAATAAGATGATCATTTAATTTTGGTAGTTCGTGTGGTTTCGCAAGGAAGATTGATAATTACTTAATGTTACAGCAGAATATAAAAAGATTTGATACAAATTCAAAAATGAAAACGATGTTTCGCGACATCTTTCGACAACGGTCGTTGTTATCGTTACGGGAGTTTTCATTTCATTGGAATAAATGCCGGGATTTCGAAAATGCCGTTAACTCAGTAACCATATTTTGTTATTTACCGTAATTATATAAATAATAATAAATATCCTTGAAGATCTTGACTATGCCGATGACCTATGCCTGCTGAGTCATACTCGTGCCGACATGCAAGCCAAGCTGGACGATCTTCAAAGAGAGGCCATGAAGACGGGGCTTAAGATGAACATCGTAAAGACTCAAGAGATGAGGTGTGGGGCGACGAGCTCTTTGCCAATTCATGTCGGCTCCGAGACTGTGGCACGTGTCCACAAATTCACTTACCTCGGGAGTGTCGTGTCTGAAACTGGAGGTACTGAAGATGACGTCACCTCTAGGATCGCCAAAGCAAGAGCGACCTTCGCACAGCTTCGTCCCATTTGGCAATCTCGGAAACTGACTCGTAGAGTAAAGCTCAAGATATTCCGGTCAAACGTCAAAACCGTGTTGCCTAATGGCTTCGAGACATGGAAGGTTACTAAAGACATCACGCGACAAATCCAGGTATTCATCAACCGCAGCCTCCGCCGAGTTCTCGGAATATACTGGCCTGAGAAAATCTCTAATGCCGAACTTTGGGAACGCTGCAATGAAACCCCGATTGACCAGCAGGTCAAACGTCGCAAATGGAGCTGGATAGGCCACACGCTTAGAAGGGATCCCGGACACATTCCGAGGCAAGCCCTCGACTGGAACCCCCAAGGAAAGCGTAAACGTGGTCGTCCGAAGCAAACCTGGAAGCGCTCAATCATTGCAGAAGCGGAGGGTATAGGCAAAACCTGGAGCGAAATGAAGCGCGAAGCTCAAGACCGATTGGTTTGGCGGCGCACTGTCGACGCCCTCTGCCCCACCCAGGGGTCATAGGAACTTAAGTCAAGTCAAGTAAGTCATATAAATAATAATATGATTTGTAAGTGGATATACTTAAAGGGATGGAGAGTGACATAGAGTAGGTACTTTTTACCGCGGCAATGAAAACAGCGGGAATGTGTAGAATGCGGGAAAAGCCAGGGCAGAAAGCTAGTATTTATATATTATAATCCTGTCAGAGCCATCAGCCCTGTGGTCCATTCAACGCACACCGCTTTAGAAGAACGATGCTGAAAACAATTGGTGCAAGTGATACGCTTAAGATTTCACTAGTCATTTTCTCATAAAAAAATCAGAAAAACTTAAGCAAATAATAGGTAAGTCAAAATTATTGCAATTTTTGAAGAAAGTGGCTTAATTTCAGATTCATTACATGCTGGCTAAGCACACTCGACTTTCATTCCGATGGGCATGGATTCAAACTCTGGATTTTTCTTCTTGAAAAATGTATTTGCTCTTAAGAGTACTTTAAAACAAGTGCTTTAATGGTAAAGGCAAACCTAGTGAGGAAACCGGCATGTTTTGAAAAGTTTGTAGGACATGTATCATTTACCAATCTGCATTTGGCCAGCCTGGTGAATTAAGGCCTAACCTCTCTCGTCAAGAGTGAAGTCCGTGTCCCAGCAGTGGGAACGTAAATAAGGGTTATAATAAAGTGACTGTGGATAGAAAGCGGTTTACTTAGACCACAGGGGATTGCGGTAACAATATATTTAGCAGAGGACTTACTTAAAGCGGAGAGTTGACAACTGTACGCTGCATGCTAGAATGATGTGGGTGTCCATGGTTCAGTCATCATTATCATCACTTTGATTTAATATAGCAATATAATATAGCAATTATAGCAATCCTTGTATTTAATAATTTTCTACTGTGCGATATATAAAATTGAACAGAATAAACGTCTTTCTGCCTCAGACGTACATATATTATTAAACGATGGATAGATAATTTCTTGTTTTTAGTTTCTATATCTGTCTGAGATAAATTATTAGAAATTGGTATGAGAAAAATTACAAGATCACAACGTAACCTTGGCCCTCGAGTGGGAGTCGAACCCACGCCTCCCAGTTAGATCCCAGGCGCGTTAACCAACTTCGCTATCGAGGAGTTACGTAAGAGCTTGAATTTATCTCATACCTCATATCATCAGTTAAGCACTGATTGTGCCATCTATCAGTTTTTAGTTAGGAACTGTCTGAGATGTTTAAAATGGATATGTACTAAAATACGACTACTTACTCGCAGTATCGGTTAACTAATAATATAATTATACATACCTACTGGTAAAGCCTGGAGCAGACCGGATGCGTATGCGTGACATCGACGTAACCACGTCGTTGTCACGCGCCTGCTTACGACGTAACCCAATGTCACACCGAGCTACGGATACGTCTACCCTGACGCTTACGCAATAGAGCTGAGAACGCAACGCATGCCTCGTGCCCGGCTCCAGCAACCATATTACTGTTTTTGAAGGTGTTGTGCACTATGTGTTACGAAGATTGGGTATATGGAGTTCATCTGTTCTAGTAATTCATCTGTCGAGGAAGAAGCTATATTACTTCTATTGTGCCAGAATACTTCTGCTTGCCAGACACACTTTTACAGCCGTGTTGGCTAAGTGGGAGCATACTCGACTTTCATTCCGAAGGTTGTGGGTTCAAACCCCGCCGCGCACCACTGATTTTTCTTCTTGGAAAAATATGTGTGCTGTAAAAAACACGTGCTCTAATGGTGAACGCAAAACATCGTGAGGAAACCGGCATGTTCTGAGAACTTTGAAAAGTTTGAAGGACATTTGTCATTCACCAACCCGCACTTGGCCAGCGTGGTGAATTAAGGCCTAATCTCTCTCGTTAAGAGAGAAGTCCCTGTGTCCCAGCAGTGGGAACGCGAATAAATTATGACTTCTGCTTGTCCAAAAAAAATGGGCCCATGATATAAATGAACGTAATGTACCTACCTATATACAATGATTTGACTGTATAAACATTCATATTTATGCACAATTTCAATAAGTTTTTCTTTTTTATCGCTATTAATAACTAATCAAAACAAAATAAAAATCACTTTTTCTATATTAATAATTTCGTGCAGGGAAACGAAACATAAAAAAATATTGATTCTGAGTCGACAACATATATCCGGAAAATTCGTATTATGGAGAATTTCGTTAAATTCCGACTGTAAAAATACAAATAATAAACAAACCGCCATTTTTGGTGTCAACAAACACGTTCCGTTTCCATAGATACGCCTTCATTTTGTAATAAAATACAACTGACAGTAATTTCGCACGCACTGCAAAGGTACGTGCGTGTTCAAATATGTTCGGTGTGACGTCCATAATGGCGCGCCATTGAATACAACGTCATCAATGCGACGTTGCCGCTCTGTTCTGCGTAAGGCATGGCGTAAGTCACGCAGCCTGTTTGTGTCATGGGAGCTGCATTGCGTAGGGCTACACATGACGTCTATGCGCACGTCTACGTCACGCAAGCGGTGTGTCCTGTCACATACATTCCCATACATTACAACTCAGTGGTACGTGCACGTCTACCCTTACGTGTACATATACGCATCCGGTCTGCTCGAGGCTTAAATCTGGTAATATCATGTGAACTCATTGATAGTTACCTTGAGATGCACAAACGCAGGAGTGGTTAACATTTGTATTATC
Source organism: Chloroclystis v-ata (assembly GCA_963691955.1). Classification (NCBI taxonomy): domain Eukaryota; kingdom Metazoa; phylum Arthropoda; class Insecta; order Lepidoptera; family Geometridae; genus Chloroclystis; species Chloroclystis v-ata. The sequence goes on along the minus strand of OY829904.1, from coordinate 10,936,344 downwards.
AATCCAATAAACCGTTCTCACAGAGTATTGTGATTGTATATCGTATGACAATGGACAGTCGCGTAAAACGCTTCTACATAAACCGTCTTCGGACGCTCCAATTCTAGCATAAAAACGGAATAAACAAAGATGTACATTTACAACGAAAAGTGCTTTTATTTTCTTTGTACAATTGACTGTAAGCAACATTTTACAGAGACCGTGAATTTCTGTATTTAAAATTCGAATTTACTTTGAATTTAAAGAATATAATAAGTTGATATTTGATTAAATAGGTATGTTCAATAATTCCATAGGTATCTAAGGTTTATAATGGTCTAATTAATTAGATACAGGTGGATATGAGTAAAGGTGAACCAAAATTATGAGAGCTGTAACTGAAACCAGGGTTTTTGTCTTGCATTGCCAATATTTTTTAATTATTTATTTAAAATAAAATCCAATCGAAAAAAAAAATTGTATAACCAATAGTCATTATGGCTCAGCTTACTACACTTGTCACTCGTAGTACAACACATTATCTCGGGTACAGACGGCCACACAAGTGCCAATACATTTTACCGTTTCGAAAATGTGATATCGCAAACGATATCCCGGAAGATTACAATGGGAAGTGCAGTCCTGCCAATTGTGCTGTTTCGTAATCGTTATAATAAAGTGTCGACGAGTGTTCTGATAAATTGGAAACACCTAGCTTTGGACTAGGAATGGGACATGGATCTATTCGGTTTTTGTTCTAGTTTCTTATGGTATTTTTTTTTTATATGAAAAGCCTCATGCGGCTTTGCCTGATAAAAAATTGTGTTATAACTAACTTTAATTGTGTGTGCATTTTATGGATTATACCATAGACTAAAATTATACCAAGATAATATGTATTTTCCCGCACTAAAAGTAGCTTATTTCATTACCTTCCTTAACAATTGTTCTACACTATTGCTTTGATATTCAAAATTAATTACAGATATTAACTAAAAAACTAATCATCAAAAAAAATTCCTCCAATTCAAAACTGAATCTATAAGTTTTTATTATCTATGAAACACTAAATTTAAATTGTTGATATTATTAACACCGGGCGAAACCGGGAGAACCGGATTAGTTAAACTCTAAACCTTATTATTTCCGCAATAAAGTGTCAGATAAGTGAGAAATGTCATCGACATCTGCAATCGACGGTACATTTCATTGCCGTTTATGGTGCACCTTATACACGGCTGGAAAAATACGATTCAATACATTTTTTTTAAATAATATATTATTTACTAGCCAACAGTTTCGCTTATAATATATATACCACGTTTTTTTTTATCAAAATTAATGGTTGGATATTTTATAAACGTTCATATAAAAATGTTTTGAAATTAATGAGTTTACATAAATGTATATTTATTGCAATATTTATTAATTGATTATTATTTATTAAATGTAACTCAGGTTTGAAGATTATTTGAGATATTGTAGAAATATCTTAAACAAACAAAATTAGGGGTACTTAGGTACTTATTGGTCGGACCGAATCCAACCATGTAGTCGGCATTTAATAAAGCTGCAAGCGATGAGACTTGCACAATAATATTGATATCGTTCACAGTACGATAGTTATTATAAAGTCCAACAAAATCTCGCTATTTATTGTTTTAACGCTAGTTTCCGTGTTTATATGCGTTTACGGTTTAACATGTTCCCTTTGTTTTATAAATATCTTAACAAAAAGCCATAATAGATTTGAATGGAAACACATTTTAGAAATTGATATTTTTTTCGTATATCTTTGTCTAACTTTAAGTTAATGAATTCATCAAAAAAATCCATTACCTAATAGTTACTTATATGGTACTACTCTTAGGCCAGTATCACACGGCAATAACAAATCATGATTACAATTTCAATACATAGAACTCACTTTCATGACAAACCTAATGTTTTTAACCTAGTGTTTTTGAAGTAACACTGTAAAATTACTGTGCAAAATTATCAAAACCTTATTCTGGCGAATACATTGTGGAAACTAGACATGTTATTTCCGAGTCTCAAGACATAGTTCCAGCTCTGTAGATTGCCCCAACATTGTTTTAGAACAAGTTCATCTTGTAAATAATTCCATCGAATTCCTGTTCGTCTAGCCGCCTTACTACAGTACAGTCAACGTGCTATTTTATTACGAGTAGATTAATACAGTACAGTCAACCTGGAGATTAATACTGGATGTTCCGTAAGTTAAATTCTATACGAAATTTAAATTAAAGAAGTAAGAGAGAATTACAATAAAATTATTTGCTACAAAAACATACATATATACATAGGAGTACCATTCAATCACAAACTAAACAATCACAGATCATGCATAATTCCTGATTGTCAAACTATATTGAAGACACAAGTATTGTCGCTATTTTGTCGCTGAGTGTACTGAAAGAAAGGTGTACTTTATACAATGCGTTTGTTTCCGCATCGGCCCACTTGTGCGTGCGTTGAAAACGTCCCTAAATATCTTACTGCATGTGTATATAAACAATACTACCTATCTAATAAGTTTATAATATAAACATAATAATATAAGTCCTAATATTTAAACTAAAAGGTTTGGTTTCAAAATACCACTTCCATAGAACCTATTATTACAGAGACCCTACTATTAAAGCCATACCTGATTGTAAATACAGCTAAACTAAATGATATAATTGAATCAAAGCTAACTAAAAATGTGGCACAATTCTTGTCGACGTTAATTTTGACAGTAATTGCCTTACCGTATAATTTCTCGCAGGAAAATTACTGACAATTTGACAGACGGCTGACTCAATATAATTTAATTCTAATCAATTAAATTGATAAACTAATTATAAATAACAAGCATTTTCTCCCGCGGCTTTTTGCCTGAGTTAAAGTGAATTGGATCGCGGTAAAAAAAATTAATAGCTCCAAGTCAAAATAACACAATAATTGGCAACTTTTTCCGCGGGATACTAAATTATAAAGTGGACATACATAGCTGCGGGTTATTGTTATTATTTATTATGTAGAACTTTTATATTGTACTAGCCGAGCCCCCGACATATTCGCTAGCAATTTTCTTATATACATATAATGTTAACTAGATTTTTACTTAGTTTTTGTTATACATACATATACCCCAAAGATAAAGACAGGTAAGTATACTTTCCAACACTGAAAAACATTCTCAAATCCGTTCTTCGATTTCTCAGATTAATGCGTTCAAAGAGATATATTCACTTCATAATATTCCTCTAATTACAACGAAAATAATTTTGGATTCCAGCATTTGATAAAATACCAAGGAAAAGAAATACCCAAAGAATGTTTATTATTGTAAAATGTACACAAGTGATTGATGTCCGGTAGCAGTCAGGGCTGTCACTTGTCAGCGGGAGGCTGCGTACGCGCAGGCCCGAGCTGTGAGCGACGTGACAACCCTATTAGATCTTGACCTTGTTACTGACACTACTTTCTTTGATTATTTTATGTATAATGGATTTGAAAGTTTTATATGTTTTGATAATTTGAGTAATTATAGAAATATTTTTATTGTTTTGACACGATAGGTTGTATAAATAAGTAAGAAGCTTTCTTAAATTGAGTTTTCAATAACAGTATTATTTATAAAGACAGTATTATTAATTAAACTTATCCACATAATTTCTTACCAATAAATATGTTGGCCTGAATAATTGATGCTCAAGAAACTTACCTGAAAAAAGAAAACGTACATTAAAGCAAGAAATAATGGATGGCATACCTACATTATATTAGTCAACCATTATGGTAAAACAAACACAAGTATTTATTATATTATACGAGGTAATATTATAACAGATACCAAGAATTAAGCTAAAGTTATCATCATCATTTCAGCCATCGGACGTCCACAGCTGGACAAAGACCAGTTAAATACTTCCATTTATTGCGGTCGGACGTAACTTACATCCATCGGTTTCAGAAAATCGTCCGTCCATCTTGTTGGTGGACGCCCGCCGTCGCGTTTCCCGATCCGTGGTCTCCATTCGAGAACTTTTCGGCCCCATCGGCCCATCTGTTATCCGCGCTATATGGCCATTGTCACTTCAAAGAGCTTATCCGCTGGGTTATGTCGGCGTCCCGAGTTCTCTTTCGTATCTCCTCATTAAGTATTTACAATTAAACGATCTATCCCCTTCTCACCGCGAAGTAGTTTAGAATTTATTCCGCACGAACTGTAATTAAAGCCTTTGTCACAGACAAAATAATTACCTTTGTTAATGATCTTGTGAGTTTCAAATGGGTTTATCGTATTGGATAAACATTTGGCTTAGAGAATTTAAGGTACCTATAACATTTTCAAAAAAGGTTACGGTTTAAACTATTTAAGAAGATACTTCTTTCATAATTAAGATGGAAATCGGGTTCGATTCCCGCCTCGGAACGAAATTTGTACGATCTGCAGATATTTGTTCCGGGTGTCTGGTTATATAATATGTACGGGTATAAATATAAAAAATATCTATCCATGTTATGTCTATTCGATTAATGTATCAGAAATCTAGCACCAGTAACACAAGCTTCGATACGACGGTGGCTAGATGTTGCTGTGTGAATTATCCGGCAATATTTATTTATTTTATTTATTTATACAAAACAATATTAAAATTGCCAACCCTTATTTGCCAGCGTAGTAAAGAAAGGCCTGATCTCTTGTCGTGGGACTAAGTGCCTGTGTCCCAGCAGTGGGATCGTAAATGGTTCTTATGCTTTATGTAATGAGACCACCGCGAAGATCCGCGACTTAAAGGAATGCAGCGTCTCCGGTGACGGACAGACAGAGGTGTCGAGTTTCACTCGTTAATGTCCGATCAACAGGGTTCATAAGTTAATCAGAGAACTGTGTTTGAAGAACGAATCTGTTAAGCTACCAGATTGATAATTAAGAAGTTCTATTATCACCATTAAATTGTATTTTTGCGAATCCATTTAATTTTAAAAATATTAAGATATAACCTGAAACAACGTGATAGCTCATGCTACCGCCTACTTCTGGGCACGTGCTCCAATAGAACCCATTATTATAATGTTGACTTTTGACTTTTTCCATTTTACTTCCAACTTTAGGAAAATACAGGCAATTTCAAAGCTGTAAATATTTATTTCTAGGCATAGAGAGCAAATATCTTGTACGCGTAGGTAGAACTATCGCCACATACAATGTTTCTACAAGTTACTGTGTCTAGTACTAGGTGTACTAATACTAATCCGTAGGTGCATTAAATACATGGTAGGATACTTCAGTTCATACAAACAAACAAATATAGTAATAATAATAATTATTGTCGATCTATTATAAATCAACTGTTATTAATATCAAACAATTATTTTAGCGGTATTGCATGTAGAATAACGTTATCTCAAAGGTATTTATTTTGACATATTTATATTGGTTTTTTAATCAGACACGCACTGTATGATGTAAATATCCTCATTGTAAATCTTAAAATTAAACACCATAAAATTTACATTTAACAGGAATTAATTACGATTAATGAAATTAATGAATGAAACATGATTGTGTATGTACCTACGTATCAATGTATTTTAGAAAACTATTTAACTTTTGACGAAACTAGAAACTATTATTTAAAACGTCCTTGAGTAGTTACACAATTTCTGATGACCAAATTTAACAACGGTATGAGTTTAATCAATGACATGTCGGCATTTATTTTGATACATTTGCAATCCGGCAAATTATGCTTTAATCTATGAAATGTCTGCATTTATTTGAAAGAAAGAAAGAATATTTTTCTTATATTATTAATTTTTATTCAACTTTATTAATAAATTTTAAATGGTAGGTACATAGGTTATAAGGATTTTCCGACCGTGTATAGTTTACACTAGTTTCCAGAGGCATCGTAAAAACAAATGGCTAAGATCGTCTTACATTTTATTATATTAACAATTTAGACGCAGCTTCTTGTTAGAAAGTAGAAACAAGATATTTTAACTAAAGTTTATTAAGGAACAATGGAAGTAAAATTTTATATTATTTTTACGTTTATAAGTCGGCTTTAATAAAACTTAGATTTTTACAAGTAACGATAAAATCAGTTTCTATCACGTTTTGTTAATTTTTATTTATGTTATTTGTTTTATTTTTATACTAGCGTGCCGCCCTCGCTTTGCTTCGAGTGCCTCATATACGTATAAACCTTGAACCACTCCATCTATTTAAAAAAAATCGCATAAGAATCCGTTGCGTAATTTTAAAGACAGACAGTGACAGCGACTTTTATATAGTGAAAGTAAAGATTCTTAAAAAAAGGTAATTAAATATGTATCAAAGTTAACTTTGTGACAAATGGACCATTAAAATCACGTTCGCTAAACCACAGAATATTGAAAAGTGACTACTACTTATGCAAAAGTGTTATCAAACCGCTAGATAACCTTATCAGTTATCAATGCGAATGTTATCAGCAGAGACGTGGGTGGTCGGAACAAACGAATGTGGATCTTAAGCGATCTAGATAAGGTTTAACTTCCGATGATTTATATCTATTTGGGAAGTATATTTGGTGTTATTTTATGTCCGGTTCGCGACAGTTCTAGTTCAAATTCAAAATTCAAATTTAAAACATTTATTTCCAACAAGTTTGGTTATGGTTTACAAGTAGGCCGGGATCCGTAGTACATGGAAATCAAGTGATTACTAACAAGCTAATTTTTGGTGAGTAGCTTCGTTTCGATGAGACAACTAAAAATATCCTATACCCAAGTCTCGATTGTGGTAGCTAACAGAGATATCAAGGATTAAAAAAATCAAGGATGTAAAACCGGGATAACGGACCACGAAATTTGTCGGACAATATGTCCGTTAGATTTTATATATATTAATTAAGTATACAACAAAAAATCAGCGGGTTAGTAATCATAGTAATCATTAAATTGACCTCGCTTTCGATACATTTTCGAAATGGCGGACTCTTTGATCAAATCATAGGTTTTGTAGGACAAACATGTTTTTATATAATTTAGATGATTATCTTGAGATATAACATATTGTCCTACAAATTTCGTGGTCCGTTATCCCAGTTTTACATCCTTGATTTTTTAAATCCTTGATATCTCTGTTAGCTACCACAATCGAGAGTTGAGTATAGGATATCTTTGGACGTCTCATCGAAACGAAGCTACTCACCAAAAATTAGCTTGTTAGTAATCACTTGATTTTCATGTACTACGGATCCCTGACTAAAGGTCATCTTAGAAATAATAGTATCACACACACACCGAGTTATTCGGCATACAAATATTGAGGTAATTGAGGAGAGTTCGATATTATGATATTATTTTATTTATAAAGATTTTATAAACTTAAGTTATTCATTCAGATGATCCAGTCATCAATAGGCCTTTCTTTCATAAGGGCATAAAGGCATTTAGCAGAATTTAAGCTATAACTCAAATACGGCATCAATAGCTTAACACTGCGTTCTTATAGATGCTGCATTGTTCCTTCCGACAAAAGAGTTGAGTGGACTATGGGTAGCTAGCGCTGAACGGAAAATATACTAATATTATCGGCCTTAATTAAAAATTGTCTGATATGTCATGTTTCGCACCGATTGCCAGAGAGCAAAAAACTAGTTTTCTCCGGCTCGGGACATTGAGAAGAAATTTTATCTCTGCGTTATGTTTACTTTTTTTCTATCATTTCGCTCGTATCGTCTTCATAATAGAAGTTGTTACGCGCAAAGAACAAGGCCTAAATCGCACGAGATTTAAAAAGACATGCGTGACCGCGCGATTTTAAAACGGTGATTATTCGTTGTAGATAGAAATCTATTAAACACTAGTAATGGCGATTTTTAAACGTTTTGTATTTGATTATTCAATTCTAACTACAACGCCCATTTTAAATGCAATAAAACGTCGTGTTTTAGAACACTGTATCGTGAACATTACAGTGGAGAATTAATTTGTTGTATTTGAAAGCTATTTTTGCGAAGGTTGTATGTGTTGGAAATATATTATGTTCAACGTTTACGAGTCATCAATTTATTTTTTTCAATATTTTGTAAATAAGATACCTAAGGTGCCTAAGGTGGCGCTAGCTCGCCTTACTCCTTTATAGAAGAAATAGAAAACATTTAATTTATGGCGCGTGCGTCGGGTAATTTTCACATTATTGTTCTCGTAATTGCTTTATTTGAGTACCTATTTTTAAATTAATTATAATATGGCCACCCACCAACCATGTGCTTGTAATCTTGGAATCGCAATTTAAGTTCATAAGTAAAAATAATAAATAAGTATTGCTGGACTATACACAGCAACGTAAAGCCTAGGTGCTAGATTATTTAATTAGAGATTTGATAAGTTATTTGTAAAGTAGTTAAGACTTTAGAAGATTCAAGATCTTAGTCTAAATATGAAATAATGGGTTGCTGACGTTTGGGACAACATTTCTTGGGACACTTTGTCCCAAGCGACACTTTTGATTTTATTAAATTTTTTACTGTCGTTTCGGACACCATCAAATTATTGAAGCTGTTGAGTACAGTCAGATAAAAAGTTTTTAATCAAAGTATAACATAATGTGATAAAGCTATGCTTTGCGAGCATGTGGTGACTTACATTAATGTTAAAAAAAACAAAAAGTCTCTTTCATAACGTATTTGGTATAAATCAACATCTTGTTTATTAGGTATTATATATGTGATCTGATGAAGTTATAATTTATCGCAATGTGAACGCTGTTTCTTCTGTTCGTATCGCGCGGCGCATGAGTAGCTAGCTGCGGCCGCGCGTCGACCGGCCACCACATTCCTCAGTCAGAGTCAGAGCCTAACATTTGCTTCTTCTGTCACGCTCTTTTAACTATATTAAACGATATAGATGTTCTGCGCTATTTACTAGTGACGTAACATCGCGACTCTTGCGAACACTATTGTGTCCTGTGCTTACCTATATAAACTGAATAATATAATGTAAAGCTGATTTTGCGAAGAATGACATAGCGGTAAGGCTGGCCAAATTGAAAAGTCAGCGAGCGTACGCAATTCTTTTCGGAGTTCTCAAATCTGATGACAAAAGCTGATGAAAAGACCGGTAGCCCTTAGTGCAGTGTTGCCTATGCTACCACAGGACAAAATTTTCGACGGCGGTTTAATATTGCGTCTCAAGGTCCTGATTGAAGATTAAAGATTGGGCACTTTTTAGAAACATTTCGTTGATTTATTGTAAAATGTAACTTTTGAGAGGTCATGTATTTATAATAAAAATTGTACGAGTACATGGTAAATAATTAGATACGTATGTTTAAAAAGAAATAAAGACTAAATTAGTTGTTGGTATTTGATTTATTAAAATAAATTAAACGTTCAAAATTTGATCTAGATTTTGTGATTATTTAATTCGTTGTTTTTATTTGATTGGTAGGACTCATAGCGCAGCTGGCTTAGGTGTTTCTTACCGCTCAGGCCCGGCCAGACCTTGGATAGGTGACTGTGGGTGGGCATTTCACAAGTGAACCGTCTCACTCGGGTCGGATGTCACGTAAAATAAATTGTAAGCTATGTATGGCTAATTCACCCGGCCTATACGAATTAACTTTATTTCATTTAATAAAATAAATGCTTCAGAGTATTTATTTATTCTTGTCTAATAACCTCCTTCCGCCCACATAAATTATATGGTTAAGGGAATTTCTAGACTTTAAGTCTAATAATCCCCTGCCTCAGCTAAATCCGATTGTAAGGGGATTTGTAGACAAAAAGTCTAATCGGCGCCGCCGCGGCGCCTCGGTAAACACGTGTTTTTTAACTGACTGTACAATGCAGCTATTTTTAATGGTGTCCGAAACGACAGTAAAAAAAATATTAAAATCAAAAGTGTCGGTTGGGACAATGTGTCCCAAGAAATTTTGTCCCAAACGTCAGCAACTCGAAATAATAACTAAACCTATGCTTGTTTGCAGTCAACCTAAACATATTAATCGAAACTTAACTTTAGCAAAGTAATCTCGTAACAAAAATTGAGAACCAAAAAGAGAGTAGGTAATTATTATACAGGAGTGCTCGTAATTTACATCGTGACAGCAAAAATCTTGTAAATTAATAGAACCGTCATGAAGCTACTCTTAATGAAATAAGCCGGGGTGGTCTGTACATGAGCTGTCATTACATCATCATCATCATCATAAACGAGTCTGAGAATGTTGTGATAAAGGTTTGATGCATTGATGAATTAATTTTAATATCTATACAGGGCGTTCAAATTATGGTCTTCCTTTAATTTCGGACACTATGTTATGTAGCAAGAACTGATCCTTATGATGATATTAATATAGGTAGTTCGTAAACTTAACAAATAAACTACCTGAAATGATAAAAAAAAATTATAATATTTTAGTGTGTATTTAATGGGTTTTAAATAATAACAAATGTGCATCAAAAAAAAATGTAAAATTCTTAGGGAGGAAGATTTTCAAATCGGTCCAGTTGTTTGGAAATCTATTTTAATCAAACATACACCTACATAAACTAATAATAAAGTAATTTCCTCCTTGTAAAATTCTATTTACTAAGACTTTTGAAACACAAGGAACACTTAGTTTAAGTTTAAATTGAATTTGGTTGTTAAACCTTATCAGAAAATAAACAATTTTTTTTTATTACTCCATATAGTATAGACAAAAACGTTATATTCAACTTTCTTCGCTACAAGGTACACCAGAACACGGCGCGGTACAAGGTGAAACGGACGCAGGGATCGGAATTATCAACTCTGCGGTAACTAATTATGTTGGTACATGTACGGAACCGTGTTCGCTTCAGACACAGATTAAATACTGGTCCAGAACTAGATTCAATACTGTAATGCAGAATGGCGTAGATTCAAAAGAAAATAGGCAACGATGGATGCCGGCCTCAGAATAGTACCAAGGGTGGTACTACCATTTGCCGTGGATGTCGTCATACTAATTCAATACAGTCCATCTTGTTGATGGACGTCCGACGCTGCGTTTGCCGATCTCTCGAGGACCTTACATTGTACCTATATTAAACTCTATTTTAAAAATCTGATTTAAGAAATCTTAATTTTGCTCTTACTCATCTTAGAAAGACCTAGAAAAATAAACCAATTTCATACATTTTCACGTTTCGTTAAACTTATTTTAAGTATTTTGAGGTTAAAACAAGTTTACGCAACACAAGCTCACATGTTCATCTAATAATACCACCGATTATAAAAATATTTAAAAACGGCAAAATAATGAATAATCAACGTCTTAATTAGTTAGTTAAAGTTGATTTATTATATAAATAATTAACGAGGGAACTATCAAATGCTTGGTATTTATGTGTTAATGCTTGTTCCGATAGCTTAATGAGCTTTATGAGTTTGATTAATTCATTAATAATCAAATATTTGAGTATTTCACAAGCGATTAAAGTACACACTGTAATCGGGCGGTAGAGCATGGGTTTTAGTGCTGGCCTAAAAACCACTCGCTCCCAACCCGTGGGAAAAATATATAACAGAATGCAAAATTGTGGAAATCAGTTCGTGCTTTCTGGAGTTGTAGCGTCAGGAAGGAAAAGCCGATTTATTTTCATATGTATAGTTTTACAGATTCATGCAAAATTATGCCCGATAAACAAGTCCTCCCAATACACACATCGAAAATGCTATTTCAATAATATTAACTCAGTTTTTACATGATAAAGAAAATTAGCTATTTATATTCTATTCGGATCATGAGTTATACTATAATTTTCTATTTCAAAGATGGTAATTGTGTGGATTTAGGCAGGTTTTGGACCTCCTGAGTTGAATATATTTATAAATTTGCAAATATTATGCGTTCTCGCGTTCAAGCGATCAGTTTTGCGTTCTTCGTATTCTGAAACGTTTATTTCTAACCCGGGAGATATTTTGACTAACGTAAGTGGTGATTGTACTAAATTCTCTGTGGTCGATAAAGTTATATTGGGGAGACCCATACTTGACTATAATAATGATAATTTTAACTACTTACAGTTAATATCAAATTAATGATTAAAACACTACACACTATTTTTGCTAGAGCTTACGTGTGGCTGTGTCGATCGCTCAGAAAACATATTATTTATGACTTAAAACCATTCCGGTCCGAAATTTAAATACATATTTTAATATAAAAAGACCATTTGCACAGCTATATCGCCCACCGTCAATCATAAAAACTTATGTAACCTCAAGCGCCTTAGCCCATCAAATTTTTTAAGACCTCCCAATTGAGACGTAAATTTTAAGTCCCAATTCTGGGATTTTGGGGAATAAATCCCACGCAATGGGGACAAAAGACCCCTTTACAACATGATAAATCTTTGTCCTGTGTTTGATGGATATTCTTAATGAGATATCTCGTAAACGTTTAACTACTGGATTAAAATATCCCTCTATTTAACATAGTGTGATATATTACAGTAGTCGCTTATATTCGATATTTTCTGATACCTTTTTTGTTCCAGCGTCTTTAGTTTTCCTTGGAATCCGCTAGAAATATCATCATTAATATTTCAGCCGTGCGAATATCCATTCACCGATCTATAGTACATAATATCGTACCTATGCGTTTAGAGTTTAGATCATCAATGAAATGAATGCACAAAACAAGACAAGTGCAAATCTTTTTGGTTTGACTTGTTCCTATGAAATAATTATTTAATTTCTTCAGGTGATTCAGTCATACTCACAGCTCACTAGAGATAATATAGAACTATAAAATAAACTCGGATTTTTCTATAAAACTAACGAGAGTAGGTGGAATGGAATGGAACATTAATATATAATGATTATTATTATATATATAATACCAACCAACATGGACTTTTGGAAGTTAATCATAGTTTAATAACAATGACTAATTGATAACGTTTTATGAATTCGTTTTATCTTATCTTTATTTAATGTAATGTGAATGTAATTTTAAAAATAAATATTATTCATAAAAAATACGAATTAGTTTTAACATTAGTTTTGTTAGATCATTATTAAAGTACTTATTACAAAATCATACTGCTAAAGGTAGGTACTACACAGGACTCTATGTAACATAAAAATGTAATTGTAACAAAGGTTGAAATACAATTTTACAAAGCTTTGTCGCAGCAATAGATATTTATATAGTTTTAAGACACTCGCGTTTTACGATCAAAGATGGTTAAGATACGGTCAGATTGGGCCCAGATTGTCCAATAATGTCTACTGTAACATACCTCAAATGCTTGACAATTTGTTCGGTTACTTAAAAGTCAATTTGACAGTTATAGGTCGAGAATGCCAGTAAACTGAGAATTTTACGTTTTGTGTTCTAAGAAATAAGAACTTGTTTGCTTTTAACAAGGTATTTGGATTTACTTTGGTTTGTTCGTTCATAAAATAATTCATGTAAAATAAAATAATACTGACATTTATAAATATTGAGTGCATGATACATATAAGTAACTCTGACAATGCAAAAAATCTTATCAGTTATTATCATGACCAAAATTGCACGGGCCTACTTATTTAATCGGACAATCGACTAATTCGATCACTATCTACAACCGTGTATTCGGCGATACAAAGGTTGCAAAATTGTGAAAGAGTATCTTATTTAGACCAGTTAGGTTTGGCTGGTCTAAGTCGTTTTGTACATAAATTTGTAAAGATAAAACATTTAAAAATACATATCACATTACTTGTCGATGCGTATAGACTAGGTACATGAACAATAATAAATTATAATAGATATTGCTCGACAATTCACACAGCAATATCTAGTCCCGTGGTAAGCTCGAAGCTTGTGTTACAGGTACTAGATAATCGGATAGAATAATAATTAATAGAATAGTGAGTATACATAGATTTATATTTTTTATTTTATACATGAAGAATCCGGAATAAATATCTGTAGATCTGTACACAAATTGTCGCTGGTTGCGGTTTTGATCCCGCCTCATCCTGCGTCGTAGGCAGACCTTCGCCCGCTGCGCCATAGAAGTCGTCCCTCACAGGAAATCATGATTTTACATAATCATGTGGATATACTTAGTAATATTTGTAAAATATTTAACCTACTTGCAAAAGGACTCATTTATACTCATGAATAATAAAACAATTTGTTAGAATCTCATTAAGGACATCCTCTCCGTAAATATGGAGGTAATCAAAAGACGACATGGTAATTCATTTATCTTTACGTTGTGCCTACAATCTAGTTAATAGGAATTATAAATCTATACTAAGACCCGCCCGCGGATTTATTTACATGTTTTGTCACATTTATACCCTCCCTGGGCTACTACAACTATCAACTAATAATAACTATAATACGGGTGTCTGGGTGTTATATATGTATAATAAAAAATATCTATCTATGTATGTATATTATATTAAGTATATTAGAAATCTAGCACCCGTAACACAAGCTTCGAGCTTACCACGGGGCTAGATGTCGCTGTGTAAAAATTGTCCAGTAATATTTATTTATTTATTTATAATAAATAACTACTAAACAAAACACTCAAATCTGAAGTACTAAAAGTAGCAATGATTTTTATTAGGTATATATCAGATACACATAGAATATACAGCTGAATAGTTCGTTTGTTTAATTAAACTAATATTAGGAACCATCGATTTGATAAAAATAAATGTTGGACTTTTATAATCAGCTAAGTCGGCCCAATCGTTCTCGAGTTTTATCGAGGCTGTGTGAATTGTCCGGCAATATTTATATTTATTTATTTCTTTTGTTTTTTTTTGTTATGTAATTATATTTACAATAATGCTAAGTTATAGCTACCAGTGAACGCCCATATCAAGTAAAGCGACCCATTGTTTAGAATTTACATCTCAATTATACGAGTAATTTCAGTAGTAAGGTTTGACAAGTTGTTTAATTGTGTGAGTTGGCTATGTGGCTCTCACTCGGCTTTCCGTTGGTCGTGGGTTCAATACCTGCCTCTGTATTTTCCTTAAATTAATGCGTTTTAAAAATGACTTAAACATTTCTAGATGTTCCGATCGGATGCAGCTTTCTTTATCCAACGTCAAGGTATTGGCAGGTACCTTTGGCGAGATCATCTACATCTTGTTGGTGGACGTCCGACGCTGCGTTTGCCGATCCTTGGTGTCTACACGAGAACTTTTCGGTTCCGAGTTTGCCACTCGGGAACGTTAATAACGGTTTACCTATTTAGCTATAAGAAC
Source organism: Chloroclystis v-ata (assembly GCA_963691955.1). Lineage (NCBI taxonomy): Eukaryota > Metazoa > Arthropoda > Insecta > Lepidoptera > Geometridae > Chloroclystis > Chloroclystis v-ata. Next base: position 10,921,107 of record OY829904.1, on the reverse strand, counting down.
CTATTGTAACTACATGACTTGCCAATATTATGTAATATAATGAAATGGTTAAATAAATAAATCTAAATCTAAATCTTTATTAAAAAGGCTTATTCTAATTTAGAGGTTTAGCACCTATAGGTACTGCAAACTACACCTTTTTATCAATGCCAAGTTGGAAGCCCTATTCGAAATTACAATTATGATCTAACATGACGAGACCATAGACAACGGAGGCATACCCAAACAATGCAGGTTACATACAATGACATTGGATCATGTCAGGTGAAAGTATCTAGTGATGGGACATGAAAAAAAAACTCGAGAATAGTTTACGTTACGTAGTCATTTTGTCGTGTAATCTTCATTTATTTTATAAAATTTAAAGAACTTTAGGATTTTTGCAATGTAGTTTATAAACATAAGCATTTGTGTCGCTGTGGTGAAAATCCGCCTGCGTCGCAAGTGGTTACGGGTTTAATTTCCGCCACGGGACAAACATCTTTACGATCTGCAAATATTTGTTCCGGGAGTTACCTATACAAAATAAAAACACTAACTTTGAATGTATAATAGAGTATATCAGAAATCTAGCACCAGTACACCAGCTTCGAGCTTTCCACGTGGCTGAATATTGTTGTTTGAATTGTCCAACAATATTTATTTATTTCATTTTACTAGTACATCACTATAATAGTACAGGAGCATATTTCTTAAATCAATTACCACGATAAACATCAAAATTTAGATTACCATTTTTGAATATCAATGAAATACCGATGGAATTGTAACAAATTGTACAAAGAATTACAGATATTGGAGACTAATTAGCATAAATTACTTAAATGTTCTGAGAGTGGAAACCGGTCTTTTTTCCGAAATTTCAATGATTTTGTATAATCGGATTTGGTTCTAGTAAAATAAAATGAAAACTTTTGTTAATAAGTTTTTATTTTAATAGGTATAGCATTGAATAAATAATTATTGCAGGACGATTTACACAGAAACATCTAGCCCCGTAGTTAAGCCCAAAGCTTGTATTAAGGCACTAGATAATCTGATACATACATATAACTACTGAATTCCTTCACGTACCTAACCATTTCATGATGTTTGGTTTACAAGCACTAATTGTGTTATTTTATTTTATTTATTTTGTATGTATATCTGTAAGCCAATTCTTTTTGAATAAACTAATGTTATTTATTTTCTTTCTATATATTTTTTTTATAGATTTTACAATAAGATAACTTAAGGACGTAGTTAAGCAATATTAAAGCCCATATCACAATATCGTATACGCAAGGCGGAATCGTAGCCGCCCAGCTCTCCAGCAACGTCGAGCGTGGGCATTGAACGTGTTAAGCGTCCCTAAAGACTATAACTAGATCCCCAAGTGACAGTAAGCCGCCGTCACCTTAATCAGACGCGAACAGAAATAATATCGCGAACGAGTTTGTGATATTTATTTGCGCGGTACAAATCTATATACAACGGGTTCCGTCACGGCTAACGAACGGACAGACACGGTAGCGGTCAGCTGGTAAGGGGTTGAACTCAATGGAGAAATTATTAAAATAACAAAAAGGCTGGATAATTCACACGGCAATATCTAGGCCCCGTGGTACCTTGGAGCTAGTGTCAGGCTGTCTAGACTACAGATACATAATGTTTTGTTTCATAGATATGACGACCTCTGCGGTCGCAGCGGGCGAAGGTCTGCTTGCGACGCAGGAGGTTGCGGGTTCGATTCCCGCCTCGGAACAACAATTTGTACAATCTGCATATATTGATTCCGGGTGTCTTTGTGTATATAAGGTAAAGTAAAAAAATATCTATCTATGTATGTATACTTACTATATAAAGTCTAACAGAAATCTAGCACCCGTAACACAAGCGTTGAGCTTACCACGGGGCTAGATGTTGTTGTGTGAAATGTCCGGCGATATTTATTTTTACGAATGACAAGAGCTTAACCCATTCGCTGCCTAGCGTAGACACGGCCGCATTGAGAGTGTTAAGACACAATGTCGGTGACCAATCCACAGCGTAATAGTTATTTATTACACGACTTACACAATTATTATTAATAACATAAGTGATACGAGTATATCCACGCGCCGTAAAAAAAGAATATGGTCCAGTATATTCTCGTCCTTACTTGATGACGCCACTATCTTGACTTTGATCTCTTTGTCGGCTTTGATCCTAGTATTAAGGGTATTAGAAATGTATTTAGCCACTAGTGATGGTATCCTGTTATTCCTATTGGATTAATTTGTTAGATTTAACAGTAGTTATGACTAGATTTTCTATAGGACTTACTAGATTTTTGTTTTTCAATGCCACAAAGTTTAAATAGTGAATATTTAAGTTAGTTTGGTGTTAATAAATGTTACGAATGTTTTCAAATTGATTCCAAATTACTTGATTAGTATGTTAAAATTGAACTAACTTTCTTTTTATGTACCTAATATATATGATTCTTACCCCACCTTATATGTTATTAAATAATAAATAGAAAATAATAACTATTGAAATAAACGGTCTGTGAAAATGCGGTCTTATAGGTACTTAATGGTTCAAAAATTAATTATAAATGTTTTCATGTAGTTATACTGGTTTTCATAAATTTCAATAGTAAGATATTTACATTACTTACTACAAGTATGACAGACATACAAGCACGGCGGAATGCTAAAGACATGTTAATCTATATTCATCCGATTTGCACGCCCCGAGCTTTGCGGTAGACACAGACAGACGGCTAGATTATGATTTATGTATAAAATAAAATAAATAAAATAAAATAAAAAAGCCTTTTATTCTAATGAAGTTTACATCTTTTCTTATTAAGTAGGTACTATCTATACTATTCTTCAACAGTCGCCTTAACGGCGTAGGCCTCCCCTAACTTCCTCCAGACTTCTCTATCCCGCGCCTTCGTCATCCACATTGGTCCGGCTATTTTGTATAGGATATCTCTCCATCTTCTTTTCGGTCTCCCTTGTTTTCTTTTCATTCCTAGAGGTATCCATTCTGTTGACCGTTTTGTCCATTTTGCATTATTCATCCTACATACATGTCCGGCCCAGCTCCATTTCAGATGTCTTATTCTTGCTTTTATGTCAGTTAGTTTTATCTTCTTTCTGATGATGGTATTTTTAATTCTATCCGATACTTTAATTCCTAACATACTTCTCTCCATTTTTCTTTGACAGATTGCTAAGGATTCCTCATCTTCTCGTCTTAACGCCCACGTTTGACATCCATGTGTCAAGCATGGGAGGATCGCTACATCGAATACCTTTTTCTTGATCTTGATATTGATCTCTTTATTTTTCATAATCTCTTTGAGGCCCCAATACTTCTTCCAAGCTAGAGCTATTCGGCGTTGTATGTCGTTCCTAGTCGCGCTGACGAAAGATACAAGTTGTCCGAGATAAATATATTCTGTTACATACTCTATTTTTTGGTTCTGAAAGACAACATCTTCGTAGTTACTGTTGGTAATGATTTTGGTTTTGGATAAATTCATGAGTAATCCTACTCGCTTGCTTTCTGATGCCAGTTCCGTTATCATACTTTGGAGTTCTGTTGTGCATGTTGCGAATAAAACTATATCGTCGGCGAAACGTAAGTGACTTAGCAGTTCTCCGTCGATATTCACTCCTCGGGTTTCCCAATTTAGCCGCCGAAAGACTGATTCGAGTACAGCTGTAAAAATCTTCGGAGAAAGCGGGTCCCCCTGCCGGGCTCCTTTTTCGATCGGGAAGATTTATGTATACAATTTAAATAATGTAACATGTCCTTTGTTGATGATTTTTTAAACATGATTTTTACGAAAAATCTTGTTATTTTAATCGTATCTGTAAGAAAATAACACATCTCCAGAATTGGTTGTTGCTTTTATAAATTTAAGATATTATTTGAAACATTTGATATTGTTTGACTTAATTATGCCAATAAGTATAATTGAACAAATACAGGTACCTGTACATTATTTGATCAGTAAGAACATTTTAGAACGTTTCAAATAAATTATTTTGTGAACCTAGTTTTTTTAACATTACTGAAAATATTACTTCAGAAAAACAAAATATTTTCAGTTCTAAATATTCGAAATAAATTCAATAATTACAACAACTAATCCTTTACTAGGTAGGTACTTTTGTCCAATCATCTCTGAAAACTATAATATTATCCATAACACAAAATTTTAAGGACAAGCGAACTGAATAAATAAAATCACACTAAAAACCCACATAATTTAATTCCCCGATTAACTCAACGACTTATCGCTAATGATTTCTTTGAACCGCCGGAATTTAGCGAGGAAAGCCGGCGGCGGCTGAACAGAAATTCGTGAAATTCAACGAAGTCGAAACCACTGCCAAAGTAGCTTTAGCTCAATTAGCAAGGTCGCCAACGGGGCAAAAACACGTCGTCAACTGCTCTCACTACGGAAACTCGAACGGTTCTCGAAGGAAACTTTAATCGAATCGTTTGTTTTGCTCAGGAACCGCGCTGGCCAGATTTAAAAGGCCGCATTTTTTTGACTAACTGTGTTGCTTCAACAGAGTCATACGAGAATTTCTCGTGTTAAAAAGTAGCAATATTGTCCCTTTTCAGCACTCAAACTATCTACAAACATTCATCAAAATTGATTCAGCCGTTTTGTTCTTGCCATCTTTGAGAATGTCGGATAGTTGTGTAAGTCTTATTTAAGTAAATAGATAAAAATAAATAATAGATTGCCAAACTTTCGCTTGCATTGTTAAAAAAACAAAGATATTTATAGATTTTTGTCTTAGAGTCTTAGACCCGTAGAGAAGTTCTCAACAATTAAGCTATCGCAATCTTAGAACATAACAGAGAATTTTTCATTCAAGTTAATAAGTAGTTTTTTAATTTTTATTTTCATAATGAAATTTTGTTTGTCTAAATTTTCAGTTTGTAATTTAATTGTTTCGTACTTAATTACCAGTGTGATTTGATTACCTGTAGATGTTGTTCACAGTTATTTGTTTGTAATTTGCTTCTATACGTGAAAACCTTTGATAAGCTTGCTACTATTATCCTTATTGTATATATTGTAATTATAAGTTTTTGGTTTTCCATTAAATAAATATAAATATAAATATAACAGACTTGACAGCTTCTTAGATCAACATCCAAACCACTCACTTACTTGGTATTGACATGCTAACTACTCAATCAAGAAATGCATTGCAAGTTTTTTTTACTATTTGAAATGTTTCAATTTGTTTTTCACACTTAATGCTTTAGAAATAGGTGTTATGTGTGATTTGCCGCTGGTTTTAAACGAATTTATTATACCCAAAATGATGTGAGTGATTCAAAACAGAATAATATAATTTATTAAAAAATTATTCCGCAGACCTTATTTCGGATTTGATCTCGTCTTTCGGAACTTGGAATGATAGATAAGTTATTAACAGTTTAAACTCGCTTTATAATTATATAATTTGTAATGAAGAAGTTTTTTTTATAAATGTTTTTTTCTATATTTTAATATTCAAAATATCCAATAGGTCGAATATCATTAAAAGTTCCAAAGTAGGGGTTAAAATTTCGTGCAACAATTTGGCGGTACATCATTTTTGGTGCGTAAGTGACGAGTGTGCCTACTGTTGCGTATTCTGTGGCGAGCCAGTTTGCGCGTGTCTCATGTCGATGCACCTGTGATACGGGCCAAAGACAAATACACAGATGGAATACTTTTACTAATCACACAAACACTTGTACTTCATCATCATCATCATGCCAGCCATTGAACGCCCACTGCTGGACATAGGCCTCCCTTAATGATTTCCATTTATTGCTTATATTTCCATTTATTCCTCTATACTTAAATATACGTAATTTGACTAAGTACCTATAAGATAATTTACATAACCAAGTGTAACAAAGTTTACCTACGGTGAAAATAAATGAATACAAATTAAGTGTATTTGTATTCATATTATAAATTATTACTTTATTATTACTAATATTATAAAGAGGAAATATTTGTTTGTTTGTAATGAATAGGCTCCGAAACTACTGGACCGATTTCAAAAACTCTTTCACCTTTGGAAAGCTACATTATCCCCGAGTAACATAGGCTATATTATAGCAAAGAAAATTGCGGGAAAGTGTAAAACGCGGGCGAAGCCGCAGGGCGGAAAGCTAGTAAATTATAAAAGCGAAGTATTTGTATGTTACCTCTTCACGACTAAACGACTAAGAATAAAATTTGGTATGGAGTTAGCCGACACCCTAAATTAACACAGACTACGTTTTACTGCGGGAAAATATTATAACGCCGCTAAAACCGCGGTACGGAAAGCTAGCTTAATATAAAATACTTACATTGATGACGTAACGTAAACAATAATTAGGTATGTAAAACTTGTGGATAAATTGGTAAGAAACAGTTTCTATGTCAGAAATAGCATTTAAAGTTGGTAGTTTTCTAACCTAACTGTAATAATGTCATAGTTACCTACATTTTAATGGGCCGATTTGAATTAGCAATCGGTTACAGTCAGTCAAAGTTACCTACTAGCTGACTGTAGTATTATTTATCTGTGATTAAGCACAAGAGGTCAGTTACAAGGCAATCAATCTTTTACCGATTTAATTGAAATTTGTTGGAGCAAATAGAGATATCGAAAACTATAATAGGTACTTGAAATTCATATTTATTTCCACGAAAAGTGGTCTTAGTTATCAGACATAATGGATTTAACGAATTCCAACTAGATATAGGTATTTTTCCGAGATTATATTTTTATTGTAAGAACATAATAATTTCTTTGTGACGCAAATTGAATTAGCGCAATAACTAAAAAACAAAAACATTGCTTTAGTAACGTAACACATTTTATTTCAGTACCTACATATAGGTACATTTTTATATGAGATCTATTTTTACTCATTTTTAACATAATTTAAAAGAAAGTCGTTCTAGCTATTTATAACACAAGAACAGCTTAATCGATTGGCTGAAAATTGGTATAACTTAAAGCCAGGAGAATAAATAAATAAAATAAATAAATATTAAATATTACTGGACAATTTTACACAGCGACATCTAGCTAGAAGAAGTTAGGATACTTTTTACAGCGGGAAAATATAATATTGGCGTCCGACTCAGCATTGATTTGTAAATTATATTGTAAAATATTTATTTTATTTTCATATACCTACTCTGTTTGTGATAAATATAAAATTATTCTTTAAATCTAAATTAACGAATAAATATTTTCTCACTTTCTATTCCTCAGTTCCGTGTACAAAATTTCACACAGCAATGATGAATGACAGCCCCACACATAAATCTCAATCCACTAATATGTACAGCCGACTTGCCGACCGTTCAACTCAAATACAAAGTAATTTGAGATAAACAGCCGCAAACAAAATAATACTGTGTAGGTAAGTAAGTAAGTAAGTGTAAGTAAGTAGTGCAACCGAATTACGCAGAAATTGATATCTTTAGGCGGTTATATAATTACTAGGCTAGTGGTTTTGCGTAAAAAACCTAGAACAAATAGCCGTCTTAATAATATCTAAATAATAAATGCTGTTCGTAAGTCACTTTGGATATAAGAAATTAAAGCGAGCAAAGCCGCGCCGGGTCATCTAGCTTTAAGACCTAGACCTAGATTGGTACCGAATGTTTGATTTAACTTCTTTGCTAATTAAAATCACAATACCAACATACTTATATTTATTTCATAATGATTTACTCTCACTTAAGATTTTTAAATAATTAGAAAATGACCCAAAAACCATGATAGTTTAAAAAGTTATTATTAGAAAATGGTTTAGGAAAAATTATAAGATCACAACATCACTCCCACTCGAGTAGGTACCAATTAGAATACGTTGGGATCTTGTAATTTATCCTATAAAATTTTCTAATAATTTAAAATCACAATATATCTAATAAAATAACAATACAATAACCATTTATGTAGAAGCCGGAAAGGTACAATAACTAATATTAACGCCTACAATATTAATAACAATAATTCTACGCCACAGGCTTTGCTTATGAGTGCAATATGATGTTATAAATCTAATTGTATGTATGGCTAAATAGAATGGGCATTAGGTATTTCAGGTTTAGGTTTATAGGTTTCAATAGCTTTATTAGGAGGGCAGGAATGGGTAAAATAAATAAATATTGCTGGACAATTCACACAGCAACATCTAAAGCCCCGTGGTAATAGTCCGGGATCCGTAGTACATGGAAATCAAGTGATTACTAACAAGCTAATTTTTGGTGAGTAGCTTCGTTTCGATGAGACGTCCAAAGATATATTGTCCTACAAATTTCGTGGTCCGTTATCCCGGTTTTACATCCTTGATTTTTTTAATCCTTGATATCTCTGTTAGCTACCACAATCGAGAGTTGGGTATAGGATATCTTTGGACGTCTCATCCAAACGAAGCTACTCACCAAAAATTAACTTGTTAGTAATCACTTGATTTCCATGTACTACGGATCCTGGACTATAAGCTCGAAGCTTGTGGTATACTTCCCTAATATAAAATACATACATACATATATTTTTATTCATCATTATACATCCAAAAACTCGGAACAAAATATATGGAGATCGTAGAAATTTTAATCCGGAAGCAAGAATTTAACACGCAACATTTTGCGTCACAGGCGGACCTTCGTCGAATAACTCGTGTTATTTAAATAAGTCATTACTTTTACACGTACCAAAACAATTATTTTTGGTGATACAATTCTTTTTGGTGTTTTGGTGCAGATAATTAAACGATTTGTTCGTCGAATAAAAGTGACGACCAAATCTTTGGCACCCAAATGAATATAAATATCAAAAGCAAACAAGCTGCCGCAATATTTACGAGTTCGGCAATTATTTTGGTTTTAGTAAAAAATGCATCGCCTTGATTTATATGGGACATTAATTTATTATCCCACATGTGTCTTTCAGTGAAATATGCAGTCGCATTCAAACTCACTTAACTAATTGTTTCTTTTAATTCTAGACAATACAAAAACAAACAATGTTTTACTAAACATTTTTGTGAAAATGGAAGGTAATATAAATTTCCTTTTTTATGTTAGTAATTATTATTTGGTATATGAACCGTGTTGGCTATGATGGTCACTCGACTTTCATTCCAAAGGTCGTGGGTTCTAACCCCGCCCACCGGAGCATGCGGTGCGCTTTAAAAACACGTGCTCTACACGATGCTCCGGTGAAGGCAAACATCTAGAGGAAACCGGTATATTCTAAGAGTTTTGTAAAGTTTCCATTAAGTTCCGATCCGTGGTCTCCGCTATAAAACTTTTAGCACCATCGGCCATCTGTTCTCTTCGCTATATGGCCAGAGCCCATTGAAAATTATCACTAACGCGCCCTAAATTATCAGGTTGCACTATTTCGGTGACAAATCGAGTTAAAATACTATTTTCTTAAACCGGTAATGTTAACGGTTCATAAGTTAACGAGACGTGACGTGATACACGGTGAAACTCAGAACCAACTAAATTTAAATTTTATTTTTAAAGGTAATTTCAAATTCTTGGAACTTTTTGATTATAGGTACAGGTTACATTTGAAAACACAATTTTGCATTCGTTGGAAAGGTCTCGGGCTAGGTGAGATTTATAGCAAACAAAATTGCGGGAAAGTGTAAAACGCGGGCGAAGCCGCAGGGCGGAAAGCTATTCAACTATTTAAAAGTAAGAGTCAGGTTTTCCTTCCTGACGCTATAACTCCAGAACGCACGAACCGATTTAGTAGTATTTAAATAATATCGAGATCGGGTTATGACTCCAACCATGTGACTCAACTCTTTAAGTTGCTATCAATAACGCTGATAAGCCAGCTTAAACATAAGTTAGTGAAGCGGCCGGCAAATTAGGCGCAAGCGCATCGATGTCGTAAGAGATTAGAATACCGTTCTAAAGATGAGACTGAACAAGCTCGTATTGTTGTCAGAAATAGTTTTACTGGTCTAGCAGAGGTTCATAGTTCATACTTTCGAATTTCAAGATTTAGTCTGTTGCCCGAGATAAAGTTAGACGAAATATTTTTTACACAAAGATCAATCATTTTAGTTTAAGAAAAAGTTAAAATATATATATTATATTAATAATAAAAAAAGTCGTGTTATTTACACCATTTATAACACAAGAAGGACAGAATCAATTTGGCTGACAATTGGTGGAGAAAAAAAAGAGTGATAAATATCTTCACAGAGAAGCTAAAGGATTCTAAACATGTCTATTCGCACTAAAGTGTCATACTTTGGTCCCATAAATCCGTCATCGGCCCAGATGCTACCGATTACTACTGTATCTTAAATCTGGTGTGGGACGAACAATACATTGGGAATACTTTTCTGTTATTTGTATTACTGCGTGGAATTCGTCTAGACAGAGGAATAAAAATATTCAGCTGAACTAATAGTATGGTGAAGTAAACTAATACACGGCGGTTACTATCTGAACTTATTTGAACTGTGTATTAAAATATATTAAGCCTTTTTTAGGATAAATAATTGAGTGTTTCAATATCGTCTTACATAAATCTTAAATCACGAAAATGGGTGAATTAATCGAAGGAATAATTACTTTTTTAATTTTTTAAAAGATATTTTCATTTTAGATACAAACCATTAAAATTGCAAATATTATAAGATGATAAATAATCTGCAACAGCTTTTAATAGTATATTGATTACTTATAAATATTAAAAAAGTTTATATTTGATCATCAGAAGGAGCAGGAAAATCTGAGGCACGACTCAAGTGTTCTGTAGATACCTATAAGTATAACAGTTTGTAATAATAATTGAGAGAGAGAGAGATACTTATATAACGGTTTTTTTTTATGCATAGGTTTGATATAGTTATTTTTATTTTTATTTTGTATTTTATTATGTTTGTGTAATCGAGTTTTTATTTTTCTTTTTTCTTTATGTTATGAGTGTTTTCTTCCGTAATGCCAACGTAGTAGCTCTATCGGAAGACCAGCGTTGGACACTAGCATGCTAGTTGTCCAACATATGCTGAGATAGTGCTAGTTTTTTCCGACAAATATGTCTTAGATAATAAATTTGTATTTGTATCGGTAACTATTTTAAGTTGGAAAAAATAAAAATATTTTGTTTGTTTGTTTGTTTTGTTGTTTGTTATAATATACCTATTGATTATAATTTTAACTCTGCTTTAGGACTTAAAATAAAAATATAAAATTATGTAGGTGCAATATTAAGTAGGATAGAAATAAAAACGATGATAATAAGTGAAAACACATTTTGGAAATGCGAAAAAATATCTCATACTTACTCGCGGGAAAACATTGGCAGACAAAGCCGCAACAAAAAGCTAAGCAAAAAACCAGGAAGCAGCAAAAGGTACCTAATTAATTTATGTCGCACATAATTTCTGTGAATGAATCCGAACGTCCTTGAACTAGGTTTGATGCCTAGACAGACAGCAGACGGGACATCTGCTTGCAATATAATAATATTGTAGATAATTGTAAATCTTCCCAGATAAACTTATTTTTCCAGACACATTTCAACTTAATTAATTTACATGTGCTGAGTTTCAAGACATAAAAATGTAAAGTCAAGGTTACTTCATATACGAGTAGGTACCGAATTATTATCGATGACTTTTTTATTAGTTTGTTTTACATACAGGAAACTAAAGAAATCCTTCGTTTTACCGACTTTGAACTTTTGGTTAAAGCAGTTGTCTAGTACGATGCCGGATTCTTTACCAAGCTTTTGCTATCAACACGGGCCTCTCCAAATAAACTCATAGTTTCTGAATACTTTTTTAATGACTTATCATCAAAACTTATACTGCCGATATTCATCCGATTCAAAAAAAACTTGCTTCACATTTTGACTTATTCAGATCGACTATTATTCGTCTCAAAGTGATTTAAAAATAATGCTTGAATTTTGTTAAGTGCTTAAACAAAATTTTAAGTATATGGAACAAAATTATCAATAATGATGATGTTAAATGGAGCTATATTGGCCATTTGCAATTTTAATCACAACTTATCAATATGTTTTCAATCAACATTATTTCCAATTTCTAATTTGCAATCAAATGTCTTGCTTAATTATATTTTAAAAGCTTTATTGATATTAACTATATAAATCGAAATATGCTGGTATTTCCAATCATAATGTTAATATTTATGATAAAACTTTATTATGTTACCTACCATTAAATTATGTACCTATCTATAAAATTAAATTATATAAGATTTATAATGAAGATTTCTTTATATCCACAAATAAATCGATGAACATAATATATCACTGACATACTGTTCATAGAAAAGTTTTCTGTCAGACACGATATTTATTTATTTTAAACATATATATAACTTTACAGATACTTAAAATATATGAGTAAAGTAGACGAAACTCAGCAGTCATAATAATAAAATACGATCTGTTCAAACAATTACTAGAAAAAAAACTCGCCAAAATTTCACGACCAATAAAACAACACATAAATTTCTATTGCCTAGGCGCCCGCGGTCCAATCACTCTAAATAATATTGACACTCACAAATCGGCTCGAGCATTCATACATACATACACATAGATATAACTCATACAAAGTGTTCTAATTGCCGCGGCCGGTGTTATTAATGCGACTGATATATATATATGCGCGAGGCACGAGAGCGCATAGGCACGTCAGCTCGAATGGACACTGCAACTAAAGCTCAGTACTCACATACGGTATTGCTCGATAGTTAAAATAAAGTTACTGTCACCCTGTGAGTTTTGCGGTCCACACGTTGATTTTTTCTCGACTTCGGGTAAAACTATCGAGTAATATAGTGAGTACTGAGCTTAAGAATTTGTTAGGTGTGCCGGCTAAATAATAGTACCACCCTTTTCCATCTGCCGTTTCAGAGTAAAGTAGTAACACCGACGTTCTGACAATGCTCAGAATTTACTGTGAATGAGAATTTAATTATGTTTCCGATGGTCACGATTTCTTGTACAAATGTGTGGACCGATTCCGCTAATATTTAGATTGTTGTAATGATTCGTTTAAAGTGATTCATGACCGGAAAATGTTACATTAAACAACTGGTAGTTAAACAGAAAATAAAAGTTTAACAGAAGAACTGAGAATAGATATTTTATTGTTAGGCTTTCTATAAAATTGGCTGGTAAATTTTTCCATTGGTAATGGCCAATAATCTCATAAATATAAGAATATTTTGACGTAGAAGCTATAAACCAATAAACAACACAAGTCATAAAATACCTAACCATTATTGTAGCTTCGAGTTTGTTTTACAGTTGCGAAAACTAAAAATGTTAGTAAACGATATTACACTACATATACACTCGGATATTAATTTACGAAAGTAGCTATATATTTTACACAAGCTGCTTGTAATATAGCTAATTTATTCATCTTTGTTTCAACCTTAATAAAATTCAAATTCTATAAAACCATATCACCCACAATAACATCAAAACCACAAACATACACGCTTTCTTTAGTAGCACAGCAATAACATTTATAGGACTGTCTCTATCAGAACAGAATCTTTAACAGTTCAATAAAGTAGTTATTATAGTTTTATGATCTAATCTGGACCACCGCGATAATGCTTTGGGCTATTCTAATGTCTATATTGAGGCATGACTGAAGCGCCGCGTCCAATATAGCATTTCATTTCAGAGCCTGGCGCCACGGAAGTACTAGGTACCTCTGCTTTTGGCGTTAACTGTACTTATATTAAATTTGGTATGCGGGACGAATGCGGATAACAATCGGAATGCGGGACAAAAATGAACTTTTTAATTATGCATGACAAACGTCCCGGACGAACGTGGACTAAATCATCTCAAGATACTAACCATTTTCGCAACTACTTAAGTATAATTATTTTACAAACAACATTACATACATAAACAATTTTCTAATTTTTTTTATAGATCGGTAGAACAGTAATTTAGATGTATGCTTTAGTCGACATCGTAGTTTATTATAGAATTGACCATATATGTAATTACTTCGTGTATTACGGGCAGTGAGCGCTATTATCGAGCTATTTGTATTACAGACGCTAATCATTATGCCTATTATTCTTTTGTAAAAAATGACACGCTATGCTCATTTTGACTGTCAAAAATAGAGCATAGAATTAAATAAAAAATACATTTATTTTGCACACACATTACACATTTAAAGTTACAGTTCTGACAATAGCATCAATGTGAAAACCATTGTAAATCTGAAAAAAATGGCTGCCTCGACGGTTTTAAGTCGGTCGGTAAAAAGATTTGACTGACTGTCTCGAGGGAAAATACCTTATAGTGTCATGTCCTCACAGATTGAAGTAAAGTTGTAATTCCACTTTTATAGGCCAGTGTCAAGTCCTCCGGCCAGTAATAGGGACGTGTAGAGTTGTTTTATTTGGTGTAGTTTCTGGGTTAAAATGTCCCATTTTATTGTTCTCGAGAAATGCATCGAGACATTTTATTCCTCAACTTTATTTGTCAACAGATATGTTTTATACTGAAATTGGTTCAACATATTTTATAGTACTTTTGAGTTTTAAATAAATATAATAAAATTAAGTTTATTATGCGTCATAAAATCTATACTTAAAATAAAAAGCTACAGAGTTTGTTTGTTTGTTGTGTGTCTTTGAGTGTTGCATAGTACATATATCGAGGAAGGCTATACATTATTAGATTTATAGATATATAAATAACAATTTAATAATAAGCTGTTTGGACTTGAAATTAATTTTTGACCCAACGCTACGTCTGTAGGTAGGTAAAAAAAAAAATTTATACCTACCTAAAAAATAATTTTGTACTTAAAAAATGTCTGTAACACCAATTGTACCGACCTAAATTCAACAAACCGATCAAATATCCAATAAAAATCAAATCAATCAATAAAAAACAAAACAGCTCGTATCAAGGTTTCCAAGTGTAGCAATTGTGGCACCAATGAAATCAAATGACTCGTAGTGGAATCATCGGTTCTTCTATTATCTAGTAAGATCAGTTGAAATAAAGACATTCGTAGATGAAATAAACCTTTAAAACATTTGTTATTACAAATAGCGATTCCACGCAGCAAAATAAGGGCTTGCATTGCTGTATTGTAATTGTAATTGAATGTTTAACTTTATTAGAAGAGACAGTATTTATACAGTTTGGGTTGTTTCCTTAGCAATTCAAGCTATTTCCGCCGTAACGTAATGATTTCTGCAGCCTGAGAGGCGACAAACAGTCGCTATTGAGGTGGCGTACGTGATCAAAGGCAATTACATTTAATTTTATCACATTGACATTTCGCCTCAAATCGCTTATTGTTTAATAAACAAGATATTCAACGCGAATACGTGTTGCGAATGTGCGTTTACGTAAGCGCGGACTATAAGGAACATCCTTGTTTCAACTCCATTAAATAAAAAATAAAGTATTAGGTACCTATTGGAGAATCGACACTGCAAGATGTAGCAAATTAACTTATGTATAACGGTAATTTCACTATAAAAACTGTCGTGTAAATTCATATTGATAATAACGGGCAATACACGAACCTTCAGTGCACTGCGGACCGGCGAGCGGTCGTGATCCGTGTCCTTGGAGTGTCCTTGATCCTGAAGAAGTCCCACGTTCTGGGACGAATTGGTTGATCAAAATTCAACGTAAATAAGGTTCGTGTATTGCCCGTTTATCTCAATATGAATTTATCAAACTACGGCATATATTTATAGTACAATTACCGTGATACTTAAGTTCATTTGCACCCTCGACGTTTCGTGGTTTCGTTTTTCGAAACGTCGATGGTGTCTACACTCCTAAGTTAATACGTGAGTAATTCCCGTTATAAAATGAATATTATGGTAATATTTGGTACTTACTGTAAACGCTGGTGTCGTCGTAAGTGCCGTTGACGGTGCCATCCGGCGTCAGCTGGAGATAGCGGTTCTTGAGGAACATCTGTATCGTGCGCGAAGTGCCGGTGATGTGGCTGAGGTTCGCGGAGCGCTGTGCGCGCGGCTCGGGCGCGGGGGCGGCGGCGCACGAGGCTAGGGCCAGGGCCGCCAGTAGCAGCCGCAGCGGGCGCGAGCGCAAGCGCATGGCGCGCCGCGCCCATGGCAGCCCCCCCTTCGCCGTCACACAACACCCCCCACCATAACCCCGCACGAAACTCCCCAATCACAACTTTTACGTTGCCAAAATCACCCACAAAACGTACTACCACCACCGAGAATGTTAAACCCGTACGCGGTTGGCGCCCAACGTGGTACTGATGCCCAACTGATACTGATGACACAAGTAATCAATAACCCCGCACGAAACTCCCCAATCACAGCTTTTACGATGCCAAGATTACCCACAAAACTTGCTACCACCGAAATTAACCCTGTACGCGGTATTGGCGCCCAACGTGGTACTGATGCCCAACGTGATATTGATGACACACGTCCTCAACTGACGTTTTACTCGGTACCCCAAGGTAATGGTGACCAATGTGGTAATAACCCAATTTTCTACTGCCCTCGAACGTGGTACAGACGCTTGACTTGGTACCAAATGTTGCACTAAAACTTTTGTTGCGTCATCTTGTCGGTTTCCCGCAGACTATCCGTTTCGCGGATTTAATCTGGAACAAAGGTTTTGTGTTAATAATAGACTGTTTGTAACCGATACGCGGGTGTTAATGGACATGCCTTATTCACTACAGTTTTGTTGATGTAATTTGATTGGGCTTTGTGGTTCGTTTCGACTTGAGTATCGCGACCTACCGCGGCGAGTTTATTCATGAAGGCAGTTTATATCAGTGATATTCTCAAACTAGTTTCTTAGAACCAACCTCTTTCCTTGTAACTCAAGAGGTTGGGGCTTCGATTCCCGCCTTGGGACAAAAGTTTGTACGAACTGCGAGTGACTAGGACTAAAAATAGTATATTATATTAAGTATCTAGGACCCGTAACACAAGCTTACCACGGGGCTAGATGTTGCTGTGTGAATTGTCCAGCAATATTTAGACTTGATCTTGAAGCAACGAGAAGGCATAAATAATAATTACAAAGATAATTTGCACACAAAAATAACGTAACAGACGAAGGTCCGAGTTATAATGACAGTGATTCTATTTCCACTCGCATGACTTTGATAGCACCATCAGACCATCACGCATCGTATAATTTAATAGAACACATTTCATAGACAAAATTATTCATAGAATGTACGACTGTGCTATTCAAATGTCCGCCATTGAAGCGACCCTGCTAACAAATTATACGGAAATTCTGTTTAACTGTTGATGACATTAATGATTAAAATGAAAGCAGAACGTAAATTGTAAAAGAAATCTCTCGATCGGGTAATTGATGTTTTACAGTAAAGACAGTAATCTTTCTCGCAAAACCAATAACGGGTTTTTTTATCTGTACCGTTTACATACTTCTATGATTTTATTTCAGGTACGACGTTTTCTGATTTTACTTCTGGATTTTTTTTTGTATAAACACGTGCTTTAAAGGTGAAGGCAAACATCGTAAGGAACCGGCATTTTTTTTTCCCCTAGTATGCCTACCTTTTGCGACAACGTGGCCGTCGGCTATGACTACTAAAAACTAAATAATCTATCGCTATAAATGCGGAACCGGCATGAGAATTTTGAAAGGTTTACGGGTCTTTTTTTGTAAGTTTTAAAATAATCGTAGTGAGAAAACATTGGAATAACATCTGAATATTATAAAGAAATCTATGTACTTAAGGGATTCTGTTAAATTTACAGCAAATTTTAAAAACAGCTGAATGTAACATTAATCCAACGGAAGCATTGACCGACATTACACCTATTGTACTCGAGCTGTTTAATTTAACGATTCACGCCTTATTTCACAATCGATTAGGTACTGTTTTAACTCTATTGGCTAAGTATCAACGTTTTTGCTACTAGGGTTTTCCTTAAACTCCTCAGTGTTCTGCGAATTGACATTGAAGACGCTTAATATCTACAACATTAAGGGGTTACAATATTAGGTTGAATTTTCAGAATATTTCTCATAGACATTTTTTATTTTTCTATGTTTGCGTTAGCGACACAAGTTTATCTCGTAAAGAAGGAATGTCCCAGCAACTGTAGTATAGGAAGATGATGAACGAGGATGATATTACTATGTGAATTATCCAGTAAATATTTAATTAATTAGTTGGACGTTGGACAAATAACATATCTAGTTATCAGAATAAGAGAGATTCCTTTTCTGTGTACCAACACCTGAGGTGCACCTGTACTTAGATATAGGAACCATGCCATGATGATCTTATCGTTGGCATATTGTTAACATTTTTCTAAACATATTTTTATCTACGTTCTGGCATTAATAAACAATAACTTATTGAATTAAATAGGTGAATGACACATTGATAACGTTTTTATCTCGTTCTTTATTACATAAAACTTTGTCTGCCAAGTTTCAAGGTCTTGAATTAATATTAAATTTAAAATATGTTGATCTTCGTAAATATTCGGAGATATGAATATAAAATTGTTATAGGGTAATTTATAGAAAATAGTCGATAGTGTGTTTTCATGTAATACGATGTTTAAAATGTAATCAAAGTGCCGACTTTATCCAAACAAGAAAAGTAGTTTTCCTACTTAATTTTCTTTGGTGTATTTCCTCGCGGTAAAAGTAACATAAGATGGGTAGTTTAAACAACCAAATATCTAAATAGGTTAGTTAGAGCGATTAATAACATTAGTTACTAAGCTTGCAAAACTTACTTAGCAACTAAACACAAAATTATGTAAATTAATTGTCTGCAAACACCTGATGTTGCTTAGAAAGTGAAACTTAATCAATATCATAATTCTTCTACAATCAGAACTCTGTCAGAAGTGGAAAAGTAGTATTACCGCTAGTTCTGAACCAAGATTGTGAAATTTATGTTTTAGAATTATCGTAAGCTTCTAAAGTTCTAACGCCTCGCTGAGAGGAAATAAATACCTTCCTTGTTAGTTTGAGCTTTCTGAGTAAAAGCTTTTGGGTATCTGATTTACGAATCCTACTTTTCATATAGCTGCTAGAAATCACTATATACAAAGTCGCTGTCGCTGACAGATTGTGCCTATGTATGCAAATAGGTAAGAAACGATATTTACTATTTCCGTTTAATTCGCCATTCATTTTGCCAACGGTCTTTTTATAATTCATCGATATCAATAGAAAATATACTACTAGACTATTACGTTACTTTTTCGTCTACTTGACCTTGGTCTTATCTCGTGCCTCAAACTCATAGACGTAAATCTATTTCAGAGCTACATTATCGAATATCAGAGTAAAAGCTATCTATTCTACAGTAGCTAAATATTGTTCGATGATATAACCGTTATAAAAAAATTACAAGACGTAGCATGTCATAAAAAAATTACAAAATAGGTAAAAAACCACACGAGGAAAATGTAAAAATTTTACGTCATCCATAGCACATAAATAAATAAATATTACTGTAAAATTCACACAGGAACAAGCTAGATTCTCTTACCATTTAAAATTCGTCTCAATACAAACTCGTCACGCATTGATTCCATCACTCAATACCTCAAAGACATTTTTCAAAAACGGGTTAGCTCAAAAATAAATGTCGTTAGGCCAAAAACCAGAAGCGGTAGTGACAATGCACACTCCTCTATGCTGGGGACGGATTTAGACGCGATATTTCGCGCTCGCACACTTACTGGTGATGGGATATATCGATGGTTCTCTATCGATTCGGTCTACTTGAGTTCGCAACCCGCACTTGGCCAGCGTGGTGAATTGAGGCTTAATCTGTGCCCCAAAGGAAATTCTCTCTTGACGAGAGAGATTATGAGATTAGGGCAGTGGGAACGTAAATAGACATCTGATGATGATGATGACTTGAGTTCTATTCCCTGTGCAATGAATTTGCGCCGTGACTCGATCACTACTGATGCAGTCGAAACGTCGAGAGTTGTTGAACTCCATTGTAAATACGTGAGTAATTACCGCTGGGATAGGATGAATAGGGATTCAATCGACAAAACATCGAGCCCTGTATCGATACTTTCCCAGACCTAGCATCGCAACTATTCTCGAGTCTAGATCACACACTCGCCCTCTTACATCAACTCATCGCTTCATTGAGAAATTAGAATCGAATCGACATCTGTTGCGACTTCCAATTAAATGGTTTTCATCTACTTACTAATATTGTAGTAAATGCGGAAGTTTGTAAGAATGTTTGTTACTCTTTCACACAAAAACTACTCAATGGATTTTGGTGGAACTTCACAATTGGCTTATACTCGTATATCAGAATAACATATAGGCTACTGTTTACCGCGGGAAAATCCTATATAAGGCAAGTTAATCAAAGCGCGGGCTACGCTAGTTCAACAATGAAAAATAGTAGCGTTCATTTACAACTTTAATATAAATAGCGTTGGAAGAAGATAAATTTTGTCCACAGAGATCTTAATTTCAAAAGAAATAATAATAGGTACCAACCAAGACCGTTTATTAGTTTTAACGATTCAATTAAAATTCCAAATAATTCTAGACACAATAATTTATGAACCTAGAGTAATTGAAGAATTCTAGATTTTCAATGAGATTCCTGACCCGTTGTTACTAATTGAAGAGCCTAAAGTGAAGACCATCTAAGTTTGTAGAATAAGGCAAATGTTGTCAAACTTTTACCTAACACATTTTTCTTACTCTGGAGTTTTCTTTGAATACAAACATAAACATAAAAATAGTCAATAAAATATATAGCCAAAGGCCAAAGTATGATAAGTAATATAATTCTCAGCAACCAGATTTTTAGTATAAATTTCATACCAATAAAATAAAAGATATAAATATTTCTGAACAATGTATTATAACTCTGTCTTATTAAACTCTTAAGTCTAAAAAAAGTTTGAAAATCTCTGTTTCCTCTACAATTTTTAATTCAGCAAGTGTCTATTAGTAGTTGTATTTTAACTAGTCTAATTGTAGTTTATCTGTCCCATTAAACTCGTCAACTTTACGACTGTCACCAATTATTGGCGACGGACGTCCACTGCTGGACATAATATGGCTCCTTCTTCCAATTATAACAATAAAATAACTGGTTAGATAAATCATCATATCGACGGTGGAAAGGAAAAACCCTTGAAGCGACAATTTTCAAACTTTACAGGAGAGCCGATCAAAGTTTTTATTTTCCGAAAATAAATCATAAAAAATTTGTGTTTGAAGTTAGAGCGACAGGAAAAAAAATAGTTTCTTTATTTTTTATTTACTACCTTACTATTAAACTTCGAAAAATATACAACCATGATTAATTGATTTAGGCGTCGCTTAATTATTTAACGGTGAATACAGCGGACGGAAAAACGCATTAAATGCAACTTGAGTATTCTGACAAACGCAAGGAAAAACACATTAAGCGACAAGCTATGTATGATTTAACTAGGAGGTAAAATAACTGAAGCGTATCGAGCATAACATACAGGGTTCCGGAAAAACCAGTTAAGTAAGAAAATCATAGTATGCTAAGTACAAGAAAAACACGTTATGCGCTAGCTATCTAATAATTTAAAGCTATGTTTTTAACTTAACTTTGTTTCCCAAAGATACCAAAAAAACAAGAATATTTAATACAATAGTCTTTTATTTATTAAAAAATTTCTGGTATGAGGTTTAAAGATTAAACTAAGTACCTATTAAACTCATTAACCTATTAAATTTTATGAAGTCTAAGAACTATAAATTCTGTATCACAATATTATTACCAATCACTACCAATTTCAGTCTTCACCGATGAATGAAGCGCCACGTCACGAGCAATATCCTTATATAGGTGACGCCTTTTACACAAAAGAGACCGAATTTCATTGCTTGTAGCGACAAGACTTGTTTTGAATGGTTAATTTAAATACATAGTATCGTAAATAATACTTACTTTAACCGACTATCGTCTTCATTTATGAAGTCAGCGTAATTAAATTAACCGACGATTCGGGAACAAAAGACGATGTCGGTTAATTTAAATATTTATGTGGTATTTTTGTCTATGTTTACTTTAACCGACACCACTGCTTTTTACAGCGATTGTCGAAATAACTGAAATCCATAATATTTTATAACAATCATGCAGGAAAAACGCATGAACTCCATGATACAGATTTAAGGTAAGCAAGGAAAAACAAATGTAGCGACCGGGCACCAACGCAATAGGAGTAAGCAAAAACAAGTCTTTAAAATAGGATTTCATATGGCGAAGAAAAACAATTTAAGTAACCTATAAGATTCGAAACAAAAAAGGAAAAATACATCAAATAACAATCTAACTATATAGTCGGTACTTTAAGCGGTAAATGAACCAAAATTGCTAGAATTCTTTGTCACTTCATTTAGCGTCTGAAAAAATTTAGCCTAAAAGTGCCATTACTTGAAGCGACACCAAAGTGGTCAGATCGCCACGAAACCAAGACCAATCGACGCAGAAAAATTCACTGATTTCAAATATGTATAAAAGTCATTTTCGACCAAAGTGTCGCTTCAAGTGTTTTTCCTTTCCACCGTCGATATTTTTTCAATTCAAACATGAAGACTACCTAAGATGCCAGTCTCTGACAGTTTTCGTATATTTATTTTTTAAAGGTACAATCACCAAACAGTAAAAAGTAGCTCCATCGTCAAAAGATTATATACTAAGAGCCCGTGATGGCCAGACCTTCCTTTAATTCTGAAGCGTGAAAATTCTTTCATGTGTATGTCTAACATAGGTAAGAATAACCCCCAAACATGAAACCTGGATCGTGGTTCCTTTGGGAGATAACAGGGAGATAACAGGAGTAAAAGGTTGTTATCTCCCAAAGGAACCGCGATCCAGGTTTCATGTTTGGGGGTTATTCTTACCTGTGTTAGATAGATAGATAGATAGATAATAACTTTATTGCACACTTTATAAAAGACAAAACAATACATATATAAGAACACAAACTAAACTAAATGTACAATAGGCGGCCTTATCGCTAACAGCGATCTCTTCCAGGCAACCTTTGGATGGTTAGACATACACATGAAAGAATTTTCACGCTTCAGAATTAAAGGAAGGTCTGGCCATCACAGGCTCTTAGTCTATTATGACGAACTCAAGAAAAAAGCGAGATCTTAGAGACTTTACGCTTCAAAGGCTAATGAAGGCTCAGCTTCCTCTAAAGTGAATGAACCTTGATTGCAAAGCCTACAAACAAAAAACGTTCTAATTTTTGCGGCGATTAGTAAAACATGACTTGTGAATTTGATTAGGCATCTAAATTAACCAACCTAATAGGTACCTAACGTAATAGGGTCTGAATTTTATTCGAAGTTTATAGGAGTATAAGTAAAATTAATTTTTTTTTTTAAATATCTACGTAGCGTAACATTGTGCATGTAGGTAAGTAAATATAATTTTATTGTTTAACGTCGAATGCCTCATCTTCAGAAATGTGTTAAATTCGCCTGCAGCAGAATTTTAATCAATTAATTTAAATAAATAAACGATTAAAGTATTATTTAATGGACTGGAAGATTTATATGTTTCCGATAAATTTAATTGATGGAATTGGTGAGCTAATGGTCCTTTAGTGGTTTATCTGCTCAAAATTACTTTATTTTGGTGTAACACTGTTGCTAAATGCAAGGTAAAATGTTCTAGACTAGTTTTCATCCGCGGCTTTGCCTGTGTTAAAATGAAATTTAGAGTTATAACCGCGGTAAAAGTAGCCTAGGTATCACTTTCAAAATTTAAAATGAATAGGTATATGTTATTTTAATATTATATGAGCTACATCACAGTGAAATTTCATCACAAGGCAATTAGTTGTTGTAGCTAGTGTAGTTTTTGCGTGAAAGAGCAACAAACATACTTATTACTTACTAACGTTTGAATTTGTAATATAATAAGGATTCAAGACGATTCGACGACTCGACTAAGTCGGTCGAGCCACATTTACGTTTTCGAAGTTCAATTACTCACATGAACAATGTTTTTTATCGGTGTCACATAAAAACTCACAACGTCACTTACAACATTGTATTCCATTCAATGAATAATGTTTGCAACGAAAGAGGTTGTACAATTTTTTGTATGAATTAAACCATCAAATAAAGATCTTTAACGTGACAAAAACACAATAACAATTATGAAGTACGAGTGTCTGTCTGTCACAAAGTAGCGT
Organism: Chloroclystis v-ata; assembly: GCA_963691955.1. NCBI lineage: Eukaryota > Metazoa > Arthropoda > Insecta > Lepidoptera > Geometridae > Chloroclystis > Chloroclystis v-ata. The sequence continues at coordinate 10,896,848 of OY829904.1, read as the reverse complement.
TGTTCCGACAGGGATTAAACAACTTTTTATTGTTTTTTTATCGTTCAGATAAATTAGTTCTGAGAAGGCTAATTGTAATGATGTAGGTAAGTACTTTCTTTTGATGAGCACTTGAAGATTAAGTATTGGTTTACGTAAGAAATTGCATACATTATTGTATAATTGGGACATTTTTTTTTGATCTGCAAATATTTGATCCGAGTGTCTTGGTGTATTTTTGTATAATTTAAAAATCTATCAGAAATCTAGCACTCGTTGTTACCTACTAGTTAACAGCTTAGGGTAAAAAATCCTCTCTATGTTCTTACATCAAAACTGAATATCAATAAATTGTTACGAGTGGATTGACATTTGGAAAACTATCATGATGATAAAAGTAAAGTTAGATGGAAGTTTTCACGATGTGGATACCGCTGTGTTACAATGCAAATAAATAGATACAATTAAAAGATTTATTATTAAACCTAGTAATAATTTGACAGTAGTATCTCGTTCTAAGTTGCATTCGACCGTAATAACTGGAAGTCATATAGGGAGGCCTAATGTCCAGCAGTGGACGTCCAATGGCTGAAATGATGATGATGAATGATGCTCCGTCTACGAGATGCTCGAAACATCGAGGGTTGTTTCCACAACAAGAACAGTCTTTATCAGGAGAAGTGAGCGTCCCGCCGTGCTCCGTCTCCTCTCAGGTCGCGCGCGCGGTTCTCACTCTCTCTATATCTACCATGATGATGAAAGTAAAGCTAGAAGTGTTCACGGTGTGTCAATGTGCTTCGATCCATTGTCACTGATTTACAGTTGGCAATCGGCCGGAGTATTTCGGGGACGGTAAACATCAGCCGTCTTGGGTCACGGGACGCCCGAACTCAGTGAATCATTGACGGAAATCTTTGACAATACAAAACATTTAGGGTAGGTAAGTCTAGATTCTAGGATAGAACCAGTCGTCGACATTTTAATCAAGTCTAGGTTCTAGGATAGAACCAGCCGACGAATAAAAAAATATGCATTGCTAGACATTTTAAACAAATATATAGGTAAATATTGCTGGACAATTCAAACAGCAATATTTAGCCCCGTGGCACAGAACATAATAATTATTGTATGCTCGTAGCTTGTTATACGGGTGCTAGATTAAAAAACTCAAAATAATATTAATACACATTACAAGCTTTTTTAAGCTTTCCATTTTCGGATATGTATATGTGAAAACATGTCATTCGTTTTTAATAGTTTTAGGTAGTGTTATATTTAGTTATAGATACTGTATTTTTTCCTAAAAAATAAAATAAATATTAAGTACTTACCTACTTATAGATATTGTTTTGTACATTTATTATGTATCGTTTCTAGTATTACGAGTCATATGACGCTCTAATCTCAGATCAAACAGTAAACTTTGTAGGTAGTGTTATTCGATTTTCTAGGCTAGGCTAAACATGATTATTTCTTATCTAACATGTTTAGCTATATAATACGTGGTCACCTGTTCTTGTAGGAATCCAGGTATACTATAAATAACAGTAGTTACACTTTAATTGTTCGTAGAAAGTATTTACATTAGGTACATGTAGTAATAAAAATCTTAACATTCAAATCCGTCACAAGATGGTAAAGTGCCTAGTATGCTGGCTACATTGCCACGTTGAATGGCATTGCTAATTCGTTGGCCAAAATATAAGCCAGCATTCTTATCACCTGTGGACTCAATTAGATGCTTAGCAAGATCTTTTGCCTCTAGACAATTCTAAATAAAACTTTAAGCGGGATTGGAATAATTTCTTAACAAAAACTTAACGAAGAAGATGGCGCTAGTATCCGTCTCGGGACAAATGCTTGTACGATTTGAAATGAGTGTTTCCTATTTCTAAAAAAATATCTGAATATCCATCTTCTATTACAATTACATGCCCATAATTTTCAGTCCAATCGATTCGGCCGTTATTATGAGCCTAGATAAGATAAATAATGTAAAAATACGACTTTCATTTAATGTAGATATAAATAATAATAAATAAATAAAACGTTTATTTATTTTCTTTCGCAAAATGTTGTTCTTAATTAAGTTTAAGATATAGTTAAAAATAGATTTATACTTTTTTATGTTACCTCGAGAAAAAAAATTAAACGCGGACAAAACCGCGTAGTATAAATATAGCTATAGATTATCTAGATATCTAGGTGCCTATCTATATTTAAATATTTCTTGTCCCTCGACTTCAAACTCCTTGTTCACTTATGGAGTTTTACACGACAATTGGATAATGGTTTGCGCTTGTCTTATGTGTTATCGTATGCGTGTGCGCACGGGAAAAGACAACTAGAGGAGATCGCATATCCTCAGGAAGGATTTGAGTGTTCATAAAAATATATAACCATATACGTGGTAAACTCAAAGCTTGTGTTACAGGTGCTAGATTTCTGATATACTTACCTAATATATTTCTACATAGATAGATCATTATATCATACATTAAAATAAATATTGCTGGGCAATTCACACAGCAGCATCAAGCCCCGTGGTAAGCTCGAAGCTTGTGTTACGGGTGCTGGATTTCTGATACACCTACTTAATATAATATACATACTACATAGATAGATAATATGTTTTAATATACATATACATATAGATTTTTGGACAGAGGCGGGAACCGTACCCGCAACCTCTTGCGTCGCAGGCGGACCTTCGCCCGCTGCGCCACAGAGGTTGTCTATATATATACATACAGGGGAAGTAAGTTTAGTTGACACAGATGAGCAGCAAGTCACGGCTAGTGAGTATTTATAAATGGTTCTAAATAGTGTCGCTGATTGCTACACTAATCGCATAGTGTTTTCGCTACAGGTTTTGATCAGTCTATTAGACGTTCGTGGCGTAGCGGTCGAAGGCGCAAATAGCGGATTCGATTCCCGCGGAGAGACCACTGTATTGATTTTATGCGAGCTTGTATTATCATTGATTGAAATTGAAAAAATATTAGTAAGTATCTTGTTGTATGTAGAATCTGTCTGTCTTGCATGTTACGCTTTCACGCCAAAACTAAACAGATTCTAATGCAATTTATTACAGATTTAGTTTGAAGCTGGAAAAGGATTGTCATGGAAAAATATAACTTTCCTAGGGAAAATCAAGGAAGGCGGAGAACAAGTTTATAATTTAGTTCATAAATTTACAATTATTACAGTGTTAATTTTCGTTTTCGAAAAATCATCTCTTTTCGCGGGATAAAACATAATCATTCTGGCAAACGTTGCGGAAAGGATGGTTTACTTAAACATGCGTAATTTGATAGCAAGCTTCTTGATGATAATGATAACTAAGGAACAGTTGAAATGATGCAATTCTAACGGCGTTAGTTTCATCATGAACTCACTCAAAGCTTAATCAAACAATCTTAATCACTCAATCATAACATTATGATGGGTATTATGCGTAGGTAAATGGCTTCAAGCGTCCACGGTTTCAATTTCAGACGAGTTTGAAACACCAAGCGTGACCATGATTGGTAGGCTTTGGTCTGTAGATACACAAGACGACCGTACAATATAATATAATAACAATATTATATCTAACAATATAATACAAATAAATGCGGACGTCCACCAACAAATCAGCACTCAATACATCATCTGGTGATTGAGATGCGTTTTCGGTTGATGCAAGCGGGTTCCGATCGATATTATAAATGGTGTCATCGGTGCGCTAAACGATGATGATGATGAATACCAAAATAATTAATAATTCCAGAAAGTGCTAATAATAAAATTTATAAAAATCTTAAAATTAAAGAACAATTCCACAATATTATGATACATTCTTACTTATTGATGAGTTAACAAAACAGAATAAATCATTTACCTATAGAGTATTACAATTACTTAATTCTTACGATCTAGATTTTATCCAAACGTAACAGCATATACATAACATACATATTATATATATTATATGAGCTTACGGACGGCAGGGCTAGATGTTGCTGTGTGAATCGTCCAGAAATATTTATTTAAATTAGGTATTTATTAATATTATAATAATTATTATAGTGTTGAAATACGTCCCTGACCGAAGATTTTTCAAAATAAAACAAAGGTTGGAAGCCATGTTTTGAAACAGCACAAGCTATTTGGCTTATGAATTTAGTGAATATCCAATACAAGTGTTTAAGTAAATTAATGTATACTTATGTATAAATGTTCAAAGATCTTGTCTAAACGAGAAACTAATGGCAATCTAACAGCATCTCCATGTCTTACTGGTTTTTTTCGTTCTACATAAACACGTGCGTTGGAAAATTTACCAAATTATTCAACGAAACCCTTTTAGCTTTATTGCCTCCATTTTCAAAGTAACTTTCTTATTATAACTAAGTATAAGCAATTTACAACTGTATATCTTGTAGTGAAAAACTCAGCCGATAAAAGGTTTGAATCCGTTTTAGCGAGAAACTTGACTTTAAACATTCTACAACTTTTTGGTAACTAAAATGCTACTCTCTTGTTCGTCTTCGACTAACACACTAATTGGAGGTGACACAAAACGACCCACAGTTGTCATTTACGTTTTATTTGAACATAAAACGGCTTTAACTAAATTCCCCCGTCATTGAAGACTTAAAGTTTTATTTCCCTTTGATTTATCGTAATCAGGTCGGTATTAATTCAAATTATTAATCACCTAACACATTCCGGCGACTAACAGCTAACAAAACAGTTGTGACAATAAAAGTAAAAATACTGTTTACGTCAACCTTGAGACAGTTATTGTGTGTTAATTCCACAGATAAAACTTGTCTTCGCTAGTTAATTTTATAATGCTGAAATGAAATATTTATGAATGACGTCACTATTTAGTTTTGTAGGTATAGAGTCATTTTGGGAATCCATAATAATAAGTTGAGTCACAAAAGTAAGACCGTGATTGACCGTAAAACCAATTGACCTATAATATCTTTTATCAATAAATGACTATTATGACTATTATTGGGACTGGAATATCCCAACATACTTGCAATTTGTCGTCCAACATAATAATTCGACCTAAATCACAAATAGATATTTTATCCTACCAAACATATCGTTAGACTGGCATAAATGTCTTCGAAACATGTCAAGTTTACAATAAATTCAGAAAGTAGGTGCGTGCCCATAATTCACACTGTTATCAAGCCTGGCAAATAGACTGTGACCCTTTCTCTGATACCCTTTACACTAGCTTTTACCTGCAGTTTTACTCGTTAAGTGTTCCTGGAAGATTAAACTGGCAAAACATGATAGTACTAGCTTTCCGCCTCGCGGCTTCACCCGCGTTTTACCTTTTCCCACAATTTGATTTCTTTGCTATAAACCTCACACAGCCCGAGACCTTTCCAACGAATGCAAAACTGTGGAAATCGGAATCGGTTTGTGCTATCTGGAGTTATTGCGTCAGGAAGGAAACCCCGACTTATTTTTATATAGTAGATTATTTGTAGACACACATTTAGGGGAGGTAGGGGAGGGATGGGCACTTTTTCACTATTTAATGCATAAAAAATCAGATTTTATAGATAATCAACTTTTATTGCCAATTCTTATTGCACCACATATTTGGCTAGATATAATTAGAGAGCTTTCTTAAAAATTACAATCAGTTTCAACATTACGAGATATTTTATAAACTAAGTCAAAAGTGCCCAATGCTCCCAATGGTAGGGAGGCTTGGACATACCCTGTGGGAGGCTTGGGCACGGTCTATAAATCACTTTATATCCATAATGGAATTCAAAAATTAGTTAACAAATAAACAGATTTTTAAACTTTATCAATAATAGAAACCAAAAATAAAAGTTAACGAATAAACAACACTGAAACAGGATCTTTACTTATCTGAGATTGGGTATAACCCATAAAGGACTATCAAACGTGTACATAGAGCTACTGCGTTTGGTTTGATTGCATGTCTTTGGTACTGGCAATTTAGTTTTAATGTCGTGTAAAAGGACACTAGCTATGTCAACTGCTTAAAAAAATTTTTTTAAATCTTCTTATACATAATAGGGCATTGGGCATGCCCAAACCTCCCGCGCCCCAAATGCCCATTACTCCCTCTGTATTCATTTTCGACATTGGTTACCGGTATTTTTTTTGAATCTACGTATTTAGGTTTGAATTTCAGTTTAATTTATAGATTAGTAAATATACAATAGATATATACTAGAAAATACAAATACCTTTCATTAGATTTATCTTTATTACGATCCGAAACCGCGACAAAATACTTACTTTTACGACTGCAAAACCTTCAAACGTGTTTGTGTTTGACAACTCGCAGAAATTACAGATACTCTATGGATGAACAGTAGCGCCAGTCGGTAAAGTAAACTACCAAATCAAGAAAAAAATAAAATCTACGATCAAATCAGAATAAAAGAGGGGTGCCAATGTCTCCCAACTGCCCATCCCTCCCCTACCTCCCCTATAGGTTTTAATTTCAGTCATTCGAGTAGCATCGTATGATTTTGCTAGACTTCCAAACAGAACCACACCAGACAGACACCCAAAGTTTCGCTACACTGTTTAACTACAATTACTTGACACAAGATCGTAAAACAAGAAGCTATTCGCCCATTTATGACTCCCTTGAACTAGGAAGCGATCCGGACTATTTTAGTCAGATCTCAAGCGTGGCTTTTCACGGCTACTTACAGTTACCGTACATTGTAGTTAAATTTAACTATACAATAGTTGCCCTCTGTGTGGATCAAGTAATAATACACCTGTATCAAAACTTACATAGTTGTAATAAATTGTAAGTAATTGAATTTTGAGCACGAGCAAGTAGGCAAAATATGTCTAGAGACAAGCCTAAATGGAACTAACTACCCGAATAATTGGCATGAGGAAAATAACTATTTACGAAAAATCGTTTAAAAGCCATTTTTTTTTAAATTTTCAATATAAAATTTTGCTAGGGGAAAAATCCACGGGAAAGAGGGATCTAAAGATTGACCTTCGGAATGAAAGTCTAGTATGATCCCAATTAGCCAACATGGCAGTAGGTAGAAACTTTTATACCCTACTATAAAAACCGATTGGTCTGGTATGTAATAATAAATATCTCTATTCGATAAATAATTCATGGCGTATGTAACCATTTAATTCAATATGCGGCATTTTACGCACATTCCAAAAATTTAGGCTAATTGACTTAGTAGGTATATTGATTAAAGCCTGGAGCAGACCGGATGCGTATGCGTGACAACGACGTAACCACGTCGTTGTCACGCGCCTGCTTACGACGTAACCCAATGTCACACCGAGCTACGGATACGTCTACCCTGACGCTTACGCAATAGAGCTGAGAACGCAACGCATGCCTCGTGCCCGGCTCCAGCAACCATATTACTGTTTTTGAAGGTGTTGTGCACTATGTGTTACGAAGATTGGGTATATGGAGTTCATCTGTTCTAGTAATTCATCTGTCGAGGAAGAAGCTATATTACTTCTATTGTGTTGTGCCAGAATACTTCTGCTTGCCAGACACACTTTTACAGCCGTGTTGGCTAAGTGGGAGCATACTCGACTTTCATTCCGAAGGTTGTGGGTTCAAACCCCGCCGCGCACCACTGATTTTTCTTCTTGGAAAAATATGTGTGCTGTAAAAAACACGTGCTCTAACGGTGAACGCAAAACATCGTGAGGAAACCGGCATGTTCTGAGAACTTTGAAAAGTTTGAAGGACATTTGTCATTCACCAACCCGCACTTGGCCAGCGTGGTGAATTAAGGCCTAATCTCTCTCGTTAAGAGAGAAGTCCCTGTGTCCCAGCAGTGGGAACGCGAATAAATTATGACTTCTGCTTGTCCAAAAAAAATGGGTCCATGATATAAATGAACGGAATGTACCTATATACAATGATTTGACTGTATAAACATTCATATTTATGCACAATTTCAATAAGTTTTTCTTTTTTATCGCTATTAATTACTAATCAAAACAAAATAAAAATCACTTTTTCTATATTAATAATTTCGTGCAGGGAAACGAAACATAAAAAAATATTGATTCTGAGTCGACAACATATATCCGGAAAATTCGTATTATGGAGAATTTCGTTAAATTCCGACTGTAAAAATACAAATAATAAACAAACCGCCATTTTTGGTGTCAACAAACACGTTCCGTTTCCATAGATACGCCTTCATTTTGTAATAAAATACAACTGACAGTAATTTCGCACGCACTGCAAAGGTACGTGCGTGTTCAAATATGTTCGGTGTGACGTCCATAATGGCGCGCCATTGAATACAACGTCATCAATGCGACGTTGCCGCTCTGTTCTGCGTAAGGCATGGCGTAAGTCACGCAGCCTGTTTGTGTCATGGGAGCTGCATTGCGTAGGGCTACACATGACGTCTATGCGCACGTCTACGTCACGCAAGCGGTGTGTCCTGTCACATACATTCCCATACATTACAACTCAGTGGTACGTGCACGTCTACCCTTACGTGTACATATACGCATCCGGTCTGCTCGAGGCTTTAAGCTTGTTTGTTTTATTAACGAATGGATTTTCTCACGTGTCACCACGGCTCTATCAATCTTGAAGATAACCAACAGGTTGCTGGCAAGAAAACTACTAATATAACATCTTACTTCAGATACTTTTTTTAAGGCGGTTTCTTGGACTATTTAATCGATGTGATCATTCATAATAATTTCAAGCGTCGGACGTCCACAGCCGGATGTATACCTCCCTTAAAAGTTTTAGTTATTTCGGTCGTATGGGATTGTGGACGTCTAACACTGCCTTTGCCGATTCGAGGTCTCCATTCGAGTATTTTTGGGGACCATTGAATTGAAACTGCATTACCTAAGCTAACACGGAGGATGCAAACATCTTCCGGCCTTATAAACTGGAAAAGGCCGTCAAGAAGAACATGTTCAGCAGTGGACGTCTGTCTGCTAAACTAGTAATAATATATATAAATAGCTTATTATTTGATAGATCCATGAAAATCGTTAGAATTTATAATTAATCTTTTACAAAAAAAATCCGACTTCAAACGGCATCATTAAAGGTCTATAATACCACCTGGGAAGTATTCTATTGATTTAATTTAAGAATTAAGAACCTCCTCCTTTTTTGAAGTCGATTAAAAACGACCTAAATGACAGATAAAGTGTAACACGTTCGAGCTGCAATTAAGTTAGCTGCCCTCTAATCTAGACCAGCTTGCCCCCAACTAGACTAGTTAACTAGTTACACGTTTGAAAAATGTCTTCGCTACCGAGGTGTGGCGATAGACTCGATTATTGTAATGCGCCGATTATATAGCAATTTTCAAGATAACCATCTGCGATGTAATTTGTTACGTTATTAATCATTACAAAGATAGAGGCGTTGAATTTATCATCTTATTCACCTTTGCTTGCTCAAGATGTTTTTGTGACTGTTTTTGTTATTACAAGTTATTTTAAATAAAAGGAAATACCTTTAATACATAAGTACCTACTACAAACACAAGTGTTTTAATTTAAATGAGTCTCTACAACTGATTGAAAACATTTTAAACTTGGTACATGAAAAACATTATTTTATACTTTGAACATCTCATTAACTTCCAGGATTGTTTGGTATGTTTTTTTTTATTGAAAACATGACATCTTAAATGAAAAAAAAACCTAAAAGTAAAGTAGGTAATACCTATCACAAAGATGAACGGTATATGAAATGAATAAGAAACTATAAGTACATAATCGTGTTGAGACCATTTTTTTATAAATAATATATGCGGTTACGTCTGTAAGCGCCCGAGACGAGACAAATTCCCAGTTAATCAATCACATTTTAACTTCCGCCGCATTTTGGTACAGATAATAAAACAGGGCAAAAGATAATAGAGATAAGCTTATCGGTTGTTGTATACTTTCTTCGTTTATCATAATCAAATCAGTGCAAGATTACGCCGGCGGTATGCATTTCTAGGCGATTATTCTGTAAGTTTAAATAGAACCCTTGAATATTGCTGGACAATTCACACAGAATTCACACAGCTTGTGTTACTGGTGCTAAGATTTCTGAAATACGTAATTTCATTTACATAAATAGATAGATTTTTTATTATAGGTACATAACATACACACCCAGGCACTCTAAACAAATTGCAAACAAATCTGCAGATCGTACACATTTATGTTCCGAGGCAGTAATCGAACCCGCATGTCACCCCATATGTTTTTATATAATTTAATTTAGTTAAACAAAGCATTATATTATGTGTGTTTATTCAAACCGAACACAATTTCAGTTCACTGTCGGAACAATACAGTGTTCGTCAAATAAGTTTACATAATTTAAGTCATTCATTCGTAAAACGGTTGAATACGGTAAATTAGTACATATTTACTAAAGTTGCTGTAAGAACTGAAAATGTTATTTAATTAAATTTATTAATTAATTATTCTGACGTGTAAAACGTTGTGTTTATAAGAAAAGGAAATTCTTATCTTTGTTTTGTAACTTCAAATCAGAAGTCACTAAGAGCTTTAAACTATCTCTTAATATTAGACAGAGCTCTTATATATAAATCCGGATCTAAGTAGAGTTCTTTGAATCCTGTATACCAACGTAATGTATAGGAACTTTCGCTTTCAATGGTTATTACAAATATTTACCAAGTTTTTACGCTTCGTTCAACTGGATTAGACATAGTAGGTACAGTTATTTCAAACACCTAATTAGTTGAGCAGTCAAATGTCAATATTAAGCATTTTGAGAACTTTCTCAAGCAGAGAAGTATTCTCGTTGAAGAAATGTTTTATTTTTACTTAATTACGTAGTTGCCTTTAGTTATATTTTTGTTTTTTTATTAAAAAAATCCTCGACTTCTGGGAACAGTGGTGGAAAATTGCCCTTGCTATATACTTCTGGAAAGAAATAGGACAGGCCCAATAAAAAATGAATCCTAACAATCTAGGTACTTTATGTATTTAGTTAATACCATGATCTGAATTTCAATGCTCAATATTCATTGTTATTGTTGCTCCTAAGTAGAAATCTAAATATATTTAACTAAATAATACATCCGCCATTATTGTTGAACTAAGATCGTTACAAATCCTATCAATTTGTTTTACGAAAAGTGCACTAGCTACTTATAGTAAAAAATGTATAAAACTAAAAATATATAGATAGAGTATTTTAGGTTTTTACGAGTTGAGTAGTTTTGCCGGTTGGTTATCTATTGCTCTACTAGTTTGAAAATGTTATCATAAACTTGATTTATCAAAAACCTTTCGAATAAGTCCAATTTGTGTCAAGACTGAGTTCTAGTACGAGTATATGCTAAGTAAAATGTCAAATTAATAAATTTTTGTTACCTAATGAAAAAACTTCGTTTAAATGATTATCATCTTATCTTTGTATGTGTTAGAGGAAACGTAAAATGGGAAGTCCAATATTCTCTGTAGGTTTATATTCACAAAATTCACAGACACGATATGACACCGATAAAAAATATGTTGGCAAAACTGGTCCGGCGGTTCGGTATCAGATGTAGCGTGATTTGTGAACGTTTCGGTGGCTATTAAAAACGGTTTTACTATCACTCACCTGTTCTTTGACTGAGGTCACGACGTCACACTAATCATAACACACGGTTTTAGTCACAAACTTTTTGCACACAGTCAAGTCACACTTTCCTTCCACTTCACAGAAATGGTTTTTCAAAACCGCGTTAGTTTCACAACGGCGTGTCACTTTCGTACAGTCAATGTATCGTGTTCACTTGTGGTTATCGTAACTCTAACTGGTCACTGGTATTGGTGTAAATCGACATCACACAGGGAAGGTAATGGATACCAGTAACATTTCCCACCGACGTTTCTCTGTGAACTGAAAATCTTCCACGTTAACGACTGCTCAGTGACTTATTTTCACCAAATAAACCGTAAGCAGGCTTTAAGAGAAAATACTAATAACGTTATCTTGATGAAACGGATCCGATAAAAAATTGTAAGATCGCAAATATTTACTCGTATAATTGGTTCACCGCGTGTGGAACGAATGCAAATTGCAAACGCAAACTTATACACCACCGTGCCAAAAGAAATCTTGTCAAGCAATTAGCGGATAACTGTCGGCGAAAAAAGTTTTCTCAGTCAGAAACTTCGGCCGCGAGCGTTTCGTAACAGGCCGCTCAGCTCATAGCACTGAAATCGTCCAAATCACGTACACACTGCGCGTGCACAAAATCCACGGATATTGAAAATGATAAAAATTTCCGACTTTCCCGCTCGGCCTTCACTGCATTGTTATGCAATTGCAACTGCACCGGCTGCCAAAGATTGCTAGTTTTGAGCGCGAGAAGAAAATACGCGGAAAAATTCTAACCTCAAAAATGTTTTTTGAGTTTTGTGTTTACGGTTTGTTTGGAGGGTCACATCACATGTGAGGTTTGGGCGACGAGAGTGCGCGGCCCGGCGAGTTCGGAGCGCGACGTGACGCGGCCGGCCAGCGAGGAGTCTCACGCGGTACTGAGTGCCGGAGCGAGTATGCCGCGCTATCTCGACCGATACTCGTACACGAGAACTCTTCAAAAGCTCGGCCTATTGCCATCCAGCTGTTCCTATAGCTGTACCTATGTATAATAATTGAACGTATAATATTTATATATTATTAATTTCGTCAAGTGGTACGGTAGACTCCATCGAAACCATAAATGAAACACAAAACTTAAACAAATATTGATTCTTCAATTCGAGGGAATTTTACTGAGCTATAAAAACCATAAACCTAAGACCTATTACAAGAATTAGTTTTAGGTACCTAATCATCATCATCATCTCATCCATTACCACGGGGCTATTTTATTTATTTATTTATCCATTGCACGTCAACTGCTGGACATAGGCCTAACTATATGACTTCCAGTCATTACGGTCGCTCGCGGCCTGCATCCACCGCGAGCCAACCGCCTTCACCAAATCATCTGTCCACCTTGTTGGTGGGCGTCCAACGCTGCATTTTCCGACCCGTGGTCTCCACTCGAAAACCTTTCGGCCCCATCGGCCATCTGTTCTTTTCGCTATATGGCCAGCCCATTGCCACTTCAAAGAGCTTATCCGTTGGGCTATGTCGGTGACCCGCGATCTCCTACGGTCGCAGGAGGTTGCGGGTTTGATTCCCGCCTAGGGACAAAAACTTGTACGATCTGCAAATATCTACTATATATGTATGTATATTCTATTAGGTGTATCAATATCAATATATCTAGTACCCGTAACACAAGATTCGAGCTTACCACGGGGCTAGATGTTGCTGTGTGTACAAGTAATATTTATGTTAACGCCATTTTGGCCCTAAAGTTTAAGTGACCGTATCCAAAAGACAAAACTCGTGATACCACATGCGTCAAACGTAGGTACCGTTGTCTGAAGCGAGGTTTATTAGCCGCATCCCACACGGTGTTTTTCGTCACCGTTACACATTAATTTTCAGCGCATCACATAATGAGAAGTGCGCACCGAGGCTTGAACAAGTTTTTAAGTTCTACGACTTTTGGTATTAGGTATCTAATGTCGAGCGTCCTCCCAAGCAAGGCTTAATATGATTATTTATTTTTCATAAAACCCTAATGATTAGGTAGGTACTTGGACAAATTAATAAATACAATAAGTATGTACATAAATAAAAATATTGTTTATTGTAATCATTTATTCATATCAAATATGGGATCAAATCTTTTTCTTATAATTATACTCACCATATCGAATATAGATATATGTTTACTTTTAATGTTGGATAACGCCAATGCTCTTACTTGTGCAATATTATCTTTCCATACCAAGGTTGCCTGGAAGAGATTGCTTTCGATAAGGCCGCCCATTGTGTCACTGTTATGTATCTGTTTCTTTCATGTATTGTCCTGTAAATTCAATCAATCAATCAATCATTTAACATAATACAATACAATATTAATTCAATCCATGGGTTCCTGACTAGCGGATAATTGTTGGTGTTACAATACAGCTATTTGTATTGTATATCTATTTGAAACCTTTGAGAAATTACTCCAGTTTGTTCAGTGCGCTTTCCTATGAACTGTTTAGTGCGTAAACAATAGGGTCCTACCATTTCTAGGTGAACGCATTACATAGCTCCGCTACTCTTTTACTGGAGCTTATCCCCCAAGGCCTTGCCTGCGTTTAACACATTCAATGCCCACGTTCACAAGCGGTGCAGCACGCCGAGATGCGACGCGCCGCGTTGCTGTATATTTATTTCTATAACAGAATCCACAGCCCTTAAAAATATATAACATTTTTCTTATACCTAAGCATACGGCAAAAAAAACGGATTTTACATAAATACAAACGTGGTTCATGTGCACTAATGAATAATGGTAATTAATAATGATAGATGGAAAATATCTCTATATTAAGCCCAACACTGTATTTTAATTATGTGAACAAGTTCTCAAAAATAATCATGCGAATTTAAATCCTAATTTTAAGGTCGTTGTTAAGTACAAACAGTTAAACACGCCGTAAAGTAGGTTATGGTATCTACCTATTTCCGGAAAAACAAACAACCTCCAAAGATAAATGAAAATTAATAATACCATAACCCTAATAAAGGATCACTGAAAACAGTGCAAAAAAACATACTGATTATTATAAATGTAAATCATCTATGCTGATCATTATTATCTTTTGACTGTAAATACATCTTATAGCTTAAACAGCATAAACACCAATAATAGCGGCGGTAGGCGCCGCTATTAATGATTAGGTATCCATGTCACTGAGTAGAACCGTTAAAGACACGTCCTAAGCGCTGGTATGGCAAAAGGCCTTTTTAGTTGTACCTATGTACCTATATTGTTTGTATGTACATTTTGACACTTGCACATTCTAGCTTTTGAACAATTTAACATGTTGACTGCCCAGTCCCTAAATCATATTTACGAGGAACAGATATTTTCAACTCCATCGTGGATGATGATGCTTTTCAACTATTTCGTTTCAAAGGCCTTTATTTTCACCAACCAGCGACATCTCTGATTTAATTTCGTAATTATTGACTCGATACTCGCAAGCTAAATTTATTCGAATGAAGCTACAAGTTACAACACTATGAACGAAAAAAAAATTAATCGCTTCCTTCATTCAGTGTTGCTGGTAGTTAAAAATATATCTAAATTAGGAGTAACCTGTTTTTGTTTTACAATTTAATATCAACCAAAAACTTATTAACTACGAAGTCAGTCATCAAAAAAAATGTTTTTGTAAATCTGAGAAAATAATTAATAACTAAATTGTTTGAACTTTGAATTTTATTAGTTCATTCTTGAAAACTAATATAATATTAAATTGATTTGATTAACCCTTTGAAGTTGTCAGTGCGAGCAAGCGCGCGCGATATGTTACCGCCACTCGAACACCTCTTTTTTGCCTCACGGCGCCAGCCCGGCGAGTCCACTTGATAAACTTATCATAAAATCTTAAGTACTGAACCGATTTGTATTCTGTAAATGTAGTTCTGATGAGAAATATATTACCTATCCGATAGGTGACAAATATACAATTTTTCTAAAGTTATAAATATTGATTTTCAAACACTAAGTCAAAAATAGATGAGTTTTTTGTCAAGGTAATTTTCTCTCATTCTCGGCTCGATTTTGAGGCTAGAATATCTACCCCGGCACTAAGAAGGAACCATATTTTCCACCAAACCTCCTTTTCATGCTAGTTTATAATAAAAATCAACTAAAAAATCAAAATGAAATCGATTATTTTTTGTCGCAAAGAATTCCCTTACAATTTCGTAGGATTTTATGACTTTATTTTGTAGTTATTATCGTGATTACCGATGCAATATGTAATTACCGATGCAATATGTAATTATGACCTATTTCTATTGATTTCAAGCCCATTGAAACAGAAATTACACCATAAACTATGAAATCAGATGCGCGCATTTCACTTTGAAATAATCAATTATTATGACTGAATTCGGGATATCTAACATCTTAGCAGCTTTATAATTAGCATAGAACAAGAAATAATAGCATTTTACATAATAATATTCAGCATTTACTTCTTGAAAATCCAAATAATCACACAAATCAAAACAACACAAAACATTAAAACGCGCGCGTGGAGGTCAACTTCACAACTGTTTTTGTCACAGCTAAATAGCACTTGACTAATAAATGGCGGGCTTATTTTACAGTTCATTCTCTAAACAACAGATGGATATAAAATTCCCATGCTGTAATCGACTCTATTCCCTTGTGAAAAGGTTTAAAGTGGCCTGTAGTACGATGATTCAAATCCGGATCATTAGCCGTAGACGGATGCAAACATTCTAGTATTTTTGTTGGTTCGGATTGGAATCATTAGCCGTCAAGGGGTTAAAGTACTTATCCTGTGCTTTTAGATTATAAACCTGTTTTTTTAATGTTATTGTCAATATTCAATCATTTAATTATTCCAAATTAAATGCGTTTGAGGAACCAATACCTCCTGAAACACAGTCGTTATTTTTCAGGTTCAAAAGCCTTTGGGCTTGAACTGTGTGATAAACTCGGTGGACTTGGACTATGATTTATGACAGAAAGTCATTATTTTCTTGTAATAGAGTTGGCAGCACCATGCATTCGTTCTGAACTTGAACGTGTAACAAATTTCTGTCAATCCAAAATGGCTGACTGACACTTTTTTTCTACGCAGTACGCGGTTTCTTCGGTTTATTGTGTGTGAATTTTTCTACAAAAATCTTTCTGGAAGTTGTTGGTAAGTATTGATCTACATAGCGTCACACCATCTACACGTGTTCGGTGTTATGTTGAGAAATCTTGTAAAAGGTGTTGGATCATTTATCACCCGTAAAAATAATAATTTTGATATAATCTCAATAAGGCGTCAGTTTAACCGGTCAATCATGAAGGTATGGTATGCCGTTGTTTATTTTTAATACTTGTATGTTGAGAATCAAAATATGTACCATCTGTATCTGAAATCAAAATATGTTCTTGACTGGTTTAAGTATAGTATAGCCAGATCTGCGCATTTTTCGGTTTCTTGCGCATACTTACATGAATTTTCGTTCTCGATACAAATGAATTACTGAACCCGTATTACCCAATACTTTGCCGTATTTCTTCGATATGTACCTAATCTGATTTGCTAAACATTGGTCTCGCGCCCTCGCGGTCGTGGTCTTTTAGGATCTGCTTGTTATACAAGTTATTACTAAGTATTTATTATTTTCAGATTGGTACACATGATGGAGTTTTCCACTGTGATGAAGTGTTGGCTTGCTTCATGCTCAAACGGCTGCCTCAGTATAAAAATGCCACCATCATTAGAACTCGGGACATGGCAAAGCTCAATGAGTGTGACATAGGTAAGAAAACCATAATTACCATGATCCTTACTCATAGATATCTTTGTAAGCAGCAGTGTTGTTCTGCGACTTTAGCTTAGACTAACAACCCACCTCTAAACTGTTGTGTGTGTTGATTTTATACCAAATCTCCAAGAATAATAATCAACATCACATAAATATTTACATTCACCAATGACAGATGCTTTTCAAACTTTTCAAAGTTCACAGAACACACAAGCTTCCTCACAATGTTAGTCTTTACATGTTTTCAAACCACATTAATTTTTCAAAAAGACAAATCCAGAAATATGCTGTGGGGTTTGAAATTAAGAAACCTCATTATGCACTGGGATTGAAGACTGTGGTGTGGGTTCTAACTTTGAACCCACAGCCTTCAGATTTAATATGGCACTTGAATTAAAGCCTATAAAAAAATATCTCTAATGTATAATATGTTTAATACACATGAACCCTATTTTTTTTTATTCAAATTTTACAGCCTTTAAACATCAGTTTATGACAGTTGAATAAAATATAAATATAACTAAGTTAACAAAAATACAATTCTTATTCATCAAACAACATGAGTTATCTAACAAACTGACAAGATGGCATTTCAAACCTGTTTATATTCAAAAGGGCCGATGCCAGGCTAATAAAGCATGTAAATACATACATATTCATAGAAATGTTTTGAGAAACTTATTATTTTTTGTAACTTACTTTTTTCTGTGGCCCTAAACCATCTTAACCATTTCAGTTGTGGATGTTGGTGCAACTTTTGACCATGAAAAGAAGAGATATGACCATCATCAGAGAGAGTTTGCTGATACTCTCAGCTCACTCAGACCAGACATCGGAGATAAATACAAAATCAAGTATGTTTGTTCAATGTTATATGCTCAGCATGTGTTGTGACATTTATTTATTTATTTATTTATTATTACATACAGAATATAACATTACAGTAAAATACCAATGCGCTATATCCATAACAAACTATAAGTTTTCAAGAACTGAAAGTCCATGAATTTCGGCAAAGTGTGGTGGAACGAGGTAGATGTACTACCTCGTTCTCGGACAAAGTGTTGAGCAAGCGAATAGCGAGTGTTAAGGGGGCAAACTCAAGTAGGTTGGACATGGAGCTAACAGTAAATGGTGTTATGATGGCTCAGTTTTCCGTATTTAGACTAGAAGGTGGTCAATTATGCATGACGTTTTTGGTTATTAAGATATGATAATAATTATCCTCTTATAGTTATAGTCATAAATGTTTATTTCCATAGTTTGTATAATACAAATCTTAGACACAGGCAATGATTACAAATGGAACCCCAAATTAAATTCATATAAAATTTAAATTAAGTTAAATTGTTTTATATTTGTGGTTTCCAGGTTAAGCTCTGCTGGCTTAGTGTATGCATACTATGGTGAAGAAGTTATACAAACTGTGGCGCCTGAGGAGGTGCCACTCAACAGTGAAGATCTAAAGATAATATATAAAAAGGTAAACTAAACTGCAAACATACTGAATACCAAAAATAAGAGCTTCAAAACACATGCACTAACGGTGAATGTTAACATCGTGAGGAATAAACCATGGCGCTTACCAACCAGCTTGATTAGGATAGCTTTGATTTTTTTTTTTTTTTTTTTTTTTATTAGTGATAAACCCTTACTTGACCACAATCTCACCTGATGGAAAGTGTCGATGTGGCCGAAGATGGATCGCAAGGGTCTAGAAGGAACCTATTCACTCTTTTCTTGAAGAGACCCAAATTATATGTCTCAGGAAATACAGCAGCAGGCAACGCATTCCAAACCTTAGCAGTGCGAATAATGAAGGTGGAGGAGTATCGCTTCGTACGGGTGATAAAGCAAATAAGCAGCTAGATCATTAGTGTGCTTAGCTAGGCGTTGTCGGTAATTTTTAGCAGTGTCATCATAATCACTCTTATTTACGTTCCTACTGCTGGAACACAGGGTCGAGATTAGGCCTTAATAGATCACCTGGCCAAGTGCAGGTTGGTTAATGACACAAACATAATCTTTAAGGTCAAGTGAGCTCCCACTTAGTCAACATGGCTCTGATTGTAAAGCCTCTTGAATTTCTGAATTCAGTTTCTTATGATGGTATATTTTTATTGTAGGTCTATGAAAACTTTATTGAAGAAGTAGACGCCATTGATAATGGGGTTCCGATGACGAGTGAAGAAACCAAGTATCAGATCAGGACACACTTGAGCCGAAGGATCGCTCGGCTGAATCCTGAGTGGAACTCCAAACAGCAACATGACATCAATGAGGTGATTAACTCAAACATTTATTTATTCCGAGGACAAACGAAATGACGAGATACTTAGAAGAAAGCGGGTCAACATAATACTCTGTTGGCAGTCTTGTTTGTTTTAAATTAAGATCAATTTAGTGAATAAATAATAAAATAAACATTGCTGGACAATTCACACAGCAACATCTGACCACATGATAAGCTCTAAGTGTGTGTTCCGTGTGCTAGATTTCTGATATACTTCATATCTGATTTAATGGGCAATTTAATAAAATTCTGAATAGTGTTCATACAATGTAAAGTGTTTTATCAATAAAATGTATATCTTTATTTCTCTTTCTGTATTCAGATGTTCGAGAAAGCTATGGCTATAGCAAGTGAAGAGTTTCTCTACACAGTCAACTACTTCATATCAGTATGGTTGCCCGCTCGAGATTATGTCAAGTCATCTATAGAAGACAGACTTCGGATCCACAAGTCGGGTGAAATCATAGAGTTCACAGAACGTTTCCCTTGGAAAGAGCATTTGTTTGACCTGGAGACTGAGATGGGGCTGAGCGGACACATCAAGTATGTGCTGTTCAATGACAAACCCAACTCTTGGAGGGTTCAGGCGGTTCCGGAGAATCCCACCAGTTTTATTACCAGGTATTATTACAAATTTATTCTATTATCATCACCCTATACCTCTCTACTATTCACATTACAAAGAATTAGCTATATAAAGAAAACCATATAAAGAAAAACCAGATAACATTTTAATATTTTATAATAAAAAAAAAAGATATAATTAGCATTTCACTTTCTAAATTTTACACTATTCATTTTATAAAAGCCGGGTGTTTTGTTACACTCCATTTAATACGTGAATAATTCGCGCTTTTATAAAATGTATAATTTTATTAGCATTTTTACACAATACCTTAATTTGCAAAACGAATAACTCCTTCGCAGAAAACTTTACAGGGGAGACTAAAAACGTTCTTAAAAATATTCTGACAGATCAAAAGAAAAAACAAAAATCCCGTTGGAAATTGTGGATCTTCTATAATTAAACAGCTATTAAAAATTATTTTTTTATTAAGCGTATAGATTTAATGGGGATTTTTGGAGTTGATATATTTTATTTTACCAAAAAATGAAACAAAAAATGGAGTTGTTAGTTTTTATTTAAAAATATGTTTAAAGAAAGTAGTATAAAAATTAGGCTTAACTAGGTATTTTTTTAATGATTATTATTAGTCATGCGGTAGGGCATCATAGTAACCCTGATAATCAAGGGGCATTGATGTTTTTAATTGTTGCAAATCAGAGTAGGTACTTTTTTGTGATTTTGCGTCGCTCATTGTACAGGTTTATTAAATTTTCGACTGGAGTAGGTTCAAGAGGGGTTTTTCTTTGATTTAGTAGTGTCCAATCGTTTCCAAACCTCAATTTGTAAAATATTTCGCCATTAGGCCTATATTGAATAGCTCTTATGTCAGTGACCTGTAAATAAAATAAAAACTTGCATTAAATTCAATTATGTAGGTAGGTTCCTAATTTAATCTAGACATGAACAGAACCTGACAGTAGACAAAAATTATGTTTACCTTTGGGTCACCTTTCATCTTTCCTGGCCGAATTGATTTATAAAATGCTACTTGTTTGAAGTCTTTGAAATAATCAAAGGTTTACAAAGAACAACAACGGTTACAAAGAACAAGAAAGGTTGACAACATCTTGTTTTGGTATAATTTTGTTTGGTTGAATCAGTTCAGGTTGTATCATTGTATTTTTTTTATTCTTCTTTGTAATTACTTTCTTTTCGTTTATTTCGCTATTAGAATTTACCTCACCTTGTACCAAATTATTTTCTGTGTTTGTCCTACTCATAAAAAGCGTTTACTTTTCATAAATGGAAAATGCTAACTGGTGGTTGGTTTTATTATTGTGTCATACCCTTTTTTCCAATCGTATACTGGAATTGATTCCAGACTTGTACATGTCGCTTTGCTCATTTGCACATTTTCTTCCAAAGTTCCAATATAGATACATAATCCAAAGGAGGAGTTATGACCTCTTTAGTCTTAAGTTCTCAATTTTCGCAAAAACTCTATCGGGAGGAATAAACGAGTGGCCGACGACAGGGAATACTAATTCCACTTTTATAACCCTAAAGGACCTTACGCACTAGCGGTTGGCCGCTAGGCGGTTAGACTCGAGCGGTCCAACCGCTTAACGCGGTTTCTTCGCGGTTAGCCGCCATAGCGGTCAGCCGCGATGAAACCGCGTTAAGCGGTTGGACCGCTCGAAGGCGCGTGGCTCATAAACAAAATGGACGCCGTCGAGATAGCTTGTGTTATTTATTTTTACTCCCGAAAACAACGAAAGAATAAAAAAAGATACTGGATTTGCGGCTCGCCGCAAACTAACCGCCAGTGCGTATACACAAGATGGCGGCTAGCCGCGAAGCGGGCCGCGTCACTCCATTCAAGCGCCGCGGTTGAAATTTTGTGGCGGTTTAGTGCATACAATCATAAGCGGTTGCATATTAAACTGGAAAAGCGGCTAGCCGCGCGGTTAGCCGCCACCGCGGTTAGCCGCTAGTGCGTAAGAGCGCTTAGCCAGGTCGAGCATAGTTTTACATTCTGAGTTGTTAACGTTACGGACGTCAAGTAGGTTTACACAACAAACAAAAACAAAATATGTATTTTACATGTCATATACAACAATGATAGCCGTCTTCACCTTGCCAAAATATGTAGGATAGGATAATTATTGTAAGGCATCATAATGATCGATGTGTTTCAGACACACGCTGAAGTTGATCGTTCCGCCGATGTAAAACAATGTCTCGGTTTTCTAAATTTTCTCCTTCGACGACAATAGCCACTTCATCAATTGTTGGCGCATTAAAACTTTTAGCATGTTGTCCTGCAGGCGCCTTATCGGCTCTAATGACAATTTTATGATGATCTGATGGCGTGCGGTCTAATCCAGTTGTGAATAATGCAACTAATTCATTGTGTTGATGGAAAAATGTTTGAAGTTGTTCCACAATGAATCTTTTCACTGAGTTGTTGCGTGCGCAACGCTGATCGACTTATCTTGCTGAATTGCCCATAAAATATATTTGCAAAAAATTATAGTCTTCATCAGGCACTGGCAATAAGGAACCTGTTCTATGATATATTTGACTCTGAATCTGCAAGAATATAAATATGTATTTAGGGAATTGTATTTGTACCACCATGTGGCTCGCAAAATACTGCCACAATCATTTCAAATTAAAACTACTTTAAACCTCGACATTGAACAGCAGCCTTCCATGGCATCTATATATAGGTAGTAGGCTTTACTAAGTATTGGAACACCTTGCTCATGCCATTATGAAACACAACATGTTAAAAATGTTGCTGGTTAAGTCATTGGGTTATAGACTATTATTATGTATTTGACTTATTGTTAACAAAATAAACACATCTACACAACACTGGTTCAAAATATTTTGCACCAGCTACATGGTTGTATAACTAAATAAAATTGTTTGCCATTATACTTACTTACCTTGAAAGTAGGTATAAAATTGTCTCGAATAACTTTTGTTGCGCCAAATGATGTCATTTGAATGCAATTATTGCATTGCTGGGGATATGAGTCAAAAAATTATTAGAGTCTGGCCCATTTCCGGATACCAATGAATGTAGTGGCTCTGGTGGTGGTACTAATGGCATCAATTTGACTTGGCCGCTGGCGCAACTGTCTGCTTTTTGTAGACACGTTGTTTGTGTCTGTGAGCGTAGCAATCTTCTGAGCCGCATATCTGTTGGTCT
Source organism: Chloroclystis v-ata (assembly GCA_963691955.1). NCBI lineage: Eukaryota > Metazoa > Arthropoda > Insecta > Lepidoptera > Geometridae > Chloroclystis > Chloroclystis v-ata. The sequence goes on along the minus strand of OY829904.1, from coordinate 10,873,363 downwards.
CCACAACCAACATGTCTACACAATCTACGTCGCTCAAAAATGTCAATAGGTCTGTCGTTCGTTACATCAAATATCCCTGGTGTCCCCGTAAAAGTCTCCCGTTTTCCCCTAAATGTCGATTTGTCATTGTGCCAGTCAAAAGTATAATAATCTGACTGTCTGTAAAATCTGTAAATCGTTGAAGAAAACGCCACCCTTCGTGTGAGGCGCGAATTTTGCACAAATCGGCGCATGTGTGGAGCTCTTTTCCTATGGGTGAATGGAAGTTTGGCGGTGGATGATTTATATGAATTTAGAACGGAAACATTTAAAAGTCTCCGGAATAGTTTTTTGTACCACACCCTTGTTCTCTTTCGCTCGACGGGGTACATGGCCAGGAGTTGGTCTTTTTTATACACCCCACCCATCATGATATTATAATCTAATATCAGGGTGGGTTTGGTTGAGCCTCGTAGGGTTTGCTGATGGTTGCCATGGTGTGTAGAGATCATTGATATTTGATACCCTATTGGTGTCTCTCCATACCATGACGTCAACATCCTCGGAGGTAAGACCAACAATCTGGCCTTGTCGCATGTTCCGCTTCGTTAGACTGTGTAGGGCCTGCGGAACGAACTTACGATCCGTCCGCAGTGTTCCTACACAGTCAATGCCCATGCTTTTGAGGCGTCGAGCGAGGCACGGCGAATTATAAAAATTGTCCATCCATAGGGTGTACCCTTTGTTTTGAAGCCCTGCCGTAAGCCGCAGCACAATTGACGGCGTCGACGCCGCCAGTGGATCGTCATTGTGCTGCGTGCTTGTTTTATGAGCGTGAAACTCAAACCGCCATAGGTAGCCGATTTGAGATTCACAAAGCTCATAGGTTTTGATGCCTTTTTTGGCTTCTTTGCCCTTCCACATCAAAAGACTTTCGTCTAGAGCGATATTTTGTGCAGGAGTGTACAAATCCTGAAATTTTCTGTTTCAATGCGACACTATTGGCTGTGTTTTGTATAATTTAGCCTCAGAAGATCCCAGTTCTAAAGCACACAACACATACCAGCATTATTGTTGAAGTGCAAACATTTCGATAAATTGAAAAACCTATCAATTGACATGTGTGCTCTAAAACCGGGAGTGGCGAATACGTCAGAGCTGGTAGCCCAGTACTCCTGCACCCGGCTCTTAACCACGACCCCGAAAGCCAGCACTAACGCAAAATATGTATAAAGCTCGTCAGGTGTGGTGTCGAACCACCTGGTGATTCGGCTATCGGGGTGGATGCAGTTGTTTTGAACCAACTGGGCTGCCACCTCCTGAGCATAGCGGTTCGTTTCTGAGGCTATGTACTCCATAATTTCCCGATCCCATATGCCAGTGAAAATCTCATATGGGTCGGTGAGTGGAGTAGTCGGACCTACATTGCTCTGGGAAAAAGTTTCACGTCTCAGTTCAGGTCGAATTTGAGACACTGTTAACTCTTTCCATTCGAATTCATATGGACCCCAGGGCTGGTCCGTAGCCGTTTGGGGAACGTCCGGAGCTGAGACAGCGACGGTCTCTGAGACAGCGGCCGTCGCTATGTCAGCGTCGGCCGCTGTCTCAGAGACCGTCGCTGTCTCAGAGACCGTCTCTGACACAGCGGCGGGGTCCGATTCTTCATCCTGGTCCAAGGGCGTCTGCAATACACTCCGAAACGCCCTTGGAATGCCCAGAAACACCATATCCTCATTTTCGCTCTCCTCCGCCGAATCTTCATCGCTTCCTGTAACAAAGAAATTATTAGTTTCAATCTAGTTATAATGAGAAGTTTGGCTATAGTTGATTCTACTATATAGTTCTACTAACTAACCAAAATTGATCAGGGCTTCAAGTATCTCCATATTTCGGATCGGCTGAGAAAGACGGCGGAGGGGGCGAGGTGGTGCTGAAGACGTAGAAGGGGTGGGTGGGTCCAAAAAGGCCGGTAGTGGGTCCGGAGCGGCCGATTGTGGTTCCGGAGCGGCCGATTGTGGTTCCGGAGCGGCCAATTGTGAACTCGGATCAGCGAGATTCGCAGGCCCACTGCCTGGAAATTCCCACCCCTCGTTTTCACATTCTAGAAACCTAGAACAAAACCATAGTTTTAGTTTGTCACATAAATTCTTAGTATTTAGAGGGTGAATTTAAAAGTCCGTTAGCAACTTACAATGCTGGTGATGGCACCGAAAATATTGATGATGATGGTGATGGTGGGGCCACCAATGATAAAGCTGATAAAGCTGGTGGGGCAACCGGTGCTGTTCTGTGCTGCAATGATCTATATGGACATTTAAAAACAAAAGTTAAACCTTGGTCTTGCTAGAAGGAAGAATCAAAAAAAAAGTAACTAAAATAGAAATACTCACGGTTGCCACATGCGCCTCCTTTGTGGATGCAAAGGGCTTTCCAAACCTTGGCCTGCTGACAAATCTTCAATATCGCGTACCGTTAATCTAAAATATAAAACAATTTAATGTTTTTAATCAAATTAACAATTTGATTGTTTTGAAAAACTAAGTGTCAAAAACTAACTCGTCAATCGTGCGAGGTCCTGGGCGCTCGTGACGGACGGCACGTAAGCCGCGCGTGGGCCTACTAGGCGCAGCACGCCCACTAGACCCACCGCCATCCACAGCTACCACTTCCTCCACCAGCTGGCCACGGGGGACTGGCCATGGGGCCAGTCTTCCTCGGTTGCTACCGCGACGCAGTGCTCGTCCGCGACGCGGTGCTCCAGCTCGAGAACGTCTTCGGAAAAAATACATACAAATAAAATAAATGCATATAAAACATGCAAGTTTGAAAACCTAAAATTAAAAAAAAATCGGAGGTACCAAATTTGCCAGTATTTTTAGCTGAGCTGGAAGTTTTACTGAAACAATTGAAAAATGTTAGCTTTGCATATTATTATAATTTTACCTCAAACCTACAATGGAATTATCAAATTACTTACAATTTTCCTCGAGATTTTCCAATGATTGCAGAAGGTTCTTGATACCTTCATCGCGTCTCGGTTTCAGTATGATAAGTTTTTGAAAGAAATTATTCCAATTCAGATAGAAATTTAATGCTTTTTCCGGATAAAGTAAATCAAAGTCAATATTTATCTGTATTCTTCATATATTATTCGGCTGAAATAAAAAAATACTGTGAAGTAGATACTACCTGGTTGTTATTAATAATAAATAAATAATGGTTGTTATTAACTATAGATAATTATAGATAAACTCAGCACTTTGTGTCCTTACCAATTGACAATATATGTATATAATATGTTTTATTATTATGTCAGTTAACTGGTTTCGTTTGCTGTTGTCCAAAAATCCATATGTTTCATAATATTTGAGGATACTATTACCACCTGCTGATGTTTGGAGTAATGTCTCCAAGTCAAAATTCGGAAATGATTTTCTAGGAGTGCTGGCAGTAGCGGTGTTGCTAGCGGCACTATTGCTTGTTTGAGTTAAATTTGTCACTTGTACATCATCTAAATTAATTAATAATCTATTGTCATATTCACTGGTTGTAGAATCATATCCCTGTCCTTGATAAAAACTGATAGTTGGTCCACTGTATTCACTCGAGTTTGTCTCTGTTGGTGCCTGTAAGGTAAAGAAATAGATATTATGTACTTGTCAACTTAAAATCCTTACTACCTACATACTTTTCATTTTGTACAACGGGAATTACTCACGTATTTACATAGGAGTTAAACAACTCTCGACGTTTCGACCACATCAAGAGTAGTCTTCAACAGGAGGAGTGAGCGTCCCGCCGTGCTCCGTCTCCTCTCAGGTCGCGCGCACGGTTCTCACTGCGGGCAAGGTACCGGAGCGCGCGGCTGCTCAGGGGCGGTGGTGGGGGTAAGGGCGGTGCTTGTTGGTACGCCATACCAACAGATGTAGACCTACATACTTTATACTAAAAATACTCTAACATCTACTGAAAAGAAAAATATAAAGGAAACTATAATACTGAGGAACTCTCGTAGGTAGGTACATACATGTGCAGTAATAATCTCTGCTATTTTTTCTTGTAAAATTAATCTCGTGGCCATATGTGGGCATAATTCTCTCAGATTTCCCGGAGTTAATTTAGGAAAATGCTCAAGGGTGATAGCAGTTTCTGAAAAATAAGACAGAAGTACCTAAGTACATAGACTCAAAGTAAAAACGCCGGTCTTTGCATGCGTCAATGTGCTTGTCAAAGACACGTTAAGATGCTGCCGCCTATGCTGCCGCGGTGCCTCGGTCACTCACGTAGGTACCTACGAGTTGACTGTAAGTAAAATAATGCCAGCAGCTTGCGCCACGGGGGGATTCGAGCCAGGAGTGTAGGTCACTCAAAATCATCGGAGTGCAAGTGCACCCCAACCAAATCATCACATCATCACTTACTTACCCACAAACATTTTCACCGTTTCTTGTGGAATATTCCACGAGTCCAAGAGTTCCTTGACGGAATCCATCGCTGTGGCCACAGCACATCAACCAGTAGCGTACCTACGGTACCTATTCTCTTTTGAATGAAAGCAACTCACGGGCAGTCGTTCACGGGATAAAAACTTTCGTTTAATAGTAATCACAGAGTACTGCGATAGTAATATTGCAGGTTTTCAATAGTTTTTTTACTTCAAAATCACTTCATAAATCAAAATCACGCGCACGCAGTACAGACGGTCGAGAAAAAAGAAAAAGAAAGAACGCAGTGTTGCCAGTGACGTCCAGAAATTTTGAACGCCAAGATGGTTTGAAAAGGAACGAAATTCGATTATTTTTATCATTATTTTTCATTCAAACATTCAAAACGTGTCGTTTCGTGTTTTCTCTTTAATTGTAAAAATAGCTTATTCAACTATCTAACAAACAATTTAAAAGTCTGTCCACACATCCGGCATAAATGTCACCAGAGTTTTAAAGTCTAGTCAACATACGAAGGGACGTTCGTAATGGAAACCCCATAATGTCAATGTGTCTTCTTTGACAGTTGTATATTTCTATTGTCTGCGACTATCAAGTACAGTATGAGAAAAAATAGAATCTCTAAATAGGTTTTATTCAATGTTGCAAGGAAATTTAAAGTTGCCCAACTTGACTGTATCTTATGTTACGCCTCTGAACACAATATCTCTGAAAACAAACTAACCTACTTCACCGACCCTCACATAAGAACCTATGTGTAACAATGTTACATTAAAATTTCAGGAAAGCGCTGCACAAAGACTGGTGGGGCGTCCGCGACGAGATGCTGAGCGACGTGGCCGGAGTGCCGGGCTGCGTGTTCTGTCACAGCACGGGCTTCATCGCAGGCAACACCTCGCGCGACGGAGCCCTGCGCATGGCCGTCGCTAGCCTAGAGAGTAACTAGGACATACGTATATGTCCCATTCCTCTCTACAAAAATGATCACGGCACTATTGTGTCACTTTCTAAAATTTCTGACTTACACAATTCATTTTATAACAACGGGAATTACTCACGTATTTACTAACAAGTTTACAGTTACAGTCATTTTATAATAATGATAATTACGTGCGTTTTGAAATACAAGTATGGAGAAATTTAATAAAAATGAATTAGTTTTTAAATCAACGTTTTATTTGGCTTACCTTTGATATGCCAAACCGTGCCACGATTAGAGAGCCTTGTCGGCCGCGTAATTTTCGCTAAAAGACCACACCCCATGTCTTGTTTATGACCTAATTCTGCTAATAAAGAGCGCACCTACATACTTATTTTAGTAATTATTTCACTTATCTATATAATCTCTTTTATTCACTATAAATACGTTTATTTTATGTGTCATGAATTATTGAATTATGAATTGTCCGATACTGATAATTGTGTCTTTACTTTCTTTCATATCTTTATCTTTTTAAATTCTAACGTTTAAATTCAACTTGAGCTTGAGTAGCTCGTTAGTTCTTGGTGGATCTTGCAGTTGGCATATAGTTTTACTTTTTCTTGCCGCCGACGCCGTTAAGCAAAGGCTTAAGTAAAAAAAAACAATATTATAAATCATGATTAAAAATGCGCTGATAGGCGTCTTATTAACTGTTGGCTTATTATTTTGATCTTGAATTTGAATATAATTTCTGTGCAATTCTGCGACAGTTGAACCACTGGCACCGTCTATAAATAAATAGCCTACTTCTATTTGCTCTGATATGATGTATTAATGTGATCTTTAACTCGCACTTCTTGTTCAGTAAATTGTGACGTTTTATCTGAAGTCCTTTTGAAGTCTGTAAATGTTGTATCACCATGCAGTATTTTGTAAAACATTGTTTGAGAATGGTGTTGATTTAGCGCATAAGGCTTTGTAATCTTCATCGACCACGGTTGGAAAAGTTGTGGTCTTAATTCGGTTCCAGGCTGATCGCAAAAACTTTCTAAATACATATAAAGGATTATTGGTTAATGGTGAAGCCGTCGAGAACATGATGACATATTTAGTGCCAATATTATTCAAAGGGTCAAAAGCATTATGCTCAATAATAATAAAAAATATGAAAAGAAAAAAGAGATCTAATCATTTATTGTTTCCATAAAAATGACGCTGGGTACAGTATCCCTCATTCCACTGGTTTCTGATCAGTGTCTCCAGATTATATCTGGACCTAACAAATATACTTTTGGTGTAAGAGCCATTTGTCCAAACTTCTAACCTTGTGGAAAATTATGGTATTTTGTTTGTCATGGTTTTAATGCGGCTGGTTGGTTTATTGTTCCTGGGTTCTAGCATTTTTTGGGGTTTGTTTCGTCTACCATCAGCTGATTGACATATTCGTTGTAAATATCGTTGAAAATCGTCCACAAATCTAAATTTTCGGAAAAGAGTTCTTCATGACGTTTACCTCGAGAATAACCAGTAAATTCTTCTCTTGGCTTTTCTCTGTATATATTTTAAGTATAAGTATTTTGCCAAGTTGTAGGCAAGGACAGATTCATATCTGGGGTTTTGGAGCTGGATCTCTGAACTATTATCATATCATAATCAGATGAGATGGAGTCATCAGGTTCAGCAAAATAAGAACAGTGAGATAAAAGTTACCTGATGGCTGGTTTGAAGTTGGGGAAATACATTTGCATCAACAGAATTATCCAGTATAATGTTGCATAAACTTATCTTCGTCACTTTCATAAGTGTTCCTCGCGTATATTTTCTTTTAATTCTTCAATAGACTGAGGGTTGTTTGTTATTAAAAACTTTACTTTTGAGGTACCTATCCCCAAGGAAAAAGTCCATTGGGGACAAATTCGGGCTGCGGGTTGGCCAGTTAAGTTAATGTCACCTCTTTTGAATATGACTTATTGCCCAAAAATTTCACGAACCGCAGCTATTGAGTCGTTGGAGGTGTTGTGACATGTGGATGTTGTGGCCCATCTTGATAAAACCATGTTCGTTGATTAAAACCAGATTAGTCTTCTATGATAAACACGGCCTTTAATTTTTATAAAGAGGCATTTCATTTTCTGGATAAAAAGTCCGGACTGGTGTAACATTGAATTTTAATGAATATAAACATAATCAAGTGCCCTTGCTCGCGGTGGCATATGGCAAAAAGCTCACCAACTCCATCAGTCAATAATATTCACTGAAATGGCTCTCTCTGCTTTTAACATCTGCATATTTGCGTCAATGTCTTTTGCTTGTTACCAAGCCACCATTTCTTCTTTTTTATTAGCTTGAGTAGGTGGTTTATGTATTTGAACCGATTGATAGGAGGCATTATCCATGAATGAAATGAATTATTTTATTTAACACGACACAATGACACAATTATTAATACAATTACAAATTAAAGGAAACTTAAATACTAGACACAGATTAAAAAATAGATATAGAAAATTAGACATATATTTGGTTACTTCATGAGAAAAAAAAAATAGATATAGAAAATTAGACATATATTTGGTTACTTCAGTTTCCATCCTGTACCCATGACATTGCCATGTGCCGCGCCAAACAAGAGTCAACTCAGCATGTTGCTAAGTAGGTAAGTAATTTCACCTACCCAGCGCTGGTATTATGTCGACCCTCCTGACAGTCACATCGCCCACGACAAACCTTTACGCACATCATTAATTTTCAGATAGTTAGCAGATAAATATGGGAATATAAACCTTACATGTTAATATATGAATAAATGAGTATGATATACCTATAATAAATTATGAAATTGTAGCATATTGTACCTACTTAATTTTAATATTATAATTACAGATAATATTACAGAAGGCTCTGGTAGGCTGGGCAAAAGCACGTTCTGGAACCACTCTTTAAATGTAGAGGCATTCATTTCCTCGTGGTAGTCATTTGTGGTTTTTGATTGGAATGCCAGTAACGCGTTCACCACAAAGCCGTGTTTTGTTTGCAGAGCCTGCGTAGCATATTATCAGACGGGCCCCTTTACCCATTGGTAATTTCGACGTCGACGCCACAGAATATATAATTGCTTCGCAACAGAACAATCGTTTCATAACGGTTACAGATTGAGGTTTTTTAACTGACAAATTATGCCGCTTTTTGAACGCAGAGAACCACGCATCACCTGATTTTCCATTTTAGAATGGCGTCTGTATTCCATTTTTTTGAACAAATTCTGCCACCATTTCTAATGCCTTACTTAATCCAAAAACATGTTTTTCCATGTGGTGAAGATTTGAAGCTAACTTCTTTTCTACTTCTAATGTCAATGCCGTGTTTCTTCCTAATGACTCTGATTTAGTCCTCTTATTTTTGACGTGATCCATAATAGTCATTCTAGGAATCTTATATGTTTGTGCAGCCTTATAGCCACTTAGGACACCATTTCTGACAGATCTTACTGCTTCTTGTAGTGTTTCCTTTGAATAGGACGCTTTGTCCGTTTTTCTTTTGTAGTTGCTGACCATTATTATGAGGACAACCTAATAATGGTAGATTTAAGTTAGCACTGTTGACATTCACCGTCGTCAGGATAATGGTCGTAAATGGTGTAGTTAAAACATCCTTGACACCAAAAGAAATTCAATCCTAGTAAAGCTTGTACATTTGATACGTGGATCTTGAAATGGCGTGCAAACTAATATCAGGTTATAATATCAGTTACAATGATCACAAGTTTTTCCAAGTATGAAGTGGGTTATAAGCCTAGGCCACTTTTGTGTGTCTACACATTCAAAATCAGACCTTTGTATAAAACGATCAACATCTATGAAGTCTGGCATGACGACAAAACATGACGGTAAATATCTGAAAAAAATATAGGTTGGATATACTCGTCTATAAAAAATGTTACAATTTTTGAAGCGTTTAAAGGACAGTTATGTGTAATATAACTTTTTAAACTATCATGGTTTTTAACTATATTTGAACAAGAAACGGGTAACATACCATGATTTAATTGAGCCGGCCAGACACGGTGAGTGTAGTATGTCGCGATCGACTTGCATTCGTGAATGAAACAGGTGGTAGTGACAGTGACAATCAAACTCGCAATAAAAGACTCAGGAAGAGGGTAGATCGTTTCGTTTGTCAATAACGGTCTGCCTACCCGCCGCCCCGCCGGTGTCATCAGTTTGTCCGTGAACATGGCGCTTGCAACAGTGTCGAAATATCGGAAAACTCAAAAACAATTAAATCATGGTATGTTACCCGTTTCTTGTTCAAATATAGTTATGTGTAATGCTAGTCCTACTAAAACAGGCTTTGTGACAGGTGAATAACATAGGTAGGTACTTTATTTGAATTACTAGCTATACTTATTCAAAAAATCTGAACTTCTAGAAATGTTGACTATATCTGATATTGAGGCAAAACCGGCATATGACGGACTTGCCTTATCCATGGTAGACGGACTTCCCAACTTTTTTAATTTTAAGGTTAGATTTTTTGTATCGTTTATAATTCTTCGATTTTCCACTTTTATTTAAGTATATTTTTCGACGAGACGTCACTCTCCAACTTCATGTAAAACACGCGACTTAAAATGGCTCATAAGTTTCTTCCAACATAAAGATATAAGCGACATCTATGATCCGCAGTTCGTACTAGCTCCATGATACTGTTTTACCGACCGAGTAAGAGGGCTCCAGCTAGGGTAAAATGAAAGTTATTGCCACTAGACGGACTTATGGCCTAGACGGACTTGGCCACATTGACCTTACATAAATTTTCCGACTCCTTTGCGAACTAATTTCACCGAATTAAATTGTTACCATAAACTTACCTACACTAGATGACTATAGTGATTATAGTAACTTAGGTCAACGGTCGACGGGAGGCGCTGTGTGTCTCATGATGTATGATGTGTACGCTGTGTGATGTATAATGCATTGTCCATTACAATTACACTTGGTTCATTCAAATTGGGCATAAGCTTATCTTGAAGCCATTTGAAGTTTGTGGAATTCATGTCATGGTGGTAGTCGGCCATTTTCGATTTGGTGCTAAATACTAACAATGAGTTTGGAACAGGGCCTTTCTCTGATCCTGCCTGCACAATAATATATCGTTTTCCTGACGATATATTTTCAATTATTCCACTTGTTGATGGACCTTGCCAACATGTTTTAGGCTTAATAGGTTTTGTGGCCATAAGTTTTAATGGCTTGCCTTCTGCACGTTTCGATGCAATGGTACGCAAAAAGCGATGTCTCCATGCAGCTATATTATACCGTTCATTTTTGTTTTTCTTAAATTCATAATCGTTGACTAATACATGCGACGGAGAGTTTCACGACATCCCATCCACCAAATTGAGAGAACTCTCGAGACAACGTAAAGGTCGTTTTGAATCTTCTTAAGCCCTTACTTGTAGAACAGTTCAGATCATGGTTCTCTCTGTATAAAGAAAAGAAAGAAGAAAATTAGTTTATTCAAAAATGTTTAGCTTACATATAGGTACATACTAAAGAAATTAAATATCTGTTCACTCTATCTTGTAATGTTGACTTTGGTACCTCATATGCTTTAGAAGCTTTCAGGTATCCCATAGTTCCGTCGTATACGGCTTGGACGGCTGCTCTCATATCATCTGGATCCCAACTTTGTCGATCAGTAATCCTTTTGTAATTACGTGGCATTTCTGTAGCATCTGCAAACAAAATGCAAGGAAATTAAAGTTTCATCCACTCGGGTCAAAATCGTATATAGCCGGTTTTACCCCGTACGGTTTTGACCCACGGCTATGTTTGTCAACACTTCGCCTATACTTACACGTAAAAGGTCAATGCCCGGTACAAATATCAATAATAACAATAGACAACCTTTAATATAGTGATTGACCGACTTACCTGCAGTTCACGTACTTAACAACAATTGCTTGAATTAAACCCCTAGATGAAAACTTTGTTGCAGGTTCATTTTTTCTTCGGCATTTGCATTTTTATAACTCTCTAATCACATAAATCTTTTTTTGGACTAAAAAATCCGATGTTAAATTTGAAGTTGAATATCCGCTGAAATGTTGATTCAGAAGCAAACGGTAAGTTACTTGCTTGCCGTAAATCCTTTGGACATTTAATAGTAGTGGGCGTTGAATCAACGAACCGTTTTTTTCAACTGCTTTTCTATATTTAACGAGTCAACCGTTTTCTTATTACGACAAAACAAGTTAAATCAACGAGCGTCGAACAAGTTAATTCTTTCAACGAACGTCAAAAGCAAAAGGTCACATTGATCGACAAAAAAGGGTTAAATTGATACTATTTCAGGTAAACTCTATTTATTTATTTTATTTTTTAGGAATACATACAGTATTTAACTAAATATAACACTCCTTATAACTACTAAAAACTAATTACATGTTTTCAAATATACATATCCGAAAATAGAAAACTTAAAAAAGTCTTAACTAAACTTAAATAAGTCTAAGAATCAATAAAATAATTTCAATTCTCAAACAAAGATGATTAAAAACGATAGACGTGTCAGTTGGCGAGGTCGTTTTTCAATGTAATTACAAACTTAGTTTAACGCATAGTTCCTTCTACAACAGTTTACGAAAACCTGTCGACGTTCGTTCAACGACCAAACCAGTTAAACGTCAACCGTTTTTTCAACAGGTTGACCGATTATAGAAAACGGTTTCGTTTCGTTAACTTAAAAATTGTCAACGACCCACCACTAACATTTAATCATTTTATCAATCACCCCTTTTTTTCAAACACTCTTTTGAAAATTGTTTGGGTTTATATGCACTGGCGTCAATTTTCGTATGCATTATTTTACACGCTGACTATATTGTCTGTTCAAAATCATCACGCAGTAAATTATTTCTTATATTTTTATAAATGTCTATACTTAATCCATGCAGTAAAATGAAAATAAATGATCCATTCCTTTAATGATGGCTAATGACCAAAATAGTCGGAGCAGTTATACTAAGATTAAGCAAATAGTGATAATGATTAGCTAGATCCAACAATACCTTTAATAAGAAAGGTACGGAAATAACTGCATTGTAAAACCCTAAAAAACCTGCTTTACGACGTGATTGTACCAACAATGTATCATTAGTTAGCTTTAGTTTGCTAAGATAATTGATATCTTCCATTATTTTGACCCGCCACCTCTTTTCATTAACAGTCCTAAGTGGACTTTTATATCCACGTCCCCAAGGATTTCTCACATTCAAAAAATCAAAAATACGATCAACTGCCCTTATGAATCTTACAGTGGGAGCAGAACCTGTAAATTCTGGAAGTTGTAAAACTTTGTCGCAAAATTCAATGGAATCGGCGACACTGCTGCTTAGGGTTTGGGCGGCGAGATAGACCTTCATCACCATTTTTCTATAATTTACGTGTAAATTTCTCAGCCGATTCCCTAATCTTAAACCCTCGCTCTCCTGCAAAGCTGCCAAATTCTCTATATACTCTCACTTGATAAACTTTTGTTCGTGGTCTTTTAGTACCTTTAAGTCACCTAAACAATTTCTTATATTTTTAAGCATATGACAGGGGTCAAATACTACATAAACCAAACCGTTGAATAATATAGGGTAAGGTTGCTCAAGTCGTACCCCCTAAGGAATTTACACTGTCATATTCACTGCAATTGAAATAAAACAAAATCTTCTACATTAACTGAATCTTTATTTATTTGGCTATTAATTAACAATCATAGAAACTCAAATATCTTTAATGAAAATAGGTATTTTAACGATTTTCGAAAACATACCATCGGTACGATTAAGGCACCTAGTCGCCTAATTCGTACCACCTATAGCCTTAGTCGTACCTAGAAAACAAATGTTAGTAAACATATTAAAAACTTTATAGAAATATACTTAATAATCAGAGATCACATGAACAACTTAAAACTACACACAATTTAGTCTGAGATCAATTTTTTTTGTTGTTAAATATAAAATCGAAGCTAAAAATACTAAATTATAACAGAAAATAAAAAAGGTCAAATTATGAGATCTCTTAAAGACAAAGTTAGAACATTTTTACTAACTTTTTAACTTAGAACATTATTGAGATACACAGATATCACAAATATATTTTTTTATTTTGCTTTCAACGCCAGCACATAGGTCATGTATCCAACCCTTACATTTTGTACACTGTATCATGTTTTCTTCACGATCTTCCTTACATAGTAGACACATCCACGATTCTTATATTTTATTTTTTTGATTTTTTTACATTTTTCATCTGTATTCTTTCCTTTTGTAGTTTTATTTATTCCTTTTTCTGTTTTGACTTTTTTTAAATCTAGTTTAGGCTTCTTTTTATTCATGATTTTCTTTGATTCTATTTCTTTTTTGTAGGGACTGGAAGTTAATTCCATTGTTGGCTTAGTACCTTTCTTCATTACACTAATTACTGTTTTTATGCAAGGCACAGGAGATAAAATATTCAATTGAGACTTAATTAGTTGATGGTCGTTGTGTGAAGTGTCTTGTGAAGTAGAAGGTCCAGGTTGAATGATGGGTGGTGTTGAAACTCTAGGTGATAAAGGTGGCGTTGTAATTTTTGGTGGTGACGGTGATGTATCTTTTGGTGGAGATACAACCGGTATTGTTGGCGAAGTAACCATTGGTGGCGTTGGCGATATAGCTCGAGCGGGTGATTCCATAGTTGGTTCAGTTTGGTCACCAATTTCTTGATTTGATGGATCAGAGATGTTTAAAGAAGCTACGAAATCCTCTTCTTTAATGACATTTCTATCACAAGGCCAAAGCCCTGTTGCTTTAAAACCATTTAGCGCTATATCCATACGAACCGACCTAGGGTATGCTTTTCCAAGCAGCTCTGCAATGTTGGCTTGTTTTATGACACTGCCAGGATTAGAGCGGAGCCACGAAGATGCGGCTTCATTATAACAGCTTTTCAATGATTTGAAGAAAGATCTGTCCAACGGTTGTAGGCGATGGGTCGTGTGAGCAGGAAAAGATAGCATTATGATGCCATAATCGCGAGCCAACTGGATAGCTTCTAAATTTTTGGTATGTGTGCTATGACCATCTAGTAAAAGCAAAATTTGTTTTTGATCTTTTTTTTCTAATCTTGCACATTTAATGAAATGTTGGAGCCATTCAACAAAAAGTTCTGATGTGATCCATCCATTTTTTGAGCAACCGAATGCTGTGTTTGGAGGAGCTCCTTTTTTTAAGACATCGTTTAGTCTGCTGCGTTTAAATATTAACATGGGTGGTATAAATTCACCTGCTGCATTCATGGCGCATATGCCTGTTGTGGTCAGGCCTCTTTCTCCACTTGTGATCGCACCCACTTGGTGTTTTCCCTTTTGAGAAATAACTTTAGAAGGTTTGTGAACCGTAGATAATGCAGTTTCGTCCATATTATAAATTTGGTGTGCAGCAAAGTTATATTTATCTAATATTTCTTCGTACTTATTAAAAAATTCATCAACACGCTCTTTATTAAAACCTTTACATCTGGCCATTGAGGTTGATTCTGGCACACGCAAGGACAATGTAGGATGATCTTTCATAAACCTGTAATACCACTTTTTGCCTGCTATTTTCTTTTCCTTATTAAAACGATGAGGTAGTTGAAATTTTTCAGCAAGCTCAAAGGCAAGTCGTCTGAATTCAGTGGTAGTAAGACCGAAGAAACAAGACTCCAGATTCATTAAGTGCTGTGCCAATATCTCTTCCATATCTGGTGACATATCATTAGGTCTTCCAAATTTTGTTTTTTTATTTAATCCTTTCAAATGTCGTCGAAGTGTAGGCTTAGGTATATTAAATCTTCTACAGACCTCATTGAATCCAATTTCTCCACTTAGATGTTTCTCTAAAGCTTTGTCCATATCCTCCTGCTTCCAAGTGTTGTACTTTCTTTTCGCCATATTTATTATTTACCTGATAAACAATAAAGTAAATTGTAAAACAATTCTCTTAATACCTAAGTCGTACCGGTACGAGTAAGGAATTTTGTGCAGGTACGACTTAAGCAGCGGGGACTTGTAAGTTTCAAACCAAAACACTGACATAACCTCAAAAAGTTCGACCGTTTGAATACGCCTAAACGATTGCCAAATAAGTCTTACACATTGGTGTAAATAAAGAAAAAACATCAATATCACAATCATGCCATAAAAAACTTACGTATGAATCAAAAATTTTAATGAAAACTACGTAAAAAACTTACTTTTTCAATATTTTTGCTTCACGAAGACGGCCGGCGGTCCATTTGTTTACGTTTGCTCACTCGACTGAAGAGTTCATGTTGACAATACTAGATGGCGCTAGTTGTAAGTATCCGACGAGATATTGCTGGGGTACGACTTAGGCTGTGGTACGACTTGAGCAACCTTACCTACGTAAATTCACTTTTGGCATGTATCCGCTTCCTTTCTGGTAACGAGTTTTGCATAACACGCACTCTTTCATGGTTTACTTATTAACTATTATCACCTAGTTATGTAATAACTATATTAATACGACACAACAATTAAGTTTAATCGCGTTACACCTTCAAAAACACTTTATAAACACAGAGACAATCCAACCGAAGAGACGGCCATTTGCAGTTTACGTCAGATTTAGTTCCTCACCCACGCATTGGGGGTGCTTCAAATTGGCACAATAGAAAGCTGTCATTTTAAAGGGTATCATTAGTCCAGCGTACTTGTATTAAAGAGGTCAGTGAGTAGAAGGGATAATCAGCACATGCGCCTAAATTTTTCAACTCAACATTTGTAGTAGCTTGATCACATACTGTCGCTTTTGGTAGTAAACCAGATTCAAATAATTTATTTATCACACTTTCAAGAACTGATTGTAATTTTTCAGAATCTACAGTCTTAGATGATAAAAATAAGCAAGTGGCATTTTCCAGTTAAAATAAAAACCCCGGGCTATAAATACTAATGCATACCTTGAAACATTTTGCTTGCGCTCACCACCACCAAAATCTTTAAACCCTTCAATGATATAAAATTTATTTATACTTATACTCTAAATTTACCAAAATACGCATCTCATCAAAACAAAGAACACAACACAACCCCTTTCTTTTATTGATTTATCTGCAAATTTATTTTTAATGTTATCAAAAACGATGGTAGAACGACCCCAGAGTTAATCATGAATTTATATGCAGCGGGTGATCTATAATATTAGGGTAAAATTTTTTTTTTAAAAGTTCTTTTTTCTTGATTATTCCACTGTTTTTTAGTTTTTCTTGCATCATTGCTACAACTTTGCTAGCTTTGCTGCGAAATTTGTAATTTGATATATTAACTTTTTTTTTTTAACCTGATTTTTTAAAAGTTTATTTTGTGATTTACCAATTTTAATTTTTTATGAGATTCTAATAGAAGCCCTTTAAGTTTTTGACATTTTGGGGATTCCATTAGTTTCCTCCTCTTTGGTATGTCATGATATGATTCTCCAATATCTATATTTTCCTTTTCTGTGATTTTAGAACTGTCGTCTTTTAATTTTTTATTTTTGTGGACTTTATTTGGTTTTAATACTTTTAAAGGCGAAGAAGCTGATGTACCTACCTAAAACATACAAAACATATATTATAACAGTGACACTAAGTTATTAAGCACTATCTGTCCAAGCATTATAATCATTAATCTAATCGTTGACCGACTCTTGGCCGACGCCTTTTCACCCTTGTCACGCGACAGTATTTCAATAAAAATGCACCTTGGTCTTTTTTGGCTTTTGACTTATAAAATTCTTCATGGAAATGTAATATATCCATCATATATCAACATTTTATTGGTTGTCTATTTTTGGACAAAGGCCTCCATTTGTTTCCACATAGTCAGATATCTATCCTGTCCTGAGCTATCATTACAATCAAATACAATCGAGCATTTTCGGCCACTGTTTATTTTTAGGTTGTTTACAAATTGAGTAGGTAAACAATAACATTGTTTCAAACCATATTTTGCTGTTGAATAGATGGAGCACATACGGCACATACGCAGATCGCAGCAAAGACGAAGAACGATTACTCTTCATCGTACGCTGCGAGATTTGTCAAACCCCTTCAACAACCCCAACTTCCAATCGGTGTATCGCTTTACACCGACAGCTATTTCAGTTGTTTCAGTATTTTTCTCTTCATCTTTCTTTATTCCACAAACATTCATCGTTTCGGTCTTTTTCTCTTCATCTTTCTTCATTTGACTAATTGAAAAGAAGGTGCTCATTGTCACAATGAGCTCCTTTTTACATTTTACAACATGTCTAATGTACCTACATTGCTGGTTTTCCTGTTTAATTTTGCACAATAAATATAGTAATTTCTTTTATTTCCGAATCAATCATTGCAAGAACTCTATACTTGTACACAGCATCGTAATTAGGGAATGACGGTAATGGACATAATTGCCAATACCGGTAATTTTTCGGTATCAATATTTTTAAAACCGGGATCCCGGTATTTCGGTAATTTTTCGGTATTTTACTATAAATATTAAAAAAGTCGAAAAAAATATTTTCTTCTGCGTGTTATTTTGTTTAAGACTGAATAAGTATATCTTTATTGTAATAAAAAAGGGTTCTTAAAAAAAAGCAGTATTTTTAAAATCTTATCTGACATAATTATAGTCCTTCTTCTTCCATGTTAATAAAATTTCGAAATATTATAAGATATAAACGGTTTGTTTGAAAACAATTTCTTAATATTAGTGTTAATTTAATACAACTAAGACAGTCTTCAAAAAAAGTGTATTCCGTGTTTATGTGTTCCGTATAATATTATATCATACACATTGTTGCTGAAAAAGTGTTCTGAGAAAACAAATGGAATCTAAAGTGTTATCATTCAATCGCGATCTTATTTTATTACATAATTATGTATTTCGCCGCAGAAAATACTCTTTCCGATTCATCGCTGGTTGGAGGAATACTCATGAGATGGTTATACAGTTCATCCAAATAACGTCCTCTCTTTCCGCCATTTTCGTATAGTGACATTTCCATGCGTAAAACTGTCAATATGGTGTCATTATTAATAGGATCAGATTCGTTTTCTATATCATGATTTTGCCGTAAATGTTCCTTTGATGCATTTTTCTCTTTCAGAGATTTCTCGATCGATATTCAATTAATAATAAATAATAATAATAAAAACATTTATTTACAGAAAAGGCTTACAAAGTAGATACAATTATATTATTGCACTTTTATATTTAATAACTAAATTATTCTTACTTAATTGATACCTACTTGAATATAAACCTAATTGGGTAGAAAATATTGACACCTCGCTCTAACTAAGTAATACTACTCGTTTTTAGATACGAGGGCTCAAACCTCTGACTCATAATAGGCTTGTGGCATCCTAATTCTTTTTGAATTGAAGCTGAACCAGCACCTTCATCATCGTCGCTGCTACTAGTTTTACCACTATCTATCTGCTGATATTGCCGATTGGTTGATCTGAGTTGGTTGAAAACACATTATGGGGCTTATTAAATTTGAAAGCAGTTCATCGGTTTTCTTTTCCAAGTTAACCCTTCTTCTGTACGGGACATTTGATCTCCAAAATAAGATTCAGGGTTGTGTAAATATTGCAGCATAGATTTCAAAGGAGTGCGTCTTTGTAACATGTGTCCTGAACGCTATGCTCGCTATTAGCTAGGCGGCTTGCTCAAAGCCACCCGCGTCCGTCTTATCTGCTTGCTAGTATACTTTGTTTAAAAATATAAATATCTATTTTATAGATATTTTAAAACTTTTATAAAAGTAAAGATTTAATTCAAAAAACAGTCTAACACTATCCTTCGGGCATTTGTTCGTTTATTTATTTGGAAGACGGTTTGAGACCACGTGAAAACATGGTGAAGCGAAAACATACACTGTCCATCAATTTTACAATCATTATAAATTTAAAATAAGTTGTTTGTAATCTAGAGCCGCCTTATGAGTTTTTTTTCATTTATTTTAACGTTAAATTAAAAATACCGAATTACCGGTATTTGCAATTTCAATACCTACCGGTATTGACTGACGGTATTCCGAAGTGCCTGAAATAACTTTTTCGGTAATACCGAATACCGGTGTCCATTCCCTAATCGTAATGTATAACTTCTTCTTTCTTGGACGGCCTATTAACTGGGAGAACTGAGATTAATCCACTCAAATAGCTGTTTTGGGCATCATGTGATGCTAGTAAATTGAAATTCTTTAGAATTTGGGTTCTTGATTGCTTAAGAATCCTATCGAAACATCCCAATCTGCAACCACAGGCTGGACCGGGTTCATGACTCGATAATTTTAACTTTTTCAACACTTCAGACATACGACCGTGTGACTTTCTCTTTTTGGTAGTCTGATAAATGTAATTTTCATCACAATCACTATTATTATTGCTCATTTTGAGATAAAGAATGCACAACGTAAAATTTTTTCAAGGACGGATAACTGACAGCTGACATTTGTATGACACAAAAATTAAGATGGCGGACTAAGAGCTCGTTCTTTGTTACAAACCTTATGATCAGCCCGTTCTACTAGCGTGGTTTCATAGACAATGGGCACCTTTTAACTTGGTATGGAATGCAATGGGCTCGTTTTATTCTGAACTAGGATTTTTTTAGATGAACTTTTACGTGCAATGAGTCCCTTTTATCCTTTTTAAAATAAACAGTTTTGATTGGCCATAGAATTATGAAATAATGGTACCGTTAATTCAAAAAAGGTGAAAATTTTTAATGCGCTCCTTTTTTTCCTGTGCCCTTCAATTGTTGTTGATATTAATAACAGTCGATTTATAATAGACTAGCCGACCGCCAACAGCTTCGCTTGCAATTTTGGTGGTGGATGGGAAGGTATGTTTTTTTTTGCGGAATCGTATAGGCCAAGGCTGGCCAATTAATTTTCCAGGTGAGCAAAATTTCTTAGACTGTGGCGGCGCCGGGCCACCACTACTATCATGTCCAAAAAAAACACAGAAATTACAAAATATGCTTTATTTACTTTATTTCTAAATGAAATGAATAAACATAGGTAATTATATATTTTTTTATTGTGATCTGTGAAGAGGTTTTTCTGATAGTAATTTGTCGATATTTGGTTTTAAATCTGATGTTGAAAGTACAGTCAAATCAGAAATGTGTTTGGCAGTGAGCGATGTGTAATATTTATTTTTAATGTATGAGAGAGTTGAAAATGTTTTCTCACACACATAATGTGGAACCAAACCTGCTTAAAATTTGCATAGCAAGGTCGTGCAAAGTTGGAAAATCTTGACTAGAAACATTTTTCCAAAAGTTTGCAAAACTCTCTGTTAGCTGCTCTGAAGATACATTTTCGTTGAAAATTTGTTAAAGGGTAGTGTGATTTTGAAGATCTGTAACCTCGAGCTGAATGTTTGTTGAATATTTAAGCAGGTCAGTAAAACTGATTGCAAAAGGATTCATAAACAGCTGAATATTTTTCTTGTCAGATTCAAAATCCTGGAATCTGTTTTCAAAAGACTCTTGTAAACATTTTATTTTTGAAAAGTACTTTGAGTTATCAGGGGCAGTGATCTTTAATCCTTCTCTTACACTTGCAAGTGTGGAAAAATGGTCGATTTTATTGATCTCTAAGTTTGCTGCAAACAAGTTCAACTTAGCTTTGAAACCATTGATCAAATTTAACATTGTCTTTAGAGAACAATCTTTTCCTTGCAATTTAATGTTCAGAACATTAATGTACCTCATGATGTCAACTAAAAATGCAAGATCACACAGCCATAATGAATTTTTAAGCAGAGCTCTCTCAGCTGGCAATGCTTGTTTTTCTTCCAGAAAATCCAGAAGCTGCTCCCTCAATTTGAATTTGAATAATTTTAACTGGAGATGCAAAACACAAATAGTTTTTTTCTTATAAATTAACAAAAACTACAAAACTAAAATCATTCAGTCTTGTCAACTATAATTGGTTACAGAATTAATAAATTTAAAAAAAAAGTGAAATTAATTGGAAAATTGTATAATGGTCTGGTAGTAGTTCCAAGTTTCCAACCACTGAAGGCTTTGGTAGAATATATCTTAGATCCTTAATAAGCAAAAGATCTTAGGCATAAGACACTTTTCAGTGCCTGGCTTACGTTTTAAAAATGATAATTATGTAGTATTCCAGATTGCTATTTCTTTCTTCTAATACCTTCCCGATGTACAAAGATCGCTGTTTCTTTGTGGTCAACTGCACTATAACATATTCTCCTTCTTGAAGAAAGTTATCAAACGTCTTGCCGTCATGTCATGATCTTGAGGTTTCGGAATACATATGGACGGCCCCTTATGTTATCACATGCATCTCGTAACTGTATTGACCCCACTTGAGTGTATCTAGAGATACATTTGATTTAGTAGGATTATTGATATTCTTAGATAGCCATCCTTTTACAAAAGCTTTTAATACAGGGAACGTCAAATCACTATCCTTCTGCACTAAATCAAGTTGAGTCCGGATCGTGATAGTTTCTCTAGGGTTTTCTAGGTTGAAAGAACCCCACCACCATCTGTGGAATCCTAGAGGGTCATTGATTATGTGAATGTTGGAATTTAAGTGTTTTAGACCGTTTTTGACATTTATCCATTTTGCCGAGTTCGATCCGTCTCGATATTTCTGACCTCTCAAGTATTTTAAAAGTTCGTCCAATTCATCTGTTGTAAGGGGGAAACGTATCCCCAAAAGAAGAAAACTAATTGTGTGAGGTTCGGGGATCTGGCCGGCCATCTAATCGGTCCATTTGTACCAATCAATCCACGTAGGAAAACATTCAGTTAGAAAATCTGCTGCTCTCCGACTATTATGAGCCGGAGCTCCATCTTGTTGGAAAATTTAGTTTTCTTCACAATAGAAACAACCTGCCTATCAATAGGCGGGCGGCCTGGCGGTTCTTATATTGTACCTGGCCAGGCTTAGGTGGCGGAAACAATTTGACATGGGTGCAGTCAATGCAACCCAAGATATTAGGCAATCTATATTTTCCCCTGCCACCTGCTGTCTACCAGTTTCTGTGTTAGGGAAATTGATCCATTTTAGCTTGAGTCTGAAATATTGTTAGGTAGATACTAAGTAGATACCTATTTACATATGTATTAGACTTAACGAGAAAAGTTAGGAACACATACTAACTTGCTGTTTACAACAAATTGTTGGAGAAATTTGCTCACAGTGGTTTGGGCAATACTAATATTTTATTTCTAGACTTCTCGGCCTACACCTCTTTGGTAATAATGGTTAAGTACTTTAACCCTTTTACTGGTAGATGCATTTTTTTATGTTATAGAAATAAAAACTAATTTTATGGAAGCATTATGGATAGTTTATTAACTTTTGTTTAAACATGTTTACAGTAAGAAAAAAACATGGTGGCTTTATTCTTGCCAACACTGGTCTGGAATTCGATAATTTTACTGATATTCATCTTGCGGTTGGTGAAATAATTTGAAATGTATCGGTTCTCCAGGTCTTCGATAGACACGTCCTATTCTATCGCTACCCATGCAAGCACACTCTGCTTTCATCTTAGAAGAGAACGGAGCTCCATTGCTCGTCGGTCCAATCAACGTCCTGTCTGGCAAATTGTAAGTTTCTCGGTTGGCTGGGGTTAATTTGGGACCAGTGGCTGGCCTTTTTGGCTCAAGTCTAGCTGCTTTCAGTCGTCTTTTGACAGTCCAGCCACTCACAGCCACACCCCCCTTTTTTTTGAGCTCTTGTTGGACTTGAACGCCAGTGAGGGCGATTAAAGTTACCAGTCTCTTGGTAACGACGGTAAACTCTGGAAACAGCGGACTGGCTCATGTTCAGCGTACGTGCCACTTCACGCTGACTCTGGCCTTGTCGCAATAGGGCAACCGCTTGAGCAGCTTCATCACTTGTTGTACCCATTTTCAGGTAGGATTCTTGTTTGAAGATGATGGAGATGCATTTCTAATTTATACTTATTATTGAAAGTTTATATTCTAATTTGGCATTTCTTAATTTATGATCGAAGTCGAAGTACTGCTGCTTTATGGATGTGAAGTATGTGTGATGGACTGTTGAAGATGTTTTATTATTTGTATTCCTGATAACTAGTAGATGCAGTCATTGTTTGAGGATGGTTTTGTGTATGCGTAGTGGCCACTGTAGCTTCTGGGTAATCTGTGTTTCTGCGACAGGTTGGTCTTATTTATAGTGTGCCACATCAGTCTATGGGATTTAAATCCGGAGTATTCGCAGGCCACTCTTATACTGTCACGGATTGTTCTGTAAGAAACGCTTTAACGCTGCGTGCTGTGTGCTTTGGGTCGTTGTGATGCTGAAATATATATATATGTTACGGCTAATACCCGAAGTGCGGCTACACCTAGTTCTAACCGGCTAAAACTAGGTGTAGCCACTGGCTGTTGGTTAAACCTAGTATTAGCCGATTGTTTTCGGGTAAAACTAGGTGTAGCCTCCATCATGCCGGCTACAACTAGGTCCAGCCATTCCCTTTTGGATAGAACTAGTTCTATCCGATATCACTCCGGCTAGAACTAGGTCCAGCCATTCCCTGTTGGATAAAACTAGGTCTATCCGATATCACTCCGGCTAGAACTAGGTCCAGACAATCCCTGTTGGATAAAACTTGTTATTATTCTAATAAATAGATTATGTTACTTTATAAAAGTGTGATTTATAATTAAAATAACATTCTTTAAATTATAATACGTAACTACTTATTGTCTGTTGTTAAAAATGTTCTTGATCGTTCCTATTATATTAAAAATTGCATGCTATCGGCAGAGCTTTTTTAGATATTAAAAAACATCCAATAAAAAGAAACGAAGAGAGTTTTTTTATTCTTATAAATCACATTGTAATAATTAAAACAAATTATTAGGAGTGCAATTTTTAATATAATAGGAAAAACCAGGAATATTTTTTTCACAACAGACAATAAGTATAAGTATTCATTTTGTACAACGGGAATTACTCACGTATTTACATAGGAGTTAAACAACTCTCGACGTTTCGACCACAACAAGAGCAGTCTTTATCAGGAGGAGTGAGCGTCCCACCGTGCCCCGTCTCCTCTCAGGTCGCGCGCGCGGTTCTCACTCACAAAATACAATGTAATATGTTGTACAAAATTAATAGTATAACTCACGAAAATTTTGAAAGTGAAATAGACAATAAGTAGTTGCATATTATAATTCAAAGAATGTTATTTTAATTATAAATCACACTTTTATAAAGTAACATAAACTATTTATTACAATAATAACAAGTTTTATACAACAGGGATTGTCTGGACCTAGTTTTAGCCGGAGTGATGTCGGATAGACCTAGTTTTATCCAACAGGGAATGGCTGGACCTAGTTCTAGCCGGAGTGATATCGGATAGAACTAGTTCTATCCAAAAGGGAATGGCTGGACCTAGTTGTAGCCGGCATGATGAAGGCTACACCTAGTTTTACCCTAAAACAATCGGCTAATACTAGGTTTAACCAACAGCCAGTGGCTACACCTAGTTTTAGCCGGTTAGAACTAGGTGTAGCCGCACTTCGGGTATTAGCCGTAACATATATATATCATAAATATATATATATAATAAATATATATCCAAGTCAATGACCAATGATACCGAGACTCGGTCTGTCAATGACGTCACCTCTCTCTGAGCCGGACGAAATCGTTATAGGCGAAGCTATTCGCTCTTGCGGCGTAGAGGCGCGGGATTTATTCATTTTGCTCTACGTCTACGTTTACAACCATCGAATTATCATCATTATCACCTAACGCATTAATCCTGATACGTGATAAAGTATTTAATTTATGTTTTCCCAGCTTATGAATGAAACAATTTTAATACAAAATCGATCAATTTATCAAATGCTCAAAATTAGTCCCTCCCTGTTGAATACAAAGTCGCACTCTTTTGATTATTTCGCTCCCTGCCAATTTTTTATATTGTTGTAGTGGATTATTTAGATCAGGGATCCCCAAACTATTTTGGACAAGTGACCCCTTTTCCAAAATGAACTGTTACCTCAGACCCCCATGGCCAAACTACCTACTTTTAAGATCAACCCCCTTATTCATAATGGTCCGCTAACTTAAAACAGCTGCTACAGAGTGCTATTTTTCATTCTAACTTAGGTCAATAGAAGAAGACAGAGTGAGAATTAGCAATGCTTTAACTTTTAAGTTAGCAGACTATTATGTATAAGGGGGCCTATCTTTAGTTTTTTCCTATTGATACAAAATACCTAGGTACTAAGGTACCAATTGGAAAACTTTGCACTTAGTTAAGTGAGTAAAGTTGACTTCATTTTCTCATCAAAATTAAACAAAATAAAAAGACATACAATTCAGTCAATATCAAGTTTAATTTATAATGATTATTACAAATTAAGTACTTAAAGAATCTTAAGTAGGTAGGAAATTATATTTAAAAAAGTATTAATTCGCAAAGAGAAAATAAAACATTCAGTGTGATGGATGAACCTGGTGACTATCTACCAATCTAGCTACATCCGGTTCAATATTGGTGAGTTGCAGCCTTAAATCTCCACGTTCGTTGATTTTCAAACGGTTTCTTTGTTTCGTCAAAATGTTTGTTACCACACTGAAGCTTTTTTCAACTAGGTATGATGATGGAAAAGCGATAAGGTATTTTTCAGCAATGTTCCACAATGTAGGATACTGTGTTTCAATGTTGCGTTGAAACCAGAACTTCTGATAGCCTTGGTTGAACTTCTGTTTAAGCTCTTCGTCTGTGCTGATGGTAATCAACTCTTCTTGCATTATCATATTGGCTTCTTCTATGGCTGTGGTATTGTACGGATTTATTATCCATTGAGGAATTTGTAAATTTAAAAGATCCTCAAACCTCTCTGTAAAATCCTTGTGTAATGCGTCCAAGTGAGTGACATATAATAAAATGTCATCATCTTGAAGCATTTCTGGTAATTTTGACAAATGCTGAAACTGCGAATATTCTTTTCTGCCTAAATTTTGTTTATAAAGGATTAGTTTACCCATGAACGCCGATATTATTGATTTTGTTTTAATCAAGTTAAGATCGTCACCCTGCAGCTGCAAATTAACTTTGTTGAACATTCCAAAGATATCAGTCAAGTAATAAATATCTGTTTTACAATTGTTCAGACTTTCCTTCAAATTCGGATCTTTTTCTTGTAAAAACTCCAACACAGATTCAAAAATGGCTGAAAATCTTTCTAAGCAAGAGCCTCTTGATAGCCAGCGAACTTCAGTGTGCAGAAGTAATCGAGTAAAGACTTCGTCGTTTTCTTCACATAGCTGAGCAAATAACCGAGAGTTCAAAGAGTTGCTTCGAATCTTGTTGATAGCATTTATTACATATTGTAAAGACTTATGTAATCTAGGACTCAGCTTTTTTGCTACTAAATGCTGCCTGTGAATCACGCAGTGAATGACCAGTACATCAGGCAGTTGTCGCTTTAAGTGAGCTATAAAACCACGATGACGACCAACCATAGACGGTGCACCATCCGTCGCAACAGAAACAATGTTCTTCCAAGGAATAGCTTTGTCAGTAAAAAAATGTTCCACGGCCTGAAAAATCGATTCTCCTCTGGTATCAGTCTCTAAATATGTAGCAAAAAGCAGTTCTTGGCACATATTTTCATCTTTGATATATCGAACATATCCTAACAATAGAGCTTCATTGCCGGGTAATGTAGACTCGTCCAACTGGAGAGAGAATCTGTTGGTCTGTAAGAACTTGCATAAAATGTTTTCCACATCGCGTCCCATCTCGTCTATGCGTCTCTGAACGGTGTTATTGCTCAAAGGTATTCTCTTTAAAATATCATGTGCGGGTTTGTGCAATACATTGTTAAGGACCTCCGCAATGGCTGGTAAGATAAGCTGCTCTCCAATTGTGTGTGGTTTCCCCGACTTCGCTATTAGTAAAGATATATTATAGGACGCTCGTAAACCATCATCGTCTTTAATAGATGATGACGCAAACATCGATCTTATGGATGGCCTTTTCTCTAGTTTTTCTTTAAGTGCTTGAAAAAATGACAAGGGCTTACTTTTTTTGTCAGCATGTACTCTTGATAAGTGGTCATCCATTTTTGAAGGCTTCATGGCATCGTTACTGAATACTTTTTCACATATGAGACACATCGGCAAGTGTTGATTTGATGGAGATGCAATAAATCCAAACTTCAAGTAGTCCAAACTGTATTGTCTGCATTTTTTTTTCGTGTCCGCCATCATAAAACTCTCAGTAATCCTGCAAATAAAAAAAATATGAAACGACCTATATAAAAAACAATACTAAAACTGTTAAATTTTCACACTATCTTATTTTTATCAAACCCAGGTAATGGATGCTTGTTAGGTATTACTGACTTACTCATTGATAAACTTGGATACCTATAGTTACTTACCTATATTAGGTAAGTAACTATAGTAGGTAATTAGGTAGGTATAGAAAATTTGTATTAGGTAAGTAGGTACCTATCAGCATAAGAACGAAAACCAAAGCAAACTGAACACTTCAAAGTTTAGGTACCTACCTACTTAACAACTTAAGTGTAAGTAATTATTACTTACAAATACTTTTATACCCACCTATTTAAAATATGTTGTGTTTACCATAGGGCAAAAAAATACAATCAAATACTAAAGCGAATTAAACTAGTAAGGTTTTACAATTGAAACAACTGAGGTAACTGCAAACTGTTGCAAACAATCTACAGATAGCTCAACTGATCACTATCAAACAGTGGGGCAATGCAGACCGTTGCCCAACTGTATGGCAATGCTGTTGCGCTGTGCCGGATAAAAAATGTTTGGTACTTACCCTGTTAATTTTTCATAAACTGCAGATATTGTATGGTTACGCTATTAATTCGCGTAGAGAGCTCAGCATTTTGTAAATTCTTTTTCAGTCACTTTACTTCACTTAATTTAGCTATGTAATAACTTTGTAATCTCTTGAAATAAGTGAGTACCTACTTATATGAGTTATTATTATCGTTCAAGCTCCAACGAATTTGAAAACGCAAATGAACTTTCAACCTAAGTGCAAGCTCGTTAAATAGTAAAATATCAGGAACATGTTTGGACTTCAACTTGATCATGAATTCGTTCGTGTTAAATCGCGTAACCGTCGAATAGAGAGCAAGTCAAAACGCGCCTGGAAGACGTACGCTCGAACTCATTATCTTGCACAAACTTGTCCACACTGACTTGCCGAGTTTATCATCTTGTACGAACTTGAGACTTTACATTACCTACTACAACAAGCTATTTCCTACAAAAATATTAATTATTCTTAGTACACGTAACACAACATAAGCAATAGGTACAGTACCTACCTACCTATCTAAAAAGTTTTAAATACGAACTTGTTTTAATTTAATAGGGGTCGATTTTTAGACCTCGTCGACCCCCAAAATCAGTTTTCGTTTATGTCGACCCCTAGGAAACCAGGAACATGAAAACGATATCGACCCCAAGGGGTCGATATCGACCACTTTGGGAATCCCTGATTTAGATAATAACGTTATTGTTACGTCTATGTTCTGCTTGTAGTGCACACTTCCTATTGGTTCTTGAAAACTAATTTTATTACATAACTCCATAAAAAAAAATCGAACGGGGTTAAGCCCGGGGATCTTATTTGTTCATTTGTACCGATCCAGGGATAAAAGTGTTAATTGAGATAGTCACTTGTTCTGTGACTGATGTGAGCCGGTGTCGTTCTGCAACCAGAAGATTATTTATCTCATTTTTTCAGTCTCAAGTATTTCTAAATACCTCTAAGTAAGGCTAATTTTACTTACCGGTTAATCCAAAGTAATAACTAATAGGCTGGATATATTATGTTCTGGTCTGCTACCGATTGTCTTTGTACCTGGTTAGTTGTAACATGTTAGTCATTGAGTATACCTGTGCAACCACGCCCCATTAGGTCACAAGTTTGCTCATGAACATGGTCATACTTTGATGTGTTAGGACTAGGACCGCCACTCTCCCTGTGTTACAGTTTTTATTTGCATTTTTATTTAATTTTATTATTAAATTTGGTTTACTTTACATCATTAGGTAAGTGATACGAAGTTCACCGGGTCATCTAGTACTTTATAAATTTATCCAAGTCACACCTTTCGCTAAAATCCAGCACTTAGGGTTTTACATACTCCCATCCTTCCGTAATACTAATACGATCTTCGGGTAATAGTGGAAGAACGCTGCACAAACTTACAATTATTTTCTTGCGTTTACAATACAATACAAATACTGTTTATTGTACACCACAAAAACAAAAAAATAGAGAACATAAAAAAGTGTAACAATGGGCGGCCTTATCACTTAAAGCGATTTCTTCCAGGCAACCTTTGGATGGACACGAAACACAAGTACTTAAAGACAGAGGGTGCATAAAAAATAAATTACATTAAAAATTAGATACATTCTTATTATACATAACATACATAATTATATAATAAATACTCGATAATAAAATAAATACACAAGTATATCATACATTAATACAAAAATATATTAAAGGAATAAAATAAATACATAACAGTTTATGAGAGGAAATGGTTGAAAACAAGTTTATTTATGCCCAATTGCTTTGATTTTCTCCACAGTTTGTTGATAGATGATAGTAGCAGCCCTGATGCTCGGCATTAGAGAAAACATCAGCACTCTTGAAAAGCTTGAAATAAAAAATTGTAATCGTGACATTATCATCAGGAAATATAACTGAAAAATAAATTATCTCAAGTGCTCACTTGACAATTGATTGCAAATTTTGCAATAGTTTTTGAATCACAACAGAACTGATTCTTACTTATATATTTCTGGATCCCAATTAGATCCAGGAACGCCCAATTTCAATTTTTTAGCCAAGTAGCAAAAAAAATATTTTAATTTTTCCTACCCTATGGGCTTCAGTCTGCCCGTCTCCCAAAGGCGTCTCTGTTCAATTGCCACGAACTCACTCGTCGCTCGGTCAAATGGAGTTAGCGCCCGTCTTCAGCGCGCTCTCAAATGTCGACCAAGGGGAGTAGCAATACTAGAGTAAGGCGATGCGGCTGTTTAACCGTCAAACAGACGGAAGAGTGCGGTAGACAGGTGGAATCGGGTTGGTAGGTACAGTTGGAGGCGGACTAGCAAGTGTCGGTGAGCAACGCGCCTCCGGCCTCAATGGCGCTGCCTGATGCCGCTGGCGCTGATGACTTGCACACGAAATAGTGGCAGATGGCTGGGGGGGCGCACAGAGTGGTTTTTGGTCACAAAACATAGCCAAAACTTTTTATATCCTAACAGCTACATTATGTACTTTTATTTAATTTAGAGTAAAGTAAAGACTTATTTAGATATTAAACCATTTATTCATTTGTACTACTCTCATCAATGATATTTCACTCAAGTGATAAGAATTGTATTTTCTTCTGTTTAGTCTATCTCATGCCCGTAATTAGGGACTTTGATGTTAAAAGAAAATAATTTTATTAATCCTATATTATATATATTACAATATATTTGTACCTACCTATTTTATATTGGCTTTTTAAAAAGAGAGGGGAAATATTATTTAGTTTATTTAACATAGGTAGGAATAGTTTAATGAACGGTAAGATGTAGAATCTACATCTTACCGTTTAGTAATTTAGATTTGCTTCACACTTTTGTCGCTTTTATTTTATTCGAAACTGCATCCTCAGCTTCACAGATCCACATTCATGGATGCGGCGTTCTGCACCATCGTTGAATACACAAGTCGAGTAGTGATCCACCTGTCTCTACATTCATTGATATCTGCTTTCCGAATGTACTTACTCGGCCATACAATACGTGTTGCGTGACTCCGCCGGATTGCATATAAACGATTCTTCACAATTGGTAAGAAGGGGTATATTCCGACCGACGGATACCGAAACAACGAATTCAATTCCCATGGACTTGCCGACTTACCGTGTTCCCGACAACGAGGTGGCATCAAACAGATTGTCGTGATTGTTCCTACAGAAAAAACAGTCGTCTCATTGGTAGCATCATTTTTCCAAGTTCAATCCCTAACCAGTAACATACGCAAGACAACGTACAATTGACGTACAATCAACGAAAAGCAATAATTGCACCGTAAACATAGATAATAATAAATAGGTATATATTTTTACCATCATCGACACAAATTAAGAAACATGATAACACATTACCAAATATAATCTTGAATGTTGAATACCTAAATGTTGTCCCTAAATTATATATGTATATAATATACTAACTATTATAAAACTACTCTAAAAGCAACTAAAAAATAATATGAAACGCAGTGTATATGGCCACTTCACATGATTTTGATTTTACTTATTTACATTGATTGCCTACAGACGCATACAGAGGTGAACGATTCTGAACATTTCCAGGATACTCTTAAAACCTACCTAATTGAAAACTATCTGCTCTCCTACCTACCTAAAAACCTTACCTACCTACCTATTACTATGAGATAAGCTCTGAAATTACTATGTTTTTTGCAAATGGCCTATCACCTATTACTCTATCGGGATGAATTAAAATTTTAATATTATTTTTTGCAGTAACCCTACCTAAAGCTACGTACAGCTGCCCGTGACTGAACATGTCCGATCTTAAGTCTAAGCCTACGCGCGCTATCGTCTGACCCTGACTCTTGTGAACTGTCATGGCGTAACATAACTGTAGGGTTAACTGACGGCGCAACATTTCAAATGGACTATTGACACTAATTGGAGCTTTAAATAAAATACGAGGAATTAAATGGCAAACATCCGGATTGTTAATTTTTTGAACTCTAATTAAAAGACGCGAAGTTCCTGTCACTATAACTTTCGTACCATTCACAAGACCGTCGTTAAAACTAATATTTCTAATAATCATGCAGATGCAACCTATTTTTAATTTAAGATCATATTCGGGAATTCCTCTCGGATTTATATTGTTTAATGTATCCGAGCCAAAGAAAAGTGGATCTGCGCCATCATTATCTATCCTATCTATTGCGTAAAAGTGCTCTACCTCCCCTTATTTATCTAATATTAAATTATTTATATCTTTAACCCTAGATAGATAACCATATTACACTGTACTCTAAAGATAACCATACGTCGATTCGACGTGCGTATGTTTGATGGGGTATATTTTGGGTTAGGATTAAACTATGTTTATAAATGTGACAATATATGTTTGTCTTGATATACATAATTGAGTAGTTCGTAAAGTAAAACACGGTATTTTATTTAAATTTTTATTATAAAAAAACGAAAAGAACAAAACACGGTACTTATTACACTTAAAAACTTAAACATTCAGAAAACTCTGTCAGTCTTATAATTTACTTATTAAACTTTAAAAAATCAACTTTTTATAATATTTATAATACTAGGAACCTTAGTGAATATAATTATTTATGAATTTTAGCCTCAAAGGCACTTAGGACAGGCGCTCGATTTGTGCTCTCCACAAATAGAATTTTTGCACTTGTCACACATTTATTTTGTCATCCTTCTAATTTTTGATGGACAAAAGGCAAGTTTCATCGCGAGTAGTTGTTTTGAATGTTGCTGTTATATCAGGTCTTTGAATCAGCTGGATTTCAGCGTTGGTCCATTTTGTTATTTCTTCCACAATGTCGTCAGTTATAAATATACTGAAGCATTCCAGAGGCTCATAGGCATTTATTCATACGAGTGGGACCCCTAGATGTCCGTATGATATTAGAGGATGATACCCTGCCACTTGTTCTGCCTTTGGTATCCGTCCAACGATGATCATTTTTGCCTCTGAGACTTTGACTCTGTGGCATGACAATATAGCTCGACACAGTGGACGGAGTACTTTCGAGATCATTTCCAGTGCTCAAAGAGTTTTCTACTGGTGGAGCACTCACCTTATAGTCTTCGATATCACTCTGTACTTCATCCTGCAATAAATTATTTTCTTTTTGGCTGTCTGACCCCTGAACCTCATCATCCTCATCATCGCTCGTTTCTTGCAACAACCAGCAGATCTCCGATTCGTTCGCACGAAATTTTGACGTCATGTTGTAGAAACGAATCGAAATAATGACATTTATTCACAAAAATAATTTTAGACAAGAGATAAAAAACTCACACTAAGGATAACCATACGTCACTTCGACGTACGGTAGGTATATATTGACGAAAGTATTGCACTTACCTGAGCGACACGTGCGTGTCCTGCAAGCTCCATAGGCCAAATAAGTTGACAGGAACGGCCAAGCTTGTGTCGCGAAAAATAAACGAGATATATCGATTTTTTAAAATCGAGTACGTCGAATCGACGTAGGTTATCTATCTAGGGTTAACGGCCTCGTTGCGAGCGCATAATATTGCTCGGTGAATACATTCACTGGGCTCCTCTAATGTTGGAAAAACAAAATTTATCAATTCTTCTAGTGACTACGATATCTATATTACTAATGTCAATTAAATTTTTGTGTTGTTGAAAATTGACTGTGGGCACGAGGTTAGAGCCAATATCTAAAATGAATTTACTATATTCCCTATCGTGACACCTGTGCAAAGTTACTAATGAAAAAGATTTAATCTTTTTCCAAAGTGATGATGTTTTGACGGATGCATGTAAGATGTCCGAATTAGTTTTAGCGTTAGGAACTACGGGAGGAATCTGTCTAAAGTCTCCAGCAAAAATAATTACTTTACCACCAAAAATTCTATTATTCTTCATAAGATCTTGCAATGATCTGTCTAAAATATGAATTAAATACTTATGAGCCATCGGAGCTTCATCATAAATAATAACGTCAGCGTGTGCGATCAAATCGGCCCTTTGACTGCCGTTAGTTATTGACCAGTAGCTGAGGTCGTCTACAAAATCTAATGGAAATTTAAACATACTGTGCGCCGTAGTCCCCCCCTATGTAGTTCTGGGCGGCAATTGCAGAACTGGCCGTACAGAGAACAACCCCTTGCAAATTACCGCGCACGTGAGATGTAACCGTGTTCAATAGGAACGTTTTACCGGTACCAGCAGGGCCATCGATAAAAATAGCGGTATCGTTCGTGGAGCGTTAGAGTCACTGCATAAGTTCCCTACGTAATCGAAAATGGCGCGTTGATCCACGGACAAGCTGGATAAGTAGTCTTCGACTTCACTCCTCAACAGCTCGCGATTGTATTCAACGCGCTCCCTACCTAATTCTGTCGTATCGTCGACGACTTCTGGCAAACCTAGTTGTGTTAGTGAGGTGCCGTGTTTCCTAAGCATCCTATTATTCTGTATGAGACACAAAGTGTGCGCTCTTACCCCGTCTGAGTTGTTACTGCTACCTAATAACCTGTATGCTATGTCTTCGCTCAATTATTGATCTTTAAATGTATCCCAGAGAGAAGCTACTGGGACGCCGTTGACAGCCAAAAGAACAAAAAAGCTACGCAGTCGCGGTCCCGTGAAAAAAGTTGATGCTTCTAACATAGCTCTTTCGTATTCAACCTCATCATCGGCCAAACCTACAAATTTAGACATAGACCAGGCTCTCGGGAAGGTATTATAGTGTCGTCCACCTTCTGCATATCACTGTTTAGGTTCGATGTCATAGTAGGGCAATGCTGTACATTGTTTTGAGATAACTTTATAAGTAGTTAATTACGATAACCACTCATTATTACAACAATAATTCGCTTATTACTCCGTAAACAATCGAAAAGTGCGCGAACCGCGCGGCGCCAATAATAAAATAACAACTGATACTTGCAGATCAACGCCGGTTCTCGCTATTATATTATTAATTAGGAGCCGCTCCTCAACGCGCGGATGTCGTTAATTTTCCTCTGAATTTTCCATACAACCTATAAAATATGTGAATGTGATATGGTAAAATCCGTTAATTTTCCTCTGAATTTTCCATACAACCTATAAAATCTGTGAATGTGATATGGTAGAATGAACTAAATTAAAGCGAATGGGCGTTGTTAAATCAAAACACAGTATCTCAAGTTACAGTGTTTTGTGTTTACAGGGTACAGATACTATTAGTATGTAACAGCTGATAAATGTAGGTGAACGGTTTTTAAACTGTTTCCTTGTCTCCTTTATAAAAACATTAATATGCTTCCAGGACTCGGTGTCCGTTTCTGTTTTATTTTTGATGGTTATTACGGAATGCCGCCTTCGATTGACTGGCGGCACCCGCTCAATATCATTTGAATAATAAAATTTTTATTCTATATAAAAGTAGCTGTTTTTCTGTTCATCTATTTGTCGTGAGAAACAGTTCGCAAATCTTCTTGTCACACATGAGTAGATTGCTGCAAAATTTTTTACCAGCAGTGGCGTTGGCTTGATCGTTGTCATCATCGCTGTCGGTGCCGAAGAGATCTTGGGCTGTAGCTTTCATGTTTATGTTCTTAGAAGTCGCGGGCTGGCTGTCCAGAGTCGGGTCCATGTTTGAGTTAATAACTCGGACACCTTCTGGTTTTCATGCTTTCGAAGCATATTTTTAGCTGACAATCAGTTCTCTAAAGAGATGGTCAGTATTTTAGAAGGTAAGGTTTGATGGGGTAAGACTAACATAGTTTCCTGCTTGACTGGAAAGATCGGTTTTTATGGCTAAGGTATTTGACTTGCCTCTGAGATAATTATGTAATTGATACTACAAAACTATAGGGTTTTAGGAAATAGTAAGTATATTTCCGGAAATGCATTCAGAATAAATATTTTGAATAAATTGAAAACCAGTAAAAATAGTTAGTTTTGCCCCACTAACGGGGTAAGACTAACAGTGACGGTTTTTTGCTGAAAACTAAAACTTAGCGGAATTCATAGAGGAAAATCGTAAATGTTAAACGTAATGTAATTTAATTTAAACTCTATCACGACGCTACAACGTTTATTTTTGCGGCAATTCGTATAAGAAATGAATTGGGGTAAGACTAACACACAACAGGAATCAGAGGCGCAGAATCTTTTATGTGACATCAATAGCTTAATGTGTGCGTTAGACATTATCATCATCAGCCCTTTGACACTTTGGAGCCATCATCATGGCCTTTCGTTTGTCTAGTGCGGGCGAAATTGTTCTCATCGGATTTTGGATTTAGTTTTTAGATAGAGAGAACCATTTTGAGATTAGGTACAACAGACACAATCTAGTATCAAACATCAGCCAGGACCAGGAGCTACTGTGCGCGCACGCACAGGAACCCACTAGATGTTGCTTATGCCCTGCGACACCAACTGCTGGCCGGATATAAGCCTCCTCTTTTGCACGCCAGTTAACATAATGTACATAAGTTAAAATAAAATACGAGGAATAAAATAAACCAAACTTTATATTTGCATATGAAATAAAATTACTACAATATCAAAACACTTACAGAATACAGGACATTCATTTATTTAATAATAGGAACACAATAAAGGATCTGGAAGTAATATTTTGTATAACTGGCTCGTTTTCAAATTACAAAGCTGTGGTCATAAGTTTCTTTACAAATTCACGACGTTCATCACTGGAGCTTATTCCTAACTCTTTAGTTTTTTTTTCCATATGGCCCGTTGATAATGAAAAACACAACCTTTTTAATTCGACATCAATTAAATTTTTCTTTACAGCATTTAGAACAGCTATTTCGAAATCACTTATACAGGGTGTCCGCCGGCAGATTTTCGGCTTAAAAAATTCACATAAATTAAACAAAAAATGCTATGTTAAAAAATGTTTATTTAGCAAAAACCTAGATCGTGCGGACGTTATTTTTTAAAAATAACACCTTCCAAATGGCGACCGTTTAGTCGCAAGCACTCATCAAGCCTGTACCGCATATCAGTAAAAACCCGCTGGCAGAGCTCTGGCGAAATTTCTTGGACTTCTTGCCGTATATTTTTCTGAAGAGCTTCAATGGTTTTTGGAGAGTTATTGTAAACTCTAGCCTTTAGAAATCCCCACAAGAAGAAGTCACACGGAGTTAGATCAGGTGATCTGGGAGGCCAGGGTATGTCCCCAAACCTACTGATCACTTTTCCTGGAAAAATGCTTCTCACTTTGCTCATAGACGCTCTAGCCGTATGTGCAGTGGCGCCATCTTGTTGAAAATGGGTTTGTCTATTGTTTCCATCAAAATGTTGCAGGGCCGGTACAAAAAAAGTGTCTATCATTGCACAATACCTCTCTGATGTCACAGTTTGGTCAGCGTCAAAGAAAAACGGCCCAATTAATCCTCTGGCTGAAATCGCGCACCACACTGTTTTTGGGCTGTGTAGTGACTTCTGGTGTAGTTTTTTTGGGTTGGAGTCTGACCAGTATCTCATGTTTTGTTTGTTTACGTAACCTTCCAGGTGAAAATGGGCTTCGTCACTAAAAAAAATATTGCCCAATCGCGCTGGGGTCCCAAATCGGTCCACAATCGTCTTGGCATAAACTTCTCTCGCTAAGTAATCTCCTTCTTTCAATTGTTGCACAATTTGCAATTTGTATGGGTGGAAGTTGAGTTGACGCTTCAATATTTGATGTACTGTGGTTTTTTTTAGGCCAGTAGAAGCTGCCACCTTTCTAACAGATTTCCGTGGATTATTGAGAATTTCTTCTCGAACGGTGTTGATGTTTTCAGGTGTCGAAACAGAAGTTGATGGACCCGGTGGATGAATGTTTAATGTCGTGCCCGTTTTCCTGAACTTCTGTACCCATGATGAGATTAGTTGGGTGGACGGCCCGTCTCTTACACGACGAATTTTGAAGTGTGAACAAAATTGCTGCCTTGCACTAAGTAGAGAATCACCACCCTTAAAGTACGCTTCCACAGCGAACGCGCGATGATGTCCCTGCCACTGACTCATCGTTACTGACACGTCCGCAATGCTCACGCACCGATCGGTACCCCCCGCACCCCCCTCATGCGTTTCGGTAAAGCATAATTCGAGTTTGAACTGGAAAATTTCCCGGCGGACACACTGTATAATGAGTTATATTTAACAACATTTAGACATAGACATAGACATACATTTATTTACTACCAAACACACACATAAATGAACAATACATAGTAATACACTACTATACATAATATACTGGGTGGCGGAAAAGTAAAGACCCTATTTGGTTCAGCTATAACATTTTTTCTAAATTAGAAAACTAGATTTAGATTTTTTTAAATGTATATTTGTGCCATTAAATTTCGTACCATTAGGATTTAAAGATGATGTCTTTTAAATGGTGACCTCCAGAGTTGATACACATTTGAGCCCTATTTATGACATTTTTCATAACTTGCCGTAACACTTCCTGCGATATGTTCGTTATTTCTTGACGAATGTTTTCTTTTAGAGCTGCGAGGGTCTGTGGATTGTTCACATACACCCGAGCTTTAAAAAACCCCAAAGAAAGAAGTCTGGACTGGTCAGATCGGGTGATCTTGCAGGCCAAGGCAAAACTAGAGATAACTCGGCCTGGAAAAGCGTCCCTCACTAAGTCCATAGTGTCGCGCGCTGTGTGTGCCGTAGCGCCGTCTTGTTGAAACCTTCAGGTATTTCCATATACACGAGCCAATTTCATTAGCTCCCCGTTTTGCATCTGACTCCGTCCAAAAATAGCAATGAACGTTTTTATAGGACACCTTCGATTTATCATCAGTTGACAATCAACAATCAACAGTGACTGTTAAATTGTGGCAATTAAGCTTAGATTTGTAGTAAAACGATGAAGATTCACCTTTGGGACATTGCAATACTGCTTCCAAATCATAAATTGCTACTTTGGTATTTGCGTTTACCTTTTTGCGATCATTATGCTTTTCTATTCGACTTGCAAATTTCTGTTCAATATGCTTTTGGTATTTGTCTTCCATTTCTTTCTTCTGGTCAGCATTGGCGTTACTGTAAGCGTTGCATAAATCGCACTGGTCTTTTTTGGGTTGGAAAAAGCCAAGGTTGAATTCAGTTGTAAATATTTTGTAGTATGCACTGTATGTACCGGGATCCTGTCCTTTTTCCTTCTGATCTGATTCAAAATCTTTGTATAAATCTTTTATATTTTTACTGCTGTCTATGTATTCTCTTGTAGTAGAAGCTCTTAAGTAGTGCGATTCAATCCGAGGTATGGAATTAATATGTGCCCTTATGTCAGCCAGACTCGGATTTGTAAGGTAACATCACACGTAAATATATTTGGGGTATGGGGCCCAGATCATGACAAAACAGCTTGTTTCAATTCGGCCTTAATCATTGCCAATCTAACAGTTTCATCCTCTTCCATCCAAGTAATGGATCCAGAATCCAGAGCATTGTCTATAAGAGCATCGCCAAATACTAGAGCCATTTTTATTTGCTTTTTGGCGTCTTATACTATGTCCGCCACGCCACATTTAAAGGATCATGTAAAGGTAATTAAAATAAACAATATCTTGTCAATTTAGTCCAAACACTTTAATAGAACTTTAAAATAACCATAAAAAGAAAATTAAAATTATTTTTAATTAGTGGCTCGCATTATGTTTTAGTATAATTGTCAATCGAAGGGGAAGGGAGAGGTTGAATCTCTGTTTGAACTGGAGAAGTCATTGGAACGGTGGTATTAGATGGTTGAGGAGTTAGTGGTGAGGGGGACGTCGGATCGTTATAAGATGAAGCATGAGTGCTTGGACGTTGCATTGACTCATCATTGCTTTGTGTATAATAGCCATATTGTCGATAAGCTCCTGTGTCGGCTTGAAATATTATTTCGCATATATATTTTTTTACGTGTGCCAGAGTTACTGGATCATACCTACTTTCTCAATTCGTGGGCTATGTATTGTCCAAATGTCGAGTATGAGTCACAAGGCGGTGGGGTTGACTGTGGTTCTATGCATTTCTGGAGGCCTTCGGACACATTGGTACAATTTCCATATTTGTACAAATGCTTTGGTAGTGCAAGTTTGTACAATTTTTAAAAAGGAAGTTTCCATATCTGTACAAATAAAGTTTTAAACTATAAATGGTGTGATATATATAATATATGTTCACTAATGGAAATATATTTGATGAATTTTCAGTGCTGATTAATCTCCATGTATGGAATAAATTGGAAAAATGGGTCCGAGCAAGATTTGAAAGTTCCGTCTCAAAAAAAGTATTATACAACTCCTGTCTGTGGCAAGTCATCTTTTTCTTGGTTAGTTTTTTTACGCCCTCGTACTTTAATTTCAACGTTTTGGCTGTGCGAACTGCATTTTCCCTAGATGCAGCATTAAGAGTAGTTGCAATTTTGTTCCAAGCATCATCTTTTTCTTCACGTTGGTCACCGGTCACGGCGTCGGTTTACTTGTTTTCGATTACCATTCGATATTTGGTCACAAGTTCTGTCAATAATCGTACTTCTGACGTACCTACTAAAGTTTGTAGCACGCTCACGTTTCTTAGATTGTTCCATTTTACCTCCACAACAACAACACAATCCATCGAATCGAATATCGAATAAATTGAGATAAATAACACGGTTATATTTAATTTAAATGTGTGGGTAATAAAAAACAATTTTGAATTTTAGTGTTGTTTTATTAGAGAATCTTGCATATTAATTAAGTTATGATTAATATATAATCAAGATTTTTTACAAATTTAAAATCAGTACATGCATGTGGTTTAAGCATATAAAATTCACGTAGGCGGCGATGCGGCGAATAACTCTATCCACGTGAATTCTCAAGCTGGCTATCTGCTTGCTTAGTTTTTTCTCATTTTCACTCATGTTTGAACACTTGGAGGCCTTACTAATTTGATGTTTGATTTATTAAGATATTGCTCTACATCTACATGCTTGAATATGAATACCCTGTCTGCCATTACATCCGTACCACTTACATTACAACCATACAACATATACCAAGTGTTAACAAAGTCACATGATTCGACCACACATGTGTCAGGGGGTTCTGCCACCAAATCCGGGAGAAATGGAGTTAACCAATCCATGTGACTTGATTGGTCACTTGTGGTGAATTTACAGGTACAGGCACTGGTTGTGGTTGCGTATAAACTTGTTCGGTGACGGTAAGGTAGTTACTATAATTATACTCCGGTGTTGTATTTTGGTATAGAGGCGACTGGTTGATAGTAAATAAATTGGGATGGAGTGCTGGAGTCCGAGTAAATTACTTCAGGAAATGATTGTGTTGTGACATCTGTGTTAACCGTTCCTGAGTCATCACAGATTGAAGTTTTTCCTGACATATCAAAGCCCTGTTCATGGGTATATCAATCTTCCTTTTCTTGTTTGTTGGCTTTCGAGAATGTAAGATCCTATCAGAAGGGTTGGAAATCAAACTATTCCAATTACGGACCAAACTTTTATAATTTAGTTTATAACTCCTTAACACTTGCTACTTCTATTTTACACTTGGTATTCACCATCAGTCATAACTAGACGCGCGTTATCACCGTACATTAACCATTAATTCTAAAGATACAAACTTTTTTCCAAGGAAAGATCGCAAAGAGGCTACTTTTTTCTACCGCCAACGTGAAGTCACGCCTCGTGTTTTACAAGACGGCCGACCGCGGCGTCACGACCAGCGCTCACTTCCCGTTAACCACAGACTTACAAAACATTTTTATAAATCAAAAATCAAATCAAATCAAAACACTTTATTGTA
Source organism: Chloroclystis v-ata (assembly GCA_963691955.1). Lineage (NCBI taxonomy): Eukaryota > Metazoa > Arthropoda > Insecta > Lepidoptera > Geometridae > Chloroclystis > Chloroclystis v-ata. The sequence continues at coordinate 10,831,300 of OY829904.1, read as the reverse complement.
CACCAATAACAAAAACACACAAATAAAACACAAAAAGAGACACGTACAATGGGCGGCCTTATCGCTAAAGAGCGATCTCTTCCAGGCAACCTTTGGATGGAAAAGAGAGATGGTATTTAAGTAAGACAGGGGTGTACTAATACTTACAATAATATACTAATATATATAATATATATATAAATATATGTATATATAATACATAAAATACATATAATTAAATAGATAATAATACTATAGACTAAAATAATATAGTAAATAAATAAATAAATAAGTACATACTAATAACAATAAAGTAAAATTTAGCTGTTCTCAGACAAATAAAATTCCTTTACACGTGTTTTAAAGACACATAACGATTGAGCCTTCCTTATACTCTCCGGTAGAGCATTCCACAGCCGCACGGCTTGAACAGAAAAAGATTTGTCAAAGAAGGAGGTATGATGCATTGGAACACTTAGCTTCAGGTTCAGGTTTTCTGAAGAGCGGAGAATACGGAATGGATTAGAGTGGGAGTGCTGAAGGAAAACAAAACGCTCTTTAAGATAAGGAGGTGTGAGAGGATAGAAGTAGTGTTGAGTAGGACACGGTTTCAAAATGAGTTTGTATGAGTACCTCATTCTATTCCGTGAGGTGGGACAATGTCATGCTTCAAATGTCATGTCACACCTTATAAAATGTCATGTTACGAGGTAATGGTACATTTTGTCACAGCACAAGAGATGAGTGAGGTGAGGAGTCTTGATGAGGCGAAAATGTTAATGTCGTGTCACGCCTAATTAAATGTTATGTTGCGAGGTAGTATTATGTAGTTTGCTTTACTTACCTACTCATTCAGTCATACAGGACATTTTCAAAAGTGTCCTGTTTTCATTTCGTTACTAAAATTGAAGCGTTTTGCTGAATGAGTAGGTGCATTTATTTATTTATTACACAAAATCCACATCCCTTACAGATGTACAATATAGACCTTGTGAATAATGTTTAGGATATATATCAATGTATCTTTTGTTGGGAGTCTTTAAAATAAATAAATAGTTACTTAAAACAGAACTTACGGCCAAAAAACGGATTTAGGTACTTTTTATAAAATTGTTTTGTTTTCACTATTCACAACGACCTCGGTGGGCGAGGGTCCGCCTCCGCCTGCGACGCAAGGGGTTGCGGGTTCGATTCCCGCGTCGGGACGAATTTCTCTATAGGTACCTACTGACTAGCAATGTAGGTAATCTTTTAATTAGGTAGTTAGGTATTTAGTAATAATTTTATCTAATGTAGTTTTAATGTGAATCGTTCCATGGCCAATAAACTAAACAAGCCCGGCCGTATAACGTATTTAGTGATTATTATTATTGTCTTTGAGCCCGGCAAGCAATTGAGACTACTCCCCACCCCCTGCAGACCCTGCTGTTTGTGGTTGACACGTAATACTCAAATCAAAAACGAAAAATATTTTCCTAACCCTTTACTAAAGAAGATGAAATTAGTTGGCATTTCATTAAAAAGACAAGAAAAGTCACACTGACACCGCGTTCCAGAGCGCTCACCTCAAACGTCACAGTCACTGTAATGTCATGTCAACGTCATGCGAGCTTGTAATCACTCACGCAATACATTCAACAGGACACTACCTCACTCACTCGCAGAACGAGACGCATGATAGTAGTATATATTCTAAACTAGCCAAATACCATAGAATAATCCACTCAAAATTACTAAAATTATTAATAAACAATTATCAGACTCCCATTTGTACATTTTGGTGTAAATAACCATTTGTTAAATTAACTTACAGATATGTTTATATTTTTAATTTAGTCAAATACATTGAAAAATCTATTCAAAAATCCTTACATAATTTATGAATATTTATCAAACTCATATTTCTACATTTTGGTGCAAATATCAGTCGAATATTAACCAACATAACACTGGAATCGAATCGAATCGAATATGAAAATCGAAAATCGAGTGGCATTTGCACAGAACCTTACAAGAATATGAAGGAGTCGTCAGTTCACTACTTCCATTCCTACTAATCTCAGAATTTGGCGTCTTCTGTTCCTCACTGCCAGCTTTATGCCCGAATACTCAAACGTCCTTAAATCATACACTTAGTTGAGATCCTCCTAAATTTAAGCATCCCCTAATTTTGTTGGTATACTGAAACGCAATTTATGTCATCTAAAGCCATGATTAGGTAAGACGCCCTCAAATTTTTGCAAAGTATGTTCTCAATTGGACCCTGTTAAGCAGAATAGATCCGACCAACACTTTATTACTTTTGAGCAAACGCAGTTTAAAGTTAAGTCGTGAATAAAAAAATAAATCACACTGTACCTTTTTGAAAGTTAGTAGTGTAAATAGCCCCTAACATATAGATTATTTTTGAAAGCAGTAATTGTACATTAACATATTAAGAATATCTGTAATTCCTGAAAAATATGCGTGGATCTTTTATGCAAAATACAATATTATCGATTAGATGTTTGGTTCATATTAGAAAAACGAAGGAATTTAAAGTCTGTTGTAATATAAAACGTTTTAATCAGAAAAAAATAGACAAAAAATTAGTAAGGAGTAGTAACTTAGTCCGCAGCTTCAAACTCAACTTCAAAATCAGGCTCGGCACTAAATCCATCAATGTCGTCTTCTAGATTATCGTCGTCAGTCAGATTTTTGTAGAAGGCGTGTGCATCTTTTGGTATTAGATGCATTAAGCTTTTGATGTCGTTCAGTTTCGCAGCTGCTATGGGTTTCCCATTTGGCCAAAGCTTATGCATCTTATCCATGGAGAAAGTTAAGTGTTGTCTTCCACGCTGTCGTTTTTTAAGATCGACTTCTTCATACTCATCCTTTAAAGTTTGTCGCATGAACAATGAATATACTTCTTCCTTTCTCAATAAAATTTCTTTGGTCTTAAGCCAGGATATCTTTTCGCCAGTAACAGTTTTTTTTCTATTTGTAATTAATTTTTCCAGATTTGCTACTCCAAGGAAATCTTTGGCTGTCATTCTGTGCACTTGAAGAGGTTTATTTTTTTGCAGGTTAATCACCATGCTCTAATTGGGCACATAATGGTGAGTCATTAAAAATTGTACTATCATGTACAGAACCCGGCCACCTGGCAACAACATTTCTGATGCGAAGTCTCGCATCACACGCCATTTGAACATTTAGCGAAAAGTACCCTTTCCTGTTCCGGTAAAGTTCTGATTGTTCTCCTCCTAAAAACAATGAAAACATTAGTTACTTATGCTAAAATGATATTTCATGTTGCTTTATGGAATCCAAGTGAGTGTAATGTTTTTATGGAAATAAATGTAAGTATTGACTTTTGACTTTCGAGCTTTATGAAACTATAATATAAGTACAAATTTAAAATTATGTGTACATACACACCTGGAGAATTGATTTTAATATGGGTGCAGTCCGCTGCCCCCACTACTCTTGGGAATCCCGCAATGGTATAGAAACCATTGGCAACTTCTAAAAATTTTTTTTGTCATACTTCTCAAAGGCATTTAATTTTACTTCATTTCTGCGACTTGCAGTAGCACTTTCGTGATCAGAAAGAGACGATAATGATGATAACGACATGTTATTTCTGGAATGGAATAACATAATGGAAGACTACTATAGATTATGGAACTTTCCAAACTGTTGTGGAGCAATGGATGGAAAATTGGTGAATATAAGATGCCCAGGAAGTTCGGGCTCTGAATATTTCGACTCCAAAAAGAATTTTAGTATTCATCTATTTGCGATAGATGCGAATAATAATTTTATTTATATAGATGTTGGGACAAACGGAAGGGCAAATGATGCATCCGTTAATAAATCAACACTGAATGCGTTACGGGGCAGTGGTCCAACTGCTCTGTCTAATTACGGGTATGGCTGCATGGGCTTCCTCGCTTGATGAAATTTTGAGGACATTTACTTGAGTTTCCTGTTGAGTGGGTTCGATATTAGAAGGAATATTTTCATTATCCTTTTCTTCTATCATATTTACTAAAAAACGTCCACGTTTCATTGTTTGTCTGAAATAGAAAACCCATATTTTAATTAATTAAAGCATCTTGTGGGTCAAATATATACTTCTAATAAGCCATCGATTAACTTTTAAAGCATTATGAACTACATTATTGAAACGTTTTTGCGGAGACCATCTAAAGAGATCTAACTCAAAAATCTATCAGTTAAAACGGAAAAAACTGTCTTGTTAAATTTTATTAAAATGAAAAGAGATCTATCATATCCAGCAAAAAAAAGTTCAACATTAATGCATTTCTAAAGAGATGTTACAGTTTAAAAAATGATTAAACAAAACAGGCACAGCTCAACTACAAATTCAAAATTGTTTCAACAATGCGTACTAACTCTTAGGCCTCGGTCCCGAAACCAGCGGGCAGCGGGGCGGCGGCGGCGGCGGCGCGGGAGCGGCAGGATCTTATGCGTATTGTCAAATGGACCGAATCTCGAAAACAGCGGCGCGGGAGCGGCGCGGGGGCGGGCTACGAGCGGTGCACTCCAGTCGAGCGGTGACCGTACCGCGTTGCGCGTCTGCATTGTAGTATAGTGTTGTACTTTTTTTTGGACTGAATCTATTCGTACGGGTACTGTACGAATAAATTATTTTTTATTCGTACGGGTAGGTACTGTATGAATAAATTATTTTTTATTCGTACGGGTACTTTATGAATAAATTATAATTATTAATACGGGTACCGGACAAACAATTTCTTATTATTCGTACATAAGTCGGACGAATTTCCTCGATCGATCATTTTAAACTTATAGATTTTTAATGAGGTTGAAAAACTACGTCGAATGCTGCCAACCGCGTGGAAATCGGTTCATTCATTCAATAGTTATTGCTCTTGATTATATTAAACTAGCTTTTTGCCCTTGGCTTTGCCTGCGTTTTATTAGATTTTTTTTTATTTAGATATACCTCTAAAACTTTTTGGATTAATTCCAGACACTAAATCACTCTTGATAGTTTCTAGAATATAGTCAAAAGTTTCTACACTCATTCTGGTGTAGTCGTAGAATTTATCGGGATTTTGTCTCTGTTCTTCATAATTTCGATAAAACTCGCCATTTAGTTTCCTTGCCCTATAGTAGGGATCCACTTCTTCTTTTCCCCACAATAAATCGAGCGTTAGGAATACATTTGAATCAAAAAGATGTTGTCGCCGAGACATTTCGTTGCGAATGTCGACAACACAACCACGAACACAACACTACACCGCTACAGTGCCGCGCGATCTGCCCGCTGGTTTCGAGAACAGGTATGCGCTGCCCGCCCCTCTCCCGCGCCGCCGCCGCCGCCGCCCCGCTGCCCGCTGGTTTCGAGACTGAGGCCTAAGGCTGTGTCCTGCGTAGGCGAACTGACGCGAACGCGATTGCGAGGCGATCCGATGTGAACTTAATGCGGTGCGGAGCGACGCGACTACTCTGTCCTACGTGCGCGCGAACCGCCACCGGCCTCCCATTCGCGGTGCGATATTAACCGGTTGTGATAATTTTTATTCCTTTTGTCCCATAATATAGGACGTTCTTGGATAGCATTAATAAAAAGTTCAACTTCCGACATTACAATTTTTGCTTGAAAAAAATGGCGGGCAGGGCGACGCGTCCAGTTCGCGCGAACAATTCAAGCCAACTGATCGCGTTCGCTTTCGTTTCGCGCCGCGTCCGCCGTACCCCACGTGCGTTTGGTCACGTAGGCCACTTCAATAGGTATCGACTGTTGTGTTCGCGCCGCACCGCGCCGCTTCGCGTTCGCATCCAAATCGCTGACGCAGGACACTGCGTAAAAACAATAACTTTACTCACCTTTCGAGCAGTACAGGTTCAACACAAATGTAGTTATTGTTTTTTTATGCACTCATCATCGATACGGCGTCAACTCGAATTGATATAATCGTTAATATTCAACAGTATGGATGCAACTTAAAATAATTCCTTTTTCTTCACTAGAGACACGTTCACTCTGCTTCCCACACTGGTTCCAACTGGCAATATCACCGTTTTGGTGGGGGGGAAATGAGACCGCTTGTTCATAAAAACAGGTTTCTAGCGGCATCTAGCGCCGAGTAGTAGAAATATCTGTTTTGATGGTTGATGATAGGTAATGATATTAAGAATTCCGTGGTGAGTATAACTAAAATAACTAGATATTTGAGTTGACTCCCTTTAGATCTGGGAGTGCGATATGATGTTAATTATTTCATCTCTTTTAGTAAGATTTTTCAATGGTCAGTTAAACGACTAGATAGCATTTATTCTGCAGTTAACAAGAATCTCCATTTTTCAATTGACAGATAGGCCTTATCAGTCTGTTAAACTCTGTAACTATCAAGTAAACTTAACTGTCCTTTCAATCCCCAGTTAGTACACTATCTATCGAATTATTTGACGTATTCAACAATAAGCTTTTGTAAAAAAGGTTGCATAGTTTTAATTAATAAATTAAGGTCGACATTCGACCTTAATTTATTATATTAAAACTATGCTAGTTATTATTATTAGGTAAATAAAAAACAATCTCTATTTATTTAAAAAAATAGATTGGTGCATCCCATTATTGAGCTGACGTACAAGTATTCATGTGTATTCAGTTTCAAGCATTCGTGTAGTTCCTGCTTCCTTTTCTCGTCATTTTGGAGATGTAGCATTTTCAGTTTATGCTCTTCAGTAACGAATTCATGCTCCTTTCTTGCAATTTCTTTTTGCAGCTCCACTAATTATAAACGAGCTTTACTCAACTGGTCCAGTTTTGTAGTCACTCCCGCTTTAGTTACTTTTTGATTTGGTGGCTTTAAACCTGGGCTGATTTTAGTTTTTAACGATTTTGGATTCCAAGATGACCAATTATTCTCTGAAAATAAGATAATATTAAACATACTTTTTTGAGTTTGTTCTACTTCTATATTCTGTACATCCACCGTTTGATGGGTGTTAAAGTCATCTTTGTCTAAAAAAAAAGTAAGTAAACATTTTTAATAACTTCATTTCACATTATACAATAAAAAAAATTCACAAGTAAACCCTGATTAAAAATAATAATTAACATACCATTTTCAGTTTTATCTAAAATGTTGTCTTTTAATACTTCTTGAGAGCAGAAGTTGTCCTGATCTGAAACAAATGATGAATATATAATTCTTTCCCATTTTGCAGTTTGGTTCAGTGGGATGGTCATTACTAACTGAGCCAGGCAGACAGGCTGTATTGTATGGGATGTTGCTTCAGAACAAAAGACGAGTATTTGGGATCATTTCAAAACAAATTAGAATTAGGCTTGTTCTTGCTCGGTCAGTTATGGGATCGCTCCGTACTAGTACATTTGAACTAAAGTACTAGTTCAGTCTTCTAGTACTTTTAGTACCTTGCTCCGAAAAATTTCGAGTCGTTATATGTACTGAAGTACTATTCTAAAAATTTCCTGTTGGAGAAATAAAATTGACTTAATATTAATAATGTTTTTTATTGGTAAATATTTGGTTTTCAAATACAATACAAATACAAATACAAAAACACTTTATTGTACATACACCAAAAATACAAATAAAACAAAAATAAAAACACACAAAAAGACACGTACAATGGGCGGCCTTATCGCTAAAAAGCGATCTCTTCCAGGCAACCTTTGGATGGAAAAGAGAGATGATATATATCATCTCTCTTTTCCATCCAAAAAAAAAAAAAAAAAATAAGACAGGGGTGTACTAATACATTCATATACACCAATGATTTTATATAGTATAGATTTGTTACAAGCACGCGCATTGTAAAGACTCAAGAAAAACCCAATTGTAACTTTTAGTTGTCAGTCTGCGTCGAGCACAATCACGAGCTTGACATGCCGCAGGTTATTGTGTCCTTGCTAAAACAAATTTAAAATGCCATCGTGTGTTTCGGAAGTGTACCAATTACGATGCTAAAGTAAACAAAACACAAGGAAACTCGTATCACATGCGAGTATGCAAAGATACTTATATTATTTATTTTTCCAAATAATTATAATAATTGAGGCGCTGACATAGATTAGTTAGTGTAGATGCGAATATTGATGCCGATGTAAATTCGATGTAAATGTAAATTCTGATCGAACATTCAACACATCAGGTACCTATTTTTAATCATCGCGTATATTTGATTAAAACCATAATTCATAAATACACAAATATTCGTCTCCATTCCGCACATAAAAATAACCCCGAATTAAAAAAAACTTTTAAAGAGACAGAAAAGAAATAAGTAAATTAAATCTTTTTGAAGGTATTTAGAAAGTGTATTTTACTAATTTATCATTAATTATTTCAATTTCAATAAATATGATTTACTTTTGTAAGGTGTTTTATTTCTTACCTATTACTGTACATTTCACTCAAGTGTCCACTCTACGAATATAAATGTTAATCTATGAACTAGTAAACATTTGACATCTTATGTCAGTTTTGGTTTCGCGGAACAGATTTCAAACTGCAATTACATGAAGGTAACATATCTATACTATATAAAATCATTGATATACACTTACAAGAAAATACTAATTAATAATAAATATAAAAATATATATAATACTTCCTTTCCTTCATACTTTACAGGCTTAGGACTGTCATGTTAATAAATCTAAATGATTTATTAAAATGGCGTATTTATAAATCAAATATTTACTCAGATTTGCATTGTACATTTAATAATAAATAACTCGTTTATTTCCTCTTCACAATAGGTTTTTCTTATAATATAATAACTAACTAGTAGGTAAAACTATGAATTAAACCTGTATTGTGAGAGGCTGGAGCTTGCTATAGGTTTATAAAAACCTGTAACAGGGCCTCCACTCCACGGATTAAGTACATAATTATTAAGAACTAGCTGTGCCCGCGACTTCGTCCGCGTGGAATAATTATTTCAGAAGTAGGAAGCAGACCTTAGCGGTGCGAACTATAAAGCCTCGAGCAGACCGGATGCGTATTCGTACACGTAAGTGTAGACGTGCACGTACCACTGAGTTGTAATGTATGGGAATGCATGTGACAGGACACACTGCACGCGCACGTCACGTTCCGCAAGCGGTGTGTCCTGTCTAATACGTTCCCATACATTACAACTCAGTGGTACGTGTACGAATACGCATCCGGTCTGCTCAAGGATGAGAATCGCTTAGTGCGAGTGTATGAGATATCCACTAAATACGGGTTATAATTCGCCGTGCGTCTGCTTGTCCTGGAGTGGAAAGGAGATGGTAGAATCAGGTCATTAAGTATGTTCAAGTCATGTTGGTGGTTTATTTTTTAATATTGAGCAACCTCCTCAGCTTTATAAATTATAGCTCAAGTCAAAATTATTGCAACGATAACATTATTGCGAAGAAATTTGATTTGAAGTCGGGTCCCGTTACATAAATTTGGTGGTTTGAGATTTCTTAGTAAAATTATTGGTGCAACTATTTTTAACTTAAGGGAATATGGGGGAAGGCTACTTGGGTTCAAAGAATTAAGAAAATCCTGTGGGTAATGGACCGCATCTTCCTGATCTTACATTATCAATAGATGTGTAGGTAGATATGTGTCCTGGAAGTTTACATAAAATTAAGTCATTAATTTCATCCACGCTACTGTTTCTCGCTGACAATATTGTCCTTTGACACATCTTTTGATGATCTTTATTTTCTATTTCTCTGATTCCTGGGTAAACTTTTGATATTAAGTCCTCAATGTTACTCACTCTTTCTCCTAAGTCACGATCGATTTTAATTTTATTTCAAAATGAGGTACTTTCCCGTCTCCTATTAAAAGTACCTAACTTTGAAGGAAAAGTTATACTACCTCCCCCCAAATGTTATCTCATATTTGTAATTAATTTTAAAATGTTCACGAACTTCCATAATGGGGAACTTTTAAGGCAAGGTTTTACAATGTCTGCTCTAGTTACCTACTATTACTGGTAAAGTTAACTATTACTACGAAAGTCCCCAGCAAACAAATCCGTAATCTCACCCATGATTTTATCACAGCTTCTAATATCTCTAAGAGTCCTATCTAGAGCCTCTACATGAGCTCTATGGATCATGGTACATTCGTCCCAGATTATTAAACTGACATCTTGCAAAACTTTTCCCAAAGAGCCATTTTTAGGGTTCCGTAGCCAAATGGCAAAAACGGAACCCTTATAGATTCGTCATGTCCTGATACAGTACTTTTACCGTAGAAAAATACATGCTTCCGCGGGAAAATATATGCTTACGCGAGAAAATTCGATCTCGATGAAATTTAGTATGGAGATAGTTGCAAATATAGGTATATGACAAGAGACTTTTTACTGCGGAAAATTAAATGCTTCCGCGGAAAAATATATGCTTACGCGGGAAAATTCGATTTCGATGAAATTTAGTATGGAGATAGTTGCAAATAAAAAAAAGTATATGGCGAGACGAAGTTCGCGGGGGCAGCTAGTAAATATATAAAATAACCATTAACTAATTTTATTAGATACATGAACTAAATTTCACATTAAATGATAAAATTCATGGTCCTCCTCTTATTTTTGACCCTATGTTATTTAGAAAAAAATAATCCTCATGATGAAATCTTTCAATCGGTATGATAAAGCTAAAGGATAATTATTTTTCTCGTGTAAACGGGTTCGACTCCCGGTTCAACCATGTAATTATTGAAATATCTGTGAATGCAGTTTAATTTGTTTTTAAAATTCAAATAATGTCTTCTTTCAGTAAAATGTTCTATCTACAATATTTAATGTACTTTCCCTCCATGTGGCATGGCCGTGGGACGCCCTGTATATACAAGACATATACATACAATATTTGTACAATTGCAAACGAGTTGCTTACAGTTCGCTATTTAAATTTTTGTGGAGAAAAAGGAGCTCTCATACTTTCTCTGGCTTAAGCAGGGTCCGTCTTTGGTTAAGAACCAATCCTGCACTAGAAAATACCCTCTCACAGGAAACTGAGGTTGCTTGGATGCATAGCCTTTTTAGCGTAAAAATGTAAAGGCGAGGGTAAATGTCTTTCCTGTTGGCCCACCACTGCAGGGGATCTTCTCTTCGCCCAATAAAATAAGGTCTTCGCCGAGGTATTTGTCACATTCTCTTTATTTTTTGTTCCGTTGGTTGTTTTTGTATTATTGTAGGTTCGACACGGGCTCTTTCCTCGTCTTGTGCAAGTCTTAGGGATGAATTATAATAGACCGGGCCGGGGCCGGGCCGGGCCGTGACCGGGGCCGGGCCGGGCCGTGACCGGGGCCGGGCCGGGCCGTGACCGTGGCCAGTTTCTATTACACCGGCCCGGACGGGACACGGATCATGCACGGTGTAATATAAACTTGTTCATATAAAATGTATGTAACGTGCCCCGCCCTGGCCCCGTCCGGACCACGGCCCGGCCCCGGCCCGGTCTAATATAATTCATCCCTTATTTGGCACACTCTGCGTTTAAGCTGATCACAAGAGCTGTCAAAGGATTCTTGCAAACGAAAGCCTTTCCGCTTAAAGCCAGGATCGAGTATTGCTGCGTCTGTGTAAAGCGGATTGTGCTCATAACCATCCAATCGTTTATGTATTTCATAATCCATGGTGCTTAATAAACGATTCACTTCTTCGTGTCGGGATGGAACAGTTTGACACGTGGCTACGTGTTTCATCATCATGTTTGAAAATATTAGTACCTTTGACAGCGTGACGTGTTTTTCTGAGCAGAATCTATCTCTGTAGTAATTTCATAAAATGGTTATAGTATAGAAACTACTTCCGCCATAATATCCCAATCTATAGGTTGCAGTGAGAGATCACTCTTCAAAAGAGCAAGTGTAGCTACGACGGCATTTTTCACTTTTAGGATTCTGTACATCATAATATTATCATAACACGAGTTCTGGTGGGGCATTCTTGTTTTAACTTTAGCAAAAGCAACTCCATCTGCCTCTGCATATCTTGAAGTTTCGTTAGTCCAACGGAACTTCTTTTGAAGTATTCTACTACAGCTTTAACTTTGACCATGATTTGATCAATATTATTTTTTATGCCTTTTTGCACTATCAGGTTTATAGAATGCGCAAAGCATCCTATAGCTCGCCATTCTCCTATGGTCATTGCATTCGGCATGTTGTATGCGTTGTCACTGACAACACAAGTAATTTTGTTAGTAATAAGCCAGTCTCCTAATCCTTTGTCTTGTATGTCTATAGATTCATGTGTTGTAAGATCCGAGGCTGTCGTATTATCTTGACCGTTTTCTTCTGATTGCATAATTATATTTAAACTGGTACCTATTACTGGTTCTATATCATCGTGAATCAAATTATTTGATTGTTCTGGGACGACCTGTAATGGTGGCGGAAGTTCTTGTCGTTCATTGTATTCGCAGTTGTGCGATGTGTCTTGGTCAGAACCCAACAAAGTCTCGGGAATATACAGGGCGTCCCACGGCTATGCCACATGGAGGGAAAGTACCTTAAATATTGTAGATAGAACATTTTACTGGAAGAAGACATTATTTTAATTTAAAAAACAATTTAAACTGCATTCATAGATATTTAAATAATTACATGGTTGAACCGGGAATCGAACCCGTTCCACGAAAAAAAATATTATCCTGTAGTTTTATCATACCGATCGAAAAGCATCATCATAAGGATTTTTTTTGCTAAATAACATAGTGTCAGAAATAAAAGGAAGACCATGAATTTTTACATTTAATGTGAAATTTAGTTCAGAAAAGCTGGCATTGCCGTAAAAACAAACAACTGAAATTCACCACTTGAGAAGTACGCATCATTTCCCTGTGCGTTTTGTGTTAAAAATGTTAAAATTCATGGTCTTCCCTTTATATCTGATACTATGTTGTTTAGCAAAAAAATATCCTTATGATGAAGCCTTTCGATCGGTATGATAAAACTACAGGATAATATTTTTTTTCGTGTAACGGGTTCGATTCCCGGTTCAACCATGTAATTATTTAAATTTCTATGAATGCAGTTTAAATTGTTTTTTAAATTAAAATAATGTCTTCTTCCAGTAAAATGTTCTATCTACAATATTTAAGGTACTTTCCCTCCATGTGGCATAGCCGTGGGACGCCCTGTATGTTGGTGTCAGTTTTTGTTTTTTGTGGTTGTGAGTTATATTATCTTCATCTGAATCTAAAGACTCGGGAGCATATGTTTTGTCGTTATAATCATCGGAGTCATGAAAAATATCAGTTTCTGGTTCATGACATGTTTCGTTAACAGGACGAGGTGATATTTCTATTTCTTCATGGCAAAGCAAAAAATCTACATCCTTGTTCTTGTTTGTTTCATCATTGACGTTGAGTTTTAACGAAGACAGTAAATTAGCTAAGTCATTTTCCTGTATGCATCTGGAGGAATTTTGATATTCATTACAATAGTAAAAAACTGCACTAAAATCTTTGTAATCGTAGGGCCTTTGCCATATTTTATTGTATATCAGTTTTCATTCTGTTGATTTCTTGTTCATTGGTCATTACTAGTACTTTATCGCTAGGACCCGCGATGTTTTCCGTGATGTTCTTATGGTCGGTAGTCATAGCTAAGATTTTATTACGCCTAGCACTTGATGCTGCCATTTTTGTCTGAAACAACATAAAAACTTTTAGAACAGACCGAAAGCAGTTTTATTTCTGCCTGTCCAATTGAAACATTTTATTTTAACCCAATTGTTACCGGCAATTTATATAGAATTGCTATTGCTAAACCTCATAGGTTAATAAGGGTGCGTTTTCACTGACGCGGAGCTGGGCGGAGTGGAGAGGAGCGGACCGTGAATTGGCCAATCACAGTGCTCGAAATCTCCATTCCGTATTAGTGGAAACAGTGTAAGTGGAGCGGATTTTCACGTTTATTCCAACTCCGCTTTAAGCAAACTGAACACTATTGAATAGCTTGTTTCTTTCTTATCACACATGAGGACAAATACTAAGGGAACCACATTTGTTGTTTCGGCCGTGCTGCCTACTTCACCGTGTACCGTGAATAATTGATGAAACGGACTCTGATATATGAGGAATTAACTTCTTCGTTTCTTGGGAGCAAAATATGATAATCCTTTTTTTTATAACCATAATCTATTAACATAAACCTAAGACATGTGAAAAAGTCCTCAACTCGCAACGGGCCAGCGCAGCGTCGTGAACTATCAAATGTTTTTTGGATATTTTTGACAGTTTATTGCTGTCTAAATGTAGGAAATGACAGAAAATGTCAAAGTGACCTTTCGAAACGGAAATAATCAAATAATAATAAATAAACAATAATCAAATAATCAATTTATTGGTAAAAATACACATTTACACGTCAAATAGTTTAATAATCATAATAAATGTCAAATACCTAGTTACTGAATCAGAAATGTCAAAAATCAATTACTTACACAATTTTAGAAATTACAAATGTCAATAAAATACAAAATATGTCGGAAAGTTCAACTTTTAGGGAATAAAGAAAAATGTCAATGGATTACAAATGTCATAAAAATATTATTTTATCAATTAAGTTCTATAAACTCCTCAACCTTATAAAACGCTCTCTCAATAAGCCAGTTTTTAAGTTTCTGCTTAAAACTAAACATGCTAGGGGCGGTGACAACATACTCTGGAAGGCGATTATAGACAGCAGGTCCGAGTATGTGCGTTGTTATGGAAAATGCTTATAAGACGGATAGAAAATGTCAAGAATGACAGATAATGTCATAAACTTCAGATTTCTCAAATAAATTATATAAGTGATCTCAAATGGCTGAAAAACTGGCCTGAATGTCATTTTCCGTTATTTTGATGTTAAATGTAGATTACTATATATTTTTGGCAGTTCGCTGTCAACTTTACAGTTGCTGTCACTTTTGACATTTACTGTCACTTTTTATATCAATAAAAAGTCAGGTGAATTAAGTCAACCGGATTGGAACTTCATCTTTATTGAAAACTGTGCTAGAACAGATGCAATAAGTCCGCCGTGCGTAGCACTAAATAAACCTACTAAAGATGATTTACTCCAAGTGAATTAAGTCTACCGTATGCGTTATTAAAAGTTCACCGTTAGATTGCATCTTCACTTAAAAAGTCAGATAATATATCCAAACGCGACTTCGTCCCTGCAGTTATAAATGGATAACTATAGTCCTGCCACTTAGACAACAGTACTGTAGGTAACTTGGTAAGTACTATATTGACAACACTAACACCTTGTAGATACTCTTCATGCTTCAGTTCCCTCACTGCAGTTACATAGTTTTTAATTTTAATTGAAAAGGAAATTATCTTTGTGATATTGATAGATATTGTGTTAATGAGGTTAACCTTTTGATGTCTTGGAATGTTCTTGATATTATGATTTCTGGGTTTCCAAAAAATAGTCTCAGAGTCGACATCACCATATCAGGTGGAGTTGTGCTTATAAGCAGCGCTGACACAGCTTCCTTTGCTGGGCCACGCAAAACCTTCGTAGTCTCCACAGATTTTCTTTTGTGCTAAATTGACATATCTCAGTCGATTCCATGTAACCTGCTTTAAATGATAGCCATTCCATTGGGTCTCCAAAGTACAACGGAAGCTCCTTGGGTGTGCTTATACGACTGAGTAGATTGGTATTGTTATGCTGGTAGATGCTGTATGTTGGTGGTTGACCATATCGCGCAGAGCGTTGGCCAGCTCCTGAACCGGTCCAATAGTGTCGTTAGCTTCCAGCGCTGGCAGCGGTAGCAGTGAGCTCCTATTAGGTCCATCATACTCGCGGGCTTTCTTTTTCTGTTGCTGTTTAAGGAGTGATACTGGTCTAACTACTTGTACGATCGAGGGGATCCATACACCATAGAATATATCTGATCAAGTAACTTTAGCAGCAGCTTATTTAGTACTACTTAACCATGCAGCTAAAAAACGGAAGAAGAAACGTTGGTGGAAACGAAAATTACTTCAGAATGGCCCACGGACTAGTTTGCTAACAAAACTTAAGGCAGACGATGGTGCTTTATTTAAAAACTTTACCAGAATGTCAACTGAGGACTTTGAACATTTACTACAACTAATTGCACCATAATATATATTCAAAGAAAGGACACCAACTACCAAGATAGCATTTCACCGAGAATCCGCTTGTTAATCACATTAAGATATTTAGCCACCGGTGATTCATACAGGTCTCTAATGTACTTATTTGAAGTATCATCATGTTCTACAAATTCCCTCACTGTACCAGAAGTATGCCAGGCTATTACAAAAGTATTGGAAGATTACATAAAGGTAATAAATAAATATAAGTACTTACCTAGTAATTTAGAGTTGAGAGACCTAAAGGTTGTAAATTAAATAATTAACCGGTTTAGTCAGCATAGATATTTAATGTGTAATACTATTACAAAGTGAGATAGTTTTTTATTCAGTACCTACTATTTGACCTGTAATTTATTTCCTTAAAAGTTAAATATTGTCGAAGACTACTTGATTGATCAAGGTATTCCACCAAAACAGATTGACTTTCATCATCCCTATTTCTATCTATTAGCTCATGTTGAGTAGCCAGTTCTATTGGTGATGGCTCAGATCTGGTATCTGTATGATTGTCATATATGGAGACTGAAAATTAGTATTAAGATCAATATCTGGTGTCGATACTGTTGTTGGTGGCGATGATATTGATGCCTCATGTCTGTTGATCTGTTGATTGTCGTATACTCCCAAAGCTGCTTGAAATAATACAATAATAATCATATGTTTGACATATATCTGAGATTTAGATGAAAGCTTTTAGTTCATTGCCAACATGATCTTGTTGGAGAGAATCTACCATTTATAGAGAAACTTGGTGATCAATATATTCAGGTTGTGATTTTGTTGGTAAGAGTCCATGTTTGAGAACCATATGTCAAGCAAGGTAGAATACAAGTATCCATCACCGTTTTTTTCAGATGTAGATCATGTAACTATGATTTGTAACTTTCAAAATTTCTGTATGTGCCCAGTATTTGTTACCTACTATGTACCTACTACACTCTTATTAATAATTTAACAACTCTTTAATTTTGTTAAACTGACATTGCACGCCTGATTGGCAGAATACATTGTTACTAATAATAACCATGATCAACACAACATACATGTATTTATGCAATAAAGATACTTTTACTATACTTATATGTACTTTACTTTTATTGTTGAGTGACTGAAGTTCGGTTTTGAAAGCAGTTGTTGTTTGACTCGCTTTTTCTGTTCCTTAGCCCTATTTAGTCTTATTATTCGGCTCAAATTGTGACCGCACTTGACGCAAAACTTGAAAGTATCAGCGGTTATAGTGAAGCATTCGTCGCATCTTAACAATTGTTGTCTGCAACTAGGACAGGTATTACTGTTGTTCTGCCGTTCAATCCATTTCTTACAAAACGGGCAATGCATTTTAAAAGTTACTTCTGAAAAATAGTTTTGAAATAACAATTATATTTTCTTCGACAGTTTGGTGACAGTGACAGTGAGTGTTGCCTGGTTACTATACTACTATTACGTTTAGTAATATGGCGCAATCGATAAAGACCGAAAAAAAATAGGCTTTACCTTATTTGTTACCATAACCCTGATTAAAAAAAAGTATTGAAAAGTATTGAACCCAGGCAAACTGTAATCTATATTCTATGTATTATAGATATACGAGGGTGGTCCGATAAGTACTTAGCCTAAAAAAGAAAAACGATCATTTTGGAAAGGTGGCGTTTTATTTCTCAACGTAGTCTCCTTTTAACTCGATACACTTGGTCCAGCGATGCTTCAACTTTTTTATCCCGTCTGAAAAATACTTTTTCTCGAGGTCTGCAAAATAGGCCTCTGTGGCGGCGATGACCTCCTCATTCGACTGAAATTTCTGCCCGACGAGTGATTTCTTCAAGTTTGGAAATAAAAAGTAGTCGCACGGAGCCAAATCTGGAGAATACGGTGGACGGGGCAGCAGTTCGTAGCCCAATTCGATCAATTTGGCCGTGGCGACGGCGGAGGTGTGAGCCGGTGCGTTGTCATGGTGAAAGAGCACTTTTTTCTTCACCAAATGGGGCCGTTTTTCCGCAATTCGGGGTCGAATCTGCCCAATAATTCGGCATAGTACAGCCCTGTGATCGTTTTGCCCTTCTCTAGGTAGTCGATGAAGATCACACCTTGTGAATCCCAGAAAACGGTGGCCATCACCTTTCCGGCCGATTGGACAGTCTTTGCCTTCTTCGGAGCGCGTTCGCCGGGTGAGGTCCACTGTTTTGACTGTTCCTTGGTCTCTGGCGTGTACCAGTGGATCCATGTTTCATCGACGGTCACGAAACGTCGCAGAAACTCCTTCGGAATGCGCTTAAACAGAGTCAAGCACTGCTCTGAAGTGGTCTCACGGTTGCGTTTGTTGTCCGGAGTGAGCAAACGCGGCACCCATCGCGCCGACAGCTTTCTCATGCCCAAAATTTCATGCAGGACATGACCCACGCGGTCTTTTGAGATGCCTACTGTCTCAGCTATCTCGCGTACCTTTAATCGGCGGTCTGCCAATACGAGATCGTGGATTTTTGTCACGTTATCCTCCGTAGTAGCCGTTTTCAGGGCACCTGGGCGTGGCTCATCAAAAACCGAAGTGCGACCACGCTGAAACTCCTTAAACCAATTTTGACGGTCGCCATCGAAGGAGAAGAGTCACCGTACACAGCGTCCAAGCGCTCTTTGATTTCGCGGCGCGATTTCCCTTCCAAAAACAAGACTCGAATCACCGAACGATATTGCTCTTTTTCCATTTTTCTAGAATCCACTGACACGCCCGCTTCCACACGCGCTCAAAAAAAAACTGCGCGTCCGATTCGGTTGAAATTTCTACAGTTACCGTCTAGGAGTATGAACTACCCGAGAAAAAAAAAAAACTTGCGATAGCGACGCCATCGGGCGTTGAGGCTAAGTACTTATCGGACCACCCTCGTACAGTTATTTCTTAATTACATTTTTCGCATTTCATTACACTAAATAGTTCATCATTCAAAATTTCTGTATCTGATTCGGTTAATAGTAAAAAAGAAAAACAATATAAAAGTGAGTAAGTAGCATTTTATTTATTCTTAACACTACACTACATAGGGGTGTTGTAATTAAAACTAGGGGGGAATGGTTTGTACTCGGCACGAGTTTCTTTCACATATTTTGAAAGATGACGCCAAGCCTCCGAGGTGTTTTCGGCACGAGTTTTTATACTAATAATGGCTTGCTTGACGCCATCGGTTCATAGGAGTAATTTTTTCGACCTCATCACTATCATAAAATATATTTTGAGATCGATATAATAACTGCCTTTCTTTTTATCATTGAATTGCCGAGCATTCGCCACCCTACGAGTTATATAGCATGGCAGACGAGGAGGTTGCATACCCGATGAACCAGATGCATCATCGTCGCTATCATCATCCCCGAATAAATCCTTCATTGTTGGGCGACATTTCGATGAAGTGTCCGCAGTTTTGGGCTTCTTCGATGGCTCCCGAGTTTTCGAAGACGATGGTGATGGTGACGACTTTGACCGTTTTTTTGGGTTTCTCTGGTTGAGCGCATGATAACTCCACCTCTTCTAGCGCTGAAGCCTCATCTTCCGAAGGGAAAACTAGATCTGCATTCTTAGGCCTGAAAATAATACAAACTTGATTAAGGTATTGAATAAACATTTAATTACCTGCCTGTATTTAACAAGTGGGTTCACAAGTAACAAGTTCTTAGCTAGATTATCGTTATTTTATAAAGATAAAAGGGCTCTTGGTCCGATTCGTAGCCATAGTCAGATTCAGCAGACACGTCATCGAGTTGACACTGTCTGAACGTGAGCGATCATTCGACATCTTTTGGCAGTTCATTATAAATAAATATCTTTCAATTTGAGCTTTATCTCTAGTATGAGGTATTCCACCATTTAGTCGTATGGTATTATATTCTGCATCTTCATGCAAACATTTCAATAATTTCATTAAATTTGGTCGTTTTCTGCCAATCATATTATTTAATTTATTATGCCAACTCTCGGCAAAATTATTGGTCCGATGGCGATGGCCGTACACAGACCATATTTTGGTCCATTCTGGATTTTTAAGCCATTGCGTCTGCATATATTTTTTAGGCTTATTCCACTTTACCCCAAAAAAACTTCCACTTCAACCCCAAAACGTTTTTGAAAATCAAATTTAAAATTAATCTTTTGTTTTAAGTATAGTCAACAGAAAAATTCAAGATAATACTTGAGGACTGATAACTCATCAATTTGAAAAAAATACTTATCGAAAAATGCTGTTGCGAGCTGTTGTAGTAGAATCTATTTGAATACTACAACATCTTAAATCGTCAGAGATATAATATTATGTGAATAGAGTCTGAAAAAGAAATATTGATTTGGTAAAAAACCTATTTAATAAGACTACCATATTATTGAGCCTTTAGACTCAATATCTATGAACACAACCTAACATACTCCATGACCGACCCTTACAGATTTATTATTAGTATATTACGATTCCTCTTGATACGGCCATACTTTAGTGATTATGGCGAATATTGGACCCCATATTGTGTAAATTATAAAAGTTATATATAGTCAACTAGCTGTATCTTTAACGATAGACCGCCGATAGACTTCTTAGCCTAAAAATTTTTTGTACAATATTTTATAAAACATTTTATATAGATACCTACAATATTTTATATACAAATACACCATGAACAATAATTATCTTGCGTTTTATTTATTTTTGCTAAAATTATGCTGCAAACCCTACGAAAAATGCTTGGGGTGCAAGTGGAATGGAAGTATGGAGATATTTGTTGATGAAATTTTGACACCTTTCATCGTCTTGGGGTGGTAGTGGAATGAATGTATGGATATATATTGACTAAAAAGTAGAGTTTTGGGGTAAAGTGGAATAAGCCATTTTTTATTCATTATTTTCTGGAAATTCGTTTTCAATATAGTTCCACCCTTCATTAATTAGATGTGGTGGTAACAATGGAAGCACAGCAGAAAGTGCTGCTATCCTTCTCAAGTTCGTGCACCTCCTATTGGCGACGGCGACGCCCGTAGCCGCGGGGGCCAGCGTGTCGTAGAGCAGGCAGGCGGAGGCGCACTCGGCCCACGGGCCCCGTTTTTAGCAATGCCTAGCTTCTTCCCTTTTTTCCATACACTGTTCGAAAAATGATATAAACACCCACACATTGAGATTTTAGGAAATACTTTCAATATCGCGTTCATTGCTGGTGTTTCAAAATCCATGGTGAATCTTAAAGGGTCAATGTCTGGGATTTGTGATTTCAGCATACTGAATAACGCGTAATAGCTGAGAGAGGTTTGATCCCATTAATAACAATTAAATAATTTGATTTTTTAAAAATCACAAACTTATAAAAAATTGAGGAGGGGTTTGGAAAGGATTATGGCGAAAATTTGGACTCACCGACCGATCACTCCCGCACTCACTTTTCTATACCCGTTAAGAGACATTTATTTGGTTCGACAGATTAACACTTCAATGATTTCTATGCAACTATTTCCCGACGGATTTGGACATCGGAAAATCGCGAAATTATTTGAAAATGAAAAATCCGCTCCGGCTGCGCCACTCTTGTTTTGGGAACGTACTTTTGATTTTTTAAAAAGGAAATTATAAAATAAAAGAGAGAATTAACGTGGTGCCAATGCGAAGCCAATTTAATCTCTGCGTGTTCCAATTGCTACATCATACACGGTGGCCAGTTCGTAGACGCTTACCTCAGCAGAATCGTTCTACGAACTGTGTACATGATAGAATTTGCTTATTAGTCTAAAATATATTCTAAGACTTAATATAAGGCAGAGGGGGCATGGTCAAACATAACTATCTTGTACACTTTGTAACTTTTCTTTTACCTCCGCACTGCATACGTTGTATCTATCTTCTAACATTCTAGTTAATTTCTGACGTGACGGCAACACGTAATCGGGATTTAATTTTTTTGTGTATCCAATAAATCCTTCGTTCAATCTGTAGTGGTTACATCTCCAAGACTATCAGATCCAATAAAGCCTCATCACCAGCTTTCTGGTTGATTTTTGTCGGCGCCGTCAAACGCATTTGGCGCGGACGCTTTGATGGTGGCGGTAAGGGCTGCTCCCCGTCTGAGCCTGCCACATTTAATGATGAATTTGGTGGACACGAGCGAATTAAGTTAATTCTAACTTGTTCTGGTTCAACTAGTGCACTTTCAGAGCTAGGTCCGGGTCGAGATGTATAGTTTTCTTCACTACTACAGCGATTCATGCCGGTCGCTTCAGCATACTGTATGTTTTTTTTTTCAAATGATTAATTAAATTTGTTGTGCTGCTTCCTTAGTTTTATATTGAGCGGAACACAAATTAGTTTATTACCGTCACTACTTTTTTTGAAAAACTCCCACACCACACTTTTTTTGTTTGAAGGCATTTCAATTAGGTACCTACCTAACCAATTTTTAATTCACTAACTATAGCTTCGCTTAACTGCAATTGAATAAGGTACGTCACAAGTCACAACATCAAAACTATTCAAAAGTTGTGTTTGTAAACAAACATTTCTCCTTCTCCTAGGTAGAGGTACCTACTTCAAAAGCACTCGAGTTTAAGAACAGGAATAGTGACGGGATGCGAATGCTAATTAGTAATTATCGTGAAGTTAAATGACATTACATAATTATCATTAATTTATTGTATGTTAAGTTTATAGCTAGAAATACCTTATATAATATTTGCCCAAAGACAATGTAGGGTAGGGAGACTAGGTACTTGATGAAAAAAAAGTAAGACGTGATAGTATTTCATCCTTGGAAATTACAAGATTAGAATTTTAGTAAACTTTATCTCTTGTAACTTTTATTCAAATACTCTACAATAATAATAAAGTTGAAATCAAATAAGTAGTAGTATATACAGGGTGTAATCGTTAAGTGTGCACAGGCGATTATTCCGTAACTATTGCAGATTTTTAAACTGATATCGAAAGTACTTTACCTAATGAGTAACATGACATTAATAACTTTTTAAAAATAAAACGAGAAATATCCAAAAAAATTACATTAATCACTCCCATACATTTTATTTCTTAGTAAGTACAAAATTTTGTGTTCAAAGCATATGTTCGAAGTGACGTCCTCCTTGTGCAATACAATGACGAGCTCTATTTACAGTTTCTAAATGAACTTTCCTTAACATTTGCGGAGTAATTAAAGCAATTGCACGACGTACACGATTCTGTAACTCTTCTAGGCTGTGTACTCTCTCAGCGTACACGTGGTCTTTGACAAATCCCCATAGGAAGAAATCACAAGGCGTGAGATCCGGGGATCTGGCAGGCCAAGGGGTTGCACTATTATTGGCTATTAAGCCATTATAATTGTTTCGTAAGAAATTCATTACAACATTTGTATTATGTGCAGGTGCTCCATATTGTTGAAAAATTATCGACCTTCTTTCATCGTCTGGAATTGGTTCTAAGAGACTTGGCATATCGTTTTGTACAAAGGAGAAATATCTCTGTCCATTTAAGGTTCCACTGTAAAAATATGGCCCTATGATCCGATCTCCAAGAATACCACACCACACATTAATTGAGAATCGCACCTGAGCTCTAACTTCAGTAGTTAAGCGAGGATTGTCAATTGACCAATAATGCGAGTTTTTTCTATTGTAAATGCCGCAGTTTGAAACATTACTTTCATCGGTCCATAAAATTGCTTCCGGTCCATAAAAACTGAATCCCAAAATGTCTGATTTCGGTACAAATTAATCTCACAATGACTGATACCAATAAGCCTATATTTCAAAACGAATTTGTCCTGAATTGCCTGAAATTTTAAATGTCTATATTTATAAAGGAATTTGTCCCATAATGCCTGAAATTTTTAATAAATATATAAATAATATTTTCAGTTCAGCTCAGTACTCACATAAGGTATTACTCGATAGTTTTACTCGAAGTCGAGTAATAATCCACGCGCGGACCGCAAAACTCACTGTCAACTCTGTGAGTTTTGCGGTCCACACGTCGATTTTTACTCAACTTCGAGTAATACCGTATGTGAGTACTGAGCTGAACTTGAGCCATTGCAAAAAAAAGAAGACAGAAGGCCGCAAAATAGTTAGAATGTGTGTTTCCTTTGATAGATGAAATTTAGGCATTATGGGATTCAGCTATTTTGGAACACGAACGTTTTGAGAAAAAGACATAATGACCTTCAGTTGTTACAAAATGTATGCGTATTTAATTTCCGGCATTATGAGATTCAGTCCTATTGATTAGCTAGACATTTTGGGATTCATTTCTTATGGACCGGAAGCATAAAATTGACCTTACATTGACATAATTATTGACTAGCCAATTGCAATAGACCAGCCGACGAGCAGGATCATCATTGTGCAGCTTTTGAGTAGGTTTTATCTTAAATGCTTTGAAGTTGTGTTTTTTTAATAACTTGTGTACATAATTGTGGGACACTGGAAATGATCGGGCCACTGAACGCGTTGATTCTTGTGGATTATCAACTACGTAGTTAATAATATTGTTATCTAAGTCATTATCAAATTCCGGAGCTTTTGTTCTCGAACCTTTTTTTCTGTTAAAAGATCCATAATTTATCAAATTGTTATCCAACTTACGTAAATACGTACCAGAAGGGACTTCTCTATCTGGGTACTCTCTTCTGTAGGCGATAATGGCCGCCCTATTGTTTACAATCATGTTTGTAGTACATTTTTAACATGTCCCTCTTTTCTATTGTATTGGAAAATGCCATTTTTCAATCAATAAATGCAACAATCACGATTATTAACGCAAATTGAAAAATACAATAAATTGGCGGGAACGAGAACCCGCGATAAAGAATTTGAATTTAGAACGAACACCAAAGAGTACTTTCTTTTTGTTTTTATTTAGTATGTTGCTTTTCAGCTAGTTCAAATCAATACAATATTGAAACAAGGTTTATTATAAATTTGAAGTGGTAAGATAATTAATCTACACGTGCATCTACTTTAAATTCATTAATACCTTCATATCGTACATAATTATAAAATGACAAGGGTAAAATGAGTAGGTACTATTCCCTTAGATGGGGGTGATTAATGAATTTTTTTGGATATTTCTCGTATTGTTTTTAAAAAGTTATTAATGTCATTTTACTCATTAGGTAAAGTACTTTCGATATCAGTTTAAAGTTTTTTGATATCTGCAATAGTTACGGAATAATCTCAAACCTTACTCGAGCGCCGACGGCGGCCCGAACCGACCCGAGGTGTGCCGACGGTGACCGGCGCGGCGAGGCGACGGAATACGAATCAAAACAAAATGAATATTCGTATAACGTGCGCAATTGAAAATGAATTCTGTAAATAGCGGCGGGGATTGGCAAAACAAGGATAAAAGTATAGACAGCGATAGAGAGTGAGCGAGAACGCATGCGAGCGGACGCCATTGTAAATGGCGTCTCGAACTCATTTCTAATTGCGCACATTATAGTAGAGTTGAGTTTCGGTTTCGAGTTAGCGAATCGCGACCTCGCGTGCACTCGCATTCGCATAGGTAACTCGCATTCGTTATCCGAATTCTAGTAGTTGGCTAAGCTAGTAATTACTAAGTAGTTACGCGAGTTGATTCGAGTTGCGAATCAACTCGTTTAGACTCTGATTCGAGTTATTCGAATCAGCCAACTCGACTCGCCCATCGCTAGGTTCGCCTTTGCTGTTCCAGTAATTGATTATGTTGCCGATTCAAGTGTCAGTCGCGGAAATTGTAGTAAATGATTGTGAAGAAAAGTTATCATCATCATCATATCGGGCAAAAGATGTCCATTGCTGTACATAGTAGCTGGATATACAGTTCATTAATTTAAAGCTTTCTGATAAACTATATTTCTTTGCGGTGCGTAAATATATAATGATGATTGTTTTCCGACGCGCGAACACGCAACGTATAATTGTCCATGCGCGAAACAGGGAAACTCCAAGTTGATTCCGCAAACTTGCAATGACTGGCCTTGCGATTTATTGATGGTCATAGCAAAAGCCAGACGCACGGGAAATTCTAAACGCTTAAAATCGAATGGCAAATCCGTTGGAATCATCGGTATACGCGGGATCAAGACTCAAGACATCCTCTCCTTTATATTTTCCCTTGATGATCGTGGCTTCGATGACGTTACTCATTAGTTTCTTCACAGCCAGTCTCGTTCCATTGCAAAGTCGAGGTTGATTTATGTTAGTTACGCAGCATGATGACAACTGATCCTACTTTTAATTGCAAATTATGTGGTGGTAGTCCAGTCAATTCCAATGAATTTAAAAATTTTGTGGGATAGTTGACTGCGTCATTTGAAAAACATGTCTTGGGAACAAAGAAGACTATACATTTGTTCTCATGTCTTAAAAACTGAAAAGAAGGTCACAAAAAATCCTAACTCCAACAGAGGTGAAAGCCGAGCATACTATCTCACAATTGAACATGAAAGATACCAGGTGTGTAAGAAAATGTTTCTAGCCACCCTCGGCATTAAGATTGTTTCGTTAGGTACTGGTTAGAGAAAACAGACTGTGCCATGCCTCCTAATACTCAAACATCACAGCAAAAAAACGGACCAAATAAAACTGATGCTAAGGAATTTCTAATCCAGTTCCTAACTAAACTCCCGAAAATGCCATCTCATTATTGCCGGCAAAGCACATCAAAATTGTATTTGGAGCCAGTTTTTGATAGCATGGTTGAATTATATCGAGTCCACAAAAATGCATGTGAAGTTGATTCGCAACAATGTTTAGGCCGCAAACTGTTTGGTTCTATTTTCGACAAACTTAATCTCGCTCACTTCCATCCCAAAAAAGACAAATGTTTGCCGGTAATATTATATTCAGATGGGTGTTGTGCACAGAATCGCAACGCCATCCTTAGTGATGCTCTTTTACGTCTCGCGATTTAAAAGAAGGTGATCATCACTCAAAAATATCTGGAAAAGGGACACACACAGATGGAGTGCGATTCTGTGCACAGTGCTATAGAATGCAAAGCAAAAGGAAAGGAAATCTACTTACCAGATCAATATGTGGACATATCAAACAAAGCCAGGTCAAATCCAATGCCTTATGAAGGCAAACTTTTGGATTTCAGTATTTTCACAGATTTTAGTAAACATTTGTTATATAAATCCATTCGCCCGGGAAAAAGAACAGGTGATCGCGTCGTGACAGATATAAGGGTGTTGGAGTATAGTCCAGATGGCATAATAAAGTACAAAACATCTTTCGATGAAGAGTTAAAGCCATTAAGGCCGACACCTCTTCATCGTATAAAGCCAATAAATAAGCTCCCAAAACTGTACACCGGAAGATTGCCAATAGCGAATCGTAAGTACCAAGATTTACAGGATTTAAAACCTGTAATACCTGAAAGGTGCCATACTTTCTACGACCAACTACTTCATAGCTAAGCCATCTTTTTCTGATGACAGGGCGAAACATGAATTTTAGTATTGCTTCACTCTTCGGGCGGTGTGTTTGTCTGTAGGAGGCCCCATTGTGTTTTTTAACGGCAAAGTATTTCGATGTCTACATTTTTGCAATTATTTAGATTTCATTTATGGTTAGAGTATTGATAGTTTTGTTACAGTTAAATTAAAGGTTGTCCAATATCGTAGTATGATTAGTTTTTATTAACATTTACTGACATTCTAACTATGAACCGTTTTATACAAAGATGGAGGGTGGGGGACAGTTGAAACAATTTTTTTGGGTACGGGTACGGTTGAAACAGTTTTTTATTAAACTTTCTTGTTTTTTAGATGTCGAGGGTAAGCCAAAGGAAGACAAAAGGTATAAAAGGTCAAGCCGACATATCAGCATACCAACGAGCCTATGAAGATGTGAACAGCCGCAGAAAAAAATGGCAAAAAAAAAATTTGTTCAAGTCATAGGGATTTAAACTAATTAATAATTAGACGTTGTTATACTTAATATTAATCTGAAGGCTGATTAAAAGAAAGATTATAAGTACATATAGCCAAAGAATTATCGCTACCAACATCTCATGATAATTTAGTTTGATGTACTTAATATAAGGCTGATTAAAAACAATGTCCGATTATAAATATAGTCAAGACTATTGTGATAGTCAACTGTGCCATTACCATTCGAAAGATGTTATTAGAAGATAATAATTGATTATATTTTGTATTATTTGTATGCGTTTCAATTGACCCCAGACACTGTTTCAACCGACCCTGACATGGGGACGGTTGAAACAAAAAACAGTTTTTTTTTTATTTGATTTTTCTCAGAAATGACTATACAGTGACCTTAAATAACATTTCTCTATTGTAGACAAATATAAGGTCTTTTATTTAGTATGTACTCTTGTTTTGGGAACGTACTTTTGTTTTTTTAAAAAGGAAATTATAAAATAAAAGAGAGAATTAACGTGTTAGCAATGCGAAGCCAATTTAATCTCTGCGTGTTTCAATTGCTACATCATACACGGTGGCCAGTCCGTAGACGCTAGATTAGCAGAATCTTTCTACAACTGTTTACATGATAGAATTTGCTTATTAGTCTAAAATATATTCTAAGACTTAATCTAAGGCAGAGGGGGCATGGTCAAACATAACTCCTCCCTCCCTAAGAGGAAAATTACCGGTTGAATCGATTTGAGATTTTTCCGATAATTTTTCTTACACATAAAATTCAGCAATTTTAGCCGAAACACAAAAATCATACAAATAATAAAAGAAAATTAAATTAATCCTAGACACGTATAGCATAATTTTTCACAAAAAGAATAATTAACATAATAAAAGAAAGTAAAATTAAACCGAGACACGTATTAGCTTATTAGCTTAAATTTTTCACTGATTCACTTCACTATAGAGGCCATGAATTTCACTTCGTCAAGATTAACACAATGTTTATTAAGTGCGCGTGCACTGGATAACGACGCGTTAGATTGTAGTTGCGCTAGGGCGATCTCGGGGATTTTCTCAATAACATCCGATTCCTTAAGGATCCGGTGGAATATACGAATACCGTTGATATCCAAGTTACAAGGTTTTTCAATGGTAAGCAATAATGTTCCGAAAAACTGCTGCTTGCTGACCTCGTCGTTGCAGTGCAAGGACAAAATAGTATGAACTCTACTAAACTGGATTCAGCGTTTATCAGTAACGGCTGAATTTTTATCTCTTCAATTTTTATCTGATGCTGTATACGGCGATCCAGATATTTGTCGAATTTCATGAGCTATTTATTCAACACAGGTAAAATCATTATAGATTATTCGGTTAATCTTTGTACAAATAAAATGTATAGGTAGGTACTCGTACCAGTTGATAACGGGCGGCACGGATTCGCAATCGGTAAGTATTCCATTTCTTTCGCCAAGAGGTATGGATATTTAGGAAAATGGGAAAGGATTTGTTTAGATGTTTATGGAAAATTGGTTAAGAGTACATTTTATAAACCTCTAAATAATACTATCTGTAACATGATCTTCCATAATAAAAGTAATTTGATCTTTCTTAATTAATGATTTTATAATAATAATTGAAATTCCTTAGAATCAGTTTTATTTGGTCCGTTTTTTTGCTGTGATGTTTGATTATTAGGAGGCATGGCACAGTCTGTTTTCTCTAACCAGTACCTAACGAACCTATCTTTAATGCCGAGGGTGGCTAGAAACATTTTCTTACACATCTGGTATCTTTCATGTTCAATTGTGAGATAGTATGCTCGGCTTTCACCTCTGTTTGAGTTAGGATATTTTGTGACCTTCTTTTCAGTTTTTAAGACATGAGAACGATCTCAGACCCTTCTGACCCGCATGTTCTGACCCGCTTAATAAAAGTTCCCTTATGACCCACTTTCAAGTACCCATTTGACCCACTGTGGATCAAAACATTTTTTGTTAATAAATTATATTATAGAATGTACAGTTAACAAAAAAAAATTGAAATTATTTTTATTTATAATTATGGTGTATGGGTATTATATTATTTAGGAATGTGACGTGTACTTGAGATACTATAAATAAATAAATAAATAAATAAATATTGCTGGACAATTTTACACAACGACATCTAGCCCCGTGGTAAGCTCGAAGCTTGTGTTACGGGTGCTAGATTTCTGATATACTTAATATAATATACATACATAGATAGATACTTGAGATATTATAGATAGTATTTTGACATTTTTATAATGGTATGATATGGTTCAATACGTAGAAGTTTACAACTAACCTTTAAACACACCTAGCGAAAGATTTAGTACTTGCTTTCTGCACCCTGCGACGGATTTCTAACAATGGCCCTGTTTGCAATGGCACATTTTTTTACCTGGAACTGATAGCAATACCAGGTAAAAAAAGTTCTAATAAACATCTATTATTGTTATACTGATACGTTAACCAAATAACAATAATTAAGGGTCATCTTAAGGGTATTTACCCCACCCCTTTCCAAGCAGTTTATCAGTCAAAATACTGATTCCTATTACACTCGAGAGCAATGAATCCGGGTCACTCAAAGAATCCAAAAAATCTCGGAAAGTAAGAATGCTAGGTTAATGCAATAAATTGTATTTAATAGACAATTTAATACTCCTTAAATGAAAGTTAAAAAAATATGAGTCACCATACATTTTATTTACACAAAATTACATAAAGAAAAAAAACTGCTGATCTCTCCTTAAAACAAAAATAGGAAACATGAAATTTTTGAACTTTATGACGATTTTCTTGAATTTCTCATTATTCTGTTCTTTATACATAGACAACCACCTTACATTACTTAGACTAGATGGCGCTATCTGTAGTTTCTACTTAGTTATTATTTTATATAAATCAACACCCCCACTATATAAAATAATACAATTTATTTTTCAATTAAGCCAACTTCAGTTACAAAATGTTTGTGTTTGATTGAGCTCAAACTTTTTGTAAGCAAGTCAGCTGGCATATCAGCTGTACAAAGGTACTGGACTTGTACCAACTTCTGAGCTACAATTTCTTTACAATAATGAAATCTGATATCAATATGTTTAGATCGGTGATGGTACACAGGATTTAACAACAATTTTTGTGCACTTTGATTATCATTATAGACTACTATAGGATATACTCTGTCTGTAATTTCAACAACAACTTTCAGATATCCCTATATATTCTGCCTCTGTACTGGAGAGCGCAACAACCTTTTGTTTTCTGCTTTCCCATGATATTGCAGATCCTGATAATTCAAAAACATAACCTGTATAGGACCTCCTACTTATAACATCACTGCCCCAATCGGCATCAACATAACCAATTATTTCACAATTGAGTCCTGAGTCATATTTCAAAGCATAATGTTTAGTCTTCTTTAAATATCTCAAAATTCTCTTTGCATGACTCCAATGCTCCTTTGTAAAACAATTGTTCAACTGACTCTTATAACTAACTGAATATGATATGTCTGGACGACTTAATACTGATAAATACATCAAGCTCCCTATAAGCTGTATGATTGTCATATATGGAGATTGAATATTAGTATTAAGATCAATATCTGGTGTCGATACTGTTGTTGGTGGCGATGATATTGATGCCTCATGTCTGTTGATCTGTTGATTGTCGTATACTCCCAAAGCTGCTTGAAATATACAATAATAATCATATGTTTGACATACACTCGAGAGCAATGAATCCGGGTCACTCAAAGAATCCAAAAAATCTCGGAAAGTAAGAATGTTAGGTTAATGCAATAAATTGTATTTAATAGACAATTTAATACTCCTTAAATGAAAGTTAAAAAAATATGAGTCACCATACATTTTATTTACACAAAATTACATAAAGAAAAAAACTGCTGATCTCTCCTTAAAACAAAAATAGGAAACATGAAATTTTTGAACTTTATGACGATTTTCTTGAATTTCAATACTTCGTATTACCTCCTCGTGCTTCCATTACTGCGTTTACGCGGTTTGGCATGCTGTACACCAAGTTCCTTATACGATTTTGGGGAATATTCTCCCATTCCTCTGTGAGAGCAATTTTGAGCTCAGGAAGCGTGATTGGGGGAGGGTTTCGTTGTTTTACGCATCTCCCTAGCTCGTCCCAAGCATGCTCGATCGGGTTGATATCCGGGCTGCGCGCTGGCCACTCCATACAAGTAATGTTCATCTCTTGAAGGTAGTCATTCACAATCCTACCTGTATGAGGTCGGGCATTGTCATGCATAAATATAGCATCCTCACCCAAATTGACCATAAATGGACCAACGTGTTCGTTGAGGATTTCTTCCACATATCTTACGCTAGTTAAAGAGCCGTTTTCTATGATCACCAGCTCTGTGCGACTTTCAGAGGAAATTCAGAGACAAAAAAATGATTTTGTCTACAGGCCAGGGCCTCTCTTGTAATAAACAAAACTGATGAATTATTCACACTAGCAAAATCTGGAAGAGAGCAGCAAATGGTAAATCAACAAAATGAACATAAATTGCGTATGCAAATAATGGAAGTCGAACACAAACAAAGACTTAAAATAATGGACAAAGAACTAGAATATTGGAACAAAAAACTGAAAGAACAATAAATAATTAAAATTTATTGAAAATAGTTATTAATAAATATGTTGCGAGTTACATTCATCGTGTTATTTGTGTTTGTTTCCTCTTCATCATCATCTTCGCTGTCAGACTCTGGGGTGTAATCTGCAAAAAGGCATTCATTTAGTCAAAATATAAAATACTTATGTTTTTCTCAAAGCTGGGTTGTGTATGAAAGGTCATCTTATTATTTGTATAGAGGCTGACAGAACTAGTAGG
Source organism: Chloroclystis v-ata (assembly GCA_963691955.1). NCBI lineage: Eukaryota > Metazoa > Arthropoda > Insecta > Lepidoptera > Geometridae > Chloroclystis > Chloroclystis v-ata. The sequence goes on along the minus strand of OY829904.1, from coordinate 10,798,416 downwards.
TGTGATATAAAATGGTACCAGTGCAAATGCAGTTAGAAGGTAGGTATTATAGGTACCTTCTTCATCAATTTCATTCCATTTAATGGCCAGATTATGCAAAACGGCACAAGCTATGATTGTGGTTTTTATAGTCTCGTATGAACCACGCATAACTTCCAACAGTATTCTAAACTTTCCTTTCCAAATTCCAAAACACCGCTCCACTATGTTTCTTGTTTTTATTTGCTTTCTGTTGTAGCGCTCTTCAGCTTCAGTTTGTGGGCGCAAAACTGGAGTAAGCAAATATGGTGTGGAAGGATATCCACTGTCTCCTAATAGTTTTCCTCCTCTAAATTCACCTTCTTCAAACCTTCTTTTAAGCTGACTCTCACGAAAGATGCGAGCATCATGAGTGCTTCCCCTCCAACGACATACCACATCACAAATGGACATATTAGGGCCACACACAACCTGCAAAAGGAAATTAAACAAATAACTATGGATGGCTCTGTAAACATGTCTGATGACATACTATCAATGCTAGACAAGCAGTTACCTGTGTATTAATGGAATAGTGTCCTTTTCTGTTAATAAAATACTGGCCATTTTCACCACCCACTTTTCTGATTTTTACATGGGTGCAGTCAATAGCTCCGATTACTTGGGGAAACCCACAAATAGCAGCAAACTCCCTATGTGCATGACACTGTTCTGCTACTGTAGTGGGCATTCTTATAAACTGCGCACTCTTACTAGCTAATGCGTAAGCAACTCTTTTACAAAGGCGAGACATGGTAGGTTGACTTATGCCATGTAAATCTCCGCTATCATCTTGAATCTGTTGATAAAATTATATAATAAAGAATTATCAAGTAGACATTTGCATAGGTTATTATAATTTGATCAAAGCAAGTAAAAATAATTCTCTCAACTATTACCTAGCTCCTGAAGTACCTCATGGAGAGAAACCGTCAAGGAGATCAATCCCCACAAAGGGCTATATTTCAGGAAGTAAGAAGTAGAAAACCTTTGTATACAATGAACAATTACCTCATGTCGACCCCAGTGCCTGATCACAGCCATTATTTGTATGTGAACAGGTATGCCGCCACCTCTTGTGTCTACAATGAGGTCTTCTTTGACAATATTTATAATTTTGTTTATATTCTCCTTTGAAAACCTGTATTTTTTTCTAAATTCCACATCGTCATATTCCACCATCGGATCTATCCTGGGTTGATAAAATTTTGTACGTGGTTGCCGAAATTCATTTATATCTGCGATAATCTTGCTCGAAATTATATAGATAGTCACCGAAATCAAAATTATCCAGTTCCATTATAAAATTTTGTAAGCAAACAAGACGTCAAAGAATATACGATACGAGTAAACACTACACTAAACAAGACGTCACAGAATTTATCTATGGTCAATTTTTTTTTATTTATGGTCAAAAGTGCAAAGACGTATCGATTATATTCTCTTTGGTGCAAAAGAAGTCGTGTACAAAAATCACAGACTCAGACAAATCAGCTGTTTATTAGCATCCATTTTGTTGCTTAAGAAGTTAAACTACCTATATAGGTTGTTTAATTTGACAACTATTTAAGTACCAGTTTAAACAGTTGATTTGGTTTAAACAACGTTTATGAATACAAAATTACGTTAAGCATTACTTAAAGGCTTACTTAAAATTAAACCGTGTTTATGAATAACGCTGTTATTGTTGAGTGACTGAAGTTCGGTTTTGAAAGCAGTTGTTGTTTGACTCGCTTTTTCTGTTCCTTAGCCCTATTTAGTCTTATTATTCGGCTCAAATTGTGACCGCACTTGACGCAAAACTTGAAAGTATCAGCGGTTATAGTGAAGCATTCGTCGCATCTTAACAATTGTTGTCTGCAACTAGGACAGGTATTACTGTTGTTCTGCCGTTCAATCCATTTCTTACAAAACGGGCAATGCATTTTAAAAGTTATTACTTCTGAAAAATAGTTTTGAAATAACAATTATATTTTCTTCGACAGTTTGGTGACAGTGACAGTGAGTGTTGCCTGGTTACTATACTACTATTACGTTTAGTAATATGGCGCAATCGATAAAGACCGAAAAAAAATAGGCTTTACCTTATTTGTTAACATAACCCTGATTAAAAAAAAGTATTGAAAAGTATTGAACCCAGGCAAACTGTAATCTATATTCTATGTATTATAGATATACAGTTATTTCTTAATTACATTTTTCGCATTTCATTACACTAAATAGTTCATCATTCAAAATTTCTGTATCTGATTCGGTTAATAGTGGTGTTGGTGAATGAACCGTAAAAAAGAAAAACAATATAAAAGTGAGTAAGTAGCATTTTATTTATTCTTAACACTACACTACATAGGGGTGTTGTAATTAAAACTAGGGGGGAATGGTTTGTACTCGGCACGAGTTTCTTTCACATATTTTGAAAGATGACGCCAAGCCTCCGAGGTGTTTTCGGCACGAGTTTTTATACTAATAATGGCTTGACGCCATCGGTTCATAGGAGTAATTTTTTCGACCTCATCACTATCATAAAATATATTTTGAGATCGATATAATAACTGCCTTTCTTTTTATCATTGAATTGCCGAGCATTAGCCACCCTACGAGTTATATAGCATGGCAGACGAGGAGGTTGCATACCCGATGAACCAGATGCATCATCGTCGCTATCATCATCCCCGAATAAATCCTTCATTATTGGGCGACATTTCGATGAAGTGTCCGCAGTTTTGGGCTTCTTCGATGGCTCCCGAGTTTTCGAAGACGATGGTGATGGTGACGACTTTGACCGTTTTTTGGGTTTCTCTGGTTGAGCGCATGATAACTCCACCTCTTCTAGCGCTGAAGCCTCATCTTCCGAAGGGAAAACTATATCTGCATTCTTAGGCCTGAAAATAATAAAAACTTGATTAAGGTATTGAATAAACATTTAATTACCTGCCTGTATTTAACAAGTGGGTTCTTAGCTAGATTATCGTTATTTTAAAAAGATAAAAGGGCTCTTGGTCCGATTCGTAGCCTTAGTCAGATTCAACAGACACGTCATCGAGTTGACACTGTCTGAACGTGAGCGATCGAGCAGGATAACAATAAATTTGTGTCAGGATAAGTTGGCATAAATATAATGTAAATAAAAAAGTATGATTTCTGTTACATTTATAATTTTGTTAAAAAAGTGATACTAATAACTTCTGAAAATGAACGAGAAAGTATCTCTTCAACTTCTTAATTTTTCGAGGAAATGCCCCACAGATATTTGGTGGTCATTCGACATCATTTGGCAGTTCATCTATACTAATATTATAAAGAGGAAAGATTTGTTTGTATGTTTGTTTGTAACGAATAGGCTCCGAAACTACTGGACCGATTTCAAAAATTCTTTCACCTTTGGAAAGCTACATTATCCCCGAGTAACATAGGCTATATTTTACCGCGGGAAAATCCAACATAATGCGGGCGAAGCCGCGGGCAGAAAGCTATATTCTATATAGTTGAAGAGCAGGATAATGAAACATATTTTTAAGTTAACCTTGTTATAAATAAATCTCTTTCAATTCGAGCTTTATCTCTAGTATGAGGTATTCCACCATTTAGTCGTATGGTATTATATTCTGCATCTTCATGCAAACATTTCAATAATTTCATTAAATTTGGTCGTTTTCTGCCAATCATATTATTTAATTTATTATGCCAACTCTCGGCAAAATTATTGGTCCGATGGCGATGGCCGTACACAGACCATATTTTGGTCCATTCTGGATTTTTAAGCCATTGCGTCTGCATATATTTTTTAAATTTTTTGATTGATTCATTATTTTCAGGAAATTCGTTTTCAATATAGTTCCACCCTTCATTAATTAGATGTGGTGGTAACAATGGAAGCACAGCAGAAAGTGCTACTATCCTTCTCAAGTTCGTGCACCTCCTGTTGGCGACGGCGACGCCCGTGGCCGCGGGGGCCAGCGTGTCGTAGAGCAGGCAGGCGGAGGCGCACTCGGCCCACGGGCCCCGTTTTTAGCAATGCCTAGCTTCTTCCCTTTTTTCCATACACTGTTCGAAAAATGATAGTAACACCCACACATTGAGATTTTAGGAATTACTTTCAATATCGCGTGAATCTTAAAGGGTCAATGTCTGGGATTTGTGATTTCAGCATACTGAATAACGCGTAATAGCTTTTTTCAGTTCTGTCTCTCATCAATACATAATATAAGCGGCACAATGTTTGTTGTGTTCGCCGAACTGCCCAAGTCTCCGTGTATTACGTATAGTTGGTGAAATGGTCCCGTGCAACTACTAAACGTTCCGTCTCCAAATAAATGTTTTAATAGTTTTATGCATTCTCTTGCTGCAGTAGATGCAAATGCAATTATTCTATTTTTGCCATACGTGTAGTCGAATAAAATAAACAAATCATACATGGGTGGTATTTTTACATCAGTGGTTTTGTTAAATACAATTTTTTTAATTCTAGCATCTTTATAATCTTTCACGGCAAGGTTCAATGTATGTGCAATACAAAAATGATTCCTTTTGCTGAGGTAATCTTGTACGGCTTTCTTCATGTTTGTTGCGTTATCGGTTACTATTGTCACAACTTTATCGTATATTTCCCATTCTGTCATAATAGCGCGTAAAGCATTAGAAATGTTCAACGATGTGTGCTGTTTCGATAATTCCGATGTACTTATTACCAAAGATTGCAAAGTACAATTTTTGATAAAATGCACAGTTGCACTAATAAAGCTCTTTTGGCCATCTGAACTCCATATGTCTGTTTTCAGAGCGATATCATGATGACAACTGATCCTACTTTTAATTGCAAATTATGTGGTGGTAGTCCAGGCAATTCCAATGAATTTAAAAATTCTGTGGGATAGTTGACTGCGTCATTTGAAAAACATGTCTTGGGAACAAAGAAGACTATACATTTGTTCTCATGTCTTAAAAACTGAAAAGAAGGTCACAAAAAATCCTAACTCAAACAGAGGTGAAAGCCGAGCATACTATCTCACAATTGAACATGAAAGATACCAGGTGTGTAAGAAAATGTTTCTAGCCACCCTCGGCATTAAGATTGTTTCGTTAGGTACTGGTTAGAGAAAACAGACTGTGCCATGCCTCCTAATACTCAAACATCACAGCAAAAAAACGGACCAAATAAAACTGATGCTAAGGAATTTCTAATCCAGTTCCTAACTAAACTCCCGAAAATGCCATCTCATTATTGCCGGCAAAGCACATCAAAATTGTATTTGGAGCCAGTTTTTGATAGCATGGTTGAATTATATCGAGTCCACAAAAATGCATGTGAAGTTGATTCGCAACAATGTTTAGGCCGCAAACTGTTTGGTTCTATTTTCGACAAACTTAATCTCGCTCACTTCCATCCCAAAAAAGACAAATGTTTGCCGGTAATATTATATTCAGATGGGTGTTGTGCACAGAATCGCAACGCCATCCTTAGTGATGCTCTTTTACGTCTCGCGATTTAAAAGAAGGTGATCATCACTCAAAAATATCTGGAAAAGGGACACACACAGATGGAGTGCGATTCTGTGCACAGTGCTATAGAATGCAAAGCAAAAGGAAAGGAAATCTACTTACCAGATCAATATGTGGACATATCAAACAAAGCCAGGTCAAATCCAATGCCTTATGAAGGCAAACTTTTGGATTTCAGTATTTTCACAGATTTTAGTAAACATTTGTTATATAAATCCATTCGCCCGGGAAAAAGAACAGGTGATCGCGTCGTGACAGATATAAGGGTGTTGGAGTATAGTCCAGATGGCATAATAAAGTACAAAACATCTTTCGATGAAGAGTTAAAGCCATTAAGGCCGACACCTCTTCATCGTATAAAGCCAATAAATAAGCTCCCAAAACTGTACACCGGAAGATTGCCAATAGCGAATCGTAAGTACCAAGATTTACAGGATTTAAAACCTGTAATACCTGAAAGGTGCCATACTTTCTACGACCAACTACTTCATAGCTAAGCCATCTTTTTCTGATGACAGGGCGAAACATGAATTTTAGTATTGCTTCACTCTTCGGGCGGTGTGTTTGTCTGTAGGAGGCCCCATTGTGTTTTTTAACGGCAAAGTATTTCGATGTCTACATTTTTGCAATTATTTAGATTTCATTTATGGTTAGAGTATTGATAGTTTTGTTACAGTTAAATTAAAGGTTGTCCAATATCGTAGTATGATTAGTTTTTATTAACATTTACTGACATTCTAACTATGAACCGTTTTATACAAAGATGGAGGGTGGGGGACAGTTGAAACAATTTTTTTGGGTACGGGTACGGTTGAAACAGTTTTTTATTAAACTTTCTTGTTTTTTAGATGTCGAGGGTAAGCCAAAGGAAGACAAAAGGTATAAAAGGTCAAGCCGACATATCAGCATACCAACGAGCCTATGAAGATGTGAACAGCCGCAGAAAAAAATGGCAAAAAAAAAATTTGTTCAAGTCATAGGGATTTAAACTAATTAATAATTAGACGTTGTTATACTTAATATTAATCTGAAGGCTGATTAAAAGAAAGATTATAAGTACATATAGCCAAAGAATTATCGCTACCAACATCTCATGATAATTTAGTTTGATGTACTTAATATAAGGCTGATTAAAAACAATGTCCGATTATAAATATAGTCAAGACTATTGTGATAGTCAACTGTGCCATTACCATTCGAAAGATGTTATTAGAAGATAATAATTGATTATATTTTGTATTATTTGTATGCGTTTCAATTGACCCCAGACACTGTTTCAACCGACCCTGACATGGGGACGGTTGAAACAAAAAACAGTTTTTTTTTTATTTGATTTTTCTCAGAAATGACTATACAGTGACCTTAAATAACATTTCTCTATTGTAGACAAATATAAGGTCTTTTATTTAGTATGTACTCTTGTTTTGGGAACGTACTTTTGTTTTTTTAAAAAGGAAATTATAAAATAAAAGAGAGAATTAACGTGTTAGCAATGCGAAGCCAATTTAATCTCTGCGTGTTTCAATTGCTACATCATACACGGTGGCCAGTCCGTAGACGCTAGATTAGCAGAATCTTTCTACAACTGTTTACATGATAGAATTTGCTTATTAGTCTAAAATATATTCTAAGACTTAATCTAAGGCAGAGGGGGCATGGTCAAACATAACTCCTCCCTCCCTAAGAGGAAAATTACCGGTTGAATCGATTTGAGATTTTTCCGATAATTTTTCTTACACATAAAATTCAGCAATTTTAGCCGAAACACAAAAATCATACAAATAATAAAAGAAAATTAAATTAATCCTAGACACGTATAGCATAATTTTTCACAAAAAGAATAATTAACATAATAAAAGAAAGTAAAATTAAACCGAGACACGTATTAGCTTATTAGCTTAAATTTTTCACTGATTCACTTCACTATAGAGGCCATGAATTTCACTTCGTCAAGATTAACACAATGTTTATTAAGTGCGCGTGCACTGGATAACGACGCGTTAGATTGTAGTTGCGCTAGGGCGATCTCGGGGATTTTCTCAATAACATCCGATTCCTTAAGGATCCGGTGGAATATACGAATACCGTTGATATCCAAGTTACAAGGTTTTTCAATGGTAAGCAATAATGTTCCGAAAAACTGCTGCTTGCTGACCTCGTCGTTGCAGTGCAAGGACAAAATAGTATGAACTCTACTAAACTGGATTCAGCGTTTATCAGTAACGGCTGAATTTTTATCTCTTCAATTTTTATCTGATGCTGTATACGGCGATCCAGATATTTGTCGAATTTCATGAGCTATTTATTCAACACAGGTAAAATCATTATAGATTATTCGGTTAATCTTTGTACAAATAAAATGTATAGGTAGGTACTCGTACCAGTTGATAACGGGCGGCACGGATTCGCAATCGGTAAGTATTCCATTTCTTTCGCCAAGAGGTATGGATATTTAGGAAAATGGGAAAGGATTTGTTTAGATGTTTATGGAAAATTGGTTAAGAGTACATTTTATAAACCTCTAAATAATACTATCTGTAACATGATCTTCCATAATAAAAGTAATTTGATCTTTCTTAATTAATGATTTTATAATAATAATTGAAATTCCTTAGAATCAGTTTTATTTGGTCCGTTTTTTTGCTGTGATGTTTGATTATTAGGAGGCATGGCACAGTCTGTTTTCTCTAACCAGTACCTAACGAACCTATCTTTAATGCCGAGGGTGGCTAGAAACATTTTCTTACACATCTGGTATCTTTCATGTTCAATTGTGAGATAGTATGCTCGGCTTTCACCTCTGTTTGAGTTAGGATATTTTGTGACCTTCTTTTCAGTTTTTAAGACATGAGAACGATCTCAGACCCTTCTGACCCGCATGTTCTGACCCGCTTAATAAAAGTTCCCTTATGACCCACTTTCAAGTACCCATTTGACCCACTGTGGATCAAAACATTTTTTGTTAATAAATTATATTATAGAATGTACAGTTAACAAAAAAAAATTGAAATTATTTTTATTTATAATTATGGTGTATGGGTATTATATTATTTAGGAATGTGACGTGTACTTGAGATACTATAAATAAATAAATAAATAAATAAATATTGCTGGACAATTTTACACAACGACATCTAGCCCCGTGGTAAGCTCGAAGCTTGTGTTACGGGTGCTAGATTTCTGATATACTTAATATAATATACATACATAGATAGATACTTGAGATATTATAGATAGTATTTTGACATTTTTATAATGGTATGATATGGTTCAATACGTAGAAGTTTACAACTAACCTTTAAACACACCTAGCGAAAGATTTAGTACTTGCTTTCTGCACCCTGCGACGGATTTCTAACAATGGCCCTGTTTGCAATGGCACATTTTTTTACCTGGAACTGATAGCAATACCAGGTAAAAAAAGTTCTAATAAACATCTATTATTGTTATACTGATACGTTAACCAAATAACAATAATTAAGGGTCATCTTAAGGGTATTTACCCCACCCCTTTCCAAGCAGTTTATCAGTCAAAATACTGATTCCTATTACACTCGAGAGCAATGAATCCGGGTCACTCAAAGAATCCAAAAAATCTCGGAAAGTAAGAATGCTAGGTTAATGCAATAAATTGTATTTAATAGACAATTTAATACTCCTTAAATGAAAGTTAAAAAAATATGAGTCACCATACATTTTATTTACACAAAATTACATAAAGAAAAAAAACTGCTGATCTCTCCTTAAAACAAAAATAGGAAACATGAAATTTTTGAACTTTATGACGATTTTCTTGAATTTCTCATTATTCTGTTCTTTATACATAGACAACCACCTTACATTACTTAGACTAGATGGCGCTATCTGTAGTTTCTACTTAGTTATTATTTTATATAAATCAACACCCCCACTATATAAAATAATACAATTTATTTTTCAATTAAGCCAACTTCAGTTACAAAATGTTTGTGTTTGATTGAGCTCAAACTTTTTGTAAGCAAGTCAGCTGGCATATCAGCTGTACAAAGGTACTGGACTTGTACCAACTTCTGAGCTACAATTTCTTTACAATAATGAAATCTGATATCAATATGTTTAGATCGGTGATGGTACACAGGATTTAACAACAATTTTTGTGCACTTTGATTATCATTATAGACTACTATAGGATATACTCTGTCTGTAATTTCAACAACAACTTTCAGATATCCCTATATATTCTGCCTCTGTACTGGAGAGCGCAACAACCTTTTGTTTTCTGCTTTCCCATGATATTGCAGATCCTGATAATTCAAAAACATAACCTGTATAGGACCTCCTACTTATAACATCACTGCCCCAATCGGCATCAACATAACCAATTATTTCACAATTGAGTCCTGAGTCATATTTCAAAGCATAATGTTTAGTCTTCTTTAAATATCTCAAAATTCTCTTTGCATGACTCCAATGCTCCTTTGTAAAACAATTGTTCAACTGACTCTTATAACTAACTGAATATGATATGTCTGGACGACTTAATACTGATAAATACATCAAGCTCCCTATAAGCTGTTGGTATGGTTATATATATATTAAAGGCCCTGCAATATAGCGCCGAGAGTACTCCAATAACAAGATCTAAGTCCATGGATTTCTAACCTTCTTGATGAAAGTCTAAGGAAACTACTTACATACCATTCCTTCGTTTTATTTCTTATTATGTTTGTTCATCGATTACTCCGCAAGTTATGATCCGATTTTCGTATTTTTTTTTTGTTTGGTGTAGAACATAATATCTCATTGGGTCCCATTATTTTTTTTTTATTTAAATTCTATGTTCCAGTAGTCTTTAAGTTATGATCATTTTTCTATGACGTGGATGACGAAATTTTAGTATCTTTACGGCTAATTTAGGAGTTTTTCGCTTTCTCATTCATAATTAAAATTTATCTCAAAATTTCTAAACAATGTCCAACAGAAATGTCACCATTTACAAACATTATTTGCGTGTTTTGTATGTGTTGATCCCTCAGAATGCTATCTCTTGTTCGGTTTTTAAGTGGGGCCACTTCATTTTGTATTTGTGTTCGTAGAACACTATAGAAGGCGGCATCATCTCTAAAAACTTTTAGTATTTTTAATAAAGTGGCCTTTTTCCGTCTACATTCATTATTTATTTTTACATGCCAACCTTCTAAAAAATTGTTTGTACGATGCAATTCACTGAAGACACACCAGGAATCCATAAAAATATTATATTAAATATGAAGAGTTTCGTCTAGCAGATTACTCCTGTAACGGCAATCGTATGATAGTACTGTGTATCCAAGAAGCAAGGCAAATAATGTGTAACACATCCGAGTTCTTTGGTGACGGTACTTTTAAAAGTTGTCCGAAACCATTTAGTCAACTGTACTCGATTCATGGGGACTTGAAATGAAATGAAATGAAATGAAAATATTTATTTATTTGCCACGACACATTTTACATACTTAATTTAATTTTAAAGATACAATAAGTCTTAAAACTAGATATAAATAGAAATTTAAGTAGAATAAACAAAAACTAAATTAAAAGTAATATTTGTGAATACATCTAAATAATAAATCTAATATCTAATCAATATAACATAGTACTCGTATACCTATAGACAAAATTAAATATTCAGTGATTAACTGCTACGAGTAGTTAGACTTAAAAGGTACCCATATCTAGCTTACAACCTGTACCCATGATACTGCCATGTGTCGCGTCAAAAAAGAGTCAACTCAGCATTGTGCTGACTAGATAAATTAGATTTACCTACTCAGCGCTGGTATTATGTTGACCCTCTTGTTACCTCGCCAACGACAAACCGCTACGCACATCGTTATTAAGTATATTATATAAAAAAAAATTCAGTACATAGATAATTTATGTATATATTAGCTCATTTTTATGTTTTATTATTTGTGTATTAAGTATTTTATTATATAAATACGAAATAGATAAAGATAAAATGAATATGCAATTTATTTAGCGTGCTGTTTAAATTTTTAATAATTTTATAATAGTTGTAATAAAATTTATAAGTAATACTAGAAAATGAATGAAAGGCTTTCATATGATTGATGCATCATTGTTGATGCCGTCCCACTTTCGTTGTTCTTCAATCATGAACTGTTTCAGTTTACTCTTAAAACCATGAATGTTGGCGGCGTCTCTTATTGGAGGAGGAATATTGTTCCAACATTTTGTGGCGGCGTATCGGAAACTTCCACGAAATGCAGCGGTTGTGTGTCTCGCCGTTGCTAGTGGAGCCACACATCGCCTGTTCCGAGACGCGCGCCAGTCTTATCGCCAATCAAGCTTTTCAAATAAATATGCAGGTGATCTTGAATGAATCACGCCAAAGAGAAGGCAAGCTAAATGCAACTTTTGGCGTGACTTCATTTTCATTAAGAAATGTTTGTTTAGGTAAGGTGTTACATGTTCTCTGTGTTGTATATCATAACAAAAACGAGCACACGAGTTCTGTACTCTTTGTATAAGCTTATGCGTACGTGCCAGCAAGCGAGGACCGAAAACGGTGTCGGCATAATTCAACCTTGACAAAACCAGGGACTCTACTAGCTGTAGTCTAAGAGTCTCGCTCAAATAAGGCCTGATTTTATATAGCACTTTAAGCCTATAAAAGCAATTACGCACACACTCTGCTATATGCTTCTCAAACCTTAGATTGGGTTCAAAGCACAGACCCAAGTTACGTGCTTCGAATACCCTTTCTATAGGCTCGCCTGCTACTGATATCCTAATATCATTACCTAGCCTATCTAGTTGTGCGTTGCTACCACATACAAGAAATTTAGTCTTCAGAGGATTAAGTATTAAACTATTATCTTTTGAAAGTATATAGAAGGTTATTGGCTCAAAGACAATTTCATAAAAGTCTGGAATATATTTGGAGAACGCCATCGAACAACCAATGTCGTAGAAGGTTGGCACCATAAATTGAACAAAACTATGGGGAAAAAAAATCCTAATATAATGCTTGTTTTAAAAGTTCTTCACGAAGATGCTTGTTTTTTTGTTGTGCGAAGAATGCAAATAAATAAGAATTGTAAAAACACTAAAAAGCAACCGAAAAAAGTAATTTTAAGTGACCAATATATAAATTAAATGCAATTGGAACTTTTGGATGGCCAAATATCTGCTGGACAATTTCTAGAAATAATGAGAAACTGATATAATTAATGCATACCGTTTTGCACAATACAAGTACTGTGATAATTATTTTCACATTATCCTCTCAAGCGTTAAGCGTTCCATTAACGGACATAGAAAATTTTATTACTATTTATTATATTACTAGCACCAATCGTTTTATTTTTTAATTATAAGAAAATTAAAGTTAAGTCTTGGAGGTTCATATTATTTCAACTCTAATAGTTGCTATGTTAATCAAACTTAAGTGTAAGTGGTATAATAAATTTCGAAAATTTATATTACTTATAAAATTAACTGTAGTTTTACACGATTCCAATAAAATAAGTAAGATTAATAAACAGTTATAACCGAGCATTCGAGTGTTTCACTTGTCGTATGAAACACTCGGAACTATGTGGTGGCCAACGGGAAATTTTATCACTTTTATTCCCGCTGACCACCACTGGTGGCCAACGGGAAATTTTATCACTTTTATTCCCGCTGGCCACCAGTGGTGGCTAACTAGGTGGTGGCCAACGGGAATAATCCGTCGAGTGCTCTTATTCTTTACAAGCTGTAGATTTTTACACTTTCTCCAAATACTATTCCGAAAATGGTAGTAACAACCTTTAGTTTTGACTTTTGTTTTTGGTGATGGAACATTTCGAGCATGTCCTGAACCTTTTATGCAAATTTATACTTTGCATGGTGATATCGGTAGTTCATCTGCAAATACAAATATAATTCCCATGATCTACGTTCTGATGTCAGCAAAAACACAAGAAGCTTATGTGGCGTTGTTTGAAATGATGTAAATCTCAAATCCGGATTGGTCACCCACAAAATTCACTAGCGATTTTGAGCAACCGTCATATAATGCTATGTTCATGAAGGATCGGGTACAAAAAAATTATTATTTGTCATCTCGCGTAAAAACAAAATATAAATTCACGCGAGTTTACAATTTTTTATAGTTTTGTGTTCGTCAACTCGCGTGAATTTTAAAAGAATATTTATTTACTTCAATAACTCTCTTTTATCTAACTGTACTTTTTAATTTTACAGGTGGATAGCAGCGCTGACCAACGTCCGGACATTAGACCTTCGACATCTCAGCGGGACCGCAATAGAAGAAGTGAGCCAGCACCACCGTTTACAATGGAATTTTAGTTTGACGTACGTTTGAACTACAATTGAACAACAATAGATAATTTGCTTCTTTTGCTGAAGAAACTGAATTAACAATTATCTAAATAAAGTGCTTTCGTGTTTGCGACAAATAATAAAACAAACAAAATAATGCCGTTAGTGCCAGGACTTCGTTGGCGTATTAATTAATATCATTATGTCTAATTATTCAGAATTTAATATTTCTCATTTTCTTCTTTTAGGTTTGTGATGCGGACCTAAATATTTTATGTGTGGATGCCAGTAGCCCAGGTTCGGCCCATGACTCCCAGTGTATGGCAGAGTCACCCTCTTTTTAACCATGTGAAGGAGTTATGGGATGCTGGGGAACGTTTATTTTTATTAGGTAATACAACAATGACATCTAATGCAAAACTGAATTTTAATATAAAATTTGGATACATTATTATTAATAATTTCAGATGACAGTGGTTATCCATTGAGGACAACCATGATGACCCCCGTGCTGAACACTGTGGAGGGCACTCCTGACCACCACTATTACAACCTCCATGTTAGTACACGGAATGCTGTAGAGCGCTGCATTGGAGTATTGAAAGCTCGATTCAGGTTTTGTATTTTAATAACTAATAATTTGTGTGTAATTAGTGTCAATCTAATGTAGTGTGATACAATAAGAGTATAATGTTATTTTGTAGATGTCTACTAGCGGCTCGAGCACTGCACTATAACCCTGTGACTGCCGGCAAGATAGTTAATGCCTGCTGTGTCTTGCACAATATTGCGAACAAAAATAAAATACCTGTCCCACCTCTCACACCTGAAGAAACTCTTGTAGAGAGACAACACCAGCATCAAGTAAGACCTATACACAACATTTGTAGAACACTTCTACAATGCGTTCCCCTAAAGCATTATCTACTTCCAAACCACATTTTGAAACGTAACGACATAAGCATTGAGTAAAAAGGATTGTTTTTTACAGATGGAACGAGAAATACGTGCAGCACTGGAACAGGGGCTTGAAGAGCCTAGCAGATGGGTCAATCCCGATCTCCATCAGGGGAGAATTTTTCAAAAATATATTATTGACCGGTTGTGGAGGAACAGAAGCAATTTGAATATAAAACTCATAGGTGACTGACTGACTGACACAGTGTTATTATAATAATATGTTGGGTAGGAATTTATCACTATAGTTTTTCTAATAAAACAATATTTTAAAACATATATTATTTATTATCATTTCTCGTCCTCTATTAATAATCGTAACGCACTCATTCCACAGCCTTTTCGAAAGACTGCGCCGACTCTTGTTTAGGGCCTAATAAAAAAAGAAAACATTACTTCTAGAGTCTGTCTAACGAAAGATGGCACTGGGCATTTTTGCGAAACTTTTCACATGGCAATACATCATGTTATCACCTACGGACATTATGTTCTACAACGGGGTAAATTCAGGGTGGTATAAAATAATAACACTTGATAACGAATTGTAGTTCACTCTAATGAACGCAGAAAATAATCCTTAAATTTTTTTAAAATCATAAATCGAATAAAAATACACACACGTAGAATACATCCATTAAACTTTGACTTTAAAATATTTAGGGTATTTTAGGGAAAATTGATATCGGTGTGTGGCAATACTGATCGATGTTGTTTTGGTGAAATTTGGCGGTTAACAACAATAGAATTTTGTGTGATAAAATGCCTCAAACAATCAGGAGTCGCGAGCGACAGCTCTTATTCTGCATGATATCCAAATATCAGGAGAAGCAGCAGGAAAAAGAAGCTGTATTTCTGCAAAAACAGGATTGTTTACATATTGTTGTTGATTTCTTAGTTATGTTGTGCTCAAATATTTTGATACTTTGATCCCATTTTTGTGGTTCTCGAACCTTTATTATCTTTTATTTTTTACAGTTGCTATGAAACAAGTAAAAGGAGTTAATGAAATAATTCGTACAATTGAGAAGTTGTCTGGTTTGGAACAAAAAGAAAGAATAAAGTCTCAGAACGAGTTCATGGAAGAAATATCTTCACTCACTGGTAAGTTTTAACTATTCTCCAAATGTACCAACCTAACCAACCTGTTGTTGAGTTTCCAAATCGAAAATATGTTGTTCAGATCTGTCTGACTACTTTCATACATTTATTTTATTGTATTTGCAGAAGTAAGTGTCAGAACATTAAAGAGGATTAAAAATGAAGGTGATGTGAATGGAGGTGTCTGGAGAACACCGGGTAAAAGACCTCACCAGTCCACAGTCTCAAATCTAGATAGTTTTGACATGGATGTTATCAGGAATAGAATAAATGAGTTCTACATTGTAAGAAAACAAGTCCCTACATTAAGGACTTTGTTGGCAGATCTTAAAGAAAGCATAAATTTTAGTGGATGTCTTGAGACTCTTCGTCAAATTGTATTGAAAAGTGGCTATGAGTTCAAAAAAACCATAAATGAACGTTCAAGGTTAATTGAGCGTTATGATATCTCCGCATGGAGACATAGATTTCTATGGACTGCCATCTCTCGTTTTGAGCAAAAAGTTACTGATCCCCTGTAAAAACGCTCTCAAAAAGTACCGTAAGATGCAAAATAAGTTTTCTCCTTTATGACTTTTTATGCAGATCGTGTTTTCTCCATTCAACCAATCACTCATTTTCAAGCGCCATTTTGTTTGTGGAGCAGTCATGTTTTGAATGTCTAAGTCAATTTACTGACCGATTTGTTTTCGCTCGCTTTCGCTTTTACGAAACGAAAGAATTACAATTTATTTATTCATAAAATCTGGAAAAATGGACGAAGTGGATGAGGAAACTGTAGAAGTTCGGACAGTAAACAATGGATCCCGAAAAAGAAGAGTGACAGGAGGAAAGCGAGCTGCGAAGAAAAAGGCAAAGTACTCTGCACCCAGGATATCGTTGTATTATCCTTGCCGGCACAACACCAAACAATTTCAGTGCTGTAAAATAACTCCAAATGATGTTAATTCAATGCGCAAGGAATTGTACAGTGAACCAGATAAATTACGTCAAGATTCAATGATAGCATCGTTAGTTACGACCACCTCCATCAAAAGGCGAAGGCCTAGACCTGTGCAATGTAATAAGAGAAAAAAATCAGGGTCGCTGCATGCGTACAGCACTAAATTTTACCTGATTCATGGACTTGATAGAGTACCTGTCTGCAAGAAGTTCTTCATGAGCTTAACTCGATTCAATCGCACAAGATTAGCTAATGTGACTAAAAGTGTTTACAGTGGCAAGCCGATTGAAGAACACAGAGGAGGTGACAGAGTAAGCTATAAGAATACGGAAAAGAAAAATTCTGTTAGAGATTTTATTGGAAAATTGAAAGGAACTGAAAGCCATTATAACAGGAATAAATCAAAAAGGATATATTTAAATTGTGATCTTTCCATGTCTAAGTTACACAAGATTTATAACTCCAAACACCCTGAAAACTTGAAAGTTAAATACTCAATGTTTAGACTCATCTTTGTGACTGAATACAATATTGGTTTCCGATCTCCAGCCTCTGATGTCTGCAGCTATTGCACTCTTTTAACTAACCAAATCAAAAGAGCAACTGATCTTGCACAAAAAACCTCCCGGATGATTGAAAAACGAATTCACAAGAAGCGGGCAAATGCTTTTTACCAACTTTTAAAAGCTGATGTCCCAGACTCAAAAACTTTGTGCTTTGATTTACAGCAGATTCAGCCACTCCCCAAAACTCAAATTCAAGAAGCTTATTATGCTAGACAAATTGATTTTTATGTTTTATGCATTGTGGACACCAAAGCTAGTCAACCAGATTTTTATACTTGGACTGAAGAGCAGGCTGGGAAAGGGAGTGCAGAAGTGTCTTCAGCTTTATTGCAGCATCTGGAAAAAATGGACCTAACGAATACTAAACTATTACGTTTGTTTAGTGATGGCTGTATTTCACAAAATAAAAACAATATTGTACTCCGGACACTAATGCACTTATTACACAAGAGACCTGATTTGGAAATAGTATTCATCACACCTGTTCGTGGCCAGTTTTCTCCCCGCTGAACGTGTCTTCGGTAGGGTAGAGCATTTGCTGAGAGTGCAACCAACAATTCTGTCCAAAGATCAGTATTATGAAATATACAAACAAGTTGGTACAGTTCACATACTAGGAGTGGATTGGAAACTTCTGGACACAAAGTCGCTGAATTCACTTTACAAAGATCTGCCTATGATATTGTGGACATTGAGTTTATATCGATGGTTGTCGAAATGACCAATGCTTTTCACAATTATTTTGTGTTAAATGTAAGTTTGGGAATGCATTCCCGTTTACATAAATGGTTTGAATTGACGGTTGCGGAAATATATATATTTTTTAGCCATATTGATGCTTATGACTAGGAATCGTCATTTATCTATTGAAGAACATTGGTCAACCGATATATTGCTCCAAGCACCTATATTTTCAAAGTTGTTGGCAAGAAACAGATTCTGCATGATTCTCGGGAACTCGAGATGCTACATTTTTCACTGAGGAGCGAGGAAAATAATTTATTGTCAAAGATAGCACGATGTGTAGATTACACAAGACAAAAATTCAAAAGTTGCGTAACGCCCTTTAAGAATTTGTGCATTGACGAAAGTATAGTACCATTTAAAGGGCGTTTGTCTATAAAGCAATATATGCCCAAAAAAAGAAACAGGTTTGGAATAAAATTATTTGTTTTATGCGATGCGATGTTGATACCGGCATCATTATAGATTTTATTGTGTACTGCGAAAACCCTTTTTTGGACAACACAATAGATCTGGCTGATGTCACCACAAAAATGAAAGAATCTCTTCTAGATTTAGCTGCTGATGGCATGCTCAAAATAGAATTTTACTCGCAAAGTGTCGACGTATTCTGGATAAAAAAAAACACGAATATCCAGAGCTGGCCAAAGAAGCTCTTAAATTATTAGTGCCATTCGCCATTTCATACTTGTGAATTGACATTTTCCTTGATTGATATCAAAACTAAAAAAAGAAATAGACTATAACTAGAAAATGATTTGATAGTAAATGTTTCCAAAATATCACCACAATTTGATAAAAATAAACAAGCACATCCTTCTCACTAAAATTGCGTTTTTGTTGTCTAAGAACCTCTTTTTCTTTGAGTCAGCGACCCCCCGAGTAAGGCGTCGCGACCCCTAGAGGGGTCGCGACTCTTCGAGACCCTTGACCAATGTTCTTCAATAGATAAATGACTTAAACGAAAACGTGGAAGGATGTTCCAACATGCACAACTAACGGTGTGCGGAATCGATTAGGAATAATCGATTAATCGATTATCAAGATGATCGATTGCAATCGATTATCGTTTATATAATCGATGACAATTATCGATAATTGGGAGAAACCCGTTCAAGTTATTGTAACCCCACATATACCGGGAATCCCCGTTACTTCTAAAAAGTCTAGTGATGGGTAGTGAAGTGCTCTATTATAATAGGGGAAATTCCGGGTTATGTATTTAGCATTGTCTTACGGATTAAGATTCATAAGTTCATTAGTGCACAAGCTGTACGTCTCGTACTATCTTAGAATTAAAACTTAGAATTGCCTCTACTTGCAAGGACAAGCAATCCTCTTCTATACTGGAAGAGCATGAAAACAAATAACCTAGATCTGTGCAAATTACATTTAAAATATTCCTGCATCCCAGCGACCTCCGTTCCCTCAGAGAGGATCTTCTCCAAAGCAGGTTAGTTGACAAATTTAAGGAGGAACAGCCTGCTGGCGAAGCATCTCGACTACATAATTTTTTTAAATGCGAACTGGATACTGATTGGAAATTAATTAATTTCTTTGATAAATTAATAATTAATTTCTTATTTTTATTTCATAATTTTAATTAGTGTTTCTTGAAATGTCGTTTGTATCTATAATTAAGGTGACATTTGTAAATTAGAAAATCATTTGTACAATTCCCATAATGTTAAGCTGATGTTTACTTTGTTGATACAACCCAAATAAATAAATAAATAAATTTAAAAAATAAAATAAAATAATTAATTTGTGTTATAACTCATACAGTCAATATTCCTAATTACATTTATGGTTATAACTAGACCCCGGTTGGGGACTAAGTGGCACACTATATATTTTTTTTCAATAATGTAAGTGTTTTTATTTGACGACCTCCGTGGCAGAATGGTATAGCAACCGGAATGTCAAACCGGTTGCTTAAAAAAAAACTGAAACACCTGATGCTAAGTGAGAGATTAAACACTCCTCAGTAAAACTAGGTGGTACTGGCCAGTAATTATTCCATTTATGGACTGATGTATTATTGACGTAAGCTTTCACACGAAAATATGTCGGAGGCATTAACAATTACTAAAAACCAATTTGGGAATAATTTATTAATTCAAGATGGTTTTCGTTACAATTTTAACGTGCGAAATAAGAATTCCAATAATTGGCGATGTGTAAATAAAAGATCAGAGAACTGTAATGCATCCATAACACTCGATTTGACAAATAAAACCATCTTACGATGTAGTCAACATTTCTGCCAAAGAAACGTTGATAAGTGCAAGGTAATTATTGCCATGAACCAATGCAAACAAGAAGTGTGTGATGATCTAGGCTCTGTATCAATAATCGTAGAGAAAAAATTAGAAGCTCTTGGTAATGATGGAGTCCGTGGTTTGCCTACCGTAAAAGTACAGGATTCCATGTATAGAGCCAGAAAGAAATTTCTGAACAGTGACAAGCTGACTTATCGACGGTTAGAAGACGTTGAGGTTCCTGATGTGTTAGCGAATAAATTTTTGTTATGCAGCTATGGAGACACGGAAAAAAATTTAATATTTTGTTCCCCGACAGCCAGAAAATTTATAAAAAATTTTGGATCAGACATGTATTTCGGTGACGGTACGTTCAAAAGTGCTCCACCCCCTTTCGCACAGTTATATACTATAAACATGGATCTGAATTCTACCGACACTGTCACTCACGTGATTCCAGTGATCTTCGCATTACTGCCTAACAAAAAATATGAAACTTATATGCGGATGTTTGATCTTTTAACAAATAAATTAAGCCTGACCATGAATGTATTTAAAACAGACTATGAAGCAGCAGCTATCAAAGCCATAAAGACAGTATACCCACAAGTTACTGTATCCGGCTGCTATTACCACATGAGCAAAGCTGTGTGGAGAAACGCAAAGAGATTGAATTGTATTGAGATAAATGATGACCGAAGAATGGTTAGACTAGCGGCAAACTTGCCGTTATTACCAGCAAAATTTATTATACCCTGCTGGCAAAATATATTAGATATATCCCCAACTACGGTGAGTTGTCAAACATTCAAAAAATATTTCGAAAGAGAATGGCTTACACAAGATTTTTTAAACGTGATAAGTGTATCAGAAATACGCCACCGAACAAATAATGCATTAGAGGGATGGAATCACAGAATAAATACAAGAATAATTAAAAATCCGGCATTTTGTGACTTTGTTCACAAAATAAAAAGAGAAAGCAAGAAATGGGACACGACGGTTAAAGACTTTATATGGAAAATTTCAAAAAAAAGTAACCGAAGAAATGCAGATATAGGATTTGATCGGGCATACATTAAAATGTTAAAGAAATTAAGGGCCAAAAAAATAACTGCCTTGAATTTTCTTAAAAAACTAATAATTTTAAAGCTCTTAAAGTAAGACAAAGAAGTAAAGAAGCAGAAAAAAATAGTTTTACGTTAAGTTTAAGCATGAAGAATGTGCGAGTAAATATAATTAATTTCAATAGAATTTTTAAGTAGTCTTTGTTTTTGTGTGTTTTTTTAATGTAAACGATTAATTTAAAAAAAAACTTTGTTTAAAGTATAAATAAAACATAAATGTTGTGAAGATAGTTATGTTTGACCATGCCCCCTCTGCCTTAGATTAAGTCTTAGAATATATTTTAGACTAATAAGCAAATTCTATCATGTAAACAGTTCGTAGAAAGATTCTGCTGATCTAGCGTCTACGGACTGGCCACCGTGTATGATGTAGCAATTGGAACACGCAGAGATTAAATTGGCTTCGCATTGCCATCACGTTAATTCTCTCTTTTATTTTATAATTTCCTTTTTAAAAAATCAAAAGTACGTTCCCAAAACAAGAGTGGCGCAGCCGGAGCGGATTTTTCATTTTCAAATAATTTCGCGATTTTCCGATGTCCAAATCCGTCGGGAAATATTGCATAAGAAATCTTGAAGTGTTAATCTGACGAACCAAATAAATGTCTCTTAACGGGTATAGAAAAGTGAGTGCGGGAGTGATCGGTCGGTGAGTCCAAATTTTCGCCATAATCCTTTCCAAACCACTCCTCAATTTTTTATAAGTTTGTATTTTTTAAAAATCAAATTATTTAATTGTTATAATGGGATCAAACCTCTCTCATGATAACAGGATTGGAATTTAGTTTAACCTTGTTCTCAATATCGAACATAGATTAAGAAAAACTAGAGTGGACATAATTTTAAAATCATTTTATTGTTCCTAAAGTAAAATGTTATTCTCAAAATCGAATTTCATTTAGATTTAAGATTAGAAAGAACTTAATTTTCAAAATCAAATTTTGAAAATTAAGTTACAATCGTTAGTGGTTTTATGGTGGTTTTAGAGGTTAAATCTGGTGGAGAGCGGGTTTTACTGTTGGCAACACTGGCACATAATTTATCCAAAATTTTGAATTAAATAATTCTATAAATATTCTAATTAAAAGAATAATTATGGTAAGTTTGAAAAACGAGTTAAACGAGCATTAGATTATAATATAATGCTCGTTTTTCTATCTAAGAAAAATCGCTACTGAATGATTGAGTTTGTTGAAAGAGGTGTACTTCCACCTTTCTATCCTCAACTTCTACTTTTATTATTCAGAGTGCAAGAGTATCACAGGACCAAAGAAAGAAAATGTTGGAGTTCATGATGGCCCACAGTGACTTCGCTCGCGGCCGAGTCACAGGCCCCGACGCAGCGAGAACCAAGAAAGTTCTTCAACAAGAACTTTCTTTGGTTCTCAATTCGATGGGGTCTGGGGCTATAAAGCAGCCGGAGAAATGGTGGAAAGTAAGTATTGTCTTTGTTTTCTACACTTATTCTAACTAGGAAAGATTTATATGTTAGTAATAAATAAACTCCAAAACGATTATTTATTACAGTGCTGGCAAGATTGGAAGTCGGACACCAAAGCAAAACAAATTAAAATAAATAAATATCGAGCAGGAACCGGTGGCGGTCCACCCCAACTGAAGCAATATTGCTTGAGTTTTGTGGGATTGAGATGGTGGAGGGCTTAGCAGTGCCGGACCCACTGGAGGAGGTAAATATTATAAATTGTTTATAATATTGTTTTATTAAACCTACCTATAAGCAGACAAATCCTTTTTGTGTTTATTAAGTAGGTACATTTATAATTTTTCTTTTACAGCAGACTGCACCACATCATGAGATAGAAATAGAAATATCAGAAGAAAGGGAGGAGGCAGTGCCTGTGCCTAAAACCATACATCAACAAAAAGATCCATTGAGAGAATCTCTCGTAAGATTTAAAGATTTAGATTTTAAAGCTTTGTCATTTATTAAAGATATAAAGTTAAACAGTGTTGTGGATAGTATATAAATCTAAATTATAATTCATTGATTAGTATAGTACTAAACAATTATACCATGTGGTTGACGACCCCTGATAATTTAATTTTCCAAAAAATGTAATGGCCACAGATAATAGTGTCTCTAATGTGTCAATTTGTATATAAAATAAAAGGATTTTTTGTTCAAAATGAATAAAAGTTGATATTTTAACAATTTACTAATGAAGCGCTTGTCGCGTCATTGGCCTCACTGAAGGTTTCTTCATGACGCGCTGCGTGCGTCATAGGCCAGGAATCGGGTAATTGTGGCTGTGCCTCAATTAAATATAAATAAGTGATTTTTTTAAAGTCAACTACAGAACCTCTATCTGATTTTGCAAGTCAGGAAGGCATTAATTTTTTCTTCTCACCGGCTTATGCTCCTCACTTTGGTGGACTCTGGGAGGCTGGGGTTAAGTCTGCCACCACTTGCGGCGTGTACTAGGAAATATAGTCATTTAACTTTTGAAGAATTGTCAACCTTGTTTGCGCAAGTGGAGGCTATACTAAATAGTCGTCCCTTGTGTCCTTTATCCGCATCTCCTAACGACCTCCTTTCCCTCTCTCCAGGGCACTTTCTAATCGGAAGGCAGATGACGCCTTCTCCTGCTTTGGAAGACCGACTAGAGAGCACTCTCAAACGTTACGCTCGGATTGAGCAGCTCCGTCAGCACTTTTGGAAAAGATGGCAAACAGAATATATCTGGGAGCTACAGCAGAAGATCAAATGCCAAATGGAAAACAAACACTCACACTCTGAAGGTGAATGATCTGGTCCTTATCAAGGAAGAAAATGCTCCTTCTCTATGTTGGAGCCTTGGACGAGTGATTCGTCTATTTCCAAAGGCTGTACCAGAAGATCCCTAACAAAGCTCTGTCCCCTACACCCGGATGAAGGTCTAGCTCAAAATATTTCATTTTTTAAATCATAATAATTACCTAATTACTAGCTTGGTCGTTAATTTAGCATTATTAGATAATTTAAAATTTCATACTAGGTGTTGGCTTTTATTGATTTAAGAACATTACATTTTTCCTTTTTTTCCCGAGGCGGGAAGAGATGAGCCCATAATAGCCGGTGTAATATAAACTGGTTCATATAAAATGTATGTAACGTTTCAAATCCGTACCCCCGTCCGGGCCACGTACACGGCACGCCCCGGACACGGACCGGTCTAATATAATTCATCCCTAAAGCGCTCTTAGTTATTCCTGACATTTCTAAGCTTCACTCTTAGTTCATTCCTGCATTCACTCCTTGTTCATTGTTTCTCACCTCGACCATCAAGCTAGACGCATGTCTGTCAGAACTGAAATAAAATCAGAAAATAAATTGCTGGAGTTTAAATTTGTTTAAATGGTTAAGCTCCCTTATGTAGCTACACTAAATAGCTAACACCATGCCATGCCAGCTAATTGTTGAAGACACCTATCTGTGCCATCAAAGAATGGGACATTTAAATTTTACTGATGTAAATAAAATATCACAATACCTAACCAAACCTGTGTCTGCTAAAAAAACTGCAAACCTAAATGACATGGTCATCAAGTTGTTTGCCAAGAACTACCTGTCATTCCATCTTGTAGAATAACCTGAATTTAAAAACTTGATTGCTGAATTAAATCCAAACTATCAGTTGCCGAGCCGTAAGACTTTACCTTACATTATGTCAGTCGTCGCCAGCGTTTCCATAAGTACGGTAATTACCGTTTCATACGGTAATAAGGCCTCCAAATTGCACAATGACGGTATACGGTCAAAGGTTACTACCGTACGCTAAAATACGGTAATTTCGTCACATCAAAAAAATCAATGTCAACGGACGAATTTTGGGATAGAATAGAACAGATTGTTCTTAAATTTGGCGAAATTTGTTCTTGAGGTTCTTTCTTTACCACACGCAAATGCCGATTCTGAGAGAATCTTTAGCGCCAGTAATTTATTAAAAACAAAATCTCTAAACCGGCTCATAACATCCACTATCAATGGGGCGCATTTGGCAAAAGAATGCATTCGTAGAAAACCGAATGAAAATTGCGTAAATTTCAAGCCAACTCCCGAAATGATTACAAAAATGAAAAACCCGTCTTCATACTACAAGCCGGATGAAGCGAATGAAGATGCCGTGAGAAAAGTCGTAGATTTATTTGGAAGAGAGGAGTAGAAGTAGTGTTTTATATTTAAGTTGAATGTATATTTAGCGAGTACGGTATTTTTCTTTCACAAACGGTAATTTTCCCACTTGTACGGTAGGACCAAATTTAGGTAGCGGCAACACTGGTCGTCGCGCGCGCAAGCCGCTGTGCGGACGTGTTTTTGTGAGGTCACGTCCTATTGTTTTCTTTGTTGACAATGCAGTCAAATGTGATTAAATGTAGTAGCTGCAACATTGTTATTGACGAGATTTTGTGTTAT
Source organism: Chloroclystis v-ata (assembly GCA_963691955.1). Lineage (NCBI taxonomy): Eukaryota > Metazoa > Arthropoda > Insecta > Lepidoptera > Geometridae > Chloroclystis > Chloroclystis v-ata. The sequence goes on along the minus strand of OY829904.1, from coordinate 10,772,479 downwards.
GTTTCTAACAAGTGCGATGTTATGCTGAATGATGCATATAACGTCATTAAAATGTCCATCAAGGCAGAGCTAGAAAAGGCTGATTACGTGAGCCTGACCACAGATGGATGGACCTCGAAGCTGAACGATAATTATTTATCAGTGACGGTCCATTTTATAGATGAACACGCAGACTTGAAGTCGTGCTTGCTTACAGTATTCAGTTCAGTATTCTGTCCGACACACAGCAGACAACCTGGCAATGGAACTGTTCTAAACAAAAAGTAACTGACGATTGGGACCTGACAAAGAAGGTTGTGGCGGCTACTTGAGATAATGCTATTAAATCAGCTGTCCGCAAAAACAAATGGGAGGTGATTCCATGCTTCGCTCACACTATAAATTTGGTAGTACAGGCTGCTCTTAAAGAAATAAGCACCACAACGAATAAAGTAAAGAGTGTTGTCGAGGTGTTCCGCCGCAGCGCAGCCCTCTTGCCACAGAAAAGCTGCGGAATATGCAAAAAAAACTAGGAGAAACTACCCTCCTCGATCCTCGATTCAAGTGTGAGGTCACGTCCTATTGTTTTTTTGTTGACAATGCAGTCAAATGTGATTGATTAAATGTAGTAGCTGCAACATTGTTATTGATGAGATTTTGGGTTATGTTTCTAACAAGTGCGATGTTATGCTGACTGATGCATATAACGTCATTAAAATGTCCATCAAGGCTGATTACGTGAGCCTGACCACAGATGGATGGACCTCGAAGCTGAACGATAATTATTTATCAGTGACGGTCCATTTTAAAGATGAACACGCAGACTTGAAGTCGTGCTTGCTTACAGTATTCAGTTCAGTATTCTGTCCGACACATAGCAGACAACCTGGCTGTACAAACCATTGAACATGCCTTTCTTTTATACCTATAAGTATTAGTTTTAATTAGCTTGTAACTATATTATATTACTTTTTATATCTATAACTATTAGTTCTAAATAGCTTGTAAATACCTTACATTATTTTATATAACTATTCAGTTAATTAATTACTAAACGGTCATTAAACTAATTATATTGTAATAAAACAAAGGAAGCCAAACCAACGGCAAAACTAACACAGTTGTATGCATTGCGCCACAATGCATTAGCTTAGTTTGCACGTTTTATTAATTCCAATGTCCAAACATGTGCAAGTAAGGAATATGGCCACTCAGCACCCAATAGAGTTTATTTTTCAACTGTTTCTACCAAAACTCAAATGTTAAAGAGAAGGGATATGGGCCCATTCAGCATTAAAATTAGTATATAAGATTGTAATTTTAAATCAATAAACGAGTTCTAACAAAGATCTGATCTGAGTTTCACTCCTCACTGTGGCAAAGACACCTTAGCCTTAATCGGTCTTGTGAGCCTGCTTGACCGGCAGTGGTCCCAACCCCCTACACTGGAAGTTCACAGCACCCGCTGGTGGTTCGCCTAGAAGTTCCCAGCATCCGCTGGAGGTGTCCCCCTAGAAGTGCCCAGCACCCGCTGGAGGTGCCCCCTTGAAGTTCCCAGCATCCGCTGGAGGTGTCCCCCTAGAAGTGCCCAGCACCCGCTGGAGGTGCCCCCTTGAAGTTCCCAGCATCCGCTGGAGGTGTCCCCCTAGAAGTACCCAGCACCCGCTGGAGGTGCCCCCTTGAAGTTCCCAGCATCCGCTGGAGGTGTCCCCCTAGAAGTACCCAGCACCCGCTGGAGGTGCCCCCTGCACCCGCGGAGGTGCCCCCTTGAAGTTCCCAGTATCCGCTGGAGGTGTCCCCTTGGAAGTGCCCAGCACTCGCTGGAGGTGCCCCCTTGAAGTTCCCAGCATCCGCTGGAGGTGTCCCCCTAGAAGTACCCAGCACCCGCTGGAGGTGCCCCCTTGAAGTTCCCAGCATCCGCTGGAGGTGTCCCCCTAGAAGTGCCCAGCACCCGCTGGAGGTGTCCCACCAGAAGTTCCCAGCACCCGCTGGAAGTGCCCCCCTGCAAGCCCGGGACTACAAACTTAATGCTTTCAGCATCCTCTCACTGTGGCCAAAACTACCTTTCGCCATCAGTATCTGATCGGTCCTGTGAGCCTGCTTGACCGGCAGTGAGAAAACCATTCCTGTGTACATTGCACGCCGTACACACCCCTATTTCCTTCCCACCATCCGTCTGTTACCTTAGGTCTCCTGGTAACAAACATCCCGAACTTATCTATTTATGTATATATATACTATACATATTATGGTAGGGATAGGGTTACATACACACACACACATTGTAGGAATACACGTTCAGGGCTAGTAGGTTTGCAAGTTACGATACCAAATAACACATAGTTAGGAAGTTGTAATACGACCGGGCACGCGTAGGTTAGGTAAATTCATGTAGAATCGCCTGGTTATCGTAAAACCCGAACGCCTAACAGGGGCGCATTCAGGTTTTAGGGGCCACTAGTAGGTGATTTTACACTGTCAATGGAACTGTTCTGAACAAAAAGTAACTGACGATTGGGACCTGACCAAGAAGGTTGTGGCGGCTACTTGAGATAATGCTATTAAAGCAGCTGTCCGCAAAAACAAATGGGAGGTGATTCCATGCTTCGCTCACACTATAAATTTGGTAGTACAGGCTGCTCTTAAAGAAATAAGCACCACAACGAATAAAGTAAAGAGTGTTGTCGAGGTGTTCCGCCGCAGCGCAGCCCTCTTGCCACAGAAAAGCTGCGAAATATGCAAAAAAAAACTAGGAGAAACTACCCTCCTCGATCCTCGATTCAAGAAGTGAGGGGTCTAAAAGCAAAAGCGCCTCTATCCAGTTTTTAACAAATACTTAATAATTTTTCTTACAGTGGCAACTCTTTTTAAAGTCTTCTATAGATTGAATAGTTCAACATAAGAGTTGGGGCTTTGAAGTTGTGGAACAACATGAACAACCCAAAAAGCACAAGGAAAATTGCAAAATTAAATTGAATACTTCACAATTACAGTTAAGTGTGCAGCGACAACCTATCCAAGGTAGGTATACCTTGGATTATTTACTTAACTGTCTTAACGACATACCTGTCGTCGTCAAAAGTCGATGGCAAAATTATTTAGTTATTGTAATTACAAATGTGCCACTTTCGTAAGTTTTCCGCGGTATGATCAAGAAGAAGGTGACTCTGGCTGCACTAGTGATAAGCCACTCTGTTGCAGCAGGAATGTTCGCAAAAATATGAAATTTAGTATGAAACAGAAAGAAGAGCCCTTGTACATACCTTTGCTGGACTACAAATTAACATTAGCCTATGTCTTAATGTAAGAGGACGTGCAAGTATACAGGGTGGCCCATTCAAATCGGTCAGTATGGGAAAGTCTGAAACTGTAAGACATACGAAGATTTGTTCTTAGGAACCATGTCACCGATTTTGATAAAAAGAAAAACTGCATTCATACAATTGAAAAAAAAGGGTACCCAACTGGGGAATCGAACCCGGTTGTTTTGAAAAAATAAACTTACACTATTTCTATTCAGATATCGTTTGTGTAGGTCTTAAGCAGTAAATATCTCTAAGAAACATAATGTCTAAAATGAATAAATTGCATTTTTTTCACATACTTTAATTTATCATAGTAGGTGTTCAAAGTGACCACCTCTCAGAATTTGTAAGACGCATTTTCCCAACCACACAGCGAACGACACAAAAATACCGAAGCATTGATTTTAATTTTCAGTTCCCGCCTAAACATTTGACACTCAAGTTTTTTTTTCTATTTTTTGTATCGCTATTCGGCCAGTCACACCGACACCGACACGTTCCATTTTCAAATGAGGTTTAACACGTCTCTGTATCTACAATATCTACATATTTCACTTTCAAAATTTTCGTGAGTTATACTATTCATTTTGTACATTTTGTACAATACGTGAGTAATTCCCGTTGTACAAAATGAATATCTACATACTTACTTTAAGTGGGCTTTTCAATTGATTGTTAGTGTTTGATTAATAGAAGTAAGCAGTTGCAATAATAGATAATAATATTACGGTAGATAACAAAACTTCCTCAAACGTTTAATGCAATGCCAATGCCACATGATACATAACACGGTGTATGTAACAAGTAGAGAGGTACAAACAACCATAGAGACAATTTTACATGCCTGAACTTGCTGAATATTGTAACGGTGGTCACTTTGAACACCTACTATGATAAATTAAAGTATGTGAAAAAAATGCATTTTATTCATTTTAGACATTATGTTTCTTAGAGATATTTACTGCTTAAGACCTACACAAACGATATCTGAATAGAAATAGTGTAAGTTTATTTTTTCAAAACAACCGGGTTCGATTCCCCAGTTGGGTACACTTTTTTTTAATTGTATGAATGCAGTTTTTCTTTTTATCAAAATCGGTGACATGGTTCCTAAGAACAAATCTACGTATGTCTTACAGTTTCAGACTTTCCCATACTGACCGATTTGAATAAGCCACCCTGTATACTATAGTTGAAATAGGATGTCGAAAACATAAAAAAGACAAAAAACGACGTCGATTGGACATGCTTCCAGTTGAAATGGCTGAGGATGGATTTAACCACTGGCCCATATTCAAATAGAGAGAGATATAAACAATAACACAAGAGAAAAGAAATTTCATCATCTATTGCTGTTGATGCTCATAATTCCATTTGCAGCATTGATCATTTGGCAGATGTGTTAAAAACCTGTGGGACAGGAAGTTCTCTTGAAAACATTCAGTTACATATATCAAAGTGTTCTGCCATTATAAAAAATGTCCTCGGAGCAGCCATGCTTAAAGAACTTTTAGAAGAAATTGGTGACCAAATGTACTCCATAATAAGTAATGCATGAATCCACTGATGTGACAACAGAGAAGTTTATGGCATATTGCATCCGATACTATAACTCAAAACTGGAAAAAATTGTTGTTGATTTTTTGGGCTTTCAAGAAATGTACGAAGCAACAGCTAGTGCTCTTTAATCATCATAAGATCATTCAATGACTTGTGTAAATAATATAATATTGATTACACAAGTCATTGAATGATTCCGCCACATCTTCCCCAACTGCCACAGGGAACAGGCGATGCTGTGTGCGATGCGGAGAACCCCACATGGCAAACAAGCAAATGCTAACGACCGACCGAGGGAGGAACCAGCGACCTGCGCCAATTGCGGGGGCTCGCACCCTGCAAACTATCAGGCCTGCCCGGAAAAAGAAACCAGGAACAAAAAGGCGGGAACCCTAGCGGAAACCTCAAACAGAGGAAGAAGAGATCAGGAATGTTATAGACTAGACTCGTTGTTACATCTTCTGGATGAGGAGGGAGTACACTGTCAGGCGTTTGCAGATGATGTTGTTCTCGCATTCACGGACCGATCGATAGAAGCGATTGAGCAGCGAGCAAATTCTACACTAGAAAAGGTATCGACATGGGGAAAACACAATAAACTTAACTTTGCACCACACAAAACCAATGTGATGCTTCTCACAAAAAAGTTAAAGTTCCATCCTCTTCAAATATGTATGTCCGATACTCAGGTCAACTTAGTGAAAGAAATAAAACTGCTTGGGCTGATCATCGATCACAAACTTACTTTCAAACCACACGTGACTGCTCAGTGCAAAAAAGTAGCAGACATCTACAAGCAGCTAGCGAGTGCAGCGAAAATAACATGGGGTCTGAATAGCGAAATCATCAGAACAATTTACATCTCAGTGGTTGAACCCATCATGACGTATGCATCAGCGGCGTGGTCAGATGCAGCAGAGCTGCAAATAAATGTAAATCAGTTCAATACGATTCAGAGAGGCTTCGCCCAAAAGGTCTGCAAATCGTACCGAACTGTTTCTCTAACATCTGCGCTTGCTTTAGCGGGTTTGCTGCCCATGGAACTCCGAATCCAGGAGAGGGCAAACCTGTACAAAGCAAAGAAAAACATCTCGAACGACTACCTTCCTCATGGTATGGAATTGGAACTAAATACAGGCAATAGTAACCAGCCCCATCCATCAAAGCTAACATCCAAAGAATACAAATTTCTAGAGGAAGCTGAGCAGGTCGTCGGACCCCAAATCTACACAGATGGAAGCAAAATTGAAAACCAGGTAGGAGCGGCGCTGACGTGGTGGGAAGATGGCAAGGAACAAACCTCCGCCACCTTCAAGCTGCACTCGGCCTGCTCTGTTTTTCAATCAGAACTCTATGTAACACTTCTTAGAGCAACTCAAATGGTCATCACGAGACACGAGCACTAAAACATTGGTGAACATTCTGAGTGACTCAAGATCCTCGCTAGACTTGCTCAAAAATTCTAAATTGAGCCATCCTCTAGCCAAAAGCATCAGAGAAAATGTTACCATTGTAGAGAGTCAGGGTAGAAAAATCAATTTGTATTGGTTAAGAGCGCATGTTGGAACAGTCGGAAACGAAAGGGCAGATGAATTGGCAAAATCAGCGGCACTAAGTAACTCCCCTCAGGATTACAGTAAAATTCCACTCTCTCACGTAAGGAAATCAATCAGAGACGCGGGTCGAACGCGACGCCCTCTGAGCGTGAACCTCTGAGCCGAGAGAGACGCTCAAGTCGTTAGGACTTCCACGACGCATCATTCGGCAATTAATTTGAGTTGTATTCGTGAAATTATTCACAAATTGCAATCTCTGTATAGCAGTCAGTAGGTGATAGATTTAGACTTTAGAGAGTATTTTGATATAATTAGAATAGGATCTTATTATATACATAACCAAGTAGTAGGTAATAGTGTTTAAAACTAATCAGAAAATTCTCTAACAGACGGCAGTACAATTGGAAACTGACACCGACCACAGCTTTTATCAAGACCGGCCAAACCCAGGCCCGCGCCTTATATCATACCAGCATTCCATTATTATGTTATAGCTGTATGTACTCTTGTTAGCTGCCTTATCTACAGATTCTGCCGCACAAAGACAGAAAAATTCAGACGAGGCGTCTGAAGAAACCCACGAAATTTACTTCCTTCCAGCGCCAAGAGGGGTTGACCCAGATCAACCCCCAGCTCAATTTACAACTTGTTTCAATAGTCGCTGTTCAGAGGGGAGGTGTTACGGAAGCCTGATGCACCGATAACGCTGACGCAGCCCTCGACAGACCTCATTCAAAATTGCCACAAGCTCTGTCAGCACAACGTGGTCGTGGATGACGTCAATGCATCGTGTGCATAAGAGTTACACAATAATATAATATAGCATTAAAAAATTAAATTAAATATTTAAATTAAAGCTTTAATTAGCTATTCATAAATATATTTCTCATTTAAGGTTGATAACGAAGAGTTGACACTAATCGAGGATTCATTGACGACTTCTTTGGTGCAGCGGGCGAAGGTCCGCCTGCGACGCAAGAGTAGGGATGGCGATCTGAAATCGATTAATCGAAGAATCGATTATTGGAGCCAACAAGATCGATTTTTTAAATCGATATGTAGTACTGAATCGATTCGGTGAATCGATATTTCACCCTTGAAAATCGACATTCGATTTTTTTGGGTATAAACCATAAAACTATTTACAATTAATTTAGTTTATCCGTATTATAAGAGTGCTGCCGGTTTAAGAATTAATTATTCAAAAACTCGCGAGATGGCTGTATGTTTAGATTCCTTCACTCAATAGCCGTGATGTATATGAGTATCGTAGGATTATCTGTTCCTTGTGAGCGCCTTTTCTCAATTGCCGGAAACATCGCAACAGATGAGCGAAACCGCTTGGATCCCTGTAGACTTGATAAACTGTTGTTTTTAAAAAGTTTAGATATTAAGCATTGGGAACTATAAGCTACATTATCTATTAACTTTGTAAACGATTTTTCTTAAATCTGTAAGTAAAATTTCTAAATGTAGAAAATAAATGTCTTATTTTATACTTTATCTGTTAGTTTGACATGATAATGAAAATATTTTTTATTATCGAATTACCTGATTTTACTAATAAGAGATCGTTAAATTATAATATGTACCTTGCTTTTAATAAAATATTACATTATAAACGAAAACTTGAAAAAAAGATCGATGTTTCGGAAATCGATCCTATAGACCTCGATTTTTTTGTGAATCGATTCATAAGGTCACGATTTGAATCGATTTAAAAATCGATCTTTTTCGAAAAGAATCGCCATCCCTACGCAAGAGGTTGCGGGTTCGATTCCCGCCTCGGAACAACTATTTGTATGATCTGCAAATATTTGTTCCGGGTGTCTGGGTGTTTATGTATAATAAAAAATATCTATCTATGTATGTATATTATATTAAGTATTTCAGAAATCTAGCACCCGTAACACTAGCTTCGAGCTTACCACGGGGCTAGATGTCGCTGTGTAAATTGTCCAGTAATATTTATTTATTTATTGATGATTCTGATGCTTCTTCGGACAACAAGGAAAAACAGCTGCTGTCAGTCAGCAGTGATGATGCTTCTTCGGACAACAAGGAAAAACAGCTGCTGTCAGTCAGCAGTGATTTTATTTCTTTAGAAGAGAAAGAAAACATATCAAATGGCAGGCAGACCCCCGAAGAACCGTAAATATTCAAGCAGGTTTAGTACAGAATATCAGCTCCCCAAATTCCCCAGAAACACCATTCATGTATCAATACATTCAGTTGGTTATATGATTTGTGAATGTGTTCAACGTCAAGCACTTCATTAAGTGCCTGCCAGCACTAAGTGCTGACCTCAATCCCATAGAAAATGTATGGGAGGCAGTGTTGCCGTTTTAGCGCATTTGGCGCTAGATCTAGTGCAATTTTAGGGTCTTTAGCGGTTTTTTTTTTGTCATAACTACGCGCTAAAAAATATCTAGTGGAATCTGGCGCAAAATTCGATATTAGTTAAATAAATTTAATTGCGCAATATATTTGAACGTGTGTAGGTGTAGAACACCTAATCCCATAGAGAATAAAAGTATATAGATATAAAAATGCAGCTGGGATTAATTCCTTTCAGGAATTAGTGGACTTGGCAATCACTGTCTTGTCACTTCCACATTCTAACGCAGAAGTAGAACGAATCTTCAGAGTTATGAACATAGTTAAAAGTAAACTTCGAAACCGTATGTCAGCTGAAACTATAAACTCCGTTATAATGATAAGTCATCAATTGAAAATTTTGAAAAAGAACTGCCACACTTATGACCTACCAGAAAATGTACTCGACAAAATCACCAAAACTGTAAAAAAAGGAACAGTAGCTAGTTCAGCAGGCTCATCATCTGCTTCTGGTGATGATGAAAATGTCGTGGAGTTGTTTAGTTTAGTTGATTTTAGTACCTAATATAGGTAAAATAAATAAATATGTCATTGTTTCAAAGATTTTTTTCATTTCCTCATTTTTACATTCACAACATCGTTTAGCGAAATCTAGTGCATTTTAGAAACTAGATTTTTACAAGATCTAGTGCATTTTTGCTTAGGGTATAGTGGATTTTATTTTCGTCAAACGGCAACACTGATGGGAGGAACTCAAACGGAGGGTACGCGCCAGAAATCCGACGCCTACAGGCATCGAAGAGCTGAAAACAGCGAAGAAGGCGAATGGGAAAGACTTCCTCAGGAACTAATAAAAAATCTCATCGGTTCTATGAGAACCGCCTTCGAGCAGTTATTCGAGCTAGGGGTGGCAACACGAATTATTAAAATATTAAATCTTTAATATTAAACATACATTTTGCGTTTTATTTTAATTTTAAGATCTCAGACCCTTCTGACCCGCATGTTCTGACCCGCTTAATAAAAGTTCCCTTATGACCCACTTTCAAGTACCCATTTGACCCACTGTGGATCAAAACATTTTTTGTTAATAAATTATATAGAATATACAGTTAACAAAAAAAAATTGAAATTATTTTTATTTATAATTATGGTGTATGGGTATTATATTATTTAGGAATGTGACGTGTACTTGAGATATTATAGATAGTATTTTCACATTTTTATAATGGTATGATATGGTTCAATACGTAGAAGTTTACAACTAACCTTTAAACACACCTAGCGAAAGATTAAGTACTTGCTTTCTGCACCCTGCGACGGATTTCTAACAATGGCCCTGTTTGCAATGGCACATTTTTTTACCTGGAACTGATAGCAATACCAGGTAAAAAAAGTTCTAATAAACATCTATTGTTATACTGATACGTTAACCAAATAACAATAATTAAGGGTCATCTTAAGGGTATTTACCCCACCCCTTTCCAAGCAGTTTATCAGTCAAAATACTGATTCCTATTACTTTGCTTTTTGCCTGCGATTAGTAAAGTGCTCTCGTGTGATTTATTTCGCTGTGTGATTGTTACCCCCATTTTCGACATAACGCTATTGCTTACTGGACTCCGATTTGTTCTTTGTGAATTGTGACTTAGTTTTTCCTGGACCTCGAGTTTGATCTGCGATTTGGATATTTGTTGCAAACCGATTCTTCTGTCTACTTTATTCTATATCTGGTAAGTACCCATATATTATTAGTGACATATTATTTGAACATATGTATGCTATTAAATGGTATAAGAGAGACATGACAACATCTAATGAAACATTTTGTTTAGACACTATTAAAAAGAAAAACTATTTTCTGTGATAAAATTGCAATTGCCAAATTGGTGTCCTTCTAAAATGACTACAGACTATGAAAAGGCTGCAATGAATGCAATCAGTGATTTTCCCAAATGTTACTATTGGAGGATGCTATTTTCATTTTAGTCAGGCCTTGTGTAAAAAGGCGAAAAAGTTAAATGTTTTCAAAGAGCCAAGCCACAAAAGACACATTGCATTATGTGCTGCCCTCTCTTTAGTGCCATTAGAAGAAGTCGACAACGGATGGTTGTATATAATGGAAGATTGTCCGACAGAAAATAAAAATGTATGTGATTTTAATGATTATTTCATTAATACGTGGTTAAAAGATGAACATTTAAGAAGCAGATGGAATTTTTGTGGTCAAATCCATAGAACCACTAATAATGTAGAGGGGTGGCATTCAAAAATAAATAAATATTTGAATGGCAAGACAAAGCCAAACATATTAAAATTTTTAGAAATTTTAGATGAAGAAGCATCTTTAACTACAATAAAGATGGCTAAATTTGAAAACGTAGCATCCTCGAAAAATCGTAGAAACAGTGACATTGAAAAAGATAGGAGAATTAGTTTTATTTTAGAACAATTTCATAACAAAGACATTACTCTTGGTCATTGTCTGGAAAAATTGTTAACGTATGTGTTTAAAAAGTAATAAATACTATATTTTACAATCCTTGTCTGGTTTGATTTTACCAACAAAACCATCCTACCCTTTCGACAAAGCACTATGTCAATTCTCTACTTTACATCTCGAGCGCGGGGTCCACTTTGACATTTATTTACATTAATTAGGCTTTTTATTTCAACGGGCCACCTGCATGACAGATCCTCGGAAAGTTATCATGATGATAGTGCGATCTATCCACATGTCCCATATGAATTTCCCGTGGACATCTAGGGAAGAAGATGGAGTGGCCCTATTAACCGGAAACCACACGGCAGGTTTTTTTACAAATACCAACAATAACAGTATATAAATTTTATATATTTATTATATAATAATTTGTTTTATTTTTGTATAAGTTAAAACATAATTTGGTTCTATTTTATTAACGATGACAATTTCACCATTGACTGTACCTGTTAGAAAACCGGGTCAAACGGGACATGAAAAAACGAAGCGGGTCAAACGGGTACTTTTTTAAAGATAGGGTCAAAACATGCGGGTCAGAAGGGTCTGAGATCAATTTTAATCAACCCTGTATTTTCTCTAATTAACTTCACTTTCGTTGCTTCTCCGCTCAAACTCCATTGATTTAAAAAGTATTGGGAAGATTTTTATAATAATGGTATCATTTTAAAGCGTAGAGATTAGACTTTTAAATAATGTTTGTTTTACACATTTTTTAAGCTATTTTTGAAAAAACAAACATTTGTACATTTTGAAGGTTGAGCCGATTCAGCTACACGTAACTGCACGTACATAGCTGATTCGATTATTCGATAGATTCGATCCTAGAAGAGCTCAAAATCACCACATTTTCTATGAAATACGGCTCTATAATTCCTCTAGCTGATATTGCAGCCCACACAACGACTTTAGGGCTGTGCAGAGGATGTTGATGCATCTGTCGGGGATTAGTCTCCGCCCAAAACCTACAATTTTGTTTGTTGACGTGGCCATTGAGGTGGAAGTTGGCCTCGTCACTAAACAATACGTTAGAGAAATTGTTAAAACGTTCCAGCATTACATTGACAAAATTTAGTCGAAGATTAGCATCATTTGGCTTTAATTCTTGCGTTAACTGAGTTTTCTGAATTTTATAAACTTTAAGATGCAAATCATGATGCAAAATCCTCCTCAAAGTGGTCCTCTTGATATTCAAAGATTACGCCTCGCAATTGTCACAGAATTATTGTTCGCATAATATGCGCGAACGCACACCGCACGCTGAGCTCCAGTGAATGGCTCCATTGCGACTAAAATTTCCACGAAATGGCGCGTCTTACCACACCCCCCGCGTCTCCGTCCGCCCGCTGGATTTTGAGATATAGACGAAACAAACCGGGTATACAGTTAAGGCCCACCCTGTATCTGGTCCAGGCATGAGAAACTTTTAAATGTTAGCGTAGCTGCGCAAGAGGTTCCAAGTGCTGGCTCTATCCCTATAATTTGCTTAAGCAGTATCTGGACCAATCACTACTGGAAAGGAAATCCACTTTAATCATTTCACGCCGGTTCTTTCTAATATCGCTTTAAAATACCTAATATGCCAAGCATCTTCCGTGTCGTCAAAAAGAAAGGCTTGCGTCTGTTATAAACTGGCAGTACCAGACAATAGAAGCAGATTGACAGGGGAGCACATAAAACAGAGAGTGCTTCTCATGTCGAAATCTGACAATTATTGGTTTGACTAAATGCAATACAATACAAAAACACGTTATTGTACAACAAAAATACAAATAAAAAAAAAGAGACACGTACAATGGGCGGCCTTATCGCTAAAAAGCGATCTCTTCCAGACAACCTTTGGATGATAATTGCTTTTTAGGGGTTTTTAACTCGAGTATATTTTTTGTATAACGCAGACGGAGTCGCAGACAAAAACTAGTTGACGAAACTAGTAGAATGAAATTTGTTGAAGTATTTGTGGAACCTTGCCTCAACCCCAAAAATCCCAAAATTATAGAGTCCGAGAGTTCCGCGACAAACCTGCAATACAAGAAAACGTGGAGATCTCGAAAGAAGTGAGTTTAGAACCTTTTGGAAACGATTCTTCAAATACATCAGATGATTGATGACATTCCACTTGCTGTACTGAAAGATATTCAAAATATACCGCGTAGTCCGAATATTTATCGAACAATTAATGGATCTTCATTTGATAGTGATGGTGAGAAGCCAGAACAAGAGCATAACAAAGAAAATAACAAAAATAGATCGTTATCGCGATACTAGGTTGTAAGATTTTAATTCAGCAGGAGTGCTGGCTACGACGAGTAGTCGTGGAGCTCCACCACTGCTGTCAGCGGGTGATTTTCAGCGTGTCTTTGTGTATGGCATGAACAAGAAAAAGGAAATGTATTCGTACGTGATGAATATGTTATCTATGTTATTCACTCCTAAATGGATCACAATATCACATAGAAAGATAAAATATATTGGCTAGAAACCTAACAATATCAAAATACCTCTTTGGCAATGAAGAAAATTATGAAGTGGTTCTCATAATGTGATGGAGCCTACATCTATATTAACAAAAGCAGCAATATTTTAATTTAACGGCTGTCATACAGTTTGCAAAACTTGTTAAAGCCATTTTTGATCGTTGCATCAGATGGTTTATATGTATTATATTGAATTTGTGGCACCATTCGCTGCCACGAAGACTGATAGACGGGAATACATAAATGGTCTTAGTGTTTTTTTGTGATACCTATTGTTTTTATGGACTGTCTGTTCTCTGAATATACCAAAATAAATAAATACTAAATTCAGTCAAGATATCATAAAAGACGAAGGGAACGGTCCAGGCCACGTGGTTCGACCGCATGGTTCGATCAATCGGACTACGTGAACTTTTTTTTCCAGTTGGTTCGATTTTAGAGTATTACTAGTCGAACTACTAAACGCCAGGACCACGTGGTTCGACTCACACAGTCGAACTGTTATATTATATCCCAAGATATGTCCCCAAATATGCCTATCTATTTCTTACTTTACATTATAATTGCATATCTAAGTATTCTATCATTCTAAGTAATATCATATGTATATCTGTCCCATACGATACTCCCACTATTCTCAGTTAGTTCGGTCATAGATGCCAACCGGCACGCACATACGTAATATAAAATATTTGTTCGTGAAATAACTATTATCTCTAAATCTACTAAATCTTTGTGTAAGGACTTCTAACTAAATAAAATAAAAACTTTTCTTTTTAAAAAGCATTTTTAAGATCCCCGTATAACAGAGCCACGAGGACCAGTTCACCTGGTTCGATTCATCGAAATATAAGGAATCGCAAGTTTTCATAGTCCGACTACCGACCTCTGTTCAATAGGTTATCAAATCTCCTTAGAAAGTAACAATTTAATGTCAATGATGATGTCTACCTAATTGATCAGATATTTTCCTTGGGCATTGATTCAATGTGTATTGAATATAACTATGTCTCAAGACGAATTATTATATATCCATCGGAAACGTGGAATTGTACTGTTGTATAATGGTCACCAGTTTTCACCACCTCAAGAACACATGATTCGATTAATCGAACCAACTGGAAAAAATAGTTCACGTTGACCGATTGATCGAACTATCAGGAATCTCAAGAAGACGTGATTCAAGTAATCGAACCAACTGGAAAAAAAAGTTCACGTAGTCCATCGAACCATGCGGTCGAACCACGTGGCCTGGACCAAGGGAACCCGCTACATTATTTACTTCATGAAAATGACGTGTCAATATAAAAAGGTATAAAAGTCAAAATGTTGACTATATCTCTTTTTAAACACACGTACTCAAAGAACAAACACTCAAAGCCTAGCCGGGGCTTCCCCCGAAGGTAAATAATTGTTCAATCTATTTTCATTCATTATAAGTTTATTTCTGTTGTTCATTCGCTATCATAGCATCATCTGTTTCTGCAGGCTTAGCATGGCGTTTTCTAGTCTATTGTACTCTAGACTAGAGAAGACAGTTTCTTGTCTACACAATCTTTCTTTTGCCCGAACACGGCGTTTGAAGAAACATACCCTAGACAACAGTTTCTTCGTAGACAAGCTCTGTCCATAGCAACGGCAACGAAACCACAGAATAAATATAAATTTTGTAAAAAGTTCGTTCTTTGCGTTCCATTACCAACAAAATATCAATATGAATCATGTTTTCAAACGTTTTTATGTGAAACGAAACGTCACAACGTTGCTTATGTCAATGTCATAAGTTAACTCTCTCGCGCGAAAATTTAAAAAGTCAAGTAATTTGTCGGTTTCTTTTCATCGAGTTACCACGAGCATAATAAAAGAAGAAGAAGAGTTTCCACGAGATTTATTTTCAAGAGATTTGAATATATTTTCAAGAGATATGGCGACTCCAAATGTTCCAAGAAAAAAGTGAGTGGTTCAATTAATGTATTTATCTAGACTAGACCTATGTAAACTAAAGATTTCACACACTACATATCCATGTTCTATTAATTACAGTAAACGCAGCAACCCGAACCAAATAAAATACTTGGTGGACTATATGTCCACCCATACATTGTTCGCCTTGGGCGAATTCACTGGGTCACTGGGACGTCGGGTCTATACTAAGGAGTGGGAGCGCCTTCAAGGGGCGCTCAAAGAGATAGGCCCGGACAAAAGCGTGGAACAATGGAAAAAAGTTTGTACTTCTTAATATTAATTTCCCAAACTATTTCTAGGCTTCACTAAACTGTTACTTATCCATCCATACTAAAGACCCTAGTTAGTTATTCATATTGGCTGCCTCATGCTTTATTAACTGTTAATGTTTTCAGACTTGGAGGGACCTCAAAAAATGAGTACTGGCGCTGGAAAGGAAGTCACAGAAGAATGTTCCTTAGCTTATTTTGCAGGCTATCTTGCCAAGTTTTGCATGAAAAAATATAAATGTGAGACCTGTACGGCCAATCTATTTCAAGAAATTAATCTTGAAGATAAGAATCAAATATTAATATTAAATAAAGCCTATGATTGTAGCAGGACCGTGAACCTAAAAATGCCCAGTAATGGCTTATTAAAACTTGTGCAGTTGGCTATTGACTGTTTCAATGTGCATTTCAATGATAATAAACACAGTAAAAAAATTAAACTGCGATTATTTAATACAGTATTAAACCATGTGAAGTTCGAGTCACCGGAATTGCTAACTATCAGCTGCAAAAACCATTTACTGTGCATTATTGACCACTTGATTTTGGTGAAAATTCACTTCTATTGTAAAAGTAATAAATATAGCAATTTGGAACATACTAAATCAAGTGGCAAAGTTAACCCTAAATTAAGGATACTGCAAAATAAATGATATGGTATCTTATTAAATTTGTTTTGTATTTAAAAACCCCATTAAATTTTAAACTAGGTAGGCAGGGAGAGGTTTCATTTCAGTTCATACTTTTTTGTACTAGATCTTGGACCATTTTGAACTAGATATTTCTAGTCTAGGTTCATCTGAACAACCAACGACAAGGTGTGAAGGATTGGCCTGAAACTTTGCCTAGGTTAATTGTGTATAAAAGCTTCTGCCCCCGTGGTAACCGAGATAAAAAGTTGAAAACGACCAACGACAAGTAGGTATCAAGGATTGGTCTAGAACATAGCATGTAAATTATGTAACAAATAGAAGACTAGCTACAACAAATGGAGAGACAAGAAAATATTATCATCGAAGCCTGTGGACTTTTCATAAATAAAACACATTTATTGGAGCTACACTCGTACGAATTAACTGTGCACTCCGCTGGAATGCGACACCTCCCTCTCCGGCTACCTAATGACGTCACACCGCGAGGTGCATAGCTTATTCGTTAAAGCCCTGATAGATTGGAAATACGACATACCTTTTTCCGAATAAAGATGAAAAATGATAATGAATAAAACAGTGTTTTGAGCTCAAATTAGCAATTAACTTGCGAAGTCGCATCAAGCAAACGCGTCTCCTGATAGCAGGTGTCTTGCACTATTTACACGATTGGGAATGGGAAGTCGTCATCCAAAAAGATGACGATGATATTTTTCCTAAACCCAATGGTAATAAAGTTTCTGACACTATTACGAACTTGTTGCAGCAGCTAAATTATACGACGGGGCTCCAGCAATGATTGGCAAAGAAAAAGGTGTCGTCAAGAGAATCAGGTATTAAAATTCAGGCCTAATATCATATCATTTACCTCCAAATAAATTAAAGAAATGAAATACTTATCAACTTGAGATATTGACTTGAAAAACTCAGCCTTTTTTTTCTCTGTTGAAGCTGTCCGTCTGTGGAATCCTTTACCCAATAACATTAAATCTGCTCCTTCTCTCAATACTTTTCAATTTAGGCTTAAAAATTATTTTCTTACTGTTACGGATTAGGTAAATCAATTTGTTTGTGTTGTTTTTGTATTATATTGTAAAATCATATATATATTTATTATTTGTGTATTTGATTTAATTATTGTGCTATTCGTTTTGTATTGGTTTGTTGTTATATATTTTATGTACTTAATTAAAATTGTTTATGTAATTTATGTGCACTACTACCGTTTGAATATTATAATTTTTATCTATTTTTAATAAATTATCTCCACTACGGTTGCCTGGAAGAGATCGCTTTCAGCGATAACCGCTCAATTCAGACTGGGTACCCTAGTACCCAGTATAAAAAACGCCTCAAAAGCACGCTGGGTACTGTGATACCCAATATTGAAACTCAAGGCGTTGGTGTAAACATCGTGTTGTCCTGCTTTTTCTCGGTCGAGTAGTCGTAAGGAATGAGTGCCATCCTTTTCCCACTGCCCTGAGCTCAAAATGAATGTATGACAACATAACTGAACGATCATTGACAAGTTTGCAAAAAATTCATAAACTTTGTCTATTGTTCCAGTCAGTTCGTTCCGGTTCTACTTTCAGATTGTGAAGTCTAGGCGCGTGTTATTTAGTAAAAAACAGTGTTTTGGTTTGTGGTTGTGTTAGTTTTTTGTAGATAAACTCGGTAAGTACATAAGGCCGCCCTTTGTACTTTTTACTTTTAGATAGTATTAAGTTTTGTTACTATGTTTTTATTTTATAAGTACAATAAAGTGTTCATTCATTCATTCATTCATTCCTTAGCGGCGCGGCGCGGCGAGATGTGTTTCGTTTTATCTCGCCATTTTGTGAATTCATTTTTGTAATTTTTGTTTGTTTTTTGTTTTTCAAACGCATAATGACAATAATGTGGATCTATCTTTCCAAGCCAACAATGACATTATAACGGATGAAACTTTAAAATACTTACCTACGCTCGATTGTGATCAACTTATTGATAATCAATACCTATTATTACAAAAATTTGATAACCAGGAAAAAACACTACAATATTGTTTAAAATATCCATAAACTCACTCAAAAGGTGGCGATGTTGTCTGAGCAACAACGAGGGCTTAGCAACAATTATGGAGAAAATTGATCAAAAATCTGTGGACGTTACTTTATTAAAAGACGCTAACTCCGTCTCGTCTGGGATATAATAATGAGCCGTTCCGTCTCAAACAGATTGACAGGAAACAAGATCTTGATATTTTAGAAAATAATCTAATGGATAAAGCTAAGAGATCAAAATTAAAAAAAAACAACTATGTATCCTTTTTGTGTCAACCCTGTGTGAAGTGGGGAAAGTATGCCAAAATAAAGACAAACCGAGTGACGACAATAACAGACAAGGGACGACTGAAAACGATGACCAGAGCCAACAGACTACGGACGACAGCAGGCCAGACGATGACAGCAGACTCGAGAACGACGAAATCGAACGACCGACTAATGCGACAGCCAAGATTGTTCTAGACCTAATAGAACCCCTTCTTGGACGAGGTCACACCGTAGTAATGGACAATTTCTATAATTGTCCAATACTCGCACGGTACCTCAAACTCAACAAAACTGACTGTTACGGGACTCAACGACTGAACTGGGAATTCATATCCACGTCTATGAAATCCATGACTAAGACTGACTACGACAAGGTGAAGTTATTGCTACTTTTTGTTCCGATCTGATGCTGATGGTATGGCGAGATGCAAACTTATATGATTTCGACATACCATCAACTACAGATCGGAACAAGTGAGAAGTATAATAGAACCAAATAGCCCAGCGTGATTCTGGACTACAACAAGCACATGGGTGGGATTGATCGGAAATATACCTATAAGTGGAAACTTATAATTAGCCCTAAGAATCATAACATGTTCATGAATATGTTATGTTAAACTTAACTTAATTATTAATAAGCATAGCTGTTAGTTTTCTAAAATTATAAAATAAAATAAAATATCAATACTTATCAGCCCACCACATAGAACGATCAAAGTCCCGTGTGTGGTACAAAAAGGTGTTTCGGCGCCTTTTTAACCGTGCCATTTTAAACAGATTTGTAATTTTCAAGAACCAAAATATCACACAGGCAGTTCAGAGTCACGCTGGCTGAATCCCTACTTATGACTTACAAAAACATAGACTTGACGAAAGAGGCCAGACTAATAACTAGGACTTACGGAACCACGACGTACACTGTGGAGCGGCTCAATCGTACCTTAACGAAGGCAGACCGCCCTTTTGTTGCAGGGGAGCACTTCCCAGCACATGCCCCGTCCAAAAGGGGCAGGTGTTGGTGGTGCTATCACACCACGAAGAAAAATAAACGGTCTGCATTTATGTGCAGGGAATGTAAAGTGTCCCTGTGCGTAGTGGGAAGCTTCAGGGACTACCACAAGCGCGATCCGGTAGTTTAGTATTTTTTAATTGAGGCGGGTATCGAACCCGCAACCTTTCGCGTAGTATTTTTTAATTGAGGCGGGAATCGAACCCGCAACCTTTCGCGTCGCAGGCCGTTTATTTTGATGTAACTTTTTTCTTTGTATTTTTATCACAAGCGTGATCCCGAAGTGTTTACTTTGATGTAACTTTTTTCTTTGTATTTTTATCACAAGCGTGATCCCAAAGTGTGATGTAACTTTTTTCTTTGTATTTTTATCACAAGCGTGATCCCGCAGTGTTTACTTTAATTTAACTTTTTTCTTTGTATTTTTATCACAAGCGTGATCCCGAAGTGTTTACTTTAATGTAACTTTTTTCTTTGTATTTTTATCACAAGCGTGATCCCGAAGTGTGATGTAACTTTTTTCTTTGTATTTTTATCACAAGAGTGATCCCGAAGTGTGATGTAACTTTTATTCTTTGTATTTTGTATTTTAAAATTTTGTATTTTTGATTTTTAATATTTTGTATTTTTATTTTTTTCACATGGCCATAAGAAAATAGATGATGTATATTTAGAGGTTTTCAAAGCGGTAGAAACGCTTCTGACCAAAGTGATGGTTTTCATCAAAGAGCCATCTTCCTTTCGTATGCTAGAAGAAATGAGAGCGGAGCCTGAGTTCTTGGGCTTTCCCTTCTTACACTTGATGGACTCGGGGATAAATCTCAATCTTGTGGCACATGCACTGGTCCCATTCTTAAGTCCGACCAGGAGACCAGACAACTACAACTATTCAGATGGTTTCGTGTTTCTGGGGTTCGGCAACGAGGATGCGATGCGTGATTTCTTCGAGATTGTACAACGAGAGATGCGTGTACTAGGAAATAGTATAAAAACGAAGAGCTAAGAACTAGAAATCACATTCCCGATTCCGTGCGTTATCCGAATTATGGAAATAACGCGCTCTTCGAGGTTGTGATGAATCCCTTCCTGCTAACCAGACTTTTTGATCACATACCAAGAGCTATGCGTTTTACATGCTCACTAGTGCTCGAGCTGTTAAAGCCAGATGCCACGATGGCTCCCGTAGTAAGTGAATACCTTACAGAAGACTGCAGCTATTTCGTTCACGAAATCTGTACCTGTAGCATCGGTTTTCTCGACCGACTACACTCCTGATAGAAAAAACAGTAATACGCGATATGGATATCGATATGGATATGGATCAAAAGAACATCAGTCCATTCAAATACGAACGAAAAATTGAGACCTGAATTCTACATTTATTAAAAATAGAGGAGGAAATACTCATTATCAAATAATCATAAAACCAATTGATATCTTTTGTATACTTTATTACACACCTTACAAACCACGTTTGAATACAAAACTTATGAAAATCATGCAAATCTTTTATTTTTTCGTTTTCAGCCATAAAGTTTATTTACTGACGGGTAGTAGTGCGCGATTATTATACAAAAATAGAGGACAAAATCAGAGTCATTAGGAAGAAACACGGCATTGTCATTAGAAATAGAAAAGAAGTTAGCTTCAAATCTTCACCACGTGGAAAAACATGGCTTTGGATTAAGTAAGGCAGAAACATTACAAATGGTAGCAGAATTTGTTCAAAAAATGGAATACAGACGCCATTCAAAAATGGAAAACCAGGTGATGCGTGGTTACATGTAACAATTTGTAGTTTTAATAAAAATATTGTACGTCCATAATTAATGGTTGTTCTTGCTTTATAATATTAAGATCTTTTGTACCTATACAGTTTAAGCAATAAACAAATTTCATTTTATTTCACCCAGAGCTGAAAAATATGAAACGAATGCTGAAGAGAGAACTGGTACGGTGTTTATCGACATCACGTGACCAGCAGATCAGCCAGCTTTTGACTCACGAAGAGTTATGGGACAGGAAGCTATCTCAATTTCTACGGCACAGGACTTTGGCAAGTAACTGCGTGCCGGATGATTTTGCAACGTCAAAAGTGGTAAGATGAAAGTACATACGGCTGCAAACCATTATAAGGTGCCAAGGCGCACTCTACAGCGGTCTACACACCAAAGCCGGCGGCCCGGCGGCACAGCCCGGCGGCTTAGTGCCGGCGGGTTAACCCGGTATAAAATAAGGCCGGCGGGTTGGGCCGCCGGGCTGTGCCGCCGGGCCGCCGGCTTTGGTGTGTAGACCGCTTACGGCGTTATTTACAAGAGAAAAAAGAGACAAAAATACTTTGGGTCGGAAACCACTTCCCTGAAGAAGAGAAGGTTTTGGCATCTCGTGTTATTCGCCTATGTAATGTGGGACACCCATTGACACAGCGTGTACTACGTAGATGCGTTAAGACATTCTGTGATCGAAATAACATTTCAGTGTCAGGTGGAGACTCAATGGTGGGACGAGATTGGCTGAGGGGATTTCTAAAACGTCATGGGAATATCAGCAGACGAAAGGCACAAAACCTAAATCCCGCAAGGCCACAAAAGTTGAATAAAGCAGTCGTTTTTGATTAATCACTCTGTTAATCATTGTCTATAAAAAATAATTTCATTTATTTAGTGTATATTACTGTACTTTTATACATAGCCTTATAATTTATTTGTCATTTTTCCAGACAGAGCAACAGCAGTTGTCATCTTTTCAGAAATCCCAGAAACATATACGGAACCTGGTATAGCTGATACCACTGATGTTAAAATAAAGGTAGAGCCCGGCAGCTCCGGTATTAAAGTAATAAACAAAAAAGAGAAAGCATCGCATTAAAAATTTAAATTCCAAGGCAATCATCAATACCCTCGCTGAGGACATAACTGTAGAAAAACTATCAGCAAAGATAATCCCAGCATTGGCTCTGCTCCTACAAGGCCAAATAAGAAATAGCAAAAGAAAAATAAGTTAGTTATCTGAGGATGAATTTGACGTAGATGAAGATAACTACTACGAGAATCTTGGCGATTTGCGAGCAGACCTCGAAGATGAAATACAGGACGAGGTTGTTCAGGAAGAGGAGGCACGTGAAGAAATAGATGTGTCAGCTTCAGATCCTCCACTGTTATCTGATGTTTCACCTGAAAACCCGGTATGTTCCATCAACTATAGCAATGCACGTAATTTGATCTGGAAGAAGAAAAATATGGAAATGGATGATCAGGCTCTGACATTTTTAGGAGCTACTGATTACCCTCATAATGTTTTTGTTGAATATCGAAGTCATGATATGTCAATGTCAAATGTCAATGTATGTGTGTACGGCTGAATAGCACTTGCACTTGTCGCCTGGACTCGATTGTCATCCGTAGCTTATTGTGTTCTCACTGTGTATTTGATGCTGATTAATATATTATTTACCGATTACAAGCTGTGTTTAAACTCTTGCACCATCAGTTTTAGATCTAGACTCACAAAACTTCGATGCTGTCGGTATCAGAGTATGAGAATTTGATTGACATCAAAATATGTTCATCAACTCTAAAACAAAATTTTGAAGGAGGAACTTTTGATTTAAACGAATTTTGAATTGGACTCAAAGATGAATGAATACCCAGAAATTGTTAATAAAGCCATCACATTTGAGGGGTGGAAATTACAAAGGTGCCAAGTATTCAAAATACCATTTTCTTTTATTTGCCTTACAATGGGGCTAACGGTGTAGGCCAATATCCTTACAAAAGAGCCAAGCTCGTAAGCTTTGAAACATAGTTCATAAGACGACTCAAAGGTGGCGCTGGTGCCAAATTATACTACATTTTTCATTACAATGGTGCCAAGTGTCACTGTCATGTCATGTCAATCGTTTGGTTGACGGACGGACTTTGTTTGTTGTTCTTACTTATGGTGTAACGGTTGTGAAAATAATGGAAAATAATAGAAAACGCCGTAAAAACGGCCAAGGAACACTAAAAAACGAACAAAGAATGAAAAAGACCAGAGGGGAGAGTTATTTAACTGGCAAAAACCAACTTATTGGTCCCAAAGTGCCCCCATCTTCGGAGGTTAGTTGTATCGGTTTTATTTATTGTTATTTAATTTATAACTTTCAAAAACTAAGCATATTTTACTTTACAGGTATAATGTCGCTGTCTATATGATTGTAAAAAAGTTACCACAAACATGAAACTTGATCTTTTCAACAAATACTACGAGCTTGATGCTAGTGGTCAAGGTACATACATTTTAAGCATGATAAGCATACGGCCAGCCAAAAAATACCACAAAGATAAGGAAGTTAAAGCAAAAGATGTGGTGTACTACAGTGTTCCTAATGGTTGTGGTATTTTATTGAGAGTCTGTAAAAAAACATTCTCAGAGATATTTGCAATTAGCCGGAAGAAGATGCGAACTATCATAATGAAAAAAAAGAAGGGTGATGTGATATATAAAGATGAAAGAACTTGTCACAAAGAGAAGAAATACACCGAACTACATGAAAATATGGTGGTTTTACATATTAAGCGTTTACCAAAGGAAATTAGCCACTATACAAGACACCACAGTAGCCGGGAGTATTTGAGTCCTGAATTGAATTTTAACAGGCTATCTAAAGCCTATAACGAGCTCCATCCAGATGTTCCGGTGTCCTATAAGTTTTACAAATATACTTTCCTTAAGAAGTTCCCAAATTTGTCATTTAAGCAGCCCAGGACAGATACATGTAAGACTTGTGACAAATTAAACTGCCTTATTAAGGCACAAAACAGAAGAGCTGTTATTGATCTTGAAATGCATAATAATGCAATGAAAGAAGACATAAAAGCTTCACAGCTACCTGATAGTGATTCACATTGTATATCAATAGATATGCAGCAAGTGATGTTTGTGCCTACGTTAGTGCATAGCGAAATGTTTTATAGACGGCAGTTGTCTTGTTACAATTTCTGCATACATCTCAGCGATAATAATCAATCCTACAAGTCGTCACAAACGGTAGCAGTAAATTACTGCTACCGTTTGTGACGACTTACCGATGCGAAACTGTTTTTTCCGCATATGCATACTCCAAAAGCAAGTACAGAAATAGACTGGATGCAGCTCGATCTTCGCATTCAGCTCTCGGACATAAAGCCTAATTTTAATGCTATTTTACGAAAATATGTAAAAAAATTCATTCGTCACATTTGTTTGTTTGTACGTTTTATTAATTTATGTATAAAATAATAATTTCTTATTACTCAATCGTTTTTCATTTATAACTTTTAAGGTGATCAAAGTAGGGTTCCGCTAGGAAAAATATAATCAATTAGGGTTCCTTGGCAAAAAGAAATTGGGAACCCCTGATCTAGCATATGGCGACTATTACGTCAAGCGGGTATCTAACCGTAGAAAAAGGTGACACCGAAGGTAAGTTCGCTCCACTGTTACTTCAGCTAGCTTTGGATCTCCAAGCGTCCTCACATTTGAAGCATATGATATGTAGCTATTGCCCCAGTGTCGAGGCATACTTGTTTAAACGATCATGTGGCATCTGTGGTCTATATTTTGCATCATACAAGGCCACGAATCAACACAAGCAATCACATAAGAGTCGACAAGAAGTTTTGTCTTTGTTTTGAAGAAGAATGTCCCCGATGTAAACGATCCAAACGAGAACGAAATGATTGCTATGCCAGTTATAAATAATTAAATGGAGTGGGTTTAAAGTCCATGGACTCAAGATGATTAAGTTTTCTTTATTTAATAAATTATTCGTTTTTTTGTTTTCTTGAAATGTTTGACTTATGTTGTATGTTTTATAAGAATAATTGTAATGAATATAAAGCTAATTTTGGAACTGTTGTTTGAATTGGAACTCAAGATACAAGCGCTTATGGTTAGTTTGAGTTCCGCAGATAATAATGTAATTATAAGATTTGTAATTTTGGTAAATAAATAATTTTTTTTTTTTTAATTCTTACGGAATGAAAACCCTAATAAACTTCATCTCTCGCCATTGCTGAACATCAGAGAAATGTACAGATTATATATTCAGAAGTGTGGCACTGAAAACATGGATCTATGTATCATATAAAAGAGTGTACTTACCGCAATATATTTTGTACCGAGTATAATTTATCTTTTGGCGCACCCAGAAGCGACGTGTGTGCCAAATGCGAGAATGAGAATAGTGAATTAGATAAACAAACCCACAAGGAAAGTGCGAGAGAAGCGTATGACTTAATGAAAATGGGTTCCTGCGAAAATGAAGAGGGAAAATTATACTGTACTGTTGACATTCAACAAACCAAGCCTTTACCAAAGATGCCTGTTGGAGAAGCTTTTTATTTGCGGCAGATTTAGCTCTACAACTTAGGAGTTCATATAACTAGCAAGACCCAAAACCATGCGATCATGTGTTCATGGACCAGTGTCTCCATATATACGGTAATTACCGTAGATGCACCGTAATCTGACATAATCTACGGTCAACGGTAAACGTGCATTACCGTGTCGTAATTCTACCGTAATAAGGTGATTAATAACTTTTCGCATTTTTGATATTTTTTGATTACGTGTAACGAAACGTAACTTTTTAAAACACAAAATTTTAGATGACAACACTCAGCACCTAGTTCAGGGGAAAAACCCTACTGTTTACTTTTTATGTAGGCTACTTTTACTCACGCATCGACCGTCACACCTTCGCAGTTTATTTTATTTTCGTCCTTATTTACCGCTATGGAAAAGAAAGAATGAAACAACATTTTCAGTTTGGTCAGTGTGAGTAAATTAGGAAAGGTAGGGTGGGTATGCTATGAGTTACGAGTGCTAAGTACAATCACATTTTATTTGTGTTGGAATTGGAATCGAATTAGACTGTTGATTTTGTGAAGTGAACTGCTTTAAGAACGATGGAAAGTGACAGTGAAAATTATGATAGTGGACCAACATCTTCTAAAACGTTAAGAATTGGACAGAAACGTAAGCATTACAAACAAAAATTTAAGATTGAATGGTGTAGGCAGAAAGAGTTTTCTACGTGGTTTCGAGAATATCCCAAAGATGAGTTTAAGGCTCTGTGTTCAATTTGTGACTCTACAATGAGCGCAGAAATAAGCGTTCTTAGAAGACATGGTACAAGTACGAAGCATGAGCAAAAAATCAAATTATTGAGCTCCAAATCTCTTGTCCAACCTGCTATAACAAGTCTTTTTAAAAATGCTCCAACCTCGATTGACGACAAATGTAAAGAAGCTGAAATTAAACTTGCAGCATTTATTGCTGAACATAAAATATCACACCAAGTGGCAGACCATCTATGCGATCTTATATCAGCTACATTTTCTGAACCAGAAGTCGCAAAAAAAATTAAGCTAAAGCACACGAAAGCCCAAGCAGTCATAAATAATGTAATAGGCAGCAGTGAAAAGGACACTTAGGCTCATGACTTAAAAAATAATAAGTTTTCTGTGCTCATAGATGAAAGCACGGTATTATGACTGTGGTCAAGGAAAAGTCGTTAGTCGCTTCTGGGATTTAATTCAGCTATTTGAATTCAGCCAAATCGATTACTCTGCTAACGCAGAGCATCTGTTTGCCCTCGTGATAAAGTCCTTTGAAAAGTATTTAGTTCCTGTGGACAACGTTATAGGCTTTGCCTCAGACGGTTGCAACACTATGATGGGTTGTAGAAATTCCGTATCAAGTCGATTTCGTGAAAAGTGTCCCGGTATTACAGTAATAAAATGCATTTGTCACTCCTTACATTTATGCGCAAGCGATGCTGCCAAGCAATTGCCGTCAGATTGTGAAATGCTAGCTCGAGCTATTTACAATTATTTCAAACTGAGCAGCAAACGCCAATCAGAACTAAAAGACTTCCAAATGTTTACTGATACTGAAGTAGGTACACAAGATTTTAAGGCCTGCACAGACTCGATGGCTCTCGCTAGAAGCAGTGGTAAATAGAAACTTGGAACAATGGGATGCTCTGCGGTTGTATTTTAACGGCAAATGGCTAGAAGATAGAGAGTGCTTAGATATTCATAAAAGTTTGCAGGATCCAACTGTTAAAGCGTATTATTATTTTTTGGCTTGGATGCTACCTAAGTTCACGAGAAACGATCTCAGACCCTTCTGACCCGCATGTTCTGACCTGCTTAATAAAAGTTCCCTTATGACCCACTTTCAAGTACCCATTTGACCCACTGTGGATCAAAACATTTTTTGTTAATAAATTATATAGAATGTACAGTTAACAAAAAAAAATTGAAATTATTTTTATTTATAATTATGGTGTATGGGTATTATATTATTTAGGAATGTGACGTGTACTTGAGATATTATAGATAGTATTTTCACATTTTTATAATGGTATGATATGGTTCAATACGTAGAAGTTTACAACTAACCTTTAAACACACCTAGCGAAAGATTAAGTACTTGCTTTCTGCACCCTGCGACGGATTTCTAACAATGGCCCTGTTTGCAATGGCACATTTTTTTACCTGGAACTGATAGCAATACCAGGTAAAAAAAGTTCTAATAAACATCTATTGTTATACTGATACGTTAACCAAATAACAATAATTAAGGGTCATCTTAAGGGTATTTACCCCACCCCTTTCCAAGCAGTTTATCAGTCAAAATACTGATTCCTATTACTTTGCTTTTTGCCTGCGATTAGTAAAGTGCTCTCGTGTGATTTATTTCGCTGTGTGATTGTTACCCCATTTTCGACATAACGCTATTGCTTACTGGACTCCGATTTGTTCTTTGTGAATTGTGACTTAGTTTTTCCTGGACCTCGAGTTTGATCTGCGATTTGGATATTTGTTGCAAACCGATTCTTCTGTCTACTTTATTCTATATCTGGTAAGTACCCATATATTATTAGTGACATATTATTTGAACATATGTATGCTATTAAATGGTATAAGAGAGACATGACAACATCTAATGAAACATTTTGTTTAGACACTTGTTAATGTCCTTGTGTCCTTATATTTAAATTTGTCGATATTTACCTAATAGCCACAACTGCCCCTTTTGTGTAATGAATCTATTTTTTGACAAAGTATAGTTTCTGTGAATTAAAATATTTACTCTCTTGTTCTAGATACTTTTTACAACATTGAAATAATGGCAGATTCTCTACCAAGTTCTTCGTGCTACTAAATGGTGTAAGAGAGGTAAATGACAACATCTAATGAAACATTTTGTTTAGACACTTGTTAATGTCTTTGTGATATATACTTAAATTGGTAGATCTTTACTTAATAGACACTACTGCCCCTTCTGTGTAATGAATCCATTTTTTGACAAAGAATAGTTTCTGTGAATTAAAATATTTACTCTCTTGTTCTAGATACTTATTACAACATTGAAATAATGGCAGATTCTCTACCAAGTTCTTCGTGCTACTAAATGGTGTAAGAGAGGTAAATGACAACATCTAATGAAACATTTTGTTTAGACACTTGTTAATGTCTTTGTGATATATACTTAAATTGGTAGATCTTTACTTAATAGACACTACTGCCCCTTCTGTGTAATGAATCCATTTTTTGACAAAGAATAGTTTCTGTGAATTAAAATATTTACTCTCTTGTTCTAGATACTTATTACAACATTGAAATAATGGCAGATTCTCTACCAAGTTCTTCGTCTGGTGCGTCTGACCTATGTTTCGTCACATCGAAAAGAGGCGGCGTTGTATTGCTTCATGGCGGTCATCAATATAATAAGAAAAGAGACAATAAGAATGGAACAACACTTTGGCACTGCATTCACAGATCCACATGTCACGGAAGAATCACAACAAAAGAAATGAATATTCTTAATGAAGTTAATCACCAGTGTGAAGCAAATTTTGCTACGAATGAAATAAAGAAAAAACTTGAAGAATGCAAAACAAAAGCAGCTAATGAAACAAGATCATTGCAAAAGATTTATAACGAAGCCATGACTTCATTAACAGACAGTGGAATTAATATAGTGGCGAAAATTCCGGAATTCGCGAATGTAAAACATGGATTATATAACAGTAGAAAAAAAGGATTTGGAATCGATCGCATTGTTGAAAAAGATATGCTGAAGTTGCGGATTCCGGAAAAATACAGTGATTTTTTGTTAGCTGATTATAATGACGACACAAAAAGAATTTTAGTATTCGCAAATCAAGAAGCGAGGAAAAATATTACCAAAATTAAGGACTTTTTCGCAGATGGCACTTTTAGATGTGTGGTAAAGCCATTTTATCTTAATTTTTATATCAATTATACACCATATTTGGCGATATTTACTCCGATGAAAATTCAAAGAATGTCGTGCCATTGATTTACGCATTGCTGCCAGATAAAAAACAAGACACATATGAAAAACTATTTTCTGTGACAAAATTGCAATTGCCAAATTGGTGTCCTTCTAAAATGACTACAGACTATGAAAAGGCTGCAATGAATGCAATCAAAGTGATTTTCCCAAAAGTTACTATTGGAGGATGCTATTTTCATTTTAGTCAGGCCTTGTGTAAAAAGGCGAAAAAGTTAAATGTTTTCAAAGAGCCAAGCCACAAAAGACACATTGCATTATGTGCTGCCCTCTCTTTAGTGCCATTAGAAGAAGTCGACAACGGATGGTTGTATATAATGGAAGATTGTCCGACAGAAAATAAAAATGTATGTGATTTTAATGATTATTTCATTAATACGTGGTTAAAAGATGAACATTTAAGAAGCAGATGGAATTTTTGTGGTCAAATCCATAGAACCACTAATAATGTAGAGGGGTGGCATTCAAAAATAAATAAATATTTGAATGGCAAGACAAAGCCAAACATATTAAAATTTTTAGAAATTTTAGATGAAGAAGCATCTTTAACTACAATAAAGATGGCTATATTTGAAAACGTAGCATCCTCGAAAAATCGTAGAAACAGTGACATTGAAAAAGATAGGAGAATTAGTTTTATTTTAGAACAATTTCATAACAAAGACATTACTCTTGGTCATTGTCTGGAAAAATTGTTAACGTATGTGTTTAAAAAGTAATAAATACTATATTTTACAATCCTTATCTGGTTTGATTTTACCAACAAAACCATCCTACCCTTTCGACAAAGCACTATGTCAATTCTCTACTTTACATTACCTCTCGAGCGCGGGGTCCACTTTGACATTTATTTACATTAGGCTTTTTATTTCAACGGGCCACCTGCATGACAGATCCTTGGAAAGTTATCATGATGATAGTGCGATGTATCCACATGTCCCGTCCCATATGAATTTCCCGTGGACATCTAGGGAAGAAGATGGAGTGGCCCTATTAACCGGAAACCACACGGCAGGTTTTTTTACAAATACCAACAATAACAGTATATAAATTTTATATATTTATTATATAATAATTTGTTTTATTTTTGTATAAGTTAAAACATAATTTGGTTCTATTTTATTAACGTTGACAAATCAATTTCACCATTGACTGTACCTGTTAGAAAACCGGGTCAAACGGGACATGAAAAAACGAAGCGGGTCAAACGGGTACTTTTTTAAAGATAGGGTCAAAACATGCGGGTCAGAAGGGTCTGAGATCCGAGAAACAATACCTACTTTCAAAGCGAATCAACCGTAATAATTGACTTGCACAATAAAATGGCGGAACTGTACAGAGAACTTCTTTCGTTATTTCTGCAGCCATCGTATGTAATGTACAATGCACCGAATTGGACGAAATAGACCCAACGAACACTACCCACTGCTTGAATTTGGAAGATTTATATCTAGAACTAGGAGTTCGCCGACAATTGGAGTTGCCAGAACTAATAAATAAACCAGATACACTGCAAGAGTTCAAAATCAATTGCAGAAGATTTATCATTGGTGCTTGCGTAGGTATCAGAAAGAGGTACAGTCTTAACGACCCAGTGCTGACTGCTTTGTCTAAATTGCGCCCTGAACTGTGTCTGTCAGTGTCATGGAGACACTGACATGGACTGAGGATGTAGCAAAAAAAGGGAGTTTCGAAGTATCATGCGCGTTGCATTATTTAGCTATGTACTTAAAAAGTACAAGCGAAAGGAATAAGATAAAACACCTAATCGTTTGGTCAGATTCTTGTTCAGGGCAGAATAAAAATTTTAATCTGATTTGTCAATATCAGTACATGATTCTTAACTCCATGCCATCGCGCGGTAGTTCGCGTATTGTATATTGTTCGGGATATTTCGATATTATAGAACATAAATTTCCCATTGTAGGTCATACCTACATGGACTCAGACAGAGATTTTGGGCGTATAGACTAAGCCCTCCGAAAACATGAGAAAATATATACGCCGCAAGAATACAGAGACATTATTCAGAAAATATCTTCTAAGAAATCAGTCGTAGTAGACATGAAAGAACATTTATATGACGTAGACAGTGTTCAGAGAGAATTAAAACTAATAGGTAAATAGAATAAAAACACATTGGGCCAAAAAGCCAAAAACCCTTTTGGCCCAATGTGTTTTTATTCTATTTATTAGTTTTAATTCTCTCTGAACACTGTCTGAATTTCACAATTCAGAGATGAAGTTAATGGATAATGATAACTACTTTTGGTAGTTGTTTTTACAAAAAAAGCTACGATCCAAATACTCTGTTTCTGCAAGTAGACGTATCAAGAAAAGGCACTGCAATTAGGCCAGAAATCATCGAAATGCGGAGATTACAAGTTTTACGCGGTGAAATATCTGAGAAAAATTTTTACATTCGTAGAATTGATAACAAGGCTGTCACTATTTAAAGTTGAATTGCGTGAAATTACTAATTCTCCTTCTCGAATTAAACCCTTCAATTATGTCTTTGGCCACAGCATCGCAGGAAGCCATATGGCTCAAACAATTGGAAGAAGACTTTTGGCCAAGTTTATCAGGTATACCATTAACCTTGTACTGTGATAATCAGAGTACTATTAGCATTTCAGGTAATGAAGTATACCATGCACGCAGCAAGCACATCGATGTCCGATACCACTTCGTGAGGGAAAGGATTGCTAGCAAGCAACTCTCCGTCCGCTACAAGAGCACACAAGATGGCCGACGCACTCACAAAAGGCCTACATCGATCGAAGCACGACACGTTCATCAGTGCCATGGGTTTGCGTTCAGAATTCATAGAACGCAAAACGTACCTACATAGATACGAAGCCCCTGAACATTTCATTATAGCAATCGCTCCATTGATGCATTGCTCTCAATTGTACATAGTATGAAAACGTCCCTCATTACTCGTCTTACGTCAACGTAGCATCGTGCTTCTAAATACTTGTAAAGTCGCGGGAACCGCTATGTTTAGTTTAAATAAAAATATTTAACTAGTTATTAAGAAATACCAAGATAATATAACCAGAACTATTTAATAAGTAAAGTACTGCAAAAAACTTTATATATTTCATTAAACTTTGTTACCTAATGGAGGCCATACACGTTAGGGTTTGCATGCACAGTTTTAGCCTTGCATGCATAACCGACAGGCATAACCGAGTTTCTTAACCGATAACTGTACAGTTTTATCACATACACGCTAGGGTTTGCCTGTCGGTTATGCATGCAAGGCTAAAACCATCATGCAAACCCTAACGTGTATGGCCTCCATAATATCCGGGAATAATTTGATACTCATACTAAGTAGGTACATACATACATAATATATTATCAAATACAATTAAGTAATATGCAGTCAGACTATCTAAGCATATAACACTATTATTTACAACTTACATGGATTAAAACAGGCTTTGATTTGAAACTGTTCCACCTCGCACCAATTTAAAAGCACATCACACAGAATCTCTTCCAGACGGTATAGAATCCTGACTTTTTTCTGTGACAGCCGAAGTCTCATTCCGTTCACACTTGTCCTTATCACCTTGTTCTTCAACTGGCGCGTCATCATCATCATCACCGCCGCCCTCTTCAGGTCTGTTATCACCTTGTTCTTCAACTGGCGCGTCATCATCATCATCATCACCGCCGCCGTCCTCAGGTCTGTCCTCGTTGTCCTCGGAGGGTTCGTAGGAGTGTCGCGCGAGTTTGTGCAGCCAGGCGGCCATGCTGCCCTCCACCTCTCCCTTCACGATATTGGGGTAGATGTGGTCGTGCTTGAACTTCTGTATGGCTTCCTCTTCTTCGTCCCACGTGAGGCTGTCGTGGCTGTCTTTGAACTTCGCGTCGTACCTTTCGTAATGGACCTGAAACGATACACCTCTTTATATGTATATCTTATAACATCAGAGAAAGATTTACGTCATTTATTTCCATAAAATACTCAAGATCAGTAGGACAAGTCAATTCCAGCAAAACAGTGAAGCAAACTGTCAAGAAAAATATATTTCCATGTAAAAAATTTAATGCAAGACCTTTTTTTTTTTTTTATAGAAGATAGACCCTTGCTTGACCACAATCTCACCTGATGGAAAGTGTCGATGTGGCCGAAGATGGATCGCAAGGGTCTAGAAGGTACCTATTTACTCGTGTCTTAAAGAGACCCAGATTATAAGTTTCAGGAAAAACAGCAGCAGGCAACGCATTCCATACTTTAGCAGTGCGAATAATGAAGGTGGAAGAGTATCGCTTCGTACGGGTGGACGGTATATCAACCAAGTAGGGATGGTAGTGTGCCGTGCGTCTGCTTGTCCTGTGGTGGAATGGAGAAGGTGGTATTAGGTCATGAAGCTCCTGAGAACATTCACCGAAATGCAACCTATAAAAGATGGAGAGACAGGCTACCTTGCGGCGGTGCTCGAGACTCTGAACTTTTTTCCCTTCAAGATACTGCTCGTCTATGAGTCTGAGGGCTCTTCGTTCTATCGAGTCCAAAGCTGCAAGCTGGTATTTGGCTGAGCCACCCCACACATGACAGCAATACTCCATGCCGGATCGGACTTGGGCTTGGTATATTGAGAGAAGCTGTCCTGGAGTGAAGTATCGCTTGACCTTGTTTAGGATGCATACCTTTTAATACTAATTTAATTTTAAAACTAATACATAAAAATCTTTTAATTGTAATTGTAATTTTAAAACGCAAGAACGGCTAGGCCAATTTAGGTGTGGTTTTAAAATAGTCCAAGGTTTAAAAGGTGAGAAAACATGGGAATTAGACGGGCGAAGACGCGGACGGGTTTATCCTAGCAATAAAAAATAGAGCCATTTGGCAATTATTTTTGTGAATTTACGGATATAATCTGAATGTATTAATGTTACCTTATCTAAGACAAGCCCGAGGCCCGGTGCTGTTGGTATCATGACCTTATCCTTTCCGAATGCTTTATCCACAATGGTCATATCGGTGAGACCTCGGAGAACTGCTATCATCAGCCCCACCATCTTCCGGATCTGATGTAACATGAAGCTTTGACCCTGGAAACGTATACATTTTTTCTTATAATTTACAGTATTACAATACAATACAAATACTTTATTGTTACACCACATTACAGAAAAATACACTTAAAAATAAACATAATAATACAGTGAAACAATGGACGGCCTTATCGCTTAGAGAGATTTCTTCCAGAATTTTTCTTGGCTATTTTTTTTATCTTATAATCTAATACAAACAAAAACCATTTCCCAACATACTAAAACATAAAGTCATCATCACCCCTTTTATTTGTATAGATTATAGAAATCATTATTTATTTTTATTATTTACATACAGAATATAACATAACAATAAAATGAATTATACCTTTACTTGCAGAACAGCAAACTCCATATCATTTGTCACAAAAACCTTTTCTATACTGAATCCCATCATATACCGCAGTGAGGAGGGGTCTTGATGGTGCCTAAAAGAAAATATGTTGTATGAAGTATGAACTCAAAAACAAAATAACGATACCACCAAAAAATCGATTACAATACCGTTATGCATGATGAATCACAATTTCCCAATGCATTTTTACAGATAATTAATTAAACAGGAGCTATAATTAATTATTTTTTTATTTTTAAGAAATTGAATTTTACACTTCTTAATCTTTGAATAAGATATCTTAGGCATGAGAAGACTTGTGAAATGAAATTGCTATCTATCTCTTATAACGACAAAACAATATAAAACACTTGTATATACGGAAATATATTTTATCCCGCGGTAAAAAGTACCTTATGTCTCTCTCCATCCCTTCAACTATCTCCACTTAAAACCGTCGCTCCGTTTCGCCGTAAAAGACGGACAAACCGACACACTTTCTTATTTATTAAACCCTATATACTTTTACTTACTTTTTCTCTGTGAAATTATGATAACTTTTCGTCCCTTTGTATACATCAAGTACATCATTAACCTTCTGCAACTTATCAGCCGATATCCTATACTGCTTTCTCTCTTCTTCTTCAACTAAGCTGGGTTCAAACACAAATGTGGGAAGAGTGTAGCTGTATGTACGAGCATTGCACTTTGATTTAGAATTGAAGCGGTTTGTCACTCGCTTTACTCCAAACACTCTGATACATTCTGGTAGTCTCTTGTTTATTTCATCTACACTTACTTCTAGGGCTGAAAGTTCACAAATTTATCATGTTAAAAGATTTAGACAATGATGTTCAAATGCAATGCAAGTGAAATCATCACTTAAAATACTTAAATCATGTTATTTTTGAGTTATGATAATATTTTAGTTGATGTAAACTCAAAAACATTTAAATCGTGGTATCCTCCTGTTTCAAGTTCAAATAGTATTAGTTTAGTGGCTCTTTTTACACAATTAGACTCAAAAGTTGGTCCTTTGAGCTTAGGGCCAACAGCCTATATTATCTATAATAGGTGTGTATTATCCCCAAACAGGATGAGAAATTAAAAAAAACTCTAGGAGTTTGGTTTTGCTGTTTTTTGCTAATTTTCCTACTAGTCAATTACTTAAGATACACCTAAATATGCTTGTTACTGGTAGGTACTTACGTAATTTAAGGGAGACAATTTGCCGAGCAGCAGATACACCTTTATCAGTTCTCGAGCTTCGCTGGAACTGTGCAGATTGTTGGTTTGCAAAGTCCTCTTCCGAGATATACTTGGCATCAAACAGCGCTTTCAATAAGTCTTCTTCTATTGTAGGAACTCCTGGGTTTCTGTGAATGTAAAAACATTTTAGTGGTTACAATGAAAATACAACAAGTTTACTAAATCTTTAGTTATTACATAAAGAACAGTTGGTTATATAAACACACTAATGACAGGAACTGCTGGTCTTTTACTTTCAGTTAAGGATAGTTTCTTTGTTAGATGTCCATAAATAAACATATTGATTGCTTTAGGCTACATTATATGAACTGTATGTTAGATAATTTAAAAAATCAAGCAAAAATAGGTGTTTTAATATGGTTGCATAAAAATCATATTGAGTACTGTGCCTCATCAAGTAACTGAAGATACAAAACAGTCAATTTACCCAATTTAAAAAAATAATATTATTACATTCTTCTTATTGTTTACCTCTGCATACCATGATAATTAACTCCACTGTATCCAAGGATCATGGCCATTTTTTTCTTCTTTATCCTTTCAAATGGTTTCTTTGGGTCAGACTCTCCATTCTCCTGCCTCGGGTTCGGCTCGTCCCAACTTCGTTTGAAGAACCGCTTTTTAAATCTTGTCATACCTTTATTAGGCACTATTTCTTGAGTCTCGTCCACTGGTTTTTCAAGAGTAGCGTCCATTGCTGATAAAAATCTGATATTTAGGCCTGGAATGAAAAAACGGAAAATGTTAACTAAATATACGAGGCATATGGATCTAGCGTATCTTCTGTCCATCGGCAGTACAGCACCAACTCAACTCACTGCGAATTATAATAACTGTGTGTAGGTCGTTATGGTTTTTTAGGTTAGACGCTTCCATAAATATTTACGTACGATACGTTAATTGTTATTCGTAGTATTCGTACTGAAAGAGTAATATACATAGAAGTTTATAACTAATAAATGCAGGTGAATCAAATGTTTTTACAGACTAAGTTACGGTGATGTTTTACCTACCTGGTCTCCCGGCATGCCTCTGAAGCGTTGGCAGATAATGTTTCAAATTATTTATAAATGAATTGAATAACATAAGCGACATACCTACTATAACAAGACTACAAAATAAATTGAGCTTAGCTCAATATTTCCACAAAATATTAACTAATAACTATTGAAAATAAAATAAACTTTTCTTCTTGCACCACACAGACACAGCTTTTTTTGTTCCATTTTCTTGTTGTTCCATTCATTTCATTCATTCATTTCATTTCATTCCTTTCGTGTTCATTCGTGCGCCATCTTTCTTTGTTGACATAGAAAAAAAAATCAAAAAAAGGCAATGCCTCCAACTCAAACTCAGATTTTAGTACAATCTTAAAAACATTATTTTTTAAGGTTATGTGTTTTTATGATAAGTTCATCAAATGGATTAAAAACTAGGAACTCAAATAACTGAGATGAACAAATCAATGTTGATATAACAATAATTACCTACACGGACAGACATAAATCGGTTGCCAGTTCAGCGTCAAAGCTATGACAATGTGTAACTGTAGAAATTTTGTTCTTCTCACTATTCGTATTGACTCTTCAGTCTCATAATTAGTATTAGCTTTGATAATTACTCTGTGTAAATGGTATACCAGATTTATATCTTAAAAGCTTATTTTTGAACGAACACTTGTTTTTTCATTTTTTAAATTTTCGCGCGATATTCGAAAACGGGAAAAAGGGACAGGTCCTTTCAAAAGAGACGTCCGGTCACGCATTGACATTGACTAGATGGAACCTCTCTCGGCTGTTCTTCAAAAGTCTGAGATCCTTGATGTGATTGATATTGATATATTGACCAATTGAGCCTTTGACACGACATTTTTTCATTAGGTACTTGCGGCCTTAAGAGCGTGTATGCAGTGAAAATCGCGGCAGAAACGACTACGAGAGTTGACAACAGCGACCGCGTGCCCCGCGTGGCGCTGGCGTATCGAAAATATTACGCCCAGCGCTAACCAGAATTAGTTGTGTAGCCTACAATCATAGATAAACCCCACTAGATACCGCATGACAAGCGACGACCGCGCGCCAAACATATGGTTAAATCAACCATTATGAAAAGCCCCGCCTCGAAACACGGCTTTAGTTGCGACCAAGTAAGTGTCAGACCCGTGAACTTCATATACGTTTCTATAGTCTAACGCAAGTGAAGAGGTCAGCATATAATGGCTACTCGTACAAAGGATGTTCACTTGTCTCTTTTCCGCATTGCGCTTATTGCACTCGTTGTCCTTCTCGGCGAAAGCACGTGTAACGTTAGTGATGTAAACTCTAATCGATATCGTTAAAAATGATAGACGACGTATATAAGCGGGTCTCTCGGTATTATTGTATGTAAAAATAAATAAGTTATCCATAAACCGTTTAAATATGTTTATTACTTACTCACTCAGTCAAATGAATTATTTGTGATAAATTTTTCTAATATTATTTTTAAATTTTTAAGTTCTACAGGTTTTGTGTATACCAAAAATAAATACATATCTACCTACCTACATGATGCTATTTGCTACAACGCCTTTGTTCCAGTCCCCGCAACCCGCATCTTCCTCCAATTTAGGTGCGTTTGAATCGGAACAAAAGTATTCTAATGAGGTAATCTAGTTTCGGTGATCTGTGCATACAATAGACACTATTATTGTAATCTGAAGCAATGCGTCAAATTTTTACACGCCAAACAATATATACAAAATTGAAATGCGAAAGTAACTCTGTCTGTCTGTCTGTTACGCTTTCCCGCACCTCTCAACCGATTTTGATGAAATTTGGCACATACACTCTTTAGAGATCTTTCTCAGGGGAGAAAGAGCAGACTTTTTACCGCGGAAAAATACATGTTTCCGCGGGAAAATTTGATTTAGATGAAATTTAGTATGGAGATAGTTGCAAATAAAAGTATATGGCGAGAGACTATTTACCGCGGATAAATACATGCTTCCGCGGGAAAATATATGCTTACGCGGGAAAATTTGATTTGGATGAAATTTAGTATGGAGATACATAGTTGCAAATAAAAGTATACGGCGAGCAGAAGTCGCGCGGGGGCAGCTAGTTATAAATGACAAACTACTTATAAAATTGGTTCCGGCACAGAATATTATTAGTTAGTACGGCGCACGGAGAAAATTGTCATACGTCCGTCCAGCACAACGTCTCGCCCCGCACTGAATTGAAGGGCCCGCGAAGGGGAAGATCGCGCATTGCGTGTGTCGTTTTACGTAAAAAATTCGTTATAAATCGCTGGGATTTTTTTTCGAAAAAGTAAGCTCAGGAGATGATTGGTATTCTTTTATTCTATATGGTGATGAAAATTAAAAAATCTTATGATTAATAGATTAGGATTTAAACGGTTCTTGCTGAAAAAGTAGACGGTATTTTACACTATTATTTCAGGTACTTAAAATAAAAAAAATGAAATTTCGGCCTCAGGAGATAATGCCTTATATGGCATAGATTATTGTGTAATTTTTTCAAAGCAATTCTGTTAAAGAACAAGGAAATAAATGGTTTCTGCTGAACCCAAATTTACCAAATTCACGCATATCTACGCCTTAAGAACGCGTTCGATATTTATCTTTTTAAATTGTATAAAGACGATCGCTTTGTTCATCCACACTACTTTCCAGCGCACTAGAGACACAGAGATAGCTTTTAGCGATAAGGCCGCCAATTGTCCCATTAACATATTTTGTATTTTCTTATTAAGTTATTTTAATAATGGTGTACATAATGTTACATAATTCTATGTATCTATCTAACCATACCAAAGTCGCCTCATCTTTATAAAAATTCATCCTAGAGGAAATGATTAACCGAAATAGTTTCTGGCTCAGGGTCTACAAAGTCTTCAAATCAATGATTAAAACTGTACAACGCATGCGTCAGCTTAGCGCTTGCGGCCTGTTTCCATCCGTGTTATTCAGTACCGAATGGAATCTGACCAGCATGGGTTGACGCAGTGTTCATTATGCGAGGTGGAAGTTCTGAACGGCTGGTGGTGCGGGCCCATCGGCGCACAGGCGAGACGCGCGCCAAGCTCACCCGCTACATCACCGTGCTGTTGGCAACCCTGCTGGGCGGCGGGGCATCCGCACTGCTGTTCCTGGTACCTCTCTACGCCGACCCAGCCTTGAGCGCTCTAGCAGCAGACTTTGACCCAGTTCCGGCCGAATGCGTCACTGAGCGCCGAGACGACCGCCTCGGGCTC
This sequence comes from Chloroclystis v-ata, assembly GCA_963691955.1. Lineage (NCBI taxonomy): Eukaryota > Metazoa > Arthropoda > Insecta > Lepidoptera > Geometridae > Chloroclystis > Chloroclystis v-ata. The sequence continues at coordinate 10,731,274 of OY829904.1, read as the reverse complement.
GACAACTGCACCTGGGCGTCCTGCAGAGAAGGCTGCACGAGCGACGCGTACAAATGCATCCAGCTCCACGTGAAATACAAACCGCATTCGGAGCCGTGGCGTCCCGCTGTCTTATTCGTCAATATCAAGGGTTGTGGGTATCCTCCGACGATCGATTGCGAGAATTTCACGACTAGCTACGGTTATGTGGGGGCTCGATATCCTTGTTTTTGGTCGCGGGCTGATGAGAGCGTGGTGATTCCTCAGTGGTCGAGGGGCGAGCAGGTGGCGACGGTTACTAGGACCTTGGCGCTGCCTTTGTTCCTGTCGGGCTGTGCGGGCATAGGGCTGTGCGCGCTGCACTGCGAGTGCCGGCCCCGACGCCGCCGCCGCCCCCCGCGCCGCCCGCCGCGTCTTCCAACCCTGTCTCCTGACGAAACGTCTGTTTATCGACTCGCATAGTCGGTGCCTACATAGTCCAATTACTTGACGATGGCTTACCTACGGTTGTAATTGTAAGCTATTCTGAACCAAAATTGTGTCTGGATTTCTGAAACGTTTTGTTTGTGGAACATAGCAGTACCAATTTGGTGTTATCCACTTGTGATGTGTAGGTCATCAAGATAATATATGTATGTACCTACCTACTTATCATGTCATACCTACCTATGTGACTCTAGTCAAAAGGTACATACCTACCTACTCGTAGACGTTACTTTGTTAAGTAAGTACCTATCAAATTATGTACCTACTGTGTTTGGAATTTAAAATAAGCGTTAGCAGAATCATTCAATGCGAACTTTTTCTTACATCAATAGTACCTACCCACGGAACGTAAAGATGTTTAGTACTTACAGAACCAAGGAATATTTAGTTTTAGCCTACCTGTTTTTTGTTACATAGAATTTGAATCAGATAACTGGATACTTAAGTACTATTTTAATATTATACCTGCACAAAAAGATTATTGTACCTGCAAAGTAATTTATTTTTGAATTAAATGTAAATATACATTATGAATACAAAATAAACGATTTTCATTAAATTATTTTATACACCTTACTAAAATATAAAAGAAACTTTGTCTGTTTTGATAAAAATAAGTGCGCTTTATAAACACGTGCTCTTAGGGTGAAGGCAAACATCGTGAGGAAAACGTCCCGATGTACACTGTCACAAAATCAGTTTGGGCGATTATATGTAACAAACATCTTATACTTCGTGTAAGGCTATATTCATCTAATAGTTTTACGTATTATGTAAAAATTAGACTGAAAATATCCATTCAATTTACTTCAATTATATGATTGTGTCAAGCAGATTGCAGACGGCAGTTCTTGCAAGGTGAGAAGAAAAAGAGGTTGGTTTTAGTCGTTTTTTGTTCCGTTGTTGGTACCGTTTTTAGCCATTTGGCTGCGGAACCCTAAAAATGGGGTTGCAAAGTAAACAAACACGTAAAAGTAGATAAATATTTATTTTAATGTTTCTGATCGTATCAAGGTTTATAATGCGTCATGCTCGCGTTACATATAATGTTCAGTCTAACTAATCGGAGCTATACACATTGAATTCAGTCTTTTAGGCACACTTTGTAGGTCGTGCATTGTAGATAAATAGTGCGAAATTACATCGAAATGTGTTCAGTAGAATTTATTAAGAAAGATTAGGAATTTATTTATAGGAACAGTATGAAAAGCTGCCACTGCATTTTTATTATATTGCATAAAAAAACCTGAGAACTCTTGAAGTGTATTTTCCCGATTATAATTTCGACTATTTATCTACTGATATATACAAAAATAAATGCGAAATAGTGACAATACATAAATTAATGGTAACTCCATACAAGCACTTAAAGTACATACGAGGCATTATCAACCTTTCACATAACTAACACATACAATAAAATTAACAAACAAAATAAAAAGATTTTGCAGTTAACCTTGCTTGCGAAACTTGCAATTCAATAAATAAAAAAAGATTTCATATTTACAAGCAAAGTTAAGTGTGGTGCTACTATACCCGTTTTTGTTATTAAACCGATTAAAAAGTAACGTTTATTATATAACCGTATATAACTTTTTACTGGTTATATCATAAACATCATGGGGCTTAAAAAAATAAGTGAAAAACAAAATTACACTGAAATTTAACAAAAAAAAACATACAATCAACTACTCAAACGTTAACATTTAATCAGATAGAAAACAATAAAATAAATATACAAAATAACAAAAGTTCCTTAGTCACAACCTTACCGCTCATTATAAATTCTCGAAACCATAGACAATCTTAGCTCCTTTATGTATCTAGTGATGCCAAATTATATTTTTAATCAATATTTTATATTTCAGATTGAAAAGGTCCTAGTTTTTTTTATAATAGACCCTGCGCTTAACTAAGCGCAATTTGTCAGTATCAGGGTGTTTAAATATTTTGGCAATTTATTCAGAATATGAACTATGAAGGTCTAGGTGTAAAGTGTCAGTTATTTCATACTCTAATATTTGATTTCATTTTGAACTAAAAAATAATGATTCCCCATTAGGACACTAGGCGCTGTTTTGAGTCCATATAATTTGTAATTCAAAAACACTGATACATGACTATAATGATTATAATTTCAGTGAATCAGATAAGAATTAGTTGAATAGGAAGTTATTGATAAGTTTCTGGCAATGGCACTAAGCTTACAAAGCGGTATAAAAACTACAATATTATTTACAATACAAACTAAGCTGGGCTAAAATATGCCAAATCGTATGGAAAGAGTTAATTTACCTCAGTCATATGTTTAATGCTTTACATTGGAAAAGGTTTGGAAATATGAGTCTTTCTAAACTAACTTTGGCTGGATTCATTGATACTTTTTATTTATCTTTTTATCTTCTTGCACTACTTATAGGAAAGTGGAAACCCAATTTGTTGCTAAACAACAAATTTGAAATAGTTCTTAAAAAAGAAAACAAGAGAATGTAGAAATTTTAGAATAAAAAGTAAAGAATATTAAGAATTTTAGGGTAAATGTGTATAATATACCTACTAAATATGGAATATTATGTATTTAAGACAAGTTAAAGTTACAGGGTTTTCCAGTGGTTGCAAAATAAGGACATAAAAAAATTCTAAATGTGAATAACATTATATACGTAGTTTACACATGAACTGATGATTTTAATCCCACAGTAAGGAAATTAAATGTACTATAAGTTACTTTAATTATATACTAAGCCAGTTTCACAATATATTTGATAGTTCGTTGCATTTAATACAAAATTCGTAAAATATTAACAAAACAACATCAGTGTTCTGAGATTTTGCGGGTTTTAATCACATTGAAAGATGTATAATGTATGTATAGTATAACCATTTGACCTTCTTATTCATTGATAATACAATAAAAATGTATTTGTCATTTTTCAAGTTATGATGAATCATATACAATAATATACTTTTTTTCGCATGAATTAAGCTTGAAATAAAGTTTTATCACTTTTGTAGTGAAGCTATGTTTGGCCCGTCCATAAACCTAATTATTTCTAAACACAATCGAGAAGCTCGTTATTAATTCAAACTATTAAATGCACAGCCATATTGCCCTATAATCTCCATTGGCTTACAAAAACGGCTTAAACATTGTCAGAAACCTTGTCAGTAAGTGCTTCTATGATGGGTAAGTAATATATTATGTATAAATACACTGCAGTATATTACTAAAATTTCAACATGCAACGAAATATATACATTTCAACTTGCCAACGGTTAGGCTAATGAAAATGTAAAATAAGGTCAAGAAATTTTTTAGTCATGACATTTTTGAATATATAATCTGGATCCCAAAAATACAGTCAAATTTCATAAAATAAAAACCGTTTTAAACCAATGGAGATAAATTCACTCACTTCTCAATTGTTGCTAGTGACTATCCTAAAATACTTTACAAGTTCAACTATTTTATGCCAAAGATTTCAAAGAGCATAGACAAAGGATTACAATTATGTTAAATAAGTACTATATCTTGTCAATACTAATGGATAGATATCACCAAATGTTATTTATTACATCACATAGAAGGCAGTGTTTAGATATCCATGAATATAGACTTGTATATATAGAGTATATTCGTTAGTACATTGAGCTAGATACGAAATCTTATATCAACTATACAATTTTCCGTGGATTTATTTAGCATGTCATTTTTGGTCATTTGATAAAGCAGAATTTATTGAAGCTTATTATTTAAATTCAGAACTGAATGGCTGCTAGTTAACACACTATGCCGAAAGAAAGCGACAAAGTTTTCGCGGTAAACTGACTACTTTTTCTATCCAACAATACAAAAGGAACAATTAAATTGAGCGACCTAAGTTTTGAATATATTTTCATGGAATTATTTGTTATATTATCCCGAGAAATAGAACATTTTAGTTTTTATTTGTTTCTATTTAATTGCCGAATGAAAACACTAACAAAGTCTCAAAGGTATTTATAACTTCGTTTCATCACAAGAGTTAATTGTAATAAAATATGCATTTTCGGTGGAACGATTTTTTCCGGCATAGTATATCAAACACATTCACATTGAATCTATTATTTTAAATGATCTCTCAACATTTATAACAACTTCATCATTTACTTCAATGCATATTACATCATGAATTCGACAGCTTGGCAATATAAATCTCGTTGAATGACTTAGGTAATAGGACATAGTATATAAATACCTTATAGATAGATACCTGTATAGATATCAGAGCACTACCTGCGACATTTGCGATGCGAGGCGATATCGCTTCCGCTCTAGGTCCGCTGCCGGGTCCAGTCCTCGCTTGATGGCGCGGCTCGAAGGACCAGCTTCCGATGCGTCGATTAACATCCGGGACTTGCAGTATCTGTGGAACACGGTTAATTAAGTTTATTTTATGTTTACAGTGATTGACTCATCTAACCTTTTTAGTATTAGAAAAAGGTATAGAAATAACAAGATCACCAAGTAACCTTGGTAATTAAGTGAGTGTGGTCAACTTAATTATGATTTATAGAGTTGTCTAAGTAATTCTGGTACTCCATAAAACCTTTTATGGGAAAATGACGAAAATCTTTCAACAAGCGTCCTTTCCTTAGAGCCTGTTTCACCAGTTACAGATGAAGTACCAGATCCGTAACACACTGTCAGATAAACTACAAATCTTGGTTGCAATATCTATCAGATACATCTATTTATCTGAAGTTTCAGATAAACATATGTATGAGTAACAAATGTATGTAGATATAGACTATATCTGTAACTTGTGAAACAAGCCTTAAATGACTAGAAAATGGTATGGGAAAAATTACAAGATCACAAAGTAACCTTGGTCCTGGAGTGGGAGTCGAACCCACGCCACCCAGTAATTAAGAAAACTTAAGTGAGAGTCAATCACTATAAAATAACAAATAGCAGGCCTTAAATGTTATAATTTTCAGGGGTCACCAACCTGTAGTCCCTATGGCTATCAGCCCGCTGTAGCGTCATCTCCCCAGCAGTGGGCAATTGGTAGAAGTTCCGCGTCGGTATATTATCTGACAGTTCTAGACGACAGTTGTTCACGGAGTGCTGTCGGTACGCGTCGTTCGAACGGGAGGTTGAACTGAAACATGGACATTATTTATTTATTTTAAATGTTTTATTATTATATTTTATAATTATATCTTTACTACGTATGTATATTATATTAAGTATATCAGAAATCGTCAGTCAGTGTCCATCCAAAGGTTGCATGGAAGAAATCGCTTTTAGTGATAAGGCCGCCCATTGTTACACTTTTTATACCTATATTTTTTATTGTGTTTTTTTTTTGTTTTTGTGGTGTGCAATAAATAATATTGTATTGTAAATCGAGCACCCGTTACACAAGGTAAGAGCTTACCACGGGGCTAGATGTTGCTGTGTGAATTGTCCGGCAATATTTATTTAATAAAGCTTTAATATTAACAAACCTGCAGGAAGAAGCCGGGGAAGTGCTGGGTGTATTATTCGGGGACGTTTTAGCACTGCTGTACCCCTGATCGACATCCAGTTCCGTTGGCGTTTCTCGCGACTTCAATATTTGCATCATCCTGAAATACAAATAAGGTTTACTTTACAATGGCATCGATAATGCTGGATCGATATTGAGGTTTTATTGAAGATGTCAGATTTTCGCTTCGTTTTTATAACCATAGAGGGATATCAACCGAAAGGGACATCGACCGTGCTTGTGTAAGCGTCTTTTCGGCCTTTGATCATCATTTATGTAACTAGATAAATTTTGTGTCGTATGGTGATGGTTAATATTACTATCACCTGTTTTTCTTACTACTAAGAAGCCTAAAAGAAGAAAGGCAGTAGCGTCGCACTGTACCTATTATTTCCAGCGATCACCTACCTGCCTGGAAATTGTGGTGTTTATACAGTTCCACAAAACTTAGAATGGGTTCTATCAGAACCGTGCACGTTGTCGTACCAGCCGCTGGTGGAAAGCAACTTGTACGACGACGAGTCTTCTTTCAGGCCCCTTGCGAGGGCACCGAGAGAGGTGTCGAGGCTAGGCCTCTTTACCTCGGCTTCAACTCAAGGGGTAACGACCCCTAGGTCACGTGGATAAGCCCATTGTGATGGGCAGGCTTCAGACGATATCTTGTTCTGTTCCCGGAGCGAGGGCTATCAGGTCCCGCGGCAGGGGCCTCAGCGGGCCGGCGTGGTCGGGGGGGCGCGCGTGCAACGGCGCGAGTCCGTTCAGGTGGGCGTGGCGGCTGTTGTCGGCGCAGGCGAACATTCGGCGCGCCGTCAGCGCCACGTGCTCCTCGATGGACGGCATCCGCAGGTCGCGGGCGATCACGTCGTTCCTCACGTAAAAGCCCGCTCTCGTATAGAGCCGTAACGCCGTGTTCTGCAGCGTTTGCAGGCAACTTGTACGCTACCTGTGTAAGAGTCTCGCTAGCGGCGCCACGGCGCGGTGCGGGCGCTGCGCCGCTAGCGCCAGCCACGCCGGCCACGCGCACAGCCCGAGGTCGGCGCGAGCGCACGCCACGCAGCACACTTGTACTGTACGCTACCTGTGTAAGAGTCTCGCTAGCGGCGCCACGGCGCGGTGCGGGCGCTGCGCCGCTAGCGCCAGCCACGCCGGCCACGCGCACAGCCCGAGGTCGGCGCGAGCGCACGCCACGCAGCACACTTGTACTGTACGCTACCTGTGTAAGAGTCTCGCTAGCGGCGCCACGGCGCGGTGCGGGCGCTGCGCCGCTAGCGCCAGCCACGCCGGCCACGCGCACAGCCCGAGGTCGGCGCGAGCGCACGCCACGCAGCACACTTGTACTGTACGCTACCTGTGTAAGAGTCTCGCTAGCGGCGCCACGGCGCGGTGCGGGCGCTGCGCCGCTAGCGCCAGCCACGCCGGCCACGCGCACAGCCCGAGGTCGGCGCGAGCGCACGCCACGCAGCACACTTGTACTGTACGCTACCTGTGTAAGAGTCTCGCTAGCGGCGCCACGGCGCGGTGCGGGCGCTGCGCCGCTAGCGCCAGCCACGCCGGCCACGCGCACAGCCCGAGGTCGGCGCGAGCGCACGCCACGCAGCACACTTGTACTGTACGCTACCTGTGTAAGAGTCTCGCTAGCGGCGCCACGGCGCGGTGCGGGCGCTGCGCCGCTAGCGCCAGCCACGCCGGCCACGCGCACAGCCCGAGGTCGGCGCGAGCGCACGCCACGCAGCACACTTGTACTGTACGCTACCTGTGTAAGAGTCTCGCTAGCGGCGCCACGGCGCGGTGCGGGCGCTGCGCCGCTAGCGCCAGCCACGCCGGCCACGCGCACAGCCCGAGGTCGGCGCGAGCGCACGCCACGCAGCACACTTGTACTGTACGCTACCTGTGTAAGAGTCTCGCTAGCGGCGCCACGGCGCGGTGCGGGCGCTGCGCCGCTAGCGCCAGCCACGCCGGCCACGCGCACAGCCCGAGGTCGGCGCGAGCGCACGCCACGCAGGCACATCCCACTTCTACGCTCTCTACCACTTTCAGGCGAACATCTGAAATAATATAAGTACAAATGGAAATTAATTTCAAAAGTCAAATTATGTTCAGGTGATCTTCTCTAAACATAAACAACAGGCCTGTTATTAGCTTACTGTTACAATTATAGAATTGTAGCTGATGGCTTTCCAAATGTAATAAATAAATAAATAAACATCTGGAAGAATTGGACGTTTAGTAGCTCCCTGCATAACCTATTGCAGAACCTAGGACTTTAATTAAGTCCTTTACAAAGAAATAGTCTCAATATTAGAAAATGGTATGAAAAAAATTACAAGATCACAACGTAACCTCACACTCGAGGGCCAAGGTAATGTTGTGATCTTGTAATTTTTCTCATACCATTTTCTAATAATTTAGAAAAACTTAAGTGAGAGTCAATCACTCACCCGACAGAGTCAAGTCCAGATACTTGTTGAGCAGTTCCGTAGCGTCCCTACGGAAGCGTGCGCGGAAGGCGGCGTGCGGCGACGGCAGCTCGGCGTCCGTGCCCACGTAGTGCGCCAGCAGCGAGGCGAAGGCGACGGGCGTGGGCGCCAGCAGCCGCCAGCGCACGTGCTGCCCGACCATCCACTCCAGCTGGCGGAACGTCTTGCCGCAGAGCGTGATGCCGCTGGTCTTCGCGAGGATCTTGAGGGTCGGCGCACGGCTGAATTGGTCCTCACTTTTTGCTGAAAGAAATATTCAATCAATCAACAACCTACTCGTGAAAAATACTGCTCTTGCCGTGGTCGAAACGTTACACTCCTTCCTTAGTTAATACGTGAGTAATTCTCGTTTTTATAAAATGAATAGTGTAACTCACGAAAATATTGAATGTGAAACAATCAACTACACTTTCATAACACCAAGTTTAATCAAAATAACTTTAACCAAAACAGTTTATATAAAACATTGGGTCAATGGGCGGTCTTATCGCAGCGATATCTGCCAGGCAACCTTGGGATGGACACAGATAATCAAAAAAAATACACGAACAAGACCCCAATAAAAGTCCAGTGTGCGTCCATTTATCCAACACTGCACAGTTTATTAATACCTATTGATTATGCGTTATAAAATGTATTTTGTTTGACATGCCTGTTATCTAATATATAAAATTCTCGTGTCACAGTTTTCGTTGCCATACTCCTCCGAAACGGCTTGACCGATTTTGATGAAATTTTTTGTGCTTATCCGGTATCTATGAGAATCGGCCAACATCTATTTTTCATCCCCCTAAATGTTGATGTAGTCCACCCCTAAATTTTTTTTATTTATATGGCAAAACAACGTTTGCTGGGTCAGCTAGTGTAATATAACTTTATGGTTAGTAAATAAATTGAAATTGTTTAACATAAACTCTTCTGTAATTCACAGTTTGTTTATTACCAGCCAGACTGAGGCAAGCTAGCGCCACGTGTGTGAGGCGGTCTGCGCGCAGCCGGTGAGCGTCCATAAACAAATCCAGCAAAGCCACCGCCGAGTGCAGCGTGCCCAGACACAGCCCGAGCTTACGGGTCACGTCGCGGAGCTGCTGGACTAACGTGCCGCGGAATTCCAACTGTAACATCAATAAAACAATACAATAAATAAATAAATCAAGCAACATCTAGCCCCGTGCTAAGCTCTAAGCTTGTGTTACCCGCAACCTCCTGCTTTATACAAGAGGTATTGATGTGTAAAGTTTACACAACAATTATTAGCCCATTATTGCTGGACATTTTTCAATTTATAAGTAAGAATAATTTAGATAACCAGATACAATAGCGGCCCATACACTAACGTTCATTCCTTCCGGCTTATCCCGTGTACAGATAAGCGACGGGATAAAATAAAACACGACGTGAAGAGTCGCGGTGTTATAATACCGTCATTCTTTCTCTCTATGCAAATACACTGGCGTTCATTCAGTAAGGATTGTACATTCCGGCAGGAATGAACGATCGTCTATGGGTCGCTAATGAATCATTACACACAAGAATGAAATTCTGTATCAAAATTTCATCAGCTCCTTTGCCATAACAATCTAAACTGTATACATGTTGCAATAGGGACTAAGATGCAATGGAATGTATTATGGTGCAACATAATGCAAATAAGGAAAAGTCATTGGTATCTATACTTTGGCTTCATACTTTTTACAAGCTATATAATATGCAACTCAATCTATATAATATGAAATTTTTCCTTTTAATTGGTAAATCATGACTAAACAAACAATAAAATAAGTATTAATGTTTTATTATTAATTCATGCTTCTGTATCACTTGCTTGCAGTAACTTTTGTCAACTGTTTATAGCATTATTTTACTATGTAACAATAAAAATGTTACTACTAAACTATCTTTTGTCTATTCATCACTCCTATTTACTTTCCCACAGCTGGGACAGGGGACAGGCACCTCTCTTGATGAGAGATTAGTCCTTTGCCTAACTTTTCAAAGTCCTTAGAGCATGCCAGTTATCTCATAATTGTTAGCATTCAATGTTAGAGTACATGTTTTTCAAAGTGCACATAAATATTTCAAGAAGAAAAATTCAGAGTTTGAACCCAAGACCTTCAGAATTAAAGTTGAGTGTGCTCCCACTTAGCCAATATAACAACCTTTAGTTGTTAGTTAAATAATACTAGGATGTATGACTTACCTGTGGTGACTGAAGATGAATAGTTGGCTTCTCAGCATCCTGTTCCAAAAGGGTTTGCCATATTTCATCTCGGTATTCACAGTGGTAATCATCTTCATCCAATGGTGGCTAAAATAAACAAATAATAATTATTTAAATTAAATAAAACACTAAAACATGTATCTATTCAGTAGCTATATGAAACATCATGTTTGGCTATTGATGAAGTAACATAATCAAGAAATTTATCTAAGTAAACTTTAGGATTTAGAAGAAATTATTGACATAATTTAAACTTTTTACCAGAAAAAAGATGCAGACCTCAAATATTATTGTTGATTCCATAATTATATTAACAAAAATTATAATATAACTGTAAATAATATATTTACTTATTAATAATGTACCTATTGACCAAATGTTTAACACATTTATGAAATACAGAAATGTAATATTATTTTTTGAAAAATTGGTTATTTGTAATAGACTCCAATCAGATCCACTTTCCGAAAATGCTCTATACATTGAAATAATATGTTTTATATTATTTAACTTTGTAATTTCTTGTCAAATATTCTTCACATTTACCTTAAAACAAGTTACCCTTCAATTGATAAAAAAAATTATCTAATCACCAAGTGACCACAGAGATTTTATTGTGTATATTTTTTAGTTATTATTTAGTTAGATAAACCTAAGTAATTGAAAAATATAACAAAATGATGAAACACTAGCAGCCCCCGCGAACTTCGTCTCGCCATATACTTTTATTTGCAACTATATCCATACTAAATTTCATCCAAATCGAATTATCCTGCGTAAGCATATATTTTCCCGTGGAAGCATGTATTTTCCGCGGTGAAAAGTCTCTCGCCATATACTTTTATTTGCAACTATCTTCTGAATACTAAATTTTATCTAAATCGATTTTTTCCGCGTAAGCATATATTTTTCCGCCGAAGTATGTATTTTTCCGCGGTAAAAAGTAGCCTATGTTAGGATTAGGATATTACATATTATATTACATTACATTGACTCCCCCCCGTACCCCAGTGACGCTTACATGGAGTCTACATCGCATGCTGGCTAGCTGAGCGCGGTGAGCGACCTCTAGACTTTTTTCTAATACTTGCATTTTTAAACTCGTGATATCTTCCGAATGAAATGTCCGAATTGAATAATTCAAAAAGTTATAAAAAGGTATTAAAGCCGTCTTGAATAAAAAGTAATTTATTTTGATAAGGATTAATACCAAGGTACAAATGAAGACCCTTTCAAGAGGCGGCATATATAAATTAATATTTTAGAATAAAAAACTGCTTACTGTGACATAACTATAATATTTAGACATATGCTGTCGCGGCATTTTTTGTAGATAATGATGAGTTCTGCAAAGTCGTAGTACATGATTTTGTTCTATCATCAATAGTTTTCGCAGCGCACGCGACGTAAGGAATTTTTCAGGTCATTTTTTTACACCTTATGTTACATTATTGGAGTTTTAGTAAGGATCCCTAAATTTTTTTTAAATATATTATAGCCTATGTTACTCGGGGATAATGTAGCTTTCCAAAAGTGAAAGAATTTTTGAAATCGGTCCAGTAGTTTCGGAGCCTATTCGTTACAAACAAACAAACAAACAAACAAACATACAAACAAATCTTTCCTCTTTATAATATTAGTATAGATGATGTAAACTGCAGGTATTATTTATTTGGTAATGAAAACTGATCTAGTGCAAGTAATTATGTAAAACCATTCATCCAGAAATGCACATTGCATATGTTTCATGCCGTATGGCGTTTAAATAAATATGCGTGTTATTTTTTTACTAACAAAAGGTAGGCAGCGCACAAAGGAATCTTACAGTAGGTGCTGATCTGGTTTCTGCCATTTCTGACTTAGCAGCTGCTTGTTCTGATGTGTGGCTCCTCACACTTGACAACTTCAACTTCGATATGTTCAAGGACTCCATTTCTTTATTGCAATGCGGTCAAGATCTCGAAGTTGTTAATTATTAACACGGTCGACGTGTTAGATCCAGAATTCTTGACGCACACCACGTGGAAACGAGTGTCAATTCTTACGGCGGACTTCGCCAATTTGGCCACTTTTATACAGAAGTAGCCTTCATCAGTCTTGTTTATTACAAAAACGAAGATGTTCCATTGTGAAATATGTATTCACGACAGTACTTGGCAGCGAACAGACTTGAGCTAAAATCCAAAACGAAAAACGTGAAATTGGATGAGAAACGAAAAAAAAGGCACGACTGACGGGATTAATGATGATATGACAGCTGATTTAACGACAGTGGCATTGACATCATATATTTCAGAAGGCCCACACGTTTTATTTTTTTCTAGACAAAATGTAATGTAATTGAAAATATTTTACATACTTACAAAATTAACAAAACATTAAAATATCAAAACATATACTTAAATAAGTGTTTGTATTGAATTCAAATATATCTTAAAAATTTACAGTCCTAAATGACCATTTATGGGCATGAATCACTTTTTTGCAAATCAGTGCTGCCACCTTTGCAAAATGAATATAAAAAAAAAATCAGAAGTAATCCGAACGTCATTTTTGAGGAAGGCGAAGGCTATGGAGTGTAGCGGCTGATTGTAATTTTTATTATTATTATCAAAAGTACTGAGTTAGCTGTAGTTTCAGTGAAATTTTACTAGTATTTAGCTAGAAAACTATAAGTGGAAGATGTCTTATTCTAATAGTAAGTGGTGGTTTACATGTTATTCAGAGCAGCATGCTGTCCATAAAATGTCGATGTATCTGTTGTTTTATTCGTTCTACTTATTTTCTCTGCTAGTTCCATGACTGAGACTTGCTAATCATGTTTACAGAATATACTTTTGCGGCCCTACCGAGGACTGCCCGTGGTACGCCCTTGGTATTAGGCGGTGACCCGAAAGGGAAAACCTTCCTGTACACAAATGGAAACTCTGTAATAATCAGAGATATCGAGAATCCTGCGATTGCTGATGTGTACACTGAACACTCGTGCCAAGTGAACGTCGCTAAATATTCACCCAGCGGCTTCTACATTGCCTCTGGAGGTAAGGTTATTTGGTTTAATCTTTATCAGTTCAAAATAATAAATGAGTCACTATTTACTTGTGTTGTTTCAAGAAGAAACAGTGTAGTGACTAATTTGTATTACAAACAGGAATTTGGTGATATAAACCAAAACAGGGTATGGTTTATTTTCCTCCAAAGGATTCATAGTGCTTATTGACTGATTCCATGTTTGGTTCATATTATTTTTGGTGTATGATATGTAGGTAATCCCACTTATAACAAGCAATGCTTATTATTTGAGGCATAACCATGTCAATACATTCCAATGAGGCTGATGTTAAGGACCACAACAAACAACTGTAAGAAGCTAAGGACCACATAATAATTTATAAATAAATAAAAAGTAATATTTAAAATAATATTTCCATAACATAAGATATAAATAAGTTTATGTCATGTTTATTGTATATGATGTTGGCTGTGCCAAAATAATAATTATAATAATACTTTTCAATATATAATAATACAATACAATACAATACAAAATACTTTATTGTCACACCACATTACAAAACAGATACACAAAAAAATACAACACATAACAATACAGTGAAACAATGGGTGGCCTTATCGCTAAGAGCGATTTCTTCCAGGCAACCGTGGGATGGAATAAATATTAGAAGAGAAGTAAAGCAGTGGCGTAGTTTAAAAGTATAAACATTAGAATTATAATAATACCTAAAACTAAAATTTATCTAATAGGTATATTTATTTATGAAGTACCTAACATTAAACTAGAAACATATTTTTTGCTGTGTTTGTAAATAATGCTTGTATACTAAATTTTTAAAAGTATGTATCGTCTTAGCCTTTCTTATATCAGTTGGTAGAGCATTCCAAAGTTTGATAGCACGCACTGTGAAGGAGGAATTAAAGGAGTGGAAGGAATGTGTAGGAGTTTTGAGCTGTAGAGTATGGGTGGAACGCAAGGAACAGGAGTGAGACTGATGGAGATACTGGAATCGTTCTTTACAACCATAACCATGTTATAATACAACCGGTTTCAGTTGGGAAGAACATATTTATTTACTTATTTATTAGCCACACAAAACACAACAATGTACATGAAACAAAATTACTATCTAACATACATCCTCCACAAAATATTGAGATAGAAGGCTTATGTGTATATAATAAAAGGATTGACAGACATAAATATTGCCTATTAATATGGCTTGAGTTTAATTGTATGTATTCCCAGCTCAAGTAATATCCAATAAGACCAATTTCTTTATATAACAGACTAATAAACCCACTTATTAGAATGACTAGCCCAGCCAGTATAATGAACTTTGGTGAACTTGATCATATTTGAATAGATATATTCAGTTATATGTGGTCATATATATATTTTATTTATTAAGTACCTATTGTTTAATTGATTTATTTATACAGCCAGCATAGCCTGTCTGTTTAATTTAAGATTTATAAAATCTTTTGACATAACCAAATGTGACAAAGTGTACTTAGTAAAAATAAATACTTATATACAAATACATTAAGTACTATTAATAACGGATCTTTGTATTATTTTAGAATAAACCGTTATTTTAATACATTGTTTAATTACTTGTGGTTTACACAAAATGCGTCGCGTCCCTCGCAAGTATTGTGTAACGCTCATTTATTATCATTTCGCGTTTATATCATTGGCGGGATGCCAAATCGCCGACGCGCCGCTAAAAACGGTTTACGCCTATGACATTTAGTAAGTGGATGCTCCAGCTAGGCGTAATGCTGGAAATGTAGAAAAATAACAAATTAATAAATAAATATAAATACGCATGTTTCATGCATACATACTAATTGGGCATACATACTAATTATAATTTCTTATTTATTGTAGAGGAACTATGATATATTTTTTATTATAATAAGAATATCAGAAATCTATCACCCATAACACAAGCTTCCAGCTTACCACGGAGCTAGATGTAGCTGTGTGAATTGTCCAGCAATAAGTTATTACAAAACAATACAATTTTTTTATTGTTACACCACATTACAAAAAGATACACAAAAAAAATACAAATAACAATACAGTGAAATAATGGGCGGCTTTATCGCTAACAGCCCATTAATGATTGTTTATTTATTTATTTGGGAGTAAACACAGCTCTAAGTTCGAAAATTTTCTCACTGTTTCCGTTTCGAATTATTTAATCAATGCCACTTCTACTTGTAATATTAGTTTGGAATGGCACTGAAATGGTGTTCCCCCTATTTTGTGTTGCAGACGCATCAGGCAAGGTCCGTATCTGGGACACGGTGAACAAGGAGCACATCCTCAAGAATGAGTTCCAGCCGATCGGCGGCCCCATTAAGGACATCGCTTGGAGCGCCGACAACCAGAGGATGGTGGTTGTTGGAGAGGGCAGGGAGAGGTAAACAATCATCCTCACAATTTAACAACAACGGGAATTACTACATATTTACAAAGCAGTTTAAACACTCGACGTTTCGACCACGACAAGAGCAGTCTTTTTCAGTAGTGAGCGTCCTGCCGTGCTCCTTCTCACCTGAGTTAAGTCATTTTATTTATACGAGAACACTTAAATTTTATGGTTATTATTGTATGCATTATTTATTTAGTTTTTTTTCTGTATTATAGGAGTTAGCTTTATTTAAGTTTATTAATATATTTTTTTAACAATATCTTGTACACCCATGCCTTTATTTTAATACATATCTTCTCTATCCATCCAAAGGTTGCCTGAAAGAGATCGCTCTTTTAAGCGATAAGGCCGCCCGCTGTACTGTAGTTTTAGTTTAATGTTTCTCATATTACATTTTGGTGTACAATAAAGTGTTTTTGATTGATTGATTGATTATTTCCACAGATTCGGGCACGTGTTCATGTCCGAGACCGGTACTTCAGTGGGCGAGATAAGCGGTCAGTCCAAGCCGATCAACTCTGTGGACTTCCGTCCGGCGCGGCCCTTCCGCATCGTGACCGCCTCGGAGGACAACACACTCGCCGTCTTCGAAGGACCGCCCTTCAAGTTCAAGTGCACTAAACAGGTAAGGTTTCAGGTATTAGAAAATGGTAGGGGAAAAATTACAAGATCACAACGTAACCTTGAGAGCCGTGTTGGCTAAGTGGGAGCACACTCGAGTTTCATTCACACGAAGGTCGTGGGTTCAAACCCAGCCGCGCACCACTGATTTTTCTTTTTGGAAAATTATGTGTGCTTTAAAAACACGTGCTCTAACGGTGAAGGCAATTACGTAGGTAAGTGCTTGAATTTATCCCATACCTCATATCGACAGTTAAGCACTGATTGCGTCATCAATCAGTTTGTAAAGAACTGATTAATGCCCAAAGTTGCAGTCATCTATTTTTTTATAATTTAAAAACTTAAGTCAGAGTCAATCACTGTAAAATAAAGTAATTTTTTAGGTTTATAAATCATTTATTTTCAAAAAGACATTGTGTCAATTACATGAGAACTATCTACCTTAGGAATATTTTACAGCATGTAATCCACACTGAGTGAGATTTTTTTTTTTCTAATCTAGTATTTATTTATGACACTTTTATTTTGTAAACAGGAGCACACTCGGTTCGCGCAAGCCGTCCGCTACAGCCCCGACGGCAGTCTGTTCGCTTCCGCCGGCTTCGATGGGAAAATATTCTTGTTCGACGGAGCTACTTCTGAACTCAAGGGAGAGGTTAGTTAGTTAAATAGCTGTATAAATTAATTGCATAGTTACTTTTTATAAAGCCAAAAGGAATTATTCTTATGAGAAATAATAAGTGTTGCCAGCCTAGGCAAACCATACTGGAAAAAAACTGACAAAAAAACTATATTTTTAACATTATAATATTGAGTGTTGAGAATATAAATGAAATATTTATTTATTAATATTGTTTTGTCAGATCGGCTCCCCGGCCCACAAAGGCGGCGTGTACGGTATCTCCTGGTCTCCCGACGGCAAACAGCTGCTGTCCTGCTCCGGGGACCGAACCTGCGCCATCTGGGACGTGGCCACCATGGAGCGGGTCACGCTCTTCAACATGGGCAGTGAGGTGGAGAACCAGCAGGTAACAAACATTAAAAAAAAACATTAAACTCTGTGGCGCAGCGGGCGAAGGTCTGCTTGCGACGCAGGAGGTTAATTTAAGTTTTAGTTTAAAAAAGTAGAGCTACATACACAGGAGTTAAACAACTCTCGACGTTTCGACCAATACAAGAGCAGTCTTTATCAGGAGGAGTGAGCGTCCCGCCGTGCTCCGTCTCCTCTCAGGTCGCGCGCGCGGTGTGTATATACATTGTATAAGTCTCACTTTATTTTTTGTATCTTCATGTGCTGTGTTAATACAATACAGATAGCTTTATTGTAACACCAACAATATACAGGACAATACAAGAAACATATACATAACAGTGGCACAATAGGCGGCCTTATCACTAACATCAATCTCTTCCAGGCAACCTTGGGGGATGAAAAGAGAATACTGCACAAGAGCATTGGCGTGTATGTCTAAATAAATGTTTTTTTCATAAACATGCTCGGAAATATTGTCATTACTTTTGAATAAAGAACACGCGAAGTATCATATTTACGTAGACTGAAAACCCAAAATCACTTCCCGTATGTTGTATAAAACGGCGTGCTGTTTGAATTTAGAACTCTTTCATATATCGTACACATTGAAGTGATACTCGACCTGCAATTGCCTATTTCGCTGCCTTTGCAATAACTACTATTCTTTCTTGTACTATTCTTTCTTCCAGGTATCATGCCTGTGGCAAGGCAAGCATCTCCTCTCGGTGTCCCTCTCCGGGGCCATCAACTACCTGGACCCTGAGAGCCCGGACAGTCCCCGCCGCGTGCTGATGGGACACAACAAGCCCATCACGTGCCTGGCGCGCGCCGCCGACCGCGTCTACACGGCGAGCCACACGGGCGCCGTCACACAGTGGGACACATGCACTGGTAACTATCATCTCCTCTCGGTGTCCCTCTCCGGGGCCATCAACTACCTGGACCCTGAGAGCCCGGACAGTCCCCGCCGCGTGCTGATGGGACACAACAAGCCCATCACGTGCCTGGCGCGCGCCGCCGACCGCGTCTACACGGCGAGCCACACGGGCGCCGTCACACAGTGGGACACATGCACTGGTAACTATCATCTCCTCTCGGTGTCCCTCTCCGGGGCCATCAACTACCTGGACCCTGAGAGCCCGGACAGTCCCCGCCGCGTGCTGATGGGACACAACAAGCCCATCACGTGCCTGGCGCGCGCCGCCGACCGCGTCTACACGGCGAGCCACACGGGCGCCGTCACACAGTGGGACACATGCACTGGTAACTATCATCTCCTCTCGGTGTCCCTCTCCGGGGCCATCAACTACCTGGACCCTGAGAGCCCGGACAGTCCCCGCCGCGTGCTGATGGGACACAACAAGCCCATCACGTGCCTGGCGCGCGCCGCCGACCGCGTCTACACGGCGAGCCACACGGGCGCCGTCACACAGTGGGACACATGCACTGGTAACTATCATCTCCTCTCGGTGTCCCTCTCCGGGGCCATCAACTACCTGGACCCTGAGAGCCCGGACAGTCCCCGCCGCGTGCTGATGGGACACAACAAGCCCATCACGTGCCTGGCGCGCGCCGCCGACCGCGTCTACACGGCGAGCCACACGGGCGCCGTCACACAGTGGGACACATGCACTGGTAACTATCATCTCCTCTCGGTGTCCCTCTCCGGGGCCATCAACTACCTGGACCCTGAGAGCCCGGACAGTCCCCGCCGCGTGCTGATGGGACACAACAAGCCCATCACGTGCCTGGCGCGCGCCGCCGACCGCGTCTACACGGCGAGCCACACGGGCGTCGTCACACAGTGGGACACATGCACTGGTAACTATCATCTCCTCTCGGTGTCCCTCTCCGGGGCCATCAACTACCTGGACCCTGAGAGCCCGGACAGTCCCCGCCGCGTGCTGATGGGACACAACAAGCCCATCACGTGCCTGGCGCGCGCCGCCGACCGCGTCTACACGGCGAGCCACACGGGCGCCGTCACACAGTGGGACACATGCACTGGTAACTATCATCTCCTCTCGGTGTCCCTCTCCGGGGCCATCAACTACCTGGACCCTGAGAGCCCGGACAGTCCCCGCCGCGTGCTGATGAGACACAACAAGCCCATCACGTGCCTGGCGCGCGCCGCCGACCGCGTCTACACGGCGAGCCACACGGGCGCCGTCACACAGTGGGACACATGCACTGGTAACTATCATCTCCTCTCGGTGTCCCTCTCCGGGGCCATCAACTACCTGGACCCTGAGAGCCCGGACAGTCCCCGCCGCGTGCTGATGGGACACAACAAGCCCATCACGTGCCTGGCGCGCGCCGCCGACCGCGTCTACACGGCGAGCCACACGGGCGCCGTCACACAGTGGGACACATGCACTGGTAACTATCATCTCCTCTCGGTGTCCCTCTCCGGGGCCATCAACTACCTGGACCCTGAGAGCCCGGACAGTCCCCGCCGCGTGCTGATGGGACACAACAAGCCCATCACGTGCCTGGCGCGCGCCGCCGACCGCGTCTACACGGCGAGCCACACGGGCGCCGTCACACAGTGGGACACATGCACTGGTAACTATCATCTCCTCTCGGTGTCCCTCTCCGGGGCCATCAACTACCTGGACCCTGAGAGCCCGGACAGTCCCCGCCGCGTGCTGATGGGACACAACAAGCCCATCACGTGCCTGGCGCGCGCCGCCGACCGCGTCTACACGGCGAGCCACACGGGCGCCGTCACACAGTGGGACACATGCACTGGTAACTATCATCTCCTCTCGGTGTCCCTCTCCGGGGCCATCAACTACCTGGACCCTGAGAGCCCGGACAGTCCCCGCCGCGTGCTGATGGGACACAACAAGCCCATCACGTGCCTGGCGCGCGCCGCCGACCGCGTCTACACGGCGAGCCACACGGGCGCCGTCACACAGTGGGACACATGCACTGGTAACTATCATCTCCTCTCGGTGTCCCTCTCCGGGGCCATCAACTACCTGGACCCTGAGAGCCCGGACAGTCCCCGCCGCGTGCTGATGGGACACAACAAGCCCATCACGTGCCTGGCGCGCGCCGCCGACCGCGTCTACACGGCGAGCCACACGGGCGCCGTCACACAGTGGGACACATGCACTGGTAACTATCATCTCCTCTCGGTGTCCCTCTCCGGGGCCATCAACTACCTGGACCCTGAGAGCCCGGACAGTCCCCGCCGCGTGCTGATGGGACACAACAAGCCCATCACGTGCCTGGCGCGCGCCGCCGACCGCGTCTACACGGCGAGCCACACGGGCGCCGTCACACAGTGGGACACATGCACTGGTAACTATCATCTCCTCTCGGTGTCCCTCTCCGGGGCCATCAACTACCTGGACCCTGAGAGCCCGGACAGTCCCCGCCGCGTGCTGATGGGACACAACAAGCCCATCACGTGCCTGGCGCGCGCCGCCGACCGCGTCTACACGGCGAGCCACACGGGCGCCGTCACACAGTGGGACACATGCACTGGTAACTATCATCTCCTCTCGGTGTCCCTCTCCGGGGCCATCAACTACCTGGACCCTGAGAGCCCGGACAGTCCCCGCCGCGTGCTGATGGGACACAACAAGCCCATCACGTGCCTGGCGCGCGCCACCGACCGCGTCTACACGGCGAGCCACACGGGCGCCGTCACACAGTGGGACACATGCACTGGTAACTATCATCTCCTCTCGGTGTCCCTCTCCGGGGCCATCAACTACCTGGACCCTGAGAGCCCGGACAGTCCCCGCCGCGTGCTGATGGGACACAACAAGCCCATCACGTGCCTGGCGCGCGCCGCCGACCGCGTCTACACGGCGAGCCACACGGGCGCCGTCACACAGTGGGACACATGCACTGGTAACTATCATCTCCTCTCGGTGTCCCTCTCCGGGGCCATCAACTACCTGGACCCTGAGAGCCCGGACAGTCCCCGCCGCGTGCTGATGGGACACAACAAGCCCATCACGTGCCTGGCGCGCGCCGCCGACCGCGTCTACACGGCGAGCCACACGGGCGCCGTCACACAGTGGGACACATGCACTGGTAACTATCATCTCCTCTCGGTGTCCCTCTCCGGGGCCATCAACTACCTGGACCCTGAGAGCCCGGACAGTCCCCGCCGCGTGCTGATGGGACACAACAAGCCCATCACGTGCCTGGCGCGCGCCGCCGACCGCGTCTACACGGCGAGCCACACGGGCGCCGTCACACAGTGGGACACATGCACTGGTAACTATCATCTCCTCTCGGTGTCCCTCTCCGGGGCCATCAACTACCTGGACCCTGAGAGCCCGGACAGTCCCCGCCGCGTGCTGATGGGACACAACAAGCCCATCACGTGCCTGGCGCGCGCCGCCGACCGCGTCTACACGGCGAGCCACACGGGCGCCGTCACACAGTGGGACACATGCACTGGTAACTATCATCTCCTCTCGGTGTCCCTCTCCGGGGCCATCAACTACCTGGACCCTGAGAGCCCGGACAGTCCCCGCCGCGTGCTGATGGGACACAACAAGCCCATCACGTGCCTGGCGCGCGCCGCCGACCGCGTCTACACGGCGAGCCACACGGGCGCCGTCACACAGTGGGACACATGCACTGGTAACTATCATCTCCTCTCGGTGTCCCTCTCCGGGGCCATCAACTACCTGGACCCTGAGAGCCCGGACAGTCCCCGCCGCGTGCTGATGGGACACAACAAGCCCATCACGTGCCTGGCGCGCGCCGCCGACCGCGTCTACACGGCGAGCCACACGGGCGCCGTCACACAGTGGGACACATGCACTGGTAACTATCATCTCCTCTCGGTGTCCCTCTCCGGGGCCATCAACTACCTGGACCCTGAGAGCCCGGACAGTCCCCGCCGCGTGCTGATGGGACACAACAAGCCCATCACGTGCCTGGCGCGCGCCGCCGACCGCGTCTACACGGCGAGCCACACGGGCGCCGTCACACAGTGGGACACATGCACTGGTAACTATCATCTCCTCTCGGTGTCCCTCTCCGGGGCCATCAACTACCTGGACCCTGAGAGCCCGGACAGTCCCCGCCGCGTGCTGATGGGACACAACAAGCCCATCACGTGCCTGGCGCGCGCCGCCGACCGCGTCTACACGGCGAGCCACACGGGCGCCGTCACACAGTGGGACACATGCACTGGTAACTATCATCTACTAAAGAAATACTTTGATATTGAGATAAACGAGCAATGCGACGACCTCTGTGGCGCAGCGGGCGAAGGTCCGCCTGCGACGCAAGAGGTTGCGGGTTCGATTCCCGCCTCGGAACAACGATTTGTATGATCTGCAAATATTTGTTCCGGGTGTCTGGGTGTTATATATGTATAATAAAAAATATCTATCTATGTATGTATATTATATTAAGTATATCAGAAATCTAGCACCCGTAACACAAGCTTCGAGCTTACCACGGGGCTAGATGTCGCTGTGTAAAAATTGTCCAGCAATATTTATTAGGTATTTATTTATTTTAATACACGAACCTCATTTACGATGACTTTCGATCAACCGTTTCGTCCCAAAACGTGGGACTTCTTTAGGATCAAACTGCAAGGACTCGGATCATAAGTGATCAACACATGCATACATACCAAAAGTACAAAAGAACTAAAAACAAACAGAAAAACAAGTAAGAAGTTTAAGGGCCAGTTTCACCGGTTGCAGATAAAGCCTATCTGTAACCTCTCAGCGAGATAAACTAAACATTTTAGTACAAATATCTGTCAGATAATTATCTGAAGGCCTTAACTCCTTACTTGGTTTTCTATACAAACTATTATAAGCATGAAACTGAGAAAATGAGGGGGATACCTTAGACTTGATTGAACCAGCACTGGTTATTTTTATTTTATTTTATTTTATTTATTCTTCACACAAAACACATAACAACGCACATAAAACAAACATTACTAACTAACAATAGGAACTACGTTGAGACATAAAAATATGTGTGATCTACAAAAATGGTTAAACAGAAACAATTAAAACAAACAAATGAAACAAAACGAAACAAACTACTGTTACTGAACAATGACTCGTTTACTTCTAAGTGTTAGTTGAAACATCGACTTTTGAAGTTGTTTACGCGTATGTATACCTAAGATGGACCATCTATAAATAGGTCCGTACGTAAGAAGGAAGTTAATATTGCCATTTTTACACAGCACATAGTTATAATACCAGATACAATATGATAATATCAACGTAGTTCCTATTGTTAGTTAGTAATGTTTGTTTTATGTGCGTTGATATGTGTTTTGTGTGACGAATCTATACTATATATAATATATAATTATAATTATAATAATATTATAAAGCTGAAGAGTTTGATTGTTTGTTTGTTTGTTTGTTTGAACGCGCTAATCTCAGGAACCGCTGGTCCGATTTAAAAAATTATTTCAGTGTTGGATAATCCATTTATCGAGGAAGGTTATAGGCTATATTTTATGAAAAAAAAGCAAGCGAAGCTGTTGGCTGTCGGCTTGTAAATAAAATAAAATAAAATTAACATTACATTGTTTATTTCCAGGCGAAGGCAAGCACGTGACGGGGCAGGGTCACGGCAACCAGGTGAACGCAATGCGCGCCGCTAAGGACGGCTCTCTACTCACCATTGGCATCGATGACACGCTGCGACGCGCCGTCATACAGACAGAAGGTATGGTCCTATGTATATATATATAAATTCCTGTGTATAGGGTAACACAGACAAAAAAACGTTTATTTCTGTAACAAATGTTACATTTTACACAACAGTATTTGGAGACCGTCTTTTGAGTATTTACATACATTAATTAGAAGGTCACGCTCTTCCTTCATAACACCCCTATTCACGTTCCCACTGCTGGGACACAGGGAATTCTCTCATGACGAGAGAGATTAGGCCTTAATTCACCACGCTGGCCAAGTGCGGGTTGGTGAATGACACACATGTCCTTCAAACTTTTTCAAAAGTTCTCAGTTCACCACGCTGGCCAAGTGCGGTTGGTGAATGACACACATGTCCTTCAAACTTTTTCAAAAGTTCTCAGAACATGCCGGTTTCCTCACTATGTTTTGCCTTCACCGTTAGAGCACGTGTTTTTTAAAGCACACATCATTTTCCAAGAAGAAAAATCAGAGGTGTGCGGCGGGGTTTGAACCCACGACCTTCGGAATGAAAGTCGAGTGCGCTCCCACTTAGCCAACACGGCTCGTTACCTACAATACAAGCTAATAATAACGATACAATAACGTTCGCAATCTATTTTAGTTATAGTGATATTATAGCCCCCCGTTGTAACACTTTTTATGTACTATAATTTTGTCATGTATTTTTGTTTTGTGGTGTGCAATATTGTATTGTTCGTAGGAGATGTCCCGACGTATACAGATGGCGCCATCACACTGGGCTCGCAGCCGCGTGGCATGGACCATATAATTGATGATGATACTACTATCGTGGCTACTGTGAAAGATGTGAGTAACAAGCAATATTTCAGGCATTGCCATGTTGAATGGCAATGCCTGATGTCAGAAATCTAGCGCCCGTAACACAAGCTTCGAATATATGTACATTTAGTTAGGGTTAGATGTTGCTGTGTGAATTGTCCAGCAATATTTATTACTAGATGAAAACCCGGCTTCGCTCGGGTGAAATTTGACGAAATTCTAATTTTGTGGATATAATGTTGTCGACTCAAAATCAATATTTATTTATGTTTGTTATTCGATCGAGGCTACCGTACCATTTGACGAAATTATTAATATAAATTATTATTATTTATTAATAAATTGAATATTTTAAAATTACAGATTCAAGTAATAATCGGTAACAGCAAACAGTCGAGCATGCCCATCGACTTCGAGCCGAGCTGCGTGGCCATCGAGCCTAAGTCCAGGCACGTCGCTATTGGAGGTAAGCACTTTATTATCTCTACCCATAACGAGTAATACGACTGTAAAAGTGCACACTTATTGAGTTCTTTGAGTAAATAAATTATTGTTATTTCTAGTTATTTTAGTTCTTGCTATTGTTAACCAGTTGTCTAGCTTGTTTTTGAAAGAGATTACAGTTAGTAATTTAGCGCCCCTTCGCGCTCTGTTTCACGGCACCACAGAAAACCAGCGCTGTAGTTGCTCATGTAGCTTCTGCAGCATATGCTGAATGGTGACCGATTTGTGTCATTTTGTTTTGTTCTTTTAGTTTTTAAGATTAATGTCTGTACAATAATTTAGATACAAATAAAAATATTTTTTTCTTTATTCTAATAAATACAATATTTTCTTATAATGTATGTTTGTTTGCAGGTTCCGACAACCAGGTCCACCTGTATACACTAGACGTGCGCACCCTGACCCCCCTGCAGACGCTGGCACACCTCGGCGCAGTCACCGACGTGGCCTTTAGTCCCGACGGCGCCTATCTGGTGGCCTGCGACGCGCACAGGAAACTTATACTGTACAATACTAGCGACTACAAGGTAAATGGGCTACAATCTTTTTAGGGTTCCGTAGCACCACGCACAAAGGACCAAATTTGAGTCTAATTGCGGGAAAAGTCCCCAAACTAACTAACTAGGGTTCCGTAGCCAAATGGCACAAACGGAACCCTTATAGATTCATCATGTCCGTCCGTCAGTCTGTTTGTCTGTAAAAGCCGTTTTTCTCCGAAACTGCGCACAACAGAGCTACTATTCTTGAAGAGACCCAGATTGTTCAGAGGAAAAACAGCAGCAGGCAACAAACCTTAGCGCTATTTAACTTTTTATTATGACTTCCAAAGAGCCGTGATGACTTGGTTGAAATGATGATTGTGTGAGCAGCAAATGTCCATATGTAATGTCTCGTCTGTCCACAGCCGGCACACAACAAGGAGTGGGGCTTCCACACGGCGCGCGTGAACTGCGTGTCGTGGAGCCCCGACTGCGCGCGCGTGGCCTCGGGCTCGCTCGACACCACAATCATCGTGTGGAGCGTGGCGCAGCCCGCCAAGCACACCGTCATTAAAAGTAAACATCATTGTTTTTGACGTGACAACGTCTTATAATTCGATAGAGCCGGCTGCACGCACGAAAAATCATGACTCATGCGGCGTTACCTCGCTCTGAGGCGTTCCATGTAAGACTTGAAGAGCAAGCGAGAGCGCAGAACGAGCGACAAAGAAGCACAATCGGCTTTCGCGTTCGGCAGCGCTCGACATCCGTCTCACTCCTACTTGAGTGAGCGATGCGTCTGCGTGGACAGCTGCTATAGTTCTGAAAAATGCTACCATTCCATCATTTTCTTAAGACGTTGTCACGTTCAACTATCGTCATTAAACCGACTTTACAGACAACTAATTTTTCAAATAGTTTTTGACCTCTGTGGCACAGCGGGTGAAGGTCAGCTTGCAGGAAAATGCTATCAACGAATAACAAGTAACACAAAAGTAGTGTAACTTCTTTCCGCTTTGCTGCAACTCGATGCTGGAACTTAGTTCCTCCTCTACTGAGAGATTTGAAAGTTGTATTTGAAAGGAAGCTTCATTCCTATTTAGACGTCAAAGAGTGAATAACATATATCTTTGAATTCTTTCAACTTTAGCGTTTATAATATTGGTAGGATTACTATTTATTACTATGATATTATTATGCTTGTTCCAGACGCTCACCCCCAGAGCCAGATCACGGGCCTGACCTGGACCGACGATGAGACCATAGTGTCTGTGGGCCAGGACGCAAACACGCGCGTGTGGACGGTGCCTAAGGCCGACGCTTAAATCGCTCGTGGGAGCGGGTGAGAATCGACTTGTTTCTAATGATTATTGGAGGTTTTGTTTATTTATTCTCTAACTCTGCACTTGGCCAGCCAGATGAATTAAGGCCTCATTTCTCGTCTAGAGAGAAGTCCTTATGTCCAGCAATAAGAACGTTAATAGGAGCTTTTCTTAATGAAACTTGGAACTTTCTGTTGTTTGAACGGGGTAACTTTTTTTTGTGTGGGAAGTTGTTCAATTTACTCCCAGTTCATAGAACATCTAAAGGAAATGGATTGGGTACTGGATGGAATAGTTTTATTAAACATACATAATAGACTTACTAAAGGACAGCAATTAAAATGTAGGATTTATAAGTCTAAAGGGCTTATTATTTGAGACAAGATTTGTGGAATTTAAAATTGTCAATGCGTACAGGCAGTGCGTATAAGACAATTTGTACATGCGCAAATAACAGGCCAAAAATATTTATTGGAAATAAAATCAATTCTCATCTTACTACTAGGGGAGTGTATTCTTTTCTACACACACATATAATTTATATCAGAATACAGACATTATTTTTCTTAATATTGTACATTTATTTATTGCATTTGTTTTCATGCATTTATGTATGAACTAATACTCGTAACTAGTTTAATTTATATATTTTAAACTGTCCATTAATTATGGAATCGTAAAAAAGAATACATGCTCCCATTTATAAATTATTAGAATTTAACATGTATTATGAGATACTAACATATTTATTTTGCTTGTTTTAAGTTAGGTAACATACTGCGTTCTATTTTAATTTAAACATAACAAAAGAATGTGTATTTAAACGAAAATTAGTTATTTTGACTAAACTATAAATAAATACCAATTGTTTTGTGATTTTTGATTAAATTGAAATATTTTGTGAAATTACTTTTTTATATTACTCAGATATATTATTTATATTTTTCTACTATCTTATGTGCTATTTGAACAAAAAAAAATATACTGTCCAATATGCCAATATATCTAAAGAACAATAGGATTACATTTTACTCTATAAATTTACTTAGACTTAACTTTTTGGCAAATTAATGTTAAAAATAAATTATTGAAATTAATTTATACAGAATCGACTCGAAATTTTACAGTTTTCTAAAATTTGTATAAAAGTATTCGATAGAGTTATTTTATTTCATTAGAAATAATATTTGTTTAGGGATATCAAATTTGCTTAAGATAATACATAAGTTATTAAGTGTCCACACTAAAATGATTTTTTTTGTACAATTTTCCTATTGTATTAGCAGTCTTTTATAAAAGAATTTAGAAAACAGTATTTTTATACTAATTTCCTATATTAAGTTTACGCTGTGTTTACTAAATGTATGTAAAATATGAAATAAATTGTATACACTTGTATAAATTGATTTTTATTCATAAAAATAAATACAAACATAACACTA
Source organism: Chloroclystis v-ata (assembly GCA_963691955.1). Classification (NCBI taxonomy): domain Eukaryota; kingdom Metazoa; phylum Arthropoda; class Insecta; order Lepidoptera; family Geometridae; genus Chloroclystis; species Chloroclystis v-ata. The sequence continues at coordinate 10,702,278 of OY829904.1, read as the reverse complement.
TATTTAAATACTTGTCTTTTAGTATAATATGTCTTTTTATGTAACTTAAAACTATCTACAATTTAAACAATACATAATCGGCCACTTATAATGCGAAATCAAAGTATATTAATATAATAAGAAAACTTAAAACTACAAAATATGTATTTATAATTATATTATGGTTTATCTAGCGTCACTTGTCTTTTTACAAAATGATTGTGAATACAACAATCCAAAACATATAAAATGTAAGCATAATATCTCAATAAAATTTTTATTTCTTACAGATTTATTCAAACATTTATAATTTTCAACAGATTAATCAAAGACTAATGTAATTTTAATGACCAAAACATTTTCAGAGTATTCGGTGGGTGTTAACAAAAATATATTACAGGGAGAAATGTATTAACGATTAATATTATTATTAAAACTGTATGTCTTTTATAACTAGAATCTAAGGAACATAATTCATTCCTACGGTATTCGGAAGTCTCATAGTTTTATACAGAACATGTACAGAACATAACTAGGAACATGTCTCTCCTAGCATGTCGATGGTCAGCGTGTTTCTTGAGTGCGACGCGACATGCATGAATAACTCGCGTACAACGTCCCAAACTTATGGGCCTTGAAGGGGAAGTACCTTAAATATCGTAGATAGTGAATTTTTCTCAAAGAAGACTTTATGTTATTTTTAAAAGTTAGAAATTCTGCATTCATAAATTTCCTAAAATTTTTTTGCTTTGTCTGAAAATCGAACCGACTCAAATGTGAAAAAAAATTACCCTACTTTTATGATGCCAATCGAAAGAATAGCAAAAAAATAATAACTCGGCTTCAGTAACATAGTATTTTAAAAGAAAGGAACTTCTTCTTTGAGCAAAAATTCACTATCTTCGATAATATACTACTTACTACTATGGTACTTTCCCTTCATGGCCCATAAGTTTGGGACGCCCTGTATATTACACTAGACGTCTCTCCTAGCGTGGCGATAGGCGACGTGTTTCCGCAGCGCGTCCCGTGAGCGCGACACGTGCCCGCACGCGCGACAGGCGTGCCGCCGCCCCGCGTGCGTCTCCATGTGCACGCGCAGATTGTACTGGTTGGATAGGACCTTGTTGCAGATTGAGCATACTGAGTTCGCAGGACGGTATTTCTTGTCGTAGGATGGTGCTTCTGGAGAATACAAATACAAAAACACTTTATTTATTGTACACCTAAATAAAGAAACAAAAATAATACAACAAAAGAAACAAGTACAATGGGCGGCCTTAGCCTAAAGAGCGATATCTTCCAGGCAACCTTTGGATGGAAAGAGAGCGAAGAAATAAAAAATTTGCGGAAGAAATCCAATCAAATGATACATTAGTTAGGGAGTATCCTATAATAAATGGCTAATTTTACTATTACGAACGCTTTATCAGCGGATGATTTTTTTGATGTGATTGTTTTATGGTACCAGCGCGAGCGGGTGAAAAATGGTTACTTTTCACCGACACCACCGACATACTCGTTTTAAATATACCTATGCTAATTTCTACTTCACTAAGAAATATAAGAACTATAAGAAATATTGTAGGTATCTCATTATAAATGAACTTTGATTATTCTGAGAATAAACTCTTTAAACCGATTTCTCGTGTAAGTGTACTCGCCTTAGTATAAAATATCCGTAAGAAAGTTAATCAAACAAGTTTATGGGCAGCGAACTAAAGAGCAAGTTATTTTAAAACAAAGATTTCGCTTTAGTTGCGAGACACGTGTGTACTGAGACTTCCTCTGGGTGGCTGCGAGAACTCAGTTAAAACTTTGTAAAACCTGCACAGAGAAGACTAGAATATATTTCGATACTGTAACAAAAACTGTTGCTGTTTTCGTGTAAGGTTAGTTAACTCTAGGATTCAGTCGTAAATTACTAACGACATAATGATTAACAGATCAAATTTAAGCTTTTGCATTACATTTTTATCTTAATTCTTATTCCAAGGTCATCGATGAAGTTAACAGAATGTTTGGTTGATAAAAGCTTATTCTCACGTAACAATAATGAATCTCTCCATTGTACCCTTTTACCAGCATTAACTGCTTTAACCAAAACGATGATGATAATCCAGCAGTATCAGTTGTGCATTAAAAATCTTCCCCTAAAAAAACTTTGCTACCACTAAAAAAACAAAACAACATCGTAGGAATTATATGCACTTACCAATATTATTAGGCGGCGTTGTAATCGTAGGGTTTCCAATTTTGTGCGTGCTGTATAAATTCTGTACTATCTGGTCCAGCTTACTGAGCCTGTCTCTTTCACTCTTCATTGCGATGTCATAGCTGTCCTTCTCTATATGCGGAGATAGTATGTCGTCGTAGAATTTAGTGTCGGATTCTGTAGGGGTTGTTGGGTCGTTTTTGACTTCTAGGTTGATTGGAGAGTTTGTCTGTTCGTCTTGTGGTTCAGTCTCGTTTGAGGTGAGCGTGGAATTCTGGAAATATAGTTTAAGATTAATAGATGATGATACAGAGTAGCTGAAAATAATTGGAGGGTTCCTTTACCTGACAGTAGTTGCCAAATCAATTAGTCGGACTGATGATGTTTAAATCTGCCGGTTCAAGATGGATGCCAGCCGCCTCCAAGTAAAATAACTGAATAATATTTAATGAGCAGGATTGACATTATGGTGGAGGTTCATCTCTAAGCAGTTTCAGTCTATAAGCCTTTGGAATTGAATGAACATTAGCAATTGATTAGCGTCCAAGAATTGATTCTAAGGTCGATTTTGTTGAATAATGGACTGCCGTCATATTTCTTACCTACTCAAAATGTTGGCTACGAGCTAAAACGTGAAAAATTTTGATTCGAGACATTGTGAGAACTTACAATTTTAATTTTAATTTTAAATGCCATTTTTTTAAGCTTGTTTTATCACTAGAACGGTAGGTACTACAGAAGATGGTAAAATGGATTTAAAAAGGTAATGGATGCTCTTGCCTTACCGTGACAGTGTCGGCATCAGTCAGTCCCGACACCCTCAGGGTCTGCGCTAGGCGGAGCAAGGAGGGCAGCACCTTCTTGGAAGCTGTCACTTCGCCCGTGTACATGAAGGTGAGCAGCAGTCTCAGTTCTGCTACGTCGCAAGACAGGACTACTACTAGTGTGTTGTCAGCCTCCACTTCCTGAAATAGATAATAATTATAAACAAATATTTTTGTACAAATGTACAATTAACACAGCAACATCTAGGTGGTAAGCTCGAAGCTTCATCATCATCTTGTTGGTGGACGTCCGCCGCTGCGTTTTCCAATCCGTGGTCTCCACCCAAGAACTTATCGGCCCCAACGGCCAACCGTTCTCCTCGCTATATGGCCAGCCCACTGCATTTCAAAGAGCTAATCCGATGGGCTATGTCGGTGACCCGCGTTCTTCTACGTAGGTACCTACTCGTATCTCCTCATTTCTGATTCGATAACTCGAAGCTTGTGTTACGAGTACTAGATAATCTGATACATAAAAGAGAATATACATACAAAATATTACTTATTAATAAGGGGTCAAGGATTAGCCAGTGTTTTGTAGATTTCATAAGCTCTTAGCAAGCAGAACCGAAACGCGGAGGGTTTACGACAAACCCTGTAATAGAATACTAGAAAAATCCTTTAAACTCTTGATCTGAGTAGGTAAAGTTTGTAGTTCACACAAAATACCTTGAAAAGTTGCGCGAAGTATTGGCTGCATGATGCAAGAACCAACTTGTGAGCCTTCACCGAAGTACCACCGGCGCTGAGCGTGATGTCAGTCAGGGCTCCAGTGCTCAGCATGCGGCCTAGGGCTCCAATCACGCTGTTCTGTAGAGTAATACCAGGTAAGTATCGGATTACTAGGGTAAATTAGTTAGTTTGGGGACTCATTTTTCCGCAATAAGACTCAAATTTGGTCCTTTGTGCGTGGTTGATCCGCTAGTGTAACCAGCCTAACTCCGACCAGAAGCTCAGAATCGTCCTGGGGTCATCGCAGGCTTCACGGAGTGACATCGGCTTTCTAGGGTAATCTTATTTTACGGATGGACTTGTGAATGTTTTACTGTAAATGCTGTCGTAGTTAAATTAATTCATTTTCGTATATCTAATAAACTGAAAATACCTTCTACGAACCTTAACAGAATTATATTTGAACATGAAACGGGTAATAGTCCGATTACAATTCTACCATCGTTGGCCCATTTCTTCTTCTAGACATTTCTGTTTATAACTTTTAAAAAGTAAAGATTTCATGAAGATCATTTGAATAATAATAGGAAGGACTGATTAATCTATCTATCCAAATTTATCATGCTGTCATTGTTAAATATTTTGTAATAAGTTGAATAAGTTGTAGAGACTAGTTTTTTTATTGTTATTTGGTATATACGATTATACCTAACTAACTAACCTCTCCAAGATTAGCTAAACCAATAAATCTCTATACACACGGTAAAATTATTTGCAGAATATAAGTTTTTGCCCCAAAAAAATGATTCATTGATGCCCCAAAACATTGATTCATTATCGATTAGAAATATACGATAATATTAAATAAAATAAAATAAATATAAAATAAATTTTATTTGGAAGAAAAAACCATGGTGTATAATACAGTAGAGAACGATAATACTCGCAGTAGTTAGGTAACTGTGTCGCGAGTAGATATTAACGCCCACCTCCAGATACTTAAAAATTATTATAAAATTTTAAACAAAAAAGCTATTAAATTACAATAAATAAAATGTACCTACGTAGTTAAATTCAGCTTAGTTATCGCCGTAATAGGCGTTCAATAGAGCTGAGATATTGCAAACAGCCGTAGATGTGATTCAGTTCGTCAACTCGTCAGGGTGTTAAGTTGTAAATCAATGTAGGTGGGTTATTAGCAAATGTCCCTTATAGTCAGGGATCCGTAGTACATGGAAATCAAGTGATTACTAACAAGCTAATTTTTGGTGAGTATCTTCGTTTCGATGAGACGTCCAAAGATATCCTATACCCAACTCTCGATTGTGGTAGCTAACAGAGATATCAAGGATTAAAAAATTCAAGGATGTAAAAACGGGATAACAGACCACGAAATTTGTAGGACAATATGTTATATCTCAAGATAATTATCTAAATTATATAAAAACATGTTTGTCCTACAAAACCTATGGTTTGATCAAAGAGTCCGCCATTTCCAAAATGTGTCGAAAACGAGGTCAATTTAAATGATTACTATGATTACTAACCAGCTGATTTTTTGTTGTATACTTAATTAATATTTATAAAATCTAACGGACATATTGTCCGACAAATTTTGTGGTCCGTTATCCCGGTTTTACATCCTTGAATTTTTTAATCCTTGATATCTCTGTTAGCTACCACAATCGAGAGTTGGGTATAGGATATCTTTGGACGTCTCATCGAAACGAAGCTACTCACCAAAAATTAGCTTGTTAGTAATCACTTGATTTCCATGTACTACGGATCCCGGCCTATTATTGTGGTAATAAGATAAAACTGACCATTTTTATAATCCCTACGAATATTTCGTATTATGTTTGACATTTGAACTGTTAGTGTGTGTAAAGTGATAAAAAGTTTATTATTGATTATTGAGATAAAAGCAAAAAGCAAGTAGGCACCTATAATTTTTCGTATCTAACACGTTTATGATTAATAGACTATAAGAAGTACCTAGGTATAAGACATCAAATAATTATAAAATATTAGGTAGCATTAATCTAAAAACTATTTATAAATGGACTGCCAATTCACTCAATTCAATCAATTACACAATAAAAATATAGTGAATAACTTAAACTTTTATTCAAAATCTATGGTTTGGGTAATGTAAAATGTCGTTGCTGAGCTCTCGCACTAGCTACTAGTAATTTGCCTAAATAGCTTGCGAATGTAGGTTTTGTGTAGGTAGATATCGTAATGTACCGAATCTAATCTTCTATCTCATTCCTTTTCTTTTATCTAATTGAAATCAAGTAGTTTACGAAATTTTATTTAACTTTTACGTATGTGGGGTAAAAATACGAATTGGGGTAATCGAAATGGAGCTCCATTTATGTATAACATCATATGAAAATTTAAATGTTGAGTGTTATTTTCAAGTACCTACTTAATATTGTTCTTGATATTTTTATTCTACACGATAAATTATTATAAGATTTTTATATTTCTTCATTACACAAAGGCACTAAATACTTCGTAAAATTAGTCATTTGAGCCGTGTAATGTAATGTAATCTTATTATATCGCATAAATCTCGAGAAGTAATAAATAAAAAAATGGTGTGTACATAGTTATAAAATATTTATTCGTAGAAAGATACGACGTTCTATTTTCAAATATTCACATAGAGTCTAGTAGCTCTGTAGATTATGGGAAGTGAAGCGACACTAAACAAGCTACCGGAAAGTTACGAAGCAAAAGTGTGAAATGTATGTTTTGTGGTACCTGAGTGTCCGTAGGCGTGTGCAAACTACTCACCTACCTGATGGTTATGCCAGCGCAAAGAAAACTGCTGAATATCATCGAAATCCATCGCACAATAAACAGGGCAAAAAGCAAAGCAAAAGCGATTGACTCACTATCACTATTGGTTCCACGCACGCTCTCCGCAAGACAATATTATTGTTAACGAATCCAGGCTACTTTATTTTAGTCGGTACGCCTGGAAAACCTGTAGCCACTATTTCTGGAGCTGATCTTATTTATAAATCCAATGACATTCAGTCAGTGACGCGGCACACATACCAAAACTCATCCAAAAACAGTTTTAGTTCGCTCGCCGCAATCATTGGCATTGTTCGACTGCCTGCGCTAATTACCGATTGATGATACTTACTTCTTTTTTCAAATTCCAATTTATTTCCAACTCCTGACAGAAACCAATGTCATTGATAGTTTATAATTCGAATCTAAACTCTTTTGTTTTATACGCTCTGGCTGAATGGAAAGCAGAAGCGTGACATGCCTGACCTACTTCGAATTTTAAAAATGTTCCCGCCTTTTCCTTGCTGGCAGTTTCTATAAACTTTTTTAATTTTGTTTCGACAGTTAATTTTGTGAAATTAACGCAATAAATATCAAAAAAAGTTAAGGAGATTGTTAATTATTCGTGAAAACAATACAAAATGGAGGGAAAATGTAAAATAGAAGATTACGAGGACTCAGACTTCTTCATTAACATAAAGAATTCAATTGAGAAAGAGCTGTTGAAAATGCAGAAAATTGTAAACAAAATTAGTCAGCTGCGTGGTAAAATGAAAATTCAAAGACGAACCTTAGTGTTCTTCAATTTTAAAAAAATACTAAGTATAGGTTTACTCTCTTTTCAGTGGAGGCTGCATATTTAGAATCAGATCTGATAATGACTGTGGATTCTTCAACCTGGAAAGATATTTCTGATCTCATAGAAATCGGTTCTCACATGGATGCAGGATTAGCGAATGACACTTTATAATTTTTAACGGCGCGACGCGACGTTGTGAAACTCTTATGTCTATTTCTTTCATGTTTGTAGTAGGTAAGTAAATAAATAGTAATATCCGAAAATTAGTTTTTTGTTTAAAATTTAAAATAACATGTTATTTTTATACCAAATTGACAAGCAGGCTTGTTTGTTATTCTCAAAACTCTTAGCTTTACTTAGATTAAACCGTATGTACCTACCTATTATTATTATTTTGGTGACCTCATGTAGGTAGGTACCATAGTGTACCTACTCTTCCTGTGAGTGTTTTACATAGCAGCGTCTGTTTCTGTACTGTACCTAATAATTTAGGTAATACGATTACCATCCGGCCTGGTAAGCGTGGTGATGATACCAAATCCCCCAAGAATAGGTCTTATCATCAGGCGGGTTGGTAGGAAGACCCTTGTCCATTGGTGGGACCAGAGGGACTCTCAGTCGATTTTTGCCGTAGAGAAATCCCGTACAGAGATTTATTTATCTTCCAGATTATTACTTAGATGATTATTTTATTGCTTTCACTGATAGTATTTTTAGTGGACGTCCAACGCTGTGCTTGATCAGTGTTCACTACATTGTTTTGTGCTCAATTTAGCCTGCCTATTTTTCCAAAAGGGGATATATTCGTAATAGCAATATGCTCACATATTCGCCTTTTACAGAAAGCCCATTTCAGTCTCAATCCATTTGGCGAATCGCCTACAAGACCTCATCTGAAAAGCTTAGTTTTGTATAATACGACCCAGCTATCCTGAGGCTTAGTACGTGCTTCAGTTTCGCTGATCAAAACGCGTCTAGAGATAACCCTGAATAGCATAAAATGTAGAATTTCATGAATATTGGTCTAGTCTGACCTACTTGTACATAATCATTTGGAATTTAATAGGAGGTTAATATGATAACACGAGTTAACCCAGACTCATGAGATCTAATTGACCCGTTATATCGTAATAACGTTTTGCGTATGTAATGTTTCAGCCGTGTGGTGCTGGCATACGAATAGTACTTATCTACCATATCTCAACCTCCATCTCTTTTCTTTGTAGCAATTCTGATTTGAGCTGGTTGTTCTTTATGTTTCTTTTTTTATATTTTGTTTATTCAAAAAACAGTACCTACTGTTTTACAATATTTTTTCTGATAAAATGTAAAACAGTTCTGTACAGTGCTCTCAAATGAAACATAATTTTATGTCAACCTTTGTTTCCTTTGTATATTTTAATTTAATGATAACAATGTATTTAATTGTTTTTATTGACTTGTCCAAGTGATCTAGGTACATGATTTTATGGTAATAAATGACACAAATATTTTATCTTAACTGTACTAACTTACAAAGTTCGCCAAACCACACGCCTGGTTGTGACATATTAAAATGGGTTTCATTGGGGAGACAGACCTGTGCCGTAATATAGGTACAGCCATACCTGACACAACAAAATATTGAAATATCTATTTTTTAATTTTCGTAAAGTTTCCTAAATACAATATCAAAGGTAAGAAAAATAACTTGTTAATAGTTTTTTAAAAACAAAACTTAAAAATAAACTTGTCTCAGGCGATTTTAAAAGGATTTTCTATGCGGCAGAGCGGCAGGACTTGGTTTGCTTCCATCGTTCAATTATAGTTTTTATGGTAAGGGAATAAGGTGCAAGACAGTGGTAAATGGGAAATTGGCTAGCAGAGGTGAATTATTCGGTTCATGGCGTTTTCAGAGCTGGGAACGGCAGGGCCGAAGCAAGAAGTCAACTTGGTATAGATCCTTTTTATATAAAACTAGGTTTCCGCCCGCGGCTTCGCCCGCATTAAATTAGATTTTCCCGCGGTAAAAAGTATCCTATGTCCTTTTCCTGCTTCTAAGCTACCTTCTTGCTACTTGAGTTATAAATGGTGTAACTATCACGACTTTTCTTTTAAATGTAAGTAAGTTTAAATAACAAAAATTAAGACTGTATTTTTCTCTTTCAAAATTTTCCTGAGTTACATTTCACTATTCATTTTATAACAACGGGAATTATTAGGGAGGAGACGGAGCACGGCGGAGCGCTCACTCCTCCTGAGAAATTCTGCACTTGTTATAGTTGAAACGTCGAAACTGTATAAGCGTGAGTAATTCCCGTTGTTACAGAATGAATTTTGTATTCTTCTTCTTTTTAGTTTATGGCTTGCTGTTTTTGGTTAAAGAATTCTGTATTTGTATTGTATTATGTTGTGGATTGTGACCTCAGCCTAGATCCGCCCCCTGGACAACGGTCGGTGGGGCACAGCAGGTACTTTGACGCTACAGCGGAAATTCTATCCGATTGAAGCGACTAAAATCGAATTTTATTCAATGTTCGATGCATTTTGTTTTGTGGCGAATATGGTTCCGTATGAGTAAACCTGGGAATAGAGCTTGTAAAAGTCACAATATGCTTTTCGATTTGCGTCTGTGTTTCTGAAAATCTATGGTTTGTTACCCACACAAGGATAGATTTTCAGTGTAGGTACTAAACCTACACTGGTGGGTAACAAACCATAAACTGGTTCACGGTGGATGTAAGTTGCATCCGTCCGAAACCAACAGATATCATTAAGAGAGGTCTTTGTCCAGCTGTGGACGTCCGACGGCTGATATGATGATGATAGTTATTTTAATATTGAAGGTTTTATTACGTGTGAAGTATATTACTTATATGTAGTTGCTGTGTGAATGGTCCAACAATATTTAAGTATATTATTTATTTATTTAAGTATATTAAATATTTTCCTTAAAATGCGGGAAATAAACAGGAATTGAGAGCTAAAAACTAATTTCCATAACTCATCACACGTCCACGAACGTAAAGGTGTAATCATGAAAATAAGTGAATTATTTCACTTGGTAGCTCGGGAAGCCAGTCACTGCATGTATTTGTTACGGTAAAATGCACCTTAGGCTATTGGTTTAAAAACTATTTTTGGTTACATGATTATTTGCTATGAAGATGGTGTTAAATGTATAGATACTGTGTGTGTCCCACTAATGGGCACTGGTTTCCTTATTATGGAAACCTGAATTTATTTCCATAATAAGGAAACCTGTGTTGTTTATTTATTTTTACCTACAGATAAAGCTATTCAAGATAGAAAAACGGTATTAATTTCTCTCACATTTTTAAGTATTAAAACGATATTGAATGAAGTTCCTACGTAATTCTCCTTCACTCGCGAGTGAACGATACCAGCCCGACCATTGTGATATAGTCTGTGGCTACGGCATGAATGTATAAATTCTCAATTCCTCACCCTGTGACGGGTTATTTACTCTATCTCAGAATTTATTTCGCTGTTTTTCTAGCTCATTACCTGTATAATGTCAGCCCCTAACTGTATTTCTGGGTTGAGTTGACTTTTGAGAAAACTATACCGCTGTTTCTGTTATTTCGTAACAAGTCAGAGAGAAAAACATCACGCTTGTTAAATGCGAGAGCTTGTCTGTGTTTTTGTTACTTCTTCATATTAAAATTTTTAAATTGGAACTTACATAATGTACAAAGGTAAGAATCCTAGGAATCTGTATTAGATAGGTATAATATTCTACTTTTACAAAATACAAAATGTATTACTTAGTAACTTTTACAAAAAGGGCTTAGGTACTTACCAATAGTTATAAAAAAAATGAAATACACAAAATCCTTGAATAAATAAATAAAAAAGCTAATTAAATTAATCAATTCAACAAAAAAAATGAGCTCTTCATTTAAGTAACAAGACTTGTGTCAGAAGACCCTCTTTTACTTTAGTTCATTATACGAAACAAAAAAGTCCTTACCTAATCTAGAAACATTCTTGCGAATAAATAAACTGTTATTATTATTTCATTATTAGTATGAGTCATAATAAAAGAACCTACGACACGAAATCCTGTGTAGGTACCCACTTGCACTTTGCGGTTTTATTTTAATCGGCTTTTGTCAATAAGCAACATTGTGTCAAACAAGAAAGTAGCTCTGTTTGCTAGCTCGAACGATTTGTCGAGCAAAACAACAAGAAAAAGAAAAGCCATTTTTAGAGCGATAAAACTCGCTGGGATATTGGTCGCTGTAAAATATTGCATCTGGTCACATTGTAGGCGTTCGTGAGCTTTGTGTCGACCGATTAAAAGCAAGGAATATATGGATTTTTTAATCTTAAGTTTAAACCCGTATGTAGTACCTAATACCTAATACATAAACCAGCTTTTACAGGCTTTTTACTTTGCCCGCGTTTTATTGGACTTCTCCGCGTGGATTTTCGCGTGGTAGAGCAGCTTTATGTGTTCTTCTGTTATGTAAGATAAATTACTGTTAAGTTTCATCAAAATCAATTCAGTAGTTTTGACGTGAAAGAGTAACAAACATCCATACAAACATGGGTACTTACAAACTTTTGCCTTAGGGTTTCAAAGGTTTAGTAGGATATTAGGTGACTACAGATTAATGCAACGTTTGATCAATCTGTGAAACAATTTATTAAAAAACCAAAATTACTATGTAACTTATTTTTAAATGGATACCTTATAATTAAATGGATAAGGTTTGCCCTGGATTGAGAAAAAAGGCTATTAAAAGGAAAATTCGTCAATTAAATAAATAAAATTAACACCTAAAAATCCTCAAATAGAATATCTAAGGACCAGCACAGTAGTTTAGTTTAATAATTAAATAAAAAAGCTAATTAAATTAATCAATTCAACAAAAATAATACTTCAACAATCTCCTTGATTTTCACCAAACCACTATGTGTTAGAAATTGTCCCTTCAACTAATTTAATTACCCTCGGTTGATAAAGGTTAACTAATATTGAAAACGTGGCCTATCTTACCCGGGCCGGTGATCGACCTACATCACGACCGGAAAACCGGGTTTAAGACCGGATAAATAACTGTTTATCGAACCCTTTCAAACATTGGTTATCGCTGCTAAGAATAAGACTGACACTTTTCTGGCAACAACAACCAATCTTGTAAAAAAAAAAATCCCCTCCGGTACCTAAGTTAACTTCTACTTTATAAAAATAAGTCGGGTTTTCCTTTCTGAAATCCTGACACAATAACTCCAGAACGCACGAACCGATTTCCACGGTTTTGCATTCGTTGGAAAGGTCTCGGGCTCCGTGAGGTTTATAGAAAATTGCCGGAAAGCTAGTTATTTGTATTATGTTTGTCACCTATTTCGCCCACTGTGTACCAAATATGTTTTCCGCGGAAACATACATTTTCGTATTTTAATTTAATATGTACCGCAACCAATTTTGATGCGGGTTTCTAAATAGGTAGAGTGATTCAAGGAAGGTTTATAACAAAATAAGATAATCGAGGCGGCCCGCTAGTATACATTAAAATACGCAAGCGGAGCTGTGGTGTGTTGACTTGTCTTTTATAAAAGAATTATGAACTTTAATGTGGAATACATAGGTACATTGTGGGGTACATAATGGCGCTATAAGAGAATTCTGTTCAGGGTACTTTTTTGTCGGTCCTATTATGGTCCATTATCTGAAGACATCTGGGATCACAGTAGATGTGAGACAGTAAGGAAATACTTATACAGATTATTTATTTTTTATTATTAAAACAACCCTTTTATAAGAATGCATAGTCTTAACACACTATTAAGGATTTATTTTTTTGTTTGTTTAAACATAGTTCAATGCTTTCAAAATGTTCGTGAGTTACTTATAATATTTTAACAACGGGAATTATTGACAACCGCACCATTAGTGAGAGAAGAGAAGAGTATATCAGGAGAAATAAGCGTAACGCCGTGATATATTTTTTTAGTTGCAGTCCCCAATCCAAAGAGTCAATGGGGACCCCCAAATTTTATTAAGTTTCATTTTTTTTAACATTAGTGCGTTTCACATAATACATCTAGGTACTTACTTGCTATTACAACAATATAGGCTCTTATAGTTTCAGGGAAAAGTGTCTGTGACATACGGACGGATAGACGGGTGGACGGACAGACATGACGAGTCCATAAGGGCTTTCTTTTCCATTTGGCTGCCGAACCCTAAAAATGGATTAGTAAGTAGCGAGATATACAAAATTATTCTTTTATAATAAGATTAATTTTATTCTTATTTTATGTTTCCGAAAACCTGAGATTCTGTTCCCCACACACTGTGCCATTCACCTCAAAGCTGCGAGGTCGCCTAATCTAAGGACAAAGCAGCTGTTTGCGGCACAGAGCTGAAGTCAACGGAGATGGGATTAGGACCCTTTTTTGAGCAAAGCCGGGTGTAACGTACACCTATAATGACGTCTTTGGCTTGTGTTTAGTTCTTGTCTTATACCACCACGAATCCCAACAGAATATCATGCAGATATGTTTTATAATAATGTTATCCGTTCAAAGAAAGGAGGTTCATAAGTATTTACATCTATGGTTCAAACTACTCGAACTTTTGTGCTTTACTTTCTAAGACAATACACAGTCAGACAGACAGTCTTTCTAAGTAGGTTAAGATATTGCTACTAACCCGATATGGACCGAAATTAAATTGTTTTTTATGTTAAATTAAGCTGTCTGAAATAAATCATTTTTTTTATTTTGTCTTTACCCGACGCTGTTATGCCAAGGAGTGGTTATGTATTTTTATGCCTTTGTGTGTTTGTTTGTTCCATTGACGCACTATCCAGATCAAACGCCTGGGTCGATTTTTATTTTTATGTTCTTTCGAGTACCAACACCAGAACATACGATTAAATGAACTGATTTGGATGATTTTTGGTTATATACTTACTAATATTATAAAACTAAAATGTTTGTTTGTTCATACGAGTAATTTTTACTTGTATGAATTTAAATAATCCCATCTTTCATGTCACAATGATCATCCCTCATTTATTCAGTTTTGAGCATGTTCACATTACTGTGACGCTTGTCGTCACATTCACTAAGTTACAAACTGTTGGTAGTTTAGACTACGAGACGTATATTATAGAAACGGTTTAAGCTTACGCCTTGTAACATATTTGACTGTCCGTAGGTAAAACGAACCGTTTGTTGTTATAGGAACCGGGCATAAGTGAAGACTGTCACTAAACTGAGTCTTTTTGTATTAATACATAAATAAATACAATAAAAAATAGTTTTTTTTCAAAACTGGATAGTTTGCGTTAGAGACATTTTCAAAGCCGATGTCGTGTTTTTAAAATGTTTTTATGTGAACTTATACTTATGAATACCTACATTTGTTGTATTAAAGGACGTTTTTTTACGCCCGCTTAAAAATTCTCTTTGGCGAATGCGGGCTTAGTTGAGACTTAGTTTTAGTCCTAGTATGAACAGGCAGCGTACGTGGCGCCCCCATATCCGTGGCAGTTAGCGGTACTAATGAGCCGTCGAACTACTCTGATGTCACCATCGATCACTTACTGCCATTATGCGCACTTTAGCTTAATATACTATTTGGACAGTCTGTGAATTCAGCAGAATTAATATCCTAATAGATACAAATAGGCTGTTATATGACACCACTGAGCAGTGTTAGCAAAGTGGGAGAAAGTAGGAGGGAGGGTGGAAGGATTACATTTGGAAGGTCGTGAGTTCAAACCTCACCTCAGGACCTCTGATATTAGGATGGTTTTTTCTTTTTGAAAAATGTTTGTATAAACATGTATTAATTTATATTTTGTTTGTATTTTCGGTTTCAGAAGCGTTGTTCGTCCATCAGCAAGATGGGCAGACGACATTGCAGTTGATACTACCTAAATTTAAAACCTATTTTGTACCTACACAGTTTTACAATAAATAATTCTTTATCTTTATCTTTCACAATCAGGCGTAGGTACCTAGGTAGGTAGGTAGGATCAGAGAGAGTGGCATAAAATGGTGGGTGCAGTCGGACATTCGGATGATGATGATGATCCTAAGTAATAAAAAATAATAAACATTAATAAAGGTCAAGGGTACTGCATAAACATCTAATAAACAAACGAAACAAACAAACTTAAGAAAAACCAACAAAAGATGACAAAGAATACTTAGGTACCTTATTTTAATTAAGATGGTTCTGTATACACCTAATATTTATAATACTCTATTTGCTCGTTCCTACATCGCCGCTGCACTTATTTATTATGTATTTATTTATTTTTTTAGCCAGACAAAACACATAACAACGTACATGAAACAAAAAATACAATATAACGGTACGTATAATAATTCAAATAAAATAAGTACATATGAGCGACGTTGAAAATGCAACTATGTGTGATCATTGGAGAATAAATAGACACCTAACATATTAATCTGCAATATAAACTTCTACGTATTTATTTTATATTTTATTTATTCTCTTCAGTAACAATGTAGTTTGTATTAAACGGAAGTTTATGTTAAACTAAACCTACGTAACAATATAATTTCCCTTAACCGGCTTGATTTACAACCACAGGAAGAAAGAGTTATTAGATATTGGTACATATTTATTAAAAAAATAAGTTAATTTAAATTAAACCTTGAAAACCAATCATGACCTCTAAACTGTAAAAAACAACGTGTTTATTGCAAATATTTACGTTTATTTTTAAATGTATATTTGAGTCGTTTCAACGAATCTCAAAAACCAGTCTGATGGGTCTGAAGATCATTAGCCACAAGGACACAAACATCTCGACTGTCCCTAAGTACAGTATCGAAAATGAAAATTGGCAATTTTTTTTTATTTGCTTAAATGACTTATTTTTATGTGTTCTTTAATTGGATGAAAAGAAAAACTAATATTTTTCATTAGTTTCTCGTCTAGCTAAACGTATACAGTCGAATGTAACATTTTGTTCAGACGTAGGATATCGAAAATTAAGTTTCGAGCGTATACGCTGTGCTGATCACTATGCAAGCGAGACGAAACTACCGCTTTCGCGAGTATACGTCGCGTCGCTCGCTATTAAAATATATTACTGAAATAATTAACGGTAATTTAATGTAATATAATCCTAGTTTAACAATGTTTTTATAAGATTCATAAAAACCTACTGTGTGATGTTCGCGTAAAGTATTGATAGTGGCCGTTTCAATATTTTACGTCGAGACAGTAAGAGACTTTTGCATCGAATGTAGCAGTTTCATCAGTTTACGTTGCAATTTCAAAATGTTTTCTTATCGAAATTACCACATTCAATAGTATACCACGTATTAACAGTGCATAAATGCTATCGAATGTCAATTTATTTATCTTATATTAATTCAAATACAACCGAAAGAACAACCTAAAAGATAAATAATTAAAAGGCGAGCGATCTAGTTCGGCTGGCGAAAATTGCGGGTAAAATTTCCGCCTTTAGGACAAATGTTTATACGATCTATAGATTATAATCTATGTACTTTCCTTTAAAAGAAAATCTTATAAATATATTAATGTAAATAAGTCATCATAACACAAACTCTGTTTACATTGGGTTAGAATCGGTTAGATGATGCTAAGTGGTTTTTACAACATTATTTATTTATATTCGTCTACTTTTGAAAGCTAAATTCAAGACAATATCAACGTTAAAATATTTAGTGACATTACCTGTTGCGTTTATCAGTGTGGCTAGTGATTAATAGGAACGTAACACGTTACCAATTTTACTTAGGACTACTTACGACTTATTGTATTTGAATCTTCATTACCTACCACTAAACTGTAACTTTAGAGATGCTTTAGATGATTTCACTTTCTTGGAAAGAATGATCGACGATAACCCACCACGAAATACGACAGTCTCGCCAAGCATTATTGTGTCTAAACCAAACAAAAATCTAAACAGTGACAGTAAAACGAAGATAAATCTTTACCTAGAGAATCTAAGCCAATCTTAGGAGAGTTATAAGCAGCTGGCTCAATAAAGGTACCCGGAAGTGGTTTGCGCAACATTTGATATTCAGAAAATCCTCAATTTTCCTCATGGAGTTATAGGTTTATTTTACTACAAGAGAAAGTTAATCCTTTATTTTATTTTTTGGCACAAAAGAGGCATTATGTTTTGAGGACAAAATGCATGGCTAAAATAGAGGCAAGAAAGAGTCAAGCTGTCTGATGCACTTTATAGAATGTATAGTCAAAAAAGGTGGTAAGAAATTTTGATTTTGCTTAGATAACTGCTTAGGTCATAACATGAACTAAGTGGTAGATTGCTTTATGTAAGTACATGTACCGACCGTGTTAGGTTGCAGCAATTGGTGAAGTTATGGATGGACATAACTCACAGATTTCAGAACAAGGCCATGCCCAAAATGAAGGTGATACGGTTCGCCCGTATAGAACGAGAAAAAAAAAGGCTAATGGAATTCTCATTTACACCCTGGATCTGTGGTATGCATTGGTCAGGTAGGCCCACAAAATTGAGGGTAAGTCCTACAACGTTATTGAAATAACATAGGGCGATATTTAAGGTTAAGAAAAGAAGACCCAAACTATTTGTATTTAAAATATAATTTTAATAATAACAGTCACTTGTTGAATACGTTACAAGATACAACAAAGGGTCAGAGAGGAGCAAGATGTATTAAAATAAATAATTTGTACAGAGCCGTATGTACCTTAGCCCGAAGCTAAATACAAGCACCTGATGTCTATGTGTAATTTTGGGGTATTACCTAAAGAACATCACCAATTATCACAGAACCTTAAACACGGAGAAAATTTACCCGATAAATATGATGACTATTTACTAAGTCTAAATTCTTTCTAATTTTGTATCTCGTCTGATAAGTGATTTCATATTGTCTGTGCTTATATTGATTAGAAGTGTATTTTTGTTTACTTAAATATATTATTTTATTTTGATTGTTTGTCGATTTTAGTAATAATCAGACCTTATAATCAATTATTTAGTCATTCTTGTCTTTGTACTACATATTACATATGAAAATAATGAACTTTTATTAACTTTCTAGAATATTATCTTTGACCAAAATGATAGGAGTACAATCGAATATGCAGAATTCTACCACGTAAACTAATGAAATTACCACTTTCGATAAAAATATATGGTACAATTCCTAAGTATAATGTCGAAATGGGTAATTTCGATGTTTTGAGGGCTAGTTTGTACGATGTAAGCTATTGAAACTGAAAAATCCTAGAATCTGTTGAGAATATCTTATTACCGTTAATATCCAAAGTTTAAGTATAAATTGAAATCGCTATCCTGAAAAAATTGTAGATCTGCCTCTTTCAAATAAAAAGATATTCCAAAAAGCAACTTCAAATGGCCGTCCTGAAAAGTAGTCATTTTCAGATTCGATACTGTACTTAGGGACAGTCGATCTGTGAAGTTGGACTTATTTCTTTGGATGATAGGAATGTAACTAAGAGTACTTTGCAGAAGTGCGAGTTAGGCCAAGCGGCAACTGAGCAGAGATTTTATAATTTAATATAGGTAAGATTTATAATAATTTATTCACTTACTTTATCTAGATTTGATTTACTGTAATATGAATGTTTTGTATTCAGCGCTGGTCTATTTAATTCTTAAATTATATTGATTCTTATATTTTTTATAATCATAGAAAATACTGAAAATACAGGAAAAAATATAAATCTGCAGATCATACAAACATTTTTTTATACTTCGTAGATATACCTAATTATTATTCATAACTTTTTTATACTTCGTAGATATACCTAATTAATGGCAATTATATCTACGACGTTAACAACGTTTTTTAAATTTTGTTGTCCTAGGGCGGGAATGGAACCTGCTATCTGCATTGTAACCGAACCGCCCGCTGCGCCATTGAGTTCGTCCTTTTTATTTAACAATCTCGCTAAAATAAAATATATTTTTCTTAAAATCCACGACAACCATAAAAAAACTTTTTCAATGACAAAACTAGTTATGTACTCAATTAAGTATTTGACGAGACAATGTTCCATCGAAACAGGTTTCTGTTTACATAAGTATAGTAAATAGGTACACTAAGAGGAAAAATGTATAAAACCAGATTTCCATCTAGATAGGTCAGTCTATATCAAGTGTTGATAAAGATAGGATATTTTAATTGTTTAAAATGAAATTGTTTTTGCTGTGCTTTGTTGGCCTAGTGACGCTGTCGGCGGCACACCCGAATGCCCCACAGCCTCCCTATCCAAGGGGTTGCATTTACGCCGTTGGAAGATGTAAGTATTTCAACTTTATAGAAATTACTTTAAAATACGATTTACGAAAACACGAAATTAAAAAAATAAATTGTTTCGGCTTCGCTCGCATTACAATATTTTCCCTCTTGATTCTAAGTTATCTTTCCACATCGATTCAGCCGTTCTTGAGATATAAAAGTATATTACATGAAAACGTAAATTGTCCATTAATAATATTGAAATTTTACGTATAATAAATAAATATTGCTGGATAATTCACACAGCGACATTTAGCCCCGTGGGGGTTATCTGTGGCCCCGTAGTAAGCTCGAAGCTGGTGTTATGGTTGCTAGATTTCTGATATACTTAATACAAGCATATATACATATTTTTTTATTATACATATAGGACACCCTGAAAAAATATCTGCACATCGTGCAAATTTTTGTTCCGAGGCGGAAATCGAACCCGGCCCGCTGAGCCACAGAGATCGTGAAATAAATGATATTGAATAAATAAATAAATAAATATTATAGGATAATTCACACAGCAACATCTAGCCCCGTGATAAGCTCTAAGCTTGTTAAACAATGATTTCTTTGTAGGTGTTGAAGAGTGTCCTATTGGCACCCGCGCGTACGCCACCGGCTGTGGCCAGAAGACTCCAGAGGCCACGTGTGACGAACCCAACCCCGTGAAAGAGGAAGGCATCATCTGCGACTTCTCCGCCTGTTACTGCGACGCTCCAACCGTCAGAGACTCCAAGTCCAAGAAGTGCGTCAAGCTTGAGGAATGCCCCAAGAAAGAACACCATGAGAAAGAACACCCTAGACATCAGCATCATAGGAAAGAATAAATGTTTGTAGTTTATTATGTTTTTTTATTTATTTTACTTACCTATCGTTTAACTTTTCAAGTTTTTATGTCCTGCTTTGCTTGTCATGTGTTTGGTGTGAGATTTTTTATTTATTACACACAAAAATACTAATATAAATTAGTAAGTATAGTAAAACCATTTCTAAAATCGCCCTCCCACCGCGGTTACACGTACATGCAAAAAGGTGTATAGATACGAGTACAACACACATAAATTGATCTTTCATATAAGCAAACGGTATCACTTTGACTGACAGATAGCCAATGTTACAGTAAAGTTGTAGCACGCACACAAGTATAGTGATGCAATAAGTATTTCCTCTCACACGTTGAAATCATCACGGTTTTGTGGAGGGGAGTTCATTTTTAGAATGGATCATCTACTTATACCTAGTTTTGCAATGTAGTAACTTAAAACTAGCCTTATCCAAAGTATCACAGTTTATTGTGTTTTTGTAAATTAGTTCTCCTCAAATCATCCCGAGTCGTCTAACTAACTAAAGATTTAACATCGTATACCATCTTACACAATACCCTAGTCACTTCAGTAAAGCTAGGATAAGATAAGAAATAGCTGCCCACGTAACGTAGATTACATGGGAACCGACATCAATCCATAGAAACCTGAGGTCACTCAAGTGTTAAAGTCCACATGACGTGCCGTTAAAATGTCTTACCCTGAACCCTTCAGTTGTTTAATTTTAAAACTTTATAAATAAGTCGGGTTTTCCTTCCTGACGCTATAACTCCAGAACGCACCAACCGATTTCCACAATTTTGCATTTGTTGGAAAGGTCTCGGGCTCCGTAAGGTTTATAGCAAAGAAAATTGCGGAAATGTGTAAAACTCGGGCAAAGCCGCAGGGCGGAACGCTAGTTGTTCAATAAAACTGTAAATAATTCACAATCATTTATTGCTTGCTACAGTCTTCCAGTTTCACGCACTGGTCTGTGACCGGGTCCCTCACGGTGGGTGCGTCACAGTGGCACGCCGAGTAGTCACACGTGTCTCCTGTCTCTGGCACGGGGTGGGGGACTTCGCAAGTGGCCTCAGGAGTCTTAGGGCTGCACGCGGTGTGGTACTCCCGGGTACCGACTGGACACGCTTCTACACCTGGAGAGAGATAATATAAAATAAATAATATTGCTGGCACACAGCGACAACTAGCTCCGAAAGCTCGAAGCTTGTTACGGGTGCTAGATTTATAATAGGTACTTAATAAAATATGCATACGTAGATGGATATTTTCTATTATACATATACATTTATAACACCCAGACACTCAGAACAATATCTGCAGATCGTACATATTTTTGTTCCGAGGCGGGAATAGAACCGGAATTTATTAAAATCTAGAGCGAGACCACAATTATTCTAGTAACTTAACAGGGTTACGTCGTGATCTTGTGTTTCTGTGAGGCAATTTTTCAGACGTAAAATTATTTTTTTACTATGTAATCATTCCTATTTACGTTAGATACTACAAAACACAGATTCTTCTCTATTGACGATAGAGATTATGCCTTAATTCACCGCGCTAGCCAAGTGCGGGTTGTTCATTGTCACATGCACTTCAAACTCAAAAAATACCGCTTTTCATACGATGTTTGCCTTACACAGCTTTAAAGCATAAACATTTTTATCAAGGAGAACAATCCTGAGGTTTGCGGCGGGGTTTGAATCCACGACCTTTAGAATAAAAGTGGAATGTGCTCAGTCAATACAGATGCATGGATTGATTGAATAAAAAAGTATTTTGGTGACGAAACACTCACATCTTCCCATAATATGGCGGCAACCTCTCGGATACTGATGAGGCGGGTTTGGCAAAGCCAGCGTCAGCGCCACTAGGCCAAGGAGGATCAAAGCGAATAGCTTCATTTTTTAAAGTTAACTTTGTCTATTGAAATCTGTTAATACACTGTGCTATCAATGTATTGGTCTGGTTTATATACCTTGAGATTGTTTTTGTTTAAGATGTTTCTAAGAAAGATAACACAGAATAACATACCTACTCTCGATAATAGAAAAAAATTGGAATAATCAACTCTAGTTACCTATATAATCTTATCATAGCATTATAGCATTACATACATATATTACGCGCCACGCTGGGTTCGGTATAATAAAATATATGTGTGTATTATAAAGTATCTATATTTAAGAAATCTAGCACCCGTAACACAAGCTTTTCGAGCTTACTTACCACGTAGCTAAAATTAAATGTTGCCGTATGAATTGTCCAGCAATATTTATATATTTCTATATTAATTTAAAGATAATGATGACCCAATCTATTGAAATAGAACTTCTGGAAACGAGAACGTACAAAGAGCCCTGGACTTTTCTCACTCGACCCAGATATCAGAGCCGATTGTCTATTATTGTTATCGGACAATTGAACACCCAAAGAGTTAGGTAGTGGTTAGAATAATTGGCCTTGCGGCTGTAAGTTTTCCTTCCTTTATCAACTTCGAATAGCTTATCAATTACGCTTCAATTGTCAAACGACCTCCAGGCAAACTTTTTATCGGCGTAAAACCGGAGTGTTGCCAGCTGTTGAGAAATAATGCTAGATCTAACGAACTTGTGCTAGTTATTGATGGGAAGGTTTTGTTGCTTTTTTATAAGTAGTCATTTTAGTGAAATTCTAACTAATAAATATATTTTACTATAAAAACTGTCGTGGTTTGATAAATTCATATTGAGATAAACGGGCAATACACGAACCTTATTTACGTAGACTATTGATCAACCGATTTCGTCCCAGAACGTGGGACATCCTCAGTTCATCTTCGTTCTTCTTGCAGTGCATTGCGGACCGGCGAGCGGGCGTGATCCGTGTCCTTGGCAGTGTCCTTGATCCTGAAGATGTCCCACGTTCTGGGACGAAATCGGTTGATCAATAGTCTACGTAAATAAGGTTCGTGTATTGCCCGTTTATCTCAATATGAATTAATAAATATATTACTGCTTGTTAGGATGGTAGTATGTTTGTTACTTAGTCGCGCAAAAACTTCGGATTTACTTACGGAAACTTTCATACTAAAACTAAACACCGCACTTGTACTTTTAGCTTATAGTTAGTATTAACTTAAGTATTTTATTTGTTATTAGTAACATACAATAAAGAGTTAATTAATTAATTCATTAAATTAAATTACCTAATTGTTACAAATCTAAACTATTCTATTTTATTATGTTTACCAACTCTTCTATTTATTTATTTATTTAAGCTTAACTATGTGGCTATTTAATGCTTTGTCTTATATTTAAGCCACTTTAATTTGTTCAGAGGGAAACACTTAAACTGTTTTATCTATCGTACATTTGAATTGTCTCTGAGATTCCGGCTAAACTTAAGATAAAATTAAACTTAGTTCAAAGGCTAAAAGATAAGCTCGGGTTAGTAGTTGAACTGAAGATACAAACTTGTTTTTCATTAAATTCCTCAAATACTTACTGAGTTCATTAGTAAAGTGTTTATTTAAACTTTAATTGGGTAAAAAGGATTTTTAATGATTAAGGATATGATAATTCATTGCACAAGCTACACAGAGAAAATAGCTATGGTCTTTTAGAAGCTTCTCAAAATGAGCAGGAAAAATTAAAGTGAATCGTCAACACAAAATTATTTAATTACCTTATAATTTCCGCTTTTTACGTCCCGACTTCTGTCTTGATGAGGGAGATTTTATAGTGATAATAATATCACTATAAAATCTCCCTCATCCCTATATTAATAGGGAGGTTAATATAGATTAGATACTGTAGTTGCTGTGTGAATTGTCCAGCAATATTAAAAAAAAAAACCAAACCAATCTAATTCCATCAAATATCTTCAATAACCTAATACGAGCAATAACATACAGCATAATCCAACCTTTATCACGCTGATTCGAACAAGATCGATTACGGCCGGAAGTAAAGGAGAATGGGAATGAATAAAATATGCCATAAAGCACACTCGCTGTCGGCATTATGCCACACATAAACTTACTAGCATGTGCTAAATAAACTGAGCGTAATAGCCCGGAAAATGTGGGTATTTACCACCTTCGCAGAAATGACCGTAATTATTTATTTGATTATGCAGATTTTTGATAAACGCAAACCTAGAGTTGACCTGCACGGTAAGGGTTCCGTACTATTGTGCGTTTTTGTTTATTTATAAAAATATATTTCAGACAACACGAAAATAGTAAACTTTATTTGTGAACTACCGAAGCAGTATGCGTAGTTCAATTAAACATGACAGTAATATTTTTTGATATAAAAGTAATACCTTTATTATTATTTCAGCTATAAGACGTAAATCAGGTGCAACTTGCATCCACCGTAAACTTTGACAAGACCATCTGCTCATCTTGTTGGTGGACGTCCGACGTTGCCTTTCCCGATCTGTTGTCTTCACTCGAACTCTTATGCAAATAACTAATTATAAACTAGTTTAACTGTAAAATTGAATAATCTATGCGACGATATTACGAAGCACTGCATACAAAACTGTCCCACAATTTTTCCCACCTTAAGCGGACTAGACAAGCGCACTCATATTTCCATTGGGACATTGTACCGCAGTAATATATTAACCCGCAGTGCAATACTTTACTTGGGAAATACAGATATACTTAGAAATTCAGGAAAGTTAATATACCATTGTAATTTAATGAAATACATGCATTCCACCCCGCGGATTCGCCCGCGTTATAATTTTCCCTCTGTAAAAAGTATCCTTAGTCCTTTTCCTGGTTCTAAGCTACATGTCAAATTTTCAGCCCAATCGATTCAGCCGTTCTTGAGTTATAAATGGTGTAACTAACACGACTTTCTTTTTTAAATATAGATTGTAATTATTTTCCTTTTTGACATAATTAGACCAGGGTTTTTAATTTTTTACAAGGAAAAAAATAGTAGTAGAATGAAACCCATTAGAAAAGGAGGGGAATATGGTAAAAATGAAAGGAAAAATAAATTACGGTCGATCTGAGTTCGGGAAGTGGGAGGGGGTGGGCTTTTAAGGGGAGAAAATGGTTTATCTCGATTTGCGGTGAAACTACTAGTCCTATGAAAAAAAGTTATATGGCAACGTTGTAGGAAATAAAACGATCTACAACTTTTAATTCATAACTTTTATGTATAACGTCAAAATGTATGTGAAAAATTCAAATAACTAAGTTTTTGGTTTTTTATTTCTATCTTTTTCAAAAATTGTTATTTTTCTACGAAATTTGGTGAAAACTTGCTTATTTATGTCCCAAATACACTGTGATTTATTTGATTGAAAATATTATTGTTTTCACCTTATTTTGACTTAATTTTCAAAAATATAGACTAATTTTCAATCGAAAATTCACGTGTCAAAATATTAGCTTTTTTATAAAAGTCGGTGTGCTTTATGTTCATTGAAATCTCTATTTTCTGATAATTAAAAAAAATATATACATTATTATAGTAAATATTCTCAGAAAATGCACAAAACCGAAACAAAAATTTGTATCATTAGGTACAATTGCATCATAAAAATGTGATTTTGTCTTTTCAGACTATATAATAATAACAATAATATAATAATCTGTTTGTATAATCTGCAATAAGTCGGATTATAAGCAATTATATGAAATAAAAATTGCAAAAATCACATATTTATGATGCAATTGTACCTAATGATACCAATTTTTGTTTCGGTTTTGTGCATTTTCTGAGAATATTTACTATAGTAATGTATATATTTTTTTTAACTATCAGAAAATAGAGATTTCAATGAACATAAAGCACACGGACTTTTATAAAAAAGCTAATATTTTGACACGTGAATTTTCGATTGAAAATTAGTCTATATTTTTGAAAATTAAGTCAAAATAAGGTGAAAACAATAATATATTCAATCAAATAAATCACAGTGTATTTGGGACATAAATAAGCAAGTTTTCACCAAATTTCGTAGAAAAATAACAATTTTTGAAAAAGATAGAAATAAAAAACCAAAAACTTAGTTATTTGAATTTTTCACATACATTTTGACGTTATGTATAAAAGTTATGAATTAAAAGTTGTAGATCGTTTTATTTCCTACAACGTTACCATATAACTTTTTTTCATAGGACTAGTAGTTTCACCGCAAATCGAGATAAACCATTTTCTCCCCTTAAAAGCCCACCCCCTCCCACTTCCCGAACTCAGATCGACCGTAATTTATTTTTCCATTCATTTTTACCATATTCCCCTCCTTTTCTAATGGGTTTCATTCTACTACTATTTTTTTCCTTATTTGACCATTTTTGAAGTTAACTGCACTGGTCTAAATATCAACTTGTACAGTGAAACTTTGTACATAAATTACCTACTATAATAATAATAATAATAATAAAGCCTTTTATTCAGATACTTCCTTAATACAATACAATAGTTCAATAACATCAATAACACTTTTGAATTTACTCTAAAATTTGCTGTTTGCTTGTTTTTTGAAGATCTGTTTGCCAATCGGCAAAGGCCTCCTCCAACCTTTTCCATTCCGACCTTTCTTCTGCCACTCTGTTCCAGGTCACTCCTGCTACTTGTCTTATATCCCCGTCCCACCTCTTCTGAGGTCTGCCTCTACCTCTTTTGCTTCCCCGGGGATACCAGCCTGTCACCCTCCTGCTCCACTTGTCTTGGCCTCTTATCATGTGTCCAGCCCATTTCCATTTAAGTCTTCTGATTTTCAATGTCACATCCAATGTTTTTGTTTTATTTCTGATGAAGCAGTTTCTTATTCTGTCTGATCTTTTGATATTTAACATACTCCTCTCCATTGCATATTGGCATGTTGCAAGTTTATTTGTCATTTCTTGGGTTAGAGTCCATGTTTGACAGCCATATGTCAGTATGGGCAGTATGCAGGTGTTGAATAATTTGCTTTTTATATTTATGTGTAGTTTCTTATCTTTCATTGCCTCTTTTAAACTCCAATATCTTTTCCACCCGTTTGTAATTCTTCTCTCTACTTCTTTAAGCATAGGTTCCTTCTGAGTTATAAGTTGTCCCAAATAGATGTATTCATCAGTATATTCAATTTCCTTGTTCTCAACTTTAATTATATCTTTGTTTCCATTTGTGATAACCCTAGTCTTGTCTGGGTTCAGTTCCAGTCCTACTTTCTTGCTTTCTTTCGCTAGGTCTTCTATCATTCTTTGAATCGTTTCAGATGTTTCAGCAAAGAGCACTACATCATCGGCAAATCTTAAATGCGTTAGCATTGCCCCGTTTATATTGATTCCGAGGTTTACCCAATTGAGTTGCCTGAAAATTGATTCCAGTACCGCCGAAAACAGTTTTGGTGATAGAGGATCACCTTGTCTTACTCCTTTGCCCACTTTGAATGGTTTCCCTTTCTTTTCTAGTTGGATTCTTGCTGTACTATGGGTATATACGTTTTTCATTAGTCGAATGTATTTGTGTTCTATCCCTTGCTCTGCTAATGCTTTCCATATGTGTTTATGTATCAAAGAATCAAATGCTTTGCTGTAGTCGATGAATGCGATATAGTATGTAAGTTGGTATTCGTTGTATCTCTCAAGAACTTGACGTACTACATGAATGTGGTCAATCACCGAGAAGTCTCTACGGAAGCCAGCCTGTTCTATGGGTTGGTGTTCATCTAGGTTTCTTTCGAGCCGTTTCAAAATTATCTTTGCAAAGATTTTGTAGATGTTTGACATAAGACTGATGGGGCGATAGTTACCGATTTCGTGTTTGTCTCCTTTCTTATAGAGTAAGATGATGTTTGATACTGTCCGTTGTTGGGGAATTGTTTCTGTTGTAAGTATATAATTGAACATATCAGTGAGAACAGGTATTAAGATTTCTTTGCTATGTCTGAGAATTTCGTTATATATACCATCGGGACCTGGTGCTTTGTCTGCTTTTTGAGTGTCTATAGCTTCCTCTACTTCGCCGTGAAGGATGATGGGAATATCGGTATTTTCAATCAGATCAATTTCGCATGCTGTTGTCTTACTTGAGTAAAGTTTCTTATAGTAAAATGTAGCTGTTTCTAGTATATCAGTTCTGTTATGATTCCAATGTCCACTTTCGTTTTTCATTTTTACAATCCAATCTATAGAATCTTTTAATTCCTTGAAAGCTTTTTTAGTTCCACCGGTTCTAGTAATACTCTTTTCAATGTTTTCCATTCTATTTTGTTTCCGATCTTGTCTTATGCTGTCTTTTATGTTTTTGTTAATTTTAGTTAGTTGTTTTCTTCTATCTTGAGTATTTTTGTCGCTGATCATGTTGTTTCTTTCTTCTAAAAGATTTATAGTTTTTGTTGTTAGCCATTTTTTCTGTTTGTTTCTGGTACTTCCATAAATTTGTGTTTGTGTTTTAATGATTTGTTCTATCCAGTTGTACTTTTCTTGGGTTTCCATATCCTTTATGATAGATTGATAGTCTTTAAATTTGTCTCTGAAAGCCATTGTTATTTGTTCTAACTGATGTTTGCTGATTGCCTACTATGATTTTTAATTTGTATCCTCTTTTTTATTTTATTCAGAACACCAGTTGCAACTCAAACTCACAATCATTTATCTCGTAATATTCGTCTTCCTTAACTGCAAAGTCTCGATTTAAATAATTAACTTCTCGTTTTAATTTAATGATAAGTTTGTAATGTTGTACGCTTCAGTCTTTGTCGCCCTGAGGAGTGAGCACGAAACTACTCTGTCATTGAATCTGTTGTTCATTTTCTTGGGACGTGGATCATAGAAAAGTAGATAGGGCAATACATACTGAGATAAATAATCATATGTGTCGTATTTTTTTGGGCACAGCCAACAGTAAGCAAGGACTTCTACTTTTAAATTTAAAAATCTTTAAATGAGTCGCATACCCTGAAATTGTTTAGTAGGTACCTAATCGATAGAAATAAACATGGATATTTGTATTGTATTTGTTTGTATAAGCCAGATTTTTATCTATGTGTGTTTTTATTTTTAATTGTGATGATTTATTAGAGTAATTTGTCATACCGACTATGTAGTTTACATACCAGTAAGTTATGATTATGATGTTCCGAGTTTAAACTAGAGGAGAAATATGCTAAAACAAATATATTTTTATTTATTATAACTTTAAAATTTCATCATGAATTAATCCACTGCCATGTCAATATTTCTTCACTCCGTGTTCCATCTATACTAATATTATAAAGAGGAAAGATTTGTTTGTTTGTTTGTTTGTTTGTTTGTTTGTTTGTTTGTTTGTAACGAATAGGCTCCGAAACTACTGGACCGATTTCAAAAATTCTTTCACCTTTGGAAAGCTACATTATCCCCGAGTAACATAGGCTATATTATATTTAAAAAAAATAAGGGATCCTTACTAAAACTCCAATAATGTAACATAAGGTGTATAAAAATGACCTGAAAAATTCCTTACGTCGCGTGCGCTGCGAAAACTATTGATGATAGAACAAAATCATGTACTACGACTTTGCAGAACTCATCATTTTCTACAAAAAATGTCGCGACAGCATATGTCTAAATATTATAGTTATGTCACAGTAAGCAGTTTTTTATTTTAAAATATTAATTTATATATGCCGCCTCTTGAAAGGGTCTTCATTTGTATCTTGGTATTAATCCTTATCAAAATAAATTACTTTATATTCAAGACGGCTTTAATACCTTTTTATAACTTTTTGAATTATTCAATTCGGACTATTCATTCGGAAGATATCACGAGTTTAAAAATGCAAGTATTAGAAAAAAGTCGCGAGGTTGTCGCTCACCGCGCTCAGCTAGCCAGCATGCGATGTATGCTCCATGTAAGCGTCACTGGGGGTACGGGGGGGAGTCAATGTAATAAAATAAAGTGTAAATAAAAAAAAAAAAAACATTAATAAAAAATATGAATAAAAAAAATTCATAATAAAAAAATTCAAACTTCCTATATAATTTAACTTTTATTTTTTAACCCGATGCAAAAAAAAGGGTGTATGTGTGTATGTATGTACCCGTGCGGAGCCGGGGCGGGCCGCTAGTAGTTCATAAGGTCGAAATTGCTAGTAATTAGACTTGCTTGCCCTTTGTAAAGCAAGTACTTACCGACTGCACTGTTAGGAATTTCATTTATTATCCTCCAGTTAAACTTTAACTCAGACTTCTTAGACTATCTAGTAACTTTGATCGTTTAGACGAAATTAGAATGTAGACACTTTATTGTTTAAAACTAATGGTATTATTTATTATAACACCCAAGCTGTGTTGGTTAAGTGTACACTCGACTTTTATTCCGAAGGTCGTGGGTACAAACCACGACGCGCACTTCTGAATTTTTCTTGAAATTTTTGAGATCACGTGATCTAAAGAAGGTAAACATCGTGTGAAAAGCGGCATGTTCTGTGTAATTCACCATCCGGTACTTCATAACACCCCTATTCACGTCCCCACTGCTGGGACACAGGGACTTCTCTCTTGACGAGAGAGATTAGGCCTTAATTCACCACGCTGGCCAAGTGCGGATTGGTGAATGACACTGTTCTTCAAACTTTTCAAAGTTCTCAGAACATGCCGGTTTCCTCACGATGTTTGTCTTCACCGTTAGAGCACGTGTTTTTAAAGCACACATAATTTTCCAAGAAGAAAAATCAGAGGTGCGCGGCGGGGTTCGAACCCACGATCTTCGGAATGAAAGTCGAGTGTGCTCCCACTTAGCCAACACGGCTCTTCCGGTACTTATCCAACGTTAATGATGATGATGATGACAGGAAAAATACTATCAAACAGTGAAATAACATTGATTGCTCAACTATATTGATATGGTGATGATGATTAATTCACATTCTAGTTTCGATGTAACATCAAAAATAAATATTTATTCCTAAAGTGCTTTTCTCCTTCGTTTTGGATTAATCTCACAATGTGCTAAGTGAAGCCGAGGGGCGATCTCGCCTGAGGCAAGTGAAAGATTAAAATGCAGAAATACGACGTAAATAGGGCGAAGCACTTTGTTCCAGGTAAAATTAAACTTTATCTGAATGAGAAAAATCGCTGAGAAACCAGGAATCCAAGTAAGACCATATTAGTTTTATGAAGTTTTACATAAGCACCCCTATTTACGTTTCCACTGATGCGACACAGGGATCATTTCTCTATTTATTTATCTATATGAGAGAGATTAGGCCTTAACTCAACAAGCTAAGTTTTAAATAACACCATTACTGTGCATAGGTCTGTACCATTACTGTACCTTTTCCTTTTCAGACGGGTTGGTAGTTAAAGTATGAAGACGACGACGCTGCGGTGTGTATGACGAAGTTTACGGTAAGTGACAAGGTGGTACTATTTCTATCCGGACACCAAATCTCTCTCTATTAAATAGCCGCCAGATTCCCTTCCGAATGATTATTGTTGATCAGAAGTCTAACTTACGTTATAGGCGCAACACAAAAACTCCAACATAAATTTAAACAAAACAGCAGCACAATTCTAGTTTACAGATAACATTAACCAAGGAAACCCAAGACGTTCTCACGATAACAAAAAAGGTTCAACTTATCTCACTTATCAAGCCAAATCCTCAGAAATGGGGACAAAATCCCCCCTAGAGTTGGTAACACTGGCCGGTGCGAAACGCCTACAAGATTAGGGAGTCCATCATGAAAACGCTGAGTTGCCGTTGAAATGCGAGTTACGCCGTGAAGGCTGACTTTCCCCGCTTTGTGGGTAAACAAGTTACAACTGGTGATATTACTTCAATTTCTTTGACGGCTCTTATCTTTGGGCTGGGATTGGGACATACGGACGGAAAGTTCGCTGAATATATGGATAATTTATATAATCAGGCGATCTGGAAAACAAAATGATTTTAAACTTGTGTAATAATATGCTATAAACACACACAACTTAGTAGTTAAACTTACTTTGTTTACCTGAATCTAGTTACTTATATTGTAATCTCAAACTCTCTCTAGCTCGCTACCTTATTAATCATCATCATCATCTTCTTCTTGCTCTTTTCTCATATTATGTGGGGTAGGCACAACCTGTCTTTTCCATTCATTTCCCTCTACCAGCCGTCATACTGCATACTATCGAATTTGAAAATGACCACTTTACAGGACGGCATTTTGAAGTTAATTTTGATACAAGTCTAAACAAAATGTAACTCTCGATTGTAAAAATTTCGATAAAATAATAAAATGCATTTTTCTTCTGATCCTGTTAAAGTCTACAAAAAGACATTAAGAAAATACAATAAAAACCCAACTTTCATTTTCGATTTAGTTGCGATCAATCCCTACGTACCTACACTAGGTACGTCGAAATTTGCTACTTTATTTGTCCGTGAGTATATCGAGTGGGCAATCTCAAAGAAGGGATGTGATACGGACTGGCCCCTGGGATCTCGTGCGATATATGGGCCTGCCTGGAAATATTAACATGCCCTGAGGCTTCTTACTCGCTATATCGAACGCAGTAAATATGCTCGTGAAAACTTTCACGGTATAGTTACAGAGATGTGGAAATATACCATGTTTTAACAATAATGTACCTACTTAATCATCATAATAACCTAATCAATATTTCATTATATAACAACGGGAATTACTCACGTATTTACAAAGGTGTTAAAACACTCTCGACGTTTCGACCACAACAAGAGCAGTCTTGTTGCTCATACATCTTGGAGATTTTATAAAAAAAGGAACGCTTATCTGGTGGGTTGGTGATCGCAGTAAGTTGGTACAGTACACAGAACGACTGTGCTGTCTGTCTGTAAATCCCTGAGTCAGTTTAACGGCTCCTATGTGAGATAGAGTGGTACTATTTTTGGCCGGCATCACACGGCAATGTCCTTTGTGCTATTTATAAAACACAAAATGACCACCACTCACGTCAATCACTCTCTTTGAAGATAGAACAGTGCCGAAATATTCGTTGGTTATTATAAGGTACCAGTTTTTAACCGACTTAAAATGGTGGTTTCTCAATTCGACCGTATTATGTTTGTTTGCGGATAAATTCGACTGATTTTGATGACTTTTTTTTGTTTGAAGAAGATATTTCAAAGTTGGTCCCATGAAGTCCCATTATAGGAAATCCGGATTTGATGATGGCAGACCAGAAAAATCGAAGGATATTTCAAAAATCGTTGGTGCGTTTGTATGTTTTTTAAAAAGGCAGTTTGATATTGGTTTTCTCTGTAAAAAGATAATGTTCTTACCTTGTATACTTTTCAACAGTAAATAAACGAACATACTGGCGGTTTATCGTATTATTACTGTGCCACAATTCAGAATTAGGATGCAGAAGCGTTATCAGGACGTATATGAGGTCAAATCAAATAAATGTGTGTTGGCGCGTACGGGCACTATGTATTGATGTGCCCGCCGCTCGGGCCTCGATGAAAATATAACGCTTATTAACGCACCTAGGGCCTGTTTCATTAGGAATGGTGCCTGTTGTTTAGTTTCTGGAAAGTGCGTAAACCACGAGATATCATCATCATTTCATGAATCATTTCATTTATTGACTTGTCCATAAACTTGTTTAGGATTTTATGGAAATAAATGAAATAAAATATTTAAAAATTATTTCAGTCATCGTCCACTGCTGAAAATAGGCCACCCTTAATTTCCAAATGTTACGAGATGATATTCTGTCCATCTTGTTGGTGGCCGTCCGACGCTGCATATACTGATTTGTGCCTCCAGCTCGAGAACTTTTCTGCCTCATCGGCCATCTTCAACCTTCTTAGCTAAAAGAAAACATAGGAGGTTACAAATTTAGTTAATTATAATATTATGCTCATATTAAAAACATTGGTAGGTATACCAGCTTTCTATAATAATCTTACTACGTTTCAGCAACCCCTCACCCAAACTAAAGTCCACAGATAAACTATACTCCCAATAAACACTGAAATGAACGGGGAGCTGGACAATTATAATAAATCTAGTAGTAGGTGAGTCGTAGAATAACTTGGTCCGCTGTTGTGGCTCCCGGGGCGGCAGGTTACGGTGAACTTACGGACAAAAGTGTTATACAGAAAAAACTCTGAGTAAAAATAAATATACATTAGGGTTAAAATTATTTTAAAATATTATAATATCATATTATATGCCTTATTGGGTTAATTTTTTAAAATTATATTTTAATAGAATATTGGTTTTAACAAACTAGTTTTAAATGATTCTATGTTTTTTGAAAGTGTCCTGTCCATGTGATGTTATTTCATGTTTTTCATAAAATTAACCCAAAAAATTAAATTACCTTGCCTTCCTAGAAATAAAGCAATGTTTATTTTATACTTATAACGGTTCTTGAGAGCAAATTTTGCTTACGGGAACCGATCCCGCGTCTCTGTATATGTATAATGTTTAACTTAATGGTTGTTACTATTTTCCCGTACCTATCTTAGATTTGGTGTCAAGGACTCTATACCTAGTATTAGCCACGTACACCTATTCCAGTTCCAACCAACTTTTCCAGTTACCTCTTTCGTGCACGTCAGTACATCCACGTTCAACTTAAATTAACTCCACGAACATCAGTTGTCGTTAATCTAGCATCTACATACGTCGAATGCGTACTCTTTCTAACACGTCTTATGCGTCGTCCCTCTCTTTCTTCGCTAGATGTATAACTGAGGCAATTCGTTTTACATCTTGGGCTGAATGGGGTAAACGGGTGATTATGGTAGTAATCTAAACTATAATGTTATAAAGCTGATGAGTTTGTTTGTTTGTTTGAACGCAACTCAAGAACCGCTGTCTGGTCCAATTTGGATTTCGGAATTATTCCAGTGTTGGATATTACATATTATATCGAGGACGGTTAAAACCTATTTTATTAACAAATTATGTAGATAAATAAAATTGTTGTGCCATTAGGTATTTTCCAAGTCCAAGTGACTTATGTAAAAAATATACAACTCTTAGCTACATGCCCAGTGAGGGTAGATCGCAAGAAAATGATATAAGTACATAATGTATATATAAATAATAAAAATACGGTAAGGTAAGGTAAGGTAAGGTTGCCCGTCTGTCCAATCTCTAAAAGTTAGTCGGCAGTGAATTAGCACAACTCTTGAAGTCGTCAGGTGAGTTAATAAACTACCTATCTACTTGGAATAGCTTCTTAATAACTACAGTAAAGTTTATAGTTATCTCTGTTCCATTACACATCTTGTTTGAAACTTTCAGGGAAAATAAAACTGAATTACTCATGTGAAACTTAGTAGTTAATCAGGATATACTGTTATAGGAGCTGTTACACAAATAAACAGACACACACACACTTTCCAATTAAAAATATTAGTACTTATGGCTCAAATCATTTAATATTTAAATCTGAATTATTAGGTAAATCCTTTCCAAGATCTCGTATAGGTAAAAATATTGCTTTGAAATCGGTTAAAATAAATTAGCTTCCTTCTATTTTTAAACCCTGTAATCTGTGTTGCGGTTAGAAAGATCACACGATATTCGAATTTTAAATCCAGCGGTCGTAATAAAAGTTCTATATTCAAAATCCGGCTCTTACACAGCCCTATAACATAATTGGGTCTTTACAATGTTTTCCTATGATATCGCAACCCGAAAAAATGCTGATTATCTAAGCATGAATGGTTCACAAAGTACCTCGATAAAGCCTGTTTGTTGAACATCAATTACACACAAGTTCCTTTCATGCGGCGTTATAAAATCCGCATTATTTCAGACGGAACTTTGAGTAAACACTGCCCTATTGTTCGCTAATTCGTTTGCCGCTGGTTCCATTCATAGGCTTAAGGTTTAACAAGCTCTCAATTTTAGTACGAGATTAAATGTTGACATGCTATGATTTTTTCGATGAAAAAGCCGTGTTGACTATGTAGGGTAAAGTAGGTACAATATTTTCGCATGTAGTGGGTTAAAACCTGCTGCACGTCTGAATTTTTATTTTTGTTAATTATGTGCGCCTAAACGCATAATTTAACCGTGTCATGAGCGAAGTCCCTGTGTCCCAGATATTGGTATTATTAGATATTAGATATTGGTGTACCAAATCACAAGTAGGTAAATAATTACTATCAATGCCGGCCTATGTAATTCTCTAT
Source organism: Chloroclystis v-ata (assembly GCA_963691955.1). Classification (NCBI taxonomy): domain Eukaryota; kingdom Metazoa; phylum Arthropoda; class Insecta; order Lepidoptera; family Geometridae; genus Chloroclystis; species Chloroclystis v-ata. The sequence goes on along the minus strand of OY829904.1, from coordinate 10,665,763 downwards.
TATATCAATCAACGTAAGTAGACTGGTTGCTAAAAACAGAATGCCACCTTTGTCAATTTGATGTAACCTAAGAGAAGGGGCTATTGTGATTGTAGTATATCGTTAATCTAATTCCATTGATTGAACCCGCTAAAGCTTATGCCTTAACCCACAAACTTTCCGTTTCGCTGAGTCAGTCGCGAGCATAGCGGCATTCTCCGGTGAAGTTCGAAATTCGAATGCCGCTCGGCTCAGCCAATCAGGGCGCTGTGTCGCCACCCGCTTTGCCGCCGATTCATCTCAATTACGTTACCTTTGCTCTACTAGGGCTTGGGACGGGTTAATTTGACGTGCTTTATGGTTTGTGATAGAACGATTCTAGAAAGATCTATTGTGTATGTATCTATAATGAAGAACACTTTAGCGTTTAAAAGATCTTTAGTTTATATGGCATTTAAAAATAAGTGTTCAATATAAAAAAAGTAAAAACATTGTTACATAACATTACTATATCATACGCTAAACTATTATTAATATAGGTAATAAATATTATTCGATATTACGCTAAAAATTATGCTCTGTCCGGCTTGGAACTAACTAAAAGTTTTAGTCTAAAATCAGAATTTCTATCATTGCTTAACCTTATACCTAAGCACTAAGACGAGTGGGTATGGAAGTTAGTATTGTCTACTCGCTAGATAATGTTAAATAATAACCTTCGTTAGAGGTTACACTCCAAAATATTCTAAAATTGTTAGTACAATTTTGATGCAGACGCGATGAAAACAATGAAGCTAAACTAATACACCACTGCATACCTCCCTAAACCTAGGGCGCCTAATAAAAGGCCTGGGGCATAGCCCCTACCATGCATTTAGCTATTTCTAGACATTAGAATTACAGCTGCTGATTCACTGTCATCCGAAATAACTGATAATTAATACATAGTTTAAACAAAGTCGTTGTCGCTGTCTGTCCGTCCCACTACGCAATGGATATTGAATGAATGAATAAATAAACACTTTATTGTACTTACTTTAAAATATACAGACAAACATATAACAACTTAATACTAGCTATAACCAAAAGTACAAGGGTCAGCCTTATCGCTGAGAGCGATATCTTCCAGGCAACCGTAGCTGAAGATAAAAAAATTATTATAGCAAAATAGCAGAACAGAAAAAACGTAGTGTACTTTACCTACGCGAATTCGTAACAAATAAATATTATTCATTAAGTATGTATATGTTTACTTTGATGCGGTTTAATTTGTATTTTTTTTTTTTTAATTTGGTTTCCAAGGCGAAGTGAAGGCGGGATAAAATAAATTAAAGATTAAAAAATACATTTAATAAATTTAAGCATTGCAATAAGTATATTAAAGATCGAGAACTTTTAGTACAGGTTCTATTCCGAATTCCGTTTCCGCTGACGTCATAAGCGTGTTTTAAGTAAATTGTTTTGTTTAAATACCCAAAATAAATGAGATTTAACTCGAGGCGGAATGATAGGCGGCTGCCGTATGAACTCGCGAATATATTACTTGAAGTAGTTTAATGTTTTGATATTCCTTCTCTGTGAAATGCGGTTTTAACAGGATAATTTTCCTGAATGAAATAATTTTGGAGGAATCTTACCTATATGGTTTACTTGATTTCCGACCAGCGGCTTCACCCGCGTTGTAATAGATTTTCTCGTATAGAATATGTATTTTCCGGCCTCAATATGTTATTATAAAGCCTCGTTATATGTTATTCTGATAATATGTTAAGTTTTCCACACGCGGTTTTCCCCGCATTTTATTTATTTATATCCATCCAAAGGCTGCCTGGGAGGTTTAGCGATTATGCCGACAATTGTCCCATTATTATAGTTTATATTTTCTTATTTATGTTACTTCAGGTTTAGTAATTCATGTAGACAATGAAGTAATTCTTTATGTTGTTGTTGTCGGAAAATAAATAACATACTAAACAACTAAAAAATTGGGTTTTTATTCCAAGTCATCGCATAGGTAGGTACATAGAGTAATAAATATAAAAGAGAAATAAACTCACACAACCTCAGTTCCAAACCTAAAAGGGATATTTCCCAGGCGTTCGTTGTTCCAATCGGCTTACAGTATTTCCTATCTATATATCCTGTGCCATTATAAGATTGGTTTGTTCGTAAGCTAAGCCATAACCATTCCCTTCAATCGTACGAGCTTCAAGCACTCCACTCACTATACTAAATTAAATGAAAATTCATGATGTTCTAGGATCTCTGCTAATACATGTTTTTTTAGATAGATTAAACGTGGTGTGGTGCAGGAATAAGAATAGTCTAATTTCTACACGATGGTTTTGTCAAAAGGGATTAATAGGTATTATACCCGCACTCGCTTTACCTCGGGTACCTAATATAATTTGGGACGCATGTAGATTTTTTTATGCCGGCTAATAATCACGGGAATGTGGACTAACACCCATATTATTAGTCGTTTTCTCCACTCAACTCAACCTCACTTGAGCAAATTTGTATCTGAGAATACGACAAAAACGTCCTCCACTTGAGAATTTTTTTCAGCTCACCTCAAGTTCGAGATAAGGTGGGGACTGTAAAACGTAAGGTACCTACCTACCTCATAACCAACCTTGAAACTCCTCAAGACCACGACGATCAACGCTTGTTTATTTTTGAGTGGAGGAATATTATGAGGAAACGACCAAGAATATGGGTGTTAGTCCTAGTTAAAAACCTTCCTTGTGTTACGGGTGCTAGATTTCTAATAATATATTACACTCCTATATTATAGTTTTTATTATACGTGTATACAACACACCATACGACGTCTATAATTCCAACATGAGAAAAAGACACTACCCTCTACTCTTTCTACAGAATCCTAAACCAATCCTGCAAACCGTATTTCGGAAACATCTGATTGTCTGTAAAATGTAGAAAGGTACAATCAGCCACAGAAGGACACATGTCTCGTCGTCCAATTTGATCGGCGTAATGTCGTTATTTGTGGTGTAGGTCACGTATCGAAACATGGCCGGAATACAGGGACGGATCTAGGATGGAAGCAGACAGACAGACGCTTTTAGTGATAAGGCCGCCCATTGCAACATTTTTTATTTATATATGTGTTTGTAAGGTATATTTATAAATTAAAGAGGAAGATTAGATAGATTTTGTTTTAATTTTTCACTAGATATAATCCGATTTTTTAGTGACAGAAATGATGATAGGTACTATTTACAAGCTGACACCACATTTTTATTTAACAGCCTTTACTATTATGTTATAGTTATACCTACTATATTTTACTAGGTTTAGGTCCAGCCCTGTGTACACATCCTCAGGAATGCGACGCAAGAGGTTGCGGGTTCGATTCCCGCCTCGGAACAACTATTTGTATGATCTGCAAATATTTGTTCCGGGTGTCTGGGTGTTATATATGTATAATAAAAAATATATATCTATGTATGTATATTATATTAAGTATATCAGAAATCTAGCACCCGTAACACAAGCTTAGAGCTTACCACGGGGCTAGATGTCGTTGTGTAAAATTGTCCAGCAATATTTATTTATTTATTTATTTATTAATGAACGAAAGAGATAAGTGGTTCCGTATATTTGGAATTATCGATTTACATTTCGCTAGTTATCTATTACCTTAAAAATTACTCGGCATCAACGCCGAACGTTTTAGCCAAAACATCAGAAAATCTTTCTTGCCTTCCAACGTCTGAAATAAATCTTCCTAGACCTTTCAACGTCTGAAATGATGATGATGCCACAAACTTTCAGCCACCTGCAACAGAATCGATATAATATTTAAACAGTTTCCAGTAAATTCCGTATCTCGTCGACTCTCACAAAAGTTCAACCATTAATAAAAACTAGGAACTTGCTTCACGTTCACAAGGGAGCTTTAAGCTTTTTAATGTGAAACGTGGGTAGATACTATCTGTTGTTTGAACTTTTATGTGCATCATCATCATTTAAGCGGACGTCCACTGCTGTCCTTTAATTTCCAGTGGTTTCTGAACTGGCAGCTTATACTAAGTCATCTGTCCATCTTGTTGGTGGACGTTTGAGACGTCGTTTCCCGATCCATGGTCAAAAAAAAACAAACATTGCTTATTTTATTATCTAGGGTTATATTATATTGTATGTCCTAACTAAATGGATAAAAATTGTTGGATCATATAACGTTCGCCATTACCACCTGAATGTCACACAATTTTAAAATAAAGTTTTCTTTATCTTTATCTTCTTTATATTTATTGAATAGATAATCTACTAAATTACATTTGTTTTGTTTGAATTGAAAACAGCAATAACCACTTGTTAAGAAGCTAATCTACTTGAAGAGGTTACAAGGTGGTTTTAATTTTGAGTTAATGATTGAAATTTGGAAAAGTTTTGAAGTTGATTAATTTTGAAGGTAAACTTTACTTTGTTATTATAGGAAAACATAATATTAAGATATTTGGCATAAAGAGTTGTGTTGGCTTTGCGGGAGCACCATCGACTTTCATTCCGAAGATCGTGGGTTCAAACCCCGCCGCGAATCTCTGGATTTTTTTCTTGAAAAAATAAGTACTGTAGAACTGTACAAATACCTACTATACTGTGACCACTAATCCGCCTGGCGAGGATATTGGTAGGTACATACACCTATAATAGGTTCATCATCATGTCAGCCGTTGGACGCCCACTGCTGGACAAAGGCCTCCCTTAATGATTTCCAGTTATTGCGGTCCGAGGCGGCCTGCATCCACCGCGAGCCAACCGCTTTAACCAGATCATCTGTCCACCTTGTTGGTGGACGTACGACGCCGCGCTTACCGATCCGTGGTCTACACTCGAGAACTTTTCGGCCCCATCGGCCAACTGTTCTTTGTGCTTTATGGCCAGCCCATTGCCACCCGATCCCGTAGAGAAACCCCGAGCATAGCCCTCTCTATAGCTCTGAGCCTGTTCATGAGGCCGATGGTGAAGCACCACGTTTCGGATCCGTATGTCATCACTGGCAACAGACACTGGTTGAAGACTTTCGTCTTGAGGCACTGAGGTATTTTTGACGAAAAAATAGGTTATATTAGAAATAATAGGTTATGCGGGGGTTACCCGCGCCTAAAATGAGTTAGAAAGACGATTATATGATTTACTATTTAAGAAAAATCGAATTAAACTGGCATGTTTATTTATGTTATATCCATAAATCCTAAAAATTACTAATTCTTATAAAAACATCTACTCTTTCTTGGGGCACTCTTCAAGCGGTACACATTTCTTAGTGTGCGGATGTCTGACTGTAGGTGCATCGCAGTAACAGCTAGAGTAGTCGCAGAGACTGCCGCGGCCCTGCACGGGGTGGGGGCTGTCGCACGTGGCTTCGGGGGTGAGCGGCCCGCACCCCGTTGTGTAGGCGTGGGTTCCTTCCGGGCATTTTTATACACCTGAACCTGTTATTCTACACCTGTTATTAATTATAAACAGGCTACAACAGTGAAAATCATCCACTAAACTCCATTCTAAGTATCAAGATCAGATAATTTTACTATAGTTTTCGCGTAGATCGCCGGTCACGTGGTGCATAAAATATCAAAGTTAGCAAAATATCGCGATGTAAGAAAAAAACTGATTTAACTGTCATGTTTATTTATGTTATTTATATCCATGAAATCCTAAATATTACTTCATCTAATAAAAAATCTACTCTTTCTTGGGGCACTCTTCAAGCGGGACACATTTCTTAGTGTGCGGGTGCCTGACTGTGGGGGCGTCGCAGTAACAGCTGGAGTAGTCGCAGAGACTGCCCCGACCCTGCACGGGGTGGGGGCTGTCGCACGTGGCTTCGGGGGTCAGCGGCCCGCAGCCCGTTGTGTAGGCGTGGGTACCTTCCGGACATTCTTCTACACCTGGGAGGTAAAAACATAGTTTTTAGTGTTTTTTAAAGCGGGAAAATATTATCCCGCCCCGCGGCTTCGCCCGCGTTATATTAGATTTTACCATGGAAATGCCACTATAAAAAGTGGCGTAGTGTCGATTGTACCATTGATTAGTACCATCAGTATCCTATGTCCTTTTCCTGGTTCAAGCTACCTCTCTACCAATTTTCAGCACAATCGATTCAGCAGTTAGTTCTTACGGATTACGGATAGATATTATCACGAGTGACTCGTGGTCCCCCCCAAGATGTTCCCCTGGAGGGACGACGAGGAATTTGACCAGAAATGAAGCAATGATTTACCTACCTATTTAGGTTTATTGAATTATTTAAATTTTAATGTCTATTATGGTATGAGTTGGCACAGTAACTTACATCTTCCCATAATGTACCGGCAACCGCGACTTGAATGCGGTATCGATGGAGAATTCGGCAATGCCACCGACAGCACCACTACGCCAAGAAAGCACGCTACGAACAATTTCATTTTAAACTTTTTAAAGCTACAAGTTCTTCTATGTATTTACCTAACGATGTTTGATGACTGAATACTTAGGTCAAAATGTTGAGCATACTTATATAGCCCTTGGAATATGTACACGTAGCTACGTACTTAGGGATAAATAGGTATATGTTATCTAGATAGGTCAGTGCCTTAACCTTTTGAGATAAATTTGTTATTATACAGAATGTTTATCTTATTTCAAAATAAGTACCTGTTTTTGTTTTTTTATTGTTTAATTATTTTCTTTATTTTTCCTGTGTTTCAATTACTTAGATAAGTATTTTATGTAATTTGTTTGTGATTTACACATCAACATCTAGCCCCGTGGTAAGCTCGAAGCTTGTGTCTCGGGGACATAATATCTTATATGATTACAATTACACCACATAGACGGGTAAGCACTCTAGTTAGATTATTATATTGTTGGGATGATAAATAAGCATCCCCTATTTACGTTCCCACTGCTGGGACACAGTGACTTCTCACTTGACACCACGCAGGCCGAGTGCGGGTAATAATGATCATGAATAAAAGGAACATAATATTGTTGTTGTATGTTTTTATTGGAATAATACTTACGATATCATATCATTGTAAATAAGGTGATATAGATATAAATATGTTCATACTGAGAATTACATATCTAGTTACTTGACAATAAACTTAACTTCCTATTTTTCCACTAATATTATAAAGCTGAAGAGTTTGTTTGTTTACGCGATAATATACGAAACCTCTGGTTTGATTCGAAAAAAATTTTCAGTGTTGGATAGAACATTTATTATCAAGAAAGGCGATTGACTGTGTTATATGTATAAACTAGATATAATGTAGATAATGTAATAACTGCAAGCAAAGCTGTCGGGGTTCGGCTAGTGTATCATAAATCGATTTAACTCAACGGAAGTAGCCATCATATCATAATTATCATTTTATACCTATATTTCCCAAAATGGTTTCATTGGGTCATTTACTAGTATTGGGACGTAATTATGTTTTTTATTTATTTATTAAACAAAATCCACAGCCCTTAAAATATATACAATATTGTTTCTTATAACAGAACTTAAGGCCAAAAAAACGGATTTACTTTTTTAAAACAATTTTTATAATTGCAGTTTATTATTCTGTTTATGTTTAAGTGCATTGGGAAAATTATTTGTTTATTTTTGTTACAATGATAATGATGCAGCTATTATCTTAATATTTACGGCTATATAAACTGTGTTATTAATAAAAATAGTGCAGTATTGTTCGAACTGTCGTCAAATAGTCTGAGAAGCACAATATTATAAAATGCGATTGCTATTATTGACTTTTTTGAGTATAGTGGTGCTTTCGTTATCAAAACCACAGTCTCTTTTGAACCCACATACCCCTATCTACCCTTGTGATAGCTGGTACGCGGAATTATGTAAGTACAGGTGCCGCAGGTGACAGGTGGTTGCTGGTTCGATTCCCGCCTCGGGACAAAATTTGTACAATCTGCAAATATTTGTATCAAATTGGATCAAAGAATCGGATGATCTACAATTTTTGTCGAACTATTTTTGGTAGGTATTTTTGCAAACTTTCACATCGATTTGATGGGGACTTTTCACAATTCATTTTATTCTGAACATTCATACCAACTTTTAACTCTTTATTTGACTGGACTAGTAAATAGGTAAGAATAAACTTGATAGTTGTGAAGAAAATATTATTTCTTAGATTTGGTACAGTAAGTTGATTGACAGACTTTGTTTGTTTTTAAAATTACTATATTTTTCTAGGTATACCAATATGTCCTAAAGGTACCTATGTGTTCACGTCTTCTTGCGGCGAGGTGACTCCTGAGCCCACGTGTGAGCAGCCCAGCCCAGTCCCACGCGTGGGATCCATCTGTGACTATTCTACCTGCTATTGCGACTTTCCCACAGTCAGAGACCCTACGACTAAGGGGTGTGTGAGACTGGAAGACTGCCCGAAGAAACATTAAAGATACGAGTATGTTTATAAATATATTTTATTTTGACGACCTCTGTGGCGCAGCGGGTGAAGGTCCGCCTGTGACGCAAGAGATTGCTGGTTAATTTCCCGCCTCGGAACAAAATTTGTACGATCTGCAGATATTTGTACCGGCTGTCTGAGAGCAGCTGCAAGAGCTTGCGGGTTCGATTCCCGCCTCGGAATAAATAGTGACCTGCAAATATTTGTTCCGGGTGTCTGGGTGTTATATTGTATAATAAAAAAATCTATCTATGTAAGTATATTATATGAATTATATAAAAAATCCAGTACCCGTAACAAAAGCTTAGAAAGCTTTTCACGGGGCTAGATGCTGCTTTGTGAATTGTCCAGCAAAATTTATATTTATGTATTTAAAAAATTGTTATTCGTTAGACTGATGAAAATGATAAAATTCACTCGCACACAGGCATGTTTTCAACCGACATAAAATATTCCGTTACTACCTATTTACTAAGAATTTTTTAAGATAACTTAATCACTATTAACGAATTAAGTTCAAAAAAAGGAGTACAATAACATTTTTATCTCATACACAGCTATCTTAATTGATAATGTAGGTTACCTATAGTTAAAAGTATTTAAGTTATTAAATCACATTACTTCAATTAGTTGGCTTTTATCAATCAAAGTTTGCTGTCAATATTTTATTGAGCAGTTAATTATTAAAAAAATGAAAGTGACCATCGCTTGTTTTCTGTGCTTGGTGGCGTTGTCTATGGCTTTCATACCAAACTCACCAGAAGTAAAGTACCAACCTAACGGTTGTCTACGACTTATGGGATCATGTAAGTAATCATTATTATTAGCAAGATTTCTCATTTCAATATACATAGTATAACATAGATAGATTTTTAAATTTAACATACATTATATAACAAATATTTGTCCGAGTGTCTGGGACTCAGAACGAATATATACCTATGCAGATCATTCATATTTTGTCCCAAGGCGGGAATCGAATCAGTAATCTCTGCGTCGCAGACTGACCTTCGCCCGCTGCGCAGAGGTCTTTTAAAGATTACATTTGTTAATTCTTATTTTATGACGTAAATGATTTTTTTTAACGTGGTTTGATAATCCGTTTTATAACAACGGGAATTACTCACGTATTTACACATTTTAGTGCAACCAGGGCTAAACTGGGTGGCGTGGGTTCGACTCCCACTCGAGGACCAAGGTTAAGTTGTGATCTTGTAATTTTTCCCATACCATTTTCAAACAATTTTGATAATTCATATTGAGATAAACGGGCAATACACGAACCTTATTTACGTAGACTATTGATCAACCGATTATCTCAATATGAATTTATCAAACCACGACAGTTTTTATAGTAAAATTTTGATAATTACTGTTAAATAATTGTATCAGGTGTTTCTGCATGTCCAGAGGGCACGACAGAGTACGGGGCAGACTGCGGCCCTGTCACGCCAGAGGCTACCTGTGACCACCCACACCCTGTTCCCGAGACAGATATCACCTGCGACTTCTCCGATTGTTACTGCGACCCCCCCACTGTAAGGGACACCAAGACAAAATACTGCGTTAAACTGGAAGACTGCCCTAAGAAGGAATAAACTATCTTTAGTTTTATTTTTTTAAGAAGGAATATTAACTACCTACTACTTTTGTTAACTATCTTTAGTTTTTTTTGTAGGAATAAATAGTTTTGATAACTATCTTTCGTTTTATTTTTTTAAGAAGGAATAAATCGTTTTCATAACTATCTATAGTTTTATTTAGCCTGTAAACGTGTTATGTAACTCATTACTTTAATTAAGTTTTTTTCCTCTGATACTACAAATTCTGTCTGTCTGTATTGTACAAAGGTACATAATAAATAATAAATACTCACGTTGCTCCTTAATGTATTACGAAGCAAACATTAATAAACATTGCATTCCTTTAAGGAAATGTTGTACTATATTTTTAATAATTGTCTTATTAAGCCATATGTCAAAAGATGCGGTGGTGCTATTTTTAAGCCGACACCTAAGAATTGCATAATTTCGTTTACCTTATCCTAAAACCTACTACTTAAGACTTAAGGGATTATTCAGCAGCGTCGTTCAGTGTGTTTCATTCCAAGATATTATAAAATAGATACCTATTACCACAGTATTACTGGCTTTCTTATTATAAAGATATTACTACCTGTCCGCCCTGCGGCTTCGCCTGCATTATAATAGGTACATTTACCAGCAGAAAAAATATATTCCCGCCGTAAAGGAGTGTCCGCCTTCATTATTTTTTGTTTTTCCACGGTCCTTATATTTTTCTGGTTACTTATATTTTTATATAAATAAAAAAAAATAAAAAAAATAAAAAAAGACGTTTATTTTGACATAAAACACACTAACAGTACAAACACAAGGACAATACAATAAAAAAAACACAAAAATACTTATAAATAAAAAAAAAAAACAAACGAAAAGGTACAAATATGAAAGAAAACATAAAAATTACTTTACCTATAAAACATTTTTTTTATAATTGTTTGCACTATAAGTTAATTATATTATATTTATAATGTTTGTATTCTGTATGGTAACAAATAAATGCATTTTTATTTGATTTAATATGGGTTTAATCGAGTTTAAATGATGATCGTTGCACAATTATCTATATCAATGAAACAAGAAGTTAGTATAACCTAATCGTTTACAGAATCCACTCAATTAGTGTTGTTTAGTTATCTACTCGCGTACTAACATTCGGTCATTAGCATTTGACATCAAAACCTCATTCTATTATGTGCAGCCGACGACTTTATCATAGAGCACAGACCCACATTCTTAATTTAAATCAGTTTTCTTTTATAAAAGTATGTACTGTGCTCTGATTTTTATTGACATGTTTAATAACAGAATGGTTCTATAAGTATGTAGGTACTGGATAATCTATCTAAATATATAAAAAGTAATGTCTTAGTTACACTATTTATAACTTAAGAACAGCTAAACCGATTTGGCTGAAAATCGCTAAAGAATTAGAACCATGAGAACAACAAATTACATTTTTGAAGAAGAAAAATCCAGAGGTTCGCAGCTAGGTTTGTTTGTGGGTTTTGGTTTGAACCCACGACCTTCGGAATGAAAGTTGAATGTGCTCCCACTTAGCCAACACGGCTCCAAAATACCTACTTAGCTTTGTTTGAAATATGTATATTTGAGTTATCTGATATTTCGACACTATTTAAGACTAATTAATTCAAAAACTAATAGTAAACTAGCTACTTATTCTTTGTTTAATATTCTATTAGAAATCCTTTCGATTATGCAAATGTCATATTTTTCTACTTTCACTTCTTTCGCCAATAAACATAATACATATTCAAACAAAAGTTTATTAGAATTGAATAATTCATTGAAACAAGATTAACTTTTTAATTAAATATAGATATTTGATTTGTTACCTAAGATAGATGAACAAATTATAATTTTGTAAAGCCAAAATAAGAAATAAAATACCTGAGCTTTTCTCTAGATGTTGCTTTTTTATTATTTAAGTAAATCAATTTAGCGTTGTTACACATTCTGATTTTTATTACAGTATAGCAATAAGATTTTTATTTCAGTTCCGTCTAAGATATGATCTAGAGAGCTGCTGCTGATATTTCCATGCAATGACACAGCACTCACTAAAATGACTCAATGGTTGATTGTTGAATCGCCTATTGTCGCTTTGGGGTAAGAATCGTTAAAAAAAAAAACAAAAGAAAAACATAATTTGATTTAAAATGTTTAATACTAAACCGATCAGTCGCACGCATACTTAACCTATGAGAACTTAAAAATTAACCTTCTTTTTGCAACAATTTTGATTGTACGTTGCGATATCCTAGCGTAAATAACGCATTTGAAGTCTTCAACATTTTGTGTGCGATATAACATAACCAAAATATCGAAGATTCAAGTACTACATAAATTATTTATAATCACAATTTGATCACGCACTGTTCCCCAAACCTTGGTTCATGGCATTCAAGATGTCACCGTTGTCAGCATCGATTTCCCATGCGAATAGACCGCCAAGTTTATTATTTCTCACATATTTCCCTTTAGCAATCGTCGACCGCGCGTCATCATACGTGATCAGATCTCCGGTAGATTCCCTAAACACATAGGGTGCTTCAGCAACGCTGTCGTATTTGTACTCCCATTTACCTTGAGCGATCTCATTGGCTATCTCCCTGTAGTCGACCACTCCATCTTGCCAAGTGCCTTTGACGGGTCCGGTAGCATTTCCAGTGAAGGGATTATTGCCTTCGTAGTTACGGACTCCAGTCCAGCCGCGACCGTACATTGCTACACCAACGACAATCTTCTTAGGGTTAACTCCTTGTGCCAGGAGGAACTTCACGCCTGTATCAGTCGTGTACGTCTCTTTTGGTTTCCAGGCAGGAGCGTAAAGAGGTGTTTGATGTCCGAGAGTATCGTTAGACCAGGCTCCTTTGAAGTCGTAGCTCATCAAGAAGATATGATCCATGTACTTTTGGGCTTCACTGTAGTCGACGACTTGGATCTTGTCCCAACCAGCGCTGATTGCAGATGTTAGTTCGTATGTCCTACCGGTCTCCGCAGACAGTTCGTTGAGCATTTGTCTGAGCTCTCGCATCAGGTCTACGTAGACTTGGCCGTCCTCAGGTCCTCCGAGATCAGGGTTGGCTCCTTTGCCACCAGGGAACTCCCAGTCGATATCTACGCCATCAAAGAACTTCCAAGTTTGAAGGAATTCCTTCACTGATGCAACGAAACGGCTTCTCTTGGACTTGTCGGTGAAGAAGAAGAAAGGATCGGCTAGAGTCCAACCACCAACTGAAGGAAGAATCTTGAGATCAGGTTTGGCTTGTTTTAACATCATGAGCTGGCCAAAGTTGCCCTTGTAGGGCTCGTTCCAAGACGACAAACCTTTCTGAGGTTTTTGCAATGCAGCCCAGGGATCGTGGATTGATACTTTGAAGTCTTCGCGGCCAGAGCAGGATCGTTGAAGAGCTTGGAAACTGCCTTCAATTTCTTTCAAACTGTCGTTGATACCATCTCCTCCACAGATTGGGATGAAACCGTACAGAAGATGCGTTAGATTCGGTACAGGGATACGGTCAACGGGGAACTTCCTAGGATACACACCCCACTCCACAAAGTAACCTCCAACAACCTTTCCTGAGGTCTGCTTGTAAGGTTTGTTTTTCTCGCCTATGCTCCATTGCAAAGGAGGTAGATGGCTTCCATCGGTGTCAGCGACAATGATCTCGGTAGCTTCGCTGGACGAGCATCCATCCTTATTGCAGAGTTCGATGACCATCTGATACCTGCCACCCTTCTTGATTTTGAAAGCTGCGGAGGTGGCGCTTCCGGCGCCTGACCAGATTTGGTTTCCGTTGAGGAGTACTCTGGCTTTGTCCGCGGGGTCTCCCGACCAGGTGTTCCACGTGACGGAGACATCGGCGGCGTCCTTGCGCTTCACGAGGGAGTTGTAGGCTGTGGCCTCGGTGTTCACCTCCACTATGGCGAACACGCGCTCTCCCCAGCCGAGGTTGGGCTTTCCCGGCGGGCCGGCGCTCGCGGCCGCCAGAACACAAGCTGCGGCGACCAAAATCAGCATCTTAACCGGTTCTAAAAAGAAATGCGAAAGTTTAACGACACAGTGTCATGAATGCCGAATCGAGACTGCAGTGCCGTCTTTGTGGTATCTTTATATATGTTTAGTATAGTAGGACAACCGCTAAGACCCGCATGTGCTGGAATGATTTTTTGAGATAGGTAATAATAATCGTTAGCACAGATTCGATCCCGGTTAGTGGGTCGGTCAAGGTGATGATTTTAATTGCTATTGTTGTGAGGCGTGGTCGGTGACTAAGGAGATCGTAAGTGCTTTGATAAGGAGTCTCTATATGTTATCTATGAATGCCATGGAATGCAAGTGACTAAGCGGTAAAGATTACATTTAATTGATTGTATGAATTTATCCTGTTTCCATAGATGATAATTATAATTTGAATTTAATGTTAAAGCTAGATGCGTCTTTTTTCCAGACTATATAGATAGACCATTTAAATAATTTAAATGAAAAATAATATTTTAAGTTATTTTAAGTTATTATTAAGCTTTTAGTGGCGCATTACAAGTCGTATTCGAAACCAAAAGCTAAAATTCAATATTACGTAATTTATATTTTGTTCATTATTTATTATAATCCTCGGTAGTGTCGGTTACAAGGTAAACTACTTCTAAATCGGGTGATACATCTCATCTTCAATCTTCATAACAAAACGTGTCTAAGCCGGTAACATGATTTTTCCAAAGTAGACATATTTAATTAAATAATATTACTAAATCCATTGATTACCATTCCTTTTATTTCTACCAAAGAGGTACGAGTGGTGTCTAAATTCTTAAAGAATTAAATTCTTATATATCTTAAAAGATTGTCTTAATTTAATAAAACGTATGAGGGTTTAGAATGCATTCATTGTTATTAAATATACTCGCGGTTCTCCAAACATCTAGTAAATAAATTAACGGAAACTGACATTATTTTGCGTAAATTCATTCAAGATAATAAGAAAACATAACTCATACAAAACTATCCATGAAAGTGTGACTTATTCCGGAATAGGCGTAAATCGCATAGAATTAAGCCGCTCACATAATTGTCATCGAACTTCACAGAGTTCGTTTGATTTACAATTAGTACTAATAAATTGTGGTAGGACTATCTTATATAATAGGGGATATTTGTAGTTACCAATAGTACCTAGGTACTTTAATCCACAGTACCTATTCAGAGACACACCCACAAGTTCACAATCAACACATTAAAGCGAACTAAATTATGCATATATTTGCCCGCATAGATATCACAACGACATTATGTGTCAGACTGATTGAAAGAATTCCCATGATAAGATAATTATGATTCAATGGATCGTGAAAAACATTAATTATTTGTATTGTGTTAGTAATAGAGCCTTGCTGGCTAAGTGCGAGCACACTCGACTTTCATTACGAAGGTCGTGTGTTCAAAACCCTGCCGACACTTCTGGGTGTTTCATCTTGAAAATGTATATGAGTTTTTAAAACACGTGATTTACGATGTAGGCAAACATCGTGAGGAAACCTACATGTACTGATAAAATTGAAAAGTTTGAAGGGTGTGTCATTCACCAAGCCGCACTTGGCCAGCGTGGTGAATTAAGGCCTATTGTCCCTCGTCGAGAGAGAAGTCCCTGTGTCCCAGCAGTGGGAACGTAAAAAGCAGTGAAGTTAGCTGAGACCAATGAGTAAATAAATATCTCTGCTGGGAGTTGCGAACAATTTTATTACTACGCGAACTGCTTCATGCTATTACGATCTTGTAATAAAAAAAGTACGATCTATAAAGGATTTGTTCATAGAACACGGGTCAGATATCCAAAGGAGATTTTAATAAGATTAATGAAGTAAACTTGAAACTTCAAAGGGCGGATGAGAGTCTACTTGACATGAGTGCGCCTTATTCCTCTTTGTTTTGCAACTAGCGTTAGCTTTCTGATTCTCTTGTCATTTTACAAAGAGCAACAGACTAACATTCCATGCCTAGGTGAATATAGTTAGGTATAGTAAAACCATTCTAAAAATGAACTCCCCTCCACAAAACCGTGATGATTTCAACGTGTGAGAGGAAATACAGAAAAACAGAATACACAGAAAAAAAAAACATAATTCGGTGGAGGGGCGTTCATTTTAGAAATGGTTTTACTATACCTAAGTATAGAATAGTTAGAAAATAATTAATTATTATATAAAATGATCATTAGAAAATAGAAAACTTCCTAACTAATACAGCACTTGAACCTTTTTAGGGTTCCGTAGCCAAATGGCAAAAACGGAACCCTTATAGATTCGTCATGTCCGTCCGTCCGTCCGTCCGTCCGTCCGTCCGTCCGTCCGTCTGTCCGTCCGTATGTCACAGCCGTTTTTCTCGGAAACTATAAGAGCTATAACGTTGAAATTTGGTGAGTAGATGTATTCTGTTAACCGCACTAAGATTTCAGAAAATAATTGAAAAAAAAATCATAAAATTCGGGGGTCCCCATACATAGGACTGAAATTTAAAAACTTTTTTTTAATCCAACCCATACGTGTGGGGTATCTATGAATAGGTCTTCTAAAATCATAACAATGTTTCTAAAACCATTTAATTCTAAACTTAATAGTTTGGACGTGAGACTCTTCCAAAGTGGAAAACAGAGTGTCCCCCCCCCTCTAATTTCTAAACTAAGAGGATGATAAATCTAGAAAAAATATATATTATACATAACCATAAAAACTAACAACGAAAATTGGTTTGAACGAAATCTATCAAGTAGTTTTTTTATAATACGTCATAAACTATTTCATATAAACAATTGCTGCGGAAGCCTACATGGGCGAGTCCGACTCGCACTTGGCCACTTTTTATTTTTTAAAAGCTTAGAGTTCTGAAGACAAGTTGTTTTTTTTGATTGAAAATTCTGTGATTGAAAGTGTAAAAGTAGCAAAGCTTATGAAATATCCGAAAAATGTTTTGTCATTTAATTTTAAATTACGAAAAAGGTTAGTTTGAGTGACTTGAGCTCATTAAGTCTCATAATATCACAACTTTCTTTGTCACATTAGTTCAACTTGAACCCAACAATTGACTCACACTGCATTCAGAACAATACACGGAAAGTGAAGTGACACACAAAGCCTATCGTCTTGATCATTTGTCATCAAATACTGTCACAGCCCACACTAGAACGGCTGAACTATATAACTCATCAGCTATAAGTTACTTGTTTCAGCTTACAAATACGTGATGGGATTGAGAATTTGATATTTATTTATTTTAAAGTTCTTATTCGTTAGAATTAATCACTTTGGTAAATTAAGTAGAAATTTGTTATAGTATGGGATCAAAAGCGCCCCTAGTGGTATAAAACGGAATCAACTGTTGTTACATGATAGAACCTAGAGCCCGTTGAACGTAAGAAAAAAGTTTTGGTCACTAAGCAAAATATAGCATAGTAACCGTTTCGTTGTTAAACAAAAGGTACGCTAATATAAGGATAATAATTATTACTAATAATGTTTTTATGCTAAGATTACCAACTGTTAGGTGGTCAGTCGCACTTTCAAGACAAACATGAACCTATTTAAATGAAAAATATGAAAATAATTTTGGTCCTAGGAACATTTCATAGTTTGATAGCGCGAAACAGCTAGTTCAAACTGTTGCATCTTTCATAAATGGGTTTCTTGTTCAGCTATTTATCTTGGACTGTGTTAAACGAGATTAGTTTTGGTTATGTATTGAGGTTATAAATTAGCATACAATTCGTCGCCGAGATAGGTCGATGACCTACGAATACGGCCAATATGTAAGGATAAGGTCATTGCATTTGTTCTAGATGTTTGAAAATCATGCATTATTTCAATAGAGTAAGCTTCTAATATTTTAATATTTTTTCACGAGTCGTCCTTATAAATACAGCCAATCAAATATAGATTTTACTTTAACAGGTTCTACAGAGTTCTGTGTTGCTGCTGCACTCATAGCCTTGTGGTGCCAGAATAAGAATAGTACACACGACGTGTGAACTCGTGTCGGCAAAACCATGCAGGTTAATATACCTACCAAAAGACAGGTACTAAACATTATGTATAGGTACTTTTATAAGAAAACTTTGCAGTTTTTCTGACATCAATACATAATACAAAATAAAGCTACTATCGCTATCTGTCCGTCCCTATGTATGATTAAATGAAAACTACCTACCTACGCAATAGATTTTAATGTGGTTTTAAATACGTGGAGTGATTCATGAGGAGGGTTAACATGTAAGTATATTCGAAGCAAATCCACAGCGGGTTGCTAGTGATTTGTAAATTTGTTGTAGCTCTGATTGATACACTTTACTACATTAAATACCTTTAGTCATTACTTAGACGACACGTGGCCTCAATAAGGATTCTAATAATTAACGTTATGACAATACAAAAACATGTCTGTATGTCAGTAATTAAGTCGTTTTGTAAAAAATGCAATATTCTTTAATTATGCCATCAAGATGTTCAATGCAACTAGGAATATCTTACTTATATACTAATAAGTTAAGGAAAATAACGTAGTTTTTAGATTATTTACCATTAACTACCCGCCATCACCTCGGCTTATACCTAATTATACTTACATATATACCATCATCTTAAATCACACTACCTATTAAAAAAATACAAAATATCTACAAAAATACACAAAGTTTATTATAATCAACAAATATTACAATTTACAATTTGGAGACTTTCTTTTTAGTATTTAAATACATGGTATTAGATGGTCACGCACTTTTAAATCTTACATTTTAAGTAAAATTGGCTATACCGTTCTCGAGTTTTAGCGAGACAAACGTACTGAATTTTTTTTAAATAGATTTGTTAAGATAATTTATTATGTACTTTCATAAGTTTAAATCGTGAGTAGGTATTTGAGATAACCCCAGTATCGTTGGTAAAGGTCAGACAGACATACGAGTACTTCGCCTTTTGCTTGTATTTATTGCATTTGATTATCGTGACATTGTAAGGGATTCCAATTAAATAGCAATTTAGATTGTCCTTGATAATCTAGCTTATAAATGGTATTAAATACCTATTAAGATATATACAGAAAAGAAGTCATGTTGGCTAAATGGGACCACAATAGATTTTCCGAAGGTCGCGGGTTCAAATCCCGCTGCACACCTCTGGGTTTATCTTCATGAAAAATTAATGTGCGCTTATGTTAAGTTAAGAAAGTTTGAAGGACATGTAACAATTACTAACCCGCACTTTCCCAGTGTGGTTACCTACTGGCCTAATTTCTCTTGCAAAGTAAAGCCCCTGTGTCCCAATTGTGGGAATAGACAATAATATAGGCCTTTAAATAGTCTCAAGCACTCCATAGATAAGATTTGAATATTCGTCAAAGAAGATAACTAGGCCGATTCTTTGCCTTCCGAAAAGTAACATTTTACTTGATTTAATTTTTCGGCCAAATCGATATGTAGTTCAATAACCTCCAACTCTCGTTTTGTAAGTAAAAGCAACTGTTTTATAAATGCAAATAATGCCGAATAACATTAATTTATACAAATTGTATTCTGCACTCTAAATTCTTCCGTGTTTACTCTTCTCATAAAGTAGTGTTGTTATCGATTCATTTAAGTCTAAATAAATCTGTAGTTTTAAAAATAGAAAGCAGCCTTATCTAAAATCACAGATTAATAACCACTAGATGCCCCATATGAATACTTTTGTTCCGATTAAAACGCACCGAAATTGGAGGAAGGCGCGGGTTGCGGGGACTGGAACAAAGGCGTTGTGATTGGCTATTTCAAGGTCGCACTTAGGTCGCGGGTTGGGAACATTGAATGAATTTGTCGATAATTAATTTCGATGATTCGTTTTAAAATTTCATATTAAAATGAAAATAGCATCATGTAGGTAGGTGATATGTATTTATTTTTGGAATACACAAATCTGTAGAACTTAAAAATTAAAAAATAATATTATAAAAATGTATCACTAATAATTCATATTACTGAGTAAGTACTCTATAAACATATTTAAACGGTTTATTGATAACTTATTTATTTTTACATACAATAATACCGAGAGACCCGCTTATATACGTCGTCTATCATTTTTAACGATATCGATTAGAATTTACAACACTAACGTTACACGTGCTTTCGCCGAGAAGGACAACGAATGCAATAAGCGCAATGCGGAAAAGAGACAAGTGAAGGTCCTTCGTACGAGTAGCCATTATAAGCTGACCTCTTCACTTGCGTTAGACTATAGAAACGTATATGAAGTTCACGGGTCTGACACTTGGTCGCAACTAAAGCCGTGTTTCGAGGCGGGGCTTTAGATATGGTTGGTTTAACCATAATATGTTTGGCGCGCGGTCGTCGCCTGTTATGAGGTATCTGGTGGTTATTAATCTGTGTCTAAAATAAAACACAAGATATCTATTTTAGAAGTTCGTTCCGTAAAAAAGATCAAAATCATTGCAAAAGAAAAACCAACAAAGCTTTTCTAAAAAAATGTGTAAAATTTAACCCACGCGGTAAAATCCAGTTAATTATTACAGCACACAAAAACGTATATCCGAGGTCAACAGTGTTTATCAACAATCTTTACGCGCACAATTTCACCACGCGAATATAATCCTTATCTCAGAAAAATAAGGATAAAAACTCTACAGCATTAACTACCTTCGCAAAAGGACTTTTTAACGCAAACATAATTAAAAACTACATTTTCTTTTCCATTGGAATAAGGCTCGTACTCCTTTAATTTAAATATTTTTAACAATAGTAATAAAAATAAAGGCTGCGAAGGGACGAATAACGGTCCTACGAGTAACGGTATACAATAAAATGTAGTTCCAATTTTGAATCTTGACTTCACTTGCATTCGAACTCGATTCGAATTCGAAATGATTGCAACATTTCGTTTTATTATGTTCTGAACTAGATCCAACTCCCGGTTTTGCGCTTTCTTTCTTTATATATTGTTCATTAATTTAATTTATTTATAAATTTTGCATTATTGATTTTAGTTATTTTTTAGTAGATGTAAAGTTTTATGCTATGCTACATCATTATAATCAGTTGCAAATATTTATTTATTAAGGGCTACTAACATAGGTTATACCAAAACATTTCTTAAAACTATTATAAATATAGTGTGAAATGTTTATATGAAAAAACTATTTTATTACTACAAATGGATCTGTGATTGTATTATATAGTTTGTGTGTTTGAAGAAATTTAGAAGTAAGGAAATAAGAGAAGAATGACAATCTTTCTCATGAATCTTCTATGTATGTAATATTTAGAATGAACTCGAATCAAGTAGACAATGCGATTCTCAATTCGTTGGAATAGATTGTAAACTCTACTATTTTGTTCTAGAGCATGCTTTTCCGACTTTTTCATGTTTGTCTATGAATATGTATTTATGGTAACAAATGTCGAGGATGGCTGGCTGGTTTTCATGGCATTCTAAATTCAGTTTTATGTTCTTTTTTGAATGTTCAATTAAAATATGTTAGTATAATAATGTAGAAATAAATCCACAGGTACCTATGTATAGTAGATATACAAACTATTCAACTATAAAGCAACAAATATGGCATTTTTAGGTTTAACCGATTTTTTTTAACATTTTTTTTAAATAAGTAACTATAGACAAAGTAAGCTAATAGAAGCTTAAAAATGGGGTATGCGGCTTAAGTTTTTTGAATTCACTTATTTTGCATTAAGTATTTTGACTGCAAATCTGCTTTACTCGCAGTAAATAAATAGTATCTAATTTACATTAAGCAAAATTGGATGAAATTGAAACGTGTCTCTATAATCTAATCTAAACTAACACTCCCAAACATAATATTAGCAAGTTTTTAAACAAACCAAAACATAGACCAATAAAACAAAAGACTTACACAGCTTAAAGTCACTGCGAATCCAAAATCAAATCACAAACCATAGATAGTTTATTTAAAATAAAAAAACAGAATCCTTGTCTATGACTCGCAGGCTCGCACGCCACTAAACAACTGGCACATTTATCCAGGAACGCTAACACCTATTTAGTATTACAGACGCGTCTTTCTAAGTATTCTGATATGTGACTGTTTGTTGGTTTATGAAGGACTGTGAAAAAAACAAATAGCTTTGCCCGTGGTTTTGTCTGCGTATTCCAGCAATCGATTTTTATACGGTAAAATAAAGTCACTTAACCACTGTACTGATGTGTGAACTATATCTATGTAGTTGTAATAAATTCCCTTCAAAGTTTTGCGTTTTTAGGTACGGAAAAAATTAATATAGTTACATGCATATAATTCCAACATGATAATTTTTAATTACTGAAATATTAATTATTACTACATAATTTTATTTTTCAATCGTATAAAATAATATAAATATTCATAAGTACTTTATTCAGGTAAAAACAAATAGCCACGCCATTTGATATATTTTTTTTTGTTTTAATTACAAAAATAACTTAAAATTATAGTTTAAATGTCATGTAAATTGGAAATTTTCCATTCAGTCATGTATTTAATTAAAAATTTTATATATTAGCCTCTGAATTATGTCCTGCAATCTGTAATGAGGACAAAAGTGCATATTAATCCATATTTAGTGATATTATATTATAATGTTTCTGATTCAATAAGTGAAATATTATGTTAGGGAAATTTTAGTCACAAAACTTTGACTCACAGTGATTCGGTGTAATATGACGTACTATTACGTAAAAAAAAAACGTAATAATAAAGGGAATTCAAAAGCGCCCCTATCAGTTTTAAATACTTACTTACATAAGTTTTTATTTTGGAAAAAGCACGGAGCCTAGTGATAAATTTTGTAAGTTAAGTTTTGTAAAGATGCAAAAAAGTAGCATCCATGTAAATCTTTGTGTTTCTAGGAAGCAATTTATGTCTTTACTTAATGTGTTGGTTATGGGTTGTAATGATGATTATTATATTCCATGCAAGAAGAAACCGGACATCTAAATACACAATATGTACCAAACCAATTGCTCCAGTAATTCTTGTTTAAAACGACACAGTTCAATGCGCACACGCATTAAAACGCGTTCTTTGTTCAAATTTTAAATACTCACCTTCTGGTATGCTTGTTCGATACACATAATGATTATTGTTCACCCAGTAGTCATTCCGCATAAACTAAGTTTTAATGGCTAATTCGTTTATTTTCCAATAAAAGTAATACTTAACATTAATTTAATTACTTTATACTGAATAACAATTTTTTTTTCAATATCATAAACAATAAACGATTTACCCGCAAGCGTTTTCATTATCATTATAAACGAAGCACAAGCTTTGAGTATATAGTATTACCACAGGGAAGGTTGTTGCTGTGTAAATCTTCCAGCATTTTATTATGTAAAAATATATTAAATTTGCACGCTGTGGCCCCCTGTAATTAAAAGAACATAAGTTTCGAAGACCTTGTGAATAATGTTTAGAATATAAATCAATGTATCTTTTGTTGGGAGTCCTTAAAATAAATAAATAAATATATTTTTTTCTTACTATCGTATTAAAGGCTGATTTCGTTTTTAAATAGAAAGTCCTATTTCGGCGATTAAATCTTCTATCTCCATAATAAATGTCCGAATCAAAACCTATAGGTACCTATATTTATTTTATAAGCAAACCCACAGGCCACACCTATGGTATTTCCTGGCTCGTCATAGGTGCTTGCCCTGTTCCTGCGCCCGAGCAGTCTTTGTGTCCGTCTGTTTGTATTCCGAACGCGACAAGGTTGAGCTGTGGTTTGAATATGAATACGTTTTATTGTTATCTGCTATGGTCAGTAATCGTTTATTTATTAGCTGGCAGTTTTGCGTATTTTTTCCGCATTTTTTTTTCATATTTGCTCGTAGTTTGTTCGCGATTTATGAATTTTTAAGTTGACTTTTTCTCGCGGCAATAAGTTTCAAAAATGGTATAGAAACGGTGAAAGCCGTGTTGGCTAAGTAGAAGCACCCTCGACTTTCATCCCAAAGGTCGTGGATGCAATTATCTTCTTGAAAAAATATGTGTGCTTTAAAAACACGTGCTCTAACGGTGAAGGCAAACATCGTGAGGAAACCGGAATGTTCTGAGAACTTTGAAAAGGACATGTTATTATTTTTATAATTTAATAATATTTTCGTCAAGAGAAAAGTCCCTATGTCCCAGCAGTGGGGGGTGATTATGATAGAAACACTCACAAAATCACAATGTTACTTTACCTAAGTTAAGTTAAGTAAAAAGTAAAGTAAAGTAAAAAGTTGTTTATTTTACATAAAAGTGGTGTACAATATAATATGATCCATAGGCATTTATAGATGTTTTAACTCTATTTTCTAATACCTATCTACAATGCAACACCAAATTAAACCGAAACGTAGTATTACATCCCTTGAACTTAAGGGCGATAATTCTGTAACAACCCATTTATCTGATGTCTGATGAGTTCCTTATTGCGTGAAGAATAAAAGGAAATGAATGTGATATAATGTCTTTATTGTTCGCTTATTATATTATGTGAACGTGGTAGGAAATAAAACTATAATTAAGAAGCCGTTACTTAATGATAATGATAATAGGGTCCTAAAAATACGAGGGGTAGTACTATATTAGTTAAAATAGAGGGGTAGTACTTACTATTTTATCTAATCGATGTTTCTCCTTTTTCGACCTCTATTTTAACTAATAGTGGGGGGGGATTGAATGTGAAAGTTATAATCTAGTAATAACGTCTATAACCCCTATTACGTTCCCACTGCTGGGATTCTCTCTTGACAAGAGAGATTAGGCCTTAGTTTACCGTACTGACGGTTAGTGACTGTCACAAAAGTCCTTCAAAATGTCAAAGTTCTCAGAACATCCCGGTTTTCTCACGATGTTTCACCGCGCAAAGATTCATGGCGGGGTTTGAACCTACAACCTGCGGAATGAAACTCAATTGTGCTCTCACTTAGCCAACATGGCTTTAAAAATCCATTAATACGTAACGTGTAATAACGCGCTGTGTGGTCCTAAAGAATAGAACCACTCCACTTCTATATTATAAGTTATTATCTAATTTACATATTAAACTCATACATTTTCATAAATATCATAAATTTCATAGAATCGCTATGGAGAACAAATACCATCGAGATTGAAACGACTCAATAATATTAAATATTGTCGCAGTTAAACTAGAAATGTATTATAATCATATTTATTCCAAAAAGACACAAAGTAAACGAAAATAAGTGATTTCATCGTGGGACGTTCACTGCTAGACATTCCCTATGTTCTAAAAAAAGTTTATCATTAATGAATAAGTTATTATTAAAATTAATTATTGTTGAAAAATATGAATGTATTGCGTCAATAATTGTAGGTACCTATATCAGAAATCTAGCACCCGTAACACAAGCTTAGAGGATATGTAGCACGGGGCTAGATATCGCTGTGTGAATTGTCCAGCAATATTTATTTATTTATCATTGCTATTTATTTTTAAATTTGAAACTCCGTGTTGATGAATATTTTTTCAAATATTTTTAAAAGCTACTTGTTTCTCCGTTCGTCTGCAACACGACGTATAATTTAATGAAGTGTTAGTGGCGTAGCGTGTGACGGTGCCGTAGCACGTCGCTACGCAGATCCACTGACGTACGATACGAACGTAATGCCGTATGGTGCCGGTCTAAGAACAGTACCACCCCCTGTGTCATTAAACCGACTAATAGATACCAGAAGACGGTCAGACGCGTTATGCGGTACAGGACCAATTTATTGCGATTTGATACTAATGCGTGGTGGTTATACCATATCCCCAAGAGCTTAGATTAGGCAAAGATATTATACTATGTCGTACCAGTCACACAAGAAGGAGGTTTATGAGTATAATTAAGTACAATCAGCAAAAAATATGGTCCACCACCCTACGGTTGAGATTCGTTTGTACGTCAGTTGAATTATGTTAGAAAAGTCAACCATATCGATCATTACATCGCACATAAACTTTTGTCAAAACTGGTAGACTACTTTCTTGGCCGACTGTACCTGACGCAAAGCGAGGGTAGGTCACTAGTCTTATCCGTGAAACCGGATGATCGTGGAAACCAGCCCCATGCTGCAAACTATGAATCAAATATAAACAGGGAATTATATCGCGATTGTGCAAATGGCACGAATCAGACAGACAAATCTATTGTCTCCACAAATGTATATTGAAGTATTCCAATATTAACATTATAGTATTCTAAGATAAACTTGGCCGTGTTAGCTATGGGTAGCACAAACGACTTTTATTCTGAAGGTCGGGGTTAAAACCCCGCTGCGCACCAAATTAAATAATATATGAGCATTTTATTAAAAAATGAGCTTCTTATTAATAAATAACACGTACTCTAACGGTGAAGGCAAACATCTTAAGGAAACCGCCATGTTCTGAGAACTTAGCCAGCTCAGCGTGGTTAATTAGGTAAGGCCTAATTTCTATCATCAAGAGAGAAGTCCCTGTGTGCCAGTAGTAAGAACGTAAATATATGTAATGTAATGATAATGTATACAATATACTGATTTATCGCTAGCATTCTAGAACTTTCGGCCACTTTATCAATTCCTAGGCATTCCATCACCCTCCCCCATAAACCTGCGAACAATCGCAAACATATGGCGCTAACACAAACCAAATCTCCAATAAAAGTAATGTAGTAGCTCCATCAAATTTTATTCGCATCCCGTTATGAGCTATTTTAGTGATTCAAAGGGGAGTGCGACGCGCCTGTATTATTCACGAAATGCTAACACCAGGTTACTTGCTCACTCGTTCTTAACATCTGTAAACAATGACTAAGATACTTGAAATCGAAAAAATCTTTTAGTGTTTGATATTACATTTATCGAGGAAGGTTTATATATTATATAAACTACTAGCTTTCCGCCCTGCGGCTTCGCCCATTACACTTTCCCGCAATTCTTTGCTATAAACCTCACGGAGCCCGAGACCTTTCCAACGAATGCAAAACCGTGGAAATCGGTGCGTGCGTTTCGGAGTATAGCGCCAGGAAAACTCGACTTATTTTTATATAGTAGATAACCTACAAAAACGTAAGTGAAGCTATCGGCGGATCTGCTGCTAGAGTTGAAAAATAAAATAATATTTAGTATTTCCTGGTTCTAAGCTATCTCTCCACCAATTTTCAGCCCAATTGACTCAGCCGGAGTTATAAATAGTATAACTAACTTTCGTTTATATGTTTATAGATAGATAATAATGTATGTATTATAGATAAGAGATGGTGAAATAAATTACATTTAGATGATGAAATGGGTGAATTAGATACTAAATATAGATGATGAAATAAATAATTTCTTATTCTAATACTATCTGCAGGGATCTAATCAGATGTCCATGTAGCCACATGCCATGAAAGGGCCAGCAAAGTTGTCAAATGAGCGGCGCGGCTAACGAGAAAAGTTATTTGATCAGCTCCTGATAGGGTAATCATAACTTCCCAACCGAGTTATGGGATACTTTTTAAACTAGAACTTATGAACCTGATTGAGGCTTATCTGAGCTTTAGGGATAGTCGCTGCGAATTAAGTTTGTGAAAACTGCGAAAATATTAGCTACTAGCTGCCCCCGCGAACTTCGTCTCGCCATATACTTTTAAAGGGTGTCCCCCCCCCTCTAATTTCTAAAATAAGAGGATGATAAGGCTAATAAAAATACATAATGTACATTAGCACAAAAACTACCAACGAAAATTGGTTTGAATGAAATCTATCTAATAGTTTTTTTATAATACGTCATAAACTATTTCATATAAACAATTGCTGCGGAAGCCTACATGGGCGAGTCCGACTCGCACTTGGCCACTTTTTGTTTACTATCATAAAAGTGAATCAATCTTAAACGATAGCCATATACCTACTTTCGGTTAAAGACTTTATTTTAGTAGGTACTGACTGAGTCCCCGTACCAAAGCATGATGCCTTACCGAACGGGCTGGTTTATTTCGGTACTTAAATTTTTAAACTCATATCTTTCGAATGGAATGTCCGAATTGAATAATTTAAAAAGTTTTATAGAGATATTAAAATATTCGTAATTACAATGTAATTTATTTTGATAATTTTTTATTTGAAAATACAAATATAGAGCTTTTTCTAGCGGCGGCATATAAATTAATTATATTGAAAATTAAAACACTTATTGTGACATAACTATAATAGTTAGATATATGCTGTCGCGACATTTTTTGTAGGTATTAATGTGTTCTACAAAATTGTAGTACATTGTATATTTCTAAAATGAATACTTTTCGCAGCGCATGCGATATAAGGATTTTTTTTTACATCTTGGGTTACATATTTGGGTTTTCCGTACGGATCCCTACTTTTTTTGAAAATGTAATATAGCCTATAACCTTCCTCGATAAATGGACTATCCAACACTGAAAGAATTTTTTAAATCGGACCAGCGGTTCCTGAGATTAGCGCGTTCAAACAAACAAACAAACAAACAAACAAACAATCAAACTCTTCCGCTTTATAATATTAGTATAGATTTTACCTTTAAATTAAGTAAGTACCTATCAGAAATCTTGCACCTGTAACACAAGCTTAGAGCTTATCACGCGGTTAGATGTTGATGTGTGAATTGTCCAGCAATATTTATTTATTTAAGTATTTATTATTACCCTATGTCACATCGTGGCCGTCGGCCGAGACATAATAAATAAATAAAAAAAAAAAACTAACTAACTTAAGTATCGCTATTATTAATTTTAGCTAGTTATAATGATCTGATTATTGATTTATAGGTTAATTACTATTAAAATTCATATTGGTACTCGTATAAACGGGAAATAAAGTGCACTACGGATCGGCGAGCGGTCGTAACTTTGCAGTGTTGGTCCTGAAGAGGTCCCACGTTCTGGGACGAAACCATTAACCAAATCTAACGTAATAAAGGTTTGTGGATTTTCCGTTGATCCCAATATTAATTTAAAGATATCTTACTAGATATAGTTCCGTTTTACTAAACTAACGTGAGCAGAAAAATCCAGAGGTGCGCGCCAGGATTCGAACCCACGATCTTCGGAATGAAAGTCGAGTGCGCTCCCACTAAGCCAAAACGGCTCTAACACGGCTCACATCTTACAAAATCTTTATTCCTCGAAATGAATAGGAACAATTATCTCCAAGTTGAACATTTGAACATCGCCTTTGGAAGCGGCTGAACAGTGCAGATTGCACTTAGTTATAGCGCCGTACAGCGAAATCTTCTTAACCGGTTATTGTTTGGAAACATACGGGAGTTGTTAGGTTTTGGGTGCACTAACTACTGAAAATACACGGTTAAGGCAAACATCATGAAACCGGCATGTTCTGAGAACTTTCAAACGTTTGAAAAACATGAGGCATACCACACTTGGCCAGCGTGGTAAATTAAGACCAATCTGTGTCATATAGAGAGATGTCCCTGTGTCCCAGCAGTGGGAACATTTGGCAAGAAAACTTTTTTTTTGTTTTCTTCTTATAATATAGATATTGAATGCATGAATTTGTGATTAAATATTTTTAAAGTGTTTCACATACCTACCCATTATTAACCAATTTATGGACCAATTTGTTAATTTTAAAAACTTTAGGCTTTGTCCACTACCGTAGGACATATGCTTCTCCTAAAAATCTCAATTATTTTGGTCAGCAGCGACATGCATCAAACAGTGAATCAGTGAACAGAATCCACAAGAAGTGATTGCAAGAGCTGAAATCAATCAATCAATCATTTATTAAACAAAGAAAGTTTTACAAATAGGTACGTAATTAAACAGTTTTACAAACAATTTTTGATGTAGTTAGTTTATGTAATTATAATTTAATTAAACTAATAATTTTTAGACTTATAATTAAAAATTCTGACCAATTAATATTTTTATGTACTAATTCCGGTCGAAATACCAGCCTGTATGTTTCCAACAGAATGGCCGGTTACCGTAACGCCTACACAGCGACATAACGGCAACATTTAGCAGAATTTGCGCTAAGCGCTATGCATTTTATTGTGACTACACGCTTCGCCGGATAACGACTTCTGTTCCCTTTTCAAACTTTGGATTTCCGAATTTGTAACTTGCCAGTTTTTTTCTAGTTTATGGTTGGATTCATATTTGGAACACGGGGTTGGAAATCGATGATACCTTGTTTTAACGTCCAAATAGGTCCAAATTGGTTCAGTAATGTGTGTTACCGGATTGTATCACAACAAAAAAATAGGCTTTGAGACAATTCACACACCAACATCTCGCCCCGTTATAAGCTCTAAGCTTGTGTTACGGGTGCTAGATTTCTGACATACCTACTTAATAGAATATATACATACATCGAATGATATTATTTTATTATTCATTATATAACACCCAGACACCCGGAATAAATATTTACAGATCATACAAATTGTTGTCCCGAGGCGGGAAACGAACCCGCAAGCTCTTACGTCGTAGGCGGTCTATCGAAATATATTATTGTGCTCGCATGCAGGCATGTAGCTCAAATTTTAAGCTCTCTGCATTGGGTCAGGGCACTCAGTCCATTAAATTCATACATCTAACAGCTTCGGAATAATTGAGTTACGCCCGTACCTAATTCCTATTCCCAATTATATTTTCCAATTTAATTTTCCACTTTTGTTGCTCGGATAATGGATTTCGGTCTGATATTTCGTACGGGTGTTAGCAATATTTCTAATTAGATTTTCTCTGAGAGCATGTTTTAAAAGGTTTAATGGATGAGGCGGGGAGAATGTGTGGGAATTTTGGTGTTCGTATCGTCATCATGAATCAAAGATAAAAGTACAAAAAGAAAACTATAATAAGTACCTACTACTACCTAACTACTAAAGATTTAAAGTTATATGTCAATAGTTTCCATAAAATCCTAAAGATCACTTGGACAAGTAATTGTAAGACCTAATTTCACCACTCTCTGTTTGTTAGTTTAACATCCTACTAAGTAATTAACAGTCCATAAATATACGTAAACTGACAGTGATTAAACATAACGAGATGTTAAACTAGAACATGCCTGTTTCCTCACGGTGTTTGCCTTCTTTTAATAAACTCTTCAGTGTTGTCAAAACATGCAGGTTACCTCACGACGTTTTCCTTCACCAAAAACCATGTATTTACAACTTATTTACTTATAAATAAAACTCGTATAGGTTATTATGGTTTTGCTAAAAAACCGGTGGATTATAGGAGAATACGCTTTGGAGCCCTCAACCTTGAATCAACTTATTTCCGCTTAGGGACGCAAGATTGCCTGATAAGGGTTAAGGAGCAGCAAAAATGCTTTTAAACCGTACCTACCGACTTTGCCGGAGAAATTGACTTATGGCGAATTTGAACAACATTCAGGGCTGTCTCTTATGTAAATGATTTAAATTGATACTTTTTTTATCAATTTTATATAACAAAGTAAATAGAATAGGTAACATTATTTATTTATATATGATTTCATGTGTTTGATTTATACACGAATAAGAGAACAAAACATTTGCTATAAAAAAATTAACATCCTCACAAATTTTCGCTAGTTTTAGTAAGTAATAGTAATATATTCAATTTTAGTATTTATGTGAAAATCTCGTACAAACATTAAAAACAAGTTGTACGTTCGCCCATGGGCCATACTTACATACACTTGGGCTATATACTTTTTACCATGAAAAAAACATTATAACGCGGGAAAATCGAAAATAACGCCGCGTTTGGAAAGCAAGTCTTGTATAACATCATTATTATTATACTATTTATTTATATTTTAGGTTTATCCCTGTGACAACCCTACGTTAACAAAGTTTCTTCCTAGCTGTCCTAAATAAATAATTTGATATTTCTCGACATTTTGAACTTCATACTCTACACTACATTTAGCCCAGTTTTACCCCCTCTCTTCTCCCCGTTTTATACAGGGTGGTCACGGCTGGGCTTCATCATCATCATCATCAAAAAATTACATGTTCAAAACGTATTCTTAAGTTCATTGTAAACTGATAGATGTCTCAATCTATGCTTAACTGAGATATCAGGTATAGAATAAATTCGAGCTTATAACGTAATCCTCGATAGCGTAGTGGTCTAGCGCAGCCAAGTAATATACTGGAAGGCGAATGTTCGACTCCCATTCGAGAACCATGATAAATTGGGAGTATTCCATTTTGCGCACCAATTTTTTGAGCACCAAAATTTGCGTAGAAGTAGTTGTTAGTGATGGGGTATACACACGCAATGGGTGACTAACTAAAGAAACACAAATCCTTACAAACTCCCTGTATTTGTGGAAATTCTGAAAGTTGCGTCTGAAAGTGGGGAAAATAAGTACTTACGTGGGACATTGAGTGGCAACATTCTTGAGGAGCTCAGTAAGTGGTCCCTAACAACAATCTCCCCAACTTTCGGTTTTTATGAAACATGAAATGCTATGGAAACCCACGTTTTATATCTTTCTAACCGTTTTGTAAATGAAATATAAATACAGTGAGTTTATGCCACAAACCAATCTGTTGCTACAACTTATAGTATCATCATCGTCAACCCTATTTACGTTCCCACTGCTGGGACACAAGAACATATCTCGTGACGAGAGAGATTATGCCTTATTTCACCACGCTGGCCCAGTGCGGGTTAGTAAATGACACCCTTCAAACTTTTATAAAGAATGGGTAATGGGTATGGCCCATTGTTTATTATTATGTTTATTTTTGTGTATTTTCTTGTAATGTGGTGTAAAAATAAATAATTTTGTATTGTATTACTATGTAGGACCTCTAACTCATGCTCTGCTAATTTTAGGGCTCGATAGAAATTATCCTGTTATTTGAAATCCCTTACTGCCGTAAGTTAATACAAATTTATTTCTTAAAAACAAACAAACGCTCAATACCCTAATCGTTTCCGAATCCCTGTCTCTTTATCCCCAAAAACAATAAAAACCCTTTGTACCTATAACCATTCCCTGAATCGCTTAATTGAATGAGTTCATTGGTCTTATTGTTTCTGACACACTTTCCTGTAAGTATTTGAACCTATTATATTTGTAATTTTGGGTTTTCAGAGTAATGAAATATAAAATATTGCTGGGCGATTCACACAGCAATATCTAGCGCCGTGGTAAACTCATATAAATATAAATTGCAACAAATGCTGAGTTGTAGACCTTTTTAAGACACTCTTTAGTTATTTTAGTTTATTTTTTAAATATAATTAAATAATTGGTATTTCTTTCTTCTTTCTTTTTTTTATATAATAAGTTTGGTCAATACCATTAAAATCCTTTCTATCATCACATTTCTAACTCGATCCCGTAAAGAAAGCGGAAATGGATGAGCTTGCAATTACTTGAGCGTTTTAGCTCTCATCTTGAGCTGTGTGCCGGACAAAGCCGCTCTTTGTGGCTCATTGTGTGGCTCAGATCTTATTACAGATTCACTGATCGATTCCGATTATACCTGCTCAGGCTACCTGGGGGTAACAGTGCTGCCACTCCAATCATATTCGTTTCGATGTGTCTTAAAGTTGTTTTAAGTTTTGCATTGCATTAACGC
The DNA here is from genome assembly GCA_963691955.1 of Chloroclystis v-ata. Classification (NCBI taxonomy): domain Eukaryota; kingdom Metazoa; phylum Arthropoda; class Insecta; order Lepidoptera; family Geometridae; genus Chloroclystis; species Chloroclystis v-ata. The sequence continues at coordinate 10,632,130 of OY829904.1, read as the reverse complement.
TTAATTTTTAACATGTTATTCTAATGCAAGCATAAATCTAATCAAATGTTATGGTACTCTAAAATAACGGAATAGTAAAAGCTGATTTGTTGACTGTAATATCTACACTTTCCATCAAGGGAAATGCTCTCAAAACGATATATTTGATAAAGTGACTTTATATTAAGTACTTATTTAAAAGCACCTTACTAAGATTTTTAGCCAAATTCTTCATCAATAAGAATAAATTTTCTTTTCATATTTACAAAGGAGTTAAAACACTCTCGACGTTTCGACCACAACAAGAGCAGGCTTTCACAGGAGGAGTGTGCGTTCCGTCCGACCAAACTTCACCGGTAGTGATCGCCGCGTCCTTTGTGGAGGCCATTATGCACAGATGCCAGACTCTGCAGCCGCGGGTAGCCAACAAAAGACGCAGGTCCTCTATCATAGACAAATAGGTAATATATATCTGGAAATTTCCTACTTAATTGCTGCGTAGAAATTATTATTAGAGAATGGTATAGAAAATAATCCAAGAATACAATGTATTTTTAGTCTTTGAGTCAAGGAATCAAACCCACGACTTCCGTTAGGTATAGGTACACCGGATACGTTTTATTCCCTAAGCAACTTCGCTATTGGGAATTACGTCACAAGCGCGATTTTCCTTTTACTTTATATTTTTGTTACTTGCGCCTACATACTCCGGTTGAGCACTATAATAGCAAGTTTAAATTTATGACATATGTAGCTATAATCAACGTATTAATTAAATGTTTTAAGCATGCCTTTTACATATTTCCATTAGCACTTAATGATTACATGGACAAGTTGTTATGAACCTATAGTTTGCCTTGTGTAATTCGCGAGCAATCCTTTTAGTGAATTGTTGTTTTCTCGTTAGGCGCATCGCGTTATGTCTTATAATTAGATTTATCCAAGTATTATTTCAGCCGTATTCGTATCGCTACACGGCTTATAACAATCTCTACCTTATTAGGATTAGGATTATCTTATACTTTGTAAAATCATTGTGAATATTTATTATGAGTCTAGACTAGTTTGGGATTAAGAAATTTAGATAGGAATACTGTATAATTAATTTTAGAATTTCGTGTTATAAAATGAATTACGGAGAAGAAGAGTTTGATTGGAAAATTATTTTTATATTTAAATTTAACATTATTAGAACTTTTCATATGTGAAATATAAATAAATAGGTATATTGCCATTTATAGATTTTGCCAACTAAATAATAAACACGGTAAACTCATTCTCATTCTAAATCAGTGTCGCGACCTGAATCAAAACACTTGAATACATTAAAGGAATCGATAGAACAAATGATTCGATTCGATTACACCGTCACTCGATCGGAATCGTCGCGGAATCGAGTCGCCGCGGTAATCAATGGGGAACGTGATAAACGGGGATTTAGCCACTACCATTGTTATCGATACAGGTATTTTTAATTTAACTATAATTTCGTGGTGCATCCAATTTATACAAACACTGATTATAGATTTTTTGTCTTGAGTTGGACTTGAGCACTGAGTTTTTTGGACTAAAAGACGCTGCGTAGTTTCTCGAACGCATCCGAGCTGGATTCGACAAGTGACGTCCATCTCAAACCTACTTGTTGAACTGTCCTATCCTGGGTATATCAACGACTAGAAGTGCCGAGTTCTATCAGTTTGAGTTCTCCGAGGAGATTTTATCTACATATCTATCGAGTTGCCAACCCAATAAAAATAAAATACAACAAAAAAACTGACTGTTTGAAAGGCGAATTTCGTCTTCCAAAATCATAAAGGTAGATAGAATACACAACTAACTGTATCAGTTTTATAACTGATTTATTACACGTTGATCCTATTTCTCGTTATTTACAGTTGGTCCACGTAAACACTAGATTAGTGTGATTTATACACTACCGCCGGTTTTCGGGGCTTCATCTGTTTTACTTTACTGAAAGAAAATAAATAATCTTTTGTATTACGGTAAGGAAAATAGCTCTGTTCTCAAATTCCTTATATTATATTCTTGAACTAGTACTAGTATTTTTAATGGACCCTGCGCTAAATTAAGCTCAATATGCCAAAACAAGTGATTATAAATTTGAAATTATAAAGATGTTACCTGTGTGATCGCCATTTTAGTAATCCTCGAACTCGATTTGAATGTCATTCATGAAATTTTCGAGAACTTTGAGTAAACTTCCAGCGACTTGCGTTTTAGAGCGTGAACCGCACGGCGCGTGACTTGTGCCAGATTGTTTTCTTCCTGAAGATGGAGAGCATCTGGCTTATTCAAGGATTATAAGAGCGAAGAAACCCTAAGCCCTAAGCCCTTCGTTTCACACATCAACATCACCCCTATTAACGTTTTCACTGCTGAGACATTTTTTTTTACATAAAACGAAATCTTATAACCTATTACCAATCATCAGGATTTTAATAAACACCTACGAAATTTCAAACCCAACGACAAAGCAACATTAATTTTGACCAACGAATTATTACCATTACGTAAGATAACTTTAAAACGGCTGAAATTTTACTTAGAAATTTGCAATACCGTAAGGGAACGTGAGTTTGTTTAGAAGTTTTTTAATTACAACCTTACTTGGCAGGTAAAGGGTTAAGCCTGGGTCCAACCTTACATAAATTAGAATTCTAAAGGTAATTTAGTGGTTTTTTTACCTGACTGCTGAATGAAGATAATGGATTTCTAGAGTGTATATCTAGGTTCAGTAAAATCTTATTGCATACCTGATTATTACGCAAGCTAAGTCGTGGTTTGGAAAGCCAGTTGTATACAGGTTCTTTATATTAATAGAAAATGGTGTTATATTCTTTATATGTATATATTTTTATATCCATATGGATTAAATTGTTGATAACACAGTACCAAATAATTTTAAGACCATCATTGTGATACTCAGTTTTTACAATAAAGATTTTCTAATTTCAAAAATCACAGACGCCTGGTAACTGAAGGTCAAGGTAACTTTAAAACATCAGTTTTCTCTCGAGAATTATGTATTTTACCGAGCAACAACAATATTTTGCTTAGAAAAGTAATTCAGGCAGATAGCGGGATCGTAAGATTTGTAAGCCACAGAAATGTTAATAAAACGAATTTATAACGTTTATGAATAACTGTATTAAATATCCTGGTTTTGTTCGGGTATATTTATTTACTTTAAACAAAGAGCTCTGGTTAAGATAACTGTATTGTAAGTTTAAATTAATATCTTTCGTTGATAATATACATTTACATAAACACCCGCCCGCGGCTTCGCCCGCTACTACATAACGGGTTAATAAAATTTTATAACTAAAAACTAACTATTAATTATTTTTTCGAACTATTTTAAAACCAAAAGAAACTTAATCGGCCCATTATAAAATAACAACGAAAAGTAGAATTGAATCGGAATTGTAAAATTATGGTTATACTTATACATAACCTACATTTACATTTTTCCTACATTTTTCTAGACAAGTGATAGAGCAAAATAAGTTCATAACATGTTTTACGAGTAGGTACTTTACATAAGTAAGTACCAAATAAAAAGATTTTTTTAAATTTATTTATTTAGCCGTATTGCAACATCTTTTACAATTAATAACAACTTTAATCGGTCCCCAATAATCCGTCCATGAGCAGCCAAGAATAAAATTTTATTTACCCCATTAATTTAGAAAAACCCCTCGACTTCCCCAGGGGGTAAAATATACCGTTAAATGGGCCCACTATCTCACAGCCATAAATTGTAATAGGCCTATCGTTTTATATACTAATAATAGCTTCGATTCTACTCTGGAGAACAGCCTTGTTACATAAGTTATTACATAAAATAGAATTTTGAGATTACGGGTTGATCCGTATATTTAAATAAATAAAATAAAAATAAATATTGCTGGTCAATTTATCGACCTATCAACGACCCTTGGTAAGCACGAAGCTATCTTGCAGTGTAATAATATAATAATAAATATCTTTATCGATCTAAACTTATTTTCTAGCGATTACAGTGTTTCCTTGACTCTTAATTTAGTTGAAACTGTATGCCAAGAGTCAGTTCTTCCTATACTTTAGTGTAAATTGGCCAGTAACATTTGTAAGCTTTGTATGAGGAATTTAAAAATTTAATTTTCGAACTTATAGATTACCTACGTACAATTTAGTGGAATGAACGAATGATCGCCTGAATGAATCTGTAATATCTAACAGACTACAGGAAAGAGTGAATGAGAAGCAATTTAGTTATATTTAAATGCAGATGGTTGGAAGTACTGTCGGCGATGTAAATTATATAATTTACATAATTACTATGCATTAAAGCGTCTTTAGTAGACTTTTAGTCTGAATATTTTTTGTATTGAGAAGATATAGAGCTTTAAAACTTTTACTCTCATGGTAGGTACATATAGAGTAAAATCAAATCAAATACACTTTATTAATTCCAAGCTTAATAAAAATAATAGATAACAACTAAAACAGTTTAATAAAGCATTGGGTCAATGTAAAAGCATGAAATACCTACTTTAATTTTTTTTTTATAATTGAATGTCCATAATTTATCTTGTGATTGTGACCTAGCAGTGAGAACTTACTTTTATTTTTTCCGTACAATCTGATTCTCAGTTCCGTAAAATGATTGAATTCCATTGTTATGTAGGTAGTTTAATATTATAAAAAAATGTAGACTTATTATTTATAACTGATTTACACACAATTACCCACATTTCACTTGGCTGACTGTACTTACGTCTTTTCAAGTGAGTTGAAGACCTCGTGACCTCGTTTGTTGAAAATAAATTTGTTTAAAAGTAATATTTTAAAACTTAGTAAACGTCAGTTAGGCCGTTATGCACTTTCCGTGTACCCTTTTAATATGACAAAGTTGAATTTATGTTACAGAAAGTTTGAATAACTGTGACCATCAAATTCATCATCATTTTACGACCTCTCTGGCGAAGGTTCGTGTTCGATTCCCGCCTCAAATTAGACTTAAATTTTCCCTTACACAAATCAGAACTCCGAAAGCTTATTAAGATAAACAGTCTTCTTTATGGGTAAATGTGGTACAATTATCCAAAATACTTATTTGCTTTCAAATGGGACACAAAGCCGTTTTGGGAAGATTAGGGGAAATCCCCACTCCCCATATATTTTCGGGGATGTTTTATCCCCGTTTAGTCCCATAACAGAACCCCAAAGTACCCTAAAAAGCCGATAGCGAAAGAATGTACGTATTAGATTGTTGCTAATATAAGTAAACCTCACGCCACATTTATAAACGTAGCATAGTCGCTTTTTTGTGATAAGTTAAATTTTATACAACAAATTGTAGGTAGTACATAAATAAAATGGGAACGGTGTTGGCTAAGTAGGAGCATAGTCGACTTTTGAAGGACGTGAGTTCAAACCCCGACGTAATAAAGGGAATAGAATTATTTTGTATATTTTTAAACTGTAATTTCGAACGAAGTTCCTTTATATTTTAGTTTACATAATGTTAAAAGAGAATAATAATTTACTGCCAGATTCTTAAAAAAACATTAAAACTATTAAAACTCTTATACATCAACTTAATTTTCGTGCTTAATAAATACATAGCAAAAACATATAAGTAGTAACCTTATCAGAAAAATAAACTGAAACTTAACACATTTATAAATAAGTCCGTACACAGGATAGTGGACAAAATGGAAGGCTTCAATGGAATCCATTTAGAAGCAATATTATGTGTAATTGGGCTTAGGTTATTGACAGAGTATATCTTTGAACCACGTTTCCAATCGTCGTTAATGTATCATCATTTAAACCGCAGGACGTCCACGGCTGAAAACAAAATACGATTTTAGTAGTTTCGTTGGGAATTGGCTAGCAACAACCCCAAAGAAATCATATCAAAAGGTTTATTTTATATAGTTATATAAGATCTCATACATGAAACCCTGGAAGGGCACTAAAATAAAAAATATAATAGTTCATATTATGTAGTCTTTTGGCGGAGCCGTTAAGTCAGGTAAAATCAGTTAAAAGAGCTTTACTTGTCAAAACTATAATGAATATATTTTATGTTTACGTAGTATATTTAACATTCATAATTATTCATTAGTGTATTGTATTTTTTGTATTCTATCTCATAGAATGTATTTTATTATATTTGTCTATGATTCGTACACCCGTAAATTTTTCATTTCTTTGCTATCTTTCCATCCAAAGGTTGCCTGGAAGACATCGCTCTTTAGCGATAAGGCCGCCCATTGTACTTGTTTCTTTTGTTGTTGATGTTATTTTTGTATGTTTGTTTTGGTGTGCAATAAAGTGTTTTGTATTGTAGTGTATTGTATTAAGTTAGCCGTTCTTTAAGAAGTCCTATACCACTGTAATGTACCATATACATTATATCTATTAAGTTCTAGAAATATATATTTTATTTTTCTAGTAAACTATTGTGATAAAAAGCATCAAGCACATAGGTCAACTAAATCCGTGTGTATCTAATACTAAAACAAACCCGTAAAACATTAATCTCATTGCAGAGAAAAAGCAAAATGTTTAAGCCTCATCCAACACTGATTTATTCAGTAGAAGCGCGATACAAATTAATTATTCGAAATCTCGATGAATGGAGTCCGATTGGCGATGTCCGATTAATATTCAGATGGCACAAGGGTTCAGGAATGGAGACGGGAAGCTTATAGTTAGGGAAATAATTCTACCGTGCTAAGGGAAAACACTAACACTATGTCGCAAAAGTAAAACTCAAAAAATCACGCAAATATCAATGCTACCAATAAATTAATTGTTAATGCAAGACAAAATGTAATAATTCATTATGGAATAATTTAATCCTTAACTACACACCGCTTTATTTGATTTTAAGCAACAAACCGGGTTATTGTAAAATAAATTTAATAATATTTCGTTCTTTCTTTATTTTACTATTATAAAAATCTATATCTCACTACTATTCAGCACCAATAAATTAATTGTTATCAAGACAAAATGTGCTAATTTATTATGAAGTACTTTTACCCTTAACTACCTACACACCGCCTTATTTGAATAGAAACAACAAACCATTCCATTGTTCATTTCAACAATGTTCAAGAAATCAAATGAAACTTCAACTTTAGGAAACAATAAGCTGTATTAGATCCAACGTTCATACATTTACATAAATTCAATTTCTAACTTTATAAGAAGATTTAAAATCAACAATAAAATAAATAACTATATATTTAATTATTTACATAACATGATCTACTTATCTTAATACATACTTAACTTAATTTTCACATAGGTTAATCTAATTTATTTTTCTATACAAACTTAGGTCGATTGATATTACCACTTAAGGGTTAAGATTTTTAATGATACGTTTTATTTTATCATTTAATTAATAAAAATTCGATATGGAAGATTTACACATTAATTTAAAGTACAGGTACACAAAATAAATATGTAAACTAATAACTATATAATATTTTAGGTGTTAATACTAATTTAGATAGGTTTTTAATACTATTTAATAATAACGTCTAATAGTTGTTGGCATTTGTTGGAATTTACAAAATTATTTACAATTTTCGTTGTTCTGGCTCCATCTGCTATCTCTGAGGCATCTGAAATAAAAAAAAACATAAGTGATCCGATACACACGTTGAGACAAGCATTTGTAAGATCTGCAAATATTTGTTACGGTTCTAGGTTTTTTCTATCTAACATTAATAGAATATACATTGAATATATCAGAAATCTAGTACCCGTAACACAAGCTTTGAACTTATCACGGGGTTAGATGTTGCTGTGTGAATTGTCCAGCAATAATTAAAATAAAAGGGTTTTCTCATGATATATTCATTGTTTATTTAAAACATTGTTATCTACTATCCTATTTCGAGGCGGAAACTGAATGTGTATGTAACCTTCAGCGCCACAGAAATTCTCATAATATGTCCATAACTAACAAACTCTACAGAAGTAAATAAGTATCTAGTGCTTAAGTTTTAAGTAATCCAGGACTCCTAGATTTCCTAATTGGCAAGCAAAGTAGCGAAGAGCGAGTTTTCCGTACCAATTTCACCCGCCATAATCCGACCGAAAGTGGTGGCGCTACGCAAGGCGTCGTTGGCTCCCTTCCAACTCAGACCTTATTTACTCTGCCTTAATGTTTTTAAAATTAAATTTCACAGACTGCAGTCTATTTCTGCCATTGGTAAACTTGTTTTGGATAATCTTATGAATAAGCCTAAGGATGGATCTTTATAAATAAATATTATATAAAATAGATTTCTGGACAATACACACAGTAACATTTAGCCCCGTGGTAGGCTCGAAGTATGTATGTCTGAAATAGGTACTAAAAGTAATATACACAGAATGATATGTTTTACTTTAGATAGGTACACAATATAACACCCAGACACTCGGAACAAATAATTTCTGACCTTATAAATTTTGATTTGAGGCGGGAATCGATCTCTTGTTTTTCTAATGTATGTGTATTTCCATCAAGAGATAACCTTTTTCAGGGGAGCTATATCCTTGTAGTATGTAAGTATTTAGGATTTAGGAACATACCATTTCGTCGTCAGGTCGCGGAGGAGTGTAGTGAGACCTGTGCCCCTCGCTGTCCCGTATGGTGTAGCTCTTGCTGTCGTTAGATTCTAGCACCACTCGAGGAGGCTCGCTCTCTGCTTAAAACAAGACAATATGTCAAACTATTGTGAACGCAATTTAAAAGAAAAAGGGTCATTAACTGAGACTGCTAACATCGCAAGAATAATGGTATTTGTTTGATAAGTTAAACTATTGTAAACTTAATTTAAAAGTTTCATGGGGTTTCAAAGGTTTAAAAGTTTCTTTAACGATGAAGGCAAACAACTGGACAATAACGGTATTTGAACTTTGAAGAAATAGTTCTTAGTACACACCGGTTTCCTCACGACGTTTGCCTTCACCATTAGAGCAAGGAGCCCACAAAATTTCAAGAAAAATCCAGAGGCGGGAGGCGGGGTATGAAGCCGGAATGAAAGTCATTTTTCTTGACATATTTGACATCATTATTTTCTTTTTACCATATAATTATAAGATAAGATAAGATAAGATTTATTTGTGTACATAAAATTACAAAATTGAGACTTAAAACTAGACACAACAGAATACACAAAAGGGTCAAATTATGATTGCGCTTCAACATTATCTTGATGTCAATGTGTTCCCACTTGACCTGTTCCATTAAGTTCAACTATAAGTTCAACCAGTTGAACTAATTGCACAAAACTTAGCCAACACGGGTCAGTACTCACCAGGTTTAGGGTTGAGTATATCCGGCTTGGTGTCCGGCTTGTCGGCCGGGTATGCGATGAGGAACCTCCTTCCCTGGGCGTCCACCTGCACCACGCTCTGCGAGGGGCGCTTGGAAGACGAGCTCGTGTCGCTACGTCTGCGGATAAAGGGATTAAGGGACTTGAACAAGAAGGTTGAAATTGGATTTTGTATCTGTACTTTCATCATGTACAATGAGTTCTATTGCTAGTGTTATGGTACACTCATCATGTACAATGAGTCCCATACAGAGCAGTTTGCTAATGTCATGAGGACATTAGGTGATAACAGCTCTTTGACATAGACCTCCCATCATCAGCATAAAAAACTATTTTCAATCTCGCTGGGGGAATTGTTAGGTATATCTAAAATCACAATACGTACTGGGCGTGTTGGTAAAATAACTTTTTAAACTATCATGGTTTTTAACAATATTAGAGCACGAAACGATAAAACAAAAAACATTTAAATCTTTTGTTACCCGTTTCATACTCTAATATTGTTGGTAAAGTGGATTTGGCTGTATTGTAGTTAGTGTACTTTCTACAACACAGCCAAATCCACTAGAGGTTTGACGACACTCTTAGTTTCAGAGATATAATTACAAATTCTTGTTGCATGCCATGCCATACCTTCTCAACACCATTGCAATGATGGCGCCGGCCGCTGTCAAAATGGCCGCCAAAGCCGCCAATGCCGCAGCAGCGGGAAACTTGCCTTCAGCTCGAGAAGTACTTTCTGCATGAAAAATTAAATAAATTCTCTTTTATATTAAAAAAACAGAATACCTAACCTTTTTGTGGTTAAATTGGAAGTCTTTTTGGTGGCAAGTGGCAAGTAAGTGGCATAAGCCAATAGACCTTACCAGCTCGTTTAGCGTGATCCCTGAAGGAGGCATCCCTGAGTAGCACGGGATCTGAGGCGCCCTTGCTGTTGCGAGCCGTCACCGCCAGCTCCTCGTCATCTGACAGACCCTCGGCCGCAGACCAGCTGATGTTCAGCCAAACCACCAGGTCTAGATAAAAAGATCAAGCTTTAGCACTATGTAATAAAATTCATGATTAACATTTCAAATTGCTGATCAAAAATAAAGTTCTCGAGTGGAGACCACGGATCGGAAAACGGGGCGTCGGACCCCATAAGACGGACATATGATCTTGTCAAGGCTACTGGTTCACGGTGGATGGTGGATGCAGGCTGCATCCGACCTTAATACCTGGAAGTCATATAAGGAGGCCTATGTCCAGCAGTGGACGTCTGATGGCTGAAATGATGATGATTATGATGAATAAAATCCACGACAGCCGATCAGAAACAAAGCTCCAAGTAGCACCGCTTTCTTCCTCACCCCGGCGCCACCAGGAAAAGATATCCCAAAGATTTTGAGGTTGGCAGGTAGAAGAAGCCTTGGCATGAAGCCCACCTTTTGTATTGTAATTATTTTGTGCAAAATATTAAATAAATAATAATAATAACCATTATGGGCAGTTGCATTGGCCAGCGTCCTCAAGGTTTCCCCCACAGCATCCAGGGTGAAGTGCTGCATCAGACCTCCGTCGTAGCCGGCGGTGCAACGGACCGAGAGGATCGGCTCCTGGTCCTTCAGGATCCTGGATGATGAACAGTTTCTTGGTGGTGATGGCCGTGCTGTTGGGGAAAAGCAACAAGTCATTATATTAAAAAAAAAAATTATTTATTAGGAACATGGTATTTATTTACGCTAGTTAAAAAGTACATAAATGAACGATGAGATCGCAAAGGTTATAAACTGTGGAGTGACCTCAACGTGTTTTTTTCTAAGTTATAAGTAGTGTAACTAAAAAGACTTTTTTTATAGGTAAGTATATAATTATATAGGTTACCTACATTTTAATAAAAACTTTCCGTGACCAAAAAATTACGCCGCGAATTTTGAAAATAACTTTTTTATGACAGAAGATGAGTAACTCGAACAGTTAGTTGTAAATTATTAAGTACCCAGTTAAAATGCTACGTTTAAGTTTTTCAAATCTTCAAAGTTCAACTTTTAATTTGAGTTTTGTAATAAAGAGGTTAACTTTACAACGTATTCTTCGTTGTTGTTTTAACTGAGCGTTACTTTACTCAAAGAAGAGTCAGATTATCCGTCAGAATGTGAGGAAATTTTATTTGTAATTCTGTTGTAGAAATAATACTGTACTATTAGAGTATTTTTGCAAGACAGATTAAATTCTTCCTTCCATGATAAAATTCAGAATTTACAATAAATAAACTACTATTAACATTATAATTTGGAAGGCTTTTATGTAATGATGTTTATTAGGTACCAAGTGCAATGTGAGACTATTACAACATTAAAAATATCAATTTAAGCTAAAATTGAATATAAATAAAACATAACTAGAAAGTTCTGTATGGTGGCTGGCTTAAGAATAGTACACCCCCACCTACCAATAAGTATCGAAAAAGAAGCGTCGGTCGTTCTGTGTATTTACTGTACCAATTTACGGCGATCACAATCACGTCTAGAAAGCGTGGTATTATAGAATATAGCCCAAAATCTATTATAAGTTTCATTCGATAGACCTGGATGCCTAGAAGTGGTCTGTTATCTGGGTTGTTATAATCATGAGAGGCTTTAGTATCCATCGAATGTCCAACAATATTTATATTCCAACAGCACAATAATCAGTCAATCCAACCCAATCAACAAGATAAACGTATATTAATGATTTGCCAACTTAATTAAAACATTCCCCGATCTATCCTAGTGATTGGTGAAGCGGGAATTTTCCCGGGAAATCGGGAGAATTTCCCGAGTCTACATTTAAAATACGAGCTAAGTTGGCGCGTTCGGAATCACGATCGGGCCAATACGGGTAACGAGCAAACTTATGGAGTAACTTTCACCATTGCTGAGTGGGTGGTACTCGGTTTTTTACGTACTGATAGCGGACGGATTAAGGATTGGACAGAAGGGGCCACTTGACCAAGTGTTTCTTTATTTTACATTCAGCTAGGTTTTTATTTTATTTAAAAAAGGAACGATTTGCCTTTTTATAAATTAACTTTAGGTACATACGTTATTCGCATTATGATACTAGTAAATTATGGCGGAGTCAAACAATAATTTAAAAACTAAATCAATTGCAACCTTTTTATAGAAAATGTTTACTTTGATTAAACTGAACTAGTCCTAATTTCCATATCGTTAATAATAAATCGATACTGGTATATTAATGAATTTAAATCGAGCTCGTTAATTTTGTGTCCATTGAGCTCATGCTGTTGACATCAGTATTCATTTGAAATTTAACATTAATAGATTAATTTGTAAATAATTAATAATAACGTTCTGAAGCCAAGTTATATGCAGAATGATTTAGAAATTAAACATACATAACGTAAATTTATAACCAAATAATGTAGCACGTATAGGCATTATTGCCTTCACAATATTGTTAAATTACTTTATAAATTAAAATATTTAATCTAAATTTAACAATAATCTTTAAAAGAACAATCAAAATTTTTAACAGCCACGAAAAATAAAACAATTTACAAATGGCTATTCAACAAAATGACTCAGCTAATCCTTATTACGTCCACATTTTACACAACTTTTTGGGGCAAGCAACTTTTAAAACGAACTTCGATTAATCGCACTAATAGAGACGTCCGTTACAAGTTTTGTGCCGAGGTTGAGCTTAAGTTGGACTCAGGTTTAAAAGACGTGTGTTGTCAAAAAACTTTTAACACGAGGAAGTTTCTAGCTATGTGGGCTGTTTTGTGCATCGTTATTCTGATATTATTTTGATGTAATCATAACCAACTATAGGAGCTGTATTGGAAATAAGCGGGCGTGATCATAAATAAAAAAAATATTCTGGCGAATTAAGAACCTCCTCTTTTCTTGTAGTCAGTTAAAAAACCAGAGTATTCATTGGGAGAATACTATAAAGGGTTGATTACGATGATGATGATTGTAAAATGCTACTTTTTCTTCACTATTTTCCTTTACCTATTGCCCATCGCTAACTTGGTCGGATTTTTACGTAGGTTATAAAATAAGCGTTAAGAGTTAAGTATGTTTTAAAATTTTTACCTAGACAGCTTAATGGTTCAACTAGAGTTAAATTTTATGAGTCATAAGCTCAATATCTGCCCTGGGAAAGATTTTATTTAACCGGAGAAATTATTGATATTATTACCGAATATAAATGAACAAATGATGTCACCAATTAAAATATAATGTTTAGTTAATATTGGTAATTATATAATATTGGGAACATTGGAACGTTAATATTTTAGCTTTTTGCTGGAAAAGCGCATAGGCATACTTCTGACCTCAGTAAAATGTATCTTTCTACGGGAAAAACTATTCCATAGCGGTCAAAGAGGTGTATGCTATAAATCACAAAGTTTACTTTGATAACATTAATTATCATCGAATCCTAACAGAAGCTTACTCTGTCGGATTTTTAGTATTTCTCGGGAATGCAGGTTTCGCTAGCCCCAGGCAGTAAACTCGATTTAATCCACTTTACGACAGTATGTCTACGTGAGGCACCGCTTTTTTCTCACTGCAATTTCAGATGAGAATTTTTAAATTTATTTTAAATAGCTCGTAGATTGCACTCGTTTGAAAAAGGTTGAAATTTTTCATTTCAGTGTAATGGTCCTGTGTAATATGCATTTATTAGAATGACCTTTCTAATTAGTTACATAGAATTGGTACAAATTTGAATTCTGTAAATAGTGCATTCGGTGTGAGTGTTATTTTTTCCAATCTGATCGATAACTGAAAAAAACAGAATTTCTAATAGCTTAGTACTTATCTTAGCAAAAAATTAGACATGTAAATTATAAAACAAGTAATTTTTTAAATAAATGTATTTTTTTACTGTCTGTCTTGGGGATTTAGTATAATTACCACTATTACTTCAATAAATATGAAGTAACACTATCACACACATACGTAGATTCTTTTATTATTTCAGATTGCAGACTTAAATAACTGTATTAAAACAGTAAAAACAATACAAAAGTAACTTAATGAGTTTCAAAATTCGTTGATAGTAAAATGCGGTTTCCATAATGGACCAAGAGCCTGTGATGGCCAGACCTTCCTTTAATTCACAAGCGTGAAAATTATTTCATGTGTATGTCTAACATAGGTAAGAATAACCCCCAAACATGAAACCTGGATCGCGGTTGCTTTGGGAGATAACAACCTTTTACCTGTTATCTCCCAAAGGAACCACGATCCAGGTTTCATGTTTGGGGGTTATTCTTACCTATGTGAGACATACACATGAAAGAATTTTCACGCTTGTGAATTAAAGGAAAGTCTGGCCAGACCTGGCTCTTAGAATAGACTAATAACCTGTGATGGCCAGACCTTCCTTTAATTCTGAAGCGTGAAAATTATTTTATGTGTATGTCTAACATAGGTAAGAATAACCCCCAAACATGAAACCTGGATCGTGGTTCCTTTGGGAGATAACAGGTAAAAGGTTGTTATCTCCCAAAGCAACCGCGATCCAGGTTTCATGTTTGGGGGTTATTCTTACCTATGTTAGACATACACATGAAATAATTTTCACGCTTGTGAATTAAAGGAAGGTCTGGCCATCACGGGCTCTTAGGTTATAAATTTATATACGGTTTAACCGAATTGTACGCTTCGAGCAAATAAATCGGCATATTTTACCGGTTGTATTGGATAAGTATTTTATTCAATTTTTATTTTCAGTTATGGCTTTTATTTTGAATTGGTTATTATTTTAAAAGTGTTGACGACGAAGTATTTAAAAGCTGACAATTATTAGAAATACTCAAACTATCATACCTGCTGGAACAATCTGGAAGACGCACGGCTTGCCTTGCTGTCCCACGGCATTAGTCGCGCGACAAAGTAGCGTGCCGTAGTCTCGCTCGCTTGCCGCGCGGTACCGCAGCTCGCTTGTCGTACCGCCTTTTGATGCTGCACAGAAGAAAAGATAATGTTTGTGTAGATAGATAGATGCAAGTAGGTAACTTAATTCTTTAAAAAAATTAACTGAACGAATTTCTATGAAATTTTACTCCAATATACCTAACGCATTATAACGCGAGAAATGCTGCGGCTAAAAAATTTCAGATAAATTAACAAAAGAGACAACTATGTAGTATTGAGCCTTATTTGAACACCCGAGATACCTACCTAAATTAAACCAAACACACATAAAATGTCTTGAACGATAGACTTAACTTAACTTAACATTCAATGCCCAAGCCACCGCTACACCGTCCTGTAGATTCAAAAGTGTGTCATGGGCGCTCATTGTAATAATCGATATCTTCAAATGAGTTACAATTTTGACAGAGCGATTAAGGTACGGGGATAATGAAGTTCGCCACAAATAAAAGAAGAATAAGACGTGATCCGTGGCCTGTGTCCTTGATCCTGAAGAAGTCCCACGTTCTGGGACGAAACAGTTGATCAAAAGTCGAGGTAAATAAGGTTTGTGTATTGCCCTTGCCCCCTCAATATGAATTTATCAAACCACGACATTTTTTATAGTAAAATAAGAAGACTATTTAACTTTTTGTACTACTAACCGTATCTCGCAGGTGAGACTTGGAAGCTCTCCCCGCTATTGTTGAACTGCCAGCTGAAGGCGAGGTCCGCGGGGTCTGCGGACACGGAGCACCTCACGCGTAGGGCTTCGTCCACGCGCGCGCCCAGGAGCACCGGCTGCGACCAGGTGCAGACGGGAGCGTCTGTAGAGTAAAGTAGTACATATACATACCTAATTAGAAAATGTTTAAAAATGATAATTATTGTATGTATGATATTATATGACTTGCCCAGTATAGCAACCTTTGTTATAATAAGGCTAAATAAATGAATCTTTGAATCTTTAGGAATAATTGCAAGATCACAACGTAACCTTGGTCCTCGAGTGGGAGTCGAACCCACGCCACCCAGAAAAAGCAATTGTGAGTTAATGGGATGTTACTATGATTAGAGTGGCATAACATGGGCGTGCAAGGACACCTAAAATCTATTCTTTTGTCTTATAGGAAAATGTACTCTTAATATATTTTGTAAATAATGTCCCGATTGGAGATAAATCTAGGAAAGAAGTAAATGTAAATTGCAAGATTTATTAACCTTACCTTTTTGTATTATGTGCTACGTGCATCATCGTTATCAATTGTAATATCTGTAAAAGATTCATTAACTGCTAAAGTTAACATAAAGCTGGATCGTCACTCACATTGGACACGTAGAAATGCTGCCTGACTGCTGGATTCACCCAAGTCATTGGCAGCTCTGCATGTATACAGGCCTCCATCCTGCCTCGTCACTCTCTGGAGAACCAGCGACTTGGTGCTGATGAAGACTCCTGACGATATGTTCTGGATTACTTGCTGGTCCTGGGAGATAATATTCATTTACTTTCGAAATATAAGAGACTGGTACAGATTTTTGTTAGATATACCCTTGTTTAACCACAATAAAAGAAAAAGTTAGAATAAAAAAATGTACTTATAATATTTCAAAATTACATGTGAAATAGTTGAAAAATATAGAGGTGTAACAATGTAATTTACCCTTTATGGGCGTGCAATTATAAGTCTATTACATGCATACTATTTAATTAACATAATTTAAATTCATGTTTTTAGCCAAACATAATAAGGACGGTGTAAAATATCACATCTGATTGTGACGATGTGGCTGTGTTTAATAGTACATTTATCGAAGAAGGCTATATTATATTTATGAAGATGATTAGAACGCAAACGTTAGACTTTCGAAATGAAATGGTAGTGATTTGAAGATTAGAGGCTAAGTAACAATCATAAGTAAAGTACATGAAAAAACGCAAACGTTAGATTCCCGAAATGAAATAGTAGTGACTTGAAGTCTAGACATTTAGATGCAAAGTACCAATATTCAGTAATGTATCAAAGAGTCATGCCTAAACTCACTCACGTTGTGATACCAGGAGATCCTGTTCTCGCGCGGGTTGGCCTTGATGTTGCATTCGAAGTACACGTCGTCTCCTTCCTTGATGTCGTTGGCGTTAAGCGTGCTGCCCAGAGCCATGGTCAAAACAGGACGATCTGTAAATAAATCGTGGTAAATATCATATCATAGTATAGGGTCTTTCAAAGTGTCCTTTAAATTTAGATGAAACAAAAGTGTGTGTGAGATATTATCCAAATTATTTATTTATTACATCCAAATTATTAATCACGTTATTAATTTACTTTTATAGCTATCCTTTTATTTTATAGCTATATAAGCTAGAATTTGTTAAATAACTTATTTAGTTATAATTAGTTTTAAGCTCATTATTTAAGTGAACCTTGTTCTTTTTTTTTGAGCTAATAAATTTCTTTAAACCGAGAATTTGGCAAAACAAAATGAATAAATGACAACCAATTTGACAGATGATTTCACAAGATGGCCGCTACCTGTCTGTCAAAGTTCGGTCATAGCTGAAGACCTTTTATGTATGCTACTAACTATGGATGAACATAAGGCTATGGAGAAGGCTAATGTTCAGGGTTTTTCTACGTGATAGAATCAGTTATAAGGGGATACGTAAGGAAACGTGCGTCACCGACATAGCCCAGCGGATTAGCTCTTTGAAGTAGCAATGGGCTGTCCTGCTGTCCAGATAGCTAGGAGAACAGATGAAGATGGTACAATAACTTACAGACAACACTCATTCGGAAGGAGTCTTCGAGAGCTATCCTCAGCACGGGGTTGTCAGCTCTGCACCTGATGATGGCTCCGTCGTCTTCTGGCTGCGGCTGCATTTGGAGTCGGGAGATGGTGGTAGTCTCGTTTGTGAACTCGTTGTGCTGTGATATATATGTTTATTTAGAAGAGTTATATATAAATGAAAATTACAAATTTCTGATCATTACCAGATTACTAATTAATGATTATTATTGTAATTTTAAGATTGAAATATCTGATATAAGTATAACGACAGTTATGAATAAAGTATCTGTCCCTGAATTTAACTGAACATTTGAGCAAACACCGTTATCCCTTACCTTTCCTCTAGTGAACCGCCTGTTCTCTCTGAACCAGGTGATTTGAGCTGGTGGTCTACTCCCGTGGGAGACGCAGACCAGGGTCATCCCCGTGTCTGCAGACACCTGTCCCGGCTTGTTGGTGATGGCGACTGATGTTGGACGCACTAGGAGAAAGAAGGTTGTTACTGTTTGTATAATTTCCCATCTACAATGGAGATATTAAACTACAAAGGATAAAGTTAGGAAAACCCCTCGTGAAGTGTCTGTTTGTGAATCCGCATTATTTATCCGGATGCTTTTCCACTTACTTCGTCAAAGTGCTTTATTATTGTATTCTTATAAAATTTGATACAAATTAATTCTTTCTCCAGCTATATCAACAGGTTATGCACTATGACATGAATCAAATTTCTTAAAGACTAGACTAAATATAAACGCTTACATACCTAATTATAGACATACAGGATGCACTTTAGACGATGGACAACAAAAATAATGTATCTATCTAATACTATATATATCTAGATGGACAGACTATAATGATGAATATAATAAAATATGAATGATATGTAAGTTACATCTCATCTCGACCCTGGCGGTGCGTTCGTGTGGACTCAGCAGGTTGGTGTTGGTGGCCTGGCAGCGGATGCTGGTGTTGAGCCAGCTGCGCTCAGCACCGCCGATGCTGATCTTGCTGACGATCACTTTGCCGTCGTTCTTGAGGATGGTGTGCTCTTCGATCAGCTGGTCGTTGATCAGCCATGTTAGGGTAGGTTGGGGACGACCTG
The DNA here is from genome assembly GCA_963691955.1 of Chloroclystis v-ata. Taxonomy (NCBI): domain Eukaryota; kingdom Metazoa; phylum Arthropoda; class Insecta; order Lepidoptera; family Geometridae; genus Chloroclystis; species Chloroclystis v-ata. Next base: position 10,612,985 of record OY829904.1, on the reverse strand, counting down.
GACAATACAGTTAATTTATTATCAATACATGGTATAATCATGGTGGAATTAGTATATAGAATAGTTAGGAATAAAATATTATAACTTTTAATATAATGTTATCCTTTCAAAAATCAAAATTCTCGGCTGAGAATATAGTTACTTTAAACCAAACTAGCCGCAACTGCTAAATAGAGGCAAAAATAGCCATAAAGCTGTGTGAAAACTCGAAAAATAAACAAATCAATAAACTCAATATGCGTCATATCCGATGAAATATTCCAGCCCGTTCAACAACAGAGTTGCGTGAAATTTAAAAAAAGAATAAAAACGGCTATTCACTGCCTGTCGAAGCGAGATAGAGCGGCAACTGTCCAGTGCGGCGATTCAATTCAAAAAATGCCATCAATATGTACCTATTTATTGAAGGATTGGATTGTTATGGGTACTTATACAATCACAATATATGCGTAAAATAAGTTACTAAAAGTTTATTTAAATTGTTTATTGATACATTGGTTCTTATTTTAAGGTGTTTACTATCGGTGAATATTGAGATCATTACTTCTAAAGACTTGGTGCTTTTCCAACAGAGTAACCTAAGTGCCACATTCGGGTGAAGGTTTTTGTGATAATATTGATATTTTTGTAAAAATAGCATTGTCCTTGATTTATAGAACTTTTTAATTTAACGTTATTATGTAAAACGTAAGTCGAACTTTTTCAAAATATCGGCTTTTTCTTGCCACATTTGCAAAAAACCCTCCAATAGCGAAAAAAGTCGACGAACAACGCTAGCGATTAGATACCTTGTTTCCAAAAACACCTTAATTTTACATCTTATACATTATTCATTTATTTCTGCGAAGTTTGAGCGCTGATGTGTGCTTAATGGAGATGAACTTTTATTTTCTTTGTTGATGTGGCTTCTTCCGGATGTTTTCGAAGTGAATTATGCTTTTTTTGTGAGTTGCGGCTTTGATTTTGTAATAAATGCATCTTTCTCGTCAAGAGACATTAATTCACCGCGCTAGCCAAGTATCTACCTACCAACCCGCGCTTGAATGTCAAATCATTTCACTTTCGAAAACAACGCGAGTTTTTCGATTATCTAGTACCTACCCGCAGAGCTCAATACTCACATACGGTATTAGTCGATAGTTTTACTCGAAGTCGAGTACAAATCAACGTGTGGACGCAAAACTCACAGAGTTGACAGTGACTGTTGCGGTCCATTTTTACTCGACTTCGAGTTAAACTATCGAGTAATACCGTATGTGAGTACCGAGCTTAACACAAGATTCGAAATTACCGCGGGGCTATATTGCTGTGTAAATATTCCAACAATATTTATTTATTCATCAACAAAAAGCATATAATAATATAAAATCTTGCATAAAACGTTGATATTTATATTTACTTGAACTTTATCTAGAGCTGTCTTTTCAATAACAGATAACTGGGAAGGCTAACAAGTGGTTCAGAGACCGCGATACGACATCCTTTATCTAATTGGAAAAACGGATTCTATTCCTTTCATTGAAGTGGGCCACGAATGTTTGGAAACGGATCCAGTCATTTTAAATTTTATAAACCAGCATTAGCTGATCAAATTGCACCATCTTGTCAACCCATATATCTATACGATATGAAATAATATAAATAAAAATATAAAACTGGACAATTACACATTATAAAATAAAAATGGATAAAATAAATAAAATTGGACAGACACAGCAGCAAATAGCCGTGGTGGGCTCGAAGCTTGTTTTACGGAGCAAGATAATCTGATATACTTTATAGAAAATACATACTTACATTATATCTACATTATAGCTGTGTAAAAATTGTCCAGTACCTAATAATATATCAATATATTTTATAATACATATAATTCATCCAGACGCGCCGGAACAAATGTTTGCAGATCGTATTTTTTTTGTTCTTAGGCGGGAGTCGAACCCGCAATTTGTCTGCAATGCACGATCGCAGACAAAAGTCACAAATCCTTTAAACTCTTTAAACTTCTCACAATATACCTCTCACATATCTCACACCAAGCAATGAACTACTTTTTCTTTACTTATGCAATGAGCTACATTAAAATGTTACTCGTGTTAATATTTGGTCTATGGCAGAGAATATTGCAAAATCCATTACTGAAATGGAGTTGATAAATTCAGTTGATATTAATATTCCGAATTCATATTCCCGGTTCAGTCTAAAATTGATGTCTGATTTGGGGTTAAATGATGTTTCTTTGCGATTTTTTTTCTGTGATTTTTTATTCGGACTCTTAAAGTTACTTTTAGAAGACTGATTTAAAACTGTTACAAATATTTTCAAACATCGTTTTGGCTGCTATTAAATGAATGATTGAATTCATTAACTTTTAAAAGCCACTTTCAGTCTTTTTACTTTAAAATTGTTTGAGTGTCGTTAAAAACATTGATAAATAATTATTATTAAATAAATCTTTTTCACAACAAATCTTTTCTTTTATAAAATCGCAATAAAACATTTTTCACTGTCATGTTTTTTTCATTATCATAACATTATTATAGGTACGTAACATGGTCTGACAATGACATTTACCAACCGGCACTTCGCCAGCGTGGTGAATTAAGGCCTAATCTCTCTCGTCAAGAGACTGCCGTAAATCGGGGTGATAATGATGATAATATAGCAATTAGTTTAACTATCATAATTTGGTTTCTATTTCAAGCTGTGCCATTTCCATGACTTTCGGCATTATAATGATCTTGCAACTTTCCTATACCTAAAGTCTAAAACTTACGTCATTGACCCCGAAGCTGCTTGGGTGTAAATTTGGGTTATTGTACATTTGCCACAAAGTCAATTCGTCATGAAAAAAAGGATGTGTAAATTCGTCATACATGTCTTTCCGTAGAGACAGCAGGAAAATCATTTAATAAGTAGGATATAACAAAATTGATGTTTTCACACTCATAGATAGTTTTTAATAAAATTTCATATAATATGATATTCATTTTTAATGATCAGGATTATGAAAATTTTACCTTTTTGACAAACATCTTCAAAAAGTAAAATTCTATAAATAATAAGTGCAACGGAATCAACGCAATTAATAAATAATAATTAATTATCAATCTATTGCGCTACATTGCATTGGTTTAAAATTAAATGTAAAATTTCTAAAGTTTGAAACCTAAAAGCGATGCCACACGAAAAATGCTTATGTACTTCGTAAACCCATCAACAAGTACGAATAAAATAGCGATTAAATAAATACATAATCATTGCGAGCGCTAAACACCATTCAACTTCTTACATGCAAACCCTACTTTATGATGTACTTTACCTACCTATGACGAATTTACTTTCAATGTATGGAGTTTTTAAAAACGTGACGAACTAACTTTGTGGCAAATGTACAATAACCCGTAAATTTTGACACGTAGGCAAACCTTTTTCAATACTGTAAGTTCCCATACAGCGTATAAGTCATACGAAGGCAATATTACAGAGAGTGTTGGATTTCCCTTGGGAGGTCTCAGTCCCGAAATATATCTACCTACAAATCTATTGACTCGGACAGGGCAGGATATTCAACTGGTGAGTTTATGAGGTTTTTTGAGAGTATAATGCTTGTCTTATTTCGACTAAGAATAGTAATGGCGAAGGCAAACATCGTGAGGAAACCGGCATGTTCTGTGACACATGGACTTCTCTCTGGAAGAAGGAGATTAGGTCTTAATTCACCACGCTCTGGCCAAGTGCGCGTTTGCGAATCACATATTCATATCCTTCAAACTTTGAACGGTTTGTTACGGGCACTTGAATTGGTGCGCAAATTTAAGTGCGCAAAATGGTAATACTTCACTACTTAATCTGATATACATATATCAGAATAAATAATAAAATAATAATTAATTAACATAGGTTGTTATTAAATCTCTAAGTCGTTGACGATATCCTCATGGAGTGGTCCTATTCTTAAGCCGGAAGCCTACACAGCCAACTATTGATCAAATGAATTTGGAGCGAATTTTTAATGACAAAGTTTTGTGCCAGGCAGGGTTAAAGTTAGTTCCGATACGGAAGTTAGTTTTTAACTCCGGTTACTGACTATTTCGTTTTATTTGCGAAAAATAGTGATCCGATAGGTTTCTGCGACTATTTGAACCAGTTTATTTTCAGTACCTATTAGTTTTTGTCTATTTTCAATTATCCTAGTTAGCCGTGTTGGCTAAGTGGGAGCACAATTGACTTTCATTACGAAAGGCGTGGGTTCTAAGAACAGCTCTAACGGTTAAACGTTGTAATGAAACCGGGATGTTCTGAGAACTTTGAAAAGTTTCAAGGACATGTGACATTCACCAACCCGCACTTGGCCAGCGTAGTGAATTAAAGCCTAATTTCTGTCGTCAAGAGGGAATCCCCTGAGTCCCAACAGTGGGATCATAATTTGGGGTGATTATGATGAATCATCCTAGTTATCCTTGCTATTAATAGGGACCTGCCAAAGTGATTAATATACCATAATGTATAAATAACCCTGATTTTTTTATAATTTCCTATATTTCGACACTGTTTCAAGTGCCATCTTCATGGAGAGAATACACGTTACCCGTTTAAAACCATGGTAGTTTAAAAAGTTCAAAATAAAAGTATCGTAATATCCTTTACATCGCAAAGTTCAAGAATTCACGACACTTTAACCCTTAAAATCCCGAGTCCAATAAAAATCATTAGTATTTCAGTCATGTGTAAACGGAGACGACACGGTAAACTTTATTACAGGACTTGTCAAGCAGACCAATAAGCATTCAGACCACTAAATCAAGCCTTATTGGCTCGCGCGACGGACCGTAAAATCAAGAATGACCGCACAGACATATAAGGGCACAAGACTTTGGTACAACGTTCTATCATCATCATCTGATTCAACCCGTATTACGCCAAAATAACCATGTTAGCTAAATGAGCGTATTCGAATTTAATTCCAGAAATCATGGGTATAAAACCCGCCGCGCATATAATTTTTTCCTTTAAAAATGTGCTAACGGTGAAGGCTAAAGTCGTGAGGAAACCGGCTTGTGAGAACTTTGAAGAGTTTGAAGGACATGCTAATCATATGACCCTTACAGATTTATAATTAGTATAGATATACCTACTAAGCGTTTATTAAGTCGGGTCAATGGATACTAACAAATAAGTATAATATTACAGATCGCGTTATATCAACGAATCTGGGGATTTACGTGGACATTTTTAATATTCATAAGAAGGCTCTGTGGAAAATGCGAAAGGAATTTAAAAGTGACATTTTGCTTTACACGGATTATTCTGACAGATATTGAATTTAGAATTCTCAAATTGTAGATTTTATGACGCTTGAGCTGTTGTTGGCGAGTGTACTTTATTTAAAAGAAATATGTTAATAAGAAATATAGGCTTTAAATTGTTTTATGTGAAGCATATAATACAACACAAAATAGTTAATATAAAGAAATATGTAAACAATAATAATATTATTATGATATATGACAGCAAAACATTAGGCGGCCCTTTTCAAAAAATAAAAGACAATAATAACATAAAGAGACCGCAAAACATACAAGAAAAATAAAAGTATTATTATAGAAGATATTTTCTCTTGGAAATAACAATTAATTATCATAGAGTTTACAAACAAGAAAACTTGTACACTTCAACAAAATATTTTCACTACAAATTTAAAAGTGATAAATAAAAAGTAACTTTCAATTTGTTGCTTCTGTTCAATTCACATTTATTATTTGTTTGCCCAAGCTAAGTATTCCTCTTGGATTTATCTTCGTGTTTTCAGTGGCATTTTATTAGAAAATTCGTTACTTATAACAATATAAATATATTGTTAAAAACCATGTTTGTTTAAAAAGTTATATCGCGAACCGGTACGGGTTGTTACTCGTTGTTCAATATTGTTAAAAACCATGATAGTTTAAAAGTTAATTTTTTACTTAAGTTCTGTCAAATTAACCGAACGATATAACTGTAAACCGTATAGTTGAATGTCTAGTGGACGGCAATAATGATTATTATCACGATCCATATTTCGTCTCACTATCTGGAAACTATCTCTCCAAGAGTACACATTTTTTATAGTAAACAGAATTGCTTGAAAAAAAAATCTAGCAAACATAAGAAAAAAACATCGAGTATTAACACAACAAAAGCCCCATTACTTCCTACGCATGAAGAGGCGCCGCGGCTGAAAAACTAGCGTTTCTCGGTTATGATATTAGTCACACAGACAGCCGCACAAAGAACCAAGTAATGGCGGAGCAAATTGTAGGAAGGGTGGTTAAGGTGCGGTTTCGTAACCTGCGACTTAAGAAATTCTGTTTTAATTAGAGCGGCGGTGGTAAAAGTTTAAACTAACGTAAATTCTTATTTCTTTCTTATATTCTTATATTTTCACATACAGCACTAAGTATAACATAAGGACAAATATGTTAATAACACGGAGCCCGCAAACATAACTATTACTATTAAATATTACTACAAAACTTTCAAAATTTTCGCGAGTTACACTATTCATTTTATAACAACGGGAATGTTTAGTATTTAAACTCCTTTGTTAACACGTGAGTAATTCCCGATGTTATAAAATGAATAAATATTACTTGTTATAAGAATTGGTTAATTTTTCTAATACTTAATAGATTTATCTTATTTACGATACATATAATAGGAGTAAACAACAAAACCCTTTTGGATAAGATAAACCTTATCTTTAGTAAAGTCTTAGTAGGCTTGCTGACACTCACAGGTGGAGTGGTAAAATTTTTAGATCCACACCACACGTTAACCCTCACGCACACACATTCATATCTGATCTTGATGCACCCAATAAAATTCCAATCAATTCTTACGACTAAAGTCGTGGTCACGGCCTTGAGTCGCGTTCGTGAAAACACGGAAGTGGAGTGAAATCGGAAAACAACTATTAGTGTTACAAACGACGCGTCCGCCGCGACAGGGGGACTATTTTTCACCAGCGCGGTAACCGGGAGAGGTTTGGATAACCGCTATTTACTGACACGAATCAGTATTAATGTGGGCTGAACCGTGTTGGATAAGTGAGAGTACACTTGACTTTAATTCCGTAGGTCGAGGGTTCAAACCCTGCCGCGCCCTCTGGATTTCTCTTCTTGGAAAGTTTATGTGCGTTTGAAACACGTGCTCTAACGGTAAAGGCAATAATCGGGAGAAAAGCGGCATGTACTGAGAACTTTCAAAAGTTTAAGTAAATAAATATTGCTGACTATCTAGCTTGTGAGGAAAAGTGAGAATGTTCTAAGAAATTTGATGTGTTTGTGGTGTATAACACATTATGTCCTTCATATGTGTTATTCACCAACGCGCAATTGGCCAGCGTCTTGAATTATGGCCTAATCTCTCTCGTCAAGAGATAAGCCCCTGTGCCTGATACGTAAAGGGGTGATTATGTACACGGTTTAGTGCTTAGAGCTGATATATACGATGTGACCTAGCCGCGGGTCCTCGGATAGGTAATGGAGTAATCCCATTGTCTTGGGCATTGGTGATTTAGCTGCAGATAGATTTGCTTGATAAATAACTACCTAATACGCCCACAAGGCGAGAAAACGGATAACTTGGATGTTACGTACGTATGTGTAGGCTGTGGTTATTTTTATAACAAACTTGTTGACGAGAAACGTTGGATATACATAATATCGTTATAGTCGTTAGCATTCGACGATCTCATTGACGCAAGATGTTGCGTTGCGGGTTCGATTCGATTTGCTTCGAGTGTCTGGGTGTTTCTATAACACATTTTTATCTTTGTATATTCTATTAGGTGTATAAGATTATCTAGTACCCGTAACACAAGCTTCGAGCTTACCACGGAGCTAGATGTTGCTGTGTGAATTGTCCAGCAACATTTATTATTTACTAGTTATCTCGCCGACAGCTTGCCTTGCGTTTTTTAAGGTTTCTACATAAATATAGTTTATATAGTATAGCCTTTCTCGATAACTGTACTATCCAACACTGAAAGAATTTTTACAAATCGGACCAAACCGAGAGGTAGCTGTTCTTGAGATTAGCACGTTCAAACAAACTAAAAAACGCTTCAGCTTTATGATATTTGTATAGATTTAAGTTATTTATCTATAAAATAAAATGACTTACCTCCTCTTAGTTCGCAGAGCAGGGTGAAGTTCCCCCCTTCCTCCAGCGGCCCCACTACGCCGGCCACGTCTCGCCCTGCTTCATCGTACAGCAGCAATTGGTGCGGTGGGACTGCGGAATAAATACGGTTACATCATCATAATATCCTTCTTATTATCATCAACATTATACTTAACACGGGGCTAGATGTTGCTGTGTGAATTGTAAAAAAAATATAACATATTATTGATAAATTTGTGCAATATTACTAATATAATGCAATATTTCATGTTTGGAAATTTCATTTTTAAATTCAGGGGAAAAAAGTGGGAGTGCATGATAGTTATGACGTGTCCAAGTGAATCTTTGTGATTTTACGGATAAATCTGAATCTGATGTTTTGAATTTGAATATGTAACGTCTTCGTCATGGCTACTATAATTTTATGCTTAGTCGGACGCCATGTTTTAAATTTTTTGTAGGTTATGTAAGTAACTCTTAAACTTTTTCTTATAATCAGTTTATCTATTGCAAAATCTATTTTTATTTCACTTTCAAGAATGATTTGGTCCTTTTCAAAATAACTCAAGGCAACCCTACGTCTTCAGCCACGTTGTTTCAGGCGTCATAATGTAATGAGTCCCCGAAGTACTGTTCCGAACCAGAGATTGCGTAATTTATGTTTTAATTGGGACATCGCCTTAGTTTTTTACTTTTTGAAGGCACTTGACCAAATTATAAAAGCATCCAATTACGAAGGTATAGTAAAACCATTCTAAAAATGAACTCCCCTCCACAAAACCGTGATGATTTCAACGTGTGAGAGGAAATACAGAAAAACAGAATACACAGAAAAAAAAACAGAATTCGGTGGAGGGGCGTTCATTTTAGAAATGGTTTTACTATACCTACATAAACATCGCGCTAGAGAGTTTGAATTTAGATAAGAAAAAAAGGTGCTTGTGGTATGTGTCCAGTCAACCGCATAAAGATATTAGCTATATATAGCTTATTTATATTATACAGGGCGTCCCACGGCCATGCCACATGGAGGGAAAGTACATTAAATATTGTAGATAGAACATTTTACTGAAACAAGACATTATTTGAATTTTAAAAACAAATAAAACTGCATTCATAGATATTTAAATAATTACACGGTTTAACCGGGAGTCGAACCCGTTACACGAGAAAAATAATTATCCTTTAGCTTTATCACACCGATTGAAAGGCTTCATCATAAGGATATTTTTTTTCTAAATAACATAGTGTCAAAAATAAAAGGAGGACCATGAATTTTAACATTTAATGTGAAATTTAGTTCAGGAAAGCTGGCATTGCCGTAAAACAAAAAACTGTTATTCACCACTTGAGAAGTACGCATCATTTCCCTATTATAATTTAAATGCATGATAAAATGGCAAAGAGATACGTAATTAGTATGTACCTGGTTGTAATGTAATTAGTATGCAACAAGTCGAGCCGTATCCTGACCCGAAAGACGCGTAAACTATTTTGTCCATGGCAATGCGGCTGGCTAATTTCTGAACTAAATTTCACATTAAATGTTAAAATTCATGGTCTTACTTTTATTTCTGACACTATGTTAGTTAGCAATAAAAAATCCTTATGATGAAGCCTTTCAAACAGTATGATAAAACTACAGGATAATAATTTTTTTCGTGTAACGGGTTCGACTCCCGGTTAAACCATGTAATTATTTAAATATCTATGAATGTAGTTTAATTTGTTTTTAAAATTCAAATAATGTCTTCTTTCAGTAAAATGTTCTATCTACAATATTTAAGGTACTTTCCCTCCATGTGGCATGGCCGTGGGACGCCCTGTATATAGCTGCGAACAGCCTTGTAAAAATATCGAATCATTGATTGACATACTTACAACAAAACATGTGATTAAGCCAAGAGTGGTCTGTGCTTATGTAGGGGGTCAAACTTTATTTATGAGTTAAGATGATGATACGAAAAGAAAATGTATGTATATCGTGTTATAAATTGTAATGTCAATGTATGAGCTATTTCATTATAAAGTTTCATAAAATTCCATATAGCAGTAGAACAAACATCTACATAACATATTCCGAAACTGTTAGTCAGTTTTACATTTATAATACCATTAATATTGCAAGCCAGCATGGTGAATTAAGGCCAGTCTTTCGTCAAGAGATAAGTCCCTTTATCCCGTTTTGTGGAAACGAAAATAGGGGTGATGATGATGATAAAAAATAGAAATAATGTTTTTTTCCACAAAACGCCCATTTCACAGAAGGATATAAAAATTTAATTTGTTCGTTTTTTCTATTTTCCTATTCCGATAGCAATTACTGTAAAGGCCAAGGAGCTAATTAGTAGTTTCTGTTTTGTTAAGAAAAACTTTGTTAGTTTGTTTAGAACGAGACAGGTTAGTTTAGGACAGTCCTTTAAAATAAGGACTGTCCTTGCTACTGGAACAAGAGTATTTGAAAAACAGGAAAATACGTTTATTTGCAAAAATAATCGAAATAAATTCTGCTACTATTTGTGTAATAAAATTATTATGCCGGCACTTCACTTGGCGTATCGTGTTCGTGTATTTGCATTATTTGTACAAATACAGCAATGTGTAGACAGCCTATTTGATTGTATTTGTTTTATTTGCACGAATATGACAAACAATGCAAATAGCAAATATGCGTATCCGGCAACTTGTCGGTTTTTGATACACATCAAAGGAATAAAATACGGCAAATATTTGCGTCGACTGTCCACACTTGGTTCGTTCAGACGTGTTTACTTCGTACTTTCGTAATGGATTGGACAAATGAAACCGTATTGCGATTTCTGGAATTATATCAAATGCATCCTTGTATTTGGGACCCCAGAAATACCTCGCATAAAAGTAAGCGAATATTGTGGCATATTTGAGTGATTTGCCCGTACAAGTCCATGTGTGGATGACGTATTTAACGATATTTGAAATATTTGATTATTTGAGGCAAACACAACAATATCGACTCACAAACACGATACGCCAAGTGAAGTGCCGCCATTATACAAATACATTTAAAAATAATACAAGCCAATACAAAATAGATGACGAGTTATTTTGCAATATAAGTACTTTTACAGTAAAAAAAAATTACAAACATGATTATCTACAAAATCTAAGTGCTGATCAAAAACACAAGTAACACATAAACACATTAGAAAATCTGTAATGTTCTATTACTAGTTTTTAATAAACAATAGTTCATCTTTTACTAACTAATATACTACTGCATAACCAGTGTCTAATAATAATCTATTGATCCAGTAATTAAACTATAATATGGATGAACACTGTAATTTAATACGAGTTAAAGTTTGGTGAACTTCAGTGGTTTTGAGACGGTTCAATGTATTCAACTGTCTAGTTTATACCACAGTGTTGGTTAACGTTAGATTTATTATAATATTCGATAACTATAAGTCCTATTTAAATTTCTTTTTGGTCTGTGGGTGGCACTATTCTCAGGCCGGCACATAGCAATTTACTATCCCAAAACACTAATCCGCCATAACGATGCCTTATGTTTTATTTACGTCGCGTACCAATTACTGAGTATAACGATGACATTTATTTTTGGGTACTTCCTTCGGGAAACAACACGGTTAATTAGTTTCAGGAGTTCTTTTTATAGACCGACAAACTTTTACCACTGACTTTATTTGTGTTGACTTTCATTATTTATCGATTGAGGAGCGTGTAGAATATTAGCTAGTTTTAACGACCTAACATATTAATATGTACTGTTATAGAGTTTGATTGATTGTTTGTTTGAACGCGGTAATCTCAGGAACCGCTGCGTTTGTTTTTCAAATCGGAAGTTGAGTGTTGGTAAATACATTCGAGAAAGGTATAAGTATTATCCATTATATAATAAATATAAAAGGGTAGGTCATGGTGTAAAGTATGTCCCACCATAAGTTTTAAACCAATGATCCGAAGTCGAGGAAATTTGGTTTGTAAACATTTAGACGGACATATGATAGGCTAATAAATTTTTTGCTTCATTTATGATAAGACGTGGCCCCCATACAAACATAATTTAACGCGGACGGAGTCGTGGGCGCAGTATAATACACGAAATATATAATTTCAATGGTGTTGGTATCGGCACTTACGAAGGTACCTCGTAAGGCGCGAGTAATGTATGGGAATGTTAAGGCCATAATGATGAAGTTTATCTAAAGTATATAAAGGTAAAAAACACAAGCCAAGGTGGGTCGGCTGGTCATTAATAAAAGTTTAGAAGTAAAAGAACTAAAGGTAGTGATAGTTATTTTCACGCGATAGATTTATATATCTCAAGAACCAAATCCACGATAAATCTTAATAAACCTTAGATACTTTATAAAACAGTGGAAACTAATGCAGAAAAAGTTGCGAAAGCCTGCTTTTTTACGAGCGGCTCAATTTGACGGGCCATTGGCATCGGGAATGATATCGGAGTTCTAAAACCCGGGTTAATCCAGCTGTTCTAAACCATTGTGACATCGTTCAGACTCAGTCAAGGCGGATATTCGGGGTTATTGTACATTTGCCACAAAGTTAGTTCGTCACGTTTTTAAAAACTCCATACATTGAAATAGGCCGGGATCCGTAGTACATGGAAATCAAGTGATTACTAACAAGCTAATTTTTGGTGAGTAGCTTCGTTTCGATGAGACGACTAAAAATATCCTATACCCAAATCTCGATTGTGGTAGCTAACAGAGATATCAAGGATTAAAAAAATCAAGGATGTAAAACCGGGATAACGGACCACGAAATTTGTCGGACAATATGTCCGTTAGATTTTATATATATTAATTAAGTATACAACAAAAAATCAGCTGGTTAGTAATCATAGTAATCATTTAAATTGACCTCGTTTTCGATACATTTTCGAAATGGCGGACTCTTTGATCAAACCATAGGTTTTGTAGGACAAACATGTTTTTATATAATTTAGATAATTATCTTGAGATATAACATATTGTCCTACAAATTTCGTGGTCCGTTATCCCAGTTTTACATCCTTGATTTTTTTAACCCTTGATATCTCTGTTAGCTACCACAATCGAGAGTTGGGTATAGGATATCTTTGGACGTCTCATCGAAACGAAGCTACTCACCAAAAATTAGCTTGTTAGTAATCACTTGATTTCCATGTACTACGGATCCCTGACTAAAAGTAAATTCGTCATAGGTAGGTAAAGTACATCATAAAGTAGGGTTTGCATGTAAGAAGGTAAATGGTGTTTAGCGCTCGCAATGATTATTTATTTATTTAATCGCTATTTTATTCGTACTTGTTGATGGGTTTACGAAGTAAATAAGCATTTTTCGTGTGGCGTCGGTTTTAGGTTTCAAACTTTAGAAATTTTACATTTAATTTTAAACCAATGCAATGTAGCGCAATAGATTGATAATTAATTATTATTTATTAATTGCGTTGATTCCGTGGCATTTATTATTTATAGAATTTTACTTTTTGAAGATGTTTGTCAATAAGGTAAAATTTTCATAATCCTGATCATTAAAAATGAATATCATATTATATGAAATTTTATTAAAAACTATCTATGAGTGTGAAAACATCAATTTTGTTATATCCTACTCATTAAATGATTTTCCTGCTGTCTCTACGGAAAGACATGTATGACGAATTTACACATCCTTTTTTTCATGACGAATTGACTTTGTGGCAAATGTACAATAACCCGATATTCGAACGCCTTAAACAAAATTAAATATTGATTTTCATAGACAAACATTGTACATGGAGACATCAAAACCAATTAAAAAATAATAATAAAACTGATAAATAATTGAATGAATTGCAGATAAAGGTTAAAGATTAAAGATTTATCCATAGAATGTATTGTTTTATGATCAGATGAAAACCTAGCTAACCACATTTTTGCAGTAAATAGTTTGGCGCCTAGGTGAGAATAAAGCTTTGTTTATATTATAATATCTACTAGAAACTTAATTATTCGCTTAGCTATCATATAAATAGAGGCAATAGTTCATTTATTAATTTTTAGCAGGATAACCAAGTTTTGAAGTAATAGTTTCATTCAAAACTATTTTTAGATAGGACTAAAAGTTAACGCCGTTCTCAAATAATACGTTATATGATTTACGGAGGAACTTCTGCCGTTGATATTCTAAGGTTTCGGTTCAAGACATTCAATGAGAAGACTTTCCGATTTTCAATCTTTTGAAAGATTGGGTTTAGTGTTTTAGTTGGAGCGAATGATTTTGTATTTTTGCTTTCTTAATCTTACCACGGCCCTAACTAATACATAATATAATAAATATTATCACCTATATTACGTTTTAGTTTATGGTAACATCCACAAAATAGAAGCCCCTGTGTTCCTGTGTGTGTTTTTGTAAGTTGGGGTTCATAAGTTAATGCTTTAATGATGTAGTTGATTTAAATCGTACTTACCGACCACATTAAGGCGAATTTGAAAGTTCCTTGTAGGTGAGTTCTTGAAATCAACCCTGAAATAAAATAAAAACTTATTTATATATTTGATTCTTATATTTAATTACCTTTAATTAAAATATATTCAGAAAATATTATTATATACACTCGTATACATTCATAAAATTACAAATATAAAGTATGAACATAATCATACAAATTGTTGTCCCGAGGCGGGAATCAAACCCGCAACCTCTTGCGTCGCTGGTGGACCTTCGCCCGCTGCTCAATAGCGGTCGTTACATGGTAAAAGGGGCACGACGATAGAACACAGTGGAATCCGCATAGCAATTCTAAATACTTGACCACAGATATTGCAGATCCACGATCCCCATTGAGTATTATCTGTTCAATCACCTGCATCGATAGATCCCCTCATCATCCAGCTGTACAGCATCCACGGTCAGTGATGACGGACTCGACATAGTGGTGAAGTGGGCGCGGCGGCCGAACGCAGCCGGGTCCGACCAGTGCAGCGCCGTGCTGAAACTTCGGCCGCGCACGTCGAAACTATAAACAAATTTACAATAAATAAATAATAAATAAATAATAAATCTATACTTAATATTATAAAGCTGAAGAGTTTGATTGTTTGTTTGTTTGAACGAGCTTATCTCAGGACCCGATCCGGATGGTCCGATTTAAAAAATTATTTCAGTGTCGGATAGTCCATTTATCGAGGAAGGTTATAGGTTTTATGAAAAAAAAAGCAAGCGAAGCTGTTGGTGGTCGGCTAGTAAATAAATATTACTGGACAATTTTACACAGCGACATCTAGCCCCGTGGTAAGCTCGAAGCTTGTGTTACGATACAATACAAAAACACTTTATTGTACACCAAAAACGAAACACATGAATATAACACAAAAAGTGACACGTACAATGGGCGGCCTTATCGCTAAAGTGCGATCTCTTCCAGGCAACCTTTGGATATACTTCATTTTGTAAAATATGGATAGCACAATGAAACGCCATTCAAATGCGACTGTCATTTATTGGAGCCGCAGGTAGTTACTCAAAAACATTATTGCAACTACCTACAATATACATTAGGGACTCGACATAAAGTGAGTGAATCATTGCACCTTTGTATCTAAATATATTTATATATACAAGGTGTCCCATTATCGGTTTATGAAGCAAAGGCGTGCGTGTTAGCCGCAGCGAATAGAATACAGCGCCGAAGAAAGTTAAAAAAAAACGCATTGTCTGATTTTCAAAAGATATCTTCGGTAGTAAGTTTTTCTAAACGTCCATAACCCTAGAATGAGATGCGACGGCGTGTGAGTGAGCCAGTGATTAGCTTCGTCTCTCCGGCGAAGCTACGGGGCGGAAAACTAGTAAATAACACTTTCAATGAATAACACTAGTTCTTACCACATTTTACACATTGTATGTGAAGGTGTTAAAGAGGGTCATTTTTAAAGCACTGTTATCTCGAGTCGTATTTATGAGCTCGATTTCTTCGCGAGGGAATTACAGCGGGAATGGTGTTAAATTGTTGTCGCTTGTGGCATAGTGAAACTGGAATATCCATCAAAACAAGGAATACGTTTATACTTATTCCGCGCTTAATAAGCGCTGAGAAGGTAAAGTCAATTTATCTACTCGGCAAAATGCTGAGTTGACTTTTTCTTTGGCGCGTCACATGGTAGTATCATGGGTAGGTACAGGATAGAAGCTAGATATACTTGGTTTAATTAACAGTTAATAACGGAGTATGTTTTTTTACATATATTTGGATTAGTTATAAAAAATCTTAGTATTAACATTTTTTCGGTAGGCCTTTTATTACCCTATATATAATTTGTATCTTCATATATAATTTGTATTATGTCTCTCCCATTTTCTAATTTTAACTATGTTTAACATGTGTGTCGTGGCAAATCAAATATTTTCATTTAATTCATTCCAAGAACAAATTATATAATTTGTGTATTCATATTATACGTTTCGTATAAAATAAAATGATACCTATAAGATATTTTTTTATAAACTTGGTATCATAATAGAATCTCTTACTGCGATAGTTAAGCAAATGACATTAATTGATATATTATTTTTATAATTTTTATTCTCCTCAATTCTTAAGAATTAGAAAAATACTGACTTCAACTTTTCATTCAGACGCTCAAAATGATCGCCATCTACTCCTATAAAACTGTAGCAAAGTACAAGAGAAAAACGTTCTAGAAAAAATCTATTGCAAAAACATCGGTCGGTAACTAAAACTCCAATGAAAAATGTTTTTTCAACAGTGGTTCGATTTTCGAAAGCGTTAGTCGTTTGATTGACAGTATTGACAGCTTCCAAAAGCTGTATTAAATTAGAAAAAAAAACATAAAATTCTGACAGAACGTAACTTTCCGTACGTTTTTTGACGTAGCGTAACGTGGTTTAAAATTTTCTGTTTTAATAACTTACTTTTATTAGATATAGCTGCTAGCCCGCGGTTATGCCTGATTTCAACAGTTTTAAACCGTCCCTGGTCAGCCATTATTATTAGATATTTTTATATATACAGTATGTGATTTGGTCGCACAGCGACAAAGCCAAACAATGTAGTTTAATAAAATAAAAAAAAACTCACTATTTCCAGAACTGCTGACTTTTAAAGTATAAAATATCATTACTATGCATTTCTATGTTTAAAGCTTCAAGTTGGTATGAAAGTGATGAGTTTTCCATGATACACGTTCTTATCTACTGTAACGTAGCATGCACTGAATGGGTTAAACAAACCTTGTTCCAGATTTATAAAAATTATACCATTCCCAATACAAATTCCCTTGAAATCCCAAAGTATTGCAACTGTATTTCTCACTGAACTCGAAAACGATACTCAGATTAGGACGGCAAAACCTATTTGTCATATAAATGGGGTATAAACTTGATATACTGTATATCGCTTATCCCTTAGTAATATGTCTGGATAATCGTAACGAACAGACTAATCTTAGATTGAGGGCTTATCGA
This sequence comes from Chloroclystis v-ata, assembly GCA_963691955.1. Lineage (NCBI taxonomy): Eukaryota > Metazoa > Arthropoda > Insecta > Lepidoptera > Geometridae > Chloroclystis > Chloroclystis v-ata. Next base: position 10,595,345 of record OY829904.1, on the reverse strand, counting down.
ACTGTATATGCGAGTGGCGTAGTATACTTGATAATAATGCAGTTATGGCCTGATGCAGTAAGTCGTGTTGGCAAATCTCCCTCATAGAACTCATTATAGGAACAGTAGCACGTATGCACGATGATTTATAGTCAGCAACAACAGACGAAAATAAAACATAAATATTAAGTAGATATTATTACTTAACAGATGTATTTCTGTTTTCTTGGAGAGAAAACTACACTATTAAATGCCACCATTGTTCAGAAAAACAATCGTATATTTTTACAAGTTTCAGTGTTCGTTATGATATAATAAATACGATATTATACCGACTTAAGATAAATATGATATTTGTTATTTTACAATAGGAATTGCTAGTATTTGATGAAGCAACTGTGTATTTTACTACCCCCGCACATTTTTTCATTGTAGGAGATTCTTAACTCTGTTTCAGATAATGTATTTACTTTAATAAAATTAAATAAGATCTGATAAATTTTTGAATGTGTTCAATATAAATATCTAGTACCCGTAACACAAGATTTGAGCTTATCACATTACATAATTTATTTATTTATTTACATAAGACATAACTTAACAGTTAACATGAACCAAATTGTTATGACTTTACAATATTTATAAAATAGGACATTACATATATTTTGCATTTAATAGACCTTATTAAGCCCTGGATGTAGGTATAAGATTAATATTCAGGTGTAAGTATGATTACTTTGAGGTGGCTATATCTGCCCTATTTGCTTCGTTACACGATTGCGTGCAGACCGTAAGTAGTTTCTGTAATGCGGAGGCCGTTAAATGATGAACGATATTATTTTATTAAGCTTACATTTACTTTTGATGTAAAAAGATCCCATTATTTAGACTGTGTCCAGCAATATTTATTAATTTTTTTAACATTACAGTATCTCTTGTTAAGTAGATGACGTGTATGTATACGCATCCGGTCTTCTCTAGGCTTTATACTAGCTCAGGAGCCTATGGATCACTATATTTCTCTCAATATTACTTTTATGGCAAATAATTTTTTTTTCTTTTACTTTAGTTTATTAACTTCGAAATGACGTTCTTAAAATACCGTTCGCCGCTACTACAGAACGATACTACATATTACTTGTGAATCCACAGAAATAAATACCGCATGTAGTCTTGTCCTGTCTTTTCCTCGTCTGCCGTGTTGTGTATCATTCTGGTGAATTCGTTAGAAGAAGTAGTAAATATGTTCCAAATATAATACACAATTATTTTCGTGTTATTAGATCTTCTTAGGCTTAATTCGGAGAGTTAAAATAGTTAAAAATAAATAAGTAAGTATACAAAAATGCAATAAATACAAAAAGTTTCTTTTAGAATATGAATGATGAAACTGCAAAAGTTAAGAAAACTGTGCAATATTATTGGACAATTCACACAGCATCATCATCTAGCCCCGCGGTAAATGAAGTTTTTTGTTTGTTTTCTGTATACCTAATATAATATCAATGAATAATAGACCGGTAGTGGGACGTTCTTATATAAATTATTATGATGATGATTTCTTTATTTAAAAATCGAACACCATAATTTGAATAAGTAGGTAACAGCATCTACTAACTCATAACTACCTAATATCCAGCAACTAATCAAGACATCTCCCTAAGCGCGGAGTAATTGCTAATTTATGACTAACAAATTAGCTCCTTTCTAAATTAAATTTTAACAGTAATTCTCTAATTGCTGGAATATGAGGTTGGGTACTGATATAATTAGATACGGATTATGGTAGAAGGATGACATTAGAAAAATAAAGTTTTAAGTATGCAAAACTAATTTAAATATTTATTTAGTTTTTCGTATGGTGTCAATCTAAGAATAGCACCACCTTTTATCTCGGTGACAGATGTTCGACTCTGCGCTTTTAACACGATTATTAACACATTCAATGCCCAAGCTGTGCCGTTGCCAAAGCGGGGTGAAAGCACGAGCGTGCGTCACGGGCACAAATTAGGATTTTTCTTATTTGAGTATTACATAATTAATTCGAAGTAAAAATAGTGACTCTTTAAATAACATTGGTTCTTACGAATATAAAAATAAGGCTAATATGTACCTAAAACTAACGTATTAAAAGCTTATTTTCTTCATACGTTTCTCTAAGTAGGCATTATTTGAACGGTTCATTAATACGATCAAAGCTTTCGTAGCACTCTCTACGGCGTAGCACTACAGCTACGAATTGCTACGAAGGTGCTACGTAAGTAGGTGTTTGAAGTAGGATAGTAATTTACAATTAGTAATACTAGACTAAACTACAATTTTAGACAAATAATAATTGCTATTGTCGGTGAGATAAAAAAATCGACAATTGATTATGTATAAATTTATTTGTGAACTAGTTGGGACGCCTGCGGTTTCGCCCGCTTTCTAGCTTCCTCGCATTTTATTCACATGGTTTTAACCCTTCCTTGGACTTTTGATTGAAATCAGCAAATCAATGTAGGTACTCAAGTTTTAGCGAGAGTAACTAACAGCAATTTATTTTTATTCATTATAGATTTAACTATGTAGATGACAAGAATAGTTGCAAATAATTCAAATATCAAATATTCCTAGTAGTTTACAAGTGTAAATGTACATCTTAAACTGGTCTCCTTACTGGAACGTTCTAACGAGGCACAACACGTTAGTAAATTATCCAGTGACGTGTAACTGTGATTAAAGTATTTGCTGAAATGAACCTTTGAGCTGATGTGATAATTAACGGAGAAAATCGACGCTCTATAACTATTTAGAAGTAAGATTTGTAATGAATAAGGCCCGCACCACATAATAATAATCAATAATCGTGAGAAAACTTATTGGTTATTAACTGCTGATCATATTTATAGTTTATTATAGGTATAATTTGCAAATGTAAATATGTTCAACACTGGTAAAGTGTGGGATGGTAGATTGTAAAAACTTTATCCCCTCAACCTCTTGCGTCGCAGCCGGACCTTCGCCCGCTGCGCCACAGAGGTCGTCGAATATAAAGAAAATGGCCACTTGAACGCTGTGCCTCGTGATCCCTCTCTGTATTAAGCTCAGTACTCACATACGGTATTACTCGATAGTTTAACAACTTGAGTGCCGACTCCGCATATTCGCGGGGTGCGGGTCGAGCGCGGGGTGCCAGCTCCGCAAATTAGCGGGGTAGCAACGCTCAGTTTGTATGTAAAAAAAAATATCGGCATTCCTCAAGCCACCTTCTTAATCAGGCCGGCAGTGAAGTTGTTAACTCGAAGTCGAGTAAAAATCAACGTGTGAACCGCAAAAGTCACTGTCAACTCTGTGAGATTTGCGGTCCACACGTTGGTTTTAGTCGACTTCGAGTAAAACTATCGAGTAACACCGTATGTGAGTACTGAGCTTATCAGAGGACTATAACATTTATGCAAAACAAATGCTGCAATATTTTATTTCTTACGCTCATGAGATTGAATAAATCAACGCCACCATGCGTTCGGGAAACACATACAGAATTCAAAGCGGAACTCGAATCGCATATTCATTACACTCTCCTTTGGTACAGTCAGCTCAAAACCTAAGTTTCAAATGTACACTCAACAAAATTGATGCAACACGTTTAAACCAAAATGTTTAATCCAAGGTAGATTTTGCTGCGTCGTAATGTTTATTTTATTTCTGTTATCATTATCATCGCAGATTTAGTAATAGATTAATAATATATTTAATAGATTCAGGTGCTCTTGATTTATTTTTTAAACAGTAATGACTTATGTAAGAGTACTTTATCAAAATGGAAAACAACCAACACCATCAGGAATACAATAACTATTAAAAAAAGCTGTTTCACTATAATATGGCCCCAAGCAACAGACATTTAATTTAGCTTGGACGAATCGCGAAAAATATTCGTATTTCTTTTTATAACGGAAAAGGTTGTTGCAATCATTTATATCTGCTCGATCATCATCATAACATTTTTTTATTCAGAGGTGGGTGGTGTGGTTTGAACCCTCGACCTTCGGAATGAAATTCAAGTGTGCACCCACTTAGAAAACACGACTCACTACTCGATTCGTGCATTTAAGTTCATTGTAATTGAAATCCTTTAGTCAGTTTTACCAAGGGAAGATATGGGGTGGGACTATTCTTAGACTGGCACTACAAGGAATCTGTTTGTTAGTCGAAGTTTATTTTTATCAGGATTGGCAAGCGCACTAGGATTCACGGTTTAAGCCCTCGAACAAGATGGATGGTTTACTGTAATGTCAGTATCATCAGCATACCAACTAAATAAGCATAAACCGTGGTAAGCTTCGAGCTTTCCACGGGGCTAGATGTTGCTGTGGGATTGTCGAACAATATTTATTCTTATATTTTTATTTAATTAGAACCAATTATATTTAATTAGATTACTGATATATGTATATAAAAATAATATAGGTACATATTTTCTGAAACTTATATAAAACCCACTAGCTAGACACTAGGAACAAATATTTGCACATCGTACAATTTAATTTTAGTCCTGAGGAAGGAATCTAACCCGCAAACTCTTTCGTCACAGTTATTGTTTAACGTATATATTATTATATATAATACTTCTCCTGGTTCTAAGCTAACTGCACCAATTTTAACCATTAGATGCTGCCACCTCCAGTTATAATCCCAGAGCTAGCGCCAATTTTGGTTAGTTATTTGTAGCAAGTTGAAAACTGTCGCGCGTCTCTCCTATTAGATCCCAACACGAAACTTATGACCTCACTGGGGTATATTAGGAGTGGTGAGCTTGCTTGTTTTAATTTTTAATTCTCTGACATTTGTAATTCATTGACATTTGTATACTCGTATAATTAATTGACATATCTATTTAATTTTTCTCAAACAAACAAAATATCTTTATTCAAAATGCTTGGATTACATTAAGTTTTACAAAGATAAATTATACAAACATGTAACATGTTTGACTGTTTGACATTTATTTATTATTATGTCTATTTTTGATGTCAATTGCGTATTACTATAATTATTTAACATGTAAAAAAATATTTTCAATAAATTGATTATTTGATTATTACTTGCCTCAAATACCTACATAAAATTTGGTGCCAGCTCTTGGACTATAAGTCGGAGTAACGAGCCGAGCCAGACCTGTCACAGGCTCCAATGGATACGATATCCAGGCGAAACTCACCCCTACAGCACAGATATAAGGTCCATTTTATCTGGAAAGGGTCGTGCGCTGTCAACTATTTTTTGAAGAGTTTTTATCAAACGTTTATTTAGAGTCGCGTATAAATCTTTTTTGAGAGCGGTTGATGTTAGCTATAGATTGTTTAAATAACTAGCGACCCGCCTTCGTTTCGCTTCAGGGACTTAATAAACTACACTTTCCTCTTGTATCTCTACCTTAGTTTTTACCTTTATTTTAATAAAAAGTTCTATGAATTTTTCACGTTTACTTTTCTAGTTAAAGCACGTGTTTAAAACTGCATGGTGAAAGCAAGCTTTTATGGAGATCTGTGCCGCAAAGTGACAGCTAAAATGTTGATGATAATGATGGGGAGGAAAGTCAAAAGTCGTGATTACATGGATATATTCAACAATAATTACATAGAAGCGTTTTCCTAATTACCCAGACCTGTTAATTAATCAAAATCGAGAATAGATAGACGACATTTATATTTTCAGATATAATTGGTCGTTTGTTATGAATAATAAATAAGTATAAGGTTGATGCTTGGAGTTATTTCGAAGGTTATTTTATTTGGATTATATTTGGAACATACTGCTGCGGCGCAACGTCCCAAAGTGGATCTTAGATTCCGGCACCAAATACCCCCAATATCTATCTATCACAATGGGACAAAATAGGTCATAAAAAAACCTCTAAAATTAAATTCCTGTTATTATCTGTAAGATATAATGTATAAGTTAGATATTATTCATTTTAAAAGCTGTGGACCTTGTATAATTAGTATGAGTTTTTCTATATGGTCCATTTTCACTCGTATGGTTCAACTAACCGTTCATACTACATAGTTCATATCAAGTTTATACCGAGCCAAATATTATATATTCCCAGCCTATCAATCTCGCCACGTAAAATACGCCGGATTTTCAGTAAAATATTCGGATACGTCGTAATTTCGTTTTCTTACGTTAGGGGATGAAATAAAACTGAACCTTCGATTGGTTTAGGTATCAGGTGGGCCTTAATAGTTTTATACCCCGTTCTGTTCCATATTTAGAAGGGTTAAGATATTATTTTTGTATGGAGCGGTTTTACAAGGATACGCGCTGTATAATTTGATATATGCAGAGGATAAAACATTATATTGTTTTTGGGTTATGTTCTTTTAAATAACTAAAATATATTTTTGTGCAATTGACATGGCAACAGTCCATGGTAAGCACAAAGCTTTTTGTTACGGGTACTAGATATCTGATATTCTAATCCCAAATCTACAATTTTAGTTAGCACAAAGCTTGTTACGGGTACTAGTTATATGATATTCTAATCCCAAATCTACAATTTTATTCGAGCATTTAAATAAAATCAAGTAAGTCGGAACTCGTTCAAACTGAACTACTAAAACAACAGTTACCGTCGTTCTACTTTCGCAGTTAGTTTTAACTTGACAATAACTTAACGAATAGAGGGTCGTATTCTAACTGTTTAAGCTAACAGACTACTGCGGTTAACGTGCTTATCTAAAACTTTATAAAAATATCTAAAACTTGCTATATCTGAATATACTGGTAACTAGCGTCCCGCGCTCGCTTTGCCTCGGGTTCAACATAATTTTACTTATAAACTTTCCTGTTGAATCACTTTACATATCAAAAAAATATCGCTTCAAAGTCCGTTGCGTAGTTTTTAAAGATTAAAGCATCTATATGGACGGACAGACAGTGACAAGGACTTTGTTTATATTTACTATGTAGTGGTGATAAGAATGCCCAATAACTTTCTTTCGAACTTTAATTGTAAGCCATATGAGCTTATAAAGAAGTCACTATGGCATATATTTCAGCAACATAATGTACATTGTAGTGCGTTTAGATGCTATATGATAAAATGCTATTTGACCTAACTGTTAGACAAAACTATAAAGTAATTTGTGAAGTAATTATACTAAAATATAATATTATTATACTGTGTTAAATTGCAAATAGGAAGAAACAATACTGGATATTAGCGACAAATTCTACAGCTATGATGTGTGCGTTGGTTTCGTAAACCACAGTGGTTGATTGCCTTTATATTCGAAGGTAACGTGGGAGTTTCGAGTTATGAGCATAATTAACGTTGGACGTTGGCTGGTTCAATTCTCGTCATGTCCGGAAATTGCTAGAAAATTAAAATATTCACCAGGGATCAGATTGTAATTTTCTGAGCATTATCAATTTATTGTTGATGAATTAATTTTTTTTGACAGATTTCGTGATCAAATTTGCTATTTTTAATTATGAGGTATTATTTTCCCTTGATTCTTTTTTTGCCATGATTATACAAACTACGTGAATACTATACTACTGAACAGTTTTATTGTAACTGTCGTGGTTTAATGAATTCATATTGGAATAAACTTATGTTCTTTACTTTGGATTTAGTCAACTGTAAATAAATACCCTAATGGGCACTATTTAGGAGACCCGTGCTCAGTATGGTATTAATAAAGGATGTTATGATTATGATGATGATTTGAAAACGGCAGGTAATGCCGTTGCCATTTATGAGACAAATGACCGATTGACAAATTCGGGTCGCTCTATTTGCAGAGACAATAGAGCGCTATGCAATCCGATTATGGCACGATCGCATTTGTGGATCTATCGCCATAAATTCGCGTGCTTTAACGGTAAAGGCAAAGAACGTGAGAAATTTAAAAGTTTAAAGGATGTGTAATATTCACTCACTATTCAAAAGAGAAGTCCCTGTGTCTCAAAAGTTTCTACTGCCCGTCTGTTGTTCTTTTTTTACAGAAGAAAACTGGGTAGGACTATTCTTAGCTCTGCGCTACACGGCCTTTGTGAATATAGTGTTGCACAATATTTTCGATTCTGCGTCCGCTTGTCGATAAATGCACGCAGGTTATCGATAATAGGGTTAGCCGCGCTGCGCTCGTTAGCTCTAGTTGATGATGACGTTCTAATTTTAAATGCGAGCTCGCTATTGGTTGCTTTAGTCATGACGGAGGCAATAATTATTATATCGGGTTACTATGTTCATTTAAAACCATTAATTCCGTTAATGAGAAAAGATCACGTTGTATAATCTTATACTCTACAATTAAGACAATTATTTTTATACATTTTAAAAATAATTGTCTTAATTGTTGCTGCTGGGGTTAGGCTTGTTGGATTAAGGCCTAATCTCTCTCGTCCAAAGAAAAGTCCCCGTGTGTCAGTAGTGGGAACGTAAATAAAGATGATGATAATGTTGAAAACAATCACACACCAACGGGACACATACACAGAAATAACAATATCTCACGCGACCCAAACCCTACGAATGCAAATTTAAACAACAGTTTAAACAAAACCCAGCTAAGGTCTGAATTAAGGAAAAGGGAAAATGTCTTAATTCCATCGATATAAATTCTTTAAACAACACTAAAGTTAATCGTCTGGCGCGCGTTACCGAGAAATTGGAGCAAATATGAGTCTTGGAGTGGTGAGGGCGAGTATGAACATGTAAGGGTTCTGTTCATACTATATACGGATCATAATGTGGCTATTTAATTAAATGATAATTGAATTAATAATGAAATGAAAGATTAGAACTGGCAATCCGTCTAGACTGACACATTTATAAGCGATAAGGCCGCCCATTGTACGAGTCTCTTTTTGTGTCTGTTTTTGGTGTACAATCAAGTGTTTTTGTATTGCTCTTCGTAAGTCTCACCGAAACTCCGGAACCGCTGGGCCAATTTAGATGAATTTTTCTCGAAATATTTGTATTAAGTATCTCAGGTAAGACTTAAAAGGCGAGAAAACTATAAAAAGTCGGTCAACTAGTTGATCACAACAAGAACAATTGGGCAATTGTTCTGAATTAAAATCACTATTTTCACGAAAATTTTACAATTGTCATCTATATACGACGTACAATTCGTTTATCAAGTTTTGAGGACACTTGACTCTGTAGTCTATGGTGACCTGACTCAACTCTTAGCATGGGACGCGGTAGTCCCATTATAAAGGAGGCAACACAGCAGCGACCGTGACATGACTACATGACTTTATTTACTGGAGCTTTTTAACCAACGCAAGGAATAAAGGAGATAGATCGATAGAATTTCTTTATTGCACACCATTAATAACATAACATAACAGTGGAAAATACAATGAGATATAATGGGACAATCGGCGGCCTTATCGCTAAAAGCGATCTCTTCCAGGCAACCTTTTAGGAGATGTATCTTTGACCAACCCGCACTTTGCCAGTGTGTTGAATTAATCCCATATCTCTTGTCAAGAGAGGAGGGATGGTGATCTTTTACCGTTTGTATGTGTGTGTTGATATATTTGCTTTCGAGTTTTATTATAATTCGATTGAAAACACACGTTTAAACAAAGTGTAAAATGAGCCTCAAATCCTTCAAAACCTCAGGTCATGCTGGTTTAATCATGATGTTTGCTTTCATCGTTAAAGCATGTGTTTAAAGAGCACTTAAATTCGAGAAAAAATTCCAAAGGTGCGTGGCGGGGTTTGAACCCTACCTACGCAATGAAAGTCAGGTTTCCTCCCACTCGGTAAACACAGCTAATGTAGGAAAGTCTAAATCATCATCATCATCTCAGCCATTGGACGTCCACTGCTGGATATAGGCCTCCCTATATGACTTCCAGTCATTACGGTCGCTCGCGGCCTGCATCCACCGCAAGCCGACCGCCTTCACCAAATCATGTGTCCACCTTGTTGGTGGACGTCCAAAACAAAGTCTAAATAGCTAAATAAAATAAGCCATTTTGATATGAATATAAATGAAATACCATTTTCCCATTACATACGGTTGATATGGTAAGAGCTGTCTTGTGTACATAGGTCCGGTCTTGTTGATATGTAGCACAAAGGTGCCCTTTAAAGGTCTTTGCCTGGAGGTGTTAGCTATCATAGACACACATCCGCCTAGTTTATGGTTAAATAGTAAAGTATTTTTATTTTGTCAAATGTTACACGTAGCTTAGCCCATATAATATATCTATGTATATATAAAATATAAAAAAACAAAGCCATTTTTTGTTAAAATTTATAACTCAAGGACGGCTGGGCCGATTTAGGGTGCTTTTGGTTTTAATATAGTCGTAGTCGCCCAGATAAGGTTTAAACGGGTAGAAAACATGGGAATAAAGCCCCTCGGATACAGTAGTTCAACTGAGTAGTTCAACTAGTTGTACAAATAATACACTACTGTATCATTAGTCCAACTACAAAAAATACAAGCAAATGCCTTGGGTTGTCCTTCCTAGAATCTGGCAAAATTATTGTGAATTTTGGTTTCGAAATTGTTGAAACTCTTCAAAATTCTCGGAACATACCGGTCACACATTCTAACACATGTTTAACACTATCAGTGTCCATGACGCACGCTCGTACAAACAAATAGGTGAGCGGAGGCATTGAAAGTGTTATAGCGCAATAAGAAAAATCCTTAGGTGCGCGTCGTGGTGTCTCACTACCTTCGGAATTAAAGTCAAGTGAACTTCCACGTTGCCAACACGACTTAAAAAAGTATTTATTAGACTTATTTTTTGCTTTTGGTTCGTTATGGTGGACAATAGAGTGATATCTATCTAAATCATCAATCACTATCATTAATCGGAAGATCAGCGTTGTTGGTTGCTAGATTACTGGTAACCTACTCAATGCTGAGTCAGTGACCATTTCATGATGTTCGGTTTACAAGCACTGATTGTGTTATTAAATTTAATTTATTTTGTACTAGCTTCCGCCAGCGGCTTCGCCCGCGTAGAAATAAAAAGTAGCCTATGTTCTTTCTCAGGGTCTAAAGATTGTCTGTACCAAATTTCATGAAAATCGGTTCAGAGGTTTAGCCGTGAAAGCGTAACATACAGACAGACAGACAGAGTTACTTTCGCATTTATAATATTAGTAAGGATGTAAGCTAAACATTTTTGAATAACTAATTTTCTTTCTTTCTTTCTAAATCCGTACATTTAGATGGTAGACGTCTGACGCCGTGTAATCCGCGGCACATTGTAAACACAAGCTCAATCAACATCTGATTATGGGCACAGCGGGTGAATGCGAGTAATCGACCGTTCGGAGCGCATATGCGAAATTGATTGGAAATGTTAATGTATTTGGACCCTGTTTAATGTTTTATAACCAAACACTTCAAAATACGCCGTTGCTTTTGTTAGTACAGATACAGATACAGATACTTTATTAATAACAAATAAGTTACATGTCAATTTCTTTACATAAATTACTAAGTACACTAATAGCATAGTGTTATAGGTACTTAAATTAGAGTAATAATAAATTATAATATTCAATACATTAATAAGAACACTTATTTTAAATAATTGGTAATTCATAAAAATCATGAATGGAGTAAAAAGAGCGTTCTATTAACCATTTTCTGAGTCTTATTTTAAAGCTTGTTATAGACGGACAGTTCAGCTTGATGGTATTTGGTAGCCTGTTGTAGACTGAAGGGCCCATGATGTACACTGACCTCTCGGATTTCCGCAGTTTGTGCGCTGGCGTTATAAGAATATGGGAAAACTTATTGCTGCGCAGAGCTCTGGTCGCGTTTATGCCTTTCTTAAGGAATGTATTTAAATTATTATGAGTAAATAAAGCGAATAAGTAGAGAGGAGAGTATGGGATAAAGCATTAATTATACTAATATTACGAAGCTGAAGAGTTTGTTGGTTTGTTGCTCTGTCTATATTATAATATGAACTACTAGCTAACCCAAAAACAAAAAATAAAATAGCTTTTAAAATAGTCATAGTGGCCCAGGAAATATTCGAAAGGTGAAAAAGTTCCGAAAAAAAACAAACGAAGCCGCGGGCGGGTCATATATTTACATAGTATGTAAATTTAACAAATTACTCGCATTGTCATGTATTATTATAATCACTCATGTCTATAATCTAACTCTAGTTAACAAACTCACAAACAATACCAACATAACAAGCATAGCTATCTAGTGAAGCGCGTTAACTCAATATCTGTATAAGTTGTACTAAAATATGTAATGTTTTTATTCGAGTGTTTATTTTTAAATAATTATGGTTATAACAATATTAGAACACAAAACGGGTAAGATAAGATGGCGCTTGAAACAGTGCCGTCTCGGGAAACTCAAAACCATTTCAATCGTAGTAAGTTATCCATTTCGTCATCTAATAATCTAGAATTTTAAACATTGCCACAGAAGGATATAAAATTGATTTTATAATAAATTTCCGAGTTCTACGTGACCTATCATGAATATAAAATTCTTTTCAGAGTGCATTGCAATCAAATATCTGCTTGCATTTGAATTGGAAAAGTTCCCGCTCTATTAAACGGAATATAGCAACTTGTCACATCATCATAACAATCTATATATTCAATCCCACAACTGGGCATGTGTCTCGTCAATATAGGTTCATTAGAGGTTTTCGGAGATGTGGTATAATTAACACACAAGTGATTATTGTTTTAATGTAATTTTGGTATAGTACCTACCTACACATAAAGATGGTGTCGTCCGTCTTCTAGTATATACGTAAATCCGTAAGTCGGTTTGATGATACATGATAAAATAAATAATAAATATTGCTGGACAATATTTAAGCGCGGTAAGCTTGAAGTTTGTATTACGGATGCTAGATTACTCATATACTTCATAAAATATACATAAGTACATAAATATATGTTTTTTATAATTAAAAAGGTGTCTGGGACACCCGGAACAATTATTTGCAGATCGCAATTTTTATTTGTCCTGATTCGGGAACCGAACCAGCAGACGGACCTTCGCCCACTGCGCTACAAATGTCGAGGAAAATGATGATAGATCTATTCTTGGGTACCACACATTATATCAACTTTTCACTACTTTGATACACTAATCCTGTGCCACCTTGTATATGTCAAGGGTTTGACATAGTTCAGAAGTAGCAATATTGTAACATTTCCTGAATAATGAGCAGCATCATTGAAGATTATTGTGTTTCAGTTTAGATTTGCCATACAGATTTCAGTAGAGCTTTGCCATTCATTTCAAATAAATCTATAAGTAATTGAAACTTGTTGAATAAATATGAACATTAACATGCCATGGTTTAATTGTTTTCATTTCATTTATTTAATAATGTGGTTCCCCCTAAAGTATGAATGTCATACCGGGTGTCTGGATGTTAATAAAACATATCTATCTATGTATGTGTCTATTAAGTATATCAGAAATCTAGCACCCGTAACACAAGCTTCGTGCTTACCACGGGGCTAGTTGTTGTTATGTGAATTGTCCAGCAATATTTATTTACTTCATTTTCAAAATTTTTGTGAGAACCGCGCGCACTGCAGTAAGGAGACGGAGCACGGCGGAACGCTTACTCCTAAAAGACTGCTCTTGTTACGGCCGGAACGTTGAGGGTGTTTTAACTCCATTGTACGTGAGTAATTCCCGTTGTTATAAAATATATATTTATTAATTTAATAATGTGTTTTCGCCTCATGTATGAGCGACTTACGAAACATAAAAGTTCAGCTGTGAAGAATGCCGAATCTGTACCTGTTAGTTAGTTAGAATGGCTCAGTTTTCCGAATTTAGACTCAAAGGCGGTCCATTATGCGTGATGAGATTTGCTAGTATAACCAGCCTAACTCCGTCCAAAAGCACAGAATACTCCTGGGGTCTTCACAGGCTTCACGGAGTGACCTCGGAGTTTTGAGGATTTGTCTGTACCTGTAGAGCGGTTTCCCTCCAGCATGTCGGAACCACAGCACCATGTAGACGCGGTCCTCGTGGGAGTCGGGCTCGATGTCGCAGGGCAGGCTGGCGCGGCGACCCACCACCGCCTCCACGTCCATCGTAGACACGGGTACGAAGTCCACTGCAACAAACCGAATATTTATATCTACTATATAAAAATAAGTCGGGTTTTCCTTCCTGACGATATAACTGCAGAACGCACGAACCGATTTCTACGGTTTTGCATTCGTTGGAAAAGTCTCGGGCTCCGTTTGTAGCAAAGAAAATTGCGGGAAAGTGTAAAACGTGGGCGAAGCCGCAGGGCGGAACGCTAGTCTATATCTATACTAATATTATAAAGAGGAAAGATTTGTTTGTTTGTAATGAATAGGCTCCGAAACTACTGGACCGATTTCAAAAATTCTTTCACCTTTGGAAAGCTACATTATCCCCGAGTAACATAGGCTATAATATATAGCAAAGAAAATTGCGGGAAAATGTAAAACGCGAGCGAAGCCGCAGGGCGGAAAGCTAGTATTAAATAAGATTTAAATAACGCAAACGATTACATGGAAACGGAAAACAGACCTAAACCCTTATTGTATTGCAAATATTTGTTTCGGGTGTCTGGGTGTAGGTACTTATATGTATAATAAAAAAATATTTGTCTATGTTGTTCCGAGTGTCTGGGTGTTTTATATGTGTAATAAAAATTATCTATCTAAGTACTGTTTATTCTACTAAGTATATCAGAAATCTAGCACCATTAACACAAGCTTAGAGCTTATCGCGGGGCTAGATGTCGCTGTGTGAACGCTTGATCATTATTATTTATTCTCCGTCCACCATATTCTAAAAATACCGTATCATGTTTAAATTGAACCAAAATATACCAGCGTAAGAGGCATCCACATTGGGAGTAGGGAAATATTTTCGCAAGTTAAGGCGTTCACAAACAGCTTCCAAACGCGTGCTGTTGAGCAGTTTGGTACATAATGCAACCGAGCCATTTTAGTTGTGGTGTAATTCAGTTGCAGCTGATATTTTTCAGTTTAAAGTGCCACATTTCACGATATTGGGTGAAAATATGACACAATCTCAAATTTATCGAAACCCAATTTCATTCTAAAATGACTATGTAAATCCTCTAAGATCTATAATGGGTTATACTGAGAAGACTCGTGTCCAGTAGTGGACGTATAATGGGTTGTTATTGTGATTATAATATGCCTTGTGGCCATCTGCCCATCTAGTTAGGAGGTGGATGTAAGATACCGTTTCACAATAAACACTGTGTTTATTGTACCTACACGAGAATAATCTTATAATGGGCTAGCCGACCCGCGCTACCTAGTACCTATTCTATTCTACATTTAAAAAGGAATAAAACGGCGTTATTCCTTTTTAAATGTAGAATAGAATAGGTACTAACACTGAACTAATTGAACAAAATAGCACTAGTCATTTTGTTAAGTTTAAAGTCTTTACCATAAATAGTAGTAGGTACCTATTTATGGTTAAAACTTTAAACTTAATTATGAAACTAGAATCTCATAAGGGATCTTTCTACGTATTTCCTTATTTCTTTTTTATCTTGCAGTAAAACCTATAAATTACGAACCATAATTTTCTAGTTACCACAGATCACTGATCAATGTGAAGTTCGCCCATAGGTACTCGCAATAAGCATCCTGAACACATCCTTATTAAAGCTCATCGCAAAAAATACAAAGCATATTTTCGGCCGAAATTCTTCGTAATATTTCCTCAACTCACAAAGTGGTTTCATCCTATTATTTATTTACTTTCTATCGTTTGTCGATCTTTCCGGAATATGTTCTTATCGGTTGGAGAATGATTTATTCCTATATAATCGCGATTTATTCTGTCAAATATAACTTTTTAGGTTACACGTGGCTTATCTTATCAATCCATTACGTCCTAAGCAAGCCTCTTTTGAAAAGACCCGTCATAGGTATAAAGGAAATAGTATGATACGGTTGGTGATCACATTAAGAGCCCTCGCTAACTACAGACTTTCTATCGGCCGATAGTTTGGTCGGGCTTATAATCAGTATGAAGATGTATGCAAGTCCGCATACTACAACGATTTGGTATCGGCCGATAAATAAGTTTGATAGGCTTCTCAACTGCGTTCAAACTGAAAGATGATCAAACTATCGGCCGACTGCTATATTAGTATGGAGCTCCTTGCAAGCGCGCACACTGACCGATTGTTTAGTCGGCCGATGGTTCACTTCGCTCCGAGTTTTGGAGCCGGAAGGTCGTGCATTCTTTCATTATGTCCAATTCTACTCAATCGCTCGTTGTAGAAACGTAATCTAATTTTAATTTTCGGGTAATCTAGTAATTTTGAATGCATCGTGTAAAATTTTCCATTTAATAATCTAGTACTGTAGATGGGATGCACACAATACTCTCAGACTCTCTTCTTGATTTTTCTCCTCCGTTGTATGAGAGCAATTATAATATTTCTGGACAATATTTTACTACGAGAAACTTCCATTATGAGACAGCTCTCTTCAACAGGTAGCTTAAAAACTGAATATCGTCGGCCGACTGTTGCCTAGTTTGCGCCCTCACCACCAACCCAACTGTTTAGTTGGCGTAGTGTGCGCGTTAACAGCCCAACCCGACCAAAATATCGGCCGATAGAAAGTCTGTAGTTTGCGAGGGCTCTAAGATGGCACAAATACAATTAAACGGTTTATGCGTTTTTCTGACACCCAATGTTTTATTTTAATTTGTCAACTAATTCAAAAGGTTTTTAATCTGGTTTAAATAGGTTTCATTTCATTGTTCATACCCCCTTGCATAAGATTCAATCGACGCAGAACAATGATTTCTCCAACCCCCTACGCAAATAAGGTTAAGTCTTTATCGAAAGGCTTTATCAGGAACGAACATCATCATCATCAATTAATTTCAGTGCACGTCTAATATCTGAATGTAAGACTTGTACCTACTGCTAAACATAGGTCTCCTTTTTCAGTATTTTAGGCTAAAGTGGCACAGTGAATGAGAAGCTATTAATATATATTATTTCTCAAAATCGTAAAGTAAAGCGATAACCCTCTAAATGGCTCCTTAAGTAGCTTAGCCGCCCCTATTTAATTTTCTAATAGGTACTCATCATTGATGATACAGCGGCTGATATTAATAATTATCGTAATTTCCATTCAAATTGAAAGATTGCAGAAAACGCGCTGACGCAATTTATTAAATCATCGATCCCAAACGTCAACTTTTAACAAAAAACAAACAATCGCTCCTATTTCTTCAGGTAAAGCTACGAATTTAATCTCTAATCGCAACTGAAAATCGTCCGTATTGGTACAGTTTAAGGCTTAGAATTGCAGAATGGTCGGGCCAATAAATGGTAAGGACAATTTGTTAACGCTACACACGGCAGTAAAATCGTGCAAGCGTTGTAAAGTAAGCACTTTCAATTTGCCATAGACAAGGATTGCGGTGTTCGGTGCTGCGCTGTCGGCTTATTTACATGGCCAATAAAACTTTAAGATTTAGTTTTAGTTTCCCATTCCGGTGTCTGTGTGTCACTTTAATGTATTGAAGCGAGATTCGGAACGTTATTGATGACGAATCTTTTGAATGCCATGTGGTACTGGGTTTAACCCCACCCCATATTTCCTTATGAGTGTCGTCGATTAACTGATTTAAATAAATTAAATAAATATTTCTCGACAATTTACATAGCAACATCTAGCCCCGTGGTAAGCTTTAAGTTTGTGTTTCTGGTACATACATACATAGATAGATATATACATACAAAGATTTATATTTTTATCATACACATAGAACACCCAGACACCCGGAAAAATTATCTGCAAATCGTAATTTTTTTTTGTTTCTAGGCGGGAATCGAACCCGGAACCTCATGCGTCGCAGGCAGACAGTCAGCATTGTCCTTCTGTGTAATGTGGCAGCTTACCTCGATCTCTAAACCGTCTGGTAAGCATGTTGATAATATACCCAATCGATGTGACTAAAATGCATAAAAAGGAAAAGTTTGTACATAACCAGATGCTATGCAAAATTGATAGTTTTGAAGGAAGAGCTGAGTTAAACTCAATTTCGAAGTGAAGCTGCAAATGCGTAAAAATAGGCTTCATATTCGAAAGCTTACTGGCATCAGGTTTGCGGAGCGTGAATTTAAATTCCTTCTGAGCCCTGTCTCTTGGCACAGTAGACGCCGTTCTCAGTAGATACAATCGCTTTACGAAGACTAACTAGGTATCCAATTCACAATGAAATGTACCCTTTTTTAACAAACATCAAAAATGGTGGAGTAGTTTTCGATCTAAGCATGATTGTTTTTAATTCTTCTTCGTTTATGAACCGATTTTAAAGATATTGGATTATTGGAAGATAGGGATTTGGTTTTGGCAGACCAGAGAAATTGAGAGGAACTTACATAAATCGTTTTTCTTGTAGAAAGATTATTAATTTACACACGTTATCATTCATAAGGTGAACGCATACCTGTCCGTCCTTAAACTGCAGTCCATAAATGCATCCAGACAGAAAAGCAGATCGTATTCGACCTCTGTAGCGCAGCGGGTGAAGGTCCGCCTGCGACGCAAGAGGTTGCGGGTTCGATTCCCGCCTCGGAACAACAATTTGTATGATATGCAAATATTTGTTCCGGGTGTCTGGGTGTTATTATGTATAATAAAAAATATCTATCTATGTATGTATATTATATTAAGTAGGTATATCAGAAATCTAGCACCCGTAACACAAGCTTCGAGCT
This sequence comes from Chloroclystis v-ata, assembly GCA_963691955.1. Lineage (NCBI taxonomy): Eukaryota > Metazoa > Arthropoda > Insecta > Lepidoptera > Geometridae > Chloroclystis > Chloroclystis v-ata. The sequence goes on along the minus strand of OY829904.1, from coordinate 10,576,616 downwards.
TACCACGGGGCTAGATGTCGCTGTGTAAAATTGTCCAGTAATATTTATTTATTTATTTTATTTATTTATTTGTAATTACTATCGTATTTGTCATATGTGTAACAGCTATCCTACCGCCGACGCGAGCCGCCGTGCCACACCACTTACTGCAGGACGCTGATAACATGCTACAACGACCGTTTTGTAAAATGGAAATGAGATCCTTCCATGAGATTGTACGTTCGCTAAATCTTTAGGTTATCTAAGATTTTCGGGGGAAATTTACGAGATTTTTATAGCACGAGGTGGTGTAATAAATTGTTGGCTGTTTATCTTAATCGAAAGTAAATAGTCTTTTGGAATGGCTTTATTTAGATGCAAATTTTTGAATTGCTTGATAGGTACCGGCCACAAGCAATAAGCCTCTGGTTTTAAGGATTTGAATTTGGAATAAAACGCTTCAAACCGATCTTAGCTTTAGTTTGTCTGATGTACCATTTAGATTGTAGAATAAATGATGTAAATAAATGTTGATAAATTCTACTATAACCTGCGCAATTAAAAGTGAATTCTGTAAATGGCGGGTAGGTATGGTACGGTTGGCAAAACAATTTCTCAAACAGGCCGGCGTCACGACGAATTTCCCATACAAACATAATACCAAAATTATTTGTAATTCGAGCATATTTCCACGGTATTATTGTATTATTATTATCTAAATAGTATTTTTATCTAGGTCCCTACAGAGTTTTTTTTACAAAATACTTTTTTTAAATGAAATTATTTTTTTAGTAAAGTAAAGTAAAGAGTTTAAACAACTTTGCGTTATAAACCCGGCGCTTTTATAAAGGTCCTCAATGTGATCATTCATACGAACGCTTTTAAATCACTTTCGTCTCGTCCCTCGCTTTAGAAAGCCGTGGGAATTTTTTTTTGCTAAATAACTAGCTATAGCGATTTATGTTGCTAGAAGAAGAAAGAAAAAAAGGACATTCTGGGTACATCCTCTGAATGAACAGAGATACTTAAAATAACAGTTTGTGACACTGTACGAAGATTCGACAAGTATACAAGATTTGACGAATTATTGGAATATTTCTACTAATACTCATAGTACTAATCGCAGCGCCGGCGTTTTTTTAATAGTGTGAATAATAATAAAAAGTTTCATACGGCCTATTACCAGCACTTTTCGTTGAAAATGCAACACTGCTCGATAAAAAAGCGTCGCGTTCTAAAATCGCCGACGTGTGAACACGTACTTGGGTATGCCTAAAACGTTCAAATAGAACATAATTATTATGTTCTATTTGAACGCTTTTTTAACGGACGTTAAAAAAGCTCTCGTGCGAATTAGGCCTGACTGACTATTTTTTTGTAGCGCGTACTTCACTGTGTGAGTATAGACAGCGATAGAGAGTGAGCGAGAACGCATGCGAGCGGACGCCATTTATAATTCGCTTCTATATGTGCGCAGGTTATACTTACTTAATTTTCTAAAAACAAAATTTAATATTTTTATTATTATATTAGTTCACCATGACAATACTCAAATTATAGTAGTTTGTGTTCGCCTGTTATTAGGATATATATTAGAATTATTACCTTTATTTAATTTGTTGTAAATGTTTGATAATGTATTCTGTTGGCGTTCCTTTAATAAATAAATAAATAAAATAGAATAGTTATAAATAAGGAACTAGGTAGTTATAGTTAAACCACATTATCCATGCATAAATACGAGTAGAAATTAAAACTAAAAATTTAAATTCTTATAATTTTAAATTATTTTTACTTTTTAAATTAAAGGTATGGGTCATAAAACGGGCTTAGTTACCGAAGACTATACGTATGCGTATGTATGAGCCGTGTTGGCTAAGTGGGAGCACACTCGACTTTCATTCCGAAGGTCGTGGGTTCAAACCCCGCCGCGCACCTCTGATTTTTCTTCTTGGAAAGTGTGCTTTAAAAACACGTGCTCTAACGGTGAAGGCAAACATCGTGAGGAAACTGGCAAGTTCTGAGAACTTTGAAAAGTTTGAAGGACATGTGTCATTCACCAACCCGCACTTGGCCAGCGTGGTGAATTAAGGCCTAATCTCTCTCGTCAAGAGAGAAGTCCCTGTGTCCCAGCAGTGGGAACGTGAATAGGGGTGATATGATGATACGTATGCACGGTTTCCAGGCCGATGGTAAATTCCAAGGTGGATTTCCCGTTTATAGGATAAAACAAACTGAAATCGTATGGATATAAATATTTCATTTCATATGAATATGAATTTAAATTAAATAAAATGTTGTAATTCTATGGTCTGTGTGTAGTTCTGATATTCCAACAGGGGTGGCGCCGACAAAGCACACCCTTTCAAAGTGCAACGATCGAGTTTTACTTTACAATAGACAACAATCTTGGAAGATATTGTTTAAAAGTCGGACAACTGTTGGCTGCCGCTGTTTTTTTTAGGTCAACATATTATGTTGGTTAAGTGGTACTTACATAAAATTCTCGACTTTCATTTCCAAGGTCGTGGGTTCGAACGCCGCACCGCAGCTATGAATTTTTCTACTTGGAAAAATGTATGTGTGATTTGAAAACGTTTTGCGTGCTCTAATGGTGAAGGCAAACATCGTCAAGAAACCGGCATGTTCTGAGAACTATGAAGAGAACCACGCTGGCCAAATCATGCCTTTCAAAGGCATGATTTGGCCAGCGTGGTGAATTAAGACCTAATTTATTTCGTCAGGATAGAAATACCTGTGCCTCAGAAGAAGTAAACTACAAAGATGCTTATGTATGCGTATGTACAAGAATATAAATAAATAAAATAAATAAATAAATAAATAAATATTACTGGACAATTTTACACAGCGACATCTAGTTCCGTGGTAAGCTCGAAGCTTGTGTTACGGGTGCTAGATTTCTGATATACTTAATATAATATACGTACATAGATAGATATTTTTTTTTTTTATAATATGTTCTCGATCATTCGATCTATTTTTCAAAACTGCCACATCTTTATTAGGTTTCGTGGTTAAAATATCACGATGCGCAATGTGAACATTTTACCTGCACCGGCACTAGATTGTGTCACTTATTTCCAACTTTGGAGCAAGCTGCATCATGCGAGTACAAAATGAAACTATTTTTGTATGCTTTTTCGTTTTCGTTACAAAATGTTTGTTTGAGAGATTAATCTAGGTACTGTAAATATTTGTATTTATTTATGAATTGCACACAAACTTTAATCAGCAGTTTTAACTCTAGTTGAAATGAATATGGCTGGACAATTCACACAACATCTAGCCCCATGGTAAGCTTGAAGCTTGTGTTACGGGTGCTAAATTTCTAATACTTATCCTTAACACAGTACAGGTACTTACATAATAAAATAAATCTTTTTAATATACATAGAAAATACAATCTGCAAATATTTGTTCCGTGATCTATCTGTCACGGAACGAATATTTTTGCAGATTGTTAAAAAAAATATTCCGGTGGGAATCGAACCCAGAACATTTGCCTGCAGCGCCACACAGGAAGACATCTACTAGAGTAGTTTTTGATGCCTCATATCCGGTAGATAACTAAATTCATAAACTCTATCATCATTAACGAACTCGACCATCAGTATTTCATTTGCAGTCTGTGGTATTTTTATGACGTCACGATAAAATTCTATTTCACTTATTATTACAGTAGCGCAGCGGATGATGGACCATTTGCATCGCAGAGATGCGGGTTCAATTCCTGTCTAGAAAAATGTTGGTTATACGTGGTATAAACTGCCTGGGTGGGTTTTATTTTTCTCGTAAACAACCTCGTTTTGCCAAAATAAAGTCTGGGACATTTGCAAAAATAAATAATAGCTAAATAAAGCTGGAAAATTCAAACTGAATTTCACTCCTTACGATCCACGGCTCTATAACTGCTCCGTGTTAGGCTTATTCCACTTTACCCCAAAACTCTACTTTTTAGTCAATATATATCCATACATTCATTCCACTACCACCCCAAGACGATGAAAGGTGTCAAAATTTCATCAACAAATATCTCCATACTTCCATCCACTTGCACCCCAAGCATTTTTCGTAGGGTTTGCAGCATAATTTTAGCAAAAATAAATAAAACGCAAGATAATTATTGTTCATGGCGTATTTGTATATAAAATATTGTAGGTATCTATATAAATGTTTTATAAAATATTATACAAAAAATTAGTAGGCTAAGAAGTCTATCGGTCTATCCTAGTTGACTATATCTAACTTTTATAATTTACACAATATGGTGTCCAGTATTCGCCATAATCACTAAAGTATGGCCGTATCAAGAGGAATCGTAATATACTAATAATAAATCTGTAAGGGTCGGTCATGGAGTATGTTAGGTTGTGTTCATAGATATTGAGTCTAAAGGCTCAATAATATGGTAGTCTTATTAAATAGGTTTTTTACCAAACCAATATTTGTTTTTCAGACTCTATTCACATAATATCTCTGACGATTTAAGATGTTGTAGTATTCAAATAGATTCTACTACAACAGCTCGCAACAGCATTTTTCGATAAGTATTTTTTTCAAATTGATGAGTTATCAGTCCTCAAGTATTATCTTGAATTTTTCTGTTGACTATACTTAAAACAAAAGATTAATTTTAAATTTGATTTTCAAAAACGTTTTGGGGTTGAAGTGGAAGTTTTTTTGGGGTAAAGTGGAATAAGCCCCGTGTTACGATCCCCTAAAAAAACATTTAAGCCTAAGATAAGATAATATAATTCTTAAATACACACACCAATAATCAAGGTTATTTACAAAATAACTTAAACCTACAAAAACGTAATACGTAATGGGCGGTTTTTGTTAAAGCTATTTCTACCAAACAACCTAAGGATAGAAAGAAAAATTTTAAATACTTATCTATTTCTACAGATACAAATAAAGTTACAGATGGCATGTCTCAAATTAGTAAGGATACGACTTAGAAAACAAAACTAACCCCTTACCACAGAACATATAATTACTCCCGTTCATTTCTACAAGCAACCTACTTAGTTCACGTTCCGTTATAGGTACGTTGCAAAATAAGCATGGAGCCCACATCTTGAGTGAGGACCCATTCGGTTTCTCGTAAAACGGAACGGCCCACCAAACGACTTGCTCGATAAAGAGCACTGTAAATGAACCCTAATATACCTCTTTCAGATGATACAGAGCGAAGAAGTGCTGGCACGGCAAAAATGTTACAGGAAATGTAGTGTTTCTGACTCTAGTTTACCAATGACTACTCAGTTATTATTAATTCTATTTATGTTTTAAACTAACTTATTGTACCGAGACTTCGGGTTTTATTGAATTATCTTGTCCAGGTTCTTATCCCGCATCAATCAATCACAATCAATAATAATATCTTTATTCTTATTCAATTGATTGATTGAAAAAATTTATTAAATATACGAAAATAAATTACATATTAGTGTTTGACAGTACGAGCTGTTAAAGTCCTCAGCGTAAACCTATTTCCAATGATGAATTTAAATAGGTACGTTTGTTGTATTGATAAATTTTCGGAAAACTAGTTTTAGCCTAAGTTTAGACAGATAATAATTAAATAGAAATAAAACTACGTAGGTAGGGTGCAATAGATATAATTTACCTATTAAAAAGTAATACAAATATGTATATGTATTTTACGCTACTATTAAAAATATCCACAAGAAATCTTACAAAACAATCAAGAACTTGAACCAATTATAAACAATACTAAACTCATTTAGCGATCTTAGCATTCAAGAAGCCGTATCCTATGTAATAATAGAAAACTTGGTAGTGGCCCAACTTTTTCTTTATGAATCACCCTAAGTGCAAAGCGCTGGGTAATTTATTTTTGGTTCGTATTTTCATTGGGTATTTTAAGGGTATTTTAGATACTATAAGTAAGTTCGATAGTTCTTTCTAGGTAGTTGATGTGGGTGGTTGATTAAGGCGTCATATATCTTAGTAATAAGATAAGATTTCACACAAGTGAGTGTGTGAACGATTTAATTAGAATCATTTAAAAATATTAATTTCCACCATAACAAAATTCAACGTTAAAATGTTCATGAATTTCTCGTATATTACAATACGAATTAAATTGAATGTGGAATCAATTAGCAAAAAATCGAGTCGAGATCCTATTAATTTATGTAATAAACCAAATATAGAAAGAAAGAAAGAAACTTTACCAGTTAACTAGCAGCCAACGCTGATCTTCCGTCAGCATCAATTACTCTGACGGACACCCTGAACTACAACTGAATATTTTACAACTAAAAATATAATGTAACAAAATTACATGCAAAATCGAAACATTATGAACCCTCATTATAATTAATGTTAACCATATTCAGATAATTTTAATTACTTTAACAAGCCGAAGCTGTAGGTTCGAAAAATTCTAAAAGGACGAATTACGGGTCCATTTAAAAAACCAATTTAGTTTTTGTAAAAAAATCTATAAATTTTTACTACTTTTTAATTGGTATCAACTTTCGCCCCGTTTTTCCTATGAATTTTAATTGGTGCTTGTTTGTACAAGCAAATTGGTAAAACAAAGGTGAAAAACTGTAAAAACGAGCTTTTTGGAGACTCACCTTTTCTTTGGTATAATGTTTCACGTAAGTTATTAACCTACCTGATTTTATTTATCTAAAAGAAAGTTGTGTTAGTTACATTATTTCTAATTCAAGAGCTGAATCGATTGGGCTGACTGAAAACTGGTGGAGATATAGTTTAGAACCAGAAGAAGGACAAAGAATAGGTACTTCGATACTTTTTACAGTGGGAAAATATTATAACACGTGCGAAGACGCGAGGCGTAAAGATAGTCTATAGATAAATGTGAGTAATACAGTGATGTGATGAGTTCCAATATCGATAGAACGTTGTATATTATGTTGAAGCATGCGCCCGGAAGCTAAACAGAATATCGTCGGCTGGAATTGCATTAGACATGTCCTCCATATTACGTATTCAAAGATGTTGTGTACTGTGAGCTAGGGAGGGGAAGTTGTCGATGGTATTAGCATGTAGGTTTTTCAAATGAGGTTTTATTTTATGTTTTTCTATAGGGTTAGGCTAGGAGCCATATTGGCTAAGTAGGTCGAGCAAACTCGACTATAATTCCGAAAACCGTGGGCCTCATAACGCATTTCTGGATTTTTCTTGTAGAATGAATGTGGGCTTTGAAAACACGTGCTATAACAGTGGAGATAAACATCATGAAGAAACCGACATGTTCTGAGAACTTAATGCGTTGACTTTGAGTCCAAATGAAGTATTATATTTGAGTCCAAAGGAGTCCCCAAACTTACTACAACGAAAATTGAATTTAATACAAAGAATAAGTTAATTAATCATTTTTTCATGACGTAGATTATTTTATCGACATCGATAAGTTAAAACTACCGTCAATCCACATCACTATTAAGTACGTAGGAAATACGCTTCGCTGTATTCTGTTAATGTGGAAACGAGTACAATGGCGTAGTTTCAAACTACATCAGCTTAGTCTTTCACTAAGTGAAATTACTATCGTTTTTATTGGACACTTCTTTTTTAGCACATCTTCGCTATTTACCTACAACTATGTAGGTTTATTTCTAGCTAGTTCAAACGACTAGATAAAAAATATGGTAATGGATAAGAAACACACACGTCTTTAATTCAGAAGGCCGTGGGTTCAAACCCCGCTAGGCACCAGTGAATTTTTCTTCATGAAATCAAACATAGGCCGATAGTTACCGACATCAGACCATGACTGTTTTTTCATGGACTAGTGAAATAAAGGACTGCATGTGAAATAGATTTTTGAAATAGAAAAATCAATTATATGCTTGTAAACCTTCTTCTTTATGCACTCTATTCAAAACTTAATCATTTAAAGATTGAAGCATACATAGGGACGGACAGACAGCTACAGTAACATTGTTCTACACTATACTAGCTTTCCGCCCCGCGTCTTCGCCCGCGTTATAATATTTTCCGGCTGTAAAAAGAACCCTATTAGTGGGTACACACGTACGTTCTAGCTCGATAAACTTGCTCGATCTCGAGCAAGTACGAACGTGTGTACCATGCAAGTCTCAAGACAAATGCTCGAAGCCAACCAAAATGTTCGATTCGAACAAGATTCAAACGTCCATAATTCTTGCTCGATGTTCGATGCAAACATGCTTGTACATGTAGCCGCGAAGTCGAGCATGTTAGTCGTGATTGATATTTTTGTGAAGAGGGTGCGAGTGCGCTGTTAAAATGTCGGACTTTCGTTCATTTTCTCGATCAAACAAACGATCTCATCAAACAGCTAATATCCCGCAGAACGCAGACGATGAATATAATATAATGGGAAAACATTTTGCTAATAAAATGCGAAAATTTTGACCATCTATGCAGTTAATTACAGAAAAACTTATTGGCCTAACCCAGCGACGACGACGCTTTCTTCGCGTAGTTTTTCCCTGACAGTAAATGTAGCAGGCGATGCCCACCAAACACAACAACGAATCGTCCATTGCTCGAAGAGTTTCAACGCGTACTAAACATGTTCTTCGAGCAAGCTTGTACGTGAAGACGCAGGGTCGAGCATGTTTGTAGATAGTCATGCTCGAATGAAACATGCTTATCGAGCAAGAACGTACGTGTGTACCCACCATATGTCCTTTTCCTGGTTCTACCTCTCTGCTTACCTCTCCACCAATTTTCAACCCAGTCGATTCAGCCGTTGTTGTTTTATAAATAGGGTAACTAACACAACTTTCTTTTAAATATAAGAGAAGAGGATAGATGTGCTACTGTAGGAGTCTTATCTCTCAGAATCCCTAAGATAACGGCTAAAGTCAGGATAAAACAGATTTTAAAACCGCCAACTGTGTTATAAAAGTGAAACGGGTTTATGTTGCTCATAAACGTTGCGTATTTCTGTCCCGCGTTTTAAGAGTACTAATTTTTTTATGGTCAAAATGTGTGATGTGAGCAAAATGTGACACGTGAGTCGCAACGTGATGCGTTTTTATTATATTCATCATCGTTCAGCTTGCGGACGTCCACTGCTGGACATAGGTCTCCCTTTATGACGTGTACAAATAGGTGGTCTCCAGGAGTTTATTAAATAGTTCTTATTAACCTTTAACGTAGTCTTTAAATTATTTTATCAACCCGCACTTGGCCAGCGTGGTGAACTAAGGCCTTTTTCCTCTCATCAAGAGAGAAGTCACAGTAGTGGGAACGTAAATAGGTGCTACTTTAAAGCTGGCAATGATAATATTTCATTTCATTTATTAAGCCCAAAGAAACTATAACTTAAAAATTATAACTTAGTCCCATTTACTTACCCAGTTACTTCCCATTTAATACAATATTGTTCTCATCACCTACTTTGCCCGCGTTGTAATGTTTTTCCCGCGGTAAAAAGTATCTCGTGTACGAAAAATAGTTTTATAATGATGAAAACATACATAATGTTCTCAAATTCCAAAGTTAATAAATTGTTATTTAACAAGCGTAACGACTGATCTTATTATGTGAAGACGTACAAGTTCTGAGACGGTCAATAACATCTTATACCCGAATAACAAGGGTAGTTATCACTTATTTAGTTTTTACTTCAATAGCAATATAGTATTTTACCGATTCCTAATGTTTTTATTTCTTTTTTATCATCAGTACCTAGTATCTACGTAACGTATAAACAAACGAGTGAATAAACGACATTCATCCGCGAATCTCTCTCGTCAAGAGAGAAGTCCCAGTTTCCCAGCTGTGGGAACATAAATAGAGTTCTTATAGCCATTAGAAAGAAAGAAAAAAATATTTGTGTACCTACAAATAACATCTTATAACACTATAATGAGAACACATACATTTCAGTTAAACCGCTAATTTCAAAAATACTTTAGCTCATTCCAGACTTCCAGACGTAAAATCTTACAACAGAAACGAATACAAAAATACTAATTCTTCGTTATCCAGATTAATTTAAAAGCAAAACTCCAACGTTTGTAGGTAAGAAAATAAATTTCCTAACACCCAAACTCACTTACCTATTCCATTAGGCTATCTGCTATCGCAAGGTACAATTTTTAATTAAGCATTAATTAAGTTCCGTTGAAAGGGGTAGGGAGGTAGCAGTTTACTTAAGAAACGTTTTTTATTTAAAGGAAAATGTGCATTTTCTAGATCTTACTAAATCGTGAATTTTATTATACTTGACTAGCGACCCGTCCTAGCTTTGCATCGGGTACTATATCTAATATATAAAATTCTCGTGTCACAGTTTTTGTTGCCATACTCCTCCGAAACGGCTTGACCGATTTTGATGAAATTTTTTGTGCTTATCCGGTATCTATGAGAATCGGCCAACATCTATTTTTCATCCCCCTAAATGTTAGGGGTAGTCCACCCCTAAATTTTTTTTTTATAAATTATTTATATGGCAAAACAACGTTTGCCGGGTCAGCTAGTAAAATTATAAACCTTACTGTCACAGACACATAAGATAATTATAAACCTTACTCTTGAGTCACTGTACACATAAGAAAATCGCATTAAATTAAGAGGCCTATTACGTGAAATCGCGAAATTGTTCGGTTTTCTCGTCCTAATTCTATGGTTTGCGTTAGTTGTTTGATATTACAATTACATCTTTATAATAGTTCGTTTTCTCCTCTACAAAAGTAGTAAGAAACATTTCAGATAACTTGTTTATATATTGAGTAATAATCATTCTCCGGATACATGTTTCGTAAAAAACGCTCGAAGACCTGTTTTCTCAGCTCTAATTTGTAGATTCTAATGAATATGGGCGATCAAACTATTTTTTATTATGTTACGTATATCCTATTCTTCATTTAGAGTAGAGTACATTTTCGTTAAATGCTTTTATTCTAAAGATATTCTGAATTTAATATGACCGAAAATGCTTCGAAACAAACCTCAATAACTCCGAAGTTCTAAATCAATGGGACGTCATATTTATATCAAAATATTTATCAACATTTGCTTAAACTATGATATTAATTTTAATTTGTAGAACGGTTTTGGTAATTTTTTATGAATAAAATAAAACTACCATAATTTAGTAGTTTTTTCATTCAGCCGGCTTTTTCCATTTAGTACCGCGCGAGCGCTTGTCGAGGTCGGACCTATGTCGGTTGTTCTTGAATAAAATATAGAAATATTTCGTAAAATGTCAGTGTGTGGGACTATCAATTGCTGTAAAAACGCTGTTAGTGTGCGTGTCATGTGTTATTGCGATACTACGACCGACATAAGTTGATCCGTTGATAACGATCAATTGTTATTTTTATTGATAACGGTCAATTGTTGTTGTTGCTGGCCTAAGAATTGTACCAAATGTTGCTGGCCTAAGAATTGTACCACATCATTGTCATCTTGTTTTACCTTATTTATTTGGAGGTTATGCTGTAGGATGTGGATTGCATATCTAAAGTTATCTATCCTAATTAAAAAACAACAAGGCAACTTTTTTTGGTGAAACCGTCCAACGACTAAATGTAATTATGCCTATGATTTTTTTAAATTATGACTAACTTGCCGACCCGCCGACAGCTGCGCTTGCGTTTTTACGTTATTTACTAGTTTATGTTTTATAGCCTTTTTCGATCATTTTACTATCCAATACTGAAATCATATTTTAAATCGGACCCGCGGTTCCTGAGTAGCACGTTCAAACAAATAAACAAGCAATCTCCTCAGCTTGATAATTGTAGTATAGATTTCCATAATATTTATTACAAAGAAAATATTCCGTAATTTTTTGTTCTTATTTTTACCGAGTATCCAATATGTAAACAATAAATAATGTACCTTTCTAATAAATATATTATTTATTGTAAACATTAAATAATTGTACCTTTCTAATAAATACAGGGCGTCCCAAAGTTATGGGCCATGGAGGGGAAGTACCTTAAATATCGTAGATAGTGAATTTTGCTCAAAGAAGACTTCATTTTATTTTTAAAAGTTAGTAATTCTGGATTCATAGATTTTCTAAAAATTACTTGCTTTGTCTGGGAATCGAACCGACTTACATGTAGAAAAAAAAACTCTATTTTTATGATACCAATCGAAAGAATAGCTAAAAAATAATAACTCTGCTTAAGTAACATAGTATTTTAAAAGAAAGGAACAACGTGAAATTAATTATTTTAATCAAATAAAAAACATGAAACATTTTTTTTGTAAATTAATTAATTAAATTACTTACTTTTTAAAATAAAATGAAGTCTTCTTTGAGCAAAATTCACTATCAACGATATATATGGTACTTCCCCTTCATGGCCCATAATTTTGGAACGCCCTGTATATAAAATAACACCCCTATTCACGTTCCCACTGCTGGGATAGGGACTTCTCTCTTGACGAGATAGATTAGGCCTTAATTCACCACGCTGGCCAAGTGCGGGTTGGTTTTTTTTAATATAAAAATGAAATATTTTAAATAAGTTCGTAATAAAATAAAAATAAATAGTTTATCAAAATAAAAATATAATGGGAATTATTCAAGATGACATATGTAGATAAATGGATATTCTACATCTGTGTATGACATATGTAGATAAATGGATACCAATAAATATAAAAATAAATATAAAGTTCGAAACTACAAAAATAATACCTAAACATAATTAAAACCTTCATTAACGAAACTTTTATTTATTCAAACACAAATATACCATCTAACAAAACAAGCAACTTAAATATAGGTAATATAATTTATTTGTTTTGTTATAATTAGAATTTGTATTTAGTCCGTTCAATTTAGACTTTCGAACTTACATAAAGTCCCAACATTCGACAAAAAAAAAACATTTAATTACAAACCTACACACCAAATTTCAGAAGAATCGGTTTAAAAATGAGCCCATAAGATGAGATGAATGAGGACATTTAACTTCAATAAGACTATTTTCAGTTTTATTCTTATATATATAATTATTAATCATGAATGTTTTAATTTAAAATTATGTACCTACTTAATTGATTTCAAATAATCAATCAGATTTAAAATAAATATTGATATTATTAAGATAAAACATAATTGATTCAAATATTGAAATAAAAATATCCACCATTTTGAATTTAGGAAAATATATTAAACACCTATCAATTAAATAAAAACATTAATATAATAATTATTTCGGAATGAAACTGAAAAAAAATCCACTCAATAAAATGGAATTTATTCGATGCCATTTTCTACAGATCTAAAATAATTATTAGTATATTTGTATGTTTTAGATCGACGAAGTATCAAGATCATTTAGTATTTTTCATAGAATTCGCGTGACGCGCCGGTCACGTGGTGCATAAAATATCCAATTTCGCAAAACTTCGTAAAGTAACAAGGCTCTTAAAACTTCAGACAGCAACATTATTTTTCCCATGTTTTATCAATTTTTTATACCTTCCCTAGGCCACTACGACTGTTTTAAAACCAAAAGCACCTAAATCGGCCTAGCCGTTCTAACAACAAAGAATGACAAAAATTTTTATAGATGGACTATCTGCCCCCGCGAACTTCGTCTCGCCATATACCTTTTTTTTCCAACTATCTTCATACGAAATTTCATCGAAATCGAATTTTCCCGCGGAAGCATGTATTTTTCCGCGGTAAGAAGTAGTCTATGTTCTGTTTCAAGGTCTAAAGATTGTATGTGCCAAATTTCATCAAAATCGGTTGAGAGGTTTAAGCGGGAAAGCGTAACAGACAGACAGACAGACAGACAAGAGTTACTTTCGCATTTATAATATTAGTTAGGATTAGTAATTTATTTATAAAGGACATCTTACAAAAAACTCGTTATCATAATTTTATAACCACCACGATTAACTATGTCCATTTGCCAAAATAATACTTACTTAAAAATTACTTTTTAATTTATTCCATTTGGGCAAAGATTTTAAGACTAAATTTAGGCTTTGTGCATATTCAATATACGCTACAGTGAGCTTTACTTGTAGTCTACCTGACAAAGCTTAAAAGTTCATTTAAACCCATATTACGAGTTCAGGGGTTGTAGAACCCATTATTAGTGTAGGGATTTGGTATAATCACAGCTTGCACGATGCAGTAAGTTGTTACAATACACAAAATGACGCTCCCGTATGTACATATATTCTAAGGTATATCAGAAATCTAGCACCCGTAACACAAGCTTCGAGTTTACCCCGGGGCTAAATGTTAATTTGTTAATTGTCCAGCAATATTTATTTATTTTAATTATTCATAATCATGATTCGAAATTTGTAATTATAGGCTTTTATTTTCGTAAACTTTAAACGAATTAACGGAGTTCTTTGTGATTCCGGACACACCTATTTTTCGTTAAGTCGCATCTTTAGTGTAAGGATTACCACGACTTACACGGGACTGAACAAACGGCTGTGTGCTTTGGCTAACGACCTATCTATGCTGAGGCACGAATGCATTTGTTTGTTGCATACATCTTGTTGTAATGTACTGGATATGTTTGATACATGCAATGTATGTTCTGCAAAATAAACATTAGTGTAAGGGAAATAGAAATCATAGCTAATAAACATGAGACTTCTATAATTTTCTGCTCTATTATTAAAGCTTAGTTGTACCTAATTAATATGTACTTGACGCACGAAATGCGACAATCGGTTCTGTTATTTTCATCATTGTAATTTTTGCCGCTTTTCAAAACGCACGAAGTACGACTTATTTGGTTGTTTTACTCGAAAATGACGACGCACGAAATTCAACGAACCCGTACAATATGGTACATTGTTCTTGAATAATAAATAAGAGTCACATAATTATATCACCAAACACTAAGCTTGCAATATATTTGCTTATATAATAATTATATGTCCTATTTGAAACGCATCATCATCATCATCATAGGTAAGTCTACCTGGAGCCGTTTAGATGATCCAACTCCGTGAACCATTCATCTCTGCCGCGCCATTTCTCGCCCGTTTGTTAGTGCAAGCCGGTAAACACCTGCATTGTTCTCTATAATCTTAACTGAGCCACGGTGAAGCATTAAAACACTTTATAAGAATGTTTGATGACTCAAAAATGTTGAATTCAACTGTACTATAAAAAACCTATAGATTTATGTTAATACCAGAAGACCGGCAGAAGTGTCGTTCTGTGTAATCATAATAATTATTTTATTCACCACTCAATGGTAGAAATGTATCTAAGTATATGTATTGATTGCCCACCCGCATGATAAGCATAATTCATTATACCATATTAAATTTATTACCTACCAATACCAATAAATCTGTTAAAAAAATACTACTACTATAAAACGAAATTGTTGTTGTATTGTTGAGGTGAATTCCAGTTGCCGTGCTAAAACAAGCAGAGCACCTACGACTGAAATAATGATGAAGAACCGTAGACAAATCGACTCAGTTTCTAGAATATTCTCAACACCACTCGCCCAGGCATGCACCCACTCCATGTGTTACCGGCCCACTGAGCCGGCTGGGACCACTGCATCGGAAGGGTTAACTGGATACGACAGTCCCTGGAAAATATGCTTAACACATTCACTGTCCAAGCTCCGTAGCCCTGCAGATATCGCCACAGCACGCCTAAGAATCGCAAAAAAATTAGACATTAATGTTATCTTTTGCAGCGCATTGCTACGAATATTCGAGAATTAACCAGTAAAAAGTCCTTCCAAAGGTTGCCTTGAAGAAATCGCTTATAAGGCCGCCCATTGTAAGTATTGTAACACTTTTTTATGTGCCTATATATCTTATTGTATTGCAAAGTCTTCATTCTTTCTTTGACCTACCTTTTTCCAAATATCTGGTTGTTATGCGGATGTATCATGTTTTACATTTCCTATTTAAATCTCATATCGTATGCAATAAACACATTCCAACGCATATATTACACTAATATCTCGGCGTCGTTGCCATCTGGCAGACGACAATCGGAGCAGCATGTAGTCTAGATAGCGCATCTAGAGACGCGAGATCTGTGTCTAAATGTACCCTCGTTTGTGTCTGTCCCACGGTTTGGTTGAGTTTGTTTTGTTTATCTATTGACTAAAGGTGCTGAACTGAATTGATGCAACCGATTTCTCCATGGAGATAGGTGTTTTTATTTCTAACATCTTAAATTTTGTTATTTACTTACGCTAGGGTACCTAATTTAACATAAACTGTAAAATATACTAAAACCCAAATTTTATCTACTGAATAGTACCTACAAAGCGTGAACTTAATAACCTAAATAAATATAAAGAATGAAAGATACATAATCCATTTATTTTGCTTACACATAATTGCAAAGATCAAGATATACACACGGCACAAAAAAGTAGTTACATCTTACTGTAGGTATGGGATTAATGTGAATGGATGGTATATTAACCTTGTGGTGATGTGTGCCAATAGAGATATAAAAGATAAGAAATAAAAAGAGTGGTCAAAATATATAAAACAAACGTGGAAGAAAATGGCGACTCAGCGACACGTACCAACCGCTAACGAGCGCGTTGCATTAGAGCAGAGGTTCTCAAACTGGAGACTTGTGTGATTGAAACATATATACGGGTATAATATCAATATTTATATCTTTATCCCTTTTTTCTATGAAAGTAATAAAAGCCTACGAGTATACAGATATTATGAAGACTTATTTATTATGAACCGCTGTTATTACCTATTTCGGTGTTGGATAGTACATTTATCAAGAGAGGCTAGAGACTATATATATAGATATATAAAATTCTCGTGTCACAGTTTTCGTTGCCATACTCCTCCGAAACGGCTTGACCGATTTTGATGAAATTTTTTGTGCTTATCCGGTATCTATGAGAATCGGCCAACATCTGTTTTTCATCCCCCTAAATGTTAGGGGTACCCCTAATTTTTTTTATTTATATGGCAAAACAACGTTTGCTGGGTCAGCTAGTATAGATATATAAACTATAATAACGTAAAATAGTGCCTATATTCTGGTAAGTACCATTAAAACCTTTAGTTGGTTTGACAAAATGGGGTTGCAATAGTCTTAGACCACATCACACCAAACCTTGATAATACAATTATAAAGTGGTATCCTTTACGAGTATACATTTTCAAGGTTTCATGCATTAAGATTAATGAGACTCATAAAGTTTGAGAACCCTTGCATTGATGGCAACGCGTAGAACCCAGCGTTTCTCTGAGGTTGAGAGCACTTTTGAGAGTTTTCTCACATTGCATAGCTTACTCTTGTCGCAGTTGTTTTTGTACATCGTCATTATCGTCGTGATAACACACTTTGTCTCACTAACTAGGCCCGGTTCTTTCTAGAAGAATCTGTCCCAGGTCTGTGAACTAAACACGTGATATAACGGCAAACATCGTGAGGAAACCGGCTTGTTTTGAGAACTTTGAAAAGTTTGAAGGGCATGTCTCAAATACCAACCCGCACTTGGCCAGCGTGGTAAGTCCAGGAATGAAATTAACGAAACGTAGGTATTATAAGTATTATTAGATGACGTCACGGAAGAAAAGCGCTGAGGTAACTCATGATAAAGCTTTTACTGAGTAGCGACAATTTTCGCAATTACGTATGTATAACATCCGTGTAAATATTTATTACCTAAGCGAGATTAACGTTTTTAATTCTATTCTATCTAATGCCCTTTATGCATATACTGCTAAGAACTTCAACTTTAAAACACATACGCGTTGAACTCGCCAAAAAACAGATAAAGTAATTACAAGTGAAAAAGCACACGGTCAAGTACCGTATCTCAATCGAGTTAATTAAAGCTCTGACCTTAGGAATTAACCTAGAAAGTTAAATTGCCGTAGGACAGGCTATTCACGGACATGCGAAACAAGTAATAACTTGCGGTTGGTTTTTGTTGTGTTTTGACGACATTTTTCATTGAGTAATTTAACATTCAGAAGTAAAAGTGAAATTTTACAACTATTTATAGCGGGAAAATCTATTTAAGCATGAATACGGCCGCGGGTGGGAAGTTAGTAAATAAATAAACAAGCATTCCTGGTCAAACCACACAGCAACACCTAAAACACTAGTTAACTCGAAGCTTGGGTGAAGGTGAGGTTTCACTGTGCAAAAATTTGTTCAGAGTGTCTGGATGGGTGGTATATACATTAGTATTTACACTTTAACAACAGCGAGACACTATGCAATTAAAAAATTATATATCAATATTCGTATATTTTATTAAGTAGGTATATCAGAAATCTTGCAACCGTAACACAGGCTTCAAGTTTACCACGTGGCTTGATGTTGCTGTATGAATAGTCCAGCAATATTTATTTATTTTATTTATTGACATCAATCAACATCCCTATTCCAACAAAACTCTCAACTATCAGGTAAACAGCAAGCTATACATATATTAGAAGTCCTAGAGAAACCAACCGCCCATCCAAATACCTGAAGTGCCCAGTTCTACTCGGATTAACGAGCATCGTCTGAAAGGGATTCCTTGCCTTTAACGTGCTTACACGATAACAGCTATCTGCAGCTTTAGAACATAAGGGTTCTGACCAAGGACCAAAGTTACGTGGAGAACCATAGTCTGTGGAAACAGTCAAAGCGAGTATCGTTGCCCCTTGATGATTTTTACGCAACAACACAGGTATAATCAGGTAATGATTCTACCAAGCGTTCAAGCCACCATTTTGGCGTTAATCCTTACTAATATTATAAATGCGAAAGTAACTGTGTCTGTCTGTCTGTACCCTTTCACGGCTAAACCTCAAAACCGATTTTGATGAAATTTGGTACAGACAATCTTTAGACCCTGAGAAAGAACATAGGCTACTTTTTATTTCTACGCGGGCGAAGCCGCTGGCGGAAGCTAGTTGTATTATATAACGTTAAATCCTTAGATATTTACTTATAATTTATTCCGTCACTTGAGTCACAGCAAAGTGCCAAGAATGCTGACGGCCACGTTGAGTGATGCTAAATCGTTGGCCAAAAAAGAAGCCAGCATGAATATATCATGCGAAAAATTAAATAAAACCAGGTGAATAATCTTATTGTTCCATCAATCCCTTACAAAAACATACCAAGTAATACATAGTTAGTGAATAAGAGCCTTGTGAGCTCCACGGGATAGTTTCCATCCTTATTGAAAGGGACAAGGGGTTCCCAGATATATTGGCGGTAGGAATTCGCTTTGTGATATTGTCCGATTACCTGATCGTGGTTGGAGAGTTTCGGGAACAATCTGCCCATCGAATGTTAAAAAGGATTTGAATTCTTGATCAAAGGGGTACTTAAACAACCTTTGGGCGTTTTTGTGGAAGCTATCGATATTACTCGCTCTTGTTAAGTTTGCTAGACTGCGTGCAGAAAATATGAGTAGGTACATAAGTATTCCATTTACTGCTTGTTATTGCGAGCAAATCCAACCACCAAAGTATATAACATTAAAAATGTAAACATTCGTTTGCACTACGGAATGAATTGGCTAAACAGTTCTTAGTAAAATGCTTGCAAAAATTACAAGTCCTAAATAAGTCATACCCCTAATAGAACCTTTGCGTACAGAATTAAACATTTGCAAAGAATCAAAGCGTTATTTCTCGTCAAAATGATACACGAAGGGTAAAAAAACATGCGTATATGCAGCGATATTTTCATAAATAATGAGAATTTATAATGTTTTTTTCACAAGGGTTTATTAGCTCGCAGCTCAAATAACTAATTCACGAGGTGAGGATTACAGCGAGGCTCAGACATTTTTGTACAATATTGTTACGAATGAGTGTTATAAGGCTGGGTACACATTGAACGTGCTTATGATTTATTAAACGAAGATTTTTTATTGCTCGGGTTATTGTCAATTTTCTCGCGTAATAAGGTGATTTTCTTATGTGAAAAGTGGTATAACCTATGTACCTAATTTATAAGATCTTTTTGTACAACAGTTTTCAATAAATGTTAAAAAATATTTAAAAACTTACATATCTCATTTAGCTAAGAAAATAAGCTAATAGGATTACAAGAATTTGTTATAGGTATGTTTTCAATTAATTAGGTTTCTTGCCATCAACACCTGGCTTAGTCCTGGTGTGTACTCACCCCAAACATAACACAACACGTCATGTCCGAAGCACGCAGGTACATTGTAAAGGTAATGAGTTCATTATTAATCTTTCCATCAGAGCCTAATTGGAGTGGATGGAATACTTGATCAATATGATCTATTTATAATATTAATGGAATCGATTTTTGATATAAATAAACTCATTTGTCATTATGTCGTGCTTATTACAATTTTGAATGTATTGGAATTTATGGATTGCCAGGTATCATCATCATCACAACCCCTATTTACTTTTCCACTGCTGGAATACAGTAACTTCTGTCTTGACGAGAGACATAAAGCCTTAATTCACTACACTGGTTAAGTGCTTTAAAACTATTTAAGTTAAGTTCTCAGAACATTTCGATTTCACAGGATGTTTGGCTTCACCGTTAGAGCAGGTGTTTTAAATTTAAGAAAAAATATCAAGGCACGATGCGGCTACGTTACATAACATAAATTTTCACTCACACAACTGGCTCGAGTTTATTATTGAGTGATTTGGCTTCATTAATAGGGAAATGAGTCATCTATCGTCGTCACTCACTAAGATCTGTCATTGTACTTCCATTATCACGGAGAAGTGCCCACTATGCACTACGGTTAGACCGGTATACACTTCATTGATTTATAGTCACTCAACCAACAGCGCAAACAAGGAAAGGAACACACGAGAAGCCAAAGGCTACAAATATTTGCAGATCGTACAAATTTTTGTTCTGGACGGTAATCGAACCCAACACTTGCGTCAAACAGTGCAGGCTGCGCCACAGAGGTCGTTTATCTTACAGTACTGTCTAATCTTCTATATAAATAAAAATGAATCGCCGTTCGTTAGTCTGGCTAAAACTCGAGAACGGCTGGGCCGATTGAGTTGATTTTGGTTTTAAAATGTTAAAAGTCCAGGGAAGGTTTAAAAGGTGAGAAAACTACAGAAAGCGGGCGAAACCGAGCGGGGTCAACTAGTATATAATATTATATACTTTTACTTTTCGTTTTTAAATAGTTTTAAGTTTTTATTTTTGTTCTATGTTATTTAATAAGTAAATTATAGAGTTAATTCATTCATTCATTCATTATACAACTAGACGTCAATGATCAATGAGGTATACCTAAACGTCAATCTCACTCCCTTAAGCCTTAAGTTTTTTGAGTGACTCCCATCTGCCCCGGTGACCTGGCCCGGCACCGGGGCAGATGAGAAGAAAAAGTTGCATCGGGCCCGGTGATGTGTTCACCGGGCCAGATGACACAAATTAAGTGCCATCGTCCCCGGTACGGTGCGCCTTGTAATTTATGAAATACTAAATACATACATCTACCTATGAAAGGGACTGAACTTAAAATTCAAACTGCTTGGTAAACAATAATCAGTTTTTATTGTGAAATACTATACTTTACCATGGTCCGTAGATTTAAAGATTTATGTCATTTATTTTCTTATAATCCTAAAGATCACATGGACTAGTCAATGAGTACAATACATTAATAAGTAACATTAAATAAAAATATAAAATGGAAACAATGTTGACATAAAAATATGTTTCATTTTTTAGGGTTCCGTTGCCAAATGGCAAAAACAGAACGTCCGTCCGTATGTCACATCCGTTTTTCTCCGAAACTATAAGATCTATAAAGCTGAAATTTGGTAAGTAGATGTATTCCGAACCCCATTAGGATTTTATAAAAAAATAAAAAATAATCAATTACATTTGGGGGTCCCCCATACTTAGAACCTAAACTTTAAAAATAAAATTTCATCGAACCCATACGTGTGGGGTATCTATGAATAGGTCTTCAAAAATCATATTAAGGTTTAAAACAACATTTATTTCTAAACTAAATAGTTTGGACGAGAGACTCTCCCAAAGACTCGCCCTTGGCCACTTTTTTTAAGCACTTAATTAAGTAACATAAAGAAAACTCACGTTCTTGAGTTAAAAGTGAAGTAACTAACACGACTTTCTTTAATATATAAGATAATAGATTTTGGGGAACAAGAAGCTTATATTATATACAAAATTAGATCACAACTTATAGGTTCACTTAAACTTTAGACAGCTTCCACATATAGCATTGTACGTAGTTGTATACTTTAAATATAGGTAGTTCAGTTGAAAACAAGGTCCAACAGTAACATTACACAAAGTAGGAAAAATATAATTATCGTTGAAGTACCTGTTGTTAGAAAAAAACAAACTAACATATTATTGTACTAAATTCAGATATGAGCTGGTTGTTCTTTATGTTACTTAATTAAGTGCTTAAAAAAGTGGCCAAGGGCGAGTCTTTGGGAGAGTCTCTCGTCCAAACTATTTAGTTTAGAAATAAATGTTGTTTTAAACCTTAATATGATTTTTGAAGACCTATTCATAGATACCCCACACGTATGGGTTCGATGAAATTTTATTTTTAAAGTTTAGGTTCTAAGTATGGGGGACCCCCAAATGTAATTGATTATTTTTTATTTTTTTATAAAATCCTAATGGGGTTTGGAATACATCTACTTACCAAATTTCAGCTTTATAGATCTTATAGTTTCGGAGAAAAACGGATGTGACATACGGACGGACGTTCTGTTTTTGCCATTTGGCAACGGAACCCTAAAAAATGAAACATATTTTTATGTCAACATTGTTTCCATTTTATATTTTTATTTAATGTTACTTATTAATGTATTGTACTCATTGACTAGTCCATGTGATCTTTAGGATTATAAGAAAATAAATGACATAAATCTTTAAATCTACGGACCATGGTAAAGTATAGTATTTCACAATAAAAACTGATTATTGTTTACCAAGCAGTTTGAATTTTAAGTTCAGTCCCTTTCATAGGTAGATGTATGTATTTAGTATTTCATAAATTACAAGGCGCACCGTACCGGGGACGATGGCACTTAATTTGTGTCATCTGGCCCGGTGAACACATCACCGGGCCCGATGCAACTTTTTTTTCTCATCTGCCCCGGTACCGGGCCAGGTCACCGGGGCAGATGGGAGTCACTCAGTTTTTTAAAGTTCTTAAATCCTATACAAATAACCTTTAACCTAAATTATTGTATCAAGATACAATGAAAACTTTACCGTCAAGTTAAATTTAAACTGAAGTTTCCAATGCCAAAGTTTATTCAAACGTTTCAATAATTAAATAGTTAACGAAATTTCAGGTAATAACGACAGTAACAATATTAAGAAAGTTTGAGTGTTTGAGGCGATTATTGGTTTTCAATTGTAGTATTTTATTGGTCTTGGCTGTTATAGTATTTGGGAATTATGGAACAGTTTAGTTTTTTCGTCTTTCACAGTTATCGTGGTAATAAAAGTGTAGGTGTAAGTAACGATCTGTTAATTTAATTGAGTTAATTTTTTTTCTGTGTCTACGGTTTCTGAGATTACCAAGTTCAAACAAACAAACTCTTCAGCTTTATAATTAGTATAAGTACTCATAGATATATGTAGTATAGCAATACCAAACCGGAATAGATAAAAACTGACAAAAGAAAAAAAAATATTTTTGTATTATTTATAGTCTTATCTTATCCAGGGCTCAAGAGTGGGACAGTTGATCAACTATCTCGCTTCCACTCAGGCCAGGATGTTCATAGAAACAAAGACGTCTAGCTCGCTACGATACAATACAGTTGAATCAAGAAGCATATCCTCATTTAAAAATAACTTAAGCTTTATTTGAACATGAAACGGGTAACGGGTTATTGTACATTTGCCACAAAGTTAGTTCGTCACGTTTTTAAAAACTCCATACATTGAAAGTAAATTCGTCATAGGTAGGTAAAGTACATCATAAAGTAGGGTTCGCAGGTAAGAAGGTGAATGGTGTTTAGCGCTCGCAATGATTATTTATTTATTTAATCGCTATTTTATTCGTACTTGTTGATGGGTTTACGAAGTACATAAGCATTTTTCGTGTGGCATCGGTTTTAGGTTTCAAACTTTAGAAATTTTACATTTAATTTTAAACCAATGCAATGTAGCGCAATAGATTGATAATTAATTATTATTTATTAATTGCGTTGATTCCGTGGCATTTATTATTTATGGAATTTTACTTTTTGAAGATGTTTGTCAAAAAGGTAAAATTTTCATAATCCTGATCATTAAAAATTAATATCATATTATATGAAATTTTATTAAAAACTATCTATGAGTGTGAAAACATCAATTTTGTTATATCCTACTTATTAAATGATTTTCCTGCTGTCTCTACGGAAAGACATGTATGACGAATTAACACATCCTTTTTTTCATGACGAATTGACTTTGTGGCAAATGTACAATAACCCCGGGTAACATACCATGATTTAATTGTTTTTGTTGCAAGCGCCATGTTCACGGACAAACCCGTTTGTCCGTGAACATGGCGCTTTCAACAGTGTCGAAATATCGGAAAACTCAAAAACAATTAAATCATGGTATGTTACCCGTTTCATGTTCAAATATAGTTAAAAACCATGATAGTTTAAAAAGTTATAACTTAAGCTTATTTCTTAAGCACAAAGTCTCAAAGTTAAGCTTATGTAAAGTAACAATGAAACGTCGCAATAGTTAAACTTTGTGACCCTTTTAGAGAACTGAATATTTAATTAAGGATTGTGTGGAAATCCTAATTTAACACGTGGAAATAACTAAATTATGAGTATCCCACTTAGCTAGCGTAGGCGGGGTTGGCTAATAGAATTTTACATAACGTACCATAATCTTTCACATATGTTATTCATTTACATCTTTCAGATCTAATAATAAATAAATCTGCCAGGGTCGTTCATGGAGTAAGTTAGATTGTTTTCAGAGATATTGTGTTTATAGACTCAATAAATGATACTGAAACTATATTAATTTCAGATTTTTTTCTGTTTGTATGTTCCGCCATAACTCTTGAACCAATGATCCAATTTTGATGAAATTTGGTAGATAAACAAGAGGTCTGGGACACAGGCTAGGCTATTTAAATTGTTACTCTAGTTATGATAAGACGTCGCACCCATACAAACGCGGACGAAGACGCGGGCACCGCTAGTTAATCTATTCTGTAATCATGTCTTACTTAACTCCCACAACATGAAGTCCCGGGAAACCAACACTGTAAATAAAGGCATAAATAACATTCACACTGTTATCAGAAGTCATACATTTATGTTGTCTGATTTATTGCGCCTGAAACCGCCAATTAATATGTATGATTATTTTCTGCGATTCGCTTGGTTTCCCAATATATGTGGCCTTTTCGTGAGCTTATTTGTGGGTGAAACGGACGGATTACATACAGGTCATTAAGTTTAATAAAATTACATTCCAATCATTATTATATAACGGCTTACTAATGGACACGGGTGTCTTTTATTGGACCGATTATAGGCTATCGAAGATTTGGTATAACCACCACGCTTATGAATCGCTCAGATTAGAGATAATATACAATACAATACAATATTCTTTATTGAACACCAAAAAACAAAAAACACATTACAAAAAAATATAGGTACATAAAATAAGTGTAACAATGGGCGGCCTTATCACTAAAAGCGATTTCTTCCAGGCAACCTTTGGATGGACACGAAACACAAGTACTGAAAGTGTAATATTCTCCTGATTCACTTAGTATAATAAGGTTTTGGACGTGTCCATGTAAATCGTTGTGTTTTTAAGGAAATAAATGCCTTAACTTTGACTTTTGCCAGGATAATTATTCCGCAATGGCTTCCCGCCTACGCGCGCAATATCAGCCTTTCTTCTAATTTACTTCAAACGTACATAAATAAACAATAATTTAAATTGTAATTGAATCCCTTATCTCGAGGCAAGAGAACAATCACACAAACCGCACGCCACTGTTTATTGTTATTATTACCGAATCCGTATTCAGTCTTACGGATCGCTCGCTAAGTCCGGAAAGTTTATTTTATTGGAATTCCGTTCGGTATACGGTATAGGATATTTGTATTCTGGTTTTAGTTAGAATATGTTATGTACAGGGTGTAATGGGATGACTAAACAAGTACCTATAAGTACAGTCATGATATTTTTGCTGTAAGTTCATAATCATACGTCACACGGATACTAGCCTAATTATACATATAAACATACATTATACATTTAAAAATCAATACGAAAAGTGTTTCGTTGTAATTTTATAATTGCTTTTGGTTTTAAAATAGTCGTAATAGCCCAGGGAACATTTAAAAGTTGAGAAAACATGGGAATTAGGCGAGTGAAGCTGCGAGCGAATCAAGCAAAGGAAGGTTTATAAGGGCTATGTGTAGCGAGAACGATAAGGCAGCATTCTCAAAGAGTTGTTCATTTGCACCCTATACCATAACCCTGTGCTTTCGCTAAAATTGTTTTCTTTTAGATTAGATGTCTGAATTTGCACATGAATGGTTACGTTATATTTTATACTGGTTTCTAAGGTTTATTGCGTTTGTAAAGTAAGTGTGGATCTTAGAGATAATTTATAGAATATGATACGATGATTAAGAAATATATTGGTGGTGTAAAAATAAGACTTAGAGGCCTTCTATCTCTCCAAACTAAAGCTTCCGACGAATTGAGAACTTTCTTTTTTTAATTCGGTTAAAAAGAATAGTCACTTAGTCCCAGTCCCAAAAATAGGAATGTAAAAATGTTTTAGTTTAAACTTCAATAAGATAACCTTAACAAATACAGATAACAGAGGTGTGCAGGCATTTCGAACCCACGACACTCGGAATAAAACTAAGCGTTCTGTCAACTAATTCAACAAAACTTCGTTCATTCGGTCTGTCTATTTGTTGGAATAACCGTAATATTTTATTCTCTCCGACAATCGTCATATTTCCATATTAGGCGAGCGTCAATACTGTCAATCGAGTGTCAATCGCGTGTCAATCATCATAAACACGAGAGCACATTTGATTGACGCAGAGATAGGAGTTTCAGTGAAATTCGTTATCTTCTTTGACAATAGGAAATCATACAGATAAATAGAAATGAAATAATGTGGAATTTATTGTGTATTTTTCCTGATAACTTCAAATTGTTATGAAGATTGTTTATGGACATAAAAGTGTTAAATTTTCGGTTAGCAACATGAATATATAAAAAAATTAGTTCAAGAAAGTAAATATGGTGGAACGTAATATAATGTTGATGACAGAAGTATCGTAAAACCTGAAAATGCAAAAAGCTCCAATAAAACTAGAAAAATAAGCTAGCTAACCAAAGAGCCACAAAGTCTCAAACGACACGTACTCGTAAAAACTGAAGTGCACAAACAGGAATGACGTATAGCCGGTACAAAGTACACACGGTTGACGCAGGGTTGCCAGCTAATGACTAAATTATCAGCCAAAAAAACATTTTAAACGTTTTAACTTTCAGTTAACTTATAATATATACTTATTTGACTCACTTAACCTTTCTTAATATTAGAAAATGGTATAGAAAAACTACAAGATCACAACGTAACCTTGGTCTTCGAGAGGGAGTCGAACCCACACCTTCCAGTTTAGCTCAGGCTACGCTAAGCGCGTTGTGATCTTGTTATTATTCTATACCATTTTCTAATATGTTACACGATCTTATAAGCACCCTTATCAACGATACCGCTGCTGGGACACAGGGACTTCTAACTTGACGAGAGATATAGGCCTTAATTCACTGCTGAATTTATTTCCCGTTCATACAAACACACGATAATAATACAGCGAAAATATTATTTATTACAAACAAATCATTTGTTTACTGACTAAATACCTCAATTAACTGATATTTATTTAATGAATACCTCATTCAATCTCAAGGGAAAAATATAATATTTTGTGTTATTATTTTACCTGATATTACAAATAAACAAATTTGCATGTTTTATCCAAGAAAATTTGCCATGTTGATATATAATAAAGTACCTGATAATAAATATTAAAAGTTCTTAATTGAGTCGAACCATTTTGTGTCGAAGTGTGGAACTATTCTCAAACATGCGATACTTCACAGGGAAAGTTAGAAAACTTGTAATAATTCATGTTAAAGTTTTCTCTTTCTTGTTTTAGTTCTATTACTGACAAAGGTGTTTTTAAAGTTTTTTTCGTTTGTTTTATGTTTCATAATTATTATTTCAACCTTAATAACTTTCTTTAGGTTTTACTGGGAAAAAATATAATAAACAAATAAATATTTCACTGGACAATTCACTATAGCGATAGATAGATAAATTCAAACAATACCTAACGCATTTGCTAATCAATGTAACATTTCAAATCATAAACTTAACCCCAGTAACCTTGGTAATAAAATTTTATAATCCTTCAGGCATTAACTTATAAACTTTTTCTTTATTGAACTCCCAAAATTGACCTTACAGAAATGCTAATTTTTATAATTAACTAATAAGTGACCATTTTTTATCCAGCTGGCAACACATTGCACGTTTACCTTCGTAGACGTGCATTGGTGACGTCATATAGGTTGTAATAAGGAGCTATACGTAGCCAAAGAGTACTTTAGAACTGTGAATGTAGGTACCCTAATCATATAGGTCTTGGTTGTATACAATTTCTTGCAGCTCCAAGTCACTTTAGAGTCATCAGACTATGAGATTTGCAAGCCCTTTATGAAGTCCAAAACAAGGTTTTATTAATCCGTTCATGAAGGAAGGAAGAAACGTTTTGGCTTAGTCGGAGTACACTAGACTTTAATTCCTTAGGTCGTAGGTTCAAACCCCGCTACGCACCTGTGAGTTTTTCTTCTCAAAATTATTATATGTGCATAAAACACGTGATTTAACGGTAACGGCTCTGAGTTCCAAATTATACCATCCCACACTTGGCCGTGGTGAATTAAGGGCTGATATTTATGGTCGAGAGAGAAGTCCCTGTGTCTCGGCAGTGGGAACGTAACTATAATGTTTCAAACTTGACCGTTTCGACAAGTGGTCTTTAGCAGGAGTTTGCTAATGAGAATCGCCTAGGCTGTAGGCTAAAGCTGCCATTAAGATTCAGGTCATGTTGGTTTGCAGCCGCCCAACATTCTAAGCATGTTTGAGTACATCATTTTAGGTTTAAACTAGCTCCCCATGTTTCCTTCTAAACCTTCCGTAGTCTACTACGACTATATTAAAACCAAAAGCACCAAAATCGGCAGTAGTTCAAATAAATCTACAAACATCAATCCACACTACTCACAAACTTTTGCGATTCTAATAATAGTAAAGATTATCAAGCTTCATGGATTATTTTATAATTGAATTCCAGATACCGCTCTGAACTTGTTCTAATAATTACCGGGAACTGCGAGCGCTAAATTGATGACTGAAGCTTACGTAGATTCAATAAGATAGGGATTTTTTTGACCGAAATGAAGCCGATCTTCGGCCCCATTTTTAACTATTTACGAGTAGGTATCATATAGAGAGTATATAATAAAGATAATATATATAATAAGAGCTTCGGGGAGATATTTAATAATTTACCCATCAATAATAACCCGTAATACAAGATTTCGAGCTTACCACGAAGCGAGATGTTGCTGTGTGACTTGTCTAGGAATATTAATTTAATACAAACCTTCATTCATTCATTCATGAAAGTGTATAGGTACCTGTATGGTACGTTAAACATAATTCATTTTTACTTATTTAATAATCAATGAATCTTCTTACAAGTCAAAGGTCTACTTAATCCGTACAAAAATATATTTCACTAAGTCGATGTTTTGCTCGAAACACAAGTTAATACAACCCGAAAACGGTCTTGAGGCCGAAACAAAAACGACCCTACTTCAAATCAAATCAAATCAAAAATACTTTATTGTAAGTACACAAATTTACATTTAAAACATTTGACAAATAAAAATAACATACACAATGGGTGTGCTTAACCCTTAAAGAGTTTTCTTACAGCAAACCTGGTCATAAAGAAAAAAACATTTACAAGGTGGGGAGATAGTGTACATAACAACTACATTAGAAAACTTAATACAGAAGAGATAACTAATAATAAATACTAATCATAGTAATAAATACCTACACACATATATACATATTATATATATATATACATAAATATATATATACATAAATATATATATTTACATATACTACTTATTCATATCAAACCACTATCATATACTCTCTAGTACAGCTAAGCGCCTTTGAGCCCGTCCGTGTGTTTGTCCGGTAAACATGCTGCTTTGAGCGAATGCTAATATTTTCATTGATTCTCCTAACCAAATGTAAGTAAGGATTTTGAACACGAATTTTCCGAGTAAATTACTTTGTGCTGTGTGGCAGACTTAGAAGTACCCATAATCACCGCTATTTACGTTCCCACTGCTGGAACACAGGGACTCCTTTTTACGAGAGTTCACCACGCTGGCCAAGTGCAGGTTGGTGAATGTCACATGTCCTTCAAACTTTTTTAAGTTCTCAGAAAATGGCGAATGTATACCTTCACAGTTAGACCTCGTGTTTTTAAAGCACAATATTTTTTTCAGAAAGAAAAATCCAGATATGCTCGGCAGGATTTGAGCTCACAACCTTCGGAATGCAAGTCGAGTGTGCTTACTTAGCCACGCGATATTTCACTTACTCATACTCGTAGTGCAATGAATAGCAGATAGAGTTATTAAGTTAAATACACACATTGTATTAAGCCAAAGTCCAGCTTTTGTTCTCCTAGCAGTATGTCTGCTAAACAATGCACTGTTTTTTTTTAACCAACCTCAGATGTTATAAGTTGATGATAAGCTTCAACCGGAAGTAACCTATAACTAAGTCGATTTGTTGTTTGTTTGGTAAATTTATATAAAAACTATTGACTTACTTCCGCCAATTAATTATATTGTGACAACCTTAGGCAAACTTATAGCTAAGAAGTGAAAAATAATAAATCTAAAATGCTTAGCTGCATGCTATACATTTTAGATTAAGCGTTAAAGCTATACTAGTTTAAAAAGCCAATTAAACGTAAAATTAGCTTCCACTGGTAGTTAATGATGCAGACCCTAATGATAGGAAGGTATTTAGATAGACAAGAGGACAGGCCTTCTCAAAATGCGATACGGCTTCTCAAGATGGGATAGGCTAGCCCGCAGCCATCATTAATGAGTGATGAATGTAATTGATGACGTCAGAATGCTATGCGGGTGTGTACGGTGTGTTAACGCTTTATAAGAAAGTTTGTGAGTATTGATGGAGAGCCGTATTGGCTATGTGGTCCACAGTCGACTTTCATTACAAAGGTCGTGGGTTTAAACCGAAACCCTGGATTTTCGTTTCTCTCGTCAAGAGATAAGTCCTTGTGTCCCAGCAGTGGAAATGTAATATTGGGGTGATAACGTGATGGCGAAAGATGGATGTACTATGTGACTCTTTTACCCAAAAACTACAAAACGGATTTAAATAAATCTTTCAAGGTTTCAATGTTCCGAAAATATTAAGAGATGGCAATGTCTATTAAGTGAATTATGATTTTTAATTGTATCTAAATATTAGTACAATCAGTAAACTTCACAAATAGTTTTTTCCTTTATCAGTCAGACAAGATTCCCTAAGCCTTCCAAAGGGCCTCGCTCGTCACCCATAAATTATTTTTGCAAGTGTTGCAAAACACCCCCGTAATAGCGATCCGCTTTCCATGGTCAAACCGTGCCCTGTCTTAATCTGTAACAAGCAAGTTATGTAGATTATAACGCATTTGAGCCGAAAGCGGGTAGCCTGCTTACGGTTACCGAGAATTATTGTCAAAAAATTCAAAAATATTTAGATATTATTATGATGAATGTTTGTATGTTGGTACTTAGATTACGAAATGTCCGTAAATCTGACGAAAGTTAAACGTTGGTTGCTATCTTGCTGGCAAACAACTTAATGCTGAGTCTGTGTCCATTGCAGGTTGTACGGTCTTCATATCTTACTTTGTAGTAGGTACTCAATAAATATTATAATGTAAACTATGTATAATTTATTTTATTTTATAAAAACAGAATTAATCTAACCGAAAACACGCATTCTATTTTTAATTGTGCAAGGGAAAGTCGAATAATCACTACAATTATGTACAGTACCGAATAATTCCTGGTTTCCTCGTAACCCCGCTTAAGCCTATTACAAAATGATTTATGTATGAAATTCATACATTGGCCACTTGCTTGCAAAACAATGGAACCGCCAAGAGGCCTTAATGTATGCAAAGTTCGTACCCAAACAGCCAGAGAGATAATATTCAAGTATAGCTCGGCGGCCGGTGGGACAAAGTCTAATTAGCATAACACCTCGGCCGATAGCCGCTTTGTAAAGCTTAGCTTCCTTGGGATTAATTGCTTTTCTAATCAGCTGTTTGGGTATAAGTTTTAAAGAAATATTTTTTAAAGATTTTTGTCATTTATTTCCACAATATCCAAAATATTACTTGAACAAGTTTGTTAAGAAGACGGTTGCGAAAAAAGTTTTATCTTTTAGAGAATTTACAGATTTATTTGTCTTATCATTATTAGACGTATACAAATAGACGTATATTTTAATTATTTCTGAAAAGCGTCCCGGACGCATACGGACTAAATCATAGACGACTTACTGCTATGACATAGAAACTTCCGTCTAAACTAGATAGATATTAGGCCTTAATTTACCTACGTTGGCCAAGTGCAGTAAGTAAATACCAAATTCATTATTTATAATTGGCTATCGAGAGATCCGTGCCAATTAGTGAGACAATTAAAGAGTAGCTATGATGATGGTTACTCGACCCCATTTTGGAATCTATATCTACTAATAATAAATCTGTAAGAGTCGGTCATGGAGTGATATAGTTTGTTTTCAGAGATAGTGTGTTTTAGGCTCATTGAATGATATTGAAACTAATTTGACGATTTTTCGATTTTTTTCTGTATTATGTATGTATGTTCCGTCGTAACTCTGAAACCAATGGTACGATTTTGATGAAATTTACTCATGTGGACGCCATTTTGGAATCGATAATGAATTAAAAACCATTGGTTGTTCCCTCAGTAGTGCAGAGACAGACAGGCTCGACATCCCACGCTCCGACAGCCCCTGAGGGGACACTAATGGACCTGAGTCCACTCCGACACGGGGCCACGTGATAATCACGGGGGATTTTAGTTGCAGCGCTCAGTATTAGTTTATGGTTATTTTTATTAAGGGGCGTATAAACGGGCTATATTTTACGACAATTTGTGGCTTTAAATACGAACGCGGACGGAGTCGCGGGCACCGTTTCTTATCATAACTGGAGCAAGAATTTAAATAGCCTATCCTGTGCCCCAGACCTCTAAATGTATATCTACTAAATTTCATCAAAACCTGATAATTGATTTAAGAGTTATGGCGGATCATACACACAGAAAAAAAAACAAAAATTTTCTGAATCCAAGACCTCCAGAATGAAAGTCGAGTGTAGTTCTGCTTAGCAAACACGGCTCTTACTAAACTAACTTGAACTGTAGCTAAACCAAAATTCAACCAACGAATAGGTATCTTGTGTACATAGCTAAATGAAGTTAAGTTATTACAATATTGAGCTACCTACTTGGAGAAATATTAGTATATGCATATAAAAACTAGATTTAGAAACACAACAAGAAAGGAACTTACCATCGGTGTAGTTTGGAGATCGTTTGCCTGAAACAATATCATAGTAAGATTTAATAAAACCATACAGTTGACTCCTATGATCAGAATAATATTAATATTGCATATTATAATTTCACAGAGAGAAAAAAAAGTAAAATGTGTATTATGTGTTTTTAAGTAAATAATATGGTATCTCGAGTTTTCAATACACCTAACGGCTTGAAAAAAATATTTGACCATGGAAAATATGTGCTCTAAACGGTGAAAGCAACCATCGATCGTGAGGAAACCGGCATGTTCTAAGAACGTTGAAAATATTGAAGGATTTGTCTTTCACCAACCGCACTTGGCCAGCGTCATGAATTAAGGCCTAATCCCTCTCGTCAAAGAGAGAAGTACCTGTGTCCCAGCAGTGGGAACGTAAATTGGGGTTATGATGAATGACTGAGCCTTCCTTATGCAAATATCCATTACATTGGAGTTGAGCGGTCACTGGGCCGCTTTGATTATGTCGGAGCTTTGATATGTCTCAAAGCCGTTCTAGTAATACGATATGTGATTTGGTAGGTACTTCTGGGACATATTCGTGCAGAGACTAATATAATTCCAAGATTTCCACGCAATAAAATTTCTAATACTTACTCGTATCAGCGAGTAAATGTATGCCGTATACTATGGACTATGAGCATACATTTACGTAAAATTACGGTTATAACGATAGCAAACCCGCGTGTTTCTATGAGTGAATAAATGTTTTTTGTCATAAAGGCTGTTAGTAAAATTATAATCTAATATATTCATATTTATATACGTAGGTTAACTCCTTAATTTTTAATTCAAATCATTACCTATATATTCTTGGCTTATATAGTTATAACATTGTTTTACTTTTCGAAGGCAAATAAAAATACGTATCAACTAATATAGCCCAGCCCTCCCACGCTAGTAATAACAGTTTAAACACAAAATAAATAAATGTTTGAGTAGGGTTCTGATATACATTTAAGATAAGATAAGATAAGATAAGATAACTCTTTATTACACACCACTTAAAAAATATTTACATAAAAAACTTAAAACTACAAAAACGTATGTGTAATGGGCGGTCTTATTGCTTAAAGCAATTTCTTCCAGACAACCTAGGATGGAAAGAAAAACTGCAGAATATAACTGGACGGTGGTGTTAGAATTAGAATTAATATATAAAATACATAAACCTACAACTAATACAAAATAGAATAAAATAAAGAAACTTAAACACGCTAAATATATATCTACTACAAAATATTAATTAAAAATAATAACAAACTATACATGTATAACAATTGTGTATAATATAATAGGAGGTAAATAAAGTTATACATAAATAAAATAAACAAATAATTATTATCATAAACAAATTAAGCTATCGAATTTAGAAAGAAAGTTCTCACCTGACTTTTGAAAGTGTTAAGCGAAGGAGCACGTCTAATTTCGGCTGGCAATTGGTTCCATAACCTAATTGCCTGCACTGTGAACGATTTCGTATAGAACGTTGAACTGTGTACAGGGACGTCGAGTGCGAGATTTTCCGATGAGCGAAGAGAATGAAGATGAGACTGGTGAAGGAAAGTGAAGCGATCTTTAAGATATGAAGGAGCGAGAGGGTTAAATAGAATATTATATAGGAGAGTAAGTATATGAGTATCCCGGCGAAGGCGAATAGGCAGCCACTTGAGCTTAGTGCGAAAGGAAGAAACATGATCATACTTGCGCAGACCAAATACGTATCTAATTGAAAAATTTTGGAGGCGCTCAAGTTTATCCAGCTGTTGCTGCGTCAGATCCAAATAACATGTGTCGGCATAATCAAGGATCGGGTGTAATAGGGACTGTGCCAGCATCACCTTAGTAGCGGTCGGTAAAAAGTTTCGAAGCCTTTTAAGAGCCGCCGCTGAGCCAAAAGTTTTCCGACTTACAGCTTGCAACTGCAAATCCCAAGAGAGGTGCTGGTCCATTATGATCCCTAGGTTTTTGACAGATTTGCTAAAAGGTATTCGAACCCCGTCAAAAATAACTGGTGGAGTACTAGCAAAGTCTATTTTGGCAATCAAACGAGAGCTACCGACAATCATAGTTTGAGTTTTGTTTGGGTTTACTTTTAACCCGTACAACGTACACCACTCCAAGATTCGATTTAGGTCGGAATTGATAGTGCATATGGCTGCGGACAAATTGGAAAGTGGGGCTTGAAGATAAATTTGTAAGTCATCCGCATAAAGATGACAAGAAGAGGTAAGTGTGGAAGAAATAGAATTGATGAAAATAGCGAAGAGAAGAGGAGATAAAACTCCACCTTGTGGAACGCCCGCGGACATGTCACCCCAAGATGAATAGGATTCATCAAGACGAACACGCTGCCGACGCGAGAAGAGATAGCTGCGAAACCACTGGATTGCCTCAGGAGAGATGTTAAGAGAGCGCAGTATACAAAGTATTATATCAAAATCAACGGTATTAAAGGCGTTGCTAAAATCTAATAGTGTTAGGACAGTGACCTTTTCATTGTCCATGCCAAATCGGATATCGTCGGTAATTTTAACGAGTGCTGTGACTGTACTGTGGCCTGGACGGAAACCCGATTGAAATGGATTGAGGAGGTTATGGCTGTTAATAAAGAAGTTAAATTGACGATAGACAAGTCTTTCAAGAACTTTAGAGAGAAAGGGTAGAATTGAAATAGGTCGGTAATCAGAAAAACATTTCGGGGATTGAATTTTGGGAAGCGGAATTATATGTGCATCCTTCCATGAAGAAGGGAAGCAAGAATCAAAAATTGAAGAATTAAATATATGCGTGAGAATGGGAAGAAGTTGATCAAGGATAGGAATTATCATATTACGACTTAAGCCATCTCCCCCTACAGCATTAGAAGAGATAGATAGTATGCTTCTCTTAACATCCTCCTCGGCAAACTCAGTGAAAGAAAAAGAAGGGATATTGGGTGCAGGAGTAGAAGAAAGGAGTCTTAGAGTGTGCGCTTTGTCAGATACGTTACTACGAGCCATAGAAGTGAAGAAATTATTAAGAGCATTAAAGTCAAGACTATTAGAAGTAGTGTAGGAGATGAAGTATC
This sequence comes from Chloroclystis v-ata, assembly GCA_963691955.1. Classification (NCBI taxonomy): domain Eukaryota; kingdom Metazoa; phylum Arthropoda; class Insecta; order Lepidoptera; family Geometridae; genus Chloroclystis; species Chloroclystis v-ata. The sequence continues at coordinate 10,539,815 of OY829904.1, read as the reverse complement.
AACAGAAGTTTTTTTATCCAGCTCACCTTGAAATTTAGCCATCTCCTGAGTGAAATTGTCCATCATAATTCCCATTGTTTTTCTAATGTCCTCCATCTTGAAACAGTGTGACTTGCAGCAAGCGATGTGATGTTTAATAACTTAGTGAAGCAAAGTTTATTGTAAGGAATTTATATATCCAGGCAAGTGTATTTATGTACTAAACATTAAAATGCATTGATATTGCAAAAAATATAAGTCTATGATTTTATATTAATTTTTAACTTAGAGCTGTTTTGCAAAAGATGTTTTTGCGCCTACCCTCCAGAGGGGAAAACATTTAATTGTTAGTAACCACTGTAGTGTATTTTTAGTTTACGATGGTTATTCATTGATGCCGTAAAGCTGTGACCTCGGGCATTGCAGACGAGCAACAAAAGTTCCCTTTTATTGCCTGAAGTGGGATTAAAGTTGCCCGGTATACTGAATAATAACCGGCATGTTCGGAGAATTTGATGCTCATGTGATATTCACTAACCTCAACACGTAACCAGTGGCGTAATTTCTCTTGTCAAGAGTAGCTGTTAAATGTTAAAAATTCAAAATTTAGTTGCTGAAAAGTCGCCAGTCTACCAACTAATTTAACGAGTAACTTTGTAAGCCTAGTTCGTAAACATTGAAGGTAAAGCTAGGCTTAGGATACACGCAAAGAAATAGTTCTGCTCCAAATATTTAGTACCAACATTGATGTTACAAAGTTTTATAGGTATTGTCAAGTTGGTACTGTAGATTGTTGGTAATTTGTTAATGAAGACGGCATGCAATATTTCCTGAACACCTGTATTTACGTACAGGAAGAATATTGACTATGACCTCCATATTTAATGTGGCTTTTTATTGGTGAAGGAATGAATTAAGAAGATCCAGAGATTGCCTCATGCAACCTCATAAATACAATGTCACTTACTAATTTGTTTTCTTAAACTATAACTAATCATAAAAAAACATAAGCATTCATATTTACACTCCAACTGTTGGTACAAATGGACCACTCTCTTGACGAGAGAGATTAGGCCAAGTGTCCGTTGGTGAATATCAAAAGTCATTCAAAATGCACTATTGCACATAAATTAAAAAAAACATTAAGGTGCGCGGCAGGGTTTGAATTCAAGATCTTCGTAATGAAAGTCGAGTGGGCCCCCTATTAAAAATCTACGCAATAACTAAAATTAATAGTGTAACTAGCTAAAATTTCGAAACTAATATAGGAGTACGAGTAACAACGTCTTAGAAATCTTTAACGTGAGCACAAATTTAATATGAGATTGTTCAGAAACTTCCAGCATCTGGTACAGAAATGGCACATAAAAAGGATATTTTATTTGGTTCATTAGGAAATTCAGTTAAACTTTAAGTTAGTTTCGTAAAATCGAGTGCGGGAAACACGTTCAGTTTATTGTGCTACCTATGATTTAGCCAACTACGACTATTTTAAAAATAAAAGCACCTGAATCATAATAATCATGTATTTATAAAATTACAACGAAAAGTGACATTATTCTACTACTTATATAAAAATAAGTCGCGTTTTCCTTCCTGATGCTATAACTCCAGAACGCACGAACCGATTTCCACAATTTTGCATTCGTTGTAAAGGTCTCGGGCTGTGTGAGGTTTATAGCATAGAAAATTGCGGGAACGCGGGCGAAGCCGCAGGGCGGAAGATTATGATTAAAGTAAAAGTATACAATCGAAACAAGGTAGACAAGGTACAATTTTAATTTTATCACGATAAAAATAGAAGTCTGATGCAAAAACCCTATACTTATTTAGCTTTCTGTTATCAATTAGTAAACCATAGCTATTGTTTATTTAGAGAGCCGATGTTGAACTGTCAATACTATTGATGGATGTAACGGTATTTTTAACCTTCTGTGACTATTATAGGAACTAAAGAATTTAAGAGAGGTGCTTCATTGGCGGAAATTATTCTTTCTTCATATTAGTTTTCCTTTATTCATTCAGTCTTCCTTCATGTCCTTCCAAGTTTTTAAAACATTTATCTCTTTTATGTATAGAAAAAATCCCGAGTCTATCCTCAAATAAAGTAGGTACTATTGTAGATCTAGAAAAGAGAAACTAAAATAGCACATAATAAACGACTGTTAAACCCCGCGGGATAATGCGGCCCATAACTTAAAGTTTATATTTCCCGACGCCAACGCACATTAAAGCAATAATTAGTTTGATTCCCAAAAGAAAACTGTCTATTTTATCATGACAGGTCCATATTAAGGACTTAAAGACAGGTTAAAAAAATATTTTTGGTTTTAGTTTATTTATATATAGATATTATTTTCTTTCAAAAGAAATTTAGGTTATAATTTAACTATGCGTTTATGCCCCAAAATAATACCTAATTTCGGCCCACGACTACTTAGTTTGAATGATTTATTCTGGCGCAATTCCGGAAACGGAATCCTCACTATACGTATATTTCTCTCTACGGGAATACACTGGGATGGAGTTTCGATTCTATTTCAGTTTGCTGCATCACGGCATTTTCTAATGTCAGTTCTGTGAATTATTATTCTGTTGTTATATTTAAGAGTCTCTTGTTTGCGATTGATTTTTTTTAATGTTCGTACGTTTATTTTCTATTATGTGAAAACATGTAATTTGTTAATAGTTTTTGAAATTTTCTTAAAAAGGACATAAGTAATGTTGTTTTTAAGAAAATAGGCTGTCTAGTCTTCACTTCAGAAAAATACCTTTGCCAACAACAAGAATCCATTACAATGGATACGTAACCTACACCAATTTCGATAAAGCTTGAACCTTTTTTTAAAAAACTTTGTCTTTATTGGACAGTTTTAAAATCGAACCTACGTCCTCAACAACCTTTACAAACCACCTCACGCGCTGCAAAGGTCGACAGACTAAAACCAATATACAAAAGTAATTTAGATTTTATCTCAAACATAATTAAAGTTAACATCAGAAATTTGCTTTCGATGTAAACGTGATTCGCGAAACTTAATTTAGCAACCGAACGATACCATGAAACTATAACGGAGAGTGCACATTGAGCGGAAACATTAAATGCCGCTTAGATATTTGCAACATCTCAAGAAATGGGCTCAAATCTACCATTTCCGTTCGGTTAACTTCGCAACGTACAAGACGTTGCACGTTGTATTAAAATACCTCTGGTTCACAGATGCAATCCGTTTCGATCGAAGTATGTCAACATCATCATCATCATAACCCCTATTTACGTTCCCACTGCTGGGACATAGGGACTTCTCTCTTGACGAGGGATATTAGGGCCTAATCCACCACCCCGGCCAAGAGCTGGTTGGTCGAAGTAGGTATGCAATTTGTATGTTATTTATTTATTCCATATAGATACAGTAACAGTACATTTAGAAATGTCAGAAATATCTCAAAAAATACTCATTTTCTGAATGTGTACCGTAATGGTTCACTTTCACTTTATATTTTTATTTTTTTGTTAAAAAGCGCTTATAGTAGATATTAAAAATATTTTGAAAGGTAAGACAAATATAGAAACTAGATTAAAGTAACCAAAAAACGTAAAAAATAATCTAATGTGAGGTTAAAATCCGCTTAACGTGCATTTTTAACCGCGTTTAATCTAGAACACATTAATATGATGCTTTATTAACAAACAATTATTATTAACGTATAATCAGATTGACCACGCAATATTTAGACTAGAATTTTCTGTGGTCGATAAATTTATTTGTACAAAACAAAAATTTGGTTATTGATAAATTGATAATTATTAAAGGGAAGTTTGTGATTAACATCCGGCATCCGAAATACGATCTGATTAATTAATATCGACCTGCGGTAATCATTCGTTTCTGAATTTCAATATGATGTTTGAAATAATGAAACTGCTGGGATAGGAATCGAAATATAATAAAAAATAAATGACATTAATCTGCGGCTGAGTGCGGGTTGGTAATAATCAAATATCTTTTAAACATTTCAAAATTTTCAGAACAATATTTTAAAGCACGTGATCCCATTTCACTTTTAAAATTTTCGTGAGTTCTGCTCTTGTCATTGGTCGAAACGTCGAGAGTGTTTAAACTCCTTTGTAAGTAGGTACGTGAGTAATTCACGTGTTTCAAGTCGTACATAGATACGTTTCTCAAGAAGAAAAACTACTCTTTGACTATAATCAAAACTATTGAGTAGGTATTTTAAACACACATTTTAGAGCAACACCAACTAATTAGGCTGGTTACACTAGCGGACCAACCACGCACAAAGGACCAAATTTGAGTTCAATTGAGGAAAAAGGAGTCCCCAAACTAACACCAACTAATTCTATATAATCTTCTAATTCGAATATAATCTTATAATTCGTGTAATTGATATCTTGTATACCGTTCTAATTATTTTTTATAATCTATAGTGTCCCACTCCTGGGCCTTTACCCAGCAGTGGGAAAAAATCAAACAGGACAATTGAAGAGGCCTTTGACTCCCCCAATTCTCACCAAGTGGTCCTATCCTAAAACAATTCCTAGTAGTTCACTAGCTAAAGTCGCTGTAATTATAAAATAAATAAATAATAACACTCTACAAAACAGTCAACATAACCGCAGAACACTGCAGATAAAATCCATCATAATGTAAACAGGTCAGGAAGCTCGCTTTAACCCCTAGAGGGCTGATTTAACCCTTGATTTGTTACACATCCGCTTTACAATAGCTCCCCCGTGTCTTCCCTTCGACATTAACTTTCGAATCAACAATTGTTATACCACACAATGAATCTATGCCGTGTGGTGCCAGGCTCTGAATAGTATCAACTCGGTATCGTCTATCTGACAAAATAAAATCTTGTTCTAATCGCTTCTCAACATCATTAGAAAACATTGAAGCGAACTGTCATCAAATATTTTCATGATAAAATTTTAATATAAAGACCTATTATAATGGAATATAAAAAAATTGCAATGTGCCAACTCGCGGGAATCCATCTTTTGTTTTCCCGCGAGATGACGAATAACCCTTATTTTCTTGTGGTACCTAATTTACAAAGACAAGTTATAAATGATTTATTTTGTTATTAGTTTTGACGTTTCCATGTATATATATCCATAGACAACCCCATCCCGACTAATCTACCTTTTACACAAAAATTTTCTCATCATATTTCATAATATTGCTATTAACAGAATAGCTTCAAAGTACATAGATGAAAATGCCCAATGACTTATCTTGTGCGTAACAGCACAAGTAATTTTGCAAGGCCCTTAACTATAACTACTTCTTACCTGAGTCTTCATATTGCTGCGTGTACCCAAAATGACAAATAACAAGGTCTAAAAAGACAATGACTATCGCCATTCGCAAAGTGAGCTTTCCACCAGCGCTCTCCATTTTGTTTTCACTCGGACGCCATTTTGTCATCACGTCAGTTCACATTCAGTTCTATTTTCGAACATTTTAGTTTACCTGTAACAAAATGAAAACAATTAATTAAAATCTATACTAAATTAATATTATAAATATAAACGTTTGTTTGTTTCTTTGAAAGCGCTATTTTCAAAAATCGCTGCGCTGGTCCGATGAAAAAATTCAGTGTTGTAAAGTTAATATATTTAGGGCTGATTTTTCAATCATCAGATAAATGCTAACTGTTGAATAAATTTGACATATTGTATTGAAAATGTCAAATTTATTATGTATTATGTTATTTATTATTATTATTATTTATTTATTATGTTTAGTATGGCTAGACTACAGGCATATATTATTAAAAACTACTAGCTCACCCGCCCGCGGCTTTGCCCGTCTTATTCCCATGTTTTCTCACCTTTTATACCTTCCCTCGGCTACTACGACTATTTTGAAACTCAAAAGATTTAAAACTTTAAAAAATCTAAAGCACCTAAATCGGCCTAGTCGTAATTACAACGAAAATGGCATTGATTTTTATATAAATAGATAGATATGTAAAGCAAAGCTGCCGGCCGGTCGGCTAGTGTTGAATAAATGTATGAAAATTAATCAAATGGAGGTTAAAAAGTTTCCTCGACAAGATGACCTCAGTCTGTGGGTCGATGCCAAAGGTCTGTTTGCGAAGCAAAGGTCACGGGTTTGAATCCCGCTGAGAGACTAGACCCTTAATTTCAAAATCCCAATATTCAACGCTTTATAAAACTTCAAATATGTTTTACATTGACAAAGCGGTGGATATTTATATTATGTATATTGTTGACCCGCCCGTGGCTCGCCCGCATATATATACACTTTTACACCTTCCCTAGACTACCACAGACATTTGAAGACCACAACCAGCTTATCGGCAATTGTTCTCAAGTTTACAAAAAAAACATTATTTTTTAATATTGCTGGGCAGGACAGACTCACAGCTCCGTGGTAAGCTCTATAATTGTGATAGATAAAATCTGATAAACTTATCAGAATACCCGGTACATTAAATCTGCAGATCCTACAAATTGTTGATGCGGGAAAAAGCAAACAATGCTGTCGGCGGGACGGTTGGTAAATAATAATATGACGAGGTTCTAAGAGTGTTCGCAATAGTTAAAAGCATATGCATTTTTCTGTGAAATTTTCATATTTCCGAACAACTTATAAGAGTTTTAAAATAGAAACTTGGCGTTGTTTGTGGATTTTTCGGTTGTGTCAAAACTGTCCCATTTCGTTATAAAGGAATCCTAAAAGCACTCATATTCATAAAAGTTTAAAGCAGCTTATTTGTATATTTAGCACAAGTTGGTATTGTTAGAGATCCCGTGACAAAGTTGAGTTTATGGTTAATAGACGTATTTAATGTATCACTAATCCGACGGTGATGTTCAATATCACTACGAGGGTTAGTTAGTTAATCAACAATATCACATATTGTTATTAAATTAATCCACTGAGATCTTTGATAAGTTAACGTAGTGATTATATGTATGTTCTGTGAACATTATCATATGATTAGATCCCGTAGAGAAATCCTGAGCTGCCCTCGCCACCTTTGAGCGACTATAAGCTTATTCATAAGGCTGATAATAATTATGTTGATATACAGATGTAGACACCCGATTATTGGAACTTGGACCTATTCGGAAACAGTTGGCTAGTTCTGCCACTGACAAGTTGTACGTCCGAACCGAAACGAACAAACATTTCATGAGATGATACTCCTAGATCCACTTCCATATTGAATTAAGACTTGGCTACACGGTAGGTCGTCAGTGTCGTGTGTAATCTATACTATTATAATAAAGCTGAGGAGTTTGTTTGATTGGTTGTTTTTCGCGCTTATCTCGGGAACAGCTGGTCCGATTTGAATGAAATATACAGCTACCTATATTATTAAAATAGAATACATTTCCCATTAGTTTGAAAGTAACATCAAAAATATATTTATCTTTAACCTAAATTTTTTTGAACAATATTTTTGATTATTTTTTATTCAATATTTTAATTAAAATACTCAATGAAACCCTTAAACTCTTAAAGGTTGTAGTTTGATGGTAGTTTACAGCCGTGTATTAGCGGTATATATGAACAGCGCAGAAACTTTATGCATCGCGTTTAGCTAATTTTGTAACGGAACTCGGAAGCTTGTCAAACTTGCTAAGTGATATATGGCGATTATACTCAATGCTGATTTTATGGTTTTACGTTTTGAAATAATATTATATAAAGGTCGGCCAGTATTATTACAATGAAGTAAGTAGGTTCGTTCTTCGGACGTCCACTAAGCTGCTGGACATCGAAAGTGAACTGTCAGATTTGACTAGATCATCTGCCCATCTTGTTGGTGGACGTCCGACACTGTGTTTTCCCGACCTGTGGTCTCCAATGGAGGAATTTTCAGCCCCATCGGCCACCCGTTCTCTTCGCTATATGGCCGACCCATTGCAATTTCAAAGAGCTAATCCGCTGACTCCGAATCCGTGACCATCGATAAGCTACGAATCTCCTCTAATTCGTGAATCCTATTCATACTAATATACAATCGATAAATGCGCGAAAATATCAAATGAAACCCTTCACACCAACTTTTCATACTTACATATGGCTTATACATTAGGCCTTTTTAAAGCGGGAAACTCCATTAAATACAGGTAGACAAACGTTTTTCTATCTTCTAAGAAGTTTCTCTCTATCTTTGAATAGAATAAATAACATGACTATTACATTTCAACATTCCATAGCATCTAATGCCACATGTTAGCTAAAGCTTAAGGAAAAATCTTTATGCTGAATCATGCTTTTCACAATCGCGATTAACTATAATAATCTCAGGGCGATGATTACCACTTAAAGTGCCCTAGTGACCCATTTGTTAACCCATTCACGGCCACACGCATCCGTCATCATCATAACTATAGTGCTAGCTCGAGCAGAAACTCAAACTGCTTGTAAGGGATCTAGACTAGAGTAGATTTACCTAGAACTAATAGGCTTTAGTCTCCCTAGAGCATTGACTTAGAAGACCTTTATAACATACATTATAACATACTGGCTTGTGCTCGCGGTTTCGTTTGCGTTAAATACTTAGCGACAGAAAAGTTGTTTTTTAAAATAGAAATTAAAAAAGAATTTAAAATAAAATAATAGACGGACAAACAAACAGACTCACACATACACTTGCCCCTTTATAATTAACAATATATATACATATATATATATATTAGTAGGTATTGATTAATAAGAAAGGGTAATTAAGAACGGAGATATTACATTACAACGGTCAAGGAAAAGTTTTCAAAATAATTTAAACATGCAATGGAAATATTGTGGTGACAGTCCGCTCAATTTTTTCGCACTTATATTGAGAAGCAATTTCTTCTTAAGCCCCAATACGTTTCGAACTCATCTCAAATTCTCTGTATACCCAAACTTTACGAGTCCTTGATAATATCTAGAAATAAGAAAATCAGTAAACGCAAAAACAAAACCCGTTTCAATATGTTGTCCCTTGTAATCAGGTAAGCCTTACGTAGCCAACAAAAAACGTGCTTTATCCCCTATAACGGCTTGGGAAAAATAGTTTCTTTAGATGTCCCAAACGCCCACATTTACCCATACCTACCCCAAATGATACCCCGAGTCGCCCAAAATGGCAATATCCTTTTCACATATACTACAATAACTGGGTACCTGGTTATTTTATAGTGAAATATGGTGTCTTATATTAAAGTGAGCAGATGTTTACCGTGTTTTTGCCTTAGTTTTAGGGGTCAATGGGGTAATAAAAGGGGATACAGCGGACTGAGATGGGAACTGACCTCGCAAAATGACATTCGTTTAGATTTATTTGATGACAGTATGTTATAATATTTCAATCTGTTGTTACGTCTATCATCATCACTTAGTAAATACCTAGTATTCTCAAATAAAAATATATATATATAAAATAGTGATATTGAGTAATAAGTAAGTCTCTTTTAAATTGGTATTATCACCATAGTTACCAAACCACTACACTATCTAAGTTATTGGTACAATACACCAAACAACGCTTACTCGTCTCCTAAAAGGTAACAAAAGTTTCGCGATCTTTAGTTCAACAATATTTTACCATGAAGAATATTATATTCTTAAAATGAAATTGGTGTCATTTTGTCCGCTGCAAACTTGTATCTTGCGTAAGTTGTTCACTTTTAAGGGAACGATTACAGCTGATCAACGACTTTCATAAATAATTAATCGAGGAAGTTGATAATGAAAAATAACTCTACAACTTTTTGATAAACATCATTGGCAACGGAATAAATGACCTTGGTACGTTTTAGAGTGCCCGCAGACTTCATCTATAGAAAACGATATTATGGTCGAAAAAAACACATTCCGATTTTTATCTTGTAACACATATATCTTGAAAATCATTATCATAATAACAGCCTATATTACATCCTCACAACCGGGAGATTCCGGGTAAACTGGGTAGTGAGCCGTGTTGGGTAAGTGTGATATAAATAAAAAATAGAGTTATTAGTTAAACTATTTATAACTCAAGAGTATAAGAGAGTAACACCACTTACCCAGAACAACTTTCTTATTTATAACTTCTAAATAAATAAATAAAGTTGAACTTGCTATCAGATTTATGGATTGCAAATGTCCGCCTACGAGTTGCAAACATTTTTTCTCGTGTTCTGGTATATAAATATCTAAGTAGTTTATTTTATTAATTAATGTATATCAAATAAGTATCTAGAACTCGAAACAAAAGCTTTGAGCTTACCTCGGGACTTTATAACGCGAGCAAAGCGTAGGGCGAAGCTAGTCTATTCATAAACTTTATATACAGCCACTAAAACTTTATCCAAACAAGCAGAATTATTCGCACAAAGTTGGAATCACAGGTTTTACGAATACGTGAATTTTGTTTACCATGTTTCTGCCATATTGTATACTTTGTTTTCATATGCTGCGTCAACAGAATCAAATAATATTCACTCATCACGTATTTTTGTAGAATCAGCAAAATGTGGACGTAAATTGAAAAGCTTAATGTATGTTAAAGAATTTCAATTTCTGAAATTTATATATCTGAAAAATCTAGCACCAACACAAGCTTTAAGCTTAGCACGGAGCTAGATTTTGCTAGATGTTGTTGTATGAATTGTCCAGCAATTTATTTATTTATTTTTATAGAAACTTGAGCTTTTTCTCGTGTGGTGCCTTAGTTCCAATAATCTTACCGAAGGAGTCGTCTATTAGGGCCTGTTTCACAGGTTACAGATAAAGCTTCAGATAGTTATATGATAGATATCGCCACCAAAATGTGTAGTTTATCTGGCAGATAGTTTACGGATAAGCAACCAGGCTTTTTACCAGCTAGTGGTGAAGACCCTTAAAGATTTTGACATTGATAGAATTTTGACTTTTCGACGACACTCAGGGGAAAAGATGGCTTAGCGACAATTGGGATAGTTCATTTGCCCCAATCGTGACCCAATTGTCGCTTTCAATTTTCAGGTGACACATAGACAGCACGCAAATTCTAGGAATATTAGTGAAAATGATCACATTTTCATCCACAACCCAAAATGTGAAAAAATAGCATTACGTATACAAAAGCGGGCGTTTTTTTATTGACCCGAACCATCCAATACAATGCAAATAAACCCTGCTGGACGGACAGTGATAGGAGTATTAACATTCATCGCCTGTGGGACAAACATACATACATGCCTATTATACATATAGAAGAGGGATTATACTGGATGATGTATCAGTGACGCAACATTCAACTAACTTATTCTAATTGTTATTAATCGAGTATCTAATTTTTTTGTAACGTATTTAGTACATTATACTACAACATCGCGGAATAAACTTAAAGCCATACATGATAATAGAGTGATAATAAATAAGTGTTATATAAAAAGTGTAAATATAAGTGTAATAACTTAACAAAGTGTTTTTTAACAAAATCAATTACTAAATATTTGTATTTCTTAGTGTTTTGAATTACGTTATAACTTTCTTTCCATGTACAATTTAGAGCTACAAATTGTTGGGTCTTAGTTACATTTTTTTTTCACAATATATAACCCCAAAACAATCCCTATTTACGAAAACCTTTAAAACATGTCTCAAGTTCAAGTTTTATCGTGAGGAAATGCAAGAACGTTTTTAATTTTCGGCGCGGTATCTCGTCCCTAATGGACGCCCAAGTTTCCTTCAGAGATATTATATTAGAGCACTTTGGCTTTTAGAAGCCTTAGGGTTGTTTTAAACAAGCGACACCATCATCATTATGATCATTAACATAACGCCGCATCGCTTATGGAGATGCTTCAATTATGAGCGTTTTAACCGCATTTCGCCGTCTCGAAGGAATACTGTTTAAATATTAACATTGTAGGTATGTGTAAGATAAATTTTATAATAATGTATTGTTATTTTTAGTAAGCGAAAGAATTGTTAATTAATAAATATATTAGAGCATTTATTTTTTTTATAATTCACACAACACAAACAATAAAATTGTGTTTTTTTTAATTAATTTATAAGACAATTGGTTAAGTAGGAACACACGACTTTTAATCCGACAGACAAATATCTGCAAAACGTAAAAATTGTTGTTCCGAAGCGGGAATCGAACACGCAACCTCCTGCGTCGCAGGCAGACCTTCGCCCGCTGCGACACAGAGATCGTTATGATAATAATTTATTTTTTAGGGAATCTACTATTTCTATCATTTATATCTGTTTTTATTTATAGTGGTTGTTAAGATCTTTTATAAATATTTCCAGTATTTTAAGGTTAAGTTTAAGAAAGAACAATATGTTATCCTTTTCTTACAACGGAACTCCGAAAATCAAGCGACGCAGTTTTATGAAATACAACCTCCATAATAATTACGTTTAGACGGGTTTGAGGAAATTGGCTAAATTAGAAATTGGATTAAGTCGTAACCCATTTTATATTTCAGTTTTTTATTATACCTTGGATTGTCTGAAACGCAAGAGGTTGCGGGTTCGATTCCCGCCTCGCGACAAACATTTTTACGGTCTGAAATATTTGTTCCAAATGTCTGGGTAACACCCATAGAACTCGGCACAAATACTTGCAGATCGTTCAAATGTTTGTCCTGAGGCGGATATCGAACCGGCAACCTCTTGCGTCGCAGTCGGACCTGCGCAAGCTGTGCGCTGGTGCTAGGCTGTATTTTTTTAAATTTAAATCTCAGCGTAAACGTTTTTTCTTAGAATATACACAATTGAAAGCAAGATAATAGTTATAACAAAACCTTTTTGTGTGAAACCTTTTCGTTCCATTCTCGTAACCACTTTTGGGAACCAACAATGAGGAAATATTTTTCCGTATGTAATAAGAGAATGTAGATTGTATGAAATTAATTCAAGTTTTTGGCTTCAAATTAAAATATTTTATATCCAGTATATTCTTTTCTACTTTGTATTAAAAGCTTGACATTATGTCTTCTCTGAAATATTATACTTATTTATTTATTTAACAAAATCCACAGCCCTTAAAAATATATATAACATTGTTTCATATACCTGAGCTTATAGCCAAAAAATGGATTTAATTTTAATAAATAAATACTTAATATAACAGTATACATAAATACTTATTATTTTATTAAAAATATTACAATATTTAAAAAAAAATGTTCCATTTGGGAATCGAACCCGCATCGGACCTCTTGTGTCACATGCGAAACTTCGCCCGCTGCACCACAGATGTTGCCAAATTAAAAACGAGGGTATAAAAAATACCCTCGTTATGATTATTTAATTCACTTCTATACTTGTAAAATAAAATAAGTTTAAAATAAAAACACAAGTAGCGTTGTTGGTAGGTCAATATAAAAGAAATAAAAGTTTATCCTCTCTGAATTGCATTCCTGATAAGTTTTCCCCAGAATTATGAGGAACATCTATCAGATAAAATAAGATGAAAGAAAATAAAAGCATTTATTCAGACATAGATGTGCATGGCTCTTGAAAATAAAACAGAGAAGTTAGACTTTGTATAACACTATTATTCAAAACTAAAATTAACATACAAAATTATAAAAAATCTTTATAAAACGTACGGTTAGGTGCCGGCCGCGTCATCCAAAAGGGATTTTTTTTCATATTTTATATAAATTTAATGGGATTTTAGACTATTTTATGATTATGCTCAGCATTTATTGTGTTTTAAATTTATTTTTAATTGATGCTGTTATACGACTGTCCCGTATTCTACGGATCAGGAAATCAGTTATTTTGGAATAATTGCATTGAATCTGTCGGTTTGGCATTCTGGAAACATCCCTGATGCGCTACAGAAGCGACACAGCCGCAACATAATCCTAATAACATTATTGTAATGGATGTGTACTTATATCTTCTTCGGTTTGATAATAAACTCTGGAGAAGATGAGGTGGTAGGTACTATTCTTGGATCGGCACCAAACGTCAATTTTAATTTCATTAATTAAAATTCTAGTTGATAAATCTTTCAAAATCAAAATCAAAATATTTATTCATAAATTTCAGGTACATTGTAGGTCTTAATATTAAAAAGTAGCTTAGACCGAAATTTACCATAACAGGTGTATTAAGTTAGGTGTGTTAGGTGTGTCTTAAGTTAGTGATATCTTTAGTCTAATCTTTAGTTCTATCATACATTTATATACCGTACAATGTTACGTTGATAAATATGAACTAGCATAACCTAATCAAAAACTTTTTCCTTATAAGTTAAAAAATAATACTTTATAAATTAAGTACACAACAGATTTTAAAACTTACCAAAATTATAAAGGATGCATACTCCAAAACTATTAACGAACCACACAAAAACTCACAACTTAGTTCACTTCGAAAAGTTAACGCGATCGTGTAGCAACGCGAAAAGCGACCTCTCCCGACGATGGTCAGAAGCGCACTGAAACAAAATAAACCATCCACCTCCATCAGTACCGTAGTATTACACGACCATTAGGAAAATCCCCTTTTACTTTTGCAAGGTAAGGTGCTTACGCATTTCTCGCTCGGTCGGGTTATACCGAAGTTTTTCCACTCGTTAGGGTTGGTAAACAACTTTGGTACACATTAGGTAAATGGAAATTAGGAGCTTTTGGTTTAGTGCTCGCGTTTATTATAGGGGCGATATTTTCTTAAGTTTCTTTTTGGTTTATAGACTTTTTAAATGGATGGTGTGGTAATTTTGACCTCCGACGCGAAAAGGTTGGTTAATTTTGTGGGAACGCTCTGTTTGGCAATGTCAATTAGAAGCAATGTTATATTAGAAGGATTTTATACATTTTCAGTGTAATTAGTGTAAAAAATTTACCCAATCGTAAGTTCTGAGGTCACCAACATAAAATACAGGCGACTTGAAAACCTCCTATTTAGAAGTAGGTTAAAAATGATTTTACTTATTAGAACCATTTTTCCTCTATCCTCTTTTTTTTCACTTAAAGACTTTTCATAACCTTAAGAATTTCCTCATAATTTTCAAAGAAAACTCATCTTTGCTACTACAATTAATTTTTATTCCCTTCCATATCCAACGAGTATTTTAATTGGACTGCATCGGATATCCGGTTTCAGCATTACTAGTTTCAGCTAATTAAAGATATTAACTTATTAGTTCTTGTGAACCTGCTATAATTATCGTTAATTCAATTATTACTGTTATCTATCGTTTTCTATGGTAAGTAAAAAATAATAATGTATATTAAGAATATACCTTACAAAAAGGTGTGAGTACACTGTTCCTGACAATGAGCTATCAAGCGAACCGTCTTCCGCCCAGCAATGGGGCTCTAGCATGAAACGAGGGTCGTTTCATGCTTTGGCTATAAAGGTAGCATTCCGTTCCAAGCGACCAAGACGCGCGATTGGGACATGCGGTCGCGACCATACTCTTGAATCGGTTCGCAGTCCACGTCAACCAGTCGCGATGCATGCGCGTTGTTAAAATCAATCATTTTATTAAAACTAAAAATAGAATAGGGTTTGACAAGGGAGATTAGGCCTTATTCATCACGCGCTGGCTAATGGCTGGTGAAGTTCTCATAGCAAGTCGGTTTCAATGTATGCCTTCTAATTTAAAAGAAATTATGTTTACTCTAACGGTCAAGTTTTTAAAAGGCACATACATTCTGCGTGCGTAACTGGGTTTGAATTAAGGTGCTCCCACTCAGCCAACACGGAAAATGTAATTAGTAGTATATATGATTCATAGTAGGTCGTATGGTCGCGGTCGCTTATATCGGAATCCCTCCTTTACCTAGTATTCTGTGCTTCGATGCTTATGCTTCGACTACACGAATGCCATTGAAAAGTTGCAGTTTACAGAATTGCTAAATGCTTTTACTAGTGGACAGCTTATGGAGAAACAAAGTGTTGATCGCTTCAGTGCAAGTGCTTAGGTCAGTTTGTGATCATCGTTATCGACTATGAAGTTATTATTGGGCGCTGGCCTCCTACTATGTCTTGGTATATCATCATCATCATTTCAGCCATCGGACGTCCACTGCTAGACATAGGCTTCCCTATATAACTTCCAGTTATTACGGTTGGTTGCAGCTTGCATCCACCGTGAAAAGCTATGACAAGATCAACTGTACATTTTGTTGGTGGAGGTCCGACGCCGCGTTTGCCGATCCGTAGCCTCCAATCGAGAACTTTTCGGCCCCATCGGCCATCCGTTCTCCTCGCTATATGGCCGTTTCATTACTGTATTCCACAAGAAAACACAGTATTCCTTGTTAATGCATTAAACTTCAACAACACAGCTAACAAAGAACTACACAAGCACAACTGCAGAAGCAGTTATCAATCCGTTATCTTAGAGCTCGTAAACCAAAATGAATTCCACAAACATTAATTCTCCCGTCCTCATTACCCGGGATGGAATGAGATGAGTCTGCGCCAATTACCGAATGCAGATGATTGCACATCTTACTGAATGGCTCTTGTATCTTGGAAATGCGAGGCTTTATTCTTGAACTGTTGGTCGTTCATGGTAGAATAAATAAATAAAATAAATAAATATTGGTGGATAGTTCACAGAGCAACATCTAGACACGTGGTAAGCTTATAGCTTTTATAACGGGTGCTAGAATTCTGATATAGGTACTTAATATAATATACAATCATAGATAGATATGTAATGTTTCTTTATAATATCTATACTTATATTAGAAAATGTATTGTGTGTATGTTATCTTTATCATCTTTTACGGCAAAACAGAGCGACGTATGGTCGTAACATAGGCTAGTTTTTACCGCGGTAAGAATACACGTTTCTCAGCGGAAAATTATTTTACTTCGTGGGTATGTAAGCTTTTGAATTTTCTGAAAATTCCATTCCGTAGTTTCTTACATAAAATTACGACAAACATTTAAAAAATACCAACATAATTTATTTACGATACAAACTCTAAATTCAGTACTTATAGTATTATGGTTTTCACGTTTTCACATTTGCGCGAATTGTCAGAACTGAACCAAATCAAAATGGCACCACGGTGGAAGCACCAGGTTTTAAATAAAGAATTATAGATTTACCCGATCGTAAATTATGAGGCAACAAACATACAAAAATACAGTCGACTTGAGAACTTCCATTTTTGAAAATGCTTCAACGATGAACACCCAAACCCGCAATTATATGTTCTGTGCCCAAACTAACCGAATACTCCTGCAACTATAAACAAAGGATTGGCAACTGACCATCTTAGTAAGGATTCCTTACGTTTACGAGTACGTGAACGTTACGAGCCGCGTACGTTAACGGTTCGCCCCGTGTTACGGCTATTCAAACTGCCCGTACATTACAGTGAGCTAGTTACGTGTGAGTCTAGACCTCGGTTTCGTTTTATGAACATGCGAGCAGACTTCTTTAAAATACCTTACCCTATAGATGGCGTGAAGTTTTAAGTTTAGAAGTATAATATAAACTTTTAATCTATATATACCTATATATAGATTATAAGAGAGATAAGGACCTTATTCACCAAGCATAATTTTTCAATTGGTTGTTTATTATAGTGAGTTTAGAACATTTAAGATAAACATGTCAATTACTAATTCGATCCAATTTAACATTTTTGGCGCTTTGGCGGGTTGATAAATGTATGTCCTCTAAACTCTTCAATGTTCTCAGAACATGCCGGTTTCCTCACGATGTTTGCCACCGTTAGACTAAGTTGTCAAAGAGTTCATAATTCAACAATCAAGGGCGGGGTTTGAACCTACGCTATTCGGAATGAAAGTCGAATGTGCTCCCACTTACCAACATGGCTCATAACCTCCACACAATACGGCCATTTAATCAATGCTCTTTGTAATCTACAATAGGTCACTAAAGATAAAGATAATTAATTTACCCAGATTTCGTATAAACTGTTTAAAACCGAAAAATCCATGCAGCAGAACTAACAACAAACTATCAGCTTCAAATAGTCGCTGTAAACGTCCCCTTAATTTTAACGGCTTGCTAAAGTTATAATGATCAGTACATTGTGCACCTTTACGAGGCGACCCATAGTTGAATGTTAGATAGATTACAGGTTACCAGTAGCATAATGACCGATACTCTTTCCATTTTCATTTTACAGAAACGAGCTATACGGGCATTATACAATCTAGGCACAAGAACATCACTTCGTAAAATTTTCAAGGAAATTAAAATCATGACCGTTTATTCACTTTATATTTATGAGAATATTATGTATACCCGAAAAAATATAGATAACCTGAGAAAAAGAAGTGATGTTCACTGTGTAAACACACGGAATAAAAACAAGCTAGAGAAGCCCAGATTTAGATTGCAAAAATGTAGCAAATCTTTTCTGGGTTACTCTATATTGTTTTATAATAAAATACCAAATGACATCTTGGCCTGAAATGAAACTAAATTTAAGAAATATGTTAAGAATAACTTAATTGACAAAGCTTATTATTGCATTAATGACTACCTCAATGATAACAATGCATGGATCTCTGACTCAGCTAATAATAATAATGATATACAAATGAATGGACAATGCTCTACGCAGCTGCAAACATGACTGTAGGTAGAATTGTATTTATCACGGCCTATATACAGCCTAACTATAAAAATAGTGTTCAATTATATATTACGTTTTTACTTTGTAAATTTCTGACGAAACTAGGTGTATTTTTATGTACCCATGGTTTTAAATAAATTGAATTGAATTGAATGCATATTTACGTTCCCACTGCTGGGACACAGGGACTTCTCTCTTGACGAAAGAGATTGGTCCTAGATTCACCAAGCCAAGTGCTTTGTGAATGTTAAATGTCCTTCAAACTATTCAAAGATTTATGTCATTTATTTCCATAAAATCGTAAAGATCAGTTGGACAAAATTCTTAGAACATGCCGATTTCATCACGATTGCCAAAGTTTTATTTCAAAATCTTGAGGTGCACGGTGGAGTTTGAAACCACCACTTTCGGAATGGAAAGCGAATATACCACTTGGTTGCAAAAGAACACGGAAGAAGACTCGAGGGTTAACACTAGGTTTACTATTTGAGTTTGTTATTTCATCTAGTTCATTTTTTTCCATTTCACAATCAAATAGTGCCTTTTTCTGATCATTCAGTAAATATCCGCTTTCTTTGTAAAGCCTTCGGAAGTCGTAAACACGAATTCCGGTCGGAAATGGGTAATCTGGGCGGTACGGACAATACCTGATTTGTACACTACACTGCAGCACTCTCTAATACTTTAAACTAAATTTAGTCATAACATAAGTATCACTATTTAGTGTTACGATCACTATTTTTGTAGTTAGTCACTTAATTAGGCTAATCTATAGGTAATAATATTATAAAACTGAAGAGTTTGATCGATTGTTTGAACGCGGTATTCTTAGGATCTTCTGCTGGTCCGATTTGAATAATTATTTTAGTGAGGAAGGCTATATGCTATATGTATTGTTATGCAAGCTATAGGTATGTAGATAACGTAAAAAACACAAGCAAAGTATCGGGGGGTCGGCTAGTATAAAATATTTTATGAATATACCAAAATTAGTTAGGTTAGTGTTCGGTTTGTTATTTGGTACAGTGTCCTTTCTAGACGAACATAGTTCTTTATTATTAATGAAGATAGGTAATACTAGTTATTCTGATGGGGTAGTACTGTTCTTAGGCCGGCGCAATTCCAATCGATACATTTCCTATACGTGTGCTTTGTGTGTGTGTCTTTTATTTATTTTGAATACGCCCGTAAACCGTAAACCGCCGATGCGTCGACTGTAAACAAAATTTCGTTACCGTAAAACTTGGAACTCTATCGAAGAATCTAAAAATGAACTATCCGTCTCAATGTTTATTCCTAAACTGTATAGAAGTAAGATAAATAAAGTTTTATTTTTGAGCAGTTTCGGATATGTGTGCAGTCGGGTAGAAAAGTGATAGCCCGACTTTTGATCTATTGCCCTCCGAGAAAGTTGGGGAATAAAAGAGGTACAGTTCTGAAGATAATACAGTTCTGAACTGTATATGTACTGTTCTTGTATGTACTTACGGATTGAAACGTTCCAAAGAAGAGGGTGTAATAGAATAAGTGTAGTTAGAGGTAAGGGATTTGAATTAAATTGGTTTGATATTTATATTTTTATGGCATTTGCCCGAGACTTCGCTCGTTAGAAAGGAACATAAAGAAAAAAAAGAAAGGACATGGTCTACCATGTCACATTTCATGCCTTTAAAACTTTTCACTTTAAAGTGGTCAGACACACTTTCCATCGCATGAAAATCCGTGGCGTTGTTTCAAAGATTGAAGCGTAAGACGGCGACAGAGACTTCTTGTATAAATCCTGAAAGCTACTGAAATTCTCTACGGCCGCTTATGTATGAACATAACATATCATAATATATTCGGATAATTTATAAATTCAATTTAAAATTGAAAACTATCCTTTCTATTATTTATATATTTAATATTTACTGGTAAATCTTGAATGATGTTTATTTTTTGTAAGCTGCCTGGATTTAATGAAATATTATTACAACAAACAGAATTATTATTCCGAAAATCTGCGGTTTTACGCTACAGTTATCAATATCAGTAAAATTGAGATAATTTTCAGTGTGGTATTAAATTCAATTTTATTTACCCAAATATATCTGAGTATTAACCTTGTAAGATACTTTTTATTTTCCCGAGCGAGCAAAAATAAAATATTTTATGGCTCTCTGCAGATCAAGTGGTATCTCTTGCATTTTTATTAAAATTGAGGAAGATTAGGTAAGTCAGGCTTTCATGACTCTTATTTCGTCCCACTTTTGGGCACGTGTCCTCTTAGTACAGTACCCAACACAAGCTTCGACCTTACCATCTTGCTATGTCCAACAATCTTTTTTTTAATTGAGTATTTACACAATAATGTTGTTTACAGCCAAAAATAAGAAGGCCAATGCAGAATAATAATCTAAAGTTGAAAAGTATTTTAAAAATAGCCTGAGCTGCTTAGAGTAACATATTATAAGACTGTGCGCTTTTTAAATTAATATATTTCAGGGACACAAGTCCCATGTCAAATGATGACGATGAAGTCAGAATTTTACAAAGTAGGCACTTTGAAACTTCTACTTACCGTAGCTCAGACCCGCATCGCACAAGTCTAGATACGAAGTTAGGGACACGAATAGTCTAGAGATTGTACCTGGTTTTGATCGGACAACGAAATTCTTAGTTAAGTAGTGTGTACAGTGGTGTCGTGTGGTCTTGACCAAATAATATTACCACGGGAAAGCCGAGTGTGGAAACTAGTTTTGACGATTTTTCTCGCGGGCGAAGGTCCGCCTGCGGCGTAAGAGGTCGCAGGTTCGATTCCCGCCTCGGGACAACGATTTGTACGATCTGCAAATATATAACACTCAGACACGTAGAACAAATATTTGCAGATCGTACAAGAAATAATCAAATAAATATCTTTGCATGTATATTCTATTATGTAAGTATATCAGAAATCTAGCACCCGTAACACAAGCTTCGAGTTTACCACGGGGCAAGATGTTGATAATGTGAATTGTACAGTAACATTTATATATTTATTTCATTTAATTTCAAACAAAGTTAAAAAGAGTAGGTAGTAAAATTGTATAGTCAGAGAACTTATACTATACAGAAATGAAAGTAAAGAAACTTCAAACTTTCTTGAATCTTGAGTTTAAACTGAATTTCAGTTTTAAGGAGTTAGTTTCACGGATATTTTACAAATGCCTACGATTTTGTTAAATCTCCTTAAGTTCTGATTGTTCGTTATCTTGGAATAAGAAATATTGTACTTACAATAATAATCATTTTGAGCATAAGCACTCATTTCTATGGAAAATTTCAATTATGTTTGTGAAATATGTAACATAAAGGTATTTATAACTTCAATAAAATTACATTAGTCGGAATCTTTTTTTATTACACCCATTACTCAAAGATGCCTGGACCGATTCGCAAAATTATTTTTGGTTTGTTTGAGTATACCCAGGTGGTCCCATTCACATAGTCATCCGATAATCATATGCTGATGGTGTCTGGTAAGCTACTCATAAGTTATTTCCCTCATATTCAGTTATAACTACTATTATGAAATTTTTATCTAGGAATAAAGAATTTACTTCTTTCTTATATTGGCTGATGATGATAATGGGCAGCAGCGTTGTCTTGTATAATATGTACCAACTTCACCAACCCTTCTCAAACTGATTCGTTTCCCCGAAAATTCCACACAATCCGTATTCAAAAAGCATCCTCAACAAAAACTAACAGAAGAGCTATTGAACTAGTCTTTGATGTATGTTGTTTGATATTCGGTTCCATTGTACGTGTTAGGATGAGGTTAGTCTTTGAGCAGATAATCCTGTTTTAAGGTTTTATTACGAAAATATTATACCAGGTATTTATTTACAAATTGTATTATTGGGTCGTGTTGGCTAAAGTGGGAGCACAATCGACTTTCATTCCAAAAGTTGGTTTATAGCTCGCGACGCACCTCTGGATTTGTCTTCTTGAAAAGTACAATGTCGGATTTACGATGAAGGTAAACATCGTGAGGAAATCGGCATGTCCTGAGAACTTCGAAAAATTTGAAGGCATTATGTCGTTCACCTACCCTTACTTGGCCAGCATGGTGGCTAACCTAACCTAATCTCTCTCGTCAAGAGACCTTCGTCCTTGCGTCCCAGCAGTGGGAACGTAAAACCTATTTTAATCTGCGTAAAAATCTGGTGGTATTTTTATGCCAGTAATTATCGTCATAAACTGAATAAATGTTTAAACGAATTATTGAACTTATTTACCATAGGGATTAACTTAAGCAATCAATAATAAACTAATAGGAAACGCTGAATAAAAACAGTTATTATTGTTTATGGAGCTTATTCACAGGGGACGCTAAATGATCGATGGGCAAACACTTCTGTCGAAGTTTTGACGCAATATGGCGACTGGCGGCTTATAAAATAAATATGCTTTATTTCTGTTAACTATGTGGCTCAATCGTTTGGAACACAAAATTGGACAATATAATATATATTTGTTTTATATAAAATACACACACAATATGTGAATATTTCATACCCGCTCTGCGGCTATATAACTTTTTCACGGGGATATATGTATATTATACACTAGCCGACCGCCAACAGCTTCGCTTGCTTTTTTTCATAAAATATAGCCTATAACCTTCCTCAAGAAGTGGACTATCCAACACTGAAAGAGTTTTTTAAATCGGACCAGTGGTTCCTGAGATTAGCGCGTTCAAACAAACAAACAAACAATCAAACAAACAATCAAACTCTTCAGCTTTATAATATTAAGTATAGATATTTCCCGCTGCGGAAAGTACTTTATGTCCTCGAGTTCCTCGAGCAACAAACACCTCACAACAATCAAAAATTTATGGATTCGCTAACGCATACTTAATTATTAAAGCTTGTATTTTTTCTTTTTTTTTTCTATTTTATTGCACTGTGGTACCGGTCTAGGTATACATTATCTAGAATTTTACCAAGATTTTTCTAAAAATGCTCCACAAAATCGAGGCTGTCTCAATAAAATGCAGAACTTTTAGAAGGAAAATAAATATATTTATTATCTCTTAAAATGCCAGTTCATTTACGTCACTTTTTTATCAGTCTCACGAAGCATCACCTTTTTTTATTTTACAGTATTGCAATTTCGAAGTCTATTCAAAGTTTTTCAGCGTAATTTCAAGATGGCGAACCTTAAGATGTGGCAACACTGCCACGCGCCACTGACCCGGCAAACGGTGCAGTTGGGAACACTGAACACCCTGTATAAACAGTACGAATTAATTTCAATTTATAGCATGTCTGTTTTGCGAAGGGAATGGTAAATTGTGTTTCTAGAATATTCAAAGCCTTTAGAACTTGTATGCGGTTTGAACCTAGTTATTCTAAGATAGTAGGTAATAGTAATGTATGATGCTGGGTTAAGAATAGTACTAGAACTCTATTTGTTCTCGTACATTCCGTTACAGAGACTAAAGAAGTTGGGTAACAATATTTTCCTTCCATTCCAAGGTTGCCTGGAAGATATTTCTTAAAATGCTTTTTGTGATAAGGCCGCCCTTTGTGTCACTGTTATGTTATAGTATTTTTCCTATATTTTTGGTGTTATAATAAAGAATTTATATTATCGAATTCGTTGTAACATCCTGACCTCATTCAGCGAACTACAAATATTTCAAAAGACTACAAAACTGAAATACAATAAAATTCAATTCGTTGCGTTGTTTTTACTGAGCAGTCTTGTTAGTTTCTATAAGAAATTTCATTAGTTGCTACAACGGGTAATTGGTAGATACAATGTATGATTTTATTTGAGCTCGTTATATTAGGTTTATGTGATGTTGTTATATTTATGTGCAAACCAAGGGGTTTATTCTTTTAGTACATTGTTATCGAAAGGTCTTGATGCTTGGTGCTGGTGTAAGAATAGTGCTATCCCGTCTCTGGAAGTATCGTCATACCGTTCGAATTATTTTCACTGATCCGCGACTTATTAGTACTTACTGCAGCTCACACACACAAACACTTTGCTTTATATTATCTAGTGTCTAAGGACTAAAAAACCTTTATTTAACCATTATATTTTAACTAATTTAATATTATAAATCTAGTTTCTCTTGTTTTATTGGGTATTTGAACGAGCTAATCTCAGGAACTGCTGATCCGATTTGAAAAATTATTTTAGGGTTGTACAATATAACGGAATGCTATTGTATAACATCATGCGGCTGTATTGTATAACATCACGCAGGCAAGCTATCGGCGATCCGCTAGTTAGTAAATTTAATTTCAAGGAGATAATCCGCTTGGCTTTATGTTCTTGATTCTAAACGATACGTATATTTTATATTCTTGAGAAATGCAGATTAACCTTTAATCCCTCAAAAAGATAAGTAAAATATGAGTTTTTCCTGTTTACATCAGTCAGTGTGATATTTTTATTTTTAATATAGATTAGATTATTTCCTATTTATTAATGAAAGGCTACTTATTTCGACACATAAAAAATATAAGCAAAGA
Organism: Chloroclystis v-ata; assembly: GCA_963691955.1. Classification (NCBI taxonomy): domain Eukaryota; kingdom Metazoa; phylum Arthropoda; class Insecta; order Lepidoptera; family Geometridae; genus Chloroclystis; species Chloroclystis v-ata. Next base: position 10,514,756 of record OY829904.1, on the reverse strand, counting down.
ACATTAAGCTGCTTAGTACGCACGTACATTGTCGAAAAAAACCGGTTTTTGAACTCACGTCGTTCGGAATTCATTAATTGTATTTATTGTTGTCTTTTAAAAAAGTTTATAAAAAAAGTGTGACTTCCTGAGCTATACAATCAGTTTATCTAGTATTTTTTTTAATAATCAATTGTGAAGAATTAAACATCAATCTGAATACCATCGGCTACTACTGGCTTTAGCGTCAAAAATAGGAAATCAACAGTTACATTAATTACAAAGTGACTGTAACAACTGTGACTGTTCTCACGATTTTGTTGAACACACATTTGAATCAAATAAATTAAACCATCCTATCCATATACTGGTATAATGAGTTAATTCATCCAATTCCTTAACTCAATCGAAATTGAATTTGGAACTGATTATAAAAAGTAAAGCACAGAGGAGATCAAAGCTACAGAGTTGACCACTTGCCCGCTCGCTCGAGGTTTACCGAATTTCATTTCCGATCCGCAATCCTGCAAACAAATGCCTACAGGTTCGGTGCAACAAATAGCGGATTTTAAATATTGCTGGACAATTTACACAGCAAAATCTAGCAGCAGAATAGCGGGAGCTAGATATTTACTAACACTAGGTACTACTACTATTATTTACATAATATACTTAAACACAAATACACGTGATTTCGCGTAATTTTCTGAATAGCAGGAGCTAGATATTGCTGTGAAAATTGTGTATTATTAGAGTAGGTGCAATTAAATTTTTTCTCAGGTATTCGCTTAATTTTTTTGTTTTGAATCCATTATTAACATCAGTTGAATCCGCTATTATTAATAAAGTTACTTTGGCTATAAGTTCACTTAAATAAATATATCCGTTTCATATTAAAAAATATTTTTTTATAGTTTCCATCGCTGACAAAACGACCTAACCCGCCAACAGTCCGCCCACGCCATCCAACCTTCAATTTCCTTTTTCCAGTCGTCGATATCGAATTGCCCGCTGAGTACATAATAGGACACATGTCATGTGTGAAATTGCTAGAAATGAATGCTGTTTTGTCCGTTCGTAAATATATTATTAGTTGTTACAGATTTCTGTGCCCGAAGCTGTCTCTGAAAATGGATTTGTTGGAGCCGGTATTTGCATTATTAATGGGTTTATGTCCGAGGTGAAATCGACATTTTATAACTCATGAAATAGAAAAGAATTTGTTCGTTTATACTTAGTTCGTATTTAAATTTGGACTCAGATTTTGAACTGAACATATTAGGCGCATGTTAAGCTGGAAAAACGAATAGGTATTAACAAGGTCAACCAAATTGATTTATTATTTTAGATAAATTAAGTTATGAAAAGGTTGGTTACTAGCGCCTAATTATAAATTTTGTTTAGAATAAAGATTTTCAAAAATTACTGATATATAAAAAGACCCATAGAACCTGTTTTATACCCTTTCTTTTAGAATATGGGGACACATCATTGCTCCTTCGACGGCGACGTCGAGAAAAAAAGCGTAGGTATGATGGCCGTCCTAACATTTTCCCGTTTAGGTTACTTTTGCCCCCCTCTAGCATCGTTTAATTATTTTATCCACGTAGTTATTGCAAGCGAGTCGTGTCAAAAATTCTGTAACGGTAAATCCTGTATTCCTACTATTCCAAACCTTTCCTCGGTATTCCACACTATTCCGCTGTTTTCTCGCTATTCCGAACTGGTTATCCGGAATTGCTCAATTTAAACCATTAAAAACAAGTCGCAGTCTCGCTCTGCCGTTGTATTTCCGAGTTATTAAGTTATTATGTAAAGCGCTCTACACACCGCCGGCCTTATTTTTTACAATCATGCCGGCGGGTTGGGCCGCCGGGCTGTGCCGGCGGGTCAGGCCGCCGGCATCCCTCTCCACTCACTCAGTCAGTTGCCCGCCGGCTTTCATAGAGTAGTGACGTATTTGGCAATAAAGAATGTTACCTAATTTTGATTATTAGCACTCCATATTCTATGTCTAATATAAAAAATACGCGTGAAAGAATTACTTCGATACATCAATTAGTTTCCGATTTAGAAGTAAAACAAGTTGTAACCGTACGACGACGATAACACATAGGCTACTTTTAATCCTATGAAAATGTACAGTTCTTGAGGAAAACGGGGCCGAAGACTGGAGGAAGCTAGTTTGCAATAAATCAATATATTGTTCATTTAAATTTACTAAGAAGCTAGTTTGCCATAAATCAATGTATTGTTCATTTAAATTTACTAAGAAGAGCGGTACCTACCTATATATAAATAAATACTTACGTACCTACCAATAGCAACAAAACTTTAATACATATTTAATGTCTTTAACGTCAAAGTTTAATGGTAGGTACTTCTACTATTTGAGTTATCTTCATCCATTTTATCAATCGAATAATATTTAAGTACTACTATTAAACTATTAATTTAATACGCGGACGAAAACACATCAAAATACTGCGCAAGCTGTTGCACTACTACTATAATCTGCTGGCGATACTAAGCGGGCCGTAGGCCGCGCGAAGTTGTGGTATTACGTCACAAGCGCTCACGTGACTGTTAGCGAGACTCGATATTTTTCGAAACTTTGAATGCCTATAAAATCAAAACTACTAGGTACTTTTTAACTAAACAAAAACTAGTATATTTGTATACATACAGGCTTTACTGATACAACATTTCAAGCGATTTGGCATACCTAGTAACATTCTTCATTACTAGAACACCACATGCCGGGGCTGTCGTGCCGCCGGCATTGCCGCCGGCAAAGTCGTGCGGCTTGGACATTCTGAAGCCGGCGGGCTAACCCGCCGGCATTAAGCCGGCGGGCTGTGCCGGCGGGCCGCCGGCTTTGGTGTGTAGAGGCCATAATACTTCAAATGAAAAATTAGTCGACACGCCATTTTGCTAGAGGAATATTTACGTGTATGGGTGGGGCATTCTATGTTAAAAACATAATGTTGATGTTATTAATCTAGGTTTATTTTTATGTAAGTTAAAACGTATATCTGGCAGAACATGTATTTTTTTATGGTGAAAAAAACTATAAATGAGCAACTATCATAATAGCCACAGAGGTCGGGAATGGTTACGTTGTCGATTTCGTGAAAACACTAAGATTATTCTACTATAAAATACTATTATATCGGAATACATTGTTAAATAATTTATTTCTATCTAGTGCAATCTCTGCCAACAAAATGAGATTAAATAATTTTATGTGAGTTTTAATACATATAGAATTCACTCTACTAAGAATACAAAGATTAATTTAATTCCTATTCCTCTTTAATAACAGAAACTGTGGTGCAAACAGAATAACAAATCCAATTGAAATAGCCCTGTAAAAGTAAAATATCACTCAAAATATTCAAGGCAACACCCGTTAGCAAATAAACAAAAAACTGTGAACTAAGAAATTAAAAAGGCTGTAAAGTGAGAAAGGTTGGCGGTGACCCCTATAAAACGGGACTGTAATTGTTCTTCTGAATTAAAACTAGGTTTGAATTCTGAAACGTAGCTTAATTTAAATCAGTTCCCTTGAATGGATTGTTAAATTAAAGTCAGTATTTTGTTGTATGTACCTGTGAAAATGAAGTGTTCCTATTTAGGCTATCAATAACCCCGTGGAGCTTACTGGGTTAGTAACATTTATTTATTACTAGCCGACCCGTCCGCGACTTCACCTGTTTTCTATAGTTTTCTCACCTTTTAAACCTTCCCTGGACTACTGCGAACATTTCAAGACTAAAACCGGCTTAGCCATTCCCGAGTTTTAAGTTTTCAAGACTAACGAACAGCAATTTATTTTTTTACATATAAGAAGAAGATAATTCTCGAGCTCATGACGTCTTCCTCGATAGCGTAATGGTCAGCACAGCCAGACGTATACTGGAAGGTGTTCGTTCGATTCCCACTCGAGGACAAAGGTTACGTTTTAATCTTTATTTTATTTCTATACCATAAAATTTATAGCATAGAAAAAACGAAAATATTAGGACACCAAATCGACGGATTAACAGCTTTCTGACAAAATGGAATTCTATAAACGAAATGAAGCTAACTCAAATAATAGAGTTAATGCTACAAAGCTTTGTTTTCTGTACAGGCGCGGTAAAAATACTTTGTAACTTGTTCGTTGAAAGCGGCAAGTTTTACGAGTTCTAATTTAAATCAATTTCCCTGGAAGGTATATAAAACCGCTGAGTTCTATTCTAATGTAGTGTGCGGGCGGGGCTGGACTTGGCACCTTTGGAGGCAAAACACAAAGATTTACATGGACCCGTGAGAAAAAACGTAAACTTAAATACATCATTTATAACTCGTCTATGTAAATTACAAACTTATAAATGATTTAAAATTACATTAAGAAAAATCTTGCTTTTTAATTATTTACATGGAAATAATTTAGTTTTGACAGTTCGCTTTACTGTTTTCCTGTGGATGTTGATAAAACTTCAAACTAAAATAGCTCGTACACTTATATGCTTCTTTTAGTCGTCTACATTAGCTTCGAGCTAACCACGGGACTGGATGTTGCCGGATAAATTGTCCAGCAATATTTAATTATAATTTAAAAGTTTTAATGAATTCGATGTGCCAGACCAAATCCGCTAACTGTAATCCATTCCGTATCTATTCTGTAAACAAACCAAGGACGCGTGTTTATTCGTAACATCGATTCGACTTCTATTCGTTACGGCGAAAACTTTAACTCATTTGTTGATTCAAAGAACAGATTGTATTGTGTTCAATGTATTATTGGGTTATTGCTTTTTGGCCCGTTTTTACTTTAAGGGAGCGCTTAGTAACAGAATCGATTAAATGAAAGAATGGAAGCCGAGTAGATCATAATTATAATTATCAAATTTCCTTAGAAAAGACGTCTTAAAAATAATGACAAAGATACAATTAGATTTGGATGGGACTATTATCCGGCCGGCACCACGCGGAGCGTTTATGTTTAATCATAAAAAATTATAAACTAAAAACAAATTAGGCTTTTTACGAACAATAAATTCATAACAACTATTAAGATAAATCATCAAAGAAACGGGCTCTTAGGCCCTATTAGGTTATTTTTAAAGGTCAGATTAGATTACCTCGGAAAATTAATGTTTAAAAATAAACAGCAAAATTAATTATCCTCCCCTACTAATTATCTAGTTCAGCTAAACCAACACTCGCGGTAACCGCGAGCCGGCAAACAAACAGTTAGTAAACAGATACATTACCAGTTTCAGTTGGATCTGGTTATATCTGGTTATATCCGACTACATCTGGTAATATCAAGGGATGGGGTGGAATAACATGGGAATTGTGCATTCGGGTTGGTCCAAAGCAGAGAGCACACTGGACTTTCTTTCCTAAATTGGGTTTGAAACCCGTCATGCACCTCCGAACTCTTTCTTATTGCAAAATTATACGCGCTTTAAAAACATGTGCTCTACGGTAAATATACAAACCGTGAGGAAAACAGCATATTCTTAAAGCTTGAAGAGTTTGAAGGATATTAAATATTCACCAACCCGCAGTTAGCCACCTTTGTGAATTACTGCCAAATCTCTCTCGTCAAGGAGAGTCTACAAATCTATGACGCAAGTGAAGTCGCTTGGCGAGCTTGTATACAAAAGTAATACCATTTGTTAGTTCAATCTACGCCTCCACATGAAGTTCCGTAAACTAAGTTCATAAGAGCCGATGAACGTAACTTTCTCGATAAATCATCGGTATCTTAACATAAAGATTTGCACTAGCGGTTTATGAAGGAAATATTAGTTCCTAGAGTTTATCAGCATTATTATAACTTAATAGCGATACCGCGACTCCGTACGCGTTTGTATGGAGACCACGTTTTATCATAACTGGAGCAAGAATTTAAATAGCCTGTGTCCCAGACCTCTAAATGTAAGTATATCTACCTTCAAAGAGTTATTGTGGACTTATGGCGGAACATACATACATAGAGAAAAAAAATAGATTTTAATTCAGGTACATTCTCCGGTGCAGTTACATTCTGCAGTTTTTCTCTCCATCCTCAGGTTGTCTGGAAGAAATTGCTTTTAGCAATACGACCGCCCATTACGCAAACGTTTTTGTAGTTTTTAAGTTCATATGTTAATATTTTTAGTGGTGTGTGTAATAAAGAATTATCTTTTCTTAGTTTCGGTATTCGGGTATTGTTCCCAACACTATCATACAGAATCCCCCGGTTCGTGCCGTAATTACGAAACAATTATAACGCATCCGGCATTATCAAATATTCACCGGTTTAACTGCAGTTCACTAGCTGTGTTCATTGAATGCGGATTTAAATCCCACTGAAATTTTGGTGGAAGCTGAATTTTTTATTGTACTTTATTGCAGCGGAAGATAGCTTCGTAAAAAGGGTTATGACTTTATATTATATGTTATTATCAATATATTATAAAGAACATGAACATTTGCACATTCGCATATATTTGCTATTATCAAAAAAAATCTATTGCTGTGTGAATTATCCAGCAATGTTTATTTAGTGAAAACAAATATTACAGGTCAGGTTAATATGAGTGAAATGTCCAATACGAATAGCAATTAAAATATAATCAAAAAAAATCAAAAATACTTTATTGTACTCGTACACAGATATAGACATTTAAACATTTGACATAAAATATGTCACGTATACGTTTATAATAATCATAAGCGCTCTACACACCGCCCGCCGGCACAGCCCGGCGGCTCAACCCGCCGGCCTTATTTTGTAGGCCGCCGGCTTTATTTAGTACAAAATAAGGCCGGCGGGTTAGGCCGCCGGGCTGTGCCGGCGGGCCGCCGGCTTTGGTGTGTAGAGGCCATTAGAATCATTAAATCTCTATTATTTGATACTGTCGTCACGCCACAACAAGGCCTTTAACCCTAATTTTCCTCACTTTCTAATTTAAAAAAAACTACCACCTTACTCACAAATTTACCTAATTTAAACTACCGTTTACCTAATTAAAACAGTGAGTGTAAGTAACGTTGATAGTGATAAAGATCTAAGTACACCGTCGAGGCCCAACCATCTTATTTATTGGCCCCGACGGGCTGGCTTAACGATTCGACCCTATCAGTACCTACTAATCTAGCTGGAAGTTTGGACCTAAGATTTTGCAAAGGGTTATTATGGAAAATGTTCGACATTGGCGCAGTGTGGCAAGAAATAAGTTCTGAAACACTTTTTTGTATTTATTCACCAATATTTTATGGTAATGTATTATATTATAACACTGGTAGACCAATTGACTTGTAATTGTTTATTAATCAATAAATTATCTGTACTTGTATAATCTTCCTCGATAAATGTAATAAATAACCAACACTGGAAGAAATCTTTGATTCGGACTAGCAGTTCCTAAGATAGCGCGATGGAACAAACTCTTCAGATTTATAATATTAGTATAGATTTTTTGTACCAATCAAAAGTGATAAACATACAGACAAACACGCATGACGGTATTGTCAAAAGTATATTAGCGATGTGAGTAGGCTCAGCATATCAGCGTCAAACTTCACGTCAGACGGAATATTATAGTAAGAGCTGTTGGTTGGTTCACATTGTATGCGGGTCGGTTCAGAACTAACTGGAAATTTTGATGAAGGATTTTCAACATCATATTAGGTACTGCTTTATCATATTATCATGTTTCGACTACATAAAGAAGACTATGCAGTCAAGTCAAGTGCAACATCGAGTGCCTATTGTTAGTTAAGTTTATTTTAAAATGATAAATCATTAGGTAGGTTAATTGAAAATAGTAACTAAGTACTAATGTATTTGAAGTATATTGAAATAAATATCATTATTCCTAAGGCTATAATTTGATCGAAATAATTGACATCTTAATGCTATAGCGCCGGCTTATTTCCATACATAAGCGTGTATGCGGTATAGTTCTGGCTTAACATTACTACCTTTTCCCAGGGATTTCGTACCAGAACACGAACAGCAGCATCGTTCTGGGTACTGTAGGTAATTTGCTACGATCACTAAAGATACGGAAGAACAATAACAAAATACAGAACAAAGAAGAAACAGATAAAAGAAGAGAGATAACATACCAAAGGGTTTCGCTGAAAAACCACTTAAAATAGTTCAGAAAGTCGCTTTGGCGAGTTCAGGACACCTAGCTATGCTCGATGACTGAAATGATAATGATTACCAATAGTTATGTAACTTTAATACACCCACAGTGCAGGAGAAACGCAAGATTGAACACAATCAGAACAGTACACGTACACACTAGCTACTCCAATCAGCGTGTGTTCACAATATCTGTACGGTCACTGATCTACATATAGGATTGATATTGGACAAGGAATATGAATTGGGAGTTTTTGATTAAGACATTATTATTAATATGATGTCCCTCTAATAAGCACATCCTATTACCTAATTCTACAGAAAATTCCGGTTAAAGTCGCATAAATAATCACCCCTATTTACGTTCCCACTGCTGGAACACAAGGACTTCTCTCTTGACGAGAGAGATTAGCCCTTAATTCACCACACTGGACAAGTGCGGGTTGGTGAATGACTCACATAATTTCTAAGAAGAAAAAGTTTCGGGGTGAAAGTCGAGTGTGCTCCTACTTAGCCAACATGTCCAGCGTGGTGAATTAAGGCATTATCTCTCTCAGTCAAGAGAGAAGTCTCTAAGTCCCAGCAGTGGGAACGTAACTGATGATGATGATAACATTAAAAGAAGTTATATATTATACAGGTACCTACAATAGCTTACCTGACCGACATGCAGCGATACTATTTTACATATAAATCGTCGGAATCCACGTAATTACAGTGGAAGGCGCGCCATAAATATACTTTATTGCAGGCCAAATTCATAATAGCTGGACATTATAATAGTTCGGGAGCGGAGGGCTAGGTTTTACGTCATATCACGCGTCAGTTGAAGAGCTTTTATACACAATGAATGCCATCAACCGCCGGGTTGTTCTGATCTTCATGAGTTCGAACTTAAATGGTTTTGAAATATTACCCACCCATTCTCTATGTCTTTCAGTGTTGGAAAGTACATTTATCGAGAAAGTCTATAGTCTTCCTATTGTGAAGAGTGAAAGTTTCCTTCCTTCAAATTTTATATAGATAACGTAAAAAAACCCGAGCGAAGCTGTCGGCCGGTCGGCTAGTGTATTATATTATGTTGAGAAGACCCTTGCCCAGTTGTGGAACGTATCTAATAATGGTTTATGATGATAAAAACTTAGAACTACATACACCTACTTGACATAAATATTTTACTCTCATCTCCCGCTCTAAGCACATGACCCAGGGAAGTGAATTTGGAGCATGCAGTGGTCAGTAGATTTAGTTCTCGACGGTACGGCAATAGAGTTCAAAGTTGAACAACTTTGACCCACGGGGAAAGTCGCGGTCTCAACGACTAGGTAACCTAGGTTTCATTTACAACACTATATTTCAATTAATTTTATTTTCACGTGTGTCGCCCTAGAATAGTACCATCCAATCTCTACCTTCCGTCCCCGTCAAGCTAAATCGATACTAATATTATAAATGGAAAAGTGTCTGTGTCTGTTTGTCCGTCTTTCACGGCAAAACGGAGCGACGAATTGACGTAATTTTTGAAGTGGAGATAGTTGAAGGGATGGAGGCATCATAGGCTACTTTTTACCGCAGGAATAATACGTGTTTCCGCAGGAATACCTTTTATATCGGCGGCAAGGCGGAAAGTACCTATGTATTAATCGTTTGGTCGACACTATCACCCGGCAAAACTCCACCTTAACCAGTATTAATTCAGCTGAGTCAATACGAACTTCCCAATAGATAGTTCGATTCATATACCTACGAGAAGTTAGTTCTCAAACTTACAGGTTATTCTGAAACTTTATACCTGGAGTCTAGTGCTATCCACTGGATGGTTTTAGACCTCTATCACAGTATTTTTCGCGTTTATAATATTCATCACTATTATTTCAGTCGACGTTCACAGTTAACACATTCACTGCCCGGCGCCATGGGCATTGTTGGTGTTAGTATAAGATTTCCTGCTATTCAGCTGAATGTTTCTTGTTAATTCCATGGTGAAATAATTACCAGCTTTATTATATAAAAAAATAAAAAGGGGTAGTGTTATTTTTGTGCCAGCACACGATCAATTTATTAGAAAGTAGATTAGTCACAATCACTACTTCTATATTAAACTTCATGTACATTTTTCGCATAGCCAAAAAGCATTTGTTATTTTAAAAACCCATAAAAAGAATCCCGCAAACTTGGAAGCGATCTCATGTAAATAAAGCACCTAATTTACTAGCGAAATTTTTCACAAACTCCTGAAACAAAAACATGATATACGCTACCTATCTCGACTAGGACATTAATGTGCGAATACATGGTGTGTGTTTAGTCCTACAAAAGCAAGCAGCATAATAAAAATAAACTTTTTCATGCATAGCAGATTGCATTGATCATTAATATCCTTAAAAAAATTACATTTATAATTATTGATATAAAATTCTGTAAATTATTAAAAAAACGTTTACTCCTTTACTTATTTTGATGTAGGAACTGTCGCTGATCACACTACGGCATTTACCAGCGAGCGGTCGTGATCCGTGTCCTGTGGGAGACCTGAAGATGTCCAACGTTCTGGGATGAAGTTGTTGGCGTCATCCAACTTATAAAGGTTCGTGGACTTTCCGTCTATAAGAATATTAACTCAACTATAAGTAAATTATTTCTGTTGTAATAAAATAAATTGATCAAGGTGGGTTGCAAATCCAACCGTGCATCTACACCAAGTTCACGTACATTACTTGGTCCCCGAGGCATCGTAAGGACTAGAGTAACTAACAACTTGGAGAATTAAACCGAACACACAGCTTCAAGAAAGCTGTATAAATAACTGTTATCTCATGTTTTTGGGATAATTATGTGACTAGAGTGAATAGTATGATAGAGTTAGAGATTTTTTTTAATTCTTTATTTTTGAGGAGGCTTTGTATATGCCAGCCCCGTAATACAAACACTAACTTAAACCTAGCTTAACTAAGAACATCAAATACCATCCTTACCTTCCTAAGCGGCCTCACACAATGGATTAGATAACAAAGAGTGCAATAAACCTAACTCAGCGAGATCTAAACCCAAACTTTACAGATAAATGATTTCTCATAAAGTATTAAAAGAAGCCATAACAGTGTCACTTTTCTTGACCAGCAATACATCCTAGTATCATAATTATATGTATTAATTTTTCGATAATTTTCCACGGCCATTCAAAGGTAATTTGTTATAGGTTCGTGAATGCTATAGGCTGTGAAAACCGTCAAATTACAGGCCAAAGCTTCTGTTACATACAAAGTAACCGCGATGCAAACGAGATTACAGAGCGTCGGCCTTACTTCGGACGCGACAATCGAGCGTATCTATGGTCGTAAAAAGACAAAAGTCAAGAACTCTAGTACCATTTACACAACTATTTACATGGACACATCAGAAAAAAACGCATGCCCTAGAACATTATTTATAACTCATCTTGTTTGTAAATTACTACTTAGTATTTTATGGAATATGTTTGTAATATTGTAATATGCTTTCGTATGGTCTGACAAATAAGGTGTTTTCATGACGGAAGTCCTGAAACTGAAAAACTTTAGTTTGACGACCTATGTGGCGCAGCTGGCGAATATCCGCCTTTGAATGAAATTTACAAAAATATTTGTGTCAAGAAATACAAAATAAACAAATGTATTTAAAAGTAGCGTTTAAAAGTCGCGTCTTACACATTCACGTATCCCTAGGCCCGACTAGCCTCACGCATCACCGAACCTCACAAATCCTTTGGTGATTAAGTGCAGCGTCCACCGCAGCATCGAATGACTGCCTCCTGGAAGACGAAATGTGGATGCTAGCCTTTCACTCAAAGGTATTTGTAGTTCCTATTATATAAATTAACTAGCTCACCCACCCACGTCGTTGATGTAGATACAATAGAATAATAATTTAATAAAACGTTTATTTCGCTTAATAATATTTACATGGATGGGAAAACGGTCGCCACTCAGCAAAGCTTAAAGATAGCTTAGAACCGGGAAAATGACATACGATACTTTTTCCAGTGGGAAAATGTATCATAACGTGGGCGAAGTCGCGGGGCGAAAAGCTTGTGATTGATAATAGCACTTTAATTCTAACCACGAATTGAAATTCAAAAGCAAATAAATTGACCCGCTAGTGATGTCCTATATAACACTAGAGTTGTGCTTAACCACCTCTACCCTACAAATGTATCGATGGCCGCTCGACACGGCATAAATAAACCATAAAGCAAAGAGTAGATAGAGTACCTACTTAGCTTCTGGCTGATGACTGTATGAACTGTGAGCAGATTGAGTATTAAGTTTATACAAGTTTTGCAGTATGCTACAACTTTGGTGCCATGGTAGTGAATGATGATGAGGCACAACAATTTTTTGATAAAATTATAGTTATACAGCAAAGCGATATCGACTTTAGATTTTTGACCAATTTTTTTTTAAAACATGGAAGAAATCCATCATTAAAACGTGCTCTAACGGAAAAGACAAACATCGTGAGTCGTATCAACATATTTTGAGAACTTTGAAAAGTTTAAAGGACATTGTGTCATTCACCAACCCGCACTTGGTCAGTGTGGTGAATTAAGGCCTAATCTCCCTTGTCAAGAGAGAAGCCCTGTGTCCCAGCGGTGGGAACGTAAACTAGGGTGATGATGATGTTGAGGGGTTTTTTCATTGAATAATTTTAGAGTTCTCCAGACAATTATAACTCTGAGGTATGAACCAGGGTTGTTGCGGATATCAGCATCAGCATCAGCATCCGCTGATGATCAGCATTAAATTAGACATCAGCATCAGCATCCGCATCCGCATCGATCAATGCTGATTTTTGATGCTGATGTTCAAGTCACAACTTGTCCGAAACGGGCGGGGCTTAACGCGCATTTTTGTACAAATCAGGTAAACAAGCATAAACCTGTTTATTCGTCGCACTACACATTGCGTGGAGATAAAATACAGGTTTTAGTGCTCGTCCGTATTTGAAGTAAGTCGCGTCAGTAGTGTTGTGTTGTTGGGTTAATGGCTATTGGTATGCGCGGTTATAATAATAGTGTCACCACCTTTAAAAAGTGAAATCTGATCTGAACTTATTTTAAATTAAATAATGCCAAAACTGCCGAGGTCTGTTAAAAAGATTATAGGGCCCCGTTGGCACTCTTTGGGGACAGAACTCTACACGGTATAATTTATCAAGACTAACCCATATCTCTATATTAGTCGTTTTCTCCAGATTTCCTCCACTCAACTCAACCTCACTTGAGCGAATTCGTATTCTCAGTTGACAAAACGTTCTCCACTTGAGTTTTTTTTAGCTCACCTCAAGTTCGAGATAAGGTAGGAACTGTCAAACGTAAGGTACATCATAACCTACCTTGAAACTCCTACAAGAACACGACGATCAACGCTTTATTTTGGAGGAATATTATATGGGTGTTATACCTACATATAAGTACCTACAATAAAAAATATCTATCTAAGTAGGTATATCAGGAATCAAGCACCCGTAACACAAGCTTAGATCTTATCAAGGGGCTGTGTGAACTGTCCAGCAATATTTATTTATTTATTATGAGGAAACGATTATAAATATGGGTGTCAGTTTCGATGATGAAAGGAGAAAAACTCGATCAGACACGCACTTAGCCAAAATCAGCATCAGCATCAGCATCCGCTGATGTCAAGATCAAAAATCAGCATCAGCATCTGCATCCGCTGATGTGTCAAAAACCTGCATCAGCAACAACCCTGGTATGAACCGCCGCACCTGAAAGTACCATTGATGGTGAAAATGGAATTTTTTGTCATGCTTTTAACAGATTTAAAATGTTTTGTCATACGGGTCGGCCTTAATAGTATTACTGTTCTGTTACCTTAGTTACTAAAAAGGGTTCTAACAATTTGTGATGTAAAATATTTTTAAACAACATCATAACAACCAATTATACGTCCCAGTAGTATTAATATCCTAATGCGAGTATTACTATCCTAATGCGACTATTGTCTTGTAATCTTGGTTTTGGCTTTAATCACCACACTTAATGTTGATGATGGTATTGGTATAGTAGATCTGTTATTGATACGCGAAATCGTTATAATAATAAGACGATTGTGGAATTTCGCCTGTATGCAATCCTCTCCTGTCGCGGTACGATCGATCGGCTCATTACGCAAGTAATCGCTTGCATTTACCGTTAGCGAGTGAGCTTTTCCTGTGCAAGAACAGTGACGTCATTGTATAAACTCTAACAAAGGGTACAGATAAAAAATATAAGCATTCAAGGCATTTGATGAACTAGAATTTTAAAATTTTATAATTAGAATATTGTTGTATTAATCATGCAAGTAGATTACCTACGAGCATATGCGATGATTATTAAATGGAGAGTTAAATATTTTTAATATTTGAACGAAGGTTTGTAGCGATGGATAGATTATTGCTTCTTTTTCGTCCGAGAAATAGGAAGGTACTGAATACGTTTTGATGAAACTTTATCAGAATAACATATACGTAATTTTTTTACTGCGGAAAAATATATTATTTCGCGTGCAAGCTGCGCAGCTTGCACGCGAAATAAATTACTTTAATGCCATAATAATTATTTTGCGCGCGCAAAAACTAGTACGTAATACACAGTATTTTACTAAAATTCTGATCTAAAGTAATGTAAATTTAACAGAAAACTCCCATAAAAACAATCACCAATAACAACCCTCAGGTTAATTTAATAAATCCCGAACCTTCGCGTTAAAACTTCCCAAAAAATATTACTTTCGACCCGGGCCATTTGAAGAAACCACTTTGATTTTCATCCGCACGAATCAGTAAGTTTTGTTAGCGTTCGACAGATGTCGCACGATGGGACCCGAGATAGGACCCGGATTTGTGGCCTATTAACAGAGGAAGGATAACAGCGGGCTCCATACAAAATTTTTACAATTTAAAATATTTTTCAATTGAGCAGTCCATAGAAGACTAGTAAGTAGTAATTTCTAGTATTCATTTAAACTAATTTAAAGTGGGTCTCTTCAAGACTAGAGTGAATAGGTACCTTCTTGAGCCTTGCAATCCATCTTTGGCCACATCGACACTTTCAATCTGGTGAGATTGTGGTCAAGCAAGGGTCTATCAACAATAAACAAAAGTAGTTTCTGAGTAATTAAATAAGTTAAAAAAAATACATCTACTTTTATTCTCATACAGCCTTTTTCTCCCTTTAATTGACCTTTATAAATCTTGATATTTTCGTATTTTGTACATTTATTTTAGATTTAGATTTGATAATTTGGAAGAGGCAATTAATACAATAAATTATAACTTAATAAAAAATAACAATGTACGTTACGTTTAAACTTTTTAAATGCTGTGTTGCGAAACATAGAAGAACCACCAACTCATATTTAATAGACTAATTTAATGCTGCATCTCAGCTATAACCAAAGATATTTTGTATGATAGATGCATGTTACACCAGAGCCTATGAATGGAAGAGGATATTTTGTATGAAAGAAGCAGCGACAACCGCCTTCTCTCGGAATCCCGGCGGCTTTACGAGGCAGTTATGAGGCGCGCGGTATGAATGCGAGGACGTTACACTGATCAATGGCACTATGGAGGGAACTCAATTAAAGGACTTGTTTATATCTTATAACTAGCTGATTCGCCCGTGGCTTAGCACGCTTTCTACTACCCTTATCAATAAGGGGTATGAAAAAAAGATAGTAGTCGATTCTTACGCACCCATATTCTTAGTCGTTTCCTCATAATATTCCTCCACTCAAAAATAAACAAGCGTTGATCGTCTCAAGTGGAGGACTAAGAATATGGGTGTTAGTCTTAGTGAATACCTACGCATATAAAAGTTGGTATAATCGGTAAAACCGTTTTGGTGGAGTACGGTAACTAAAATTTACCGCACTCCTTCAAAACGGCCTTATATATAAGAAGATAAAGCCGATTATGTTAATAGTTATGTTATATAATTATTATGTTTTGTTGGATATATAAAAGAGGACAAATTTTAATGTTAAGTTTGCTATTTCCGTTGCTTATTCTGTCTGTGGGTGGATGGAAAGTTACTAGCGCTTCATAAGTCGATATTTGACAGATATGAAGCCTGATAACATTTTTTGTAAATAAGCTTTAGGAAATTGGCATCGGGAAATTGTAATGATCGTAATTTGTATCCATGACTTACAATATATCTACCACAATATCTTATTAAAATACACTGTATTCTTATTGTTCCGGGTGATGCTTTAGTTTTTCAACACGTATTTTTCTACACTGAGTAATGTAATTTATCACCTAAACATATTCTTACAAAAAAAACCCTTAAAGAAGCCCCATTCAAAGTCTTGTAAAGTCACAAACCATAGACACAACGAAACGAGTACTAAGTGATGTAACAGTATCGATTAAATTCTCGATAAAATTGTCGATAATATGGAGCTAAAACTAAATGATATCGTAATGACGTCAGCTTGCTGTTAACAGACTATACTCAACTATAATTTTTATTGGTAAATAAATACAGAGTACCTCAATTTTCTAGTGAAGTGAACTTTTATTTCAACCTTTTCAATGAAAAAAAAAGAAAAACATTTTTAATAAATCAAAAATTCACACTATATTGTATATGTACCTACTTTAATGCCATAATAATTATATTGTCAGATGTTTTCTATCGTTTCCTTATATCGATACTATATCAACATTTTGTCCCCGCACAAGTACATTTGGTGTTCCAATTTGAAAGCAATCCATTTTTCCATCTGTCAATATGAGTTTCAGTGCCATACATCTTCCCCTGTTTACATTTTTACAGTTAAATATCCGACAGATTCTGTAAAGCTGGTTGACTAGTGTAGTTGATAGCACGTCCAGGTTACCCGTCTGATTTATCAGCGCTTTTCGGAAGAAAGAATATTATCTACAGAATCTAATAACAGCTAGATCCTAGGATATTTTTAAATATGTTCACTTACTGTAGTGTCAGAGTGGGGAGACCTGGTGACCTGTAATACAGGTTCTTCTAGAACCTACATCAGGCACCAGTCTCTCACAACGACCCAGTACTGATGTACTTATTAAAATTATATCTATACATTAAGTTAATCTACTACAAACAAAGTACCTAGTACAGCTATACAGGTGATAAGATTGCTGGCTTCTAATTTGGCCAAGGAATTAGCATTACTAACCATTCAACTTGACAATGCCGCCAGCATTGGCACTTAACCACCAGTGACGGATTAGTTTAACATTTTATAAATACTTCATGTAAATACTTATAATTTTATAATTATCTATATTTATAACTGCTAATAAAATAATCGTTGATACATTCAGGAACTTTCTACGTGCATATGCCTTTAGAGGTAAACCAACAAACAATTAGTTTAAAAATGAGAGTCCTGTTTCAGGGCCCGTCTTGTGAAAGATGGAAATTTCATCAGTTGTTCAAGATTTACTCATCCACCATCCATTTATCCGTAAATGTATAAAAACATATACATAACAACGAAGGTAATGTCTCATCCATTACAACGGGCGCTGAACTTTGACTCAGGATGTTAAATCATTAGAGAATCATATTCAATCTTCAAATATAATAATTTCGCAAAAAAATTATACAATTTCCGTAACGCCGTGAACTTGGCAATTCATTCCCTAAATAAGATAACGAAATCAAGTTATTCTGTTGACGGATGTACTGCCATTTTGCCAGCTTTCTGCCTTTGTGGACCGAAATTAATTATCATTACGGGCTCAGCCGGCCATTGTTGGCAACACAGGATTTATATTATTGAATTATTAAGGCACTTTTAGAAATTATGCTGGAAGCACCTAGATTGTCTGTGTGGGATGCGACCCAGCAACAAAATATTAAGGACATTTTTTGCTGAAATAATTTGAATTTCAAACTTGAGGAATATAATTATCTGAATTAAGTACCGTTTAGTACCGGCCTACGAATAGTATATCTCGTTCCACGGGAATTGTCAATACGTCATGAGAATAGGGTTTAGGGTTTTATATAGCAGAAGGCGTGTGCGCAAATTTACTGCGATCACCACGCCTGGTAATTGTGTTGATTATACTCAATCCCCAAAACCCATACTTATCTAGCATGGAGATCCAAATGCATGGCAAAAGTTTTTGGAACCCAAATTCTTTGGATTGAAAACCGGACGTCCTCTTTACTAAGAACCAACACAGTCAGTCAACCTAACCTAGTTATCAATTAGTTATTTACCTAGTATTTCAGTTAATTTAGAAATTCAAGACCTTGTAACTTAAGATTCTAAAGTTTATGAAAACAATAATATTGACTAGCTTTTGGTTTATAATTTTAAATTAGGAATTATCAATTCAAAATGGTGGATCTAGACTAATAAGGTTCTATAAGTAAGGTTAGGCAAGGTGAAAACTGACTTAATAGGCAGAATAATCAATTATAATACCTATGTTTGTGGTAAAGTCGGCGAACATAGGTTGAGTTTGATTTGGCTAGACGTATCTATAGTCTGGTTAAGATTTGTAAAAGTTATTCAAGAAAAAAACCGTTTCTAGATATCAATCAAAATCGGTAAACTGTTTTTTCAAAAATGTTTTTTCACCTGAAGCCTTCTGACTACTAACTACTACTAATAATAAACCAAGAGCACCTAAATCGGCCCAGTCGTTCTTCAGTTATGAAATAACAACGAAAATTGGCATTGAATTTAATGTAAGGTCAACCAGTCTAAATGCGTCTATGGGGGAAAATGCGTCTTTTTGAATTTATTCGAGATGGCAGTTCGCCACGCCATCCGCACGAACTACATGTTCAGTATTAATTTCCAACAAATGTAACTAGATGACAGAAGTCAACGTATGTTGAACAGTTCTCGTTATAACGTTATAACAGTTCTCGTTATAACAGTTATAATACTTATTTTATTAATTAAATTACTCCTATAATTACGAGTACTAGTATAGTTCATGAATTATTTTATAGTTTTCTGTTGAGTTTCAACAATGGCTAGGATTGTGTGATACGTCTATAGATACGGGCACCAGACAGCTGGCGTATGATTGATGGTACCTACTTAATTATGATCTACGCTCTCCAATTCTTTGCCAACTCCAGTCCAACAATCGACTAACTTTCGCCTTAGGATTTACATACTTTGTTACACTTCTTTTCTAAGTTCCACGGAAGGTAGGTTTGTTTTGATTTCGTGCCCAATCCGATTTCAAGTGTATGAATCAAATCAGATTTCTTTATTAGTGTCCTTGGCAATGTTGTAATTGATATAATTTGTTCAACAAGACGTAACAAGTTATAATCTACGGATGCTACGAAGTGCTACGAAGAGCTACGAAGTGCTACGTGCTACAACTAAATGTTTGTCAAGTTAGATTATTATTATATTAATGTGATTTTTCTAAGATATTATTGAATATTTGATAAAATTTACCCTATTGATTTTAATAAAAATATTCAATAATTATTATGTGATTTCAAGTCACTCTAGATTCATAATTCATTTAATCATAAATTTATAATTCATAGATTAGTCATTTCCAGTGTTGAACTGTACATTCGTGGCCAAATAAGACAAAAATTAATATTTTCATGATATGATCAAATTAATATAACATAAAAAATTAACGCCACTTAAAAAATCAATAAAATAATGAAATATAAGTACCATAAACAAGAAGCGGACATTCGCATGCAAAGTAAACAACAGAAGTAATATTCATATTTATGTATATTCTTCAATATCGATGTTAAAAATCATCAAAAGGTAGAACACCTGCGTCTTCTACTTAGGCTATTGTTGCGTCAAAAACAGATTGCCGCTTTGTCGTATGATAACAGACAAAAGGTATTTTTGTCGAGTATACGGGAATGGAGTCTCAAATAAAGAAACACGTAGGAAACAAAATAATTCTACATTTGTAAAAATCTTATGTAATTTGTCATGTGTATGGGACAGGAAATATCTTACTTATTGTTATCTTATTATTAAAATTCGAGATATCATTGTAGGTATATGACGACACCTAGATCAAACGCTCAGAACATGCCGTTTCTCTCACTCACGATGTTTGCCTTCACCATTAGAGCACGTGTTTTTACACACACATAATGTTTTCAAGAAGAAAAGATGCGTGGCGGGGTTTTAACCCACGACCGTAAAGCTTCTCTTCTTATCATTCTCATATAAGTGCCATCCTAATTGTCTTTTTGACGATTTCAACTCCTCCTTAAACCTTAAAACCATAAAAGCATAACCAACTACAGTGATACGAGTACAAACTTCGGTCAGACTATTTATACCACTCTTCCAGTCTCTAATCAAGTTAGCTTGAAATATGAAGCTGGTTGAAATAGCTGGAAGCTTACCCTTGGGGCAAACGAGCTATAGCGCCGCCCGCGACTCGGCCCGTAATAGCGTTTCGAGATTAAACCCGGTTTCCAGATGATTTATGAGACAAACAAACTGACGAATGGAAAGCTGAACTTCTTTTTTTGAATTTGTTTTCTGCGTTTGTTGTAGATGGATGAGTTTATAAGGAGGTTTAGTAAGTTGCTATATGTGGTTACAGTTTTTATGTTTAAAATTTGAATTTAGAATATTACAGTAAAGTAAGTAGTTTCGTTTAGAAAAAGTAGTAATTAACACAAACGAGTTATGTATGATTTATTTAGTTACAGATTTTTGACGTGTCCATGTACCTACATATTAGTGTTTTACTTCTAGGCAAAAACTAAACATTATAAAGTACTTAAATCTAGACACCGTAAATAATTTTAATAGATACGTTTCAGATCCAGCAATTAATTCGATCAACCACAATTAACTATACCTACAAAACGAGCATAAACTTACAAAAATAAAATAATACCTGCGGAACATTTCATTCTAACATTGAATAAATGTATGCTAATTTACTGAACTCGAAGAATAAAACAATTCAGTAAATAAATGCCCATTTCCCATAAAAAATCCTTTTTACCGTGTCACAATTTTTCAACTCTCCCCTCTGAGGTGTAAGCTCATAATTTTTCCAACTCTGATGCTTCTTTTACACAGAGCGAGAGAAGTGAATTGACTTAGTGCAAACTGGACTCGCGTAAAACCAACACACGTTCTGCATAAATAAAAGCATAAAGCCTAGGAACCATATGTTGCCATTCACCAACTCGCACTTAGCGAGCGTGATAAATTTAGCCTTATCTTTCTCGTCAACAGAGAAGTCCCTATATCCCAGCAGTGGGAACGTAAATAGGGGTTGTGATGATGATGATGATGTACCTACATCACATTGACATCAAGTTTTTTCAATGGTGGATAGCGATTATTCTCCTAATTTGCTGGCTAGAATATTAGCTGGATAGGTAAGTCGATCCTAGTCTGCGATGTACATAGGTTTGCCGGCTACTAAACGACAGTGTGTGTTAGTAGTACAGTAACTATCCCAGTGTGAACGGAGCCAGTGGACCGACTTAAGCAAGTTTCGCCAGCTGTCATGCTATTCAAGTTTCCTTGTTTTATTAAAAAATCTCAAGTCCACTTCTAAGGGCGCCCTTAAAGCCCTTTGTAAAGAATAGAATTTAATGACGAGAGTAAAACCGGCTGTTCTAAGATATCTTTGTATTCTGAGGAGATTAGGTAGTCAACAACAAAAGTATGTATAAAGACAACTTAAAACACGTTTTCAAGCATTTCCTTTGTGTTTGTCTATGGTATCGCCTGTGCCCAGAAGTGGGAGGTAATATGATCAGATTTTAGTAGGTACGTCCGTTGCTGCCTTTTGGATTTATCTACATGATTTAATTCATTTATTTCCATTAAATTCTAAACATCACTTAATAATAATATGATAAGTGAATAAATAAATATGAAAACACAGAGGTCGTCTTATCCACCGATGTTTATGTTCATTTCAATTTAACAACATTCAAACAATGATAAACATATAAAGCGGATAATTGAAATGTTCTAAACTTCACCAAACTGAAAACTAAGTTGCAAATAACAGGTTTGTAACGTAACGGTTGCATAAATAACGGACACGTAGTTGCGCACCGTTAACGCTGTAAAAACGAGCGAGCGGCTAATCGCGTTAGTCTCGTGTGCGGCCACCCTTGCATTATTGGTCCTCGAGCTAAAAGCCGTATGGCTTTCATTTCTGCTGTTTTATTAACTTGTATTTGTATTTAATAAATTTGTCTAATTAATTTATAGCAGACCTATTTACGTTCCCACTGCTGGATATAGACTACACTCTTGACAAGAGAGAATAGACCTAAATTCGCCACGACGACTGTTATTTTTTATCTCTTGTCCTTTTTTATCTCTTGTCTCTGGATTCACATATTATGAATCATTTGTATATATGTAAATCCTTCTATACTCAAACGAGATTTTGAGGATTGAGGATTTGAAAAGCACTATATTCATAGTCAAACTTTCTAAACATAATCGCATAAAAATAAAAACCTACCAAACAATGCCAAAAAAATATGTCTGGGAAGTTTAGGCGGACACTTTTAAACTTTACAAAAAACCTATTTGAGTAAAAATGGCGCAACCTCACAAAAATCGGTAATACTTTTTTAATTGGCACCGATTTCACGCATCTGAGCTTTTTACTTTGTCTCTAAGAGTAAAATTAAGATGATGCTGAATATTAGTTAGAATAAGCTTTAAGACTTTTAGGGTTAACATGTAATTGAGTAAGTATCTACTAACTCTCTTAAGCATGAAAAAAAGTTAAGATTGTTTATTAAAGACCAGTACATAATTTTTTTTTGTATGCTGGGTTTTTGCTAATTCTCCGCTAATTTTCAGCCAAATCAATACAGCCGTTCTTGACTTATAAATAGTGTAACTAACGCGACTTTATTTTTATCTAAGAGCTGAGACTGTTCATACTGAACCAAACATCTTATTATCACTCTACACCTTATACCTACTTCCGAACTCGTCCAACTTAATTATAAAAGACAATTAGGAATCCCGGGGTAACTTGTACTCCATCAGTTCAGTCGAAAAGCACCCCTAATGTCCATGAAATAAGGGTGAAAGTGGGTGAATGTTCGCTTGGCTGACTTAATCGTCGTATTAAGAAATTTGGATGGGAGAAGCTTTTGCGTTTAAAGATTTTTCATATGGCTCTGACACTTGGTCTGCGATGAAATGTACATTTATACATAACCCACTGAATATAATAATAAAATGTTTATTGTTAAGCTCTGTAACATTTACATGAGTAAGGTCTTCCGGGTAAGAGAATTTCAACAAATTTATCCGTTTCGGACAAACAATAACATTATAAAGAACGACAAAAATACAAGTATAAGAACCTATATTTACAACTATAAGATATCATAGAAGCATACATAGAAACAGTCAGTTTTGTTTTGTTTTATGTAGTGGTATTCTTA
Source organism: Chloroclystis v-ata (assembly GCA_963691955.1). Lineage (NCBI taxonomy): Eukaryota > Metazoa > Arthropoda > Insecta > Lepidoptera > Geometridae > Chloroclystis > Chloroclystis v-ata. Next base: position 10,491,195 of record OY829904.1, on the reverse strand, counting down.
ACGATTATTAATGACTATGAACTTATATTAAGCACTTTCGCACTACATATTTATATTTTTTTAAATGTATAGGACCACGTCACTATGCCGTAGGTTGTCCTAATGATTCCTTATGGCTAGAGGTGCCCTGCAGCCCTTCCAAAAATTAAAATGGAACTTCTCAAGTTAGCCAATAACTTAAATTGCATTTCATTAGACGTAGCTGAATCTAATCAAATTTATTCAGTAATTTTAAGTTTCAGAAATAGTACTAATATTATACCACGAAAGTATTTTTATGGATGGAAGGATATTTATTACAATGTCATAAAAAAATTTACTATTGAATATATTTTAATAATACTTTACAGTTAAATAGTATAATTATCAGAAAAAAACATCGTAAGACAAAGAGCATCTTCAGAGTACGTACTCTAAAAAGTTTGAAGGGCATGTGAGATTCACTAACCCACACTTGACCAGCGTGGTGAATTTAGGACTCATCTCTCTCCGCAAGAGAGTCGCTGTGTCCCAGCAGTGGGAACGTATATAGGGATGCTTGTAGATACACTACTTACATTTATTCATGAGAACCTATTATTGGATTTACGTTTTTAATTTAAGTTTATATCACTGATGTTTTAGCCGTTGGTTTTCCAAACATTATTAAATTATCTGTTATTTTAATAATTGTTAAATTAAATAAAAAACAGGTCCTACTTGTTGTAAGTAATTGTTACATTGGAGTGTGCATCACATAACACAGGCCTTACATAATATAATATAATGCTATAATATATATAATGCTGAGTTGGAGGCCTTTTTGAGACACTCTTTATTTGTTTTGTTTAGTTTAGCTTCATTTCTTAAGTTGCAGTCTCAAATAAAGTTTATTTTCTTTCTTTCTTTCTTTCTTTACATAAAACCTCTTTGTTCGAATGTAGCTCAAATTATAAATTCGGCCTCGTATGCGGTAGCCGTTTTAGTATAATTTAGGGAAAGTGAAAATAACGGGCATCCCTGGACTCTAACGAATACACGGCTTACAACACTAGTCCGATCTAAGAAAATACCACATTTTTGCAAGTAGATTGTTACTGCTCTGTTTTGTTATTTTTTACATTAGCTACATACCTATAGTTTATATAATATACATAATATAGCCTTCCTCGATAAATGTACAATCCAAACTGAAATAATTTTACAAATCGTATTAGTACCTATATTAGTCGTAGATAGACGGAATATTAGTACTTATAGATTACCGGGTTATTTCCATACTAATCATCATCATCATCATGTCAGCCGTTTGACGCCCACTGCTGGACATAGGCCTCCCTTAATGATTGCCATTTATTGCGGTCGGACGCGGCCTGCAACCACCGCGAGCCAACCGCTTTCACCAGATCATCTGTCCATCTTGTTGGTGGACGTCCGACGCTGCGCATGCCGATCCGTGGTCTCCACTCGAGAACCTTTCGGCCCCATCGATACTAATACTTATATCATAAATGGGAAAGTGTGTCTATTTGTCTGTCTTTCACGGCGAAACAGAGCGACGAATTGACGTGTTTTTGTAAGTGTAGGGATTTTAAGTGACAAAGGCTACTTTTCACCGCTGGCAAAAAATATATTTCCACTAGGGCGTGCAAAACCGGAAACCGGTTTTCAGAAAAACCGGTTTCCGGACAAAAATTTACCATTTTTCAAAACCGGTTTTGGGAGACAAAACCGAAGTTGACTTCGGTTTTCCCGTCAATGAATTAAATTTGGATTTAAATCCAATTTTTTGAACTTACTCAAGAAATATACGAATTATACATGGAGATAATCACAAAAGTTCGAAATCTTTGTTGTCTTAAAATCTTTAAGGAAATCTCCCCTAAAAGCTGATGAATTTTATGTTTTTTCTGTGTTCCTTTAAAGACATACTTCCGAGAACTATGTTGTGGCTATTATGTCTTTAAAGGAACACGGAAAAGACATAAAATTGCAATTAGAATGACGCACACGATGGTCAAATATTATTTTTGATTTGATCGAGTTATTTAAAGTTTATATTATAAGTTCATGTTAACTAAACAATTAATTTGATCTACTTAATAGGCATAGGTTGATTAAAACAGATAATAAATAGGTTTTTACCTATGAAATTGCCGTTTTGCAGTACTGGTTTTTTAAATCATAATAATTATTTTTTGGCTTATAATTCTATAAATAATGGCATTCTTTTTCGAAAAGCAGATGCTTTTTGATTAATGGTAAATTTTCATCGAATTTCAATCTTTTTCGTTATCATGGATAAGTAAAAAATTCGAGTAATTACGGAATTTGAGTACTGTCGTGGCTGCAACGTGACACAAGCGGCACCTAACATCAACAACGTTTACGCAGTTAACATTACAAACCAACAAACCACCTCCCATTGGTTTGCTTGCTTCCGTTCTGAAAATATCCACCTCAAAAATGTTCTCCTCGCGGTCGTCCGAAGACCTTTTGTTGCGATGATAAATTCAAGACGATTATGGAAGCTGATTACAATCTACGGCTGAATTAGCTGCAACTCTTGAAGTTAGCCTCGAAACAATAGTGGTTAATTTGCATCAAATCAGCAAGGTAAGAGAGGTTGACAAATATGTGCCCAATAAACTGAATAATCGCCAGCGTGAAATAGGCGTCAACACGTCCCTTGCACTGCTCAACAGACACACAAATGAAGGAATTTTGAATACCAAGTTGGTTGGATCCTGGTTCAACACCTGAACAATGCCCTAAACGTTAACATAATGTACATACATAAAAATCACTGATTATTACTGTTTGGCCGCTACTAGCTACTACTACTACTACCGTCGGTGTGATTCATCACAGCTTCTTATCAAACGAGTTGAGCATTACTGCAATTATGTGTACTGAGAATTCTTTTTCTTCCTCGGTTCCTCACTGCTGAGGATCGTGACCACGTACAATCAGCCCCCACTGTGTACGGTCATATGCAGAGAGTAGAGCGCGGTGAAAGCTGCCTTTACCGGCCTGTTTGATGGTATCAGATCATCTCGTAGGAGCCCTGCCCTGTGCATGCTTTCCTTCCATCTTTCCCATGATGATCTGCTTCTCCAGACAATGCCCAGAACCGCATAATGTGTCCGAAGAAGCTAAGAGCTCTTTGTCGGCATGTTATAGAGCCGTGTGGTGATTTTGAGCTCTTCTAGGATCGAATCATTGGTTCTCATGGCCGTCCATGATATACGCAGCAGTTTACACCAGCACCACATTTCAAATGCTGCTATCTTGCTACTGTCACGGGATCTCACTGTCCATGTTTCGGCTAGTATATGTATATATGGTCATCCATGGCGGTGCACAGGTTCATACCTGTGCACGCACAAGGCGTACCTTCGTTTTCCGCCGAATGCCTCTACTGTGAATAACTGTACTGTACTGTGAATAACTGAACACAATGACGGGGAAACTGGCACATCACCAACCAGCATTGGCCAATCGCTCGTCTCTGTGGCTTCTGAACGTCAACGCACGACCTCATACTGCACAGCAGACGGTCTCCAAGTTGCAAGAACTGGGGGAACCTTCCGTCTTTCGTCTTACTCACCAGACCATGCGGCTACAGGTCACTACTTTTTCCAGAATTTGGATAACATCTTGGCGTGAAAAAATGTCGATACCCGAGAAGCAGTACAAAATGCCTTTAAAGAGTTTGTTACCTCCTATCCAGCTGAATTCTTTTAAGAAGGGCATTAATATACTGCCATTACTTTGGCAAAGATGCATTGATTGCATGGGTGATAGCTTCGATTCATACAAATAATAATACATGAAAAAAAAAATGTTTCATATAAAACGGCAATTTCATAGGTAAAGACCTAATATATCATAAAAAAGTTTATTTGTAGATATAGTGGGTATCTAAGAATATTGTTTTCTTATTTAAAATCTACTTACTTTTTAATTTTTTTTCCAAAACCGGTTTTAAAACCGGTTTCCGGTTTTGGGCCCTCAAAACCGAAATTAAAAACCGGTTTTGAAAACCTTCCGGTTTTGCACGCCCTAATTTCCACGGCAATCATGAAACAGGTGGGGGATGGCAGCTTGCACCGCGCTCTACATCAACACTCTGCATGTGACCGTACACAGTAGGCCTGATCTCTCTATACTCGAGACACTGTACATTGTGGGGGCTGGGACTAACACACACACCATGTACACCATTTTAATCGAAGTATGAAACAATACTATACTCCCCAGGGACTTTTGGGTCCGACGTGATATGAAACGGTGAGATATCAAAATTACCTTATCATAAATCAACATTTCAGTACATTTGGAGGACCGATTTAATCATTTTTTATTGGCATAATATGCGAAGGGTTCAAAATGAGATACATTACTGTCACATAGTGTATAAGTAATTAATGTATATGTAAGTAATTGTGATTTTACTCATCCTATCAAGGGATCAGTTCCTTTCCGGTACGTCTTATATTTTTCCTTAATTGTATCCATAGGTACCTAATAACAGACCGTGCGAGCTAATTGGTACCACATCCGACATTCCTTCTGAAGGTCGTGGGTTCAAACCCCACCGTTGATTTTTACAGTTCGAACGTTAAATAATAGTCTCATTTTTCAAATAAAACTTCTGCCTAACGAACAGAAAGTTAAAATGTCTGACAAGTTGAACTAATAAGGAAAGACAAACGTAGACTGACGCAGTTCAGTGGATTTTCCATGAAACTCAGCACAAACAACATTAATCATGGAACACAAATAAAAAACAATCTTGCATTACCTACGTAAGTAATTTTCTTCTGACTTCGTAAAGTCTTTGTTTGGAAGTTTTAAAACAGGTTCCCCTTCAGTTAAGTTAAAAAAGTAGGCGAGGGATAATTATTTTCACAATTGAATACAAAAGGATTATCTACAATAATAAATCAAGTATGTTTTTAAGTTCTTACCTTATTTACATAGAAGGTATCCAAAACAACCGAAAAAATATTTGTAGACCGTAATTAGTTCGGAGTTCCAATAATTAAGTAAATTAGGTATAACTTACTTTTATTGCACTCAATATAATTTTAAAAAGTTTATTTTACGGGTTGGTACCTACGTCAAATCAAATGTATGTTATGAAAAATTGCCTACTTACACATGTATTTAAATACTTAAATTACAGTACTCATAAAAAAACTTATCAATTACGGTATTTATAAAACCATTTTGTATTTGTAATCGAACCCGCACCCATTTATTCAACGAATATGAATATAAAAAGGTTTAATTAAGTACTTAACTAACTACTTAAACCAATTTTACATTGTGTCTGTCGATTACCCTATTAGAATAAACTCTAACAAGATTTCAGAACTAAAATCAACTCTCCGGGTCATCGAGCAAAACCCTTTGACGGTAAGATGTTTTCCATTATCACTAAAGAGGTTATAAAATTAACGCTGCCATTTTGTTGTGCTAATAATCTTAAAATGGCGATCTATTGAAAAGGACTAAGATGCCTGTCTGGTTATCTGATTTAATAATGTTTGATGTGTACTTTAAGGGGCATGAGTTGATATTTAATGGCTTCGATAAGAAGGTTGTTTGTAATCTGAAATGTATTTATAATGCAAAAACGGGTAGGTAGAAAGTCTGTTTGTTGGGGTTTATGTGTTTTGTGATTTTATTGTGATCTCAGTATTTTTCAGAGCACCTGTGTAATAATATTTTTCAGTAAGTGGAGCAGCTTTTACCCTAGCAAGTTTTTTGTATAATTTATTTTGTATATCAACTTAATAATATGCTTAACAACGCCTATTAGTTTAGGGTTTGGTGCTAGGCAAGCTTTTGAAGTTGCCATAATCATTTTTCTACCCATCTAGAAGTTTTTGTCCACGCATTTCTAATGTCACGGTCGGTAACCATAGCAACGACATGTGTATACAATTCGTAAACTGAACTGATATTACGGTATGCATTTGTTTTTATCATAATGACAAGTAAATATAAAATAGGGGCTGTTTGGGAGGATAAAGAAGTTTTATTTGATTTACCATTCTCGTAAGTACCTATACCTACACAATTTTGGATAATTTTCAGGTTTTCCTTTCCAACAACTTTCAGCCAAATTTGTTCAGCCGTTCTTAGGTTAAAAATATAAATCTTAAAATTCTAATCCGTCATCAGATAGTTAAATGTCTATCGGATATCTTAGATAAATTATATTTACTTATTTAAGAAAGATAAATGGATATTGATTAAATTTGTTATTAATTATATCATAACCCTTCTTACGTCTAACGGTGCAGGGGTCTTGATAAAATTTATTTTAAGCCCAACTATGAAAGACAGATAATGATTAATTATTTTATTTCCCTTTTCTATGCATAGATGTACTTACATCTATGTGTCTAGGTTGATTTGGTATCTAAAAATATGTTGACGTATCTAGGATGTTTTCAGGCATTTGAAGCTTCGCCCTGGTGAGAGAATATTCGAGAGAATAGAACCGATAGAAGACACGAAGGGAAACAGCGGGGCCAAAGGACGGATGGTCGTGACTAGTCTTAGAATAATCTGGCATTCACTGGCTTCGCCTAGGATTAATTTATGTAAGTTTATTCATCCCATACTAATATTATAAATGTGTTATATTATATCTAGTAGACACTACAAAGAGATATTGTTTTACTTTAGTTCAAGAAACATTTATAGCACCGGAACACATATTTGTAGATTGTACAAACTTTGTCCCGACGCGGGAATCGAACCCGAAACCTCTTACGTCAAGGCATATAAGTAGGCCCTGCGTCCAGCAATTGTCCAGCAATATTTATTTATTTATCCAGTAGTGACTGAAAACAGAATGCACCAACCAGGAATCTAAACTAATTATACATTCGAGCTACGCCCTTCCCAGAAACTGAAAACTCCTTTGTCCTTCTCGGAAGGGCCGATACCCAATGAACCAGTTAATGATAACATCAACAAATGAATTCATTATTAAATGGAATATCCTTTCATTATGTTGAGTTGAGCGGTTTGGTGATAGAGAATCCGCGTTTTTAGTGGAAACTGCTGGATATCTAACATTGTTTTAAGTTTCGTGGAAATACCAGGATAATTTATTACCTAGTTAAGGCGTGTGGTTTATTCTTAATTCTATATCTTGTTTTTTCACCAACAGGCCTTTGTAAACCACATTTTCGGAGATTTTTTCCGCCAGTTTTAACTTTAACCTAATTTCAATTAAGTATTCAATAAAAAAAAAATTATATAAAAAAGCAACAGAAAGTAGCTTACATTCTATTGCCGCCTGGGAACCACTGGGAAATTAAGGTTAAGGAACCGCACTTAACCGTATGTTCCTAACACTATGATCGCCCTTCTTTTTATTCACCGACAGCTTTCACTTGTTGCCAATGCGCAAAGCGCAATCTCCATTCGAATTTTTCGGCCATTTTGCATCTAAGACATAGATAACGCTAACAGTATTTTTAAACTATTTCCAGCGGTAGGCCTCAACTGCATAGTATCAGCGAGTACAAAAGTGGTCAACTCAGGCCTCCGCGGCACAACACAGGCTCTGTACTGCCTCGCACAGTACCGCTCCAGCCGGTACGAGTTCATCTTCACGAACCTCGCTCCGAACTGTGTCCGCCATTACACTTCTGTCGTGGGGGTTCATAAGTAAGTATAATTTTACTAATAAGTGTTGGCTGAGTGGAAGCACACTCGACTTTCAGTCCAAAGGTCGTGAGATCTTTCTCCTAGTTCCTTGAAACAGGTGCTTTAACGATGATGGCAAAACCCGCACTTGCCCATAATTCACCCGCCAGCGCAGCGTGGTGAATTATGGCCTAATCTCTCTCATAAAATAGAATTACCTGTGTCCCAGTAGTGGGAATGTTGATAGTGGTGATGATGAAGACTTATAATCAGCTGGAATCAGTGAAATCAGCTGGTTCAGTGTGGATACAAGATGCTTTAGTTAGATCATAATAACTGGAAATCATAAAAAAGCAAATTAAGCCCACCAAAAATAATCATCACATAATTACCCTTTAGGTAAGTAGTTACCTTACAACATTATTACGACTTTTATTTTTATCGACTTGTAATCCTCGATAGCGTTGTGAGGGCGCAGCCAGGGCTTAAATGGAAGGCGTGGGTTCGACTCCCACTCGAGGAACCTTACTGTTTTTAACATTTTTATTTATTTCAGAGCCTACATCGGTTCAAGATTATACAGGGATTTGAAACTAAGAGCAGCATTGATACACAATAAGCAGTTACGAATGTTACACCAAGAAAAGGTAATTAAGGCCTTATCTCTCTCGTCAAGAGAGATTAATATGAAAGCCAGTATGATATCACTACACAGTATAAAACAAAGTCGCTAATTCTCCGTGATATGGTACCTAACACTTTGGGATTAAAACGTTAATCTTTTATTAATTATTAATCTATGTACTAGATAAAAACCCGGCTTCGCTGGGGTGTAATTCGACGAAATTCTCCATAATCCGAATTTTGCGGATAAGTATATAAGTATTTCGACTCAAAATCAATATTTTTTTAATGTTTTGTTATTCATATAAAGTTTCGATCGAGTCTACCGTACCCCTTGACGAAATTATTAAGTACCTAATATATTTACCTGATTATTCCAGATCTGCCTCAGCGAGCAAGGTATCTGGAATCTTTCCAGTGATTCTGGCAACCTCGGTACGCTGATCGTCACTAACGTGCGGGTAGTTTGGTTCGCGGACGTCAACGACGCATTCAATGTTTCCATGCCGTACATCACTGTGGAAAATGTAAGATTACTACCAAAAACTACCATTTATAAAACTGCCAATTTTAATATTAGAAAATGGAATAGACAAAATTACATAAGTAATCTTGGTTTTCGACTGGGAGTCGAACCCACGCCTGTTAGATTTTACATTAGACTTAACTTAGTTTAGGTATTTAGGTAGAGTTAAATAGGAGACTCGCTTACTGTTAGCCGACTCAAGAAAAGAAGGAGTTGTTACTTCACTTATCATTGGCCAGGATTATTTGCATTATACATATACATACATAAAAAGCGGTTTTATTTTGGTAGGTATATTGTAATATATCAGAGCAGAGTCATAATGGGCGAAGCTTATATCTTTTTGATCTTTTTTTGTTACTGTTTTTCTATGTAGGTAACTTTGTGTGTCGAAATAAACGTATATTATTATATTCTAAACTCTACATTCTCACTTACGTACATTCACTATCACTATCACTCGAACGTCTTTAATCACAAGTCTTGAACTTAGTTAGAGCGAGGAGTCGAAACTAAAATGTCAAATAGGTCTTTAATAACTAAACACATAACTGTTATTATTTTACTCGTAGGTATCAATCCGAGACTCTAAATTCGGGCAGGCTCTAGTGTTCGTGGTCCGCCCGTCCTCCGGCGGCTACGTGCTGGGCTTCCGAGCGGAGCCCGAGAGGCTGCGCCCCTTGCTCTTGGAGCTACAAGCGCTGCACCAGGCGTACAACGAGCGACCGATATTTGGAGTGGAGATGCATTGGGACAATGAAGTGAGTTAATATATCTCAGCACATACTTACCATAGAAGTTTTTTTAGATACCTACCTAATTATAATCATGATAATGATGAAAGTTGCCTGGAAGAAATCGCTTTAAGTGATAAGGCTGTCCATTGTTTTTTGTTTTGTGTTTTTGTTTTTTGGTGTGCAATAAAGGATATTGTTTTGTATTTTGGAATTCTTTGTTGAATAACGTTGTATTCTGTTAAAGTAAAAATTGGCTAAGCATTTGCTGGAAATTATTATTCACATAAATTATAACTAGCTGCAACTCCGTCCGCGTTTATAAACATATTAACTTAATTTTTCAGGTTGCCAAACCAGTTAAAGACGACATCGACGAATTAGTAGAAATAGGCGAACCCAGAGGAGAAATGGGTCCGAATCTGTACCTAGCATCTCAGTTGGCGCAGAACAAAGAAGAAGCCGATCTCCAACCAGTATTTAGTTCCTATTTGGGCCTGGCTATAGAACCGTTGAAAGAAGGTTTCACTTTGAAAAGTTTGTTCGAAGTTCAAAACACCTTGCAATAAACTTCATCATTAATATTTTTACCAGTGCCACCCAATAATTAATATTATATGATTAAATTCTATATAATGTACCTACCTAATTTCCTATAAGACTTTAATTTAAAAAATAAGAATGCATTGGATATTTTGGGAAACGACTGATTAAGAAGCTTAGTCACTTCTTAAAACATTAAATAATTAAATAAATAAATAATGATAATTGTTAATATAACTATGAAAAAAATATATTTTAGTTAGTTACCTAGTTAGTTTGATAAAATGGTCTCTGCGCTAAATTAAGCACAATTTGCCAGTGTCAAGTGTTTTAAAAATTTACAAAATTATAAAGTTGTTTTGTTACTTGTGTAATCGCCATTATGGCAATCAATATACCTATTTTATAGTTTGATTTGATATTTTTACTTGCTTTTGGAAATTTATTTAACGTTGGCAGCAGCAGTAACAGTTGTCATTGTCAATGTCACTTGACGTTTGCTGAGGAGCAGCTGCTCGCTGGCTAGCGGACTTGTTCGTTCATGTTTTGAAAATTATTTACATTTTTTTAGTGGGTAACGCTCCCAAAGTGAGATAAAATGTTACGAATGTGAAGTTAAATGTTGTTGTTGCAATTCGCTTTGTGATAAATAGCAGTGAATTGAACACATAACTTTCGTTTGTAGCGCAAGGTGCGATCAATCAAAAAAACATTAATGTTTACATCTTAGGTACCTAATATTGTTTGTGTTGATATCATTCTACCTTCAACATGAATAAAGAAAACAACAACAGGTCTGCTGCTGGTTTGGTAAGTTACATTTACACCTTCTTTTTAATTACAAACTGAGGAAAGAAGTATTTAAGACATTTAAACCTAAATCTTTCTTTATTACAGCGACGCTCAGTGATCGCAGCACGAATAAAGGTCAGAGAAGAATGGTCTGCTCTTAAAGAAATTGACCCCCAGCCTGCCAAATCGAATTTAGTCAACAAGAAACAAAAAAATATAAAAACAAAGCCACCAGCAAATGAAATGAGACCTCCAAATAGTTTGCAAGTTGGGAGACTGAATAGGGTAAGCATTTAGAAATTATATATCAGGTGTAATGTGTACAGAAAAAGCATAAAGGCATATCTTAACTATATAATAAACATATTGCATTGAAACAAAAGAAATCAAGAGGAGTCAATAAAGATTTAATGATTTATGTCATTTATTTCGATAAAATCCTACAGATTACTTGGACAAGTCAATAAATGTGTTAATCTGTCTTGCCTTTTCTGCGTACCTCCTTATCCATCATTCTATTCTGTAGTGTTTAGAGCATTTTGGCATGCCTAAGACCTAATACTAGCAAGTGCTGGTAGATGGGCACTGGTAATCAACATAGCAGTTATTGAAACCATTCAATGCTATTGAAGTAACTCACATTTAGGATTTAGGCTACATTGTAATCATCAACCAGCCTAGTAAGTTTGGTATTTATAACAAATCTCCATTACCCAATACCTACAACTTATTGCATAATTGGAGTGAATAAAGATTGTTATAATAAATAAATAAAAATTCTGTACAATTTACACAGCAACATCTAGCCCGGTGGTAAGCTTGAAGCTTGTGATTCTAAATAACTTGTATAATAAAGAAGACAGTAAAATCTACAGCTAGCATCATTTGTATTCTAGTGTGAGGCATCACCGTCCACTGTCCTCCGAGGAGTGGTGGCGCTGGTGGAAGTAGGCTCGGAGGCTCGCGCGCTGCCTCTCCGGGCGGCGCTGTCGGCTCTCGGCGCGTCCATCGTGCCGGCCTGGAGCCCCCTTATCACACACCTCATCTGGGCACAAGGTAACTTTTTTTTATTTTTTATTATTAAATACAAGAACAAGGCTTTGTCGCTGAGCAACCACATCGCCTTATCGGGAAAAAACCTAACCTAAGGTAACCTTATTGTCTGTGGTTTACCACCAACTAACTCTTAGGTAAAAAACAATATTAAATGACTTAAAAGGAAACATTTGGAACTTGATAAATGAACAGAAAACTGGATGATTTGGGGATGTCAAAGCAGAAGATAGAAACAAAACCAACTTATTTTACAATAGAATAGAATATAATTTATTGCACACCACATAAACAGAAACATATAACATAATAATACAAACTTAGACTAAAACATTTGGAGTACAATGGCCTTATCGCTGTGAGCAATTTCTTCCAGCAATAATATAGCAATCTTATGGCTGAATAGCCGATTGCAGATAAACAATCTTTAATATTCTCTCATTTATATTTATTTTAAAGTGTTTTAGAAAACTTAAGAGTAACTTGACTGATAGATGGCGCAATCAGTGCTTAGCTAAAGATATGAGGTATAGTATAAATTCAAGCTCCTCTATAGCGCAGTAGTTAGCGCAACCAGAGCTAAACTAGGTGGCGTGAGTCAACTCCCACTCGAGGACCAAGGCTACGTTGATCTTATAATTTTTCCTATACCATTTTCTAACTCTCATGTTCCCAATTCCAGGTGGGTGCCGCAGTACCAGAGCGCGTGGCCGTGCGCTAGCTTGTTCGCTCGTGTCTCCGCTGTGGGTGGAGGCGTGCGCGGCGGCGGCGCGGCGGCTGTCCGAGCGCGCCTTCCCCGCCGCGCCGCGCCCCAGCGACCTACCCTCACCTACCACGCTTAGGATCATGCTGGTATGTACTTACGCCTCATGCTGGATCATGCTGGTATTTACTTACACCTAATGCTGGATCACACTGGTATACATAACACCCCTATTTACGTTCCCACTGCTGGGGCACAGGGACTTCTCTCTTGACGAGAGAGATTAGGCTTTAATAAACCACGCTGGCCAAGTGCGGGTTGGTGAATGACACATGTTCAAAGTTTCAAACTTTTCAAAGTTCTCAGAACATGCCGGTTTCCTCACGATGTTTGCCTTCACCGTTAGAGCACGTGTTTTTAAAGCACACATAATTTACTAAGGTGGGCGGAGGGTTTGAACCGACGACCTTCGGAGACGTCGAAGTTTCATACTGGTATAATAAATAATAATAATAAATATTGCTAGACAATTCGCACAGCAACATCTAGCCCCGTGATAAGATAAATACAGATGAATAGATGCAGCCATATACATTCATACATCATAGTGCTAGTTAGAAACTGTTTTATATCAAACCATGCTCACATATAAAATACCTTACAAAAGGTATATAAATAAATATTATTTTGTAGGTATCTGCTAAACTACATCAAGGAGTTGGGCTGGTTAGGGCCTATTTGAGCAAGAGCACAATGCACAATACGCTCCACAGTGAGATGTCAGTGCAGATCCTAATTCCCCCACAACAAATAAGAATTCGTAGGTATCATGTTCGTATACACTGACCATTAAAATCATGCTAGTATGTAGTTTAACCGACCTTGCATACAGTAATGCATGGTATGTAGTTTTACTATATTTTAAAGAGTTGAAGATTATCTGTATTATATTTAAAAGACCTATGGCATGGGGAGACAAATCCTTCACCTAAATATTGTAGGCAATCTTATCTGTTTATTTAAATTATGTTTCAGAAAAAAGCTGAAGCAGAAAATATATCACTTTTCAATCTTGACAACAGTGATGACAAAGAGAAAGTACCTCGGCTCCGGATATCCAGTGAAACTGAACATGATACCACTTTGGATACCTCGAAGGATACCAGCAAAGATACCTCTAGTTCAACCCTGGATACTTCAAGAGATACCAGTAAAGATACATCAAATGATATCAGTAAAGATAGTTCAAAAGATAAGAGTAAAGATAGATCAAGAGATAAAAGTAAAGATAGATCAAAAGATAAAAGTAAAGATTCTTCTAGAGATATGACTAAAGATACGACAACTGGTAAGACTTTTATCCTACTCCTACTAATATTATAAATGCGAAAGTTAGAGTGTATGGATGTATATAAGAATGTTATTCTTCCACGCAAATGGATTTTGATGAAACTTCACAAAATATAACAATCAAACACATTATTATGCTACTTTTATCCTCAGGAAAATTCCCTATTTCTTGTATTTTAATTATTCAGATCTAAGTTTTCTTAAAAGTGTTAGTGTTTTCTAAAAAGTTCCAAAGGTAAAGATATGAGTTTATATGTAAAAGTTTAATAATCTTATTTCGGTCTTTGGCGAATGTTTTTATGAAAGAGTTTCTTCATGACATGTTATGACTTGTCTTGTCAATTACATATTTTCCATGGCTGTCCATATTAACGTGTATGTACAGAATTTATATTGATTTAAGCCAGTGTATATAGGCCTTATCTCTCTCGTCAAGAGAGTCCCTGTGTCCCAGCAGTGGGAACGTAAATAAGGGTGATTATTATGAAAGTATGATATCACTACATTATAAAACAAAGTCGCTGTCTCTCTGTGATATGGACTCAAACACCTAAAAGAAAGTTTTCATTCCAAACGTTTTTAAATAGTATTATCATCCAGCAGTGGACGTCCGACGGCTTATATGAAGATAAATAAAATAAAATACTAATAATTCTACCCGTGAGAACCTTTCTTTGGCTTGGCTTTCATGTAACTATTTAAGATTTTACTTATGTTTATTTAAGCCGTTGGTTTTCCAAATAAATAACTAAGATTATAGAATAGAATATACTTTATTGCACACCACATAAACAGAAACATAAAATACAAACTTAAGACTAAAACATTTGGAGTTCAATGGGCGGCCTTATCGCTGTGAGCGATTTCTTCCAGGCAACCTATGTATGGACTGGACAGTAATAAATATACATTTATCACAAGCTTCGAGCTTACCACGGGGCTAGATGTCGGTGTGTAAATTGTCCAGCTATATTTATATTTTTTATTTATATATATTTCAGACGTGGAATCCCGTGTGAACACAGCCCCAAGACGCGCCTTGCCCAAGATGTCAGAGTCCGTCAGCCCTGTCCCTGTCCGGAAGTCGAAGCGGAAACTCTTCACGCACCGGGAGGCCGAGCTACATAAGACTTCTGATGATGAAGGTAGTCTAGGCTAAAACTTTAATTATTATGTCGACAATAAAGCTAAATCTTATTACGACAGACTTCAAACTAAAAGAAGTCTTGTATCGTTCCTAAATGTATGACTTACATACATGCTTGATGTACAATGTTTGCAGAAGGCTTAACATTTTTACCCTATGCAGTCTTTATTTACACATTTGTTTATTAATTAATTTAATTATTAATAATAGGACCACCAGCAAGATATACTCAAAAATAACTGAATTTTTAAATTTACAAATCATTTCATACACCTACTTCATATGAAAAGTTTATAGATTTATGTTATTTCAATCTTTAAAATCCTAAGATCAATTGATCATTATGGGTGGGTGTACATGTAGGAAAGTCAAAAAATACAATTTTAATATACAACTTGAGAGTGTTTACATTTTTACATCAACAGACAGTATCCGTCCGATCATACCAAAGCCCACACTAAAGATACCAAAGGCCAGACCAAACGTACCAAAGCAGGCTACACGACCGAAACCGGTTAAGAAACAGCAGACAGATCGGCGAGCCTTGGCGCGCGCTGAGAGAATGGCCAAGAAGTTTCTAGAAGCTTGTAATAATACACAGAAGACTGTTAAACCGTTGGTGCCTCGGATTGTAAGTATTTATATTTCTAGAACGCCAAGCGCCAATAGGCAGTATAGAAAAATAACAATAGAACTAAAGGAAAAATACAATTATTGTGTGATCCGATCAGTAGGATTAAGCAGAAATAGAAATCCTTATGATTTGATTAATCGAACCAACCGGGAAAAAAAATCTGGTCCGATCTGTAGGACAAAGAACATGCGTCCAAAATTCACAATATTTAAAGTATTTTCACCTCTCTTGACTATTTTCTAGTATTTATAGATTTGACGACCTCTGTGGCGCAGCGGTCGAAGGTCCGCCTGCGACGCTAGAGGTTGCGGGTTTGATTCCCGCCTCGTAACAAAATTTGTACGATCTGCAGATATTTGTTCCGTGCGTCTGGGTGCTAAAGTATAATAAAAAATATGTATCTACGAATGTATATTATTTTAAGTATATCAGAAACCTTTTAAGTATATCTGTGTGAATTTTCCAGCAATATTTATTATTTATTTATTATAGAACTTTTATCATGTTTCAGATTCTAACCGGCATGTGCAGAACGGAACGGCGTGAAATGATGACTATAGTTAAGAATCTGAACGGCAAGTTGCAGAGTAAAGTGAACAAGAAAACCACCCATGTTGTACTGGGGTCATTCCAAGATGTACCTAGAACTGTACCGGACTGCTCTGGTGAGTACTGTACATGTAAATATCCTAGATTAATCTTGTTCCTGAGATCTTGATATTAGAAAACTTAGGGTGTTTTTCTATACTGCTCAACATTAGGATAAGCACTCAGAAAATTAAGGCATATCTTTAAAGTAGGTATAATAGGTAGGTTTGATTTCTATTTTTAGTTAATTTACTTACATACGTATTTAGTTTTTGTTGAATTTATTAAAATAAATGACAAGTTTATGTAAGTATAGATAGAGCATTGTATTGTAGATGTATATTTATTGTATAGTTAATGTTTTATAATTATTTTGTGATATCTTTGTTAATCTATTATGTTACTACTTACTACTACTTATAGGTACCCTCTATTGAATAGAAAGTTAAGAAAATAGTACTTATAGGTAAGTACTCTCACAGGGTCCTTATTTAATACAAAAATAATAAAAAACCTAAACAACATAGTAACTAATAAACTTTTTGATTTATTTATGATGTTGTATAAAATTGTACTAACAAAATATTTTAATTTCTTCAATAAACTCCTTGTATTCCAGGTATAATAAACATATCCCAAGAAGCCCTCTCCCGCCCAGTCCCACACCCTCGCACGCTGTCCTCCCTGCAGGGCGCGGCGCGGGGGTGCGCGGTGGTGCGGGGGGCGTGGCTGCGCGCGGCGGGCGCGCAGGGGGGGTGGGGGAGGGCGGCGGGGTACGACGTGCCGCACTTGAAGGTGGCGCAGGTCTGTTGTGTTTGCTCTGATAGTACTTTGATGGTTAGGTCTGTTGTGTTTGCCCTGATAGTACTCGCATTTGAAGATTGCTCAGAGTGCCAATTTCATATATTTTACATCATGAAATAGTTAAGTACAATTTGTAATGGATAGTTTTTTGTGATTTGTATGGTTTACCATGTGGACTTACCGTGTGGTGAATTGGTTAGATAAGGTGGATGCAAGTTGCATCCGACCGAAACAACTGGAAATCATTAGGGGAGGCCTATGTCTAGCAGTGGACGTCCGACGGCTGATGTAACGATGATGATGAGGTATATAAGGTACTTACTCCATTCAAAAAAGGTTTACCTAGGTTTGATTGTGTATACCCAGATAGTTAGCTTACAAGCTGCCGTATTATTCATCTACTACGGTGGTGTTATAATGTTACTTTATAAGTCAAGTACTAAATAAAGATACCTAAATTTCCATTTAACCTTTCCAGAAAGCACGCATAGAACGAGCAGCCCTAAGGAAAACTCAATGCGATTACGCATACGATGTTTTCTGCGGAATGCGAGTGCTAGTGACGAATAACGCTGAACAAAGAGACGCGGCTATCGACCTGTTGAACCTGTGCGGCGCTGTCGTCGTACAAGATGGCGGACAAAATGGCCGCCGCGCACAAGATGGCGGGTGGCGGCACGGGCACGGGCTGACGCAGTTGGAAATACTTCTAGGTATTTTATTGTTAGACTTCTACTTGAACTTTCTGAGGTTATTATTGGTATTCGTTTGCCATGTGCTAGCTTAAGAATAATACGACCCCTTCTTATGATGACAGCATGGGTACGGCATCATTCAGTTAGTTGGATATATACTAACTCTTTTATTAAACTATTAAGAATCTGATTCTGATTTGGATATTTTGCCAAAAACCAAAAACGTGCAATAGCCTAAGACTATTTTCTTATTTCCAGGCAACAAAGAAACAAAAACGACCATCCCATCTAACCTAACCCAACGTACACAACACGCTCATATCACTCAAAGGGGTGAGATTCGATACGGAGTTATCAACAGTAACAACGAATACGATATTCTGATCGGCGTAGAAGTCGAGGAGGTGAGCAGTAAGTGGGTGTTCGATAGCGTGGCGGCGGGAAGAATGCGAACCACTCGCCGATACGTGATAAAGGAACGGAGTGTTGAGATTGTGCATACGTTTTGTTTAGATGACTGCTGATTTAAGACTAATTTGTATGAATAAATCTAATTTATTTGTGTGGTGAGAAATGTTAGCGGTTTTTGGTGACATATCAGAATCTTTACCATGAGTTCTAGCAATCTAGGCAGGGAAAATGTATGTAAACTTGAACAGCGCCTCTAGCGGATAGTTGGGTACTAAAATGCTCGTTCAAAAAGCTAACTGTACAGTCTGCGTATTTATGTAACCGCTATAGTAACGTCAGGTGATTTACTATGACGACTCATGGTAAAGGTACAGGCTATGTCTACGTTCAGATTCCTTATGGTTACATTACTTACTTCGGGCGTAGAGTCCGCTGTTGTTAAAAAGGTGTTTATGTACTCAAAAATATTTATTTAGCTTGCCGGCTTTTCAACATTTAGTTACAAAAATATAAGAATCAGAAAATCAAGGTGTAAAAAGTATTTATTTTTTTACAAATCTCAAACGATCCGAAAATTTCTCGTCGAGAGCCTTTTGGGTGAAATAACTTTTGTTAGATACTTATTGAATAGAAAAGAAGTTTATTGAATAACTAGCTGGCACAAAAATTACAAGCTGGATATTCCGTAACTTTGATTGAACATTGTAAATAAGGTCCTAGATTTGAAAGAGAAATACGTACCTTAATGTTTCTGCCTAATTAGTTAAGTTTCAAAAGTTGTTGGATTTATGTTATTTATATTATACCTAGACTAAAATAAAAGACATATAGTTGAGTAATTTGTTTTATTTATTATTTACCGATCTTATTGTACTATTTTTATTAACAATTTTGTTGGAAAAGCTCTTGTAAAACCCCGTAACACTATCTTAAAGACCCGTGGTAAGCTTTAAAATTAAGTGCTTAGTTTAAAACACAACATAAATGTTATTAGTTATTAATATTTATTTGTTAAGCATACAGACATTTATTTCCACGAGATTATCAATTTATCCAATTATTATATTGGTAGGGGAAATTGTTCTTACGTTTTATTTACATATTCATTTACATTCTTAAAGGTACCTACATAATGATTAAATGAATATACTCGTACTTTATTATGTCAAATTGTTTTTATAAATTAATTTTATTGGTCAGTTTCTGTTAATTCTAGGAAGTCTGCTACGCTAAAGAAAGCTGTTTTGAGTTTGAATTTTAATAGTGCAGTGATAGTGGAATGCTGCTTTTTATGTCTATTACATACAGATGGACCCATATAAAATACAGATATTTTTGCTCAGTTTGTGACCTGGAGTTATAAATCTATCCGTATGCTTATCACTACGAAGAGCACGAGTAGGGTTAACACCGCGGGGCTCGAACATCCAAGTGTTCAACTGCGTGAACAGCGCCATATGAAAGAGCAGCGTGTGAAGGGAGGTTGCGGATTCGATTCCCGCCTCGAAACAAACATTTGTACTATCTTCAGATATTTGTCTGTCTCTGGGTGTTATGTAGAATCATAAAAATATCTATTTATGTATGTATATTATAAGTATATCAGAAATCTAGCAACACAAGCTTCGAGCTTACCATATTGCTGTGTGAATTGTTCATCAATATTTATTTTTCAAAATTAACTGTTAATTCATCTTTCTTATATATAAAAGAAAGTCGTGTTAGTTACTTCACTTATAACTCGAGAACGGCCGAATCGATTTGGCTGAAACTTGGCGGGGAGGCAGCTTAGAACCGGGAGAAGGACATAGGGTACTTTTTTTTAATCTAACATAATGCGGGCGAAGCCGCGGGCGGAAAGCTAGTTATATATAAAAAACAGATTTTTTTTTCTATTCTATACCATAACACGGAGCCTGTTTGACACTATTACATATTTTATTAGACCTTTGAAAATAACATTCTGATTCAACTCGAAGCTCTAAAGAATCTGTCCAATTCAAAGGCAAATCCAATGTAGATTTACAGGACGCAAGCAGGAAATCAAGCTGTGGGAATGCAAACTGGTTTCCATGGTGACAAAAGGATTTAGCGATGGGGAGAACGTTTTTATTCGCAATCCTTGGCCCTTTGGATTTCTATAGCTTAGTAGGGACTAAAGATAGGTTTAAAGGTACACTGCAAAAAATATGAATAGGTTACCTAGGGTTGTAGGAACCTTGGGTTTATAGAAATATAGTTTTATCTATCATGATTTTTCAATCAAACCGTTGACCAAATCCAACGTCAAAAGGATTTCCCGTATATCCCAAAATAAAAATCTTGCTAATTGAAAAATCATGATAGATAAAACTATATTTCTATATAATAAAAGTATAGAAATCTATCTTTGTTTGTACATGATTTATTCGACATTGGTCCCTATTTTTCTTACAATTTAGATAATATCTACCTAATTTTTTACCTACCTTTTAAGTATAGGTTTATTATGTATGTTTACAGCAGGGTAGGGGAGCGAGCGAAGCCTTGACACCAAACCGACAGACCGTGAAATTTCACTTTTAACGAATTCATTATAGGTACATAATTATTACACTTCGTTTATTCTATTACGTAATTCATCCAACTGGGTAGGCAGCTAGGCAGTCTATGTTTATTAATAACCGAATGTCCAGAGAGACATTCGGGTATTGAGTTTTTCGTACCTAATAATACATAATGAGGCCATCATCATCACCACCAATTAACGTTCCCACGCTGGGATACAAGGACTTGTCCTGAGAGAGACAATACACTTCGCTGGCCAAGTGCGAATTGGTGAAGCACATATCCTTCAAACATTTCTCAGAATATGCCCGTTTCCTCACGATGTTTGCCTTTACCATTAGAGCACGTATTTTAGAGCGCGGCGGGGTTTGAACCCACGTCCTTCGAAATTAAAGTCGAGTGTGCTCCCACTTAGCCATCACGGCTCACGGGTGCGTATGTGTGAAGTAAATTAGGTAGGTACTTACCAAGTGTAAGTGTGAATATGGTGTGAAACGCTGCTGGTAGAGGAGACAAGCTAAGGACATGATGGATTATGCACACAGTGATTCTGCAGCAGGCAGTAAACTTCCTCAATCGCACCAGAATAATAATCAGAATGAATATGGTTAACCTCAAGTCAATTGCAGATTAGTTCAACTAAAACAAACACAATTGCCATGTCTATGCTCGAGGCGCTCATAGACTGCGTTAGCTATTTTCCATCAGATGAACTGCATGCCTTGTCTGAGGTGGTATCTACTCGTAGCTATAAAAAATGAATATTATGAAGGATGTGATATTCAATTGTTTTTATATTGGTTCATTATATAGGTAGGTATTTTTACAAAGCTGTGTGATCTTGAAACTATAGAGGCGGAGACTAAAAAACTATTTCTACGTCCATGTTTATTATTAACCTTATTCTAAAAATGTAAATAAAAAAATACATTTACCCACATGCTAACAAACATTTTATTAAGATGAAGAATACACATATAAAATATAAATTATGTACAGATGTTCAGATAGTTCATCCACAAAGTATTGTAGAGTAGACTTTATCTATGGTTCGGCCTACCTACCAACGTGGGCCTCATCAAAAATAATTCAACAGTACCTACCCGAGCAGGGTAACATAAAAAAAATACACAATTAGGTACATACAGGTACAAAAACCGACAAACCTTGAAATTACGAACAATACACCCTAAGTACAGCTTCTCGGTAACAGATAAAAGAATTCACATAATGCCTATTCAGTAACGGATTATAGAAGATTTCACAATTTCTTTTCGGCACAAAGGTTCTAAATTTGAAACGTACCTGCGGATGGCGGGAAACAATAGCTTTATTGGTGTAGTATTGCCGAAACCCAAAAATATCTGTTGTCCTTGAAACTGTTCCGAGAAATGGTCCCGAGTTGGGCCTGTTTTCGGATCTCGAGTGACGTCATACCTACCTATTAGTGTTATGAAATGACAGATTTGGTTAGTATTACAACGTTGAAGTTTACACCATATAAGTCACATAACCTTATACACAGAAAGTTCTTCAAGATTCCAGTAAAACAGTGCGTCATACTGGTCATACAAGACCAGACACATGTTATTTTCCTTAATTTATGTTATAATTTATATAAGTAGGTTGAAGATACAGAAGTAGTCAATTGAAAATCAATATTGTAGGTATGTAGGTACTTACTAGGTACTTTATACCCAAAAATATGAAAAATGAAAATTAAATGAAAAAATGTTTATATAAGTATAGTAAAACCATTCTAAAAATGAACTTCCCTCCACAAAACCGTGATGATTTCAACGTGTGAGAGGTAATACAGAAAAACAGAATACACAGAAAAAAAAAATACAGAATTCGGTAGAGGGGCGTTCATTTTAGAAATGGTTTTACTATACTTGTTTACCAAAATTAATTTTTTTTTTTTATTAACATTAGCGTTAGCTAGTCTTCACCTTCACACTAGGCGATGCCTGTGTCGTGAAGTAACTTGTAATATTATGACTAAAGTTCTACAATTTCTCACCAAAACGCAAATTTTCCACAATATAACGGGCGGATTTAAATATATAACAATATATAAGTATATGTTTTGAGTAGGTGTACAATGTTTCAAAAATTAAATACGGTACTTATTGAAAAAAAATCAGAAACTTTCCAACTAGTCAAATAAAATCTTCATGGTCATACATTACCCAATATTCAACTTAACAGGACAAGTGTTGAGTCACCTCAGATAGTCAGTCATTTTCTTCAATCGACCGCCAAATCTCTAGAAATTATTCTCACCATCACCTTAAGAGTCGCTTAAAATGCTTTGAATTTTTCGTTTCGCCTTCCTCTGATAAAGAAACCTTCAAACAGAATAAGAGAAACAAATTAAATACCTACCTACCTACCTCTGATCTGAACTACAAATCTGAACTACACTACTACAAGCAAATCTCTCCCCTAGGGCCCGGTTTTACCCAATTTATAATTTTATGTTAGGTATACAACATTATTTATACGCGCGGTGCGCGACGCTATGAACCCACGACTTTCGGAATGAAACTAATACTTAAATAAATGAAAATTTTGGTAATTTCTACCTTTCTTATTTATTGCTATTAATGTATTGCTTTTATCATTAATATCTACATGAAACATGAATGAGAGGTAAATAATCTAGTTTAGTACGTATTTAAATAGATAAAAGGAGTGATTTAGATGATTAACATACAACAATGCATAATAAACAAACAGAAACATCAACAATATAGCAGCACATTAACAATTTAAATTGACTCAGGCCATTTACATAGCAGTAACAAAACACACATTTTTCTGCTATTTTGCTATATTTATTTAGCTCCAGCTTCTTTTGACTTGTCTAAGTTATCTTATTACAATAACATAAAAAAAATCTTTGCCTGAAAGATATAACTCTCAGCGATAGGGCCACCCCATGTACATTTTAATATTGTATTTTTTTCGGCATTTAGTCGAAACACAGTTGTCCTTACAAATTAAACAAAGAACGTTCATTACTTTGTCATGTAGGAAACATAAAAAAATGCATTTGCCTTTTTTTAAGCCAGCATACAATAGTATTAAAACGGTTGTGTTGTGACACAAGCGGTGAATGTGTTAGTTAACCATACCTAGTAAAATAAACTAAAAAGCTAAATGATAATACGTATGTATAGTAAAACCATTTTTAAACTGAACGCCCCTCCACCGCGGTTACACGTACATGCAAAAAGGTGTATAGATACAACACACATAAATTGATCTTTGTCATTGGATGTTCAATGACGTATAAACAAACGGGCCCCTAGACATGTGGCAATAGCTTAGACCATAATGATAATAGGTTTATGTCAAATCCATACATTTTGTACTTTTTTACTAACGATGTCGACGAACGCCAAATGTCTAGCCTTCACGGTGTCACTATGAAAGAAAGACTGGATCTGTCGACCAACTAGTGCATTAATGAGCCGAACGCGCGACTGAACGGACGTGTCACTCAAACAAAGAGCGCGCTCCCCGCCATACAAATGCCTACACGGGATTGGTCGCACAACTTATTGACAACGCAGTGCGCGGATGAGTCCATGTTTACAGTAAAGTTGTAGCACGCACACAAGTATACTGATGCAATATGTATTTCCTCACACACGTTGAAATTATCACGGTTTTGTGGAGGGGAGTTCATTTTAAGATTAGATCATCTATACATTCTAAATTCTAACATAACTCGTAATAGACCAGGGTTTTTAATTTTTTACAAGGAAAAAAATAGTAGTAGAATGAAACCCATTAGAAAAGGAGGGGAATATGATAAAAATGAAAGGAAAAATAAATTACGGTCGATCTGAGTTCGGGAAGTGGGAGGGGGTGGGCTTTTAAGGGGAGAAAATGGTTTATCTCGATTTGCGGTGAAACTACAAGTCCTATGAAAAAAAGTTATATGGCAAAGTTGTAGGTAATAAAACGATCTACAACTTTTAATTCACAAGTTTTTTACATAACCTCAAAACTTATGTGAAAAATTCAAATAACCAAGTTTTTGGTTTTTTATTTCTATCTTTTTCAAAAACATTTTATTTTCTACGAAATTTGGTGAAAACTTACCTATTTATGTCCCAAATCCACTATAATTTATTTGATTAAAAATATTAATTTTTTCACCTTATTTTGACTTAATTACTAAAAAAATAGACCAATTTTCAATCGAAAATTCACGTGTCAAAATATTAGCTTTTTTATAAAAATCGGTATGCTGTTTGTTCATTGAAATCTCTATTTTCTGATGGTTAAGAAAAATATATACATTACTATTGTAAATTATCTCAGAAAATGCACAAAACCGAAACAAAAATTTGTATCATTAGGTACAATTGCATCATAAAAATATGATTTTTCTATATAATAATAATTATTATATAATAATCTGTTTGTATAATGTGCAATAAGTCGGATTATAAGCAATTATATGAAATAAAAATTGTAAAAATCACATTTTTATGATGCAATTGTACATAATGATACAAATTTTGTTTCGGTGTTTTGCATTTTCTGAGATAATTTACTATAGTAATGTATATATTTTTCTTAACCATCAGAAAATAGAGATTTCAATGAACAAACAGCATACCGATTTTTATAAAAAAGCTAATATTTTGACACGTGAATTTTCGATTGAAAATTGGTCTATTTTTTTAGTAATTAAGTCAAAATAAGGTGAAAAAATTAATATTTTTAATCAAATAAATTATAGTGGATTTGGGACATAAATAGGTAAGTTTTCACCAAATTTCGTAGAAAATAAAATGTTTTTGAAAAAGATAGAAATAAAAAACCAAAAACTTAGTTATTTGAATTTTTCACATACATTTTGACGTTATTTAAAAAAGTTGTGAATTAAAAGTTGTAGATCGTTTTATTACCTACAACTTTGCCATATAACTTTTTTTCATAGGACTTGTAGTTTCACCGCAAATCGAGATAAACCATTTTCTCCCCTTAAAAGCCCACCCCCTCCCACTTCCCGAACTCAGATCGACCGTAATTTATTTTTCCTTTCATTTTTATCATATTCCCCTCCTTTTCTAATGGGTTTCATTCTACTACTATTTTTTTCCTTATTTGACCATTTTTGAAGCTAACTGCACTGGTCTATAAAGGGTAATAATAATTCTGATAAAAGTAACTACAGATAAAGGTATCTGCACACAGCACAGCGTAAGATTAAATAGTTTCCCATAAGTATTTAGTGGCGGATGTTGAACACACAGAAATATGATCTTAGTTAGGTTCATCTCAGTACACAGAGTCATGAATAGGTTAAGAATATCACAATGTAAGTTCATAATACCCACGTACATATTATCCAGATTTTATACATATGTATACGTAACTGTTATCCATACTACGTAGTATAAAAATTCAAAAGTGTTTGTGTGTCTGTTTGTCAGTCTTTCACGGCAAAACGGACCGACAAATTTTCAAGTGGAGGTAGCTATGCCTAGTTGACTGATTATCAATGAGGCAAAAAATGACACTCTCTATTATGTAGTGTAATTTTTTGCCTATTTCTAGTAAGAAATAGGCAAAAAAATTTTGTTGAACTAAAATAAGGGCTGGAAGTATGAACCTAAAGCAAATTTTCAAAGTAGAAAGCTATTTTTTTTCTATACGGATTGCGGACTAAGTATTTGTGACAAACAAAATAACGTGCATCTGTGTAAGCGAATTATATAAGCCTGGAGCAGACCGGATGCGTATGCGTGACTTCGACGTAACCACGTCGTTGTCACGCGCCTGCTTACGGCGTAACCCAATGTCACACCGAGCTACGGATACGTCTACCCTGACGCTTACGCAATAGAGCTGAGAACGCAACGCATGCCTCGTGCCCGGCTCCAGCAACCATATTACTGTTTTTGAAGGTGTTGTGCACTATGTGTTACGAAGATTGGGTATATGGAGTTCATCTGTTCTAGTAATTCATCTGTCGAGGAAGAAGCTATATTACTTCTATTGTGCCAGAATACTTCTGCTTGCCAGACACACTTTTACAGCCGTGTTGGCTAAGTGGGAGCATACTCGACTTTCATTCCGAAGGTTGTGGGTTCAAACCCCGCCGCGCACCACTGATTTTTCTTCTTGGAAAAATATGTGTGCTGTAAAAAACACGTGCTCTAACGGTGAACGCAAAACATCGTGAGGAAACCGGCATGTTCTGAGAACTTTGAAAAGTTTGAAGGACATTTGCTTGTCCAAAAAAAATGGGTCCATGATATAAATGAACGGAATGTACCTATATACAATGATTTGACTGTATAAACATTCATATTTATGCACAATTTCAATAAGTTTTTCTTTTTTATCGCTATTAATTACTAATCAAAACAAAATAAAAATCACTTTTTCTATATTAATAATTTCGTGCAGGGGTACGGTAGACTCGATCGAAACCTTATTTAAATAACGAAACATAAAAAAATATTGATTCTGAGTCGACAACATATATCCGGAAAATTCGTATTATGGAGAATTTCGTTAAATTCCGACTGTAAAAATACACAAACGCTGTCGCCATTTTTGGTGTCAACAAACACGTTCCGTTTCCATAGATACGTACGCCTTCATTTTGTAATAAAATACAACTGACAGTAATTTCGCACGCACTGCAAAGGTACGTGCGTGTTCAAATATGTTCGGTTTGACGTCCATAATGGCGCGCCATTGAATACAACGTCATCAATGCGACGTTGCCGCTCTGTTCTGCGTAAGGCATGGCGTAAGTCACGCAGCCTGTTTGTGTCATGGGAGCTGCATTCCGTAGGGCTACACATTACGTCTACTCGCACGTCTACGTCTCGCAAGCGGTGTGTCCTGTCTCATACATTTCCATACATTACAACTCAGTGGTACGTGCACATGCACGCATAAGTGTACGTATACGCATCCGGTCTGCTCGAGGCTATTTAGTGAATGAAGCCAGAAAACCACTCTACACAGTTAAAATTACTTAACTTAATAGTTGAATATAAAAACTTAAATAATACCAAAGCATTACAGTTCTGACATGGAAGATGGAAGGTTGGTAAATCAATTCCACATTCTTTCAACTTGTACCTAATGCCCGTTTCATACGAAACTATGCAGTACCGCAACTCGCCGAATGTCAGGCGATTTAAATCATAACGGTTCTCGACTTCTCAGTGCCCCGTGAATCATCTTTCCGCTCGATTCAATGCATGTGTTGTACCTACTTTGTTGTACTCACTCATGTTGTTACTCGTAACTTTAAGGTTACGACCTACCTACGAGGTATAATTTTCCCGCGATTTTCAAATGCAGTGGAACTTTTTTTTTCTTTTTGGGTCACATCCACAGATATACCCCACTATCTGTGGTCACATCACAGCGTTTCAGCACGGGGCATTTGGAGCCACAGATAATAATTGACACATTAGCTTAACACCTTATAGGTACTACATTTATAATTTAGTCAACTTTGATTGATTGTTTTTTTTTTAGTCAACTTGAAGACAATCATAGAGCAAACGTAACATTCTAATTTTAGTGCATGTAAGCTTTTATAAAACAAAAGAAGTGTTTGGTAAGCTGCTAACTTATTTTTTAGATTTTTGAATGAAATTACAAAAAGGTAAGTAAATGTCAAGTTAGTATTAAATATAGGCATCATGAATATTTAAAAAGTTAATTATTAATATGTTATGTAGGTTGTGTTAATGTACTGAAACACAAGATGTTTAAGAAATTAAACTAAAACTAGGTTTAAGATAACTTAGTTTAGTTTTACCTTGAACATAAGAAAAAAAGTTAGGTAAGTACATATATTTGCTAAGTTCAAATACCACCTTGTAGATAAGTTAGAAAACTTACTAGGTACCTATCTACATAGCTATAGCTATTATTCGTAGATACTAAGAACCGTTATTCAAGATAACAAGTTTGTTTTACATTCATTCATTGAGTTTTATGTGTCCACAGGTAATATAAATTTTAGTTATTGGTAACGTATTGGATTATTATAGTAAAGATACACAGTGACAATGTGGATCCGAAACGATGTGTTACTAAAAGCTTTATAAAAGAGGTCAGAGTCGTTTAGAGGACAGTTTCTTTTTTAAATCGATTAGAATTAGATTTTTGCGTGTTTTATAACACTGCAAACGACTATTTACATCTTAGAAGATGGCAAACACAGCGTAGGACGACCATCAACAAGATAGACTAGAGAAGGTTTACCCGGAAACTATGTTAGGGATGCCTAAGATCTTAAATTTTCTTATGAAAATTTTTAAAGTGAAAAAGATTGTAATAGGTGCTGCCTCCTTGTTATAGAAATCGAATTATTAAAACTTTACTGGGTAAGAAGTAAGAACATAGTCGCCTGGTGATAAGCATGGTAGGTAAGCAAGGATTAGTTGTAAGTTATAAATATCTAGGTATCGACATAGGTACATATATCTTGGTATAAAATAATACGTATAACAAAATACATGGCGCTATTATAACAATAAAGCTATAGCTAAAGAATAGAAAAATATGAGCCGCATTTTCAAAACACGATCGACAAGAAAGAAAGCGTTGAACAATAAGTCATTCAACTTGGATGAATATGTCGATATTTGTAAATTATTACCTACCTACATAACTTTTTGTAAGTAAAACGGGGCCGTTGACCGAAATCGTCATGTGTTCATGAGGAGTTCATTATGTAGGTACCTAATGTTCGGTTTTCAAACGAGCAGTATTTTTTTTTAACAACTGTTAACAGGGGGTGATATAATTATTGCCCGAGCTACCCTAATAAATGAATCAAATCCTCAGAAGAAGGAGTATAATCTAAGATCAAATCAAACTAGCGGTCATAGACAAATAGAATGTAAGGCGACTAGTGACAATCAGCTGTTTACCAAATGACTGCATAGCAGGAAATCTTACAATTTAAATAGGTGCTATTTTCGAAACAATAAAACATTCTCTCGTCCTTCATTTCTGCATCCGCCGTCGAAGATCAGACGTGCATAGTGTTACCTATAGCTACTTTGCATTGCTATAGTTACATATGTAGGTATTACGATTTACGAGAAAACCGGTTGGACCTGCAACGGGCCGTCTACGTCAGTTCACCCGCGACCCGATGTTAAACTTTCTTACAAAATGAATCACTGTTACCACTTACCAATCTTCAAACTTTCTACTGGAACCGATCGAAAATTACCTCCACACACACGATTCCGCGGTCACCGTGAGATTCACAATGAAATGCAAACAACGGCTTCGGAATTGACCTACCTCTGTTAAATTAAAATGAGGGTAAGAAAAGCCGTTGACGATGGTTTCTTTGTAGCTGGCACTCGCTGGAGCAGTGACCACAGGCAGGCCGGGATCGGTGCAATTTGATACACAATCACAAGGTTTACACCGATTCGCGTCCTATGCGTGGCCACCGCTGTGAACGACCGGCGGGCAGGCGCGTAACGGGACCGCGCGCTCGGATGCTGGGCCGGAGTAGCGGTCGCACCGGGCCCGCTTGGATAGGCCGGGACTGGTGCAATATCGCACTGTTACCGAATATAGCCCCAGTCACCGCCCATCCACGCGGGCCTCTCGAACAAAGGATCTTCCACTCCTGTGCCGCGCCCGTGAACTTGACACACGCGCGGAATGCGACGCCGCGCGCTGCGGCTTGACGCGACTACACCGCACGACGGCCGGCGATGGAATGGCGGCGCGGCGCGGGGCGAGCGCACGCGCAGCTGTCGCGCCGGCCTCCCCTCCCGCCCCTCGCTCCCCCAGGCCCTTTATCGTTCTGGGAAGTGGTTCCTGAGCTTCCCGACGGGGATGCCAGTGTGGAAATTTTCCATAGTAGTCGGGAGATGTGGTACGCTTTTGAAAGTTGTGATCCTTGACATGACAGCCAACGAGTTGGCGCGCCATGACGCATGTAAATGCGCCGGTGATCTAAAGTTCACGCGGCTGATTTAGATGATCTAGCAATCAGTAATTCATGCAACAATGTTATTCAGGTGCCCATACCATATAAACCTATAAATCGACATATAGGTCCATATCGAGGAAGAAAATAAAGTTATAAATACATTGTGACCCCGGGTTGACAACATGTTATTATGTAGGTTAGTACATACTGACTATGTAGTCAGTAGGTAGGTATATGATTGCGAGTGATAGAATGCTAGAGGTCAGAATCTTATCCATTCGCTAAGTTGCCTCAGGTTCAAACCAGCCCGTCAGGGTTAACCACTGACTGGGTTAGTTCTAGGTAGTCTACGTTCAAAATAATGTACCTACCTACTTAGGTACCTAGGTATCACGAAACAGTAATAAGAAAAGTATCGATCATTTTCTTTCATATATACAAAACAATATTTTCAAGATTAAATAGGTAGGTATAACCCGCGCAGATTCTATAAGTGCGCGGCTTATAAGAGTGTTTATTTGCTTGGTACATTGTTATGTAAAATATAGGAAATTTGATAAATATTCATTTCATCTTCAATTCTAATGGTATTAGATAAGATGTTTCATATAACATCAGCAACTGTAAATCCATGCTATAGGTACGGTATATTTAAATACCTACCTAGGTACCCAATAAATAAAACATAATAACAAACGATCTAAATTATTATAAAAATAATTGTTTTATTATTACTATATGGTATCTTTTTCTCTTAACCTGGCTACACTAATAGCTGCTTGCTAAAGAACATTCTGGCCGAGGTTATCTAAAGGAGTATGTAGGTACCTTCATTCAAATACATAGGTAGGTACCAACAGTAGTTAAATAGACATACTAAAAAATGGCTGTTGGACCTTTTTTATTTCACTAAAGATAGGTACTAAAAGTATTTATAATAAAAAAAAATGTTTCAATAAACTGACTTTAAAATTACTTTAACAATGCACTATCTAAATAAGATGGCCATAAATACTATTTCTCAAAAATAAATTTGCAAACGTATTCTACCAATTGTTAGCAAAGTCAGGTGTATTGCAAAAGTGATCCTAATTTAAATTTTAGTTTTGACCATTTTTTTTGTTTTGTCTTTTGTATGAATTCTCTAGAAACTTGAATGAAGTGTGGAACAATAGACTTATCTATCTCTGCGAATTTGAAGAACACATTTTAGAAGAATTTAAGGGATGAAATGGCAACATTTTTTGCCTGCGCGCCGCTTTGCGCGGCTCAAAGAACTTAGGACACCGAAGTAATAAAGCTGAGGCAATCAATGGACCAATATATGGCTTTATTTTTATTTAAGCTGTGCGTCCAACATTTAACAAACTTGCCGCATGTTAATTATACCTACATTTTGTTTAACAACACTTTGGTTACCTTCCTAACTATTTTATTCTAAAATACCTTAAGATAAGAAATGAAATGACACCGAAATCTCTAATTGATAAATTCCAGTAAAGTTTATACTCGTATATTTAACCTCATATAAGTAGGTATGTAAAAACTCTTCTTCTTTGTACTTATACCTATTATTTTAAGTACTTAGGTATATCAGAAATCTAACACCCGTAACACAAGGTTCGAGCTTACACGGGGCTAGATGTTGCTAAGTAAATTGTCCAGCAATATTTATTTATTAATCTACAGCCAACAGCACATAAGGTTGGTAGGTAGGTTACTACCTAGTAAATTGTTAGGTACACATAATTGTAAAATGAAGGATTATTATTATTATTTAATGAAATCTAGCACCCGTAACACAAGCTTCGAGCTTACCACGGGGCTAGATGTCGCTGTGTAAAATTGTCCAGTAATATTTATTTATTTATTCTATAAAATACGTGGCTATAAAAGTTTGAAGGACATGCGTCATTCACCAACCCGCACTTAGCCAGAATTTCTCTCGTCAGGTAAGAAGTCCTTTACTAGCAGTGGGAACCTGGGAACGTAAATAGAGCTAATTATGAAGGTACCTATATGAAATGAAATAAGATACTACATTAACTAAGAACCTAGTCAATGACTATAAGACCACATTAGACTAGGTTTATGTAGCAGGATGTTTAGACTAGTACACAAACTGCTGACTCCAGGTTCAACGGAAACAGTTAGTCGCCCACGAACTTCTGACTTGGCACTTGTATACGCAACAAGTTATAGCACTGGCTCGTGGCTTCATCATCATCATTAAAACTCACAAACTGGCCTGCTTCGCTTGCGTAATTTTTCATCATCTCCATATCTAAAGCCATAATATAGCCTTCCTCTATAAATGTAGGCTCTATCGTAAACTGAAAGGTATAGGTATTAGGTATACCCTAGGTACCGTCTTCTGTCTATAAAGTACCCAGTTTGCGGGAGGCGACAGTTAGCTAGTTCTCGAAAGTTTCAGATTCTTCACGTGGTATTATTTACTCTACTTAGTTCTCGATAGACTGTAAGTCTACTGTAGAACTTTCGAGAAATATCTTATCCTTCGATGCAGAAACGACCGACGCACGGGGTGTTTTTTTTTGTGTCTGTGTGAGTCTTTCTATGGCATAGTAGCTCACGAACAGATAACAGATTTTAATTTTGTTTTTTACTAAGTAGGTACTTACCACCCCGCGGCAGAAAGATTATGTCTTTCTCCTGAGTCTAAGCTATCTCTCCACCAATTTCCAGCCAAATCGATTCAGCCGTTCTCGAGTTATAATTAGTGGAACTAACACGACTCTTCTTTTAATAGGTATCAAACGATACAATAGATATGAAAGGCCCAGTATCATCTCTCATCAAAAGAGAATTCCCTATGTCCCAGCAATGTAAAATAATAAAGGATAATTATGATTTCTTCTCCTGCCCTGAGCCCTCTCCTAAATCGCAAACAGTCACAGTGCAATCTAAACAGTAGGTTTATGTTATCAATCACCGCGTCATCTTCGAATCACAAGGAATCAATCATGCCAACTTAAGGAAATAAAAAACAAAAGCACCTAACAAAAGGTGCAAAGGTGCTACGACATAATGCTAGCACGCGCGCGCCAGCTGTTGCGAGCATCTGCCCTTTTTCCACCCCCGCGCGGAAAATAAAAAAAACCTTTGGTCATCCTGCCTGTCACATCTGGATCTGAATAAATATTTATAGAATCAATAATCAATTATGTAATTTCTGATAGATATCTGGGCTAATATTTGTAGAAATGAATTTTAATGTGGGGTACATAACTGCGTACGTAGATTATTTGTTATTCTCATATTAGAAATCAATTTATTTAAACTTTTAGTAGGATACGGGCAGTAGTGTCGTTCTGTGTAAGCTGGATTATGCCAATCTCCGAAGACTGGTACTCAGTAAAGGCATAGACTAAATTTAGTCTATGGTAGTGGGTCGTAATCGTAACGTATGTGATCTAAAGTAGGGATGCCCCGATACACCTTTTTGCCGATACGATACCGATACCGATACTCTTGTAAAAATATCGGCGATACCGATGCCGATACCGATACGCTTATTAAATTCAAAAATGAAGGTAAAATAAAAATAACACTAGTCAGATTATTTTTTTATGAATATAAAAAGAACAAAATATAACAGAACAGACGAAATAACACCGTTTAAAACTATAAACAGGTTAAGATTAAGTAGTCGCTAGTTTTTGTAATTAAAATTAACATTGATGAGATTTTTGTTTAAAAAAACAAAGTATTCTTAAGTTTTGCAGAGAAAGGAGATTTCGCAAATCTGTTTGAATAAGACCTGCGGTGGAAAATAGTCTCTCAGATGCGACAGAACTCATTTAGAAACTAAGTACTTCTGCGCCATTTTTTTCAAGTTTGGGTATAAGACGTCATTGCGCCAGAAAACAAACGGATATGCGCCTCTCGATATATTAGGAGACCTAAGGTATCTCTCGACATCATCTCTCGAGAATTGCAGCTCAGGGTAGACAGACTTCCTCGAACTCTCTAATAATATTTTCACAAACGCTCCAAAGCCCACCCGTTTACATTACATTTTTAAAGCGCGAAATTTGAAAAGTATCGTTGAATCGGCCATAAAAATATCGCCGATGCCGATATATCGGCAAACTTCGAATATCGCCGATATATCGGTATCGGTATCGGTATCGGATGCATCCCTAATCTAAAGATGTAACTAACATCTAAACTAAATTAATGTACGTTAAGGCTTTATTATAAAATGTTGACAACACCTTACTTCATTACGATCAAAATGCTTAAAGCACCTGACTTATTCCGATCTAATTACAAATATTTTATGTTGCGTTTTACCTATAAAAAGATGGATTTGGGCGTTCAAATTCAAAATACATACTAATTAAACCTACTTTTTATATAAATTAGAAATAAACTTTAAAATATAGAGAATCACCAATGAAAGGTAAATATTTTTAAAGAAAAATGTTACTCAATCATGCAAAAAATATGAGCGAATTTGGGTAAAAATTGCTTTGCATAACTTATAGGTTGTAACAACACAAATTACGTCCCAATGCTGGGACACACTGGGTACGGGTGTCCTTATTGAACCTACCATAAAGCTTGGAGGCTTTGGTAAATTACCACGCTTACCTGACGGTTTGGTAGGTATTGGGTACGTCATTACGACACCCATGAAGATATAGTATTTAAACATTTTATAGATTTAAATGCCATTTCTTTCCAGATCAAAGATCACTTGGACAATTCAATAAATATTGGTAGTAGATATTAATTCATATTCATATAATTTATTGTCACACATGAAACACATATAAAATGTAAATATAAATTACTTAATATTGTGCACTAGGTATGACTCGTCAGAAATTAATAGGTACTAATGGTAATTACAATTGAATTATAATAAATAATGCTGTATATAATTATCTTAAGCCGGCACCGCACAAAATAAGTTTTTGTTATACTCAGAGATCTTTATACTACGTAAATACATTTCCTATTTATATCATTATTATATCTACCTTACCTTAGCACCCTTATAGCAACATTAAAAAATAAACCAACCTTCCCGCGCATCAAAAATTTTAAATTTGAATGTGGAATAATCTCAATTTTCCACAGTGTAATTACAAATCCCGATGCACCGCCATACGAGCACAGACTGTCTGCCAGCCATCTGTCGGGACAGCTGCGTACTACAGGTACCAACATGACGGATTTTATTTATTTTGATTTATGTTATGAATAAAGTGGATTGCGATTTTAAATTGTATATGGGTCGCATCCTGGCTATTTTTAGGAAACGTAACATAGGTAGTTCAGATCTGATAGCTAGTAAACTGAATAGTTATCTCTACCTATTAGGTAAACTGAATTATTTAAAATGGTAAATAATAGTATTCGTTATGTTTAGAAGATGCATCTGGCTTTATTCAATCCTTATCAGCTAAATAAGGCACTATGAATTTTTCGAACAGCATGGGCTGTTACTGACATTGTTTATGCCACTTTTCATAGTTATTTTATTTCTCAAGAACGGGTGGGCCGATTGAGGTGCTTATTCTTTAAAATATTCCTAGCAGTGAGAAGGTGAGACAACTTGGGCATAAATCGGTATAAATCCACAACAAGCCTTAACCAATTCAATACCCCAATATTTTCAAATTTTTGCGTATGCATGCAATTTACACGGAATTTTTCCTTTAATTCGTTCGGGAATCAAACCCACAGCCGCAGCTACGTGGGCCGCGTAACGGTTGGCCTGGATGTAGACCGGTCTTGCCCTTGCGCTCGCGCAGGTCACAGTCAACCAAACAGTTTGTATGAGTATGTAACATGTGCATTATTCTGTCGTCTTTCTACTTATTTTGTTACTTTTTAATTTATACTTAATGATTAATTTTATAAATTCAGTAAATACTTTCCAATTTCTCAAAAACTTCATTAGCCATTTAACAAGATAGAATAGGTACATTTTAATTAAAGATTGTATGGACCTTATGGAAATAGGTCTATCCTAAAATTTACCATTTGAATGAATTTCTGTGTACCTTTGTAAGATGGGATTAAATATTTATGTACATAAATATGTATCTACTTATATTAAATAACAGTGACTTATGTACCCAAGTAATTATAGACATTCTCTTTTACAAGACAATAAATCTAAGAGTTATGAAAAGCTCTTATAAATCTTTAAGAGTTAGTTGCCTGAGTGGTTTGAATTGGCGGCTAAATTAAAAGAATTACACAAAGAACGTTATGAAGTTATGATTCCATCAACTATACCGTAAATAAATCACTTACCTACTTTACTGGCTGTTTAATGAAAGGCAAGCTTGGAAGCTAATCTTTAAGTTAGAAACCCTTTCTTCAAGTGGAACCTCTTTCGTCAAGTTGACGAAACAAAGAGTTCTACAATCGCTTTGTTTATTTCATTTCGCCGTACCTTCCACTTGAGGTCAGATATCAAAGTTTGACGACAAACGGTTCAGTCACAGGTAATAGAATGGTGAACACAGGTAGGTAGGTGAAGTTTTTTAGTTTCACACTGTACGATATTGTCAGCTTTACTTTGTTAAATTACCTACATTCATAATCAGAGTGCCACATTGTAGGTACTTACTGTTTTGTTGTAGTTAATACTTTATGTTCAAGAAATAATTTTATCTAGTTTTTTCCTGCGAGTTACACTTTATTTTAGGTTGCAATCATATTTTCTACGACGGGTGAAGTGAAAGCTCCTAAATTATAATCAAAGAGCTTAAAGCGCACACAATCCATCAATTTTGAAGTTTACCAAGATTTGTGTTGGAGAATGTCGAGCTATCTTCTATCTAGCTTAAGGCAAATTACTGGACTAATTACCTCTAACTACAACTTATTTAAAACGTTTGTTTCTATGTTATAACTACTTATTCACCTAAGCATAATATTTACAAATTAATACCTAATATACCTAGGTACCTTAATTTATAGTTTATAGTAAAAGTCTCATTCCTTATTCATAAAACTATTGTATGATTTATTTATTGCTGTTGGCTGTGCCTAAATAGATGACTTAATAAACAAAAAATATAAGTTAATGTTTGTTCTAAAGTTGTCCTACTAACTTCTATCCCTCCCTACACTGTGGTCCGACTCCGAACTTTGCCGCGCAACCCAACTCAACACAATTAAAAGGTTACACAAACATAACAGGACACTCACGGTTTGAACGTAAACAACGGTTATAGTACCGAAGTATTTCATTAATTTTTAATGATATTACAAATATTACAATGATTCATTCGAACTATAAAGTTACCTGCCATTACCTATATTGTTCCTAACATAACGGTTGCCTTGATATGATACCTAGGAACTGTCTCTTTGGAGACTTCGTTTCAGTAGGTACCGACAACAAACTTTTATATTCAAAGTCGAGACCGCGCAAATCTTTATAAACTCTCATCCATCAAACGAAATCTTCAGCCCTTTATTATCTACCTTATTATAAATACGAGTATATGACTAGGTAGATAGTCTAAAATCCAAATGGTAAGCACACTTTGATAATACGTCGAAAGAAGTAAAAATAATTTTTATAATCTGTCGAAGGTAGGGCCCGCTCACAAAAACAGTGGTTTCATTTCTTCCATCCAACCTTGAGACCAGATTATAGATAGTCTCGCTGATGTTCAAAGATATTCGATAATAACGAATATCTCCCCGGAAATTCAAACAAAGAGGTTTTTTTACGACTGTAAGCTTTTGAGAGCCAGGTATGGAACCTCTTTGTATGATCCGGGAGGTAATTTCATCGGCAATTGCTTGTAAGCCGACCTTTTTAGATTTTATGATGTACGGTACGGTACAATGTTAACGTTTGTAGTTTGTCTATGGAAGAGCGCGGGTGAAAGTAGGTACTTAATTATTATGAAACTAGTTTTGCCTCTGGCTTTTTAATATATTTAGGTAGCCTATGTAGGTATTCATATATTCATCAATCAGCAATCAACCACGTTGGCCAAGTGTGGGT
The DNA here is from genome assembly GCA_963691955.1 of Chloroclystis v-ata. Classification (NCBI taxonomy): domain Eukaryota; kingdom Metazoa; phylum Arthropoda; class Insecta; order Lepidoptera; family Geometridae; genus Chloroclystis; species Chloroclystis v-ata. The sequence continues at coordinate 10,452,416 of OY829904.1, read as the reverse complement.
TGCTGAATGACACTGTACATGCCGGTTTCCTCACGACGTTTGCCTTCATCGTTAGACCAGGCGATTTTGCAGGGCACACAAACGCGCACCTCTGTGTTTTCTTAAAAACCCAGAGGTGCGCGTCGGGGTTTGAATTGAACCCAAGACCTTTAGCACGAAAAACGAGTGTGTACCACTTTCTTTTATTTGCCTATTTATTTAAATAAGAAAACAACAAAAGACATCAAACAGGAAAACAACAAAAACATGAATCAGAAATAGAACTAGAGTGGTTTACCTAAATCAAGTTTTTGCGTTATTATTTATTCATTATTTAAAATATAATTAGATAATGAATGAACGCAATAAGTATTTATTAAAGTATTTCAATTTATGGAACCTTTACAATGCCGTCTTACTAAGCTATCATACCTACATGAAGCTATCCAGATCTCAGTCCTTTCAATATCGTATGTACCTACTTGTTGTGTTTGTGTGTGTGAGCAGGTGTTCAGTTTAAAGGCTTCCTCACATCTGTCCTCAGATTCTTAACCCATGGTTAAGGTAGATTATAATAGCTTACCTCTTTAACGACTAAGGCAGCTATACTCAAAGTGTGCTCCGCGGAACCCTAGGGTTCCGTGATACCTCTGTAGGGGTTCCGCAAGAGTATTGAAAAAAAAAATCAAAACACCTCTCTCTGGTCGGAGACAAAACGCAATGAACGTTATTTATTTGTTTATTTGTATAAACATGTGTTACAATAGCTGGTACAACATCTACAACCCGTTCGCTCTAAGTTTGCCGGTCTGTGGAAAAGCCTGAAAACATGTCAAACGAGATATATGAATCTCTTTTAGAAATGTCATCAGACACACGTATGGTCCCTGTTCAAAACAAAGCTTCTCAATAATTTTTGGTGCAAAATCCAAGATAAATATGCAAGTGCGAAACAAAAGAGGAACCTGATATCGACTAATTGATGAAAAAAAAGTGGCCAAGTGCTTGTCGGACTCGCCCATGTAGGCTTCCGTATCAATTATTTATATGAAATAGTTTATGACGTATTATAAAAAAACTACTTGATAGATTTCGTTCAAACCAATTTTCGTTGGTAGTTTTTATGGTAATGTACAATATATATTTTTTTTAGATTTATCATCTTCTTATTTTAGAAGTAGGAGGGGGGGGGGACACTCTGTTTTCTACTTTGGAAGAGTCTCTCGTGCAAACTATTTAGTTTAGAAATAAATGATGTTAGAAACCTTTAAATGATTTTTGAAGACCAATTCATAGATACGTATGGGTTCGATCAAAAAAAAGTTTTTAAGTCTCAGTCCTAAGTATGGGGACCCCCAAATTTTATTATTTTTTTTCAAATTTTTTCTGAAATCTTAGTGCGGTTCACAGAATACTTACAAACCTACTTCTACTTACCAAATTTCAACGTTATAGCTCTTATAGTTTCGGAGAAAAACGGCTGTGACATACGGACGGACGGACGGACGCACGGACGCACGGACATGACGAATCTATAAGGGTTCCGTGTTTGCCATTTGGCTACGGAACCCTAATAAAAAACAGTTCATACCACCCACTAGTTAGATTTTTCTTTTTTAATGTTTTCTATTATTGTCCTTGCCAAGTGGCCAAGTAAATAATAATTAGTAATTGTTACAGTGTACTTTTATTATGCTGATTAATAAACTGATAAAAAAAAAGCTGATGAAAAAAAAAATATTGTAGGGTTCCATCAAGTATTTTGCTTCCCAAAAGGGTTCCGTCATTAAAAAAGTTTGAGAACCACTGGACTAAGGTATCATTGATATCTATTGTACAAAAATAGAATGTTACTCCGAGATTTATTTTTGCTTGGAAAAGTCTCTCCTTCTTGCCATAAAATCTGAAAAATAACTTGGAATGGCAATAAATAAGATAATTTAAATAATCTTGATCATCATCTTATATATAAAAGAAAGTCGTGTTAGTTACTTAACAGTTTAGAGCCAGGAGAAGGACATAGGGTACTTTTTACTCTAATATAATGCGGGCGAAGCCGCGGGCGGAAAGCTAGTTAAAAATAAAATAAAACCCCTGTTATATCTCATTATTTGGCATGGGTTGTGGAATTTCATGTTATATTATTATCACGCGTAGGTTGTACAAGAAGTGTTGGTGAAGCGAAACGTGATATTTGAGCTTTTTATGCATTTAAGCATATTATATGTATTTGAGCTTTTTACAGAGCATATTATTTTATTAGGTACCTAGTTTATTAAAGGTATGTTTCTTAGTTGAGTTCTTAGTTCATTGTATAAATCAACATGTTGACCCGCCTGCTTTATTCACCTGTTTTTTCACCTTTTAAACCTATCCTGGGTTATAGGTAATGTTTATTTTAGAACCAAAAGTAACTATATCGACTCAGACATTATTGATTTGTTTATAGGTACCTAACGTCATAACCTCCCCAGTTTAAAGCGATTACTTTTGATGGGGTTGCCAGTTTTAAAGGTCAACTTATGGTCGAATGCACCCTAACTGAAGGGTGCACTGACATTGACCTTGAGCGAATAAAAAAATTATAATGATTATTGGATGTTGATATCATTTCATTTGTTTTATTTTAATCGGTATCATTTATCAACATTTTAAACAGTGAAGTGCTTAGTTACTTTTAATCTGCGTATTCTTTAAAGATATAGACATTATATTTTAAAATGATTGAAGTAGGTAAGTACTAAAAGTTATAACAAATATTTTTCTGTTAGGTAACAAAAAGTAGGCTACCGACCTAGAAATAAAATATTAAGCTCATGACAAAAACATTCATGATACGATTAACACCTATTAAATTACCCCTAAATTATAAATAAACCGTTAGTACACGTGTCATTTTTGACCTTGCAGACCAAATGGACCTTGGTAGGTTCTTTTGTCACCAGAACATGTTCAAAAGAATTAAATAAAGGGATAAAGGGCCGGATGCGGCCCCTAGCTCGGCTGCAGATGGGCGAGCTTGCGTTGCTTTCCTATTGGAATACGACTTGAAGGTTATACAGTGCCTTGAAATTATATAGGGTAGATTTGACTCTTTGTAATACGCTTTATAATCATTTTAGCCGTTAGTCTAAAGGTTAATACCTAATTCACACAAATCATCAATGAATCAAATTACCCACGTTAGGCACTTATTCCGCTATATTACCTAATAGTTATGTATAGTAAAACCATTTCTAAAATGAACGCCCCTCCACCGAATTCTGTATTTTTTTTTTCTGTGTATTCTGTTTTTCTGTATTTCCTCTCACACGTTGAAATCATCACGGTTTTGTGGAGGGGAGTTCGTTTTTAGAATGGTTTTACTATACCTACGTCTTTGCAGGCTTTTTTATATTATTTAATGTCTTACAAAAATTAAACTTTCAATTGTTGTACATATTGTAAGCTGGATAAATACTTCGATTCTTTGTGGAAAGATTATTATATTTATTATCATGTTGCCGATGTAGACAGCATCATTATGATCAGATGGGAATAACCCCTCATTTCTATCAAACTGAATGAACTGAAAGAAAACACGCTTTGTATTTTAGATTAGAACTAGATGTCGCTAGAAGAAAGATTAAAACGCGCTAATACGTTTCAATTACGTAATTTTTGGGTTCTAAGGCCAGGCGCGCACTAGGCAGCCAGTAAACATTATGAGATTTCGTGGCTGCCTAGTGCGCGCCTGGCCTAACACGGATGACGATTTGGTTAGGTGTTCCTTTGGTATATTCGTTGGTTGAGTAGTTCGATGTCTCCTTAGTAAATTCGCAGTAAAATATTAATTTATATCATTGCATTTAAATTGAACATAGATTCTGATGAAGACTATTAGTCTTCTTCATCATAAAATGAGTGCAAGAAGAGGTCTACCGAGTCAGTTTTCCAACATTTTTTCTCAGCTAACAACAATGTTTCGGCTGTGGTTTATGATAAGAACTTCATAAATTTTGATCGTGATGCAGTCCTTATTGCAGCCTATTTGAGATTGAGGCAGTTGACTCAAGGTAGGTAGGTAAGGTAAGGTACACCTTTACCACTCAGGGCATGACTGTGGGGGTCTGGAAATGCGACAAAGAGTATTTTCTTTTCGATTCTTATTTGTAAAAAATGATTAGAGAAAACTCTTCATCTTTGCGTTGGTTTAAGAGTAATTTTGAAAACAAATTTGCGGGTTTTAAAAGGATTATTTAGATTTTTATTATTTACTAGTTGACCCGCCCGCGGCTTCGCCCGCTTTCTATAGTTTTCTCACCTTTTAAACCTTCCCTGGGCTACTAAGAACATTTCAAGACCAAAACCAACAAAATCGGCCCGGCCGTTCCCGAGATTTAGCGAGACTAACGAACGGCGATTCATTTTTATTTATAAAGATTAATGGTTCTGTTGGTACTGTTGTTACCAATTTGGTGTTATTTGTAAATGACAAATCATGTATTAGGTAGGTAACATGATTTGTCATTTACAAATAACAATATGCTGGCCCAACTTTGATGGGATCTGTGCTTATTGCCGCAGTAAGGAGATCTTGGCGTTCAAGAGCTCACCTTGGTTAAGACTTTATAACCTAAGAGCCTGTGATGGCCAGACCTTCCTTTAATTCGCAAGCGTGAAAATTCTTTCATGTGTATGTCTAACACAGGTAAGAATAACCCCCAAACATGAAACCTGGATCGCGGTTCCTTTGGGAGATAACAACCTTTTACCTGTTATCTCCCAAAGGAACCACGATCCAGGTTTCATGTTTGGGGGTTATTCTTACCTGTGTTAGACATACACATGAAAGAATTTTCACGCTTGCGAATTAAAGGAAGGTCTGGCCATCACAGGCTCTTAGTCTATTAGATTGGCTAGAAAGTTATATTTAGATTACGGAATAAACCTACATCTAAGAAAACCAAATAAAACATAAGAACTGTGTGTGTTACCACCATTTATTGGAATTTTACTATAAAAATTGAATAAAAAATATTATATTTCATCAACATGTTACTTTAGAAATGAATATTATACAGTTGTAGAAAACATTTCTAGGTCGCCCTATCGTGCTGTAACAATTATTATAACCTCTTCAACCTTCGGCAGAATTATGATATTCTTAAACGATATTAAACTGCAAATCTCCATCTCGAAACTTTAAAATGTATTTCACCGACTTTGTTCGATTAATGTCTGCAAAAGGATTCCATTGTTTCATTTATATTTCTACGCAGTTTCAACAATTTTACACGAATTGCCGATGAAATTGGGGGTTAGCAGAATTCTGTCGCGAGTGAAAGAGGAACACTATGGTGCGACAGGGATGTATAATACCTGACGCCGCTCGCTGGATCAGTTCTATATAGAGGGTTAGAGACGTGATTTAAATGGAATGACCTTACGAACACGATTCACCTTCCTACACTACTTTATGGTGCTATAAACTCTATATTAAAGCTACATAATACATTCTGGACGATATCAGACCATTCTAGAATTGTTTCCATCCGTTTCTATTCAGTCCTTAAGATGGGAACAATCCGCGTATTACCAAATATCGTGCAGGACAACGAAAGCGTTACAGCTAACGGCAGTATTTCGTTTGAGGTTATCAATTAGAACAATAACTTTTACATAGTAATTAACAATCTAGTGCGTGCATAGCTTACAACACGTACAAGTCTATCAATATACAAGATCAATTTACATAAGACAACATCAATGGTCGAGTATGTTATAGCGTTGAGGTTTTGTGGTCCAATGACCTTTTTTTTCTATGGTGGTGGTGTCAGTGAATCCTGCTCTCGTCTCTGCCCACGCGTGGGGTAGGGGGAGGGAAGCGGCGTCAATGTCGTCAGTCTCACGCTGCTCTTAATCTAATCTTCGTCTTCGCCACTCTCAGATTCTGAAAAGATAGTTTTGAGTATTGGTACAAGTCTTTCTAGTAGAACCCTTTATGAGACTAACTTTTTACAGTGGGAAAATAAATAATAAAGCAGACAAAGCCACAGGGCATACAGTTTTTATCCGTAAAAGCAGTGATACTTATTCCTGCCGTCTTTTTTTGACGTATTATGTGGGTCGTTATTTGCGTCGAAATAAAGTTATTGATTTTGTTGTAAATACCATATTACTGCGAAATAATTACTCAGTAACAACACTCGCTTATTATTGTTTCGAGTGTCTGGTTGTTATTTAAGTGTAATCAAAATATCTATCCATGTATTTATATTCTATAAAGTTTATCAGAAATCTAGCACCCGTAACACAAGCTTCCGAGCAACCACGCACAAAGGACCAGCTTTGAGTCCAATTGCGGAAAAATGTGTCCGAGTGTGTTCGAGTTGAGCGGTGTTGAATGATAACGCTGTCTTAGTGCGTAATTGTTTGTAGCTTTTAAATTTATAAGAGAACTCGTAGTGTCTAGATAAACCTAACATAGGATTTAAGACGCTACTAACCATGTAATGTACCAAATTTTCACCAATAAATACTATCTGTCTGTTTATCACGGGGCTAGGTGTTGGTGTGTGAATTGTCCAGTAATATATATTATTTACCTTCCTCTGCGCTCTGCAGCCACTCGACGAACTTCTTCATCTGGTCGAGGAACATGACCTTGCCCTTGGTGGAGTTGGGCTCGCGGTACCACTTGAGGATGACCTCCTCGCTGAGCACGTCCGTCTTGTACAGCATGAGCACCAGCTTGCTGAACGCGCGCATGAACGACATGTTCTCGTAGCAGTACTCTTGCACCTGCAACGGGGAAACCAACATTATTATTTTACTAGATGAAAACCCGGCTTTGCCCAAATTTGGCGAAATTCTCCATCGTCCAAATTTTGCGGATATAAAACATGTCGACTCAAAATCAATATTTTTTTATGTTTTGTTATTCTAATAAGGTTTCGAATTCGATCTAGTCTACCGTATCCCTTGACAAAATTCATAATAAAGATAACTAAAAATCATCCAAGTGCGAGTCGGACTCGCCCATGATGTATACGCAGCAGTTATTTTGAAATAGTTAATGAAGTATTATAAAAAAACTTCTAGCTATATTAGACCAGGGTTTTTAATTTTTTACAAGGAAAAAAATAGTAGTAGAATGAAACCCATTAGAAAAGGAGGGGAATATGGTAAAAATGAAAGGAAAAATAAATTACGGTCGATCTGAGTTCGGGAAGTGGGAGGGGGTGGGCTTTTAAGGGGAGAAAATGGTTTATCCCGATTTGCGGTGAAACTACAAGTCCTATGAAAAAAAGTTATATAGCAAAGTTGTAGGTAATAAAACGATCTACAACTTTTAATTCACAACTTTTATACATAGCCTCAAAACTTATGTGAAAAATTCAAATAACCAAGTTTTTTGTTTTTTTTATTTATCTTTTTCAAAAATTGTTATTTTTCTACGAAATTTGGTGAAAACTTGCCTATTTATGTCCCAAATACACTGTGATTTATTTGATTGAAAATATTATTGTTTTCACCTTATTTTGACTTAATTTTCAAAAATATAGACTTATTTTCAATCGAAAATTCACGTGTCAAAATATTAGCTTTTTTATAAAAATCGGTGTTCTTTATGTTCATTGAAATCTCTATTTTCTGATAGTTAAAAAAAATATATACATTGCGATAGTAAATATTCTCAGAAAATGCACAAAACCGAAACAAAAATTTGTATCATTAGGTACAATTGCATCATAAAAATGTGATTTTGTCTTTTCAGACTATATAATAATAATAATATAATAATAAACTGTTTGTATAATGTGCAATAAGTCGGATTATAAGCAATTATATGAAATAAAAATTGCAAAAATCACATTTTTATGATGCAATTGTACATAATGATACAAATTTTGTTTCGGTGTTTTGCATTTTCTGAGAAAATTTACTATGGTAATGTATATATTTTTCTTAACCATCAAAAAATAGAGATTTCAATGAACAAACAACATACCGAATTTTATAAAAAAGCTAATATTTTGACACGTGAATTTTCGATTGAAAATTGGTCTATTTTTTTAGTAATTAAGTCAAAATAAGGTGAAAAAATTAATATTTTTAATCAAATAAATTATAGTGTGTTTGAAGCATAAATAGGTAAGTTTTCACCAAATTTCGTAGAAAATAAAATGTTTTTGAAAAAGATAGAAATAAAAAACCAAAAAATTAGTTATTTGAATTTTTCACATACACTTTGACGTTATGTATAAAAGTTATGAATTAAAAGTTGTAGATCGTTTTATTACCTACAACTTTGCCATATAACTTTTTTTCATAGGACTAGTAGTTTCACCGCAAATCGAGATAAACCATTTTCTCCCCTTAAAAGCCCACCCCCTCCCACTTCCCGAACTCAGATCGACCGTAATTTATTTTTCCTTTAATATTTGTCACATTCCCCTCCTTTTCTAATGGGTTTTATCCTACTACTATTTTTTTCCTTATTTGACCATTTTTGAAGCTAACTGCACTGGTCTATATCTGTAAGTTCGTAGTAAATAAGTGTAGAGGTGAAATGCGTAGACTGGTCACAGAGCAATCGCAGTCCGTTCATCAAACCACAGTCACTGTCGCGCACTTCGACACTGAAAGGCGTATGTGACGCTTCTCAGTTCTAATTGTACGCATTTTTATTTCTAATGTACTAGGGCTGGCTTCTTTAATTTAAAACTAAAAAAATGCTGAATAAAACAGCGCTCTACTCTAGTTCAGATTACACACACATTGATTAAACATTATTTATTTCCCAATGGAATTATTTATGAAAAAAACCACTTTATTTAGATGTGGTAAGGTGGTAACTAATTTTGATCAGAGCAACAAAGAGCGGGATTTTCTAGCGCAGGTAAAGGAGTCCCATACCACTGTAATGACTTAGTATTAAGTCATGACAGACACGTCGAGAGTTGTTTAACTCCTGTGTTAATACGTGAGTAATTCCAGTTGTTTTAGAATGATTAATGATGTTCCTCCACTAAGACAAGTGTATTACCTTGGAGAGCAAAGCGAGCTCGGCCTTAGTGGACTTGGCGAAGGCGGCGAGGAGTGGCGTGTAGTGGCGCAGGTGCTTGGCTGCTTGCTCTGCCAGCAACTCCTCCTTCTTGTTCCACTCGCCGCGGGACATCACGCACTGCCAGATCTACAACAAACATACTTGTTATTACATATAATATATGTATATATTTTGTTTAGTGGTATTTAAGGGTAAGATCAGACTGCCATGTCGACACGTCGTGCTAGCGTTTAGCGGACGCGCGGATTGTCGGAAAGACTCCGCCGCACCGCGCGTTCCGTTCGCGCTGGCACGTTACGACTCGTCATCAAGTTTCATCATTTAGTATGTTGCTATGCCAGCGTTGTTATCTCTGTACCTACATAGGTAGAGCAACTGAGATAGAGGCTAGTTTTTCCAACAAATGTATCATTATAAATTTGTTATAAATAAGTTGGAAAAATAAATATAAGTATTTGTTTGTTAGTATTTTTAGGTGCATGGCAACTTAGAGAGCAGCACTCACTTTGTAGTGCTATTGCATACATTTTATATTGTAATGTATTCCAACCTTAAGGTTAACATTCAAGGCTTAACCAACACTGGGCCTTTGACATTTTCTTGTTTGATGTACTGAATAAATGTATTATTTGTAGTATATCAGAAATCTAGCACCCGTAACACAAGCTTCGAGCTTACCACGGGGCTAGATGTTGCTGTGTGAATTGTCCAGCAATATTTATTATTATTTTCTTGTATAATGTATGCGTGTACTCACGATAGCCACGACCTCGTGGTCGGGTATGGCGTGCTTGACGGACATCTCCTTGAGCTCCTGTATGAGGTCCAGGATGGGCTTGTCGTCCGCCAGCTCGTCCAGCAGCGCCTGCGTCAGCTCGCGCCGCGCCTCCTGGGTAACATACCACATTGTCAACACTATTCATATTTCACTTCAAAATTTTCTCGAGTTTATACTATTCATTTTATAAAACGGGAATTACTCACGTATTTACACAGGAGTTAAACAACTCTCGACGTTTCGACCACAACAAGAGCAGTCTTTATCAGGAGGAGAGCGTCGTGAGTAATTCCCGTTTTATTAAATGAACACTATTCATATTTGAATTCATCTTACCTTCATATACATTCAAAAGCAATAGTGTTATAAGAGTTTTGTTACGGGAATAGACCTGTGCAGGTTTTTGAACCAACTAACCTAAGGCATACCGGCACAGATTACCTCTCCGGTAGACCGTAGCGTGTATGGCCTACGTTACATGCGGATTAGCTCTTTTAAGTGGCAATGGGCAGGCCATGTAGCGAGGAGAACAGATGGCCGATGGGGCCGAAAAGTTCTCGAGTGGAGAGCATGGATCGGAAAACGCAGCGTTGGACGTCCACCAACAAGGTGGACAGATTTGGTGAACGCGGTTGGCTCGCGGTGAAAGCAGTCCGCGAGGGACCATAATGACTGGAAGTCATATAGGGAGGCCTATGTCCAGCAGTGGATATCCAATGGCTGAGATGATGATGATGAACATGCGAATAGTTGTAAGAATGTAATAATGAGAGTCAAACCTGCGAGGCTTGAGCGCGATGCAGCCGCAGCAGCTCAGAGAGTTGGCGCGACGCGAACATGCTCGCCAACACGTCTTCACTGCGCTTGTTCAGGGGAAGGAACTCCAGAAGTCTGGGGACAAATACACATATTTAAACTAGAGCCAGCTTTTTAATAATAGCACCAATCATCCCAAAAGGTAATCTACACCGGAAGATGAGTGACAGCGTCCAGTAATAACAATCCATACTTCCAAACTACTGGGCATGGGTTTAGTAATAACAATCCATACTTCCAAACTACTGGGTATTGGAGGATTTGATTGCTGCATTCCTCCTTTAGTAGGTGAAAGAGTGTAGTGTCAATTATGACCCTTTGCTGAGAGCGCGGCGAAGGGACAGTACATGACTCCTTGGTGTACCCCATTGCGATAACAAGCCTTACATACAGGACTCATTGTAACATGGCTTTGGGGATTAGTTATCTCCTAATTCGCTTCCGCAAAAAGTGTTTTTAACAATTTTAGAACATGAAACAAGTGAAGTGGGAGCAACACTATTCGCAATAGAAGACTCAGAAGGAGGGTAGATCGGTTCGTTTGTGTATAATAAAAATGTGTGGCTACTCGAAAAGTCATCAGTCACTCCGTGAAGATGGCGCTTGTAATAGTGTCGGAATATCGGGAAACTCAAAAACATGTAGGGCTCCCACACAAAACTGCGATGCAATGCCGCATCCCTTGGCATTCGCTATACAAATGAGACACGTTTGAGTTTACATAATTTTAATGAGGGTTCGATTCTAGCTTCGGAACAATAATTTGTATGATCTGCAAATATTTGTTCATGTGTTTTTAATGTATAATAAAAAATATCTATCTATGTATTCTATTAAGTATATCAGAAAGCACCCGTAACACAATCTACGAGCTTACCACGGGGCTAGATGTTGCTGTGTGGATTGTCCAGCAATATTTGATATTTCTTTATTATTACATCATCACAGTTTTATGTGGGAGTGTTATGTAAGTCCAGTATTCGTACCTGCCCTCCAGCTGTCCCTTCTTGAGCGCGGTGACGAGCTGGTTGGTGCCGCGCTCCGCCTTCATGGTGGCGAACACCTCCAGCACGAAGTCCAGCGCCAGGTTGTCCTTGAGGATGTGCTCGTTCTGCAGAACCAGCAGCACTGACGGCGGCACGCAGCCGTTACCTACAAACAGTTTACGTTAGAATGCTTATAATCACCACTATTTACGTTTCCACTGCTGGGACACAGGGACTTCTCTCTTGACGAGAGAGATTAGGCCTTAATTCACCACGCTGGCCTAGTGCGAACTGGTGAATGTCACATGTCCTTCAAACTTAACAGAACATGCCATATGATGATCATAATTATACTACTTTTATCTCGGAATGATATCCCAAGGGACAAAATTTACCTTACGAGACAAAATACGTTAAAATTCAATAAAAAAATACTAAAAATACGTTAAATTTCAATAAAAAACAAATTCCTACCCGAAAAGTCATTAGTCTCTCTATGAAGATGGTGCTTGAATCACATGCAAAATAACAACTATTGACTGGTAATATTTTTTTCAGGTATAATATCATTGTGAACTTTGTTACTTCAACTATGAAGATTAGAAGATATTATGTAGTGCGTTATTTGAGTGAGCTGGTTATAAAACCGGATCAATACAAACATCGCTCGTTCATGTCGCGCACTTCGACACCGAATCGAGCATAAAACGCAATCCGGTTCTAATTGTACGCCTTTAGTCTTAAAAACCTAACAACCAATAACATAAGAAAAATGCCTTTTTGAGAAGTTCTGACTTTGACTGAGTAGTATGAGAAATACAATTTGTTGTAACAAACAGCCACAAGCTCTAATCATCAATTATCATGTTTAATTCGCAGCAAAGCACCTTGCTGATAGAATTATAATTTATTTATAAATGGATTTTTGTACTACAAGTCTGTGTGATTTTGATTAACACATTGTTGATAACCATTGTATGCAGTGGTATGAGATAGGAAAAAAATATTCTTTATAAAAATCTTTTAAACAGGTAAAGCTAAAAGTTGTCTTCTGGTAGGTATTTAAAAATAAATAAATTATGATCTATGGCCAGTAGAAAATGTAGTTTTTGTGTACTTACCGATCCATAGAGCGGTCATTCGAGCGAGCTTGATGCGGTTGACAGCCTCGAAACCTTTCAAGTACACCAAGACCTGCGGGCAGAGCACACGGCTTGTCAGTATGCTGTCAAGCAAGGTGTCAAATATGACAGCACTACATAACATCAGAAGCGTGAACATGTTTATCAGCAGAAGTTTCAGCACTCTAGCCTATGTTTGTTTCATCATTGTATTTAGCAGATTTTCAATAGTACTTTAAAAAAATAGCAGAAAGTTTCAAACAACAAATTTAACTTATTATGCAAAACCATTGACAATAATTATTGTAGAATTCCATCAAAGTTCTGTTTTTACAAAATATTTTTACCTTCTTCATTTCCTCTTCAAACATTTTTTCCAAGTACTTGTACCGACGCATCAGCTTAACAAATACCTGAAAGAAGGACATATTTTATTAGTAAAGAACATACTTTGACTACTTTCAATCAGTTATTAAAATAAATTCAGTGAAAATTGAACGAGAAAGGGTTTCTCAACACTTGTTTTCAGGACTCTAGCCATGTTTTTCATCATTTAATTGTTAATATTTATAGCATTAATAATTTAATATTAACAAACCAGCCATGTAAGAGGTTCAGAAATTCATCAAACATAAATCGAAATTATCAAAGTTTTACTTTCTTTGTTGTAAGAGTTACCTGTTCAAAGTTTCGCATGGTATCCATGTCTTCGTTTGCCGAGAATATGCAAGTGTTGGTCTTAGGTGATTCGCCGTCCATAGACACACCTCCACCGGGGACTGTATAAACAAACAAAAACAAACATGTGATTAAATGCATTTTTGGGGTAAAAATGGCTTAGATATTTAGACTCGAAGTTTGACTCCATGCATGATGGGTGATACTGAAGGTTTATTACTATGGACTAATATGTTTCTCTAGTTTAACTACTAGACATGACTTACGTAGCAGCCCCCCGGCGATGAGCACGTCGAAGATGACCTCGCCATAGCGGCGGTAGTCGAGCTTGGAGCCGCCCGCGTCCAGGAACTTGTACGCCGCGTCTAGGTCGTCTAGGGCGCGTGTACTTACGTAGCAGCCCCCCGGCGATGAGCACGTCGAAGATGACCTCGCCATAGCGGCGGTAGTCGAGCTTGGAGCCGCCCGCGTCCAGGAACTTGTACGCCGCGTCTAGGTCGTCTAGGGCGCGTGTACTTACGTAGCAGCCCCCCGGCGATGAGCACGTCGAAGATGACCTCGCCATAGCGGCGGTAGTCGAGCTTGGAGCCGCCCGCGTCCAGGAACTTGTACGCCGCGTCTAGGTCGTCTAGGGCGCGTGTACTTACGTAGCAGCCCCCCGGCGATGAGCACGTCGAAGATGACCTCGCCATAGCGGCGGTAGTCGAGCTTGGAGCCGCCCGCGTCCAGGAACTTGTACGCCGCGTCTAGGTCGTCTAGGGCGCGTGTACTTACGTAGCAGCCCCCCGGCGATGAGCACGTCGAAGATGACCTCGCCATAGCGGCGGTAGTCGAGCTTGGAGCCGCCCGCGTCCAGGAACTTGTACGCCGCGTCTAGGTCGTCTAGGGCGCGTGTACTTACGTAGCAGCCCCCCGGCGATGAGCACGTCGAAGATGACCTCGCCATAGCGGCGGTAGTCGAGCTTGGAGCCGCCCGCGTCCAGGAACTTGTACGCCGCGTCTAGGTCGTCTAGGGCGCGTGTACTTACGTAGCAGCCCCCCGGCGATGAGCACGTCGAAGATGACCTCGCCATAGCGGCGGTAGTCGAGCTTGGAGCCGCCCGCGTCCAGGAACTTGTACGCCGCGTCTAGGTCGTCTAGGGCGCGTGTACTTACGTAGCAGCCCCCCGGCGATGAGCACGTCGAAGATGACCTCGCCATAGCGGCGGTAGTCGAGCTTGGAGCCGCCCGCGTCCAGGAACTTGTACGCCGCGTCTAGGTCGTCTAGGGCGCGTGTACTTACGTAGCAGCCCCCCGGCGATGAGCACGTCGAAGATGACCTCGCCATAGCGGCGGTAGTCGAGCTTGGAGCCGCCCGCGTCCAGGAACTTGTACGCCGCGTCTAGGTCGTCTAGGGCGCGTGTACTTACGTAGCAGCCCCCCGGCGATGAGCACGTCGAAGATGACCTCGCCATAGCGGCGGTAGTCGAGCTTGGAGCCGCCCGCGTCCAGGAACTTGTACGCCGCGTCTAGGTCGTCTAGGGCGCGTGTACTTACGTAGCAGCCCCCCGGCGATGAGCACGTCGAAGATGACCTCGCCATAGCGGCGGTAGTCGAGCTTGGAGCCGCCCGCGTCCAGGAACTTGTACGCCGCGTCTAGGTCGTCTAGGGCGCGTGTACTTACGTAGCAGCCCCCCGGCGATGAGCACGTCGAAGATGACCTCGCCATAGCGGCGGTAGTCGAGCTTGGAGCCGCCCGCGTCCAGGAACTTGTACGCCGCGTCTAGGTCGTCTAGGGCGCGTGTACTTACGTAGCAGCCCCCCGGCGATGAGCACGTCGAAGATGACCTCGCCATAGCGGCGGTAGTCGAGCTTGGAGCCGCCCGCGTCCAGGAACTTGTACGCCGCGTCTAGGTCGCCGCCCGCACGCTCCAGCCCCAGGACCAGAGCGTCGCGGAACCCGTTCGGGTCATACTTCTCTTTCTCATCTGGAATACATAAATATAAATATAAATAAGTATTGCCGGAAAATTCACACAGCTACACATCTTGCCTCGTGGTAAGCTTGTGTTACGGGAGCTAGATTTCTGATATACTTAATTTAATATACATAAATAACACCCAGACACTGTTTCATACAGAGCTGAATGCTATTTCTTTGTGTTGGATTACGCTGGTTTGCTTTACAGACGGGATATATTTACAAGCAATAAGATTACATACGTAATAGAACGTGGTGGCAATTTGATAATCCCTTAAGTATTTAAATCATAATTTTTGGATGTTTATCAATACAAGTATGCAACACTGCAATAACTTTAGAATACCCGAGTGCAATCAATACCTCCGCTCTTTATCTCGGCCTAAATTCAACGCCCTACTTCTGAACATAGTTAATCATATTGAGTCCAACACTCAAATATTATTGGGCATTTATTGAGTTATGTCTGATCGTAAAAACTTCAGAGAATAAGATACGTAACATGTAATGTAATGCTTTCCAATAATGTACCGAGATCAGTGATAATTCGATTGAAAATGATGTCAAAATCACCTTTACGTCATTATTACTCCGTACCTCTGTTCTGTACTGTGTGATATATGATAAGCTCTTCCGTAAATCATAATTATCATTTTGATTTTAACATCATAATACTCTTAACATTGGGTTCCGGTTTGAATTTCTTAAAATTGTACATTGGAGAACAATGTTAATCAAACTTTGATTAAAACACAAATCATAGTATAGTTATTGTTTCCATTTCTACAAGACAGCTAATTATAATTGTATCTTATCTTGTAATGACCGAGTATAAACCTAGCACATTATATATCTAACCTGACCTAAAGCTTGTCTCGACGCATTGAGAGTACCTTACTAATTGAAACCTGTTGCTAAGAGAAATATGCAATATGTACTCCATAGGTGGAACACAACCCGGGTCTCTGCATGACGGGCGAGCGCTTTTACCGCTAAGCAACAGTCTACATCTACACCTATTCTAGTTATTAATTATATTACTTTCTCGGTACGAAACGCCGTTTAAAAATTAAATATGGATGGAAGATCATCCATATTGACACATTTGACTCAAACGAGGCAGATATTTTAATTTTTCCGAATTTTACGCTCGTTTTATCATTAGATACTGATGTTGCCATACAATAATTTGTTTACCGATGCAAGATAAAATGTATAATTTAACAATTTGCGTGTTGAATTGTTTATGGTATTGAAACCAACATTACTTAGCGAACTTTACTGTTTTCCTGTTTCGTACCAACGAGACATATTTATGACGTAACATGGCGCGTTATAGACATTATAATCGAAAAAATACCGACATGGCAAATGAACAAATAGCTATACTATATTATAAAGGCGAAAGATTGCTAGTTTGTTGTTTGATAAGATTATTTGTTAGTTTTGTTTCACTTTAAAGTGGAAAAAATATAAATATACGGGAATAGTAAATATACGAGGTTATTTAGTTTTCAAAACAATCTTATTAACACTTCGTAGGAACGTGAGGTGACAATTAAGAGCCTTCTTACTTTTTTGAAGTTTTGCGAAATTGGATATTTTGTGCACCACGTGACCGGCGCGTCACGCGAATTCTATGAAAAATACTAAATGATCTTGATACTTCGTCGATCTAAAACATACAAATATACTAATAATTATTTTAGATCTGTAGAAAATGGCATCGAATAAATTCCATTTTATTGAGTGGATTTTTTTTCAGTTTCATTCTGAAATAATTATTATATTTTTATTTCAATATTTGAATCAATTATGTTTTATCTTAATAATATCAATATTTATTTTAAATCTGATTGATTATTTGAAATCAATTAAGTAGGTACATAATTTTAAATTAAAACATTCATGATTTAAGCCTCGAGCAGACCGGATGCGTATACGTACATGTAAGCGTAGACGTGCACGTACCACTGAGTTGTAATGTATGGGAATGTATGTGACAGGACACACTGCACGCGCACGTCACGTTACGCAAGCGGTGTGTCCTGTCACATACATTCTCATACATTACAACTCAGTGGTACGTGCACGTCTACGCTTACGTGTACGTATACGCATCCGGTGTGCTGGAGGCTTAATAATTATATATGTCGTATAGAGATGTATGTAGGATGTCGAGGAGTGTGTGTTTATCAGGAGGGCTTCTAATTGGTTATGACGTCACCAGGTCTAACGTCACAGTCGTCTTCATGTTCATAATAAAACCACAACGAAACGTCCATTATTTATTCCAATTAACAATGTTTCGGTCAAACTACACTGAATTTACGACTACTCGAACAAGAATACATTTTTTACTAACAAAGCACTGTTCCGTCCAACGGCTCAAACAAGAATGTTATTTTAGCTCGGCCGACGGTCGTATTTATACGAACGAAAGCGGTCTGAACCAGTTTTACAAGTAACAGGCGCAGCGAAGCGCTTCAACCCGTAGTGCGATGCGGCCGGTACAAACCGGTTCTGAGTAATATTCCAACCGATATTCTTGTCTGCCCCGACATATATATAAGAATAAAACTGAAAATAGTCTTATTGAAGTTAAATGTCCTCATTCATCTCATCTTATGGGCTCATTTTTAAACCGATTCTTCTGAAATTTGGTGTGTAGGTTTGTAATTAAATGTTTTTTTTTGTCGAATGTTGGGACTTTATGTAAGTTCGAAAGTCTAAATTGAACGGACTAAATACAAATTCTAATTATAACAAAACAAATAAATTATATTATATATAAGTTGCTTGTTTTGTTAGATGGTATATTTGTGTTTGAATAAATAAAAGTTTCGTTAATGAAGGTTTTAATTATGTTTAGGTATTATTTTTGTAGTTTCGAACTTTATATTTATTTTTATATTTATTGGAATCCATTTATCTACATAATGTCATAGACAGATGTAGAATATCCATTTATCTACATAATGTCATCTTGAATAATTCCCATTATATTTTTATTTTGATAAACTATTTATTTTTATTTTATTACGAACTTATAGGCCGGGATCCGTAGTACATGGAAATCAAGTGATTACTAACAAGCTAATTTTTGGTGAGTATCTTCGTTTCGATGAGACGTCCAAAGATATCCTATACCCAACTCTCGATTGTGGTAGCTAACAGAGATATCAAGGATTAAAAAATTCAAGGATGTAAAACCGGGATAACGGACCACAAAATTTGTCGGACAATATGTCCGTTAGATTTTATAAATATTAATTAAGTATACAACAAAAAATCAGCTGGTTAGTAATCATAGTAATCATTTAAATTGACCTCGTTTTCGACACATTTTGGAAATGGCGGACTCTTTGATCAAACCATAGGTTTTGTAGGACAAACATGTTTTTAAATAATTTAGATAATTATCTTGAGATATAACATATTGTCCTACAAATTTCGTGGTCTGTTATCCCGTTTTTACATCCTTGAATTTTTTAATCCTTGATATCTCTGTTAGCTACCACAATCGAGAGTTGGGTATAGGATATCTTTGGACGTCTCATCGAAACGAAGATACTCACCAAAAATTAGCTTGTTAGTAATCACTTGATTTCCATGTACTACGGATCCCTGACTATTATTTAAAATATTTCATTTTTATATTAAAAAAAAAACCAACCCGCACTTGGCCAGCGTGGTGAATTAAGGCCTAATCTATCTCGTCAAGAGAGAAGTCCCTATCCCAGCAGTGGGAACGTGAATAGGGGTGTTATTTTATATACAGGGCGTTCCAAAATTATGGGCCATGAAGGGGAAGTACCATATATATCGTTGATAGTGAATTTTGCTCAAAGAAGACTTCATTTTATTTTAAAAAGTAAGTAATTTAATTAATTAATTTACAAAAAAAAATGTTTCATGTTTTTTATTTGATTAAAATAATTAATTTCACGTTGTTCCTTTCTTTTAAAATACTATGTTACTTAAGCAGAGTTATTATTTTTTAGCTATTCTTTCGATTGGTATCATAAAAATAGAGTTTTTTTTTTAAAATTACGGAATATTTTCTTTGTAATAAATATTATGGAAATCTATACTACAATTATCAAGCTGAGGAGATTGCTTGTTTATTTGTTTGAACGTGCTACTCAGGAACCGCGGGTCCGATTTAAAATATGATTTCAGTATTGGATAGTAAAATGATCGAAAAAGGCTATAAAACATAAACTAGTAAATAACGTAAAAACGCAAGCGCAGCTGTAGGCGGGTCGGCAAGTTAGTCATAATCTAAAAAAAATCATAGGCATAATTACATTTAGTCGTTGGACGGTTTCATCAAAAAAAGTTGCCTTGTTGTTTTTTAATTAGAATAGGTAACTTTAGATATGCAATCCACATCCTACAGCATAACCTCAAAATAAATAAGGTTAAACAAGATGACAATGATGTGGTACAATTCTTAGGCCAGCAACATTTGGTACAATTCTTAGGCCAGCAACAACAACAATTGACCGTTATCAATAAAAATAACAATTGATCGTTATCAACGGATCAACTTATGTCGGTCGTAGTATCGCAATAACCACAGATAACCCCCACTAGATGGTCCATTATAATACTTTTGTTCCGATTCAAACGCACCGAAATTGGAGGAAGGCGCGGGTTGCGGGGACTGGAACAAAGGCGTTGTGATTGGCTATTTCAAGGTCGCACTTAGGTCGCGGGTTGGGAACATTGAACGAATTTGTCGATAATTAATTTCGATGATTCGTTTTAAAATTTCATATTAAAATGAAAATAGCATCATGTAGGTAGGTGTATGTATTTATTTTTGGAATACACAAATCTGTAGAACTTAAAAATTAAAAAATGATATTAGAAAAATTTATCACTAATAATTCATTTTACTGAGTAAGTACTCTATAAACATATTTAAACGGTTTATGGATTACTTATTTATTTTTACATACAATAATACCGAGAGACCCGCTAATATACGTCGTCTATTATTTTTAACGATATCGATTAGAATTTACAACACTAACGTTACACGTGCTTTCGCCGAGAAGGACAACGAATGCAATAAGCGCAATGCGGAAAAGAGACAAGTGAACGTCCTTCGTACGAGTAGCCATTATAAGCTGACCTCTTCACTTGCGTTAGACTATAGAAACGTATATGAAGTTCACGGGTCTGACATTTGGTCGCAACTAAAGCCGTGTTTCGAGGCGGGGCTTTAAATATGGTTGGTTTAACCATATGTTTGGCGCGCGGTCCTCGCCTGTTATGAGGTATCTGGTTGGTAATCTGTGGCAATAACACATACACGCACACTAACAGCGTTTTTACAGCAATTGACAGTCCCACACACTGACATTTTACGAAAT
Organism: Chloroclystis v-ata; assembly: GCA_963691955.1. Lineage (NCBI taxonomy): Eukaryota > Metazoa > Arthropoda > Insecta > Lepidoptera > Geometridae > Chloroclystis > Chloroclystis v-ata. The sequence continues at coordinate 10,431,662 of OY829904.1, read as the reverse complement.
ATTTCTATATTTTATTCAAGAACAACCGACATAGGTCCGACCTCGACAAGCGCTCGCGCGGTACTAAATGGAAAAAGCCGGCTGAATGAAAAAACTACTAAATTATGGTAGTTTTATTTTATTCATAAAAAATTACCAAAACCGATCTACAAATTAAAATTAATATCATAGTTTAAGCAAATGTTGATAAATATTTTGATATAAATATGACGTCCCATTGATTTAGAACTTCGGAGTTATTGAGGTTTGTTTCGAAGCATTTTCGGTCGATATTAAATTCGGTATATCTTTAGAATAAAAGCATTTAACGAAAATGTACTCTACTCTCAATGAAGAATAGGATATACGTAACATAATAAAAAATAGTTTGATCGCCCATATTCATTAGAATCTACAAATTAGAGCTGAGAAAACAGGTCTTCGAGCGTTTTTTACGAAACATGTATCCGGAGAATGATTATTACTCAATATATAAACAAGTTATCTAAAATGTTTCTTACTACTTTTGTAGAGGAGAAAACGAACTATTATAAAGATGTAATTGTAATATCAAACAACTAACGCAAACCATAGAATTAGGACGAGAAAACCGAACAATTTCGCGATTTTACGTAAGAGGCCTCTTAAGTGACATTTTCCATGTGATTTGATTTGAGCACTGGATCACAGTACATTAGCGATACAAGAAAGCGATGTGAAAAACAACATGTGTTCCAGAATGGGTCGATAAATCAAAGCTTTATTGAAGGTTAATTTTTTTTTCTTTTGTTGAAATGTTAAACCAGTAACTAGTAAATGTTTTGAAATAAAGAAATATTTATTAATTAAGCCGGGCTTAAGTTATTAAAAATAATTTAGGTAAGAAACTTAGATATCTAACCTTCTCATACAAATGTTTGTGTAAGATTAGTCATACCTTATTGCCTTTACCAAATCTGGTAATAATTATGTAAAATGGTATAAGCGTGAAATTCGTCAATTGGCACTATACCAAACACAATGATTACTGGAACTGCGCGCCTATTTCTAGAATGTGTTAGCTAACCTAGGATTCCTTTCCTTGCATTATTGGGCTATTTCAAGGATAATCTATCATTCAATTAATTATGTAAGAAAATTTCATAATTTCAGTTAAGTTTCTCTAGAAAATTAAAATAGAAAGTGATCCATATTAATAAATAATGTTGGATTGAGATTTTCAAATTCTAAATAATTCCATTCAAATAATCATACTAAAGGTCAATGACATTTCCATAGGTCATGAACCCAAGATTATTCAACTTTATGATCAAACCTGAGAGGTATTTTTATGGCTATCTTTTAAAATTCTCCAAATTACATTAGGTATTATAAAGATTTTAGTAGATGTTAGCTTGGCTTGTATGTATGCGAGAAACAATACTTATGAGTGCTGTTATATCATTAAAAAAAAAATAGGCCATAGTGATCATAAATAACAGACTATTCTACTGACTATAAGGTGGAAATAAACTATGCATAATCCAAATTTCTTGAATAGAGCCCACAAACCAACAAGGTGGATGAATAAACTTGTTATGTTGGTTGATTCCAAAACACAGCTATTACAGGGTGAAGAAATAGGTAATAGACAAATACTAACTTCATTTTATAAAAATTTAGTGTCTAACATTAACTTTGAACAAACTTAAATCCAACACTACAAGATACATGACATAAAATAAAGTATCTTGTCACAATATAATAATTTTATGATGTTTGAGTCACTATACAATATTATTTAATGTGGTAAGTACCTACAGTTTGTAAGAATTCTTGTATATGTAGGTAGTACTAGGAAAACTTAAGATTAATTAATGACTTGGGGATTATCCTGTCGTGAGGCACATGTAATATACAATACAATTTAAATTTGAAAATAATTAACTTTTCATCCAGAACAACGAAATTATCATTGGTATGAGAGAGCAAGATATTTCTCAATAATAATAATATATATTAGGTTCCTACCAACATCAAGGTCCTTGACAAGATAAGATAACCTAACTGTAAAATTTAGTAGGTTGAAACATATTTAAAGTTCCAGTTCTTACTAGCAGTTAACTGTTTTTTTTTTGATCCAACATTGTGATATTGCTAACTGATAGTATCTATGAGATATAAAGGGCCTTATACATATTTTGTGTTAGTAGATACAAAATTATGTATGCGACCTACTTAGCGCAGAGAAGGTGGCCTCAAATTCATGGCCAAGGTGGCCAATGGTTAGAAACTTAGCAGTGAAAATTACTAACCTCTTTTTCTGGTCTTGATCCGTTGACCCGATAATACTGGTTTTTCTACCTTCTGACTCATACAATATATTGCTGAAACAAAAAACACGTGGCAATTAGTAGAGAAAGGTGCCCGTTATAAAGGTCATCGGCCGCCGTCCGCCACGCAACCGCGGGACAGGGCGCCCTACCCGCGGCCATGGCGTCTCCCGTAGCTTCAATCCTTCAAAACGTGACTAAACCTCAGATCCAGGGGCTCTTGACAACTTTCTCACAACCCGGCAGATCACCTGGCTATGACTCAGCAATTGATTCTTGAATCTATCTTCTCGATCACTTACTGATTTTTCTAGCGAGTATGCGCGAAACTATTTATGCACTCCACAGATACTTACTTTATGACAGGTTATGTAGGAGCCTTTTACTCCTTTTGCGAGTTCTCTAGGACTGCGCCTGTTCAGAAAAGAAAGATACGCTGCGACGGTCTCTATTCCGCTGTGCTAGAGACAACGAGAGTGCGGAGTCACCGGATGTCCGGTTCGGCTGGTGACGATCGATTCAAATTTTTGGGGAGCTGAATTTAATTCAATTTATTTTGTTGTTTTCACGCTGCAGTGTACGAAAAAAATATTCTCTCAAACAAAAGAACACTGTCAAACCCCGAAAATAAGAGGTTTTAAATGCGCAAAGGGTGCAAAACCGACTGGTACAATAATGCGGGAAAACAAATCTAGCTATTTCTTGTAGATTAATTAAGTACAAATAAATATAATATTATTTTATAAAACAGCACAATAAATTTCATGGATTTTTATGCACTTCAGTAAAAAAACACTATTTGAAAGGAAAATAATTTGACTAAAAATGGCTGAAAACAAATCACCATAGACCATTGTCTATGTGTTGTTACCTTTTAACTTTTTTTATTTTCATATCATATGGAATCTAAAATAAGTTTTAATTTTAAATCGAGACAACTCACATATTAAGGACCAAATGTTTCAAAATTCTAGATATTTGTTAAACATTATTAGTGTCTCAGCGCAAAGTTTCTAAAGATATTTGATTTTTTATAAAATTTGTACTACCATAGACAAAACGATACAAGTTGACATGACAGTGACATTTCAGGGTCCATTATTTGGGTGAAATTTTAATTTTAGGTTAGGTTAGGTTTCGTAATAACAAACCTATTGTGATAATAATTTACCTACAATAATCGGTCGTTTTCGAGCTCTTAACTGCTGTTAACAGCAGCTACCAACACCATGGCTAATTCAGTCCTTACAAAGGTACATTGCTTACATTCCAAAAAGAGGAATAATATGCAGGAATATATGAATATGACGGTAACGTAGCTTAAACTTTTATTAAAATATCTATAAATTCTAGTTTGGAGCACTGAAAATCGTTCCATCGTATCTGTACAGTCAGCCGGCACGTACTACTACATCAAAACACTGGAATCCAAAGTATAAAAAGTTGCGTGCCAAAAAGTATCTGAAGGTAGAGTTACCTGATTTCAATGAAGACTTTGATACACTAAGCCCTGAGAAGATAAGGCAGAAAATGAAAGAACGAGGACTGATGCCCGCACGGCCCTGGATGGAGCGCCAGTTCTATATTTCTGCAACAGGTATACTTATTACTTTACACATAAGATATAGAATATTTCTTGCATACCAGTTATTCTCCTATATTTCTATAACTCGTAACGTATATTTCTATAGTACCAATCCTATTAGTTACATAATTATTCAGACTGTCTGTCCAGTCTTTTACCCCATCAAAATCTTGGCTCTATAAGCTGTTGTTCATGATTAACCTTCTTTAACTTTTTAAAATTAAAATCAATATGGCATGTATATTTGATTGCTTTTACAATGCAATGAACAGGTAAAATATAAGTTTAGTTTATTAATCTATTTAATATATTTCAGGTGGTGTATTTGAACCCTATATACCTCCAGAAGGAGACGGCAAAGCCTCCATTGTCTCTGCGACTCGGGCCAAGCAAGCTGTGGAGTTATTAGAGAAAAAGTCTAAATCCATGATGGCTATCCGGAAAGTTAAATCTTTTGATGAAGACTTTGACTCCAAAGAGTTCTGTAATAAGGCACAGGATATTTACATAAAGGCACATGAAAGTCTTGCTAATCATGATAAAAGTTCACTCAGGTAATTATTATTGTTGGTGGCATTACTGCATTATTGTCGAGAGATTACTGTGTGCCTGTCTAAGCCTGTGTGCAATGTATGGGGACCACGTCTGATCATAACTGAAACAAGAATTTAAATAGCCTATCCTGTGTCTCAAACCTCTTATCTACCAAATTTTTTTTTCAAAATCGGATAGTATTCGGTTTAAGAGTTATGGTAGAAACATACATAGTTACTTATACATATACATCCAGAAAAAATCTAAAAATTATCAATATAGTTTCAGTATTATATAGAAGTCTATCAACCCTTTCAGATTTAGTATTAGTACTTCCTATTCCTACCTATAGTATTTATGTAGTCCTTTGTCCTTTTTAGTCCTTTCCTCATGATAATAATTATTCACCATTAATTATTCTAGCATCCTTGTATGACTTATTACAAAGAAATACTTCTGAATTATGTTTTCCTTGAGAAGTATATAGGTACTAAATTTGTCCCTTTCTATCATACACACCTTAGGGACAGAGTTCAATTAGATAAAAGTTTTTACCATTGTCTTAAATAGCTATTGTAGCTACAATGGTAAAAATCGTATCTATCAGAATTTCGTCTAAGTATGTTTTTATTTATTTATTTAACAATATTTGGAAAACCAACGGCTAAAACATCAACAATATAAACTAAAATAAAAAACATAAAGAATTAATTTATGTCGAGAATGTTCACCTCTTAAACCTTCTCTGGGCTATAACAAACATTTCAAAACCAAGCTTAATCGGCCCAGCCGTTCTCGACTTTTATCCAGACTAACGAACAGCAATTCATTCTAATTTATAGTATTCATAACAATATTATTATTAGTTGGCGATAGCCGTGTAACAAAGGCGGATTTTCCTTCGGTACATGTTTTCCTGTTGTTCTGAGGTTTACCAAATGTCTCATCAAACCATAAACTTTCATGAGTCAAAATCGTTAAATTAATTTCAGTATTTATGTGTATAATATCTTATGTATGTTTATTCTATTAAGTACATCAGGTTGTCTAGCACCCGTAACAGAAGCTTCGAGCTTGCCACAAGACTAGATATTGCTGTGTTAATTGTCCAGCAATATTTATTTAATTTTTAATTTTTGTATCATATATGATGCCTATAAACACAATATCTATACAAACGAATGCATGACCCTTACAGATCTACTATATAAAAATAAGTCGAGTTTTCCTTCCTGACGCTATAACTCCACACGCACGAACCGATTTCCACGGTTTTGCATTCGCTGGAAAGGTCTGGGGCTCTGTGAGGTTTATAGCAAAGAAAATTGCGGGAAAGTGAAATACGCGGGCGAAGCCGTAGGGCGGAAAGCTAGTTATTATTATAAATTATGTTACTCTGTTATGTTGGGCGTCCACCAACAAGGTGGACTGATGATTTGGTCGGCTCGCGGTGGATGCAGGCTGCGAGCGACCGCAATGACTGGAAGTCATATAGGGAGGCCTATGTCCAGCAGTGGACGTCCAATGGCTGAAATGATGATGATTATGTAACTCTTGCAGATTGTACGTGACAGAGAAGGCGTACCCTGAGTTCAAGCACAACTCACTGTACAAGACGATCCGCTGGCGGTTCCTAGAGTCGCTGGAGCCGCCGCGGGTGGTCCACGCGCGCTGCACCGACGTCGTCAGCAAGGAGAACATCTATGGACAGGTCAGCATCATTTTACGATGGGAAAATGCTTTTACCCGTTTCCTTTAACATAAGGAGTGTTAATGGGGAATGTTGGACTCTCCACTAACAGTAACATTTGGAAAAATGATTTAGATATTACTACCAAACAATAAACAGAAATTATACATATATAACTTATTGTTGTAATTTTTCATGAAGAAAAATCATGAGTGCGTTGCGGTATTTAAAACCACGACATCCGAAATGAAATTCGAGCCTACTCGGCTATTTATAAAATTTTATTTACTTTTTTACAGATCACAGTTCGCTTCCACACGCGCCAGCAGCTGGCCGTGTATGACCGCTTCGGCCGCCTGCTCCACGGCAGCGAGATCCTCGCCAAAGATGTCCTGGAATACATCGTGTTCGAGAAACATCTCTCCAACCTCTACGGCTCTTGGAGAGTCCACGCGAAGATCATCCCGGACTGGGCACCGCCTAAAGATCCCTCCAAGTTGACCAGACTTCAAGAGCCCCCGGAAGAGGTCCCCATTGAAGCTCCTAAAACGCCGGAGTTGGCCAGTGATCAGCCAGCGATAGCTGCTAATTAATAATAATGTTAATTGTTATAATTAAAGTATATGCTAGAACTAAAGGTCTTGAGTTTCTGATTTATAAAGCTGTTTGTTTGTTTGAAAGCGCTTTGGAGCACTCCAGAGTAAAACAAAGACGGATTCAGGATCTACTCGAGCCACCTAGCCTAGCCCCGTTTTGTTCCATACATGTCATGTCTACAAGACAAACGCATTTATAAATTGGGTATAGTTTTTCAGTTTTTTAGGGTTCTGTAGCCAAATGGCAAAAACGGAACCCTTATAGATTCGTCATGTCCGTCCGTCCGTATGTCACAGTCGTTTTCTCCGAAACTGAGCGTTGAAATTTGGTGAGTAGACCCGCCCGATGTATTACCCATTTATGTGCCAACTCGCGGGAATCCATCTTTTGTTTTCCCGCGAGATGACGAATAACCCGATGTATTTTGTGAATCAAGATTTACGAGTACCTACTTATGTACCTACCTACAATTAAAGTTAAAATTCGGTTGAATAGTATAGCGAGTAGACGTATAATATTGTAAGCATAGCAAATAAATAAAATTATTTTTATTAAGACGACAAAAAAAGTAAAGCAAGCGGTTTTCAGCGGTGGTTCCAAATCTTTTTTCTTACTTTTTATAATTATAATATTTTAAAACAATACATTAATAGAAAAAATATTTAAGTAATCTTAGGGGGAGGGGCAAGAGCTTTACTTACTTTTGCTGATAAGGGGTCTACTTACTTTAACGGCTCCTAAGACCATAAATATTGTGGCGCAAAGGCACTTATAGGTACTTAAACCCACTTAAGCTTTGTTTACATTAGGACTGTGCGACCAGCCAGTATTTTTAGACCCTTTATTACTAACATTAATATTTTAAATAAACTGATGTCAGTCAATCCATGTTCGTTATGCTGAACACACGTATTTTTATTTGACACACCTTCCTTCTGATCATATTAGGCTATCATATTAGGTCATTCCTTCACACAAACTAGCCTGCATGCCCACATAAGCCAAATTGGTGACCCCGACGTGATATTTTAAAAGGGAAACCAAAATATTATCACTTGAGCTCTCCCATATGTGCGGTTTAATTATATCTCTGTGGATATCATAGGCACCTATGACGTCAACATGAACCCTGTTTTTCCTGCAGGATAAAATATTACTTAGTTGCAAAATATCATTAGTAATGTTTGGACGTGAACCATGGGCCGTTTAATATTTAGCTTTGTGTTGTGTACAATATTACTTATAAGTATAGTGAAAACAGACAGTTGCAATATAACTGACCCCGAGTGCATCATAGATATCAAAACGAAACAAACCGTGGATTTTGAGAAGGAATGCCAAAAGCAGAAGGGCGGTAAGCCATGTCTCATGAAATGTTGCCCCGAAAACGAAATCATGGCTATTGTTCCGAAAACAAGGCAAAAGAGAAAATGTTTCTCTATACTAAATAATGATATTGCCGAAGCATTTAAGGCTAAGTACGACGATATTACTATAAAAGATAAACTGGAAATTGAAGTAAAGAATGTCCTTAATAGTTCAATTGCAGAGGAGATCCACACCACACTTATCGCAACCAGAGACGGGAAGACAATAGGTGTTTCGTTTTTAAATGATTATCGTTTATTGTATTCAAACAGATTTTTAGAAAATGAGCATAGCGGTAGTGTTTTAAAACAAAATTGGGACTTTAACGAGGTTTGTAACACAGCATTATTACCCATTATGTTATAAATATTATTAATTAGTCATCCCTGTGCTGCTGGGCAAAGGCCTCCCTTTTTCCTTCCACTCTTCCCGTTCTAGTGCTCCCTCAGACCAGGGTGTTTGGTAGGCGTCAAGCTCGTCCCTCCATCGTATCCGGGGCCTTCCACGTCTCCTTGCCGCGTTGGGTAGGGTCACGCTCCACTCTGTGGTGGTCATTATTACCTATTAGGTACTTACTTTAAAATGTATTTCCTCATCAGAAAATGAAGAGGCAAATACCGATAGGTACCTATCGATAATTTTGTATATTCCTTTTTGATGATGCTAGTCCACGCGAGGTCTACATACAGCTCACAGAGCCACTAGTATATTTTTAGCCAGCAGTGGACTTCCAATAGTTAATAATGATGATTTTTTTTTTGCAGAATGGTACACTTAATGCTAGGATTACTCAAGGGAACATAGTAACATTATACCAGCCGCCGCACTTTTGTTTAGATTTTACTTACAGTGTAAAATCGAAAGTATATACGGTGGGAAGATCGTATGAAACATTCATCTATCACACAATACCAGAAGACCATCCGGAGAAAGTGTTAAAAATAAAAATCGTTGCGTATGGTTAGTACCTGATCCTTCAGTAGGTAATGCTCATGCATGACCGCCCAGAGCTTTGCCCGCGTCATAATGGGTTTTCCCACTGTTAAAAGTAACATTTGCTCTTAAAATAACTAGATATAGAAACAAAAAACTCACCCACACAAAGGTAGACAAACGTACGCGATTTTTAACACGGGAAAATCCATAAGGCAAGGGCACGGCTAGTCAAATCATATTTTTATAAACAAACCTTATCAGTTTTGTACAACGGGAATTACTCGCGTATTTACATGTGCTCCCGTCTGAGAGGAGACGGGGTATGGCGGGACCACAGATTAATTATCTGTGGGCGGGACGCTCACTCCTCCTGATAAAGACTGCTCTTGTTGTGGTCGAAACGCCGAGAGTTGTTTAACTCCTATGTAAATACGTGAGTAATTCCCGTTGTACAAAATGAATAGTATAACTCACGAAAATTTTGAAAGTGAAAACCTTATCAGCATTAAAATTTTTCCTAGTTCCTATTATCTTCCTGTTATCTACAGTTCCTGTAATCTTGTGAGATACTTAAGAATAGTAAAACCATTTCTAAACTGAACGCCCCTCTACCGAATTCTGATTTTTTTTTTCTGTGTATTCTGTTTTTTCTGTATTTCCTCTCACACGTTGAAATCATCACGGTTTTGTGGAGGGGAGTTCATTTTTAGAATGGTTTTACTATACTTATATCTAGTATCTTCATTGTAACATTTAGCTAGCGTGGTGAATTCCTCTCTGTCTTCCACGGAAAAGACCCTGTGTTCCAACAGTGGGACGTAAATACCACTAAATTATTAGAAAATGGTGTAGGAAAAATTACAAGAGTAACCTAACCTTGGTCCTTGAGTGGTAGTCGAACCCACGCCACCCAGTTTAGCCCTGGTTGCGCTAACCACTACGCTATCGAGGAGTTACGTAAGAGCTTGAATTTTTCCCATAAGTACAATTTTCTAATAATTTAAAAAACTTAAGTGAGAGTCAATCACTTTAAAATAAATATTGGTAGTAAATACCACTATTTACGATTCCAGTTTTGATGCATATGTTGTATGGATATGTACATTGCAGTTACCCTGGTGTCGGTTTTCTTCATGATTCTGGTGCTGATCGTGCACGGGCTGCTGAAGGGTCTCCACGGTAACCTGGGAGCCAAGATGTTAATGTATTTCACCCTCAACCTCTCCGTTTTCTATCTGCTGTTGGCCTCCTACAGCTTGGCTGTTATCTATGAAGCTATTAAAACTCGGGATTTCTGCGTCTGGCTATGTAAGTGCATTGTTATTCCTCGTATCAATAAATTCTGCCGTTTTATAATGTATCACTCTATCTATTAAACGTTGCGTAGTTTAAAAGATTGAAGCATACCTATATAGGGACAGAGAAAGCTACTTTGTTTAAGACTATGTGGTGTGATATAAGATTGACCCGCTGGTCCTAGACCAGAAAGCTATCTAATGAGTCGCAACGTCGATCGGTTGTCCTCTCCAGCACCCCTGGGTACTTTAGGTACTTAACTTAACCTTTATGTAGTCATATATCTTATTATTGTTTGTTTCAGCACCATTTATGTATTTCGTTTTACTGTGCGCGTTTTTCTTTCTGAATGCTATGGGCTTCGACTTCTGGAGGAAATGCAGGTAATAACAGTTGCCCCCGCTGGCATTATCATCAGGTACAAACTTGTATTACTACTCCAATTAAGGTAAAAACACTATAAATAATAACATATAAAAATTTGTTTCTCTCACAAAAACATAACTACTAAATATTATTTAGTAACAAATTATCTGATTGTATTATTGATACTCGTATTTCCAAAGATAACAGTACTGGATCGTTGTGAGAGACCCGAGTAGGTTGAGTAGGTTCTATAAGAATCTGAATTACAGGTCACCAGGTCACGCGTTGGCTAAGGAGCACACTCGACTTTTATTCCGGAGGTCGTTGGTTCAACTCCGCCTCGCAACTCTGATTTTTCGTCTTGATGTGCTTTAAAAACACGTGCTCTAACGGCGAAGGCAAACATCGTGAGAAAACCGGCATGTTCAACTTTAAAAAGTTTGAAAGATGTATCATATATGGCACCTGGCCAGCGTGGTGAATTTTCTCTTATATCTCTCGTGAAGAGGCAAGTCCCTGTGTCCATACTCCTGTGTGAACGCGATTATGGATGGTTATGACGTAGTGAAGTGTTCCAGAACGGTAGAGGGGCGTTATGACGTAGTGAAGTGTTCCAGAACGGTAGAGGGGCGATATGACGTAGTGAAGTGTTCCAGAACGGTAGAGGGGCGTTATGACGTAGTGAAGTGTTCCAGAACGGTAGAGGGGCGTTATGACGTAGTGATGTGTTCCAGAACGGTAGAGGGGCGATATGACGTAGTGAAGTGTTCCAGAACGGTAGAGGGGCGATATGACGTAGTGAAGTGTTCCAGAACGGTAGAGGGGCGTTATGACGTAGTGAAGTGTTCCAGAACGGTAGAGGGGCGTTATGACGTATTGAAGTGTTCCAGAACGGTAGAGGGGCGTTATGACGTAGTGACGTGTTCCAGAACTGTAGAGGGGCGTTATGACGTAGTGAAGTGTTCCAGAACGGTAGAGGGGCGATATGACGTAGTGAAGTGTTCCAGAACGGTAGAGGGGCGTTATGACGTAGTGAAGTGTTCCAGAACGGTAGAGGGGCGTTATGACGTATTGAAGTGTTCCAGAACGGTAGAGGGGCGTTATGACGTAGTGACGTGTTCCAGAACTGTAGAGGGGCGTTATGACGTAGTGAAGTGTTCCAGAACGGTAGAGGGGCGATATGACGTAGTGATGTGTTCCAGAACGGTAGAGGGGCGATATGACGTAGTGACGTGTTCCAGAACGGTAGAGGGGCGTTATGACGTATTGAAGTGTTCCAGAACGGTAGAGGGGCGTTATGACGTAGTGACGTGTTCCAGAACTGTAGAGGGGCGTTATGACGTAGTGATGTGTTCCAGAACGGTGGAGGGGCGCCGCATCCAGACGTTGGAGGAGCAGTCCAACAGGAAGAGGCTGCGCAAGTACACGGTGTACGCGGTGGGGCTGGCGCTGACGGCGACGGCCGCGGCGCTGGCCGTGGAGCACTGGGGCGCCGACGGCGTCAGCAAGCCCAACTTCCAGAACTGCATGGAGATAGACGACACACGTATGTTCAACCACCGGTCTAGCAACAAGTCGCAAAACAACAAAACATATCTATGTAACATCGTTTGTATTTTTGTATTTTATTAAGTAGGTATACTTATCAGAAATCTAGCACACCTATGTAATTGAAAAATCGAGCTTACAACGGGGCTAGATGTTGCTGTGTGAATTGTCTACCAATATTTATTATTATTTATTTAATTAAGTAGATACCTACTTTGTTAATCTTAAAAAAAATAATATTTCTCCTAATTAGTTAGGTAGGTACGTCAAATTAATACATAAAAAGCAGAGAAATTACTTTCTTTACCTAAAATTATTTAGGTACAAACCAACCTTAAATGTACCTATAAGCTAGTTTATGAACAGTTATTGACTTAATTAGATAAAATATCTGCAATTTACTGTATGTAGGTCCTTGCAACATAATATTATTTATTTTATCCACAGATATATTGCCTCGCTTGTACAAGATCATCCCGATTGGCTTCGTGGTGTTTTCAAACACCGCGATGTGGGTGTTCACTGTCTTAGTGGTGCGGGAAAACAATATGGAAAATAGGACAAAGGCGAACAAGGATAAAGCGACGTATGAATGAGAATCAGTTATATTTTACTTTAAGACTTTCCCGCGGTGAAAGTACCATAAGAAATCTTTAGTACCTACGAGGTTTTAGGGTTCCCTTTAGGGAAATGGTATAGATTCGCCATGTCTGTCCATCGTAATCGTAATGTCACAACCACAAGTTTTATTTGAATCCGTTCAATAGCTTTCGCGTGTACTTCTCTACATTCCGGACTGGATGGATGTTTCATATAACCTTATTTATCACATACCTATTTGTACAAGTCCTATAATACTTGAAGCTATAAATTTGAGGAAACCGGCATATGTTCAGAGAACTTTTGAGCGAAGAGCAAAGAAACTGTTTCAAAGACATCGTGACATTCCCAATCCGTACTCGGCCCAAATAGCGGGAATGTAAACAGTGGTGCATGCATATTATAATATGTCCTGTAATGCACTTCGCATGATAATCTGTATTTATAAACTGTTGACAGGGCGGTGTTATATGGCAAGCTTTTCCTTCTGATGGGCGTCACTTGGATCCTGGAAATCACTGGGGTAAGGAAAACAAATTGTATTTATTAGTTGACTAGCGACTCGGCCTCGCTTCGCCTCGGATACCTAATTAACTATATTAATAAAGCTCAAAAGTTTGCTTGTTTGTCAGGAATTAAATCAGGAAAAGGTTGAATCTCAGGAATCAGGAGGTTTGAAAATATATTTGCGTGTTGGATAGTATATTTATTAAGGAAGAAAAGACTATATTTACCAGTGTGATATTTACCTACTACCATAGACCGATTTACCTTATTTTTGTCTATGCTACTGCGTAGGAACAATATGTTCTTTGGCAATTTTCTTCTGTCCTAAGGCGGGAATCGAAACTACACCCTGATTATTGTCTGATTTAATGTCTGTTCACAGCAATCAATTCCGGATTTGAACATTTACGTGGAATATGTGTTGAGCATCCCCAACGCCGCTATCGGAGTGCTGCTGTTCATTATCACGTGCTGTAAGAAGAAAGTCGTCGTCGGCCTTTGCAAACGGTAACAGTTTCATTGTTTATTTTAGTTTTGGACACGCCACAGCAACACCACTTAGTTATGGTAATGTAATGTAACCTTGTTAATGTACCTACTACCTATTTGACGAAACCCACATATTTTTCTTCAATTTGTTATTAATAAAAATTTGTTATGTATAGTTTTCATAATCAATATTTATAATTGATATCAATATTCATCATCATGTTCTACATAGACAAGGTGCTTTTCATAGTGAGGAAGTAAAAGTAGGTAAGTAAGTAAAGTTACGAGTTTTAAAGATTTCCCTTTCATAGGTACCTACTTAGTAATTATGACTGTTTAAACAGATTATAGATTTTGGCGGTAACTACTGTTTGGTATTATATTTATATCCTACATTCAATTCAATTGATTATAAAAAATACACTAGATACTACGGTAGGTACCTACTGTAAAAATTATAAAAGTGTAGTTAAAAAGTGCCAAGGGCACTTTTTAATAACCGCGAACAGATTTATTGTATATTATATGGTATAGTATAGATGATGTTAATAACAAAAATACCAATGATTTCGATAGGAAAAATATATATTTAGGTACCGAGAATATGTGCGTCAATCCCTGACTAATTATGTGACAAACGGACTTTAAGGACAAAAATGCGTACCTAATGTTGTCAATCGATTTATTAAGTTATTGTTGATGAAGCTTTTTTTTAATTTTGTTTTTTCTTTTAGGTTCGGAATAGAGAACGAATGGACTAGGCAGGACACGACAAGGACGCAATATAGCAATGTATCTCGCTCTAAGAGCGGCAAAAGTGTTTACTCCAGAAAGGCAAGCGATACGTCTGGGTACCTCCCAGCAAACATCACTAAGGAGGCTAGTAAAGAAGGGAAGGATGACAAACGTCAGTCCAGTAGTTTAGTTCGTTTTAGTTCCTAGATAACACTATCACGGCCATGACGCTCATGTTCCCGGTTGGCCGCACTGCACCTCGTGCCGATTAAAGGAAGAAATTAGAAGCTTTAGTGGAACCTGGTAATAATATAGTTGTAGAAATCGTCTTGTTAATAATATTATTAATCCAAAAATAATATTTAATTCTAGTATTTTTGATAGCATAATAATATACTAAAGCGTACTTAGGTAAGAAGTTAACAAAAAAAAACGTAACATCACTTAAGGGATTCTAATTCTTTAAGCATATTTATAACACTTTAATAAAATGAAATAACAGGTAATGCATGTAATATATATATTCCATAATTCAGAACACATCACTCTCCGTAAAATAAGTTAATATTGACTACAGCACCTCAATGCTACAACAAACTTAATCTTAAAATACTTAAAAACAACCTAATAATACTTCAGTCACGACCTCATTTAAATTACTTTAAGTAGGATAATTTCATGTAATACGTTATAACAGATCTCGCAAATACATTATTTAGATTACTTATAGAATAAGACGTTCTGTTTGTGTATACAAAGTGTCTCAATATGAATATGGAACAGAAAAAGTGCCAGTTTCATACCTCAAGCGAACACTATTGAAACATTTTGTTTATTGTATAATTCATATTTCATTTACAAGCGTCATGGTATGGCCTTAATATAATACAGTACAGTACCTACATCATTAAATTTCTATATGTATAATATTGGGTTTACCTTATCAGCAATACATATATGGCTGTTAATTATAATATCCTATTTATTCAACAGGATATTTTATTTTATACAGTGTGTTTATCTTAATAAATACATTTACCAAGATCTGAGGACAATTTAATATAAAACTATTTTTATTTATTTATTTATTCATTACCTTATTATTTAGTACCTTTAGTACCTACGAACTTTTTTCCTTTTGTAAGCTTTGACCCAAGTTAATCATATTATTAAATTTTAAATATACATATAATTATGTAGTGGTCAATAGTACCTACTGTGTTAATTATATTCAACTTTTTTTGCTAGTAATTATGAGGC
Source organism: Chloroclystis v-ata (assembly GCA_963691955.1). NCBI lineage: Eukaryota > Metazoa > Arthropoda > Insecta > Lepidoptera > Geometridae > Chloroclystis > Chloroclystis v-ata. The sequence continues at coordinate 10,415,860 of OY829904.1, read as the reverse complement.
TTTCATTTAATTAATCATAGCTAGTTTTCGCGATACAGGCTTTGCCTAGAGTGAGAACCATTAGATATATATTTTTGTTTACCTGACTACGGACCTTATAATGTTAGTTTATAAGTAAATAAATATTTTTCATTTCATTTTTGAGAACTACTTTTATTTATATCGACATTTTTTTGCATGTCTATGGCTTTGCTCAGCGTTCGATAATACTTAAATAATTACAAAGATTAATAAATATATGTAGGTATATCAATGAACTGATGGCCAAAAGGATCACAAATTGAAACCACAGATTGGCAAGCGCAGCGTCGGACGTCCACCGGTGAGATGGACACATAATTTAGTGAAAGCTGGTTCACGGTGGATGCAAGTGGTTTCAGACCGAAATGAATGAAATCTTTAAAGTCTATGTCCAGCAGTGGACGTCCGATGTATGATGATTTTTGAAAATAATTATGTCGTTTAGTTGGGCCTTAGTAAACGTTGTGTACGAGTAATACATAATGTTGTCTTTATTTTTAACGTTATTACGATAAATTCTCAGAAATAAGAATTATTCAATATAACAATTTATTCACATCAATGTTGTCTGTTTAGATCCTCAATTAATTTACTCTACACAAGTAGAATGAGGTTAAATTTTGTCGGATCATATTTTGATGGATTTATAGAATTCACTCGTTAATTTTATTACATAAAACTTCAATCACTGGTAGTTCACTTCACTAGTCGAAAGAAGAATAACATAAGCACCCTTATTTACTTAGTTCCCACTGCTGGGACACAGGGACTTCTCTCTTGACGAGAGAGATTAGGCCTTAACTCACCACGCTGGTCAAGAGCGGGTTGGCGAATGTCCTTCAAACTTTTCAAAGTTCTCGAACATGTTTTCCTTCACCGTTAGAGCACGTGTTTTTAAAGCGAACATTATTAAAAAAAAACGTCCGAAAGTCCTAGCGTGGTCGAACTCATAACCTTCGGAATGAAAGTCGATGCTCCCACAGCCAACACGGCAATGAGGAGGTTCCATATTAGAATTCACATGTTCATATAACATTAAAGTTTCACTGGTTCATGTTCATACGACAGTGGGCTGCAAGCGTGCGGCGGGTTTGGGGGGCAGAGGGGGCGGCGTGGGGCCCACGGGGGGGCCCAGGGGGGGGCAGGCGGGCGGCGACGGCGGCCCTTTGAGGGCTCGGGCGCGTTGGGTTTCTCGCAGATTGTCCAGGAAATCTGAGGACAAATTAAAATATATATAAAGACTTTGTAATTTTAGATAATAAATAACTGTCAGGACTGGATGAAATTATATGGGACACGGGTAGCACCATTCACGAAAAATAATTTGCAAATAATAAAATAAATAAGTAAATATTTTGCACTGCGGACCGATGAGTGGTAGTGATCCGTGTCCTTCCAGTGTTTGATCCTGAAGAAGTCCCACTTTTAGGGAAGAAACTGTTGACCGAAATTCAACGTAAAAAAGGTAATAATATTGCCCGTTCATTTCAATATGAACACACACACGTCTTACACAATCGTCTGTTTATTTGTTGACACGAATAGGCTCTGAAATTACTGGGTAGATTGGAAAATATATATATTGCACGATTATAATAATAAATTTACCTATTTATTAAATAAATAGGTTTCGATTAAAAACGTAAGTGAAGTTGCCTTCGAGTCAACTCGTTTAACTTTAAAAACACCTGATTGAGCGTTACCAGATGTGGGTTCGATTCCTGAGAAGATAGTGGGTACATACCTGGCGGGTGGTGATGCAGCGGGGGCCCCGGCCTCACGGCGGCCCGCACGCGCGCCCCGCAGGCTCCCGGGGCCCCCGCGAGGCCTCCACCCACACCAGTACTACGGCTACTGCAAGTGCTGACACTCTGTAAACACAATTTATTGTTATCATCAACATCGTAACCAATGATACACAAAAAAAAATTGTACGTTACAATATAAGCACAAATTTCCCCAAAAAAATCCGAAAGCCGTGTTAGCTAATTGGTCACTCGACTGTCACAATAAAAGTCGTGGGTTTAAACACCTCTCCTCTGAATTAAAAAAAAAATATGCGCTTTGAAAACATTAGTGTTTTGCCTTCACCGTTAGATTAGTCTAACGGTGAAGGCAAACATCGTGAGGAAATAGGCATGTTCCAAGAGCTTTGAATTCACAAGTAATGTATCGAAGGATTTTATGGAAATAAATGTCATAAATCTCTAAAATCACTCCACACTTGGTCAGCGTAGGTAGTGTATTAATGTCCAATCTCTCTCGTCAAGTGTTCCCACGTGAACGTGAACAGGTGCACTTAGCTTATGCCTTAAATAATTTAAATAGTAATATATACCTGTGAGTCAAGTTCTCTATCATCTTGCAGTCGCACCGCCAACTCACTGAGTGAGTCGGCGTCCGAGTCTTTGCCCCCATTAGGGCCCAGACCATTGAGGCCCCCGTATCCCCCGGGGGCCTCGTTAGAGACCTCAGTTACTTGCACCCGAAGACCATCCAAATCCTGCAATCATAAAAATATTTTTTTATAACCAAATAAGGGTATACAATAGGTGGGTAGGGGATAATGTTTGTCGGACGTCCACCGACAAGATAGACAGATAATATTATCTAAGCTGCCAGTTTGCGATGGATGCAAGGTGCATCCGACCGTAATACCTAAATATAAAATTTTTGTTTAACTAAAAATAACATAAAATCTTATTATTTAAAAAGCTCAAATATTATAAAAACAGAGCCTGAACTAGTAGATAATAGGTTTAAATGTGGTTAGTTTTACCTGCATGAGCGTGTCTGGATGTATGTGAACACCATTCCGTGAAGCTGTCACTTCTGGAAGCTTATATCTCTGCGCCACTCGTCTGCAACAAAATACATTATTGTTTAAATTTCAGTATCATTATATTGTATTAGTTTTGATTGAGTGACTGACTTTTTTTTATCAAGATTTTTTGATACATGTAAGATTAATTATTAAGTTGAGATAAGATTTAACATAAGATGATAAGATTATTAAGTTTATTTTCCCGCGGTGAAAAGCAGCCCATGTCCTTTCACTTCATGACATTACTTTCTATTATACAAAATTTAATTTTAATAGGATAAGTATTTTTAGAGGGATCAAGAGGAAGCCTTTGCCCAGCAGTGGGACACTACAGGCTAATCGTAATCGTAAGTATTTTTAACAGATTGACTTTCCATAATATTAGTAATTATTTTCTCTGACCCATACACATAAAGGCTATATAATACAGGGGCAACACTATGCAACAAAGTAAAAAATGTCGCAGATTGTGGCAAGAACCGTGCGGCTTGGCAACACCTTGCGTCACGTATACCGCAAATTATTTAGCATGCGGCACCTTGTGGCATGCTACAAATAATAATGTGTTAGCATGTGGCACTGTCGCAAATTGTTGACTCGGCGTAAACGAGGCTTATTTATAAATGATAAAGTAAATAAATAAATATTGCTGGACAATTTTACACAACGACATCTAGCCCCTTGGTAAGCTCAAAGCTTGTGTTACTTATGCTTATTTATGTATATAAGTGTTATACCTGAGTACGTGGTTGAGCGAGCGCGCGCCCCCGCAGCGCACGAGCACGGCGCGCGCGGGGGCCCCTGGGGCGGGGGACACGGCGCCGGGCCCCCCGCCCCCTCGCCCCGCCAGCTCGAGGCGCAGCAGGGCGCGGCGCTCCACCAGCGCCTCGCGCCCGCTCAGCACCGACGACGGAGATGACAGGTCTACGGACGCGTTCTCACCCTGGAAACAAATTACATATTCATAAATATTTATTGGGAACATACCATAATGGTTAGAGTACATAATTTTGTGAGATGACTCCGCAAAAGTTTAAAAAACTGAGAAGCGTCTGTTTATTTTTTTTATACAATCCGCGAGTTAAATTAAAAAAAAAATTGTGGCATTTTAATGGTGAAATATTTTTTTCCTTTTTTTTATGCTACCACGTTGGCAGACAAGCATGCGGCCCACTTGGTGGAGGGCGGTTACCGCAGCCTATGGACGCCTGTAGCATCAGAGATGATACCTGCGTGCTGCCGAACCCTTTAAATACTTCAGAATACCCTTTTTGAATAGACCCATGGTATATTCCTTTGGGAAAACCTTGGAAGCATTAGGACTAGTAACCTGCCGATTATGTTCTAATTTCTAATTCTAATTAGTTGTGGGGGAACTAGGATCTGCACTGACGTCTCGCTATGGAGCGTATTGTGCGTCACCTTGCCTAAGTCGGCCCTAACCAGCCTATTATAACTCCTTGATGTAGCGGAGTAAGACCTTTGGTTTCTTACAGATATGTTTCAGCATATCTGAGGATGACGACCGTGCTACCGCATCAATAAGGTGCCTTAGCCCTGTCTCTTTTCTAGCCTCTTCAGTGGCTGTGCAATGTAGTAGTACATGTTCTACCGTCTCCTCTGCCTCGAAGCAGCAAGTTGCTTTGATTATGTTCTTCCAGGAGCTTTGGTGTTAGTTACCTGAGCGGGGTCCTTCAGTAGAACGTCGTAGGTGGTAGCGGACAGGTTACGGCGCTGCAGTAGACGCTCCACTAGCTGGGCCACTGTGCACGCTGCTTCCAGCGCCACCACGGATGTGGCACCGTCCGGTAGCACCACTCGACATAGACCGGGTTGACATGCTTTAACTACCTAGAGAAAAAATATCAATTTTAAACTATCTATTATAGATAGACATAATTTTCTCTTATAAGTGACATTTATTTCCAAAAACAAAATTGTATTATGCATAATGTTAGATATATTTCTATGTAGTGTATTGTATTAAATGCGTGACTAAGTGTTTCCCTGTGATCCAAAAATTAATAAAGAAATGGAATAGAATTGGCGTATACATAGTACCCGCAAACTTCGAATTTACCACAGGGCTAGATGTTGGTGTCTCACTATGGGCTTTTCCCCAAAGGCCATAAGTGGCACACCTACATAATATCTGGTTTTGTATTATTATGATCAGGTGTCATGGCCGGGCAACACACTAGCTCTGTTTAACAATCTACTACATCAATTCGAACCGATATTCCCTGAGATACCGCGATAAAAACAAACATACAAAAGTCTTTAGTCTACTTTCTAATATTAGTAGAACACAAATATTTTTGCATGATAAAACGAAATATTATTTCAGTTTAAATTCTTATCGCGCAAAGCCGCGTCGAGCCCTAGTTCGTAAATATTGCCAACTCACAAGGCAAATTGTTGCCAACTCACAATGCAAATTATCGCCAAGATAAACAAGAACTGTCAATATTGCGACAGAAATTTATGGCGATAGCTTTGGAATTAACTTTAATAGCGGGAAATCCTCTGATAGCTGTCATTTAATTGGTTTTTAGTTTATTTAAGTTGTTAAGTTCCTAAGTTAATATAACTGTATGTTTTCCTAAAAAAATAAATAAATAGCTAAATTCATTTACATTGCCCAATTATAGGTTAATGTGTTGTTCATTTGTAATTATTGTTTTATCGCAAAATAGTTTAGAATGGCTTGCATATTGATGTATTTTTTTATTTAACCTATGTCGTCCCACTGCTGGGCAAAGATCTACCCTTGATTTCGCCAGTTTTCGCGATTTTTTGAGATCTCCGACTACTCTGGCTCAAATGCGTCCAAATTATTGCGCCAGCGCTTTCTAGGTCTACCACGGCGTCGCTGCCCTTCTGGAACCCAGTTTGTGACGAGCCCGGCCCAACGGTCTGGCTGCATTTGAGCCACATGCCCTGCCCCCATTTAAAGCGTGCTGTTTTTAAACCAACGCGCAACGTCTGCTATTCCAGTCTTGGCGCGTATATCGGTATTTCTTATACGGTCAGATCTTTTGACGCCGAGGATGCTTCGCTCCATCACTCTCTGGCAGGTCTTCAGTTGAGACTTTTGTGTTTCAGTCAAAGACCAGGTCTGAGCTCCATAGGTCAATATAGGCTGGATACATACGTCAAGGAGTTTACGCTTCAGTGAACATGGTTAATGGTAGTGAACCTTTTAGAAGTTGTTTCATGGACCACAAGCTCTTCCATGCATTTTCAATGCGGCGATTTATTTCGCTGTCTTGCCGATTATTAAGGCAATCTGTGTTTGAATTATCACTGGCACTACTTTTACAATATACACAATCACACATCATGTTTGTATAAAAATAATTAAGAATACAATAAATTTTGCTGGACAATTTACACAGCGACATCTAGGCCCGTGGTAAGCTCGAAGCTTGAGTAACGGGTGTTAGATTTCTGATATACTAAAAATAATATACATACATAGAAATATTATTTATTACACAGCGACATCTAGGCCCGTGGTAAGCTCGAAGCTTGTGTAACGGGTTAGATTGCTGATATACTAAATATAATATATATACATAGATATATATTTTTTATTATAAAACCCAGACACCCGTAACGAATATTTGCCGATCATACAAATTTAAGTTGGAGGTCGAAATCGAACCCGCAACCTCTTGCGTCGCAGGCGGACCTTCGTCCGCTGCGCCACAGAGGTCGTCGTAGGTTTAGTAGTACTTACATCTGTGTGTGAGTTCTGCTGACGGTCGCGCGACACGGGGCGAAGTCTCGCGAGAAGTGATGCGCCTCCGCTTCGGCGCCGCTCAGACGCGTTGCTCACTGACTTTTTCAACTGGAAATACAATAAAAAAAAATATTTATTTATGTCTCTCACAAAACCAGTAAGTACTATTTCACTTTCAAAATTTTCGCGAGCTACAATATTAATTTTATAAAAACGGGGATTACTCACGTATTAACAGTGAGTACTACTTGATTTGTAGCAAATTAACGTAATGAAATAAATACACAATATTAACAGAGAATAATGACGTCGTCTGTGGCGCAGCGGGCCAAGGTTCACCAGCAACGCAATAGGTTGTGGGTTACATTTCCACATCGGAACTTAAATTTGTATGTTTTGCAAATATTTGTTATGGGTAATCTAAATAAATAAATAATAATCAGGGTGTTTCTATGTATAATAAGACCCCCAATTAGCTAACACGTTCCCTGTATATGACCCAACGATGGGGCATTTCGAGGTTCTGGTCGTACGTGCATGACACAGATATGGGTCATTATACCTATAATATTAAAAAAGTGGCCAAGTGCGAGTCGGACTCGCCCATGTAGGCTTCCGCAGCAATTGTTTATATGAAATAGTTTATGACGTATTATAAAAAAACTACTTGATAGATTTCGTTCAAACCAATTTTCGTTGTTAGTTTTTATGGTTATGTACAATATATATTTTTTCTAGATTTATCATCCTCTTAGTTTAGAAATTAGAGGGGGGGGGACACTCTGTTTTCCACTTTGGAAGAGTCTCACGTCCAAACTATCAGGTTTAGAATTAAATGATGTTAGAAACCTTTAGATGATTTTGGAAGACCTATTCATAGATACCCCACACGTATGGGTTCAGTAAAATTTTATTTTTAAATTTTTGGTTCTATGTATGGGGACCCCCAAATTTATTTAACTTTTTTTAAATTTTTTTATGAATTCTTAGTGCGGTTAACAGAATACATCTTCCTACTAAATTTCAGTTTTATAGCTCTTATAGTTTCGGAGAAAAACGGCTGTGACATACGGACGGACAGACGGACGGACGGACGGACGGACATGACGAATCTATAAGGGTTCCGTTTTTGCCATTTGGCTACGGAACCCTAAAAAAAGCATTTGCACATAGGGGGTCGACTACATCATTTTGGCTGCACAGGGAACGTGTTAGGAAGCGATGGTATAACCCGCGCAGATAGAAAATTGATTTGAAAGTGGCGGTATGGTACGATTGGCAAAGGATAAAAGTATAGACAGCGATAGAGAGTGAGCGAGAACGCATGCGAGCGGACGCTATTTATAAATAAATTCTTTAAGTGCGCGGCTTATAGCAGGTATACTCACACTGCCCTTGTGGTCGGCGGAGGGCGCGGGCATGAGGCAGGGCGCGGGGGGCGCGGGGTAGGGCGGGGGCAGGCCCCGGAGCGCGGCGCGTGCGCAGTCCGCGTGCACGGCGGAGCGCAGGAAGCGAGGGTAGCTGTCCAACTTCATCAGGTTGAAGATCTGGTTCTGGGCCTGAGGATACAAGGATACAATGCAACATTAGAACTCAGTTTAATTTTTTATTGAAATTTCGAAGTACCATAATATTATATGGATAACAAATCGAGAACCAATTATCAACATACCCAATTCTGACGGTAAAATACTAGGTTTGACCGACAGAATTCAAACCTTCATATCACAAATTAGACCCAAGGCTGTAAACATAATGACTTCCAGTAATTGAAAGACCACTAGTCGTAGAAACTATTTGTTAATTTAAAACTTAATAATTATTAAGAACGATAATCACTTAATAATATAATCTTTGTTGGAAGTCCCAAATAAAATACATGGCAGAAAAATGAATGAATATAAACCTCACCACAACACACCACCTCACATAACTTTGATTTTGGACCATCATGTAGAATGTACCTGTAAAGTGGAAAGTGCATGTTGTGCCGACCCCACATAATGTAGGAAAAGGTCAAGAAAATGATGAATGATGATGTAGATATGTACCTGAGCGAACAGGTCCTTGGGCGGCGGGTCCTGGCATAGAAGTAGGGCCGCGTGCTGGCTGGCCGCCGCGTCCACGTTGACGGCCTCGTCCGCGCAGACCGCCAGGTGGCGCTGCCAGATGACCGGCGCCATCGCCGACCGGGTGTCAGCGTCGGCGTGCTGGTACTGCTCGCAGGACCACCAGAAACTGGAGAAGATAATACGTATGTTGGAAGGACAATCTATGGATAGTAGTGTTAGTCACATCAGCCTCACTATATAATTATTTACAAGGTTACAAGGGTCTTGTTGCAAAAACTACAAGGGAGTCAAAGGGGCCTCGCTTAAAGGGAGTCACAGACAGTTCTGACAGTTGCAAAGGAATCTCATGGCAGTGAACCTATATGAGTACATAATGGACAAAACAATACGTATGTTGGAAGGACAATCCATGGATAGTAGTGTTATGGTGTCTCACCAGCCTAAACCTTTGCAAGGTAACAAAAGGTCTTGTTGCAAATAAGTCACAGGGGTTTACAAAGACTACAAGGAAGTCAAAGTAGCTTAAAGCGAGTCACAGGCAGTTCTTACAGACAGCTTAATTGCAAAGGAATCTCATGGCAGTGAACCTATATGAGTACATAATGGACAAGATAATACGTATGTTGGAAGGACAATCTATGGATAATAGTGTTAGTGTCTCACCAGCCTAACTATTCTTTAAAAGGTAACAAGGGTCTCGTTGCAAATAAGTCACTGGGGTTTAAAAAGGCTACAAGGGAGTCAAAGGGTCAGTTCACATGGCTTAACTGCAAAGGAATCTCATTGCAGTGAGCCTTTATGAACACAAAGCCTCGCTCCAAGGAAATCATGGGATCCACGCAATAAAAGTCACCTTTGATCTGCACTTTCATCCAATCTTTGAAGGCTGTTGTATCGGGACTTTTAAACGTTAAGGTCAGAGTCACAACCTAGTTGCCAATAGGGATCAGCGAGACACATTGCCTCTGCGCTGTACAAGGTCAGGTCAGAGTTCTTTGAAGGCTGTTATATCGGGACTTTTAAACGTTAAGGTCAGGGTCACAACCTAGATGCGAACAGGAATCAGCGAAACACATTGCCTCTGCGCTCTACAAGGTCAGGTCAGGGTCAGGTCACTCACTGTATGTTCTCCTGCGCGAACTCCTTGCTGAGGAAGTGCGCGAAGGCCGCCGCCCCCGCAGGGTCTGCCAGCAGGTGGTCGAGCCCGAGGGACCAACGGGACACGTTGCCGCCGCTAGAGGGCGCAGCGGTCACTGCGCTCTCGCTTATTTGCTGGAAACAATGATACAGAGTTACAAACATATGATGTGTGAGTTCGTTCTAATAAATAGTGTGTCAATTGTCTTTTACTGACTCAATCGTACAAGTTAACAACATTTTTATGGTATCATTTGTTAAATATTTACCTTGTTGTACATATTTCGATGGTCGTGGTGTCGGTAGGAGCTCCCAGCGCCACTACCCGTCGTCCACCGCCGAAACGGAGACGACTGCTCGCTCTGAGGACAAACAGACAACACGTTAATGCAAACGAAGCTTAGAGATCACGCAATTATTTAGGCCTCTGTCTCAAATTCTACGGGTATATTATTATGGCAATATATTTATTTCTGTAACTAAATATAAATATTGCTGGACAATTTACACAACAACATCTAAGCCCCGTGGTAAGCTCGAAGCTTGTGTTACGGGTGCTAGATTTCTGATATACTTAATATAATATACCTACATACATAGATATATATTTTTATTATACATATATAACACCCAGACACCCGTAACAAATATTTGCAAATCATATTTCTGTAACTTAAAACTAAATATTTTAAAAAGGCTTTTAAAAGAATATACAAAATTTTTAAATATATTTATGCTTATTACAATCTTTAAGAAGAGGCAACCGCTTACAGTTTAAGCGTAGAAATAACAATAAAGCACATACACTAGACAAATCATCCCAAATATAGTATAAGTGTCATAAAACTCAGTACAAGATATACGTAAAACAGTCAGGGAAACCCAAATCGAGCTTTGGTACCGCAAGCAAGTATGACGGTAATGACGTTAGAACTTTAGACTACGTGGTCCGCCATTTGTCAGCCACTGGCCTACTGCTAATTATACCGGGTCCTGGTTATTCCAGTGACATTGTAATTGCTTTTTCCTTTAAAGTGGCTTTCTTTCCACAAAACCGCAGACAGTGACAGATATGGCGACTCTCAAAGAGTTTCTTGTTTGATGTCGGAACTTACATGCTTCAAAGGTATTTTTGCTGGTTTCTTTATTAACCCAATTAGTTGTTCATTAATATTTTGATTTAAGTTTTGCCTTTCGGCTATAAGTTTAAGTATAAAAACAACATTGACTTTTGGCCACTGCCAAAGGTAATATCCGTTGTGGTGTCTAATTAATCACCCATTACAGGAATTATATTCACAAAAGTACAACAATCTTTTATTTTTACTATAATACTTCCAAATTATCGCCAAGCCACCTAAAATTATCGCCATAATGTTTTTGGAAGTTTTTTTTAAATTTCTATTATCTTGTTGAATTCTTTCATCCAATTCAAACTCTAATCATCACATGATCTAAACACCCGGTTGACTGACAGAAATATGACATCAAACGGACACAGCTGATGAAATACTAACTTAATAATCCAAGAGCTGGCATCAAATTTTGGGAGATTATTGGAGCCAAGCTGTGAATTCGTACCAAAGTTCCATTATATGCCAAGATGAATCTGCAGACCTGGCCTGAACACCAGGACATCTTGTTTTGGATCACGTGGCAGATCAAAAACTGTATTCAAGGCAACTTAAAATATCATCATCATCGTCATGTCAGCCGTTGGACGCCCACTGCTGGACATAAGCCTCCCTTGGCCAGCCAAGTCAGCAGTTTTTTGTTGAGGTATTACAGAAGAGTTGCGAGACAAGATTTCAACTACCTCACAATATGATACCTACCCAAATAGATGCCAGCTCTCGTACTATAAAAAGAATAACAGGAGTGACTGCGCCGTTTTATTCGCGGCGACAGAGATATGAGTCTGTGTTGACACGGGTCGGAAACGATGGAGGCTGATGGACGTTGTATTTACACGGAAAACCCCGATATACATTTGTATACCTATATATATACATATCATATATACTAGTATATATGTAGATATACCCCGATTTACTTCTCTCATATCTATACTAATAATAAATCTGCAAGGGTCGGTCATGGAGGTTGTTTCATAAGTTAGTTTGTTTTCAGAGAATTGTGTATATAGGCCCAATATATCATTATATTGAAACTATTGAAAAATATTGAAACTGAAACTAATTTGACGATTTCCTTTCTGTATTTTATGTTCCTCCATAACTCTTTAACCATTTATCCGAATTTGATGAAATTCGGTAGATAAACATTATGACGCCTAGGACTATAATTTTATAACTTGCTCCAATTATGATAAGATGTGGCCCCCTGAAGAGTAACGAACACACATCCATACATTTTTGGAACTTTGATAGTGAGAAATGACACTCAAGTTATTTCAAGTTGTTAGGTATTTCAGGTGGTTAATGACGATGATATGATACCCATATCAATAAGACATAATTGAGCTACAATTAATGCTACAATGCATGGTACAGGGAGTGCCCCGCTAAATCTGAAGTCATTGACAGACACATATTCATAACGGTAGGTATTTCCTCTCATTGTGTTATCACGTCGGAAAACTGTATTTTAAAACCGAACATACGATGTTTTAGTATTTAAAGGTTTATTATTCAATTTGTAATTGTTAACGTCAAAGTACCTGTTGCTCTATCGCGGCTAAATCTATTTGGATATTTTTTTCATCGTAGATGGTTTAAGCGCCGGGATGTTCATAGGTTTATTTAATTAAATTTTATACTGAAAAAATACTCGCATATGAGCAAGAAAGACGATTAGAAAACGTAAAAGCCACACAACTCATTATTATATATACCTACTCGTAATATAATAAATGCAAATACATATTCAACTTCAATATCACAACTTAAGCTAAAACTAAGCTAATATTGTGTATCTTTTTGTGGGTTTACTTCATGATTAATGAACTATAAGGGGTGATCTTAGGAATTCTGTAGAGCTCATTTACCAAGGAAGAATATAGGCTTCTGTTACAAGATAGTTCTATTAAGTTCTAAGCACGTACTGCGGGAATATCAATATAATACCGGAAAATGTAGCTATTGCATGGACACAACTTGGTAACTATTAAGCCATTTCAATAAGGATTGGAGTTGAACCTTGTTAATTAGACGCACTGACCTTATCACAATCAATGTACCAAAAAACCATTTTCACGGCAATTGCAATCCATCAAACTTCGCACCATGACATCCAACATTCAGTCAGAATGCACACTATTCCTTCAATAAATACGAGTATACACCACTTTAATTGCAACACAAGGAAACACGTAGTCATAAAGCACAAACTCTGAAGGGAATTTACGAGACTTATGAATCAGTATTGAACAAAATTAACAGGATAATTCAGGTCGGAGTGAGTCGCGCTACTGGACGCCTATAGACCGAGCAGGATGCCCCTCTCCCCCATTCCATAATCACCTCAGACGAACACAATGCTAAATTACAATAACAATAATACAGTACACAAACCAAAACCATTTCCGTTGGATTGTGTCACAAGGTACATATTTGGACATTCGGTTGCGTTCAGGTGGTGTGACATAATTCTGGAGATTGTGAGTCTAGTTAGTTAAGGTTAAAATCGAAATATTTATAGGTTTATTTACTTACAATTTAACTATTCCAGAAGAGTTTTATAATACAAGAACATAATTTTTGAACGCAATATACATATTTACATAATTAGTAATTATTTTATAAGATAAAATAGATCACTGAGACAATATTTGATGTGGAGCTTGGACGAATCGTTTCACTACTCTCGCGTTGATCTTCGCCAAAAGCCAAAGAACCATCGTAAAATAACACTAAAATAGACACGTGCTGCAATAGAATTTACCTTTACGAGTCTCGAATTGACGGCCGTACTTAATTTAAGTACTAAAGATAGACATTTCATGATTTTACGTTTATTTCACTTTGGGTACATAAAAAACCCCTACATAATATAGGAGCTGAAAAATTTGTCTGATTGTTTGTTTGTTTGTTTGAAGGCGCTAATCTCACGAACTGATGAAGCGAATATTATTTTAATTGTTTTAATGTTTTCCAGAGTTATTGCCACAATAGTATTAGAAATGAATGAATGTCCAGTAGCTAGGAAATAATTCACCGCTTCAGCTTGTAAATCGAATACAGAGGAAAACAATCAGTTAATATTTAATGTAGGCATATTGTAAAGCCATGTTAAGATAATATTACACCACATAGTGTTAGAACGACTTTGAATGTGGTTTATGGTCTACAACTCTACATTATATTCCTACATCCATGTGTCTGTTAAATATTTCTACATACGATAGTGTAACTTGGACTGTGTTTATAAAGTTAAAATCATTTATTCATCGAGTGTCGACCACAAAGCCTTAGAAAATCCTAATAATGTAGTTATATGCATGGCGGATTTTCTCGCGGTACAAAATATAATGCCGCGGTTTAAACCAGGACACCAAATCGCAGCTAAATCGGTTCAGCAGTTTCACCGTGTGAGGAAATCAAATATCCATATGTTTTTCGTGATGTTTAAGCGCTCTACACACCAAAGCCGGCGGCCCGCCGGCACAGCCCGGCGGCCTAACCCGCCGGCCTTATTTTGTACTAAATAAAGCCGGCGGCCTACAAAATAAGGCCGGCGGGTTGGGCCGCCGGGCTGTGCCGGCGGGCGGTGTGTAGAGCGCTTAAGAGTCACTGTTTAAAAGTTATAATGTAAACCTTTATAGTAAATAATAAACTTTATTTTATTTATTTATTTTTATTTACAAATTGTTGTCTTTAAGTAAGGAATATTTGACCTTGACAGTAGACCGACAACGGGATGTGGAACCACTCCCGCGCACTTCTGAGAGTCGCTTTGTTACGGAACAAACAGGGATTGTTCTAGAAAGGTTACAGGTAAACCAGTCAGTGACAATGCTATTGTAATCCTCTCATTGATTGCTTCTGAGAAAGTGACATTGAGAATAGATACGGTTAGATAACTGTTTTTATTCTATGCTAGCTGATGTTATCGGCTACCTGCGGTGACATTAATATTAGTATTTCAAATATTAGAGATATTAGGCTTTACGGAGTCCTTTATTCTAACATTAATTCACTAGGAGTGCCTTCTACCTAATATTCTACATCTTGTATGGCAAAATACATTATAGGTATATATTAAAATCATATATACTCTTTTATTATTCTGAGAGATTAGGCCAAATATCCAAACAATATCCTTCAAACTTTTTAAAGTTCTCAGAACATGGTTTCTTCGCGATGTTTGCCTTCACCGTTAGGGCACGTGTTGTTTTAAAATCGCACATTATTTTTCAAGACAAAAAATCAGAGGTGCATGGCGGGGTTAGATAGAAGTTAGAACCTACGACCTTCGGAGTGACAGTGTGCTGCCACACGCACTCTCGTTCTCGCTTTTGAAAAATGAACGTTAAACGCCTGTAGCTCGTATCCGTGATAGATAACCAACAGAATTAGAGCTATGTTGTGCATTTTACTGTGACTCAGAAGCCTCAAAGACTACACATACATTCTAAATTTGAAAGATTCATCCAAATCTTGTTTACAAGCCGTAACATAGTAACTATCAAATAGATTAGCTACGCCTATCTTCTTTGACGTCGGACGATGATACCGTCTTTTTATATATAAGTTTGATTGGCACCTCAATGTTCGAAGATATTTCGAAGAATGCGAATCGTAAATACAAAACAAGCGCCTGCGAATTCGTAGACTATCTTAAGGTCGATGCGATGAGTTTAGAGGGAAAATATATACGTCATCATCGATTAGGTATTTATAGACGAAACTATATTATTAATTTGTCGATAGTTACGTATGGCGTCAATGACGAATTAATTATTTATCAGCTAAATTCTAAATGTTTCTGTAAAATCCGCACAGGAATTGTATAGGAAATACCTTATTGCAAATACAAAATATAACAGGAATAATTCTCATGTTTTTTCACTCGCGTTCAGCACATAATATATATTTATCACTTTAATTTAAGGGCACGTGTCGGTACTGTAGTGTGCGAGGCCATAAAAGTGAGCGAATATGTTCCTTCGGGAAAATCTATACCTAATCGCACTTTGAGGTCTAATGCGTCAAAACGAAACATTCCAATAAAAGAAGTTTTTGTGTCAATTCTTAGGAAAATATATTTACGGTTTTAGAAGTTTATTTCTCAAAGAATACAATTCACTTAGAAGAGAAATATAATTGCACAACAATAAAAATCAGCTAACAAAGTTCTTCTTCTTCTTAGTTTATGGCTTGCTGTTTTAGCTAAGACAATTTGGTAGGTACCTATGGTAAACATTAAGTGCAAACATCAGAAGTGGTAAATATTTTTTGGTACAATTACGTATCATTTCGCTGTGCTGAGCTATTTAAACCATTGGATATCGAAAGGCAACAACAATGTTTACAAAACAGGTCATTGACAACTATGTCGAACGAAACAGTAGGAGTTGAGTGACTAATAGTGATAATGTCCGATGAAGTCCGAATGAGCGATAATTTGTCTGTATTGTCATTAACATATACAACAATCAATTATGCAATGTTAATACTTGTTACTTATCATTTAATTACCGAACGATGCTTTTCTTATCCGTAAGTCTTATTTAATAAATAATTTATCACCTATGCTATAAAGAGATAATTGATAAAATGTCATATTATTAACTGTCCGTTACCTAAGCTATTACAACTAAACCATTTTGCATGACAATTTTTTTATTATAAGACAGATTTATTTCTTCAAATATAAAAAACAATGCAACTTTTCGTTGTACCTAATTTTATAACTCAAGATTCTTTTGGTATTAAAATTGTCGAAGGACATGGAAGGTTTAAGAAATAGAAAACATGGTAATAGAGCGGGCTAAGCCGCGGGCAGTTCAGCTTGTTATTTATAATAAATCTTTGTCATCAAGCTTTTATCATGGGAAAATAAATAAAACATTCACAAAGTATCAATTACTTATTCACAGAATAAATAAGATTGTGAAATGGCGCCAAATCTGTTTGAATACACCCACAATGTTTCAAAGATGTATGCATTATATGGCATATGTGGATATTAGATATACGGTATAGATATATATATTTACGATATAGACGTAGCAACTGAACAAACACTTGAGCTCCTACGCAAACCATATTTGTTATTCCATAATGTGAACCTATATAATACTAACGAGCTAATTTTGCTTTCAACGTCATATCTTTAGTTAATTACATAAGTCTATCAATATTTATGATTGACTAATCAAGATATAAATAAAATAAAAGCATATTGCTGGACAATTATTATTAGATGTTATTGTAGTTTTATAAATAGAATTTGTAGAATCTCTAGAGAAGGTAAGATTAAGATTAAGAGATGGATGATTATAATCTAAGAGACGCTGATACAGAAATCAAGTGCAACAACACTTTAAGCGATCAATAACATAGATATTTCAACTAAGAGACGCCTAAAATTCCGAATCAAGGATGATTATAATCTAATAAAAGCTGATACAGAAATCAACAAGTGCAACAACAAATTCAGCGATCAATAACATAGATATTTCAACTAAGAGACGCGTAAACGGAAAATTCCGAATCAATCTTTATTGTAAAGCGATTATTGAGTATAATAAAGGAACTAGGCTAGGCATCCGATACACAAAGTTTATATATTAGATTTCTATTAATATTACAATTTTAGTATGGAGTTGTATGAATAATTAATTAATGTAGAGGATAACATACAAATTATTTTCAAAATATTGATTAAAACACGTATTTGATGTAGGTACCCAAGGTCGACATCATTATAAGAAAACATAATAGAGAATTTTCACCTTCGTTAGTACAAGATCATACGAGTTACTCTATGTTCAAGTTCATATTTTATTAACAACATTGTTACTGTAGATAATGTTGTAAGTTCTCCTTTAAAGTCCATAAATAACGATTAAAACAATAATTAAACAAACACAACTGACAGATTAGAAATTCCACAGAGTAAACGAACTCAATTTCAAACACAACATTTGAAGAAGTGAAAGTAAAACAGACCACGGTGTCGAAGAAAGGGAAAATGATAAAACAATAACCACAAAACTTACAACTGTAACGAACTTGGCGACAAATCTCTCCAGAGCGTCCGTAGGCATCGCTAAATCATCGGCGCTCGCTGATCACTTAAAGCCCACTAACACACAAACATTTACTGAAAATATTCTTAGCTCACACAAAAATATCTTAGAGATTTTCGGAGATTTAACACGTGCGTTCGGCGTCAGAGCCGCGAGAGAACTGCCCGCCGTATCGTATCTAGCAATAGGTACCTATCACAGCACAGGTATAAAATACAGATAATGTGTAGGTGTTTAATTATTTCCCTTATCAATTCTTATCGGGAAGCATGCTCCGAGACCGTGCACGCCCCTGCAAATTATACTAGACGACCGCCAACAGCTTCGCTTGCTTTGTTCTCATAAAATATAACCTTCCTCGAGAAATGTACTAAGCCAACATAACACTTATAGAATTTTACTATAAAAACTGTCGTGGTTTCATAAATTCATATTGACATAAGCGGGCTATACACGAACCTTATTCCTGAAGAAGTCCCACGTTCTGGAACGAAACGGTTAATCATAAGTCAACGTAAATTCGTGTAGAAAGAAAGAATTTTTCAAATCGGACCAGCCAGCGGTTCCTGAGATTAGCGCGTTCAAACAAACAAACACTTCTACGCGATTAAAACTGCAATTCCGAGTTCATCTACAGAATGTGATGAGTTATTTCTTAACTATGTTTATAAATAGCCGTGAATTTATTTTCGTCGAAGCAATAATCAACCGATAGTTATGACGGCATAGAGTCTATAACGAGACTACTCTAACTAGATGACGATATAACTAAAACAAATAATATTCTTGTTAAAACTCGATAGACTGAATTCTTAGGGAATTTGATGCGTCGGCGCAGGTTTAGAAGAACCCACACACGCATGCCGATGGAAATAGATGAGAGAACTTCATCATCATCATCATTTCATCCATCGGACATCCACTGTTGGATATAGGCCTCCTTTAATGATTGCCATGTAACTGTGAACCAGCGGCCTCGACAATATCATCTGTCCATCTTGTTGATGGACGTCCGACGCTGCGTTTGCCAATCCGTGGTCTCCACTCAACTTTTCGGCCCCACCGGCCATTGTTCTTCTAGCTTTATGGCCAGTCCATTGCCACTTCAAAGAGCTAATCAGCTGGGCTATGTCTGTGACCCGCGTTCTCTTACATAATCTTTTGATTTCTCAAATCTAACTATTAAAGATCCTTACAACAGAAAAAGATGCAAAGAATTAATTATAAACATTAAAGACTCATTTATTGGTAACAAAATTATCAGGTTAAATACAAGAAATTTTACAACACCATAAGAAAAGAGATTACAAATGTACTGTAATCAACAAACATCGAAGAAAGATAAAGCCAAAATGACACAACAAACTGGTTTAGTCTCAAACGATAAAATTGATTTTTATATCTTTATTATTAAACAAAAAGTCCGTTTATGATTTGCTAAAGTAAGGTCGGAGACCTATTGAACTAGTTATAGTTAGATCTAGATCTAGGATTAATGTAACCGGTTTGAGCCTTATAGAGCGTTCAACTGTGAATAGGTCATCAGAACATAAGGGCGGTCTATCATGATAATTAGGAACATAGTATCGAGGTTTTTTATTGGCCTTCAGATTATGGAGGATTATATTGTTGACTTATGATGAAATTTACGATAACTCTTTTATAAATCGTTCATCATCACCCCTTTTTATGTTCCCACTGCTGGGACACTGACTACTTACTCTCTTGAAGAGAGAGATTTGGCCTTAATTTACTACGTTCGCTAAGTGTGGGTTGGTGACTGACACAAGTCTCAGATAGACTCTTGTTAGACCAAAATATCTCTATCCGTATCTAAAAAATACTAGCATGTCACACGATAATTAAATTTTATAGATTCTCAAAAGACATTTTTTCCGTTGTAAAATAAATGTGTCTTCGAGATTTACTTGATAAATAGGCTAACGCACAATTAATTTTAATAAGGCATAATTTTGTTCTTGAGATTAACGAATAATAAACTACGGAACCCTAAAAAGTGCAAGCGTTCGTGAACGTGTTTTACCCAATTAAACAAGTCTTTTGAAATGTCTAAAGCAAATACATGATAAGTTTGTAATCGTTATTAATTTACGACGAGTTGTATAAATTCTTGAGTTGAAATGTTGGCATTACGGTTATTGCTACGATAAGGTGTTTTTTTTTGTTTACACAATAACTTTTAAGGCAATATCCGTTTTAGTCATAAATATATATTTATATAGGTTGCATAATAAGAAGCTTAAGAGCCTTGTTACCGGGCGATGTTTTGCTAAATTGGATATTTTATGCACCACGTGACCGGCGCGTCACGCGAATTCTATGAAAAATACTAAATGATCTTGATACTTCGTCGATCTAAAACATACAAATATACTAACTAATAATTATTTTAGATCTGTAGAAAATGGCATCAAATAAATTCCATTTTATTGAGTGGATTTTTTTCAGTTTCATTCTGAAATAATTATTATATTTATGTTTTTATTTAATTGATAGGTGTTTAATATATTTTCCTAAATTCAAAATGGCGGATATTTTTATTTCAATATTTGAATCAATTATGTTTTATCTTAATAATATCAATATTTATTTTAAATCTGATTGATTATTTGAAATCAATTAAGCACATCATTTTAAATTAAAACATTCATGATTAATAATTATCTATATAAGAATAAAACTGAAAATAGTCTTATTGAAGTTAAATGTCCTCATTCATCTCATCTTATGGGCTCATTTTTAAACCTATTCTTCTGAAATTTGGTGTGTAGGTTTGTAATTAAATGTTTTTTTTTGTCGAATGTTGGGACTTGATGTAAATTCGAAAGTCTAAATTGAACGGACTAAATACAAATTCTAATTGATAATGTTACCTAATTTTGATGAATAGCACTCCATATTCTATGTCAAATATAAAAAATACTAGTGAAAGAATTACTTCGATACATCAATTAGTTTCCGATTTAGAAGTAAAACAAGTTGTAACCGTACGACGCGAGCCGCCGGTTACGGTGTGACGTCATAGTTCAGCACGATCAGTCTGGTTTACTCAGTCCGCTTGCATTCGCTTGTTATTGTGACGTAACTATAATAGTTAGAAATATACTGTCGAGACATTTTTTGTAGATATTAATGTGTTCTACAAAATTGTAGTACATTGTATATTTCTAAAATTAATACTTTTCGCAGCGCATGCGATATAAGATTTTTTTTTTACATCTTCGGTGACATATTTGGGTTTTCCGTGCGGATCCCTACTTTTTTGAAAATGTAATATAGCTTATAACCTTCCTCGATAAATGGACTATCCAACACTGAAAGAATTTTTGAAATCGAACCAGCGGTTCCTGAGATTAGCGCGTTCAAACAAACAATGAAACTCGTCAGCTTTATAATATTATTAGTATAGATAAGTATAAGTATAGAAGCGCATAAACAAGTTTTAAATCAAAATAAACGGCCTCACGCATATTGTAAGTAAAATAAATACAAATAAAAGTGGCCAAGTACGAGTCGGACTCGCCCATGTAGGCTTCCGCAGTAATTGTTTATATGAAATAGTTTATGTCGTACTTTAAAACAACTACTTCATAGATTTCGTTCAAACCAATTTTCGTTGTTAGTTTTTATGGTTATGTACAATATATATTTTTTCTGGATTTATCATCTTCTTATTTAAGAAACTAGAGGGGGGGGGGGGGGGGACACACTCTGTTTTGCACTTTGGATGAGTCTCACGTCCAAACTATTGACTTTAAAATTAAATGGTTATAGAAATATTGTTATGATTTTTAAAGACCTATTCATCGATAACCAACATGTATGGGTCCGATTAAAAAAACGTTTTTAAGTTTTAGTCCTATGTATGGGGACCCCCCAATGTAATTTTTTTTTTCTATTTTTTTATGAAATCTTAGTACGGTTCACGGAATACATCTACTTACCAAATTTGAGTTTTAAAGCTCTTATAGTTTCGGAGAAAAACGGCTGTGACATACGGACGGACGGACGGACGGATGGACGGACGGACGGACGGACGGACATGACGAATCTATAAGGGTTCCGTTTTTGCCATTTGGCTACGGAACCCTAAAAAATAGGTTTAGTACATCTGTAACGTTCAAGCTACTACATTTACATCCTAAGTATCTATCCTACTTCCTACTAATAGTAACTATAAATACGAAAGTGAGTGGGTGTGTTTGATATCTTTCACGAAAAAACTACTGAACGGATCTGGACGAAGTCTAGAATAACACATAGGCTACTTTTAATCCTAAGAAAATGTATAGTTCTAGTTGTTGATTGATAAGAAAGTGTAGGTACTCGTTTGCAATAAATCAATATATTGTTCATTTAAATTTACTAAGAAGCTAGTTTGCAATAAATCAATGTATTGCTTATTTAAATTTACTAAGAAAAGCGGTACCTACCTATAGTATATAGATAAATACCAATAGCAACAAAACTTTAATACATATAGGTAATATTGTCTTTAACGTCAAAGTTTAATGGTAGGTAGGTACTTCTACTATTTGAGTTATCTTCATCTATTTTATTAATCGAATATAATATTTAAGTAGGTACTACTATTAAACTATTAACTTAATACACGGACGAAAACACAACAAAATACTGCGCAAGCTATTGCACTACTACCACAATCTGCTGGTGATTTGATACTAAGCGGGCGTGGCCCGCGCGACTCGTTGAATTATGACGTCACAAGCGCTCACTTCACTGTTAGCGAGACTCGATATTTTTCGAAACTTTGAATGCCTATAAAATCAAAACTACTAGGTACTTTTTAACTAAACAAAAACTAGTGTATTTGTATACACGCAGGCTTTACTGATACAAAATTTCAAGCGATTTGGCATACCTAGTAACATTACTTATTATAACAAAACAAATAAATTATATTATATATAAGTTGCTTGTTTTGTTAGATGGTATATTTGTGTTTGAATAAATAAAAGTTTCGTTAATGAAGGTTTTAATTATGTTTCGGTATTATTTTTGTAGTTTCGAACTTTATATTTATTTTTATATTTATTGGTATCCATTTATCTACATATGTCATAGACAGATGTAGAATATCCATTTATCTACATATGTCATCTTGAATAATTCCCATTATATTTTTATTTTGATAAACTATTTATTTTTATTTTATTACGAACTTATTGAAAATATTTCATTTATATATTTAAAAAAAAACCAACCCGCACTTGGCCAGCGTGGTGAATTAAGGCCTTATCTATCTCGTCAAGAGAGAAGTCCCTATCCCAGCAGTGGGAACGTGAATAGGGGTGTTATTTTATATACAGGGCGTCCCAAAATTATGGGCCATGAAGGGGAAGTACCATATATATCGTTGATAGTGAATTTTGCTCAAAGAAGACCATTTTATTTTAAAAAGTAAGTAATTTAATTAATTAATTTACAAAAAAAATGTTTCATGTTTTTATTTGATTAAAATAATTAATTTCACGTTGTTCCTTTCTTTTTAAATACTATGTTACTTAAGCAGAGTTATTATTTTTTAGCTATTCTTTCGATTGGTATCATAAAAATAGAGTTTTTTTTTTCTACATGTAAGTCGGTTCGATTCCCAGACAAAGCAAGTAATTTTTAGAAAATCAATGAATGCAGAATTACTAACTTAAAAATAAAATGAAGTCTGTTTTGAGCAAAATTCACTATCTACGATATTTAAGGTACTTCCCCTTCATGGCCCATAACTTTGGGACGCCCTGTATTTATTAGAAAGGTACATTATTTTTTGTTTACATATTGGATACTCGGTAAAAATAAGAACAAAAAATTACGGAATATTTTCTTTGTAATAAATATTATGGAAATCTATACTACAATTATCAAGCTGAGGAGATTGCTTGTTTATTTGTTTGAACGTGCTACTCAGAAACCGCGGGTCCGATTTAAAATATGATTTCAGTATTGGATAGTAAAATTATCGAAAAAGGCTATAAAACATAAACTAGTAAATAACGTAAAAACGCAAGCGCAGCTGTCGGCGGGTCGGCAAGTTAGTCATAATCTAAAAAAATCATAGGCATAATTACATTTAGTCGTTGGACGGTTTCACCAAAAAAAGTTGCCTTGTTGTTTTTTAATTAGGATAGATAACTTTAGATATGCAATCCACATCCTACAGCATAACCTCCAAATAAATAAGGTTAAACAAGATGACAATGATGTGGTACAATTCTTAGGCCAGCAACAAGTGGTACAATTCTTAGGCCAGCAACAACAACAATTGATCGTTATCAATAAAAATAACAATTGATCGTTATCAACGGATCAACTTATGTCGGTCGTAGTATCGCAATAACACATACACGCACACTAACAGCGTTTTTACAGCAATTGACAGTCCCACACACTGACATTTTACGAAATATTTCTATATTTTATTCAAGAACAACCGACATAGGTCCGACCTCGACAAGCGCTCGCGCGGTACTAAATCGAAATCGCCGCCGGCATGAAAAAACTACTAAATTATGGTAGTTTTATTTTATTCATAAAAAATTACCAAAACCGTTCTACAAATTAAAATTAATATCATAGTTTAAGCAAATGTTAATAAATATTTTGATATAAATATGACGTCCCATTGATTTAGAACTTCGGAGTTATTGAGGTTTGTTTCGAAGCATTTTCGGTCGATATTAAATTCGGTATATCTTTAGAATAAAAGCATTTAACGAAAATGTACTCTACTCTAAATGAAGAATAGGATATACGTAACATAATAAAAAATAGTTTGATCGCCCATATTCATTAGAATCTACAAATTTGAGCTGAGAAAACAGGTCTTCGAGCGTTTTTTACGAAACATGTATCCGGAGAATGATTATTACTCAATATATAAACAAGTTCTCTAAAATGTTTCTTGATACTTTTGTAGAGGAGAAAACGAACTATTATAAAAATGTAATTGTAATATCAAACAACTAACGCAAACCATAGAATTAGGACGAGAAAACCGAACAATTTCGCGATTTCACGTAATAGGCCTCTTAAGCATGTGAATGAATAGAAATAAATAAAATAAAATTTGTCATACTTATGATATCTATCATGTCATGGGCGTCGATAGTGCTAAGAATATGCCGTGAGGTATAACATAATTTAGACTAAGTTAAATTTAAAATTTCTTATTTTAAGTGACTTTGTAATAAGTTTTATAAGAAATAAAGTTCTTTAACCTTATATTAAAATATTTAAAATACATCAAAAATAAGTTATAGACGAGAATTTTAACTACGGCGGTCATAACATTTTATTTTGGGTGTTTTGCTAAATTTTCAATCAATAAATACAAAGTGGGGAATCCTAGAAAGTAAAAATTATATATTTTGCAGAGCAGAGCATGACACACCAGTTATTCCACAAATAGCGCAGAAATCACAACCAACAGAGAAAATAAAAGATAAACAGATATTTCTATTTCTGTCCCATCAGTTATTTGCAGAGCCACGGCAGATAATGTGATAGGTAATAAGAAATCCTATGTTTACTGAGTATTTAGATAATAAGACACTACGAGTTGTAAATTATTTTAAAGAATAAAATAGCAAATAAGCTACGTGGGAATCATTGCATTATGATCATGAGGATATTTGATATTTATGATAATGAGGAATACACTAGCAGCAAGTATATAGTTTATAGTAATTTGAGAATAGTTGTTACTGTTGCAATAAGTTTCGATATGTTTCCTTTACTACCAGCACTAAATGGCTTGCTCAGTGCCACTATCTACACTAATAATAAAAAGTTTGTTTTCAGAGTTATTGTGTTTATAGGCTCAATATATTATGACACTGAAACTAATTTGACGATTTTCGGTTTTTTTTTCTGTGTGTAGTAAATAAAAACAAACCATTTAAAAAATACACAAACATTAAAATACAGCAACCAAACAAAATAGCTATTTTCAGTCCCGCGGACTTTATTTGACTTTTTAACTTATAATATGAAAATAATAAAAACTGAGAAAGATACTGCATTCTGAAAAATAATGTTTTATCTGCATAAAACAGATAGGTAGAGATTTTTTTTTTTACTGTAATTATGTTCTTTTGTAATAAGAGTTTTATTCAAGTTTCGTTTACAGCTCAACCATCATTTTTGTGATAGGAGTTTATCTTCACACTAATAACGGTCATGATGAATTGTTTCAAGGATTATGTTACTCAGCAAATCGAGGAAATTTAACACTGATTCACACACAATGTAAACAAAATAAGTATACGCACCATGACCTAAATAAAAGTAGGTGTCGTTAACATCAAATAAATAAAAATAAAGTTGTTAATAATTATTTCAGACACCAGTAATACGATAATTAACTAAGTTATTATGTTACAATCTAGATCAAACAAAAGCAGATTTTTCGCTAAAAATAAACAAAAAATTGTGTAATTTTTTTTGAAGTCTAATTCGGTTACTAATCGCATATCAACCAAAGTAAAGCTAAATACAATTCCATCATAAACGAGAACACTCACCAAAAATCAAGCGAATTCCGTAGCTAAAATCAAATCGTTAAGCTTGATATCCAATACACAACAAACTCACTTCCACAATATGTTAACTCAGTGGAATCACACGGAAGCTCAACTTTCACTGAGCCGCACCGGCCACATTGATCGAGCGAAGGCTGTGCGGAGCCGCCGCCGCGCTACCAACAACTGAATCGAACTAACAAAGCTACGTGTACTCAACAGATTCTCACACAATCTACGACAAAAAGGGTTTCAGACAAATCGTCTTAATTGCAAGTATTTATCCGTGACTGAGTGTGGTTAAGCCGTTTTACAAAGTATTGTGTAGGTATGTATAGGTATTCAATAAGTGCTGTAATGCAAATTGTGGTTAGACACTACAGTGAACCTGAATTGATCCGTGGTAATCGAGACAACGTTCAAGTATGAACTAAATATTTATGGAGCTTAAATTAAAATCGTGGTTAGAAGTTACGCTTCACATGAATTGATGATTCACTCCCTTTATGTCGAGTCCCGGTATGTCGAGCCGAAAATCTTGATCGCTTATATTATATTACCTCTATGTCGAGCTCAGTTCTCTTAGTTCGTTTTTTATTTATTATATTTTTTAAATAATAAAACATCTATCTCAAGCAAACTTTACATTTTGATTACTGTTTTACAATTGATTCGTAGTGTCATAGTTTAAAATGAAGTGTGACCACGGAGTGTGACCTAAGCACAGGCCGTGGTTTCGTTGTTCTCTACCATAGATATGCAATATTTAAGTGTGTCCTAGATTTACTATTCTATTTCCTCGGGAAAGTCATATTTAAAACTCCCTTATGCGTATATTTTGCTATGTAAATACTCTTAGGTAAATGCCTGAAATGTTTCTCATTACCATTCGAATACCCTGGCTGGGGCCCTGATAGTACTTGCCGGACAATTCACGCTCAAGTAGTAACCATTTTGTGTATAGTATTTGGTATTTTATTCAATAATTCTTGTAAGAACTAAGAACGCAAACAAAGAATTTTCCATTCTATAATATTTTGCAATCGAATAGTTTGTCAGCAATCTCATCAGCTATCAATCAGATATTAATCCATCTATCCTGCGCGATTCAACGAGGACAGCCTACGCATCCAGTATGACGTCAATCATCTATATCTACACGCATCATAGACGGATCATACCCTTGTAATACCATTGACGGCTCAGATAAGGGAATAGTAAACATATTTGGATTCATTCAGCCCAGCTTCGATTAGGTTAATGATAGTGATGACGTATTTGGGTACACGCAATCTGTGTTTTCATTATTATTCACTTTGTTTTTGTGCAAACATCTATACTTTATTACTACTAATAATAATTCTGTAAGGGTCGGCCATGGACTAAGTTAGTTTTATTTCAAGAGATATTGTGTTTGTAGGCTCAATATAAGATACTGAAACTAATTAGACGATTTTTCCGCCATAACTTTTAAATAATGATTCTAATTTGAAAAATTTCGTAGGTAAACATTTAGATGTCTGGGACACAGGATAGGCTATTTAAATTCTTGCTCCAGTTATGATAAGACGAGGCCCCTTACAAACATAATTTAAGGTTGTAAGTTTTCTGAAAATGGTGAAAATAAATAAAATACAGTTAGTTAAAGGCACCTAATCAAAACGAGGTCTAATAAGAAACTAACAATACTAAATAAGTGGTTTGACATAGAATTTTTAACTACCTAATTGGTTCTGAACTTAGTTTTTGGTCGTCATATTCTGTTTCTTGAAGGTCTCAAAGTGTCGACTATAGAATTAGACTGTTGAATTAATAATTCAGTCTCCAAGACTTAAATATCGGGTTTTCGTTACTAAGGGGTGTAATTTAAAATTGATATTTAATATGTATGAAAATTAATACGTCCTTGGAATATAGGTAAATACAGACGTCTGGCTTTGTAAGGACAGGTTCAAAATTAGAATTTGTCAAAGCCTGATAAAATGAGAAACGTGCACTCCGCTAGGCGGTGCAATTAATGTGCTAAGAGGTTTGTATTTACGGCAATAAGACTTATAATAATCGGTAATTATACATACTTCTCTGAATTGTCCAGCAATATCACTTTGGTTTTATACATAGGTACTCATAGTAACTTATACATATAGAAACAGGACAGTCAGCCAATTAAACCAATTCAATTATTTCTGCTCTCCTCTGCCTCGGAACAAAAATTTGTTCCGGGTGTCTGGGTGTTCTTAAAAATATATATCTATGTATGCCTATTCTATTGTGTGTAATATCTAGTACATGATACACAAGCTTCTCGCTTACTAGATATTAATGTGTAAATTGTCCAACAATATTACATTAAAATTTCACCAACATATCGTGTTCCCAGTAACCTCTTAATGAACATAAAACAACACCAAGTCAATATGCACAAGTGTAAATGACACCGCGCACGCGCCATTGTCTCCCCACAATAGGACACATGCCCAAACAATATGGACGGCATCAATTAATGCGACTTATGACGCAAGTTGTTTAATAAAAGGTGGTATGTTCAGCAGGTTGTGTTACCTATAGTTAAATTGAATAGGTTTCAAAAATAGCCGAGATGGCTTTGTTGGTAGGGAGGGAGGACAGGCCAGTTAATTCCGACAAGGATACGAAATACAATTACGAATCTAGCTGCATCTGGATTTATCTTCTTATAAGTAAGTGGCTAATCTACTTAAATTATCTATCCTTAGATCTATGACCTCTTCTTTACGTCCCTGCTGGGACACAGGAAACTTCAAGGAAGGAAGAATCAAGCCTTAATTCACCACTTTACAAAAAGCTGGAGTTTACTAGGATTTGATATTAGAAATGTTGAGAGAAGGTAGAGTACATAAGAGCAACGTCGCTATGAATTTGTACCTACGTGATATTTCAGTGTAAAAACACCCAACAATAAATGCACCCAGAGGTACATCATACTTTGCTCATGTGCAAAAACACCCGAGTTGCAATCAGTAGCAAGCTATCATGTGGATACCTTGCTTCCGTGCCGTAAATTGCATAGGTAATTTTGCTTTACGGCCACTATGGGCAGATAGATATAGCTCCAAGCTCCAACCTCACGACTATCTGATTACAGAAGGATAGTACTAAACTGGCGGGTGTAGTGTTCCGCTGATAGTGTCGAATGCAGTGTGAACTGTGAACTCAGGAGTTTATTATTTTTATAATTATCTTTAACGGATCATAAATACCGAGACAGCTTAGCGAACGACCTACGAGTACGAATCCCCCCACGCGCCTTTTTACTCTCAGAAGATTACGTGCTTTTAAAAGTGAATGTAAACATGGTGAGTAATCAACATCACAAATACGAGTACTCTTCTTCGTTCTTATAAAATAAAAAATTAGGTCTTATCCGTCCATTAAGTATGATTTATACAACGTCAGCAACTCTATAAACTAGTTATCGTATAGCTGTACTATTCATAGACCGGCAGAACGCGGCAACATGTCTACTTAGTGCATAGTTTTAAAACTACTTAGCTTACTTAGCAGAAGTTAAGTAAGTTTGTCTACTCGTATTCTATAGTGCGTCTATAGTTTCTATTTTATTTAAAGATGCTATGTTGCAAATTTTATCTTAAAAACTAGATATATCTGGTAAGAGTTGGACTTGACAATGTTGCCTATTGTAAATCTTATCGGATAAGTGCGAGTACCGACAACAGTAATTTAGGAATCTTTGTGATGTTATTTCGGCTTTTATTGCTCATCATTACTTTCGCTAAGAGTTTTGTGCATATTTTATTGACTATTAGGTAAAAGTAATGGCGCATTACATTTACAAGGCGAAACAAAGTAAGTTTCGATGTGTTGTCTTACGGCAATATTGTGTATTTATAGTTTGAGTGCCGGAAAGGAAAATAATAAATAAATATTCCTGTACACACACACAGCAACATCTAGCCCCGTGGTAAGTTCTAAGCTTGTGTTACGGATGCTAGAATATGCAGATAGTGGTGATGGAATGTGCTACTTTGTCTTATTTAAATCCAGACATGAATTTATTAAATTGTAAAACGTAACAAACATCAAAATCCCCACAAGATTAGGTAAATAATAAAAATACCCCGATGAAAATGCAAATAAGACTGAGTTTATCGCGGGAGAGCCCGTGTTTTAATAGATTTTATCGTATGTGTTATTCTTAGATGAGCAATAATCTTGTTTTTAAGTACCTAGTTTTCGCGGCTAGAGAGGAATTAAGACAAATTCATCCATTTTCGCGTATAGTAAGTACCTATAGTAACATTACCTTCTACATTCGTAAATTACGGTATAGTTTTCGCAGTCGCTAGCCAGTAGACGCCCAATAATGACATTCATATAGATAATAACAGATCGCTTATCTATTCTGTCTGTCTGTTTGTGCCCTCGTTTCTCCGATATGATTTGTAGGTTGATTTCAAGGCGCCTTATTTATGGAGCAGAATTCTTTGATATATTTATGCACATCATTCATTTAAAGTTTCTTCCAAACACATTTTTAATATAAACTGTGGAAATTAATGTTTGTATGTTTTTAAATAAAATAAGTATATCAATAATTTGTCATTTTTGTGAGAATCCAATCTTCTCTTTAAAATCTACATAAATTACTGATGTAATTAATGAATTCTTTGTAAAAGTAGCCATACAAACTTGATCAATAATTAGAAAGGAAAGTTACGAGGAACATAATAAGTATTGATTTATTTGATGAAAATAGTTAATAACAATTAACTTCTGGCGAAAAAATAATTATATAGAAATTAAATACTGTGTGTATTATATATACGTACTTAGTTTGCATAATGTAATCACTAATTTATGTTTCAGATAAAATGTAATGTTATGCGATGGACCATATGGCCCTGAGAATCGAATCTAAACTAGAAGTCCACGCTCTATCTAAGGATAAACTAAAGCATTATAATAATTAGGTTGATACATTGATAATAATGATTATGAATTTAAAGTGTTATAGGATATGATCAAAGTATGAAGGAAATAGGAATAAAATCCTATTAACAAATACACGACTGAAATGTCTCTAAGACGAATGTTTACTGATCAAGAGTTAATTTTCATTACACGTTTCTCAGAGAAGTTTTAAACGACCCAAAGTAACTGCACTTAACAATATCAGTGTGTGAGACCCTAGCTGTGCTTCTAGTGATGTGGCGTCCAGTAAAGTCGAGGCATTGAACGTGTTAAGCTGCTGTAGGTCATGGTAAGATCGATGACCAGATGGGGGACAAAATTCGAAATATTGATTTAACATTTATATTTATGATCGTTTAAGATCATTGTTTCATGGATCATAGTCAATATTTGAACATGAAACGGGTAACAGGAGGTTGAAAGGCGAGAAAACATGGGAATAAAGCAGGCGAAGCCGCGGGCGGGCGCATTTAAATTATTATTTTTCATTTAAAGAACTTCAGTAGGACATTGTTTGATATTGGCTCGCAAGGCCAATAGAAACTAGTAATAACAAACCATTGTTGATGCTAGTCGAAGAAAGGAAGGTGAATAATAACTTCCAACTTTTAATAACAATAGGGTAACATGATTACTATTTACAACATAATTAATAGTTAGATGTTCCGGTGTAGTAATGTTAAACAAGAAGTTCATTGTATTATTAACATACAAGTAACATCAGTTTAACTATACGACCCACATACGCCACTGGACATAGCTTCTCCAAGTTAATCTTTGTTAAGTTATTTAGTTAACTTTTTAATTAAGTTAATACGAAAAAAATCTGAATCGATCAATCATTCCAAGATCTATAATAGAATCTATTAAGGAGACTATTGATGTTGATTATTAGTAACGAGTATTAGAAATTAGGCATAGAATAGAGGTTGAACCAAACAATACAAAAGTGATGGAACAATGCAATCGAAAATTTCAATCAGTTATATCCTGTCCCATAAAAGTAGATGACCATACAAATGTGGGTTTGACGTCTCAAATCCTAACTAACACATTCACAGCTCCTCAGCGCTGTGATAGACAGTATGTACGTCATGTCATAGTTATAAATATTTATTTCTACAGTTTACATAATACAAAGCTTAGGCATGTTAAAGATTACAAATAAATGAAAAACCAGAAGTTTTAATTATAATACAGTAACTAAATATATACAATTAATCATGGTAATATTTAATAATAGTAGCTGCTGTAAAGAAGTCAGTCAGTAATCTAATTACAAATTTTTAATTTATGAAAATAATTTGTGAAAAAATATTAATAATGACTGATGAAAAGCATGAGCACTGATAGTGTTAATACAGTTGTAATAAAACCATTACCAGTATAATAAATAAGTGGGGAAGTTAAAACGTAAAAATGGAAAACACAAAATTAAACATTAATTATTTTATGGGGAGATCAGCAGTACATACTGAATCAGCTAGCATTATGAGATGCGCGAGAAAATCACCCTTTCTTTCTTTAGATGACGTTTCTGAGTAGGAGTGAAAAGGACAACTATATCGAACGCAAGCGCAGCCTTGACCCGAAAACAGGAGTGCCCGCAGGAAACGACGAATTGAATGATAAATGTGCAGATAATAGCAAGGTTACGGTCAAAGAAGGTATAGGTGATGATGACATTCTCTCACAGTCTACGAATATTGCTTGGGGTGCAAGTGTTATAAGTGTATTAAGTTGTTTGTAATATTTGTTGATATAATTTTGACACCTATCATCTATCAATAGCGTTGCCAAAAAAAATTCAAATCAGGAAGTCTATATCCAAAAGTGAAGTCGCTGGACAAATATAAAAACAAGATTTCGACAAAGTGTATCGAAAATCATGAAAATTGTCAATAAAAAGATTCTCAAAGAATTTGTATCGGAAATGTTAATCTTTTTTTTCTCTTTTAAATACAATACATAATATTCAATCTTGAATACATACAAGGAACTATTGCCTGAAATTAACTACAGAATGAAATCAGATGGCAAGGTACCTACTAAGAAAGGATGGCAATTGTAAAATAAGACAAATCAAATTGATTTATAAATACGAGTGGCGTTTGCAAATTAAACAATATTAGAGAGTTTTATTAATCCCAACACGAAACTGCAAACTCAAAATATTATTGAAATTTGGCTAGAGATAGATACTTTACAACAGAAGAAGAAAGAAAATACATTTATTTGCGACAAAAACCTCTTTTAAACTGTTAACTTGTTGATTTACGAGATGGTCATCTTCAGGTCGTCTTAGGTCTTAGAGGATGAATATTATCGGTTGATGCCATCGTAACCAAATGTTTGTGTGTTTCGTTATTTGTGTGTTGGGAAAATTTTTGTGTAAGTTTAAAGATAACGTTTGGGATGCATTGTTTGTATTCTAAATTTAGTCAGAACAATAGAAGACGGTGATAATAGTGACTGTCTTCACCTTAACAGTCCTTATCTTATAACTTTAAAATAACATAATGTGTGTATCGTATCTCGAAAATAACTTCAATGATATTGATAAAATGTATTATTACTAGGCCCCCTCCAAATCCAATCTCCCAATAGAACTCGGTCATGGAGGATTTGGTATAATCACTACGCTAACCAGTCGGGTTTGTGATCACAGAAAGTTAGTACGGTACTAACGACTCTGCTTTCCCTCTTCTGGTATACAGATTGTTATAAATAAGTTTTGCTGGACAATTTACATAGCAATATAAAACGGGGCTAGGGTAAACTAGAACTTTAAATATTTAGCAAGGCGGTACTATTCTTAGGCCAATACACGGCATGACCTGCCAATCCCGTTACACACTAGTTAATAAGAGAAATCGTTTTCAAGTATATCTACGTGTACAAACCACAGCATACAAGTATATCGGCAACATTGCCTAAGAGTCGACGCCTTACAACATGTTGCCATTATAATGTCAACAGTTCAAACTACTTGTTGCGTACCTATGAGATTTAAATATGTCCTTTGACCTAAGTAAAGGGCAAAACAGTATAAACGTTTGTTTCCACTGACGCAGACAAAGCGGCAAAGAACCGGGTATGATAATCACAGCAGCTCTTGAAAGTTTCACACAAAGTAGGTAATTGGAAGAAAAAGCTATAAAAAAATACTTGTAACTAACAGGGTTTTTTTCCACAGGAGGCTCAAACAGAGATTAAGAGATAGTAAGAGACCCTCATTAGACCAAATGCAGAAAATAAACTTCCTGCACAAGTTAATTCTTCTGTTTGTGCAATCTAAAGCTTCTGAAGATACTGTTCCGTCTAAGAAATGAGCAGCTCTAGATACTAGCCTACACAATTTCAACTTCAACAATAGATACCAATAAACAATAGATAGTGTGTTTTTATGTCAAAATAAACGTCTTTTTATTTTATTATTTTTTATTTTATTTTATACCCCATTTAGTTATCCACACGGATTTTGTCGGATTCACGGTAATATACCAGCATCACTGACACCCAAAGGAAAGGATTTTGCGTCCAAATGCGGCAATTAATTCTTTAACAATTCGACCTACCTGTTTGGCAGTGACCTGCAGCTTCTGAGGATACAGTTCCTGCAATCTCTGGCAGAAGTGGGCAGCACTGGACGCCAGGCGAGCCATGACGATAACACTAATCCAAGATCACGAGCTTCTTCCCACACCGGTTTTTATCTACTGTTTACTAGACATCTCTCAGAGATCAAACGTTCTAGTGTTCTGGATCAAAAACTTTAAGATTTTTGTTATTGTCTGGATTTCAAAACAAAAACCGCACTGAAAGTTGCGCTCTAGATTTAACCAGGAAACTTTCCAACAGCGATTCCTGTAGAATTCCTATAAATCGTCAACTCCAAGTACCGGTCCAAGATCCTTTAGTCCAACGAGAACGGGCCACAAATCGTCACAGGCCAACACAGTTCCACAAACACTTGCGTCCCTATCCAATATCTGACTGTTATCTACGTTCACTTCCTCAGGGCAGTTAGAGTGGTATTCACCGTTTACCGTGAGGATATAAGGCGCGTGCAATACCGTGGCACTTGGCGGAGCGACTGTCGCGGCGGTCGTGAGGCGAATTGAAGAGATAAGCAAGTCGTGATGGGCCGATTGTGAGGAGTTAGCGCCTTATCTGCGTGCTTTGCGGCGGTGACCTCTCGCAATTGTTTGGTTTTAGATTTGACGAGTAAATTATTTAGTGTAGATTGGGAAAGTATATCATTTTCTAATAATTGCTTTCAATTAGATTCGAATGTGAAGTCAGTAGGCTCTAAATGTTGATAAGTTTTTTTAATTTTATGTATATTTTTTATTTATTAAGTCGGAAATACTTAGATATCTTAGAGCACACAAAAAGTTGCTTAACTAACTCTAACTCGATTTTAAGTTTATCCTTGTTTGATTTAAGTCTTAGTTCTGAACACAAAATTCAACTATGTGATACATAACCGTTGTGGTTTTCGGACACAATAGGAAAATCTAGCATTTGCATTGGCAGATGGGATACAAAAAAAGTTAACATACCGCTCGCAATAGTAGCATTATGAATTCATCGTTGCTTACCTGAAAAGAAAAAAAAACATCGTCAGTAGGTACTAAAATAAATGAGCACTATCTCAACTTAGTAAATAGATATACAACTGAAATATTAATCGTTAATATTCCTCTATCATCATCATTAGCTTTTCCAAAGGTGAATAGTGTACATTTACTCTACTAGCATACTCGCGTAGTTTGGGTTCGAGTCCCATCCGAGTAAAAATGTCCGATTAGTAGCCCAGGGAAGATTTCATAGGTGAGAAAACAAGGAATAAAACGTATGAAGCTGCGGGAGGGACAGCTAGTTATAGATAAATGCAGACAAAATTGAGAGGTCACGTGTCGACGACCACGATAAACCAATTGAACGTCAATTGAGAAAAGTGGACATTATTTAAATGGCTGGTCCTATTACTAGCTATGCAATTGGTGAGTTTACTACACCAGTACACACACACGTTATACGTAAAACAAGTAAAAATAAAAATCAAGCAGAAAAATACAGAGGTGCTTTGTACCCACGACCTTCAGAATGAAAGTAGAGTGTGCTTCTTAGCCAACACGGCCTAAACGTTAGTGTTTAACAACTTTTGTATAATGAGGGTTATAATTATAAACCCTTGGTATCCTTGGCGGGCGTTTTCTAATCTCACAAGACATGAACACAAAGCCATTTGAACATAAACAAGAAGAGGAAGCTACTAGCAAGATTATTCTAAATGTTCGCAACTACAAATTAAAATAGCACAGCGTTCAACGCACGCTTTACTGCCAGTCATGCAGTCATGGCTGTGAATTCATAGTTATACGGTTATTTCGTAATAGACAATCTTCCGTGGACCATTCTCTATGGTCATTTCGCTTCGAGCACGCACAGCTAATAAAAACCGATGCGCAATGGGATAGCATTGTCTATGAATTATGGAATGATAATAAATACGACAGCATTAACGGCAACCGTGGTGTTATTGTACGTTAATAACTAAAGGGTGGGCCATCTGTTGGTACGTTTTTAAAAATGCGATCAAAAGAGTATGCATTGACCGTTTTTATTAATTTTGGTGTTGTTGTAAAGCTAAAAGTATCCCATTTAAGAATGTAAAACGATTTCTTTCATGTGGCTCCCTCTACTGGCCTTACAGTACGCCATTTGACCACCCCCATTAGTAATGACATTTCGGCGCCAATTTCACTCAAAACAGTCGTAATATTGTTTTTCAAAGCTGGAATTGTCTCTGGATTATCCGCATAACATCGGTCTTTAACGGCACCCCACAGGAAAAAGTCCAGCGGTGTCAAATCGCAGCTACGCGCAGTTTAAGTTACATCTCCTGAACGGCTGTGTTTTGCAGCTGTTTGCTCCACACCGAACTGTGACTCTTGGAGGATGCATTGGTCTCTCTACGATCGCGTGTGGCTGTTCTGAACCCCAAATCCGGCAGTATTGCTTGTTCACATATCCGCCGAGATGGAAATGCGCCTTGTCCGAAAAGATGATTTTTCGACCAAAATCGACATTTCTGACTTTGAAAATATATTTTTAAAATTTCAAAACGCTCTTCGAAAGAAAACATGTTGTTTCGTGCTGCGGACTTCAAGACTAATGAACTGTAAAAATTTCGGGTCTGTAGCTCGTTTGCGGTTGTCATACGACGAAATTCAAAAACGTACTAATAAATGGCCCACCCTGTAGATTCTACAGTGTAGAATATGCATGGACCCAATCCAAACTAAAGTAAGTTATTAAATGAGGTTTCAAGGAAAAAGGCAAACGGAGTATTTAGATAAGTTTAAATAAGTATCAAAACAGAAATTCGTTGACATCTTGTAGTATTCTTATAATCGTCAAAGCGACATTCGACGATCAACAGTCAAGCTATTCAGTAATCACATTGTCCACTCTCCAACTCCAATTCTTAGAATCAAAACGTAGTTGAATTCTGGTAGAAATATAGCTTCTGGTTCTATATTTGTCCATAATCACACAAAGAGGGTTTTAGCCAATACGTCACCAACAATCTTCTAGGGATTTACCAGTAAGTGATTCCTTAATCCTCAGCCTCACATATCGACACAATCAGATAAACGCACCGATTACCATCTCTACTGAGATATTTAGAACTGTTATGTAACTAAACCGAGTCTGAGACAAAGAATGCATTATGTGAGCTATGCTGTATGCATATTTATGTGGTATGCAATCGCGTCGAAATAATTGTGCAAATAGTATGCAGAGGAGCATACTTAAGTTAGTGTAGTATGTATACCTTAACAGGGATGAAGATATATATATATTTATTTTGTCTCTCCATGTAGATGGCGCTTGTAACAGTGTGGAAATATCGGGAAACTCAACAACATTTCAATCATGGTATCCGTTACCCGTTTCACGTTCAAATGAACATACATATATTTGTCAACGAATCTTGTTTATAACTAATCAAACATAATTCTTCGT
Organism: Chloroclystis v-ata; assembly: GCA_963691955.1. Classification (NCBI taxonomy): domain Eukaryota; kingdom Metazoa; phylum Arthropoda; class Insecta; order Lepidoptera; family Geometridae; genus Chloroclystis; species Chloroclystis v-ata. Next base: position 10,377,279 of record OY829904.1, on the reverse strand, counting down.
ATATTATTAGGAACTATTTGATTCTTTGTTTCTTTTGTAGGAAGGAGGCTTTGAAGAAACTATTGAAATTTAGTAAAATTTTCTTTCTCTTTTTCTTAGTATAAAATGTTATAATTTGTATGAGAATGTTCATACTCACACAAAGTCTTGTGTGAGTATGAACGACATAGTAAAGAATACTTACTACTCTAAGGACATAGCATTAGGCAAATTAAGTGATGCCACCCGGTACAGGACCGGCATACAAAATTAAAGGTCCTATAAATAAATCTGAATAAAAAAAAAAAGTGATGCCACGCAGATACGTACTGCAAGAGGTTATTAAACAGATTCTAATTCACCAAGATCCCATCAGAAAACAAGAGAAAATGACTACTTAGAATAGTACGGCACAATTTCTTTGTGTGGGTGTCGTTAACGCATCTACCAGACGACGGGTTCTGGGTACCAAGATATAAATGGACATAGCTGGAGATATTGCTGGACAATTCACACAGCAAAATCTAGCCCCGTGGTAATCTCGAAGCTTGTGATACGGTTGCTAGATTTCTACTATACTATAGTATAGTATATATATATATATAGATATACTTAATAGAATTATTATATTTATAATAACACTCTGAACAAATTTTTGCAGATCATTAAAATTTTTGTCCCGAGGCTGGAATCGAACCCGCAACCTTTTGTGTCTCAACATACTACGATTACAATGTTGACTGGCCCAACCTTTTTTGGGTTTTATTGAGGAGACCAGTGGTCAATAGTGGGACGTAATATCTGTTGATAAGATGTTAGTGATATTCATGTCATAAACAATATAATTTTCATCATAACATCTTGACAATCCGGGTTTCTTGACTTCTCCGTAACAGTAATGAAGAATAGTCTACTCACGATTTCACGACTTCGATTGACTTCTGTTATCTTTTATTATGGAAATGTTATTGTTGACGTTTTGATATTTTTACCGGAACAACATTTACAACATCTATTATATATTGCCCTTGGTGGAGACTTTTGAAAAGAGTTGGGAAGGCCTTTGCTCAGTTTTGCAGTGGGACAGCTGTCATACGCCATACTTCTTCGCCAGTGATTTAATAAATTTTACCGCAGAAAAACGTAGCCTATTTGTTAATTCAGGATGTCGGCTTACTCAATACCAGATTTAACTAAAATTGCTCTAACAAACCTTATAAAAACCTTCACCTTTTAATATTCGTCACACTAATTAAGGTTTAAGGGTAAAATTATAGAACACGGGCAAAGCCACATAGCTAGTGTTTCATAATTCCTTAGCCAGTATTACCTTGTGTCACATGAGCTTCGTGACTCATGTTACGTTAGATTTGGATCAGCGCGTCGCCTTCGCCTTATCGCCGCTATGAACGATAGTACGACGGTTGGTGACGTCATAGAAATCTGAACCAGAGCTTAACTTGACGAACTTATCAACAACCAAAACCGGATGTAACGGTTGGAAGATATAGCTTTTAAAGATTCTTTTAAAAGCTATTCATCATATCAAGGATCACTTAAACATCTAACAAAATATGAAATATAACAAAAGTTAAATTATTAAAGTTAATTAAATTACATATTTTAATACAATAATGGATAATTCAGTCCCAGACTTAAGTTATACGAGAACGCCATGATGGCTTTCTTGTTTAGGTAGTCTTCCAAAAAATGTATAGATATTTATTACAAGGAAATACATAATAATAGGTATACGTAGTAAAGTTACGCAATGAATGATATCAACATTATAGACATCATCAAACGGAAACTCAATTACGGAAGCCACAACACAAAAATATTGATCAAATTGGAAGGAAGAACGGAAAATTCATCGACTGGAAGATTTGGGACCGAATATCATAAAATTAGGACGTGCCCGCTAAACAAATTACCTGCGGTTTTAAGTCACGATCCGTGATTAGCAAAACTGGTGAAAATTGATCTGTTTGCGACACTCACCATGCTGTGCTGTGTGTGGACGTGTCCTTGTGGCTTTGTGCCACCTGCCGGATTTGCGAAAACTGACAGATATGTGTTTTGCTGGGACCAAGTAATAATCTCTTTACACTATGCGCTGCTTTGTGGGGCAGAATACCTCTGTGGCGCTTGTTTGGTTGTTATATATGTATAATAAAAAATATCTAATATTCTGAGTATATCTGATATCTAGCCCCCGTAACACAAGCTTCGAGCTTACCACGAGGCTAGATGTTGCTGTGTGTATAATGGTCCAGCAATGTTCATTTTATTTACTTACTTAGGCTTTGAGTTGCTCTAAGAGTATATAAAGAAGTCTATGCTGAGAGTTTCGATGAGGGATCGAAACAGAAATGAGAAGAAAACTCGGAATAATAAGGTAACTAACATAGCCAAGCTGATAAGAACACTGATGTTGCATTAAGCAAGCTATATAGCGCTTAAAGCTGACGGGGCAAAAAAAAAACAATTTATGGCATTTACCAACGAGATGAACATGCAAGTCAATGTTAGTCGTTTCATCGAAATTACTTATTTATAGAAGCCTGTTTGGACTTTCGACATGATAAATTATGATGATAAATAATCTAACAACTGAAGAATATGGTTACTGTCACGATTACAGTTTGTCTATACTAATATTATAAAGAGGAAAGATTTGTTTGTTTGTTTGTTTGTTTGTTTGTTTGTTTGTTTGTAACGAATAGGCTCCGAAACTACTGGACCGATTTCAAAAATTCTTTCACCTTTGGAAAGCTACATTATCCCCGAGTAACATAGGTTATATTATATTTAAAAAAAAATTAGGGATCCTTACTAAAACTCCAATAATGTAACATAAGGTGTAAAAAAATGACCTGAAAAATTCCTTACGTCGCGTGCGCTGCGAAAACTATTGATGATAGAACAAAATCATGTACTACGACTTTGCAGAACTCATCATTATCTACAAAAAATGTCGCGACAGCATATGTCTAAATATTATAGTTATGTCACAGTAAGCAGTTTTTTATTCTAAAATATTAATTTATATATGCCGCCTCTTGAAAGGGTCTTCATTTGTACCTTGGTATTAATCCTTATCAAAATAAATTACTTTATATTCAAGACGGCTTTAATACCTTTTCATAACTTTTCAAGTTATGAAAAGGTATTAAAGGAGTTCAAGGTAACGCGCTAAAACTAATTGAATCTTACCTGCAAAACAGACATCAAGTGGTCAAAATTGGCAATTATGAGAGCAGTTCAAAATCAATAACGTATGGCGTACCACAGGGTTCAATTTTAGGACCCCTGCTCTTCCTGATATACATAAACAATATTTGCAAACTTGGACTTAAAGGAGAGATATCACTATATGCTGATGATACGTGTTTATTTTACTACGGAACTGAAATGAAATCAATTATAAGTGAAGCTCAAGATGACCTTGACACTCTGAATTTATGGTTTCAAGATAATTTATTGACTATCAACGTAGCTAAAACTAATTATATGATATTTAGCGCTAAAAATAAAGTAATAACAGATCATCAACCACCTGTTATTAATAACATACCGCTAAATAGAGTAAGGACCGAAAAATATTTAGGTTTAACACTTGACAGTCGCCTTACGTGGAAGCCACATATAGATAAAATAACGTCTAAAATATCATCTCTTATGGGCGCACTGCGAGGCAAAGTACGCAATTTTCCTAAATCAGTTCGGTACACAATATATAACTCCTTAGTCAAATCGCACTTAAACTATCTAATTGAAGTATGGGGTTGCGCCGCTAAAACTAATCTACAAATATTGCAAACTACGCAGAATAAATTGATCAAAATGCTATTTCACTATGACTATTTAACTTCAACTTCAAAAATATATAAAGAAACTAGTATTATGACACTGTCTCAATTGTATAAGTTCAACACATGTATTTTTATACGCAAAATAATGAACCATAAAGTTCATACACAGATAACATTTACAAAAAAATCACAACTAAGCAAACGTTCACTAAGACGAGCAAATGATTTAGTATTACGCACACCACGAACAAATTATGGAAAAAAAAACATATTATACGAAGGGGCACAGATTTATAACAAGCTACCAAGGGACATTAAAGATACAAAATCATTTATTTCGTTCAAACACAAATTAAAATCACATTTTTCACAAGACTTCTCTGAATTTAAAAAATAATTATATAATAAAAAAGGTAGTTTATACTGGAACTAGCTGGTATCACTGACGCAGTAATCATACAAAAAAACTCACCACTTCTGACGTTTGCACTTATTTACCATACCAAATTGTCACCAAGAAAAAGAAGAAGAAGAACTTTGTTTATCCGATTTATTGTTGTGCTATTTATATTTCTCTTATAAGTGAATTGTACATATTCTTTGAGAAATAAACTTCTAAAACCGTAAACCGTAACTTTTTGAATTATTCAATTCGGACATTTCATTCGGAAGATATCACGAGTTTAAAAATACAAGTATTAGAAAAAAGTAGAGAGGTTGTCGCTCACCGCGCTCAGCTAGCCAGCATGCGATGTAGACTCCATGTAAGCGTCACTGGGGTACGGGGGGGGGGGAGTCAATGTAATATAATATGTAATATCCTAATCCTAACATAGGCTACTTTTTACCGCGGAAAAATACATACTTCGGCGGAAAAATATATGCTTACGCGGAAAAAAATCGATTTAGATAAAATTTAGTATGCAGAAGATAGTTGCAAATAAAAGTATATGGCGAGAGACTTTTCACCGCGGAAAATACATGCTTCCACGGGAAAATATATGCTTACGTGGGAAAATTCGATTTCGATGAAATTTAGTATGTAGATAGTTGCAAATAAAAGTATATGGCGAGACGAAGTTCGCGGGGGCTGCTAGTTCTAATATAAATGTTGATTTTAGTGACTAATAACTTTGTGGAAGAATATTTTGAAGACGGACCTTTGCTATACAAACACGATTTAATGAACAAGCAAAGCGTTTTACTTTGACGCTGTTACTGTTAAAAGATTTAAAACTTATGCATTATAAGATTTTCTTGCTCAAACAGTTACCTATACATAATACTCAAGTTAGGGACTTAGGGATTGCAAAATAACTAGTTTTGGTCGGAAATAGAACTGACACGATAGAAAACCAATAGGAAACTAGGCTTTTCCAAATAAGGTTCTGGCGCCTTGGTCGCGACCACGTCTAGGTATTACTCATATTAATTTCACTTTACTACATAGTATAAAACAAAGTTCCCATTTGTCTGTATTTTGTCTTGAAAACTACGAAAGGGATTTTGATACGGGTTTTTAAATAGGTAGAGTCATTCAAGAGAGGAGTGGCGGCGTGTTGTGAAGCTTGCCACCAAAACACAACTTTATGATGACCACGACCACTCTGCCAAGAGTGACACCGACTAAGAAGAAGAGAATAATTTAAGAGGAAGGTTTATAAGTAACATAGTATTCCACCACACTTTGTCAAAATTCATGGACTTAGCACAGTCAGTTCTAGAAAACTTATAACTTATATTTTTATTATATTACGGTATTTTTACTGTAATGTTATATTCTGTATGTAATAATAAATAAATAAGTATAATAAGGTATAGTAAAACCATTCTAAAAATGAACTCCCCTCCACAAAACCGTGATGATTTCAACGTGTGAGAGGAAATGCAGAAAAACAGAATACACAAAAAAAAAAAAATCTGATTTCGGTAGAGGGGCGTTCATTTTAGAAATGGTTTTACTTTTACTATACACGAGGTGAAACGAGGGCTGGTCGCTAAAATAAAGGTGTTCGTTGTTAAAATTGCCTTTGTACAAAATGATGTTATTGCGTAGCTTTAAATTCAAGTCCGTAATATTTGCAAATCACGAACGCTTATACGTAATACATCGCAGATCTACTTTGGCTTACGAATTAGAGGGTTTTGTATTTCGGATCAAAGTAAATAATGAAAGTACATGAGCATGGGAAGTGTTGTCTATTAGCTAGATCAGCAACTAGATATATCTGGAATAAAAGCCTAAGTAATATAAATACACAGGTAAGTTTATGTTACATATTTCGACGCGCTTATATTAGTTGACACATGTCCTTTAATCTTTTTAGAGTTGAACATGCCGGTTTCCTCACGAAGTGTGTCTTCATCGTTAGAGTACGTGTTACAGCTCACAAAAAGGAGAGTTTTCGGATTTTTTTTTCCTTCCTTTGTAATCTGCAATCGGCCGTTTGGCCATAATCAGATGTGTTCTAGGGTGGAATTTTGTTGTTGATATGTAACTCCATTGAGTTACATTATCCATATTATGGTTAATCAGCTTAATTAAGTCAACATAACAATTGTAACCTTAAACCTCTTGTTTAGGAGGATGGCAAAGCCCGGGTCCAAGTGACCCTTATTAGACGGGGTCTACGTGACCCCCCTCAGACGCGCCGCACCATACAAGCCTCTAACTATCTATTGTACTGATTGATTGAATGACATTATGTCTGGCTGACGCACGTTGCCGTCTGATGTGAACTACCAAATACAGTGGCCTTTGACTCGTAGTAATCAACAGGTATGTTATAAATTCGTCGTAATTGGTCAATGACTCAATGGATAGGAATTTAATTACGACAGTCTACAATTAATTACATTATTGCTGTTCCAAAATTACTTCATAAAGATGTTTACTTGGCATAAGTTTATAAAGTAGGTGATGATGATGTTTCTGTATTGTAGAAGATACGAAAATACAGAGACAATCAATGCTACCTTTCGTTGTTATTTTAAACTCAAGAACGGCTGGGCCTATTTAGGTGATTTTGTTTCAAAATAGTCAAAGTAAGGAAGGTTTAAAAGATGAGATAATATGGGAAGACATGCGGATGAAGCCGCGTACGGGTTATTATTTTAAAACTCAAGAACTAAGAAGCCTATTTAGGTGATTTTGTTATAAAATAGTCGTAGTAGATAAAGTTTAAGAGATGAGATAATATGGAAAAAGGCGGGCGAAGACGCGGACGGGTCATCTACTACCTTAAAAATAGTAAGCGCGATTAATTTATTACGAGAAAATTATTAAACAACAAATAAGTACGCCTTTGTATTACGAGTATGTAATTAGTTGTTGTAATAGTTATTTACTCAAGTTCTACGTAATCATAGTAAAAAAACACGCGTCAGCCATTACGTTGAACCGACAATTAACTATGACGTACTAACTATTAATTACCTACTAATTATCTACAAGTTGCGATTGAAATAGACATTGTAAGGCATGACATTAATCATGAGATAAACGGAGACAAATCATTTAAAAGAAGCGTTTAATTATTGATTCCATTTTTATTGATCAGTGAAAAAGTATAATTATGCATTATATTTTTACTCGAATCAACTACATAAATCAATATTGCGGGACAATTTAAACATCAGTGTCTGCCCCGTGGTAAACTCGAAGCTTGTGTTACGGGCACTAGATTATCTGATTTACCTACTCATACATTTATAGATTTTTTTATCAAACATAATAAAACGAGATTGCTTCATACTGCCAAGTGGTGCTGGCCTAAAAATAGTACTATCTCTATTACCGTAGATGTCGCCAACGCCATTTTGCAGCAATATAAGGTTTTATTCCTATTATTTAAAATAAATGTAACTAAAGGTCACAAAAAGTTACTTTGTCTCAGCAGAAGATAGGGGTGCTTATGTTCATTATAGAAGTTATTATAACTTAAGCATAACATAGTTTCTACATGGTTTTACCTTTAGATTCAACGAAACACTGTAATCCAAGCAGTTCCCACAGTTAATATCGCGTTACAGGAAAATGTCGAACAAAAACACAAATAACCATTTATGTGCGATTAAAAGCTATTTTTGTTTACAAAGGGTCGTTAAGAACGAAATTATCCCAGGTATTGATTACAGTGGAAAGTGGACGGTGATTGTTTACATCAATTAATTACATTGTAATTATTTCGAAGATGTATTTATGTTACGATTAAGATTGCAGAACCGATCAATTAATATTTAATTATAAAGTGCCGGCTAAAGAATAAATATAACAATAAAATATATATGTTGCTGAATCTAGCCCCGTAGTTTATTTTTGGTTTTAAAATAGTCGTAGTAGCTCAGGGAAGGTTTAAAATCTGATAAACCATGGGAAAAAAGCGAGCGATGCTGTAGGCGGGTCAGCTAGTTAAGTTTAAGCTTGTAATTAGAGAACACAAGCTTTTCGAGAGGGAAATCCAGAAAAGGCAGTGGGGTTTGAATCCACGACCTTCGGAATGAAAATCCAGTGTGCTCCCACAGTAAGAAAGGGGATATTTTAATGATAAATAGTGACCGAAGATTTGGGAGGATAATAACACAAGTTAATTCTACTCTTGTGTCGGCTATTAAGTATAGTTAATACTTAATGCATACGTGACCTGAATAATATTGCTTTAGGAAGGAAAACGATTAAAACAATCAATGACATTGCAATTAATTTATGCCTAGCCTAAATTTTGTGCTTCAATGCCAAAATAAAAATGAAACTACTTCTAACTTAAGATGATGCAAACCAAAGCGACTAGATAGTATTTTATGTGTTAGTTTTTAGTGCTAGCTTTATAATAGTACCAACACATCTCTTCGTCAATACCAAAGGGCAGCTTCATTTTGCGGATTGTACCAACTTGTACCAACTCCCCAAGACCAATATTTCTGTTGACCCGGCGTTTTATTAAGTAGACGCGTGCCCAGAAGTGGGACTAAGTTTTATATTGATGATTATATTCAGCGTGTATTGGTGAATCATAGATGTCGTGCGTCACGCAGAAAGTTGTTAGAATATTAATAAAGGAATAGACACTAGTTGAATAACAATTAAACTTGCGATAAACATTAATCGTATAGATAAGAAGCTTTCAAGGAGAGATATGAAGTTTGGAATGAAAGTTGAATATGCTCCCACTTAGCCAACACGGTTTACGGGCACAGTTAGTAATAAAAGTGGTTCATGTTCGGTACGTTAACCTGTAGAACCCTCCAAGCAATATATTCATACAGCGGAAACGTATAAAACGCGACGCGACCCGATGTAACGCAACGCGTGCTGACTCGAATCAATGTGTATTGTTTTTTACCATCAGGGGATCATGGTGAACTCTGTTTCCTGGGGGATCGGGCGGCGGGATCAGGTTAGGGGATTGTGGTGGACTGCATGGTTTTGACTATTACTAGAAGCACACTATGACACGTTGTGTTTTAGGAATCAACATATCGCAATCAACTTACTGCAAATTCAACATTTTAGGAATTCAACATTGTGGTCCTGAAGGGTTTTTTCGGTTCGCAACGCATTTTAATGTGTCTCCGCATTTTAATTGAATCTCATGCGCAATGCACGTTACAGTCCCGTAGCAAGCGATGCAAAAAGCAAATGTCATGTTCCCACCTACATCCTCCATTTCCCGCATGGTTGCGTGTTAGAAGACGCTTTTTGCTATGGAACACATCGTTTAGGTACTAAAGCTCGAGCATACATATCAACTTGAGAGTATCTAGCACCCGTAACACAATATCGTTCCTTGCTAAATGAAGCTACTATCCAATACTGATGTTTTTTTTGGACCAGCAGTTCCTGGGATAAGCAAGTTCAAACCAAAAACAAACAAACTCTTCATCTTCAGCTTATCATATTAGTATAGATTTCTAGGCACGGATTATAATACATATGCCTTGGGGGATTCGGTGTAATCACCACGCTCGCGCTTTGAGTTAAGTTTTTCCATGTTTTTTAAATTTAACAAACCTACCGTAAAATTAATATGTAAGAAAATTCAGTAATACTGCAAATGCAGTGTCGGTATCAACAAAGGAAGTTTTAAACCTTGGAACAAAGTATTAAAACTTGAAACAATATGTTGTTGAGTCACGACCGGCGTGTCTAACTCGCACTTGGCCGTTTTATTGCCCATTGGGTCCAGGCACTCGGTAGACTAACCCTGTTTTAGCCAGTTTTTTCTGGACGAAACGGGATTTCTGGCCGGTTTTTTTCTCACATCACATAAACTTTTGCGGTATGTTGTTCTAAGAAAAGCTTACAGTACCTTCTACGAACACATTGTAAGCTTTATCGTTTAGTCGTAAGGCTTTATGAGCCAAGAAACTAAATCCGTACATAAGATTATGGTGTTGAGAGGAATTTAGAAGCATGTGATCATATTCAGAAAATAGATAAATCGCAGAACATAAATGCGCATGTTTGTCAGCACTAGTTTTGAATTAATAACTATTTCTTTAGATACAAAAAATCACAAATCAGTTAACTCTATATTTTCAAAGTAATGCCACCCATATAGTGCGCGTGGTTATAGAAGGAGAGAAGCGCTTAAGTTCATACTTCCACGCACACATACAAAAACCATAGTAAAATAAACGCCTTAATTCATGAACTTTAATTAAATTTTGTATTTTTCGTTTCTTTGTTCATTACGAGAAAAAAAATCGATATCATTACTATAGTAGGTATATACGGCTTATTGTCATGTAAACAAAAAACTCAATACAACTTACAAAAGCCTATAAAAGGGGTTGTTCACAAGAGTTGGATTACACAATGAATGAAGTATTGAATTTACATTAAATAAGTACCCTGTGTATGAGACGTTTAAAAAGACGATTGAAAAGATTTTTCAATGGGATGTGAGCATTAAAGAACTTGTTTTTACCTATACAGTTTTACAATGAATAATTTTTTATCTTTATAATGCTGAAGGAAGAGTATGTTTGGTTAAATAAATGTGTTTCTATCTATAGGTTGAATATATCGAGGGCGCTAGCTCCGCACAGTAATATTGTAGCTCCGTATAATTAAATATTCTAAAATAGTAAATGTTAATATTGTGACGTTAAAATCAGTGCATAAGTTTCATAAACTAACAACCGATCACTGTGATTGTTGTCTCAAAGAAAAAACAACGAATACTGCCTTTTTACGGTAAAATACTCTGGAGTGAAAATATAATTATTATTGTGATGAGTAATAAGGAAGAACACAAAATCTCGTAATACTGTCTTGTGAAGAACATAAAACAAACCAAACAGAAAGTAAACAGTGAGTTTCTTATTTCATATACTTACGTAGTAATTCAATATCACAAATAATACATTTTACTCAATGTTTTTGTTAAAAGTGACAGTTAAAAACCAAGTGTGGGTACACTGAGTAAAAGTAATAACGGAAATAAGTACACATTATTTAACACTATTAGATACTTATTTTCAAAAAGTTCAGTCAAGCACAGGTAGACGAGTGGCGCGTGGTAGAGAATACTTACCCATAGGACGCTAGCGGACCTGGTTCGCAACCCCGAATTGACTGATTCTTTTTGCACACTAAAATGGCTCAAACTCGTCGTACTACAGCATTAAGAGAAGCAGAGACTCGTATCGGTATACTTACCACGGAATTACAGAAATCTCAATCTCTTAATTTGAAATTATTAAAAGAACAAGATGACTGCTCGGACGACTATAAGGAACTACTTAGTCAGATTGCTGACCTCAAAGCTTTATTAGCCTCAAATGAAAATGAAATAAAATTATTATTGGAACAGAATACTGACCTAAATAAAAAAATAACGGAAAATTTCCAAGATGTTTCAGAGTATGAAAACGCTTTGAGTATTATAAGAATGCATGAAAAAAATGCTTCCTTGTTTGAAGAACTCCAACACACAATCCAAAAGGACAATGAAAATGCTATGGATATATTAAATATTGAATTAAAATCATTAAAAAGCCAGATAATAGACCTTCAGAAGCAAAATATTGACTTAACCCAGCAATTGTCCACCCAAAATATTATAAATAACAAGAAGAAAGACTTTAAAAATGTACAAATTGAAACCCAAACTACTTCTATTAAACACACAGATAAAATAAAACAATGCAAACCTAAAGCAAACAAAAAACATGTGACAAATTCAATAAATAGCATTTTAAAAACTTCTAAAATTAGCTCTATCAGAAAAAGTGACATATGCGAAGCGGCGCAACCAATATCGAATGAAAATTGTATGGAGTTACTGAGCCAAGATACGGAATATAAAACTACGATTAATTATTTGAATAAATATGAAGATACCGACCAGATCACGGCGACCAGAAGTGCGTCTTTGTCAAAATGCAGATATAATAATGTTTCTTTTCAGGATAAAAAAAAGAAAATGTTAATTTTAGGTGATGAGTATGGTAAATCCATTGCGCATACCATAAGAAAAAACAACAATCAATATGACTCTATTCTTTCCATATGCAAGCCGGGCGCCCCATTAGAAGAAATTGTCAGCAATTTTGAGGCGAAGACAAAGGATCTATGCCGCGGAGACGATGTCATATTAATATCGACGGATTTTCAGCATTACAAACTGAATATCGTTAGGTACATTAAGCAGGTATGTGCTACTAAAATGTTAAAATTACAAATTATTACATTACCATACATCTTTGTTAAAAATACTTTTAGCGAGTCTTGTAATCAAAAAATTCAAAACATAAATAATGAATTGTATAAACTAGCTAATCATTCCTTAGGACTGACTGTAATTGACATAAATGTATATATAAATAATTTTTTTGGTTATGAATCTTCTAATAAAAATAAACTATGGAAATATATATGTAAAACAATTTTGCATAATTCAAATTTTGAGTTTACTCATACCTATAGAAATTTAATTGTTATAAAGGAAGATTCAATATTTGCGCCTGAAAAGAAAACTGAAATGAAAGACTGTTTTTTAGACAAAATAAAACTACCCCTAACTGTAACTTAAGTGAATTTAGAATTAAAATTATGCATCAAAATTGTAGAAGCGTTGGAAATAAATTATTATTATTAGAAAGCATTGTAGAAAATTACGCACCTCATGTTTTAATATTAAGTGAGACATGGCTTTCTACGGAAACTGTCGAAAATTTTATAATTAATGGATATATTCATGCAAATCACTATGTAAGAAAAAAAAGAATTCATGGAGGAGTTTCAATACTTATAAAAAATGATTTTAAATGTAAACCTATCTCAAGAATCGACAAGTTAGCTATAGAATATGAGTGTGAATTAGCTTCTTTAGAAATAATGACTCCATACGACTCGTTATTCGTGATAGGTTTATATAGAACAGGTTTAGGTAATTTTTTGACCATGATAGAGGTACTCAAAAAGCTCTTTGTATTGCTGTATAGCTTAGCTACTAATTCCAAAGTAATAATGATGGGAGATTGGAATGTTGATTTTTCTCTTGACTTACCACAAACAAATGCATTAATTGAATTATTGTTAATGAACGGTTTCCGTAATTTAGTTAACTTTCCCACAAGATATCAAAATGGTTCTTCTACCTCAATTGACTTCCCAGTAACGAATATGACTTCCTATGACATAAATGTAGCTCCTCTAGCTACAGCGTTGTCAGATCATGATGCTCAGCTGGCCTGTATCAGGTTTATAAAAAATCGAGCGGAAAAGGTTAGATACATCGAAACACGCTCTTTCAATGACCCAAAAATATATGAATTTTGTGCGGCTATGTTAACGTATGAGTGGGATAAATTATTACATGTATCTGATAATGATAGTTTCAGTAAATTCATGTCAAGAATCACATGGAATCTCGATGTGTTTTTTCCAATTAAGATGAAACAGATTAAAACACAACAAAAACGACCCTGGATTAGTGATCAAATAATTAAATTGCAAAATAACATCAATGATCTTTATATATTTAAAAGGCAATTTCCTGAAATGTTTAATAATGATGACTTAATTAATAAATTAATTTCAAATCGAAACTTATTAATTACTAATGAAAAAAAAACGTATGTAGCAAATCGTATCGAAAATTCAAAAAATCCTAAAAAAGAAGTGTGGAACATAATAAAAGAAAATACAAACAAAAGTATAAAAGAGTGTGAATGGAATCTCATAGATAATTTAAATTTACCAATAAAGTCGGAGAAAATTGCTGATTATATAAATGATTATTTTATTTCTATTGGTTCGGAACTTAAAAAATCAAATCCACCCCAAATACAAAATGCTGTATTATTTCTTAAAAATAATATTAATAATTGTGATAGTTTACAGTTTCGGGGCTTATCTTATGACTCGTTAATGAAACTGGCCAAGAATAAGATTAACAACTCAGACACTAAGGATTTATATGACATAAGTGGTTCATTTTTGTACAAAACAATGACATTTTTAGGTGAACATATATTATTTTTAATAAATAGTGTTATAATTTCAAATCATTATCCGACTTGTTTGAAAAAAGTACGGATAACGCCACTTTACAAAGGAAAAGGAGAGAAAAATAGCGTCCAAAACTACAGACCAATTGCAATTGTCCCCACTATTTCAAAAATTATAGAGTCTGTAATGTCGGACTCTATCATTAGGCATATCACAAATAATAAGTTGTTATCAAATAATCAGCATGCCTATCGGCCCGCAAAATCTACACTTACTGCTACATACTGTTTGGTGGAGAGCGTAATGAAGCACCTAGAGACTAAAAAACAGGTAGCAGGTGTATTTTTGGACTTGTCAAAAGCATTTGATTCCGTTAATCACGAGCTTTTGATTGAGAAACTTAGAATTTATGGCTTAACAGGGAATAGTATAGACCTTATAAAATCATTTCTGGAAAGAAGAGAGCAGATTGTTGAGATCAAAATAAAAGGACAACGTTTGAGATCAACACCAAAATACTCTACTATCGGTATTCCGCAGGGATCCTCGCTTGGAAATTCATTGTTTTTATTGTTTATAAATGATTTAGTGTATTTAAAACTAAAAGGGGAAATAATTCAATATGCAGATGACACCTCTATTATTTTAGTAGCGGATACTACAGAGGAATTAATAAGTAAAATAAATGATACGGTGGCATCTCTAAGTGCTTGGTTTGACATGAACGGTCTTAAATTGAATGAAAATAAAACTGACATTATATTTTTTTCCACGACATACAATAATATTAATAAAATACCCGTGACTTTATATAATGGACATACTTTAATAAGTTCTAATTTAGTGAAAATGTTAGGTTTTGAATTAGACTCCAGATTATCTTGGAAACAGCATATTGACACAACATGTAAAAAAATGGCAAGGGGGATTTATGCACTCAAACAAATAAGATCTTTCTCATCTCCAAAATCACTTAAAGAAATGTACTACGCATATATACATTCAATTATGTCATATGGAATTATATTATTTGGCAGCTCTACAGATTATGAAAGAATCCTAAAAATGCAAAAACGTGCTATAAGGATCTTGACTAAAGCAGAATATAGGGAGTCATGCCGTGACCACTTTAAAAGTCTTCATATATTAACTTCAGTAGCAGTATATATATTTGAAGTGGTTAAATTTGTAAGATCTCACTTAGGAG
This sequence comes from Chloroclystis v-ata, assembly GCA_963691955.1. NCBI lineage: Eukaryota > Metazoa > Arthropoda > Insecta > Lepidoptera > Geometridae > Chloroclystis > Chloroclystis v-ata. Next base: position 10,361,819 of record OY829904.1, on the reverse strand, counting down.
AGTACTCAATCAGAGGTAACAATAGTATGCGCAGCACACGAAATAAAATGATGTTGGAGCCAGTAGTTCATAGATTAAAATTAATGCAACGTCTACCTAAAATTATTGGACAAAAACTTTATAATAAACTTCCATTATCCTTAAAACAAATTGAAAGTGACAATATATTTGAATTAAAACTAAAAGACTTATTGATTGACAAAACGCTATACAGCATCAAAGAGTTTTTGGAGAATGACTATAGTAACTTTGATATAAAATGTATAAGACATTAAATTATTTAATCAAACTAAATTCATATATTTTAAATATTGTTAATTATTATTAATTTTGACTTTTGTGTACCTATTATTATTATTTTTGAGCCCCTTTACAGCCACATTTGTAAATATTGTTATTATTTTAATAATAAAATTGAAATTAATTTAATATACATTACCTAATAATTATAATTGTAAAAAATTTTTTGACGAGTCATACTTGTACACTAAAATAAGTATTTTAAGAATGTTTGTATTTTATGTTTCTTGTATGACAATAAATCTATCTATCTATCTATCTATCTATCTATTAATTACAAGAACTTTTAAAAATACCTAAGGCTAAAAAGTCCCGACTGCAACTAAAATAATATGTGAACATAGTTAATAACTAATATCACGAAACGGAGACTTAGATTTAGTCATAAAAATCTTAAAACTCTAATCCATCACCAAAAACGTGATCACAATCGTGACAGCAATGCCTGTAACTTATAATAACACATCTAAGGCACATTCAATACAAATATTGCAATATTGACAGTTGTTTAAAAACCCAAACAATCTGAGTTAACCCCAAACTCGTGATGGATCAATTTGCGTCTCTCTAAATATACCGCGCTGCATCTTTTATCATCCAAAGTCACATTTCGCACATTTAAACAGTGCCGTTTGTTGCATTTTTCTTTTGGAATAAAATAACACCTACAACGAAGCAATTACGCACCAGTTTTATTAACCATAATTATCGAATTGCCACTTATTTAGAAATGTCTTAAGTCTTAACAGGCTTAAATGAGGCACAATACCCTATTCTCATCACAGTATAGTTTCCGTTTATGTTAAGTCTCTTAACCAAGAGCGATTTATATTTGTATACAAATAAAGCCGCGTTTACGCGTTCATATTTATCTAACATGTTATGTTGTGATGCATCAGAACGGTATAGGTTTCATACATTTGATATATGTAGTATCGTTCATATTATTCAGCGCGGTGTGTTGTGATTGTGACGGCTTCTGACGTATGTAAGAAATGTATAAAACCGAAACCGTCACAACACAACACGTCAGATAAATATAAAGGCGGCTTTACAAGTTTCTGATGTATACTCACACGGAACGTAAACTTAACTGTGATAGTAAAGGCAGGCATTGGTATACCACTACCTTCGAACCCCTGGTATAGGCCGGAGGGTGATCAGCAGCCGTGAAGGGCAGGTGGCAGGTGGTACACACCTGTAGGCCTACTGCCGAGCTTTTAACGGAATTCTGTGCATACTAATGCAGATAGTGGATTGGAAACATACTTATCGTGTTTTTTGCTTATGATAGAATAGCGCAGATGTAAATATAATGGTTCCTTTAAATCTAATCTAAAAGTCAAGACATTTGAGACATTACTTGCTGTTACTTTAGTTCCTAACTAGCACTGAAGTTCTAAAAACAACGTTAATTTTGCTTTCTTTGGTTTTATTAATTTATTGATTAATTTGATTTCCATTACTACTTCATACTAAATCTTTATACATATATAAAAGAAAGTCGTGTTAGTTACTTCACTTATAACTCAAGAACGACTGAACCCATTTAGCTGAAAATTGGCAGGGAGGTAATTTAGAGCCAGGAGAAGGACATAGGATACTTTTTACTCTAATATATTGCGGGCGAAGCCGCGGGCGGAAAGCAGATTAATCAATTACCATTTGGGTTAAGGTAAGATTATAGAATGGACATTTGGTTGACAAAAGTAGAGTCTGATACCCATATCAGAGTATAAATGAATTCATTTGTACTCAGTATCTCCACCTCGTTTGAGCTGGTCTTTTCAGGTAGGACAATCAACCACCTCTACCATCTCTACCCTTCCTATATCACATTTAACATATACCCTATCATTCCTTCCAAAATTTCTTCCTGAAGTGATAAGTAATAAGGTACATTAGTTTAGTTTTAGTTTTTAGGTCATAATCCTTAGATTTTTATTCTATTTACTTTAACTTTACTCCTTGTGTATTCCGTTACAAAGTCTAAAGCTCCTTATTACAATCAACCTATGTGAGATTGGTGACCTGTAATACAGATTCTGATGAATCTAAATCAGGCACCACTCTCTCACAATGTAGGCTAATTAATATAAGTGATTTTTAGATAAGCTATATACATAAGAATCTGCATTGTGAGAGAAAATAAATAAAATTTCATTTCATTTCATTTCATTTGATATTTAGAGTTGCCACATACTGCACACTACCGGTCCGGTAGAAACCTTACTAAACAGTACAGGATACTGCAGGAAACCTGTTAAAAATGTTTTCCGCTCATTACGATACGTTAAAACCTTCCTTATAACGTATATTAAAAAAGTAAAAAAATATATTATGTTGAAATTTCTTAAATCGATTATATATTTTATTTATCTCATTATTGCACTAATTAAAAATTCTGGACAACAGGTGGGCTTAATGCCTTTCAGCGTAAATAAGCAAAGCTAAAGACAAAAAGCTAGCCAACGCTTCCAATATTACGTAAACGTTTAATAATAGCCAACAAACAGTCGGTTTGTCTGATAACAAACCGTTTACTATACCCATAAACGTTTTATTAATCTGCGCCCACGCATGATTGATGTTACAGATTGCAAATTTTCCACAACGATCGGATCTGCGCGAAATCTTTTAGGCCGGATTACAAGGATTCTGGGTTCTGCGCAAGTTCTGAAAATAGGCTATTTTGATCTGGTATTCCACGTGTAGCATCATCATCATCAGTCACACCCCTATTAACGTTCCCACTGTTGGGACACAGGGACTACACTCTTGACGAGAGAGATTATGCCTAAGTGAAATGATATGAACAATATTTGGTTTTCTTTCTTAAATTATGATTCTATTGACTAATTTATGAACAAGGTGGATTTCAAAAATAAAAGATATTTATGTAATAGCCTTAAGAGCCTTGTGACTTTACGAAGTTTTGCGAAATTGGATATTTTATGCACCACGTGACCGGCGCGTCACGCGAATTCTATGAAAAATACTAAATGATCTTGATACTTCGTCGATCTAAAACATACAAATATACTAATAATTATTTTAGATCTGTAGAAAATGGCATCGAATAAATTCCATTTTATTGAGTGGATTTTTTTTCAGTTTCATTCCGAAATAATTATTATATTAATGTTTTTATTTAATTGATAGGTGTTTAATATATTTTCCTAAATTCAAAATGGTGGATATTTTTATTTCAATATTTGAATCAATTATGTTTTATCTTAATAATATCAATATTTATTTTAAATCTGATTGATTATTTGAAATCAATTAAGTAGGTACATAATTTTAAATTAAAACATTCATGATTAATAATTATATATATAAGAATAAAACTGAAAATAGTCTTATTGAAGTTAAATGTCCTCATTCATCTCATCTTATGGGCTCATTTTTAAACCGATTCTTCTGAAATTTGGTGTGTAGGTTTGTAATTAAATGTTTTTTTTTTGTCGAATGTTGGGACTTTATGTAAGTTCGAAAGTCTAAATTGAACGTACTAAATACAAATTCTAATTATAACAAAACAAATAAATTATATTACCTATATTTAAGTTGCTTGTTTTGTTAGATGGTATATTTGTGTTTGAATAAATAAAAGTTTCGTTAATGAAGGTTTTAATTATGTTTAGGTATTATTTTTGTAGTTTCGAACTTTATATTTATTTTTATATTTATTGGTATCCATTTATCTACATAATGTCATACACAGATGTAGAATATCCATTTATCTACATATGTCATCTTGAATAATTCCCATTATATTTTTATTTTGATAAACTATTTATTTTTATTTTATTACGAACTTATTTAAAATATTTAATTTTTATATTAAAAAAAACCAACCCGCACTTGGCCAGCGTGGTGAATTAAGGCCTAATCTATCTCGTCAAGAGAGAAGTCCCTATCCCAGCAGTGCGAACGTGAATAGGGGTGTTATTTTATATACAGGGCGTTCCAAAATTATGGGCCATGAAGGGGAAGTACCATATATATCGTTGATAGTGAATTTTGCTCAAAGAAGACTTCATTTTATTTTAAAAAGTAAGTAATTTAATTAATTAATTTACAAAAAAAATGTTTCATGTTTTTTATTTGATTAAAATAATTAATTTCACGTTGTTCCTTTCTTTTAAAATACTATGTTACTTAAGCAGAGTTATTATTTTTTAGCTATTCTTTCGATTGGTATCATAAAAATAGAGTTTTTTTTTCTACATGTAAGTCGGTTCGATTCCCAGACAAAGCAAGTAATTTTTAGAAAATCTATGAATCCAGAATTACTAACTTTTAAAAATAAAATGAAGTCTTCTTTGAGCAAAATTCACTATCTACGATATTTAAGGTACTTCCCCTCCATGGCCCATAACTTTGGGACGCCCTGTATTTATTAGAAAGGTACAATTATTTAATGTTTACAATAAATAATATATTTATTAGAAAGGTACATTATTTATTGTTTACATATTGGATACTCGGTAAAAATAAGAACAAAAAATTACGGAATATTTTCTTTGTAATAAATATTATGGAAATCTATACTACAATTATCAAGCTGAGGAGATTGCTTGTTTATTTGTTTGAACGTGCTACTCAGGAACCGCGGGTCCGATTTAAAATATGATTTCAGTATTGGATAGTAAAATGATCGAAAAAGGCTATAAAACATAAACTAGTAAATAACGTAAAAACGCAAGCGCAGCTGTCGGCGGGTCGGCAAGTTAGTCATAATCTAAAAAAATCATAGGCATAATTACATTTAGTCGTTGGACGGTTTCACCAAAAAAAGTTGCCTTGTTGTTTTTTAATTAGGATAGATAACTTTAGATATGCAATCCACATCCTACAGCATAACCTCCAAATAAATAAGGTAAAACAAGATGACAATGATGTGGTACAATTCTTAGGCCAGCAACATTTGGTACAATTCTTAGGCCAGCAACAACAATAATTGACCGTTATCAATAAAAATAACAATTGATCGTTATCAACGGATCAACTTATGTCGGTCGTAGTATCGCAATAACACATACACGCACACTAACAGCGTTTTTACAGCAATTGACAGTCCCACACACTGACATTTTACGAAATATTTCTATATTTTATTCAAGAACAACCGACATAGGTCCGACCTCGACAAGCGCTCGCGCGGTACTAAATGGAAAAAGCCGGCTGAATGAAAAAACTACTAAATTATGGTAGTTTTATTTTATTCATAAAAAATTACCAAAACCGTTCTACAAATTAAAATTAATATCATAGTTTAAGCAAATGTTGATAAATATTTTGATATAAATATGACGTCCCATTGATTTAGAACTTCGGAGTTATTGAGGTTTGTTTCGAAGCATTTTCGGTCGATATTAAATTCGGTATATCTTTAGAATAAAAGCATTTAACGAAAATGTACTCTACTCTAAATGAAGAATAGGATATACGTAACATAATAAAAAATAGTTTTATCGCCCATATTCATTAGAATCTACAAATTAGAGCTGAGAAAACAGGTCTTCGATCGTTTTTTACGAAACATGTATCCGGAGAATGATTATTACTCAATATATAAACAAGTTATCTAAAATGTTTCTTACTACTTTTGTAGAGGAGAAAACGAACTATTATAAAGATGTAATTGTAATATCAAACAACTAACGCAAACCATAGAATTAGGACGAGAAAACCGAACAATTTCGCGATTTCACGTAATAGGCCTCTTAAGCGCATTAAGTTGTTACTGTGCACAGAATGCTACTTTAACGCTTATCATTATGACCTTGAGTAAATAGAAATCCTTCTAAATCCGATCAGCAAGTGGAACAAGGATGTATTTGTTTATGGTTTATGCCATGGCCGGATATCTTAATGTCATTACGATGTTTGTTAACTGTACCGATGTTTGCTGATATTTGGTGAATTTTGTTCGTTAATTAATTTTAGCAATCGATACTTGATTTAAACTCTATAGAATTTTCCGCGGTTACAATTAGACAATGGTCCTAAATTGTCCTAAATATAAACTGCTCTGAACGGTTTAGTAGTTCCAATAAATTACATGTAGGTAACACAAGTAAAGGAACACGGACCTTATTTCAACTATGCAAAACGTAGTAAAATAAATAGGTATAACTGATTTATGTTAGGAATTTTATCTTGATTCGATTTATCGTTATTATCGGTCATTTTATAAAGTCTTACGCGTAGTTGTAAGTACATAAGCTGCAGTGTAAAAAACAGGTTCTTCCCGCTAATTACTAAATAGATTTTTATTTATTATGTTCAATTCGGATAGGTTTAGGTCAATGTGATTATACAATTTGGCAAAACAAAATGTTCCAAAAGCAAATTCAGAAATAAAAAAAAACATAACTTGAATCACGACTTCTTCTGTAGGAATGATACTCGATAAACGTAAAAATTGTTTTAATGTATATCATAAGTGCAAAAGTTTGTGGGTGTGTGTATAAATGAATGTTTGTTATTCTTTCACGAAAAAAACTACAGATTTTTATTAAGCTAATATGGCACACACATCGGAACGTTACCGCGGAAAAATCTTTAATTAAAAGCGCTAAGCCACGGAGCATCTGGTATTACTAAGTTTCTCGTTACTATAAATCTGAATCATAGACAAGTGCTACCGGGTAAAGAAACTCAGTTCTTATTAAACAATTGTGAATATCCGGTGTGTACAAGATTCGTATTAAAATAAATATAAATATTGAAGTTTATACGAGTATGTTTGAATTCGCGGTACGGAAGCTGAAAATTTAGACACAAGAAACCTGGTGTTCGATTCCGATAATTTTATGTATATTTTGAAACATCTCAGGAAACCAGCTGGGATATACGCTCGGTTTCTTGAAAATCACCTTCAACTTGTATTAGAATTCAATAAACGTAAATACTACTTTCGACTTTCATTCCGAAGGTATGGTGGGTTAAAACCCAGCAGCGTCTTTCACAAAAATCATGTACGCTTTTAAATACGTGGTTTAATGGTGATGGCAAAAATAGTGAGGAAACCGGCATGTTCTGAGTATTTTTGTATTCACCAACGTGCAGTTTGCCAGCCTTAATCCCTCTAGTAAATAGGTGTGCTTGACCAAAAGGCTGTTAAAATATTTGAAATCCATTTAATATCAACATGACGGACCAAAGCCCTATTTAGAACTAAAATACCGACAATCCCATCCCACATTCCGACATTTTCGTACTTTGCATATTGACTCATCTTAACCTGAGCTCATTGTATTACAAACATATGTGCAAACGAAACATTGAATCACAACATGAGTTTTATCAATCTTTCGTAAAATCATCATAATTGTCTTTAGCATATAATCATGGCGGAGTTCTTTTTGATAAATTTATCAGTTTAATTGCCGATATCTAGGATAAAAGTTCAAATCGCTGTAATAAACGATTTACATTGATAAAGATAAGTAATTTTTATCATAAATTTTAACGATGTTTAGGGCTTGGTTACATAGGACGAGATGCAATACATAAAAACTTTAAAGATCCATGAAGCAAGGTTTATAAGAAACCCGGAAAAGGTCTTTCTTTCAAACCAGGTAATAATACAAAATCAAAACCAACCGTTTTATTCGCACTAGGCTTGCGCGCGCGCAGCGACATGTAAGCGCGATCCATGGCCGCCACAGCACCATTAGTCGCACACAACATCACACACAACAATACACACACTAATTCAAAAGTTTACACACAATTCGTTCCTCGCGATAATCTTTCGAAAGTATAACTTCCTCAGTCGAAGTCTTGGTTCCAACTGGGCATTCCCCTCGCGAGTCACAGCGCACTATTTTCGGAGCTGTTATGGTTCCCCTTTGACACAGTTGAGCGAGCAGTAGGACAAGTCGACAGTTGCGCCACAGAATAAAAGCAGCGCCTTCACGGGCCACAGCGTACGTAACAGTTCACTGGTTTGGTCTCGATTAATTAATGTATGCGAATTTCGGTTTGTTCTTCTTGGTACAATGAGTAATTAGTAATTGTGGGTGTAGTCATCATTATAACCCACATTACGTTCCACTTCCACTTGGGCACTACTAATAGTTATCACGCAACCAGGGTTGGTGATCGTAGTAAGTTGGTAAACGGGTAATATTATAGCTTTTTATAGCCAACTTAATACATAGACAAAATCAGGTCATATGAGATTAATAGTGGAAGTAGTAGCGTTGAATAATTTATAACGTCAGCTATAAAAATATCTTTATTAGTATTACTTACGTGAGTAGTAAGAGTAGGTATACTTAAAAATGTTATAAAAGACGTACTGTTTTGTCACTGTTGCCATAATTCAGTAATCTCAAAGATAACACGTGTCATTTTAATAAACAGAGACGATGGATGGATGCCAAAAATATAACACGCTAATTTAAACTTTTATCAGGCGGTGACTTATCGTTATCTGTCGCATTTTTTTAAAGAAAAAGCATAAGATTCGGTTGGATTTTGATAATCTCCTCGTTGAAATAAAGTTTATTAAATGGCCGTAAATTCTTAAGTACCGTTAGTAATTTCCTTCAATATATTCGTTCTACGTTATCAGTACACCTATAAATTATTCTTATCTTTCGCAAGAGTCGTGTTAGTTACCACTGAGATTAGATTTAACTTAAAATAATAATAATATTGCTTGACAAATCACTAAACAACATCTAGCACCGTGGTAAGCGAAGTTTGTGATTCGGGTGCTAGATTTCTGGAGAAATGATTGAGATTTTCAGAGTTCTTATCAAACACTTTACCTACTGCGGTCTTTAACCTGTGCCTGTCTTTTGGTACAATTACGCCATATGCGACTTCGCCTTATACGGGAGGCCGACATTTTATGCACAGCCACCATTATAGTCTTTAAACCGTCGCATTAAGATATAAATTAATCGTCTACATAAATTATAAGCCTTAGGTCAAGGTGATAAGGATGATAATCTGGACGTGATCACGTGTGGGATTATTCGTTTGTGAACGAGCCTCGTTTAGTTGATGTTCTTTACGTTCATTGATGCTTCTATAAAGGTCTAAAATTAGACGTCTCATTTTTCATGGTCAAGAAAGATTGTGTACCTACATAAAACGTCCTAAGGACGAATGTGATTTAGTGTGCTAGGTACGAGTACAATAAAATATTGCTATTTTCATGAGATACTCGATTTTGCAACGTTTATTTAAGAAGTCATCAGTAAGTCTAAAATCCAGAGGTTCGTTTCCGGGTTTGAATCCACGATCTTTGGAATAAAAGTCAAGTGTACTCCCACTTCGCCACGTCTTTTTGAATCAGCCGCTGGTTTATTCACAATGTTTGTAAAACAAAAGACAATTTTAACTTAACCGGTAAAACTTGAAGTCACGTAACCAAGATAATTCCTAGTATCCTTGGTACGTCTCCTCGAACACTAAATATAGGACAAAAACAATTTATTGGAATCCGAAGCGTTGAATTCCAATTGTCTGTTTTTTCCTCAATAGAAATTGGCTGCCGTTTTCAGGAGATAAAAAGTGGAGCATTTGAATTATTCACGGTTAACGGTCGCTTGATTGTTTTCCTTTATCTCTCAAGTTTATACAATCTTTACGAATTCACTTCACACCTGGTTTTGAATGTCAAGTGATGAAATAATCGTTATGATTGCTAAATTAGAAGCAAATCGGACTATTATCAAAATAAAAAAAATCCATTGGATAGTTGTGTGTATCGTGGAAGCTAAACTAGGCAGTTGAAATGTGTGGAAACAATCCACACATTTCAATTGATTCAATATATATTATTTTCTTATTCACACTGTAAATTCAACTCAATAGATGCCAGAATCTTCTTCAAAGTAATGGCATCGCTTTTCCCATATAAGTGCATTTGCAACATTTCTGTGTTGCCAGCAATTTCCTCTGGCCAGCCATCAGCCAATTAGAGCAAGTAATAACTTTAATAGCTGTCAATTAAATGGCACTGAAATTCTTACTATAGAAACTCGCATGAATGGACCAGCTAAACGTTGGTTTTCAACCACATCTACGTGGCTTAGAAGACGTTTGACCAATCACCAAGTTAAATGTCTTATGCCTTGTAGGAAAGCGCTCTGATTGGATGATATGAAACGTAGCAACGTTATTACTCGTATAGGTAATGTTGCTCTGAAAGAAAAGCACTCCAAATATTTTTTCAAGGATGCATATTGGATATCTTGATAATGATATTGGTAGAATGGTGGAACTCGCTCGGTACTATGTATTTATCTGTAAGTACGAGATGTATAGATACTCTACATATAGACATTTGTCAAATTTGTGAACTCGACAAAATCTCGATCCAAACTGACTATTCGATAAACGACGAAATTGAAGCAATGGTAAGAGCACAGAAACAGAAGTCCATCTCAAATTAACTCAATGTCCGGTGCTAAAACACTTCTATGGTATGCCGTATTTGTTAATTTACATCCTGGTTTCTAAAGACGTGCATAAAACAAAATTATAGAGATTCCATGTAATTACGTTTACGGCTAGACAGTAATTGATAGAAGCTCTCTTTAACGAGTCTTATAAGCTTAACGATCTAAGCTAAGCTTACCGTAATACCATTTATGGAGCTCAAGTTGCAGTATCATTATATCTTGATGGCGCAGCCGGCGTTGGTCAGCCTACGACGCAAGAGGTTGCGCGTTCGATTCCCGCCTCGGGACCAAAATTTTTACGATCTGCAAATATATAATATATGTTCCGGGTGTCTGGGTGTAATCGCAGTAACATGGTACTGTACACAGAACGACCCTGTTGCCCGTCTTCTGGTATACAAATACCTTAGTAAGTTAACCTACATCCATGAGTAGAGATATCCATGAGGATGGTACGTGTTAACCTTATCACTCGATTTCTTCCAGGGAACCTTTAGATGCTAACATAACATTGATAACATTTTTTTAATAATTGCATCTCAAACAGAACAACCTATATCCTTTCCCAGAGCCGGTCACACCCACTTGGACATCGCCAGAGACAATTGAGAGTGCAACAATCGTCCCATTAAACAATTCCCGAGCCGTGGGAAGCTGGACGGTGAATCAACTCAAAGGTCAAGCGAGGTCAACACTTTCTCTTGGATATAGGATCTGTCAACAAGGAACTGTATTGACCTTAGGATCTATGTGGTGTAAAATGGTTTTGAATATTCTTATCTAGGCCTAATCTCTGTCATCAACCCTAAAAAAAGTAAAGCCCTGTATCCCAGCAGAGGAAACGTTAATAGGTGAAGATGATGATGACTATCTTTATATTTCTTCCTCAGAAAAAACTCTTGACCCTAAGATCAATAATTAGTATATCACAAAGAATTTTCACTATCGACGACCGTGACCGTGGTTATTACCGTAGATTGACGTGATAGCACAAAATCAACAAAAAAAGCAATGTCATAGTATATAGAGACGCAGCCTGCATGATCTAAACGACTTTGTGACGGGAAAGGCAAGTATAGATCACATCTAAATATAAACCGAGTAAATTGATCTAATGAATGGACGACTGGACAGTCCAGTTCCAGTAATTAAGGGTTCGTCACGCGTCGTGGGTTGAGCTAGCACCCACTTCCGGCGAATGAAGATTTGTTTTTCTGGCACATTGTCTTTTTGCGTGGCTGTGATTGTTTCCTGCTTAGTCTGATGGCTCTGATTGTGATGCCTTTTTGTATTGCGCCATCGGCTTTTTATAGTTTGACGCTGGTGTTATTCAGCGAGCAGTTAGGTAGTAGAAAACTTTAAGAGGGAGATAAAACAAATATACAAGTTATTATACAAATAAGTACATAATGATTCAACTGCACCTTTAAAATAGAATGCGCTTTGTGTAAAAAGGACTTTGTATAAAAAGAGTTAGAAATAAAACAACTTATTAACTTCAAGTTCACGGTGGCATTGGCCCTAAGACTCTGACTAATAACAGCTTGTATTAGACTTAACGAAAGGCGCTTAGTTATGAAAATATAGTTGTTTGTGTTCCTGATATCATGTATTAATGTATAAGAAATAAAGTAATGGATCCTAGTTATTCTTAGTTAGGAAGACCCACCACAGTAGGTTCAGTGCCACTGCACTATCTATTAGTTTGACAATAAAACGACAGATGGTTTTCCTACTTTTAAGTCAAGTCCCATTCATAAAACTATAATTTGAATATAACGACTATCGCCCAATATATGTACTTCAGACCGGCGCTTCTTAGGAGTCGGACAAGTTTGCCGCCGAAATCTAAGAAGCAACCATGACTATGTCAATGCCATATTATCAACATAACCGATCTACCGGCACCGGATCAATAAATTGGCATAACGCTCGATCAATAAACATGTCCGGACTTGAAATATAGGATCTGAAGCTGGTTTGCTTCAAAGGAATCTCATACATCAGTGAGACGCTAAAGACATCTTGTTTCGGGTTTATCCATGTTGTTTAAGGAAATTTAAGGTCAGAAATATTGAAGATTGGTTGTGTCTATTGCCGGTTGCCGTCTCTAGCTCGTATATTAGCCGTAGTCTTAAATACTAACTATTATGTTGCACATTTGATGCGCTATCAAACACGATGATCATTAGCAGAGGCATGCGTGTACGCATGGCGGTGAATTTGCAACAAGCGCCGGCGCCGGCGCAGTCTAGAGAATGCAAAGATGATTGCGCAGGTTTACTTCATAGGCGCTAGTTATATCGAGAGAGCTATCGTAATGCAAGTAAATAAATCAATATTGCTGGACAATTCACACACCAACATCCCCGTGGTAAGCTCAAAGCTTTTGTTACGGGTGCTAGATTTCTGATATACTAAAAATAATTTCTAATATACCTATATACATGGATATTTATTTTTATTATACATATAAACACCCAGACACCCGGAACAAACATTTGCAGATGGTACAAATTATTCCGTTTTTGTTGCTGTGTGAATTGTCGAGCAATATTTATTTATTTATACTGTGCTGGGATAATTGTTATACCAATACAATAGAACGGCAGTAACCGAACGGCAAACATAACTCAAGCTGACTCAGCGGTGACAAACGATAACATATTTAACTGTATGACTGTACATTCTGCTTTTGAAATATTCCCCTCAACATATTCAATTGGGGTTTGAACTGGTACTTAATGAGTTAATCATACCCGCGGGTTCAGATGTGGTGGTACTAATCTTAGGCCGACACCTTACGGCAACTATACATAAATATAAATAAATATTGCTGGACAAATCACACAGCAACATCTAGCCCCGTCCGTGGTAAGCTCGAAGCTTGTTTTAGTTTTATTATTTATATACAATACATATATAGACACTCGGAACAAATATTTGCAGATCTAATACATATTTTTGTCCCGAGGCGGGAATCGAACTCGCAACCTTTCGGAACAAATATTTGCAGATCTAATACATATTTTTGTCCCGAGGCGGGAATCGAACTCGCAACCTTTTGCGTCGCAAGGGAACTTCTTACGCTGCGCCACTGAGGTCGTCAAACTATAATTAATACGAAAATAGGCCTTAGGTTAATCAATAACTGTAACTGTTGCTATTGCTATTTATAGCACTTATCAGTTTAAAACAAGGTAAATAACAGGAAAAATAATATAAGTACAGAGTTACATACTATTATGAGTTTAGATTTTTTATTTATGGTGTATGGCCGAGAAGTTATGATCCTGAATTTGGTAGATATACATTTAAAGGTCTGGGTCACAGGATAGGGTACTTATCTAAATTCTTGCTCCAGTTATGATAAGACGTAGCTCCCATATAAACGCGAACGGAGTCACGGGCATCGCTAGTTTAATAGAATACACTACATTATATGAATGAGGCTGTCATGTTTTTAATGGAATTGGATTAAATCCATGCTAGCCTTGAGTTACCTTTTCTGCATAGTAGTTAACTTAACCTTAAATGCAGTTGGTACTTTACCGCAATTTTTATTTATATACCTACTAGCTGACCGCCCGTGGCTTAGGAAGATTTTACTAATTTCATATTTTCTCATTTTAAACCTTCTCTGGGCTACTATAATCAATTAAATCCAAAACCAGCTAAATCAGCCTAGCCGTTTTCGTACACTAAAGAACATCAACTGATTTGTATGTATGGTACATAAGAGATGGTGGCGCGATTGTTTTAAAAACTAACCTACTGTTATTAAAACTAAGCGTAGCTGAGTCAGTTAATATTTACGACTGTTATGACAGATGATGATTAATAAGTTATAGAATTGCATTGATTTATAATTAACTTTGCTGATATTTTTCAAGTAACCTAGGTCAGAACGGTTCTTGAACTTTTAAAACGGATCTAGTAAAAATAAGTACACCTTATGTGTTATTTTTACACCTATACTAATATTATAAAACTAAAGAGTTTGTTTGTTTGAACCCGCTTATCTCAGAAACGGCTGCGCTCCGATTTGAAAAATTATTTCAGTGGAAGGAAGGAATTCCTCGATAAATATATTTAGGTAGGTACCATTACACGTTGAAATATTTTTTAAATCGGACCAGCGGTTCCAGAGATTAACGCGTTCAAACAAACAAACTCTTCAGCTTTATAATATTAGTACAGATTCGGGATATCCGAGTTAAATAGTGGGTGTGTGATAGGAAGTTTCTTTATCAAAGAAGTTAACAGACAAATATCGCCTATTCCTAACAATACATCACTATACTCTTTTCAAGGAGCACCTAATTAGGTCACGGGAGCTGTATCCATAATGAACTGAACAGCGCTCAGAGAATTATGAATCAACTTGACATAATTGAAAACCACGATGTTGTGCAAGGCCCCACTGTACTTGTAGAGAATTATGACCAATTCTAGAGATTTTAATTGGGTTATCTATGAATGAACTTGGGTCTAGGAAATACCAATTTCTTCTAATATTGTTAGGCAATAAGGTGAGTAATTGTGGCTACAATTGGCGTTTTAATATTCACAGTAATCTTTGAGTATGGTAAAGTGGTCACTCCATAACGCTAAAATGGTTGGGAAGTAAAATTGATACATTTGAATAGATAGAAAATATCTTGTACTTTTTTTATAAACGTTATTATTGAGGGATCAGGGCGAGGCTTTTGCCCAGCAGTCGGATAGTACAGGCTAATCGTAATCCTAAGATTAATATATAATACTTTACATAAATATGTACTAAAGTAAAGATGCCGTGTGTATTTTACTGGAATTTTTCGTAAAGTAATATTTTAAAGCTGAAGAGTTTGTATGAACGCGGTAATCTCAAGAACCGCTGCGCGCTGTCCGATTTCAAATTATTATTTCAGTTATTGAAGGAAGGCTATTATATGCTTTATCATATAAACTATATGTAGATAACGCATTTAATATTTAAAACAAGCGAAGCTGCAGGCAATATGGATTAGTATTACATATCTAGGCATCCGTAACACAAGCTTTGAGCTTACCACGAAGCTAGTCTACACATATACACTGTCTACACATATAACGTAAGATATAGGTTCAACGTTCCGCTAATCTCATAAAGCTCAACAAAAAACGCAGCTGAGTGATAAGACCGCTAGTAACCGTACCGTATGGGGGCAAAGCCCTAGCTAGCGCCGCCGGCGCACGCGACAGAAATACACCTGCGCGCGAGTGCGAGGGAGATACAATCAATTTGAACATGAATGGGAGACGGTAAAGTGAAATACTGAAAAGAAAATTAGAAAGTTAATTGAATTCACGGTGGGGAATAATTAACAAGTTTGAATACTTTGTCTCAAACAAATTAACTTTTGATTTACATTTACCAACCTATGGCCAACGTGGTAGATTAAAGCAAATCTCTCGTCAAGAGAGAAGTTCATGTGTCCCAGCATTGGCAACGTAAATAGCGGTAAAGATGAAGAAGACAGTAAAATTAAATATGATAAAAGAAGAAATAAAATAATGCGTAATTTATTTGTTATTTTATACAAGTAGGGTAGAGCGGGGCTAGTTGAGCATAGGGGCAAGTTGGGCAATCGCAATATCTCGAAAACTATTCACCGCACGCGTGGGCATCCTATGGCGGAAAGAAGGGGTCGTGGGAGGGGTATTCATTGCGCAACCACTGCTGGTGGTTCGACGAGCGAGTAAAGCGTACACGCACATTGTTTGTTTTGATACCAAAAAGTAAAAAATTCGTTCACCACAAGTTTTCGTCTGTATTAGTCAAATGTTATCCGTTTTCAACCGAGTAAGTGTTAATCTTTTATAAATTTACTGTACTTTTGATATACATAAGGATTCTGGGTACAATTCTTACCGTTTTTTCAGAATCTCGCTTTTGATTTGAAATTTAGGGGTTGGGGTTAGTTGAGCTAAGTTGCTCAACTGCTGGATGTGCATATACAAAACGTATGCCAGATGCTGGTCTTACTTTCTTTTGTATGAATTGCAACAGTGATAACGATGATTAATAAGTAATAAGTTCTAGATTTAGCAATATCTAATTAATATAACAGAAAAACTGAATGTAATCCAAAAATTAATCTTAAGATTCGTTGATGTTATGTTGATTCCATTTTTAATTCATTATTCAAAGAAAATTAGCTTAAGTTTTGTCGCTAAAAGACTTTTAGTAAAGGGTTGATTGTTAAACCGAAGTTGTATTTCATTTCTATTTAACAGTTAACCCATGGTTTGGCTAGACTTTCTATCTGCTCAACTTACCTCATACCCTTGCTCAACTTACCCCACCTATGGGGTACGTTGAGCATGCATGACATTCTGCATTTAAACCGCTATAGCTCTTAAATCCAACTTATATAAAGTAAATTACCATGACACTTTTGCAAAAGGATATATTACTTATCCATCAGAATGCGTAAAAACACATTGAGACTTATAGTTGAAGAGTTATATCGTCTCAAGTGAAAAATTGCTCTACTAGCCCCGCCCTACCCTAGTGATTGACTCTCGCTTAAGTTTTTCTAATAATGCGTAAAATGTTGTATTTTATATTGTTTCTGTAAACTATTCATAACAAAACAGTTTAATATTTGAAGTGCATCTCAAACTCAAAACAAAGGGCTTTAGTTTGTTTGAGCAGTATATTTATCATATATTACAGTACATCAAAATAACTTTTAGCAATTGATTACAGGATGTTGTCGATTACACAATGCGCGTGCGCAGCGAAGGAAGCAGCACGTGCGGCAATAGTCATCGATTCGTGATCCACATTCAGAGTAGAATGGAATTATAACTTTATTTAGTGTCAATAAGTAACGACTTTGCGGTGACTTTGAAGATTTCCGGTGATTTAAGAATTGGATGTGTGAATTGATGATATCATGTTTATTAATTTTAGCCCCACTACTGGAGAAAATGTCTCTAAGAGGCGCAGGAAATATTTAATTAGCCAGTGGCAGCAACCGCACATAAAACATAATTGAATTGCTTGTGATCTTTTAGGAAACATTTAACGAAAAATTAATTGGTCTTATCAGTGGTATAGTGAACATAATAAATATACCAATAGAATAAGCTGAACGGTTCAAATCGTCATTCTGCGTATTGTATAAACTTATCACAATCACCAACCCGCCTAACACCTATATAACACCTATTTTGAGTTTTATTTGCCGTGGCCAATAATAGGACGTCAAAAAGGTGTTGTGATGATATATTGTTGCTTCTTATAATCGTACATGTTGTGGCTACTTGTATGTAGGTGCACTTGTCACAAAAATATTGTTAACTAGTTTTAAGAAATGTTTTGGTGTTAACCTACCCATGTTAGTAGCCCTGGCTAAATAATTGTGATATAATATTTGTTGGTACATAGAAATGAGAGACGGCAGAGGTTGTCCAATTAAGGGAGAAGTAGTCGATCTATAATTAGAAGACAATGCGACAGAAAAACATCAAGGAAACCCAACGATTCAGCGCACCTGAATGACAATAGTAATGGGCTTGAGTAGGGATGCGCTTCACGTGTAGATTCAATATCGATATTTGTAACTAAAACATCATCCACGGCCTCGACGATTTTATTTACTAATGTATATAATAGCTTGAGTAAGCCTCGTAATATTGCCGATATAAATAAATATATATTGCTGAACAATTTACACAGCAACATTTAGCCACGTGGTAAGCTTGCATGTGCTTGCATTACGTAAGAGTTACCGCTTAGTGCGGGATATATTAAAATAAAAAGATTTGAGTAATTAACGCCAATAAATTATATTTCATAATTATTTACGTGTGTCTAAATTACCTTATCTTAAATAATAAAATTATTACGACAAACCGCAATATTTTCTAAAGTACACAAAGTTGTGGTTTATCGACTCGAATTATTCATAACATAAACAAAATATTCGGAATATCGATTGATTCGCGCATATCCCATCCCTAATGGAAACAATCGATGCAATCAGAATAGCGTTAGACATCACAGGTTGTTGCTAATTATCGAAGGATTTCTATTGAACAATGTTTGGGAAAATTCTACCAGCGGCAGCGGTACCTTTGTTCTAACTGAACAGTTATT
The DNA here is from genome assembly GCA_963691955.1 of Chloroclystis v-ata. Taxonomy (NCBI): domain Eukaryota; kingdom Metazoa; phylum Arthropoda; class Insecta; order Lepidoptera; family Geometridae; genus Chloroclystis; species Chloroclystis v-ata. Next base: position 10,342,952 of record OY829904.1, on the reverse strand, counting down.
GGCACTCAGCTGAGAAACATTATCTTTACTTGAAAGCCAAATAACTGTTAAATTTACAATGCGTTAATTAACTATTGGCAGTTAACTATTCAAAAAGTTCTCGGATAGGCACCGCGAGCTGTCTTCCAGAATGGATTTAACATTATCATGAAGTTAATTACTTGTCTATACATTTAAATGGATTGTCCCGCGGTATAACGTAAGCAAGAATAAACACCACTCGTGTGATCAGACCTCAATATAATTATAATTAGGCTCTGTCTGGCGTCCCGATTCCTTGTCAATTGGTTTCATCGACACAGTTACACACAGTCATGTAGGTACACCCACACAGATACGTGTCCTAATTTAAATTTATCTCATCTGTGAAGCACGGAATCAATTCGGAGGTCAAGGAAGAAACCTGTGCCTGACATCTTGTTAGATAATTCCAAATTTAAACGAGCCAATCAGAAACGGTATTTAAACCAATGGTAGACGAGATTGGAAGTCGGTTTGAAAAAAAAGAATATTTTTGGTGGTCTTCCAAATATAAAATAACAGATATCTCGTTACCGAAACAACACATCTGGCACACAAACCTGGTGGTCTTTTGACCGATAGTCTGAAGTCCTATCTATACTAATTTTATAAAGCTGGAGAGTTTGTTCGTTTAAACGACTCTCAGGTTCGTCCTGGTATGCATGAGGCCGCGAGGTTGGCTATTTCCCTCCTAGTTGTCACGAGGGTTTTATGCTAAGGTAAATTACAAGGTTATTTAGTCAAATCTTAGATTGAGCATCAAGTTTACTGCGGGTGCAGTACGTTTCCAACAACAAACATATATTTGATATAGAAACGTACATTGTTAAAAAGCAATTCATTATTTATTCATAACGTAGAAAACAATAGATCTTCAACTATGTGCCGGCATATTGGCGTGTTGGTGGGAATCATAACAATGATTCATTTACCACATTATTCATCGTTTCTCTTATAATTACAATAAACAGGAATGACACCGAATCTTGTCGAGAAAAGAGCTATAAAAAGTTTATAAGAGATTCCTTGCCATGTGCTGCCTTAGAATAGTACACAGCAGCTTTGTTCTGTGCAATCTACCAAATTGCTGCGATCGTGGTGATCATACAAAACCCCCCAAAATCTATAATGGGTTCTACTGGGAAGGTTCGTACACAGAAGTGGATCGTTACATGGTTTATTATGATGTGTAGACCCTAACAAATATCTAGAAGTTCACAGTATTTGAACCACAAAGATAAATAAATAAAAATCGACAAAAATACCCCGCTCGTCACATCTATTTCGAGACAGACAAACAGATGGATGTATTGGAATAAAATCAGGCAGTTAACTTTTCGCGGGTGTTGTATAGAATTTGAACACGTGTTCTCTAGATGCTGCTAAATCATCATAGTCATCATAACAACCAATATAGGCTATAAGATAGCGTAAAAAAACACAAGCAAAGCCGTGGGTGGGTCGGCTAGCTTTAATAGAGTAAAAAATGCATCGTTAATAGTTTATCTCTACAGAAACGAACGAGGAAGATGCTTTGGTATACAACAATAACATATTATTTTCCTTATACGTAACCATCTATCATCTTCCTGTGGTTGTTAGGTATTCCTAGTTACTAGGTTTGCCATAGGATTTCACGACAGGATCTGCAAAAAGACTTTAACCTGCGTTTACGATTATGATTCAAGTAGGTACTGAAATAAGTAATATCTTATCATCTCGAATACTAACTTTAGTTCATAAAGATTCAGTAGCAAGTAGTAATACAGGAATGAAAGCACGATTGAAATAATTTAACCAACTATTAAAATTTATTTAGTGTTGGTTAGTACCAACACTAAATAGGTATAATAGTTGTAGTTAAATTTTAAATGTACTAACATTTATTGAGGAAAGATATATTTTATTACGTATATTATGTAGATAACGGCTATCGGCGTAGCGGCTAAAGATGTTATATTTTGTCAAATGCAATTTCTAAAGTACCTATTGCATGTGGTAAGACTTAACTAAAAATATTAACCACAGGCAAAATAACTCACCTAGATAAACCTAGAAACTCAACGATTTCTATAAACTTAATATTACTCTGTACTGTAAAGAGAATCCATGATTCAGTTTATTAATTTCCAAGAAAAAATAACCTATCAACGATGTGGTCATAGGAACTAACATAATCGGACACTCACCATAAGATTATCAACAGAATTGTACCCGCATATAACATATCCCATAACACGATTCGCCATCTTCACATAACACACAAAACCAGCACTTAAAACCAACACACACGTCTTAAAATCCTATAAACACATCCAGACGAAAATCCTTATGCCATTGTTATTACTAGTAGTTGATATGGTAAAATGAACTTTATTCCATTGATATAAAATGATAACGCACGTCCGGCGTTTACCGTGGCTGGTGAGTGACTGATTGGTGGATTCCAGTACACCCGGGATGTATAATATAATTGATCTCAAGTGCCCATGACTGGCCTTAATCTAAATACACAATAATTGACTGACGGACAGAGGTAACAATGCCTGTTTGTTTGTAGGAAAGCGTGAAATGTGTGAGAAGGGAGAATCTCTCATCTCTAATCTCTAAGCTATTTCGTCTAACTTCCTATGGGAATATAACATGTCACTTTTCATCCGAGTGAGTTTTAATTTTATGTGATCATCATTTATATCATTGCCGTTGAACGTCCAAAGCTGGACATAGACTTTTTTCGCAAACAAATCCAAACATTGAATCTTTACCCAAAAGATGATGATTATATTGTTCGATATAAGGAATGTTATATTTCTGTAGAAATTCAAGATTAGATATGTCTCTAGATATTTAAGTTGAATTTACAAGGAAAAGCAAATTCCACAAAATTCTATAGTTATTCTCTTAGTGATTGATGAACTTATCTATTACCTACATACATATTATACACCTATTTTCAGCATATTTTTACAATAAAAATGGCATATTTTATTGCTTTTTTCGCTACGATAGCAAATCCATTATTTTCATTTGACAAGTATAAATGTTTTTTCCCCAGGAGTTTAATAATGTTTTTTTATTGGTTATTTATCGGTTTTTTAAGTTTTATCTTAAAATCCACACGCGTAATATATACATTTTTAAATTGGATTCTTTGTTCAGCGTCAAAGTAACACTAAAAAGCGTGTCTATTGTTTATATGAAAGCTTTTAACACGTTCGATGCGGAAAACAGACGGCTTTGTTTTAGCGGCACTTAACACTTCATGTGAACGTGTGAGTGTCTCTATAATTTTAATTAAACAAGCGGAATAGTAATTAAACAATGTTATGAAAGAGATCAATGGTATTTATAAATTAACATATTCTATAGATAAATCTTTGCGGTTTTAACAAATTTTATCAGCAATAAAAAGTTTCAGGTCAATTTAAAATATCAATATGAAACTGCATATTGGTGGAAAATCACCAAATCTTTAAAACGTTGAAATCGTGTGAGAACCAGGCAAAGATAAAAAGCTATTCATTGAAACTAGGACGTTTTAAATGATAAGCCTGATAACAGGTTTCATTGAGAATTACGATTCTGACCCTTGCTAGTGCGTTAGATATGAAATGTAACTACAAGATTATAATGCATTAAGATATTTTGAATCCAGGTCAGTAGTTGGTCAATGTATTATCATATTTGTTTGGGCTGCGAGAGTTTGCGGGACATTACCTTGCTGTAACGCAATTCAACCTAGCACGGGAGATAAACTATGGAAAACTAAGCCAATTATGTACATAACACTTTCATTCATTGATCGATCGATAGCCATCAACATTTTAGCACGAATTTTAAGGATCATAATAATACGCATAGGCCTTTTATAAATCCTCGTCAGTTTTTTGCTTCTTTAGATGTGACTGACGTCTACGCGAGCCGTTCTAACAGAAAAGTAAGAGATCGTATCAAAATATAAGAGAATATATTCCAGTGCCCAGAATAAGTAGGTACCTATTATAAAAAATACCCAATGGTTGATTTGATGATTTATTGTCCAAGTGATCTTTTGGATTTTATAAAAATAAATGGCATCTTTAAATCGTTATTGAGATCTTCTTAGCTTGATTTTTGGCAGCTAAGGCAGCAAATTTATTTCCGTAAAAAGATTACCTGGGTAAATTAGCTATAATCAGTAGAGTCAGCAAGCAGATCGTAATCAGCCGAGCGGGTAAGGAAGCGTGCGCCGGCGCAACCATTACCCGAATTTATGAACCGTGCGGTATACTAGCCGTGCTTTCGAATAGTACCACAACTTTACCGGCGGGCGTTGCCAAACTAAGGAATTCTAGCCTTAATAAATATAATTAGCTGTGCCCGCGACTACGTTCGCGTTAAATGGTGTTCGTATGGAGGCCAGGTCTTATCATAACTGGAGTAAGAATTGAATTAGCGTATCCTGTGCCCAGACGTCTAACACCCATATTCTTAGTCGTTTCCTCCAGACTCGACTCAACCTCACTTCGTATTCTCAGTTGACAAAAACGTCCTCTACTTGATTTTTTCGGCTCACCTCAAGTTCGAGGCAAGGTGGGAACTGTCAAACGTAAGGTACCTCATAACCAACCTTGAAACTCCCTCAAGACCACTCAAGACAATCAACGCTTGTTTATTTTTGAGTGGAGGAATATTATGAGGAAACGACTAAGAATATGGGTGTAAATGTTTATCTACCAGATTTCATCAAATTCGCGAGAATTAGATTTTTGAGCGAGAAAATATTGTCAGCAACGCGAGTATTGCAGCGAATATAAAAAAAACTAGAATACCTATACATATATAAAATAATTTCTAGAAAACTAGTCCACAAGTTCACCCCGCCCTCAATATCGAGACAGCGGCTAATAATACTAATAAGTCAATCAAGCCGCACACGATATTTGCAGAGCAGGACCAATTTACTCTAATTGCTGGACTGAATGAATACACTTTAGACATGAATATTAGCAAAATCTGTATTATACTAAGGGTGTGTTTTGATGTAACTAAGAGCTATTATAAAGTTTCATTAAAGGCAAACATCGTGAGGAAACCGGCATGTTCTGAAAACTTTGAAGGACATGTGTCATTCACACATCTCTCTCGTCATGAGAGAAGTCCCTGTGTCCCAGCAGTGGGAACGTGAATAGGGGTGTTATGATTATGATGATATGATTCAACGTGATGCAACGTCGACCTACTTATTTGCGCCCCTTGTTTCAGGGAGACAATAAGAGACTATCTAATGTTGTCTATTATGCTGAAATGACGGACAGACAATGAGAAAACTTTATGTCATCTGTATTGTTATTGTGTAGGAAATAGGTCTTCATCACCGGTAAATAAAGGCAAAAAGGCTGTGTTGGCTAAGTGGAAGCACATTCGACTTTCATTTCGAAGGTCGTGGGTTCAAACCGGACTGGATTTTTCTTCTTGAAAAATTAAGAAAATTGAAGTGCAACAGCGTGAGGAAACCGGCATGTTCTGAGAAATTTGAAAACTTTGAAAGGCGCATGTCACTAACCCGCACTTGGCCAGCGGAGCGTGGTGAATATCTTCAAGATATACTTACCTAAGTTCCTGTATCCCAGTAGTGGAAAAATATTATTTATGATGTATGTATATAATATAAATGTAAATATATAAAACGAGTATGTTTGTTGCTCTCTCACGCAACAATAACAAATAAACATATACAAATATGAAATGTAATTTGAAGGCACTAGGTTCAGAAACGTAAAGAACAACACAGCTCATATCGGGTACAGTAACCGATATACTAGTTTCTAATTGTAAATCAGTATGTCACTGTGTCACACTTGAACGAACAGAAATCGAAGATTATCGTCGCGATCTTTCTTAAATAATAGTCTAGCTGGCACTAATAAAATACCGGAACCAACAAAAAAACCGGCAAATTAAGATAGCTTGTTTTTCAGAGAAATTAAGTTTAAAGGTTCAATATAAATAATACTGAAACTGATTTGATGATTTTTTTCTTCCTTCATAACTCTTAAACCAATGATCCAATTTTAAATTCGGTAGTAAAACATTTAGACGTCTGGGAGACAAGATAGGCTGTTTAAATTCTTGCTGCAGTTATAAGTCGTGGACCCCATATAAACATAATTTAACGGACGGAATCGCGGGCACAGCTATTAAACTTATAATCTAACAGCTTATTGAGTAAGAAGTGCGAGACAAGTTTTCAGCTCGCCTGAATGACTTAGCCGAAATTGGTGACTAGCTCTCTGACTATAAAAAACAAGATTTATCTGCAACGGATAACGAGATAGCTCTGGGAACGGTGCTGCGACTGTGTAGACTCGGATTGCAATTCTCGGTTAGAAATCTGTGTCAAACACTTCTATGTAGTTATTATCTGATTTATCTGTAGTTATTTCTATAATCTCGGTTAGTGAGCTTTAATTTGTCAGTTGTAATTTTGCCCGTTGGCTGTGTTTATTTTTTTCATTTATAAAAAATCACCTAAATCGGCCCAGACGTTCTGGAATATTTCTGGACAATTCATACCCGCTGCGCCACAAATTACATTTGAGCATATGCAAAATTGAGTTTGATAATTCCTGCAGTATTTGGAGATTAAATAATGGATCGCGTGATGCTAATCGTAATAGATACTTGTTTCGTTACCGTTACGTTAATCGTTACGGTAACGGTTACGGCACGTTACGCTAGCTTTATTATATAAGGATTATGTCTTGTTATGCTTGCTTAATTATTGTTATTATCTACATGTATGTACAGTAATGGTTGTTCTAATGCAGTAGTTTTTAGACATTACATACATAGTAACTTCTATATCAAGGAAGAGGCTGATTGCTGTTTGAATATTTTTAGGCAAAACTTATTCTCTAACAATTTCCCGCTCATCTGAAATGATTTCACGACAAACCGAATGCTGTCACCGACCTATGTATATTGGAAACTATAATATTGACATTAAAATGTATAAATGTCCCCAGGTAGAGCACAGACATATTTACAATTGAGTACAAACAAACAAACTAACGATGTGATCACGACAGGCCACGTGAGTGAGTAGGTTTTATATAAAACGGAGTATCTAGAATTCTAGAACATAAATGCATGGGATGCAAATAGAGTTTTCAGGGTTATTTATATACTAAATGAAAACCCGGCTTCGAAATTCCAAATTTGACGAAATTCTCCATAATCCGAATTTTGCGGATATATGTTTTGTTATTCATATGTATATGGTTTCGATCGAGTCTACCGTACCCCTTGACGAAGTTATTAGTATAGATGACTGTTCAAGAGGTTACATAGAAAAAAGTAGTAAAAGTAGCAATAAAGATACTTTTACTTTTACTAAAGAAAAGTTCATTATAGGACGGGCAAATCAACCGATTAATAATAGTATTTACATAAAAATGTTAGATGAAAATTCAGAAGCAACTCAAACAACAAGATTCTGTTATCATATCAGTAAAGTCGGTCACAAGGGCCGGCATTAGGCCTCGTGACTAATAAGGGAGTTTGTGCGCTATTTATAGAACTGATAACGTGGACAGTATTTAATAGAACTTCTGTTTTATTTGCGACTATCTGTGCCCGCGACTACGTCCGTGTTAAATTATGTTTGTATGGAGGCCACGTAATACCTGGACTAGAGCATGAATTTAAATAGCCTATCCTGTGTCCCAGACGTCTAAATGTTTACCTACAAAATTTTATCGAATTCGGATCATTATATTTTATTATTATATTATTATTACATAAATAAATAAAGCTGGACAATTCACACAGCAACATCTAGCCCCAAATCTAGAACGGCTGAATCGATTGGTCTGAAAATTGGTGGAGAGATAGCTTAGAAACAGGAGAAGGACATTTATAGGCTATAGATTACAGCGAGAATATATTATAACGCGGGGAAGCCGCGGGTGGAAAGCTAGTAGGTTATATGTATAATATAGCATTTCTCGTTAAATGTACTATACAACATATAAATATTTTTTTCAAATCGGACCACGCCGCTTTTATTGAGATAAGCGCGTTCAAACAAACAAACTCTTTACCTTTATAATTTTAGTACAGATTAGTACGGCCCTTGGGATGAAAATAGCTGTGTTTGATTATACTGATTCTCAATGTAAAATATATTTATTTATGTATTAACTGTTGTATATAATAAATAAAGCCATTCACTAGTCAGCAGCCTACCACATCCGGGAATACATATGCCTGGGTTCTATTCTAACCACTAACAGTGAAAGTTCTAAGTGGAACTGATTACACTAATCTGAACGTGCCAGTTCGCTAGGAATTCCCCTTTCTAGCTATGCTCATTGACTTTCCAATGGCTTTTAGATAATTAGATCTGCATGATACCTACTAAATACTCTGTTAGCATTAATTACGACATTATACTCTAGCTAGACTGCTAGATAAATAAGACGATCAATTTTTAACTAAATAAAAAAAATGATAATACATGAAGTGTTTCTGATTCCCGGCTTCTTTTAAATTCCGTACATTATATCATTTGTTACTAACAATATATTATTTAATATTGTTATAAACCAGATATAGAGCGAAATTAAAATGATTAGTATAATTTTATGAGATGTCCGAAGTAAATTGTTTTTTTTTTATGTTTTGGACTGCGTTTGCCTTTTGCGTATGCTTTAAAAGAATCAAGAAAATTGTCCGTTTTCCGTATAATTTGCGCTAAAAAGTTCAATATAAATAAATATAAATATTGCTGAACAATTTTACCCAGCGACATCTAGCGCCGTGGTAAGCTCGAAGCTTGTTACGGGTGCCAGATTTCTGATATACTTAATATAATATACATACATAGATATATATTTTTTATTATACATATAGCGAGGAGAACGGATGGTCGATGGGGCCGAAAAGTTCTCGAGTGGAGACCACGGATCGGAAAACGCAGCGTTGGGCGTCCACCAACAAGGTGGACTGATGACTTGGTGAAGACGGTCGGCTCGCGGTGGATGCAGGCTGCGAGCGACCGCAATGACTGGAAGCTGGAAGTCATATATGGAGGCCTATGTCCAGCAGTGGGCGTCCAATGGCTGAGATGATGATGATGATATCTAAATGTTATGTTAATTGTAACTGACCTGCGTGTCTCTAAGGTCTGGCTCGCTGGTCGCGACGGCGGGGCTGGCGCTGGCGGCGGGCACGTCGCTCGTGACGTCACCGGCGCTGGCGCTGATCGCGCGACGCCGCGCCTCCTTCTCCCGCTGGCGGTCCTTACCGGTTATCATGTTCTTGGTCTTCGAGAGGAGGTTCATACTGACCTGTGTGTCTCTAAGGTCTGGCTCGCTGGTCGCGGCGGCGGGGCTGGCGGCGGGCACGTCGCTCGTGACGTCACCGGCGCTGGCGCTGATCGCCCGACGCCGCGCCTCTTTGTCTCTCTGGCGGTCCTTGCCGGTTATCATGTTCTTGGTCTTCGAGAGGAGGTTCATACTGACCTGCGTGTCTCTAAGGTCTGGCTCGCTGGTCGCGGCGGCGGGGCTGGCGCCGGCGTGCACGTCGCTCGAGACGTCACCGGCGCTGGCGCTGATCGCCCGACGCCGCGCCTCTTTGTCTCTCTGGCGGTCCTTGCCGGTTATCATGTTCTTGGTCTTCGAGAGGAGGTTCATACTGACCTGCGTGTCTCTAAGGTCTGGCTCGCTGGTCGCGGCGGCGGGGCTGGCGCCGGCGTGCACGTCGCTCGAGACGTCACCGGCGCTGGCGCTGATCGCCCGACGCCGCGCCTCTTTGTCTCTCTGGCGGTCCTTGCCGGTTATCATGTTCTTGGTCTTCGAGAGGAGGTTCATACTGACCTGCGTGTCTCTAAGGTCTGGCTCGCTGGTCGCGGCGGCGGGGCTGGCGCCGGCGTGCACGTCGCTCGTGACGTCACCGGCGCTGGCGCTGATCGCCCGACGCCGCGCCTCTTTGTCTCTCTGGCGGTCCTTACCGGTTATCATGTTCTTTGTCTTGGAGAGGAGGTTCATGGGTTTGTGAGATTTCCGGACCTGGAAATAAAGTTAAGTTTGATACTGCTCAGTACAGAAACAAGAGAAGACATGATGTGTATCGTACCTTTATTTCTAACTAGCTTCCGCCCGCGGCTTCGCCCGCGTGGAAATAAAAAGTAGCCTATGTTCTGTGTCAGGGTCTAAATTTCATCAAAATCGGTCGAGAGTTTTAGGCGGGATCCATTATAAACTAACTATTTAAGAGCGAGTAGGCAGTGAAAATCGCGGCAGAAACGACTACGAGAGTTGACAACAGCGACCGCGTGCCCCGCGTGGCGCTGGCGTATCGAAAATATTACGCGCAGCGCTAACCAGAATTAGTTGTGTAGCCTACAATCATAGATAAACCCCACTAGATACCGCATGACAAGCGACGACCGCGCGCCAAACATATGGTTAAATCAACCATTATGAAAAGCCCCGCCTCTAAACACGGCTTTAGTTGCGACCAAGTGTCAGACCCGTGAACTTCATATACGTTTCTATAGTCTAACGCAAGTGAAGAGGTCAGCATATAATGGCTACTCGTACAAAGGATGTTCACTTGTCTCTTTTCCGCATTGCGCTTATTGCACTCGTTGTCCTTCTCGGCGAAAGCACGTGTAACGTTAGTGATGTAAATTCTAATCGATATCGTTAAAAATGATAGACGACGTATATAAGCGGGTCTCTCGGTATTATTGTATGTAAAAATAAATAAGTTATCCATAAACCGTTTAAATATGTTTATTACTTACTCACTCAGTCAAATGAATTATTTGTGATAATTTTTCTAATATTATTTTTAAATTTTTAAGTTCTACAGGTTTTGTGTATACCAAAAATAAATACATATCTACCTACCTACATGATGCTATTTGCTACAACGCCTTTGTTCCAGTCCCCGCAATCCGCATCTTCCTCCAATTTAGGTACGTTTGAATCGGAACAAAAGTATTCTGTTTTTTAATGTAATCTAGTTTGGGAGATCTGTGCATACAATAGACACTATTATTGTAATCTGAAGCAATGCGTCAAATTTTTACACGTCAAATAATATATACAAAATTGAAATGCGATAGTAACTCTGTCTGTCTGTCTGTACGCTTTCCCGCACCTCTTAACCGATTTTGATGAAATTTTGCACATACAATCTTTAGACCCTGAGAAAGAACAGACTTTTTACCGCTGAAAAATACATGTTTCCGCGGGAAAATATATGCTTACGCGGGAAAATTCGATTTGGATGAAATTTAGTATTGAGATAGTTGCAAATAAAAGTATATGGCGAGAGACTTTCTACCGCGGAAAAATACATGCTTCCGCGGGAAAAGATAATAATACTTACGCGGGAAAATTCGATTTGGATGAAATTTAGTATTGAGATAGTTGCAAATAAAAGTATATGGCGAGAGACTTTCTACCGCGGAAAAATACATGCTTCCTCAGGAAAAGATAATAATGCTTACGCGGGAAAATTTGATTTGGATGAAATTTAGTATGGAGATACATAGTTGCAAATAAAAGTATACGGCGAGCAGAAGTCGCGCGGGGGCAGCTAGTTATAAATGACAAACTACTTATAAAATTGGTTCCGGCACAGAATATTATTAGTTAGTACGGCGCACGGAGAACATTGTCATAGGTCCGTCCAGCACAACGTCTCGCCCCGCACTGAATTGAAGGGCCCGCGAAGGGGAAGATCGCGCATTGCGTGTGTCGTTTTACGTAAAAAATTCGTTAAAAATCGCTGGGATTTTTTTTCGAAAAAGTAAGCTCAGGAGATGATTGGTATTCTTTTATTCTATATGGTGATGAAAATTAAAAAATCTTATGATTAATAGATTAGGATTTAAACGGTTCTTGCTGAAAAAGTAGACGGTATTTTACACTATTATTTCAGGTACTTAAAATAAAAAAAATGAAATTTCGGCCTCAGGAGATAATGCCTTATATGGCATAGATTATTGTGTAATTTTTTCAAAGCAATTCCGTTAAAGAACAAGGAAATAGATGGTTTCTGCTGAACCCAAATTTACCAAATTCACATATATCTACGCCTTAAAACTAAGATTCGAAAACTTTTGACATTTGAATTCGGATCCTAATACGGATCCGAATTCAAATGTCGGAGAGTTTCCGACAGCTATTCAGGTCGGAAACGATCCCGCCAGAGTACCTATTTGCCAAGAACAAGCACTTAAAATAGCGTTCTTCGTCAAAGGTTTCCGATTCCGAATCCGAGGGCCTTTCCGACGAATTAAAATACCCCTGGACAGAAAGCAATTTACAATAGGTGTTTTCTTAGATTTACCGAAAGCTTTTGACACCGTTTCCACTCCGATTCTTTTGAAAAAGCTAGAGTGCTTAGGAATTCGCGGTCATACTCTGGACTGGTTTCAAAGCTACTTAGATGAACGGAGGACTTAGTTTCACCGATTTTGATACATTGGTCAAAATCGGTGAAACTATAAGTGAGCCAGGTAAGTTGCAGTATGGCGTACCTCAGGTAGCATACTGGGACCGATATTGTTATTTTATAATAATGAGGCCGAAAATTTGTATTTCAATATAAAGACAGTGAGACAAGTGATACACTGGGTATCTCTTGCGATACCGCTCTAGCATTTTTATATAACTCACCATCACAACACAAATGACAACTCTGACCACACCTCCAAATGAGAGCATGGCTGTTCGCTAACTAAATGACGGATACACTCATCCATGCGAATTGGGCAGGCTAGGTCAATTGACTGTTCTGATCTGACTAATTTTAGGTTCATTCACATGTAAATTACAATTAGCTCTATTTAACTTAATAACATAATTGATTGGACTAATGGTTGAAATATTCGATCGAATCAAAAATTAATGAGACGCAACACGCGTCTCTC